>JALGQZ010000011.1:21603474-23070974 GCA_023105745.1 Austropuccinia psidii
CTGAGCTCCATTATATAAGAGTTTGGCAGCTAAAACGGTCTTGAATAAACATTTAAACTATTTAATAGATTATTTCAAAATTCTTTTTTAACATTGCATAGGAATATTGCAAGTGTTTTGGGCCTAATTTAAAAATTTCCAATTGGAATTCAACAAATGTAGGGATATGGTCAGGATTAAAAAGTTTATTTGCATTTTTTCAGTACTGAACGATCTCTTGACAGAAGCTATAAGTTATATGGAAGTGAATGATGAAATAATTGAATATTTATATTTAATTTTGAAGAAATATCTTTCTGAAGGGAGGGAGTAGTCATGGCATTCAGTGTTGAAAATACAGATCTTGACTAAGTCGTATTCAGTATTTCTCCCCTAGTGGCAAAACCGTACGTTGGACCACTGATCTACAAGATCGGCAAGAACTACTAAAAAGCGCAGATCTCTGCGCATAATCAACAACGTAAAAACACCTCCACAGCTGATCCTTCCTTGAATATTTAATCGCGTTATTTCCTCCTCTTTTCGTCTCCTCCATCGCTCTTTTTTTCTTCCTCCTCCCTTTTTCTTTTTCTTAGTATACACTTCATTCTTTTTCTCAAACCCATCTCTCTTTGTTCTTTTCCTCTCTCTCTCACACTTTCCTTCTTAAAACCTCCTTTCCTTCTCTTTTCTTTTCTTTTCGTTTATCTTCTTATTTTGCATTCTTAAGCTGATGTAGGTGTAGCAATTTATCTCTACACAACATACACATTTGATTAACACTCTCTATTGATCGTTCTTAGCCATCGTTGATCTACCAAAGCCACTGTTGTACACGTCCTGTTGTTTATTTTTAGAAACCTCTTGCTGCCCACAGTTTAGGTACCTTTCTCAAATTCTTGTATTTCAGCTGTGACACTATTTAACTCATGAAATACTATCGTTTATTTTATCACTCTAACAGATTTACAGTCTCGGCGCTCGATCCCTCGCAGACTACGGTGGACATCAAGGATAAAACTCAAAAAGATGACTGACAAAAACACAGACAAAGAAACCTTCAGTATTCCCATACTCGACTCCTCAAATTATAGTGAATGGAATCTTTGGTCAAGGGATCTTCTGGACGTCTGCGAAACTCCTCTCGCAGCAGGTGCAACAGCTCCGGCACTTAACAAATGGACCAAAGCAAGCCATGAAGCAATCAACATCATTGCTTCAAGGCTAAGTCATGTGGTATTTCTTGAAGTTATCAATAATGAAACAAAAGACAATGCTCACTTACTTTGGACAAAGATCAACGATCAGTACGCCTCAAAAAGAGCAATCAACCGAGGCAGGGTTTGGATGGATTGGATTTGGTCGAATTATCATGGAGACCTTCAAGAATACATCAACAGTTGTCGTAAAATGAAACTTGAACTTGACGCCGTAAATATTAAAATAGAAGCTGAGCTACTCTCTTTCTCCATTCTTGGAAAACTTGTCAAAGATCCAAAGCTACAACATTATATCGAAGTTCTAACCTTGAATGACAAGATTATAGAGAAACCCGACCTCATTTTAACCAAACTTCAAGATTTTGTGAACAACTCTAGAATTCAACCCACCAAACAAGAACCAGAACCTTCTGCTCTCTCTACTTCAGCTCAAAATCAAAACTACAAAATTACTTACTACTGCTCAAATGGCCAGCACAACCCGAACTGCACTAGCCACACCAAAGAGCAGTGTTATTCTGAGCACCCTAATCTTAGACCTCCTCGAAAGAATAAGCGAACAACACCTCCAAGTAACCCTCCTTCAGCTCATCTTTCATCTGCTCAAGCCCTTCTTACAGGAACCTCTTACCTAGAAAAGAATCACCAACTCATCGTCGATTGCGGGGCAACTCATCACATGTTCAACACTCAAGAACATTTCTCCGTCCTTGACACTATTCCTTTCATCAGGGTCTCAACCGGAGATGCATCGAGCTCTTTGACAGCAGAAGGCATAGGCACGGTTAATATCATTTGTAGTGGATCATCCCTCACACTCAAGAACTGCTTGTTTGTACCAAGCCTTACGTGCAATCTGGTCAGTCTACTTGAACTATTCAAAGACAAACTTACCATTGCATGGGAAGGAAAACTCTTCAGCTTAGAATCATCAAGGGTCCCGACGCTAAAAGGAACGGTTCAAAACAATCTCATGGTTCTAAACTACACCGTTCCAAAAGCCCTTATCACCAAGAATATTTGGCACTATTGCCTCGGACATCCTGGTTCAATGTCCCTCAAAACAATGGGACTTCCCGACATGCTTGACCAATGCGCAACTTGTGACTTCAACAAAGCACACTCACTTCCCTTTAAACATCAGTTTGATCCAGTAAGTCGGCCTCTAGACTGCGTCCACATTGATTTAGTCGGGCCAATCACCCCCATGTCTATTTCCGGCTGCCGATATTTTCTTACTATAGTAGATCAAGCTACTTCGTTTAAGATTATCAAATTTTTAAAAAACAAATCTGACGCTTTTGATCAGTTTGTCATAGCCAAGAAAGCCATGGAAAATTTCCACCATCAATCATTAAAAAGGCTTGTGTCGGATCGTGGTGGCGAATTTATGAACAACCAGTTCACTCAGCTTGCTGAGTCCCAAGGTTTCACCCACACTTTTTCACCAGCTGAAACTCCTCAGCACAATGGGTTCGCCGAAAGAAGCAATCACACCATCCTTGAAAAAGCCCGATGCTTGCTTAGCTCATCGAACCTTCCTAATCAGTACTGGTCTGAAGCAATCAACACTTCAACATTCCTCTGTAACATTGTTCCGACGCTGTCAAGGCACAACTTATCTCCTTATGTCCTCTGGAAAGGCCTACCCCCTCGTATCAAGCGACTCCGAACCTTTGGATGTCAAGCCATTATTACCGTTCCAAAGCAACACAGAGAATGGAAGCTTGCTCCCTCCGCCGAAGAAGGGATACTTCTTGGCTACGAGAATGACAACACTTCTTATAGAGTCCTCCACATCAGGGATAGGAAAGTAGTCGTAGCTAAGCATGTAACCTTTCGCGAGGATGTTTTTCCTTCTTTGGGAAACTCAACTCAAGTTGCAGAACCACTCCTCATACCACTCACTGAAGAAACAGTAACCACAGATGAAGTCGGCTCTGTTGAATCAGCTGGAGTAGGTGACATTCCATCTGTTCAACCACTCGAAGTGTCGCATTCACCCGATCCTCAAATTGAAGCTGCAAGAACTCCTCATTTGGAAGTCGAAGAAAGCCTGATGAGGGAACCTCCCTCTGGTCCACCCAAGAGGATCAAAGTAATCGGACCTTGTCATCCGACTCTGATATCTTGCGATCTTGATTGCTCCAATGTCCTCCCATACTCTAGACGACCAAAGGTACTCATCTCCTCCTGCGATGACGCTCCACGCACATATCAAGGTGCCATCAAGTCTCCAAATAGCGAGAAATGGATGGAATCCATCGCAAAAGAGCTCGGTTCAATGAACCGATTGGACGTTTGGGACGTCGTGGATTTCGACCCAAAGTTTAAGCTAGTAGGCACCACCTGGGTGTTTAAACTTAAGAAGGACCATCTTGGGAATATCACGGAGCATAAGGCCCGGCTGTGTGCACAGGGATTTACTCAATCTGCCGGCATCGATTTCGGACAAACTTATTCGCCTACAGGACGACTCAACTTGCTTCGCTCACTAATCGCCTTGAATTCCACCAGGTGGATATCAAAAGCGCCTTCCTGAATGCTCCTTTGGCCGAAACCGTTTATTTGGCAATACCTCAAGGTCTCAACATAGATCAACAGAAACACTGCTTACGGCTTAAAAAAGCCATTTATGGATTGAAACAAGCACCTCTGGGTTGGTATGAAAGGTTGCGGACCTGGCTTCAATCCGTAGGTTTCTCGTCCTGTGTTTTAGACGCATGCGTCTTCTACCAAATGGGGACCAATCCAATCTGGCTGTACATTCATGTCGACGACATTGCCATCTTCGGGAAAGATGTAATCGGTTTCAAGAAAGAGCTTGCGAATGAATTTGAAATCAAAGACCTTGGACAAGCCAACCTTTTACTAGGCATCAAGATCACTCACTCTGAAGACTTTGTTTCCTTGGACCAACAACACTTTACAGAATCCCTCTTGGATCTGTACGGCATGAGCAACTGCAAAGCCGTGTCCACCCCATTGATTCCAGGCGTACACTTAGAGGTTGCAAGTCAAGAAGACTTCAAGGAGTTTCAAGCTTTAAATGTCAGCTACCGGAGCGCCATAGGGTGTATTAACTATCTCAGCATGGCAACAAGGCCTGATCTCTCTCACCCGGTAAGCGCTCTGTCTCAATTCCTTGAGAATCCTGGGATTCGGCACTGGAAGGCCTTCCTGCACGTTCTCAAGTATTTGAAGGGCACTCAGGACATTGGATTGACCTATCCAAAGGACATCAATGCCGGCATTGTTGCCTATACTGACGCCGACTGGGGGAACTGTAGCACCACCCGACAATCAGTCACTGGGTTCTTGGCGACAATGTGTGGCAGCCTCGTTCTGTGGAAAACGAGAAAACAACCCACAGTCTCGTTGTCCACCTCCGAGGCCGAGTACAAGGCTCTCTGTGACCTTACTTCGGAATTGATGTGGCTCAAGCAATGGTCCCAAGAATGCAGCATTCTCACGGTAGACAATCCGATACCCGTACACGAGGACAATCAAAGCTGCATCAACGCAGCCAAAGGTGACTGCAATCTCAATAACAAAAGGATGAAGCATATCGATATTCAGCTTCACTTCATCAAGGAAGCCATCTCTTCAAGTTTTATCAAGTTAATTTATACTCCGACCTCAGATATGCTTGCCGATTTTCTCACCAAATCCGTAGGTAGGGCCAACTTATCTCGGGCACTCAACTCCCTTGGCGTTTTGCGACTAGGAGAGAGGGGGGATGTTGAAAATACAGATCTTGACTAAGTCGTATTCAGTATTTCTCCCCTAGTGGCAAAACCGTACGTTGGACCACTGATCTACAAGATCGGCAAGAACTACTAAAAAGCGCAGATCTCTGCGCATAATCAACAACGTCAAAACACCTCCTCAGCTGATCCTTCCTCGAATATTTAATCGCGTTATTTCCTCCTCTTTTCGTCTCCTCCATCGCTCTTTTTTCTCTTCCTCCTCCCTTTTTCTTTTTCTTAGTATACACTTCATTCTTTTTCTCAAACCCATCTCTCTTCGTTCTTTTCCTCTCTCTTTCTCTCTCTCTCACACTTTCCTTCTTAAAACCTCCTTTCCTTCTCTTTTCTTTTCTTTTCTTTTCGTTTATCTTCTTATTTTGCATTCTTAAGCTGATGTAGGTGTAGCAATTTATCTCTACACAACATACACATTTGATTAACACTCTCTATTGATCGTTCTTAGCCATCGTTGATCTACCAAAGCCACTGTTGTACACGTCCTGTTGTTTATTTTTAGAAACCTCTTGCTGCCCACCGTTTAGGTACCTTTCTCAAATTCTTGTATTTCAGCTGTGACACTATTTAACTCATGAAATACTATCGTTTAGTTTATCACTCTAACATTCAGAATCAATTGAAATAATATTTTGTAATTTGACATATTGGTTTAGTGCTTCTGATTGATATGAAAATTAGATATAATTATTTCTTACTCTCTCATCTCGGATTAAAAAGGCTCTTATATAGCTAAAAGATATAATTGCGTTTGAAACTAATCATATTTTGATTGATAATCTGGATAAAAATTAAGTGCTGAAGTCAGATTTTCTACTGAGTAGTAGCTCTAGAAAAAATTCAAGGTATTCAAATAAAGTAATTCAAATTAAATTACTGAAGGGGCTGTAATATTTGGCATCAGAAATGATATAAATTCCAGTGCCTTATATATCAAGTAATTGTTTTTCCTCAATTAAGATCTTAGTACTCACACAAGCATGGGGTATTGGATTTTGCACAATATTGATGTCCATAGAGGCCGGCCTGGTTCTCTCGAGAAGATTGGATATGGGCTTCCATTACTTCTTATTGCTTTTCAATCAAAGAGGTATTAACTACAAGATTTCCCGTGAAGAAAGAGGCAGAACCTGGGGGCTGGGTACATGGGTTTAACCTGACTTATAGATTTGGTTTCCTTTTGACTAGAACTGGGGAATATACCTAAATTCAACCGCATTAAGATAGGAATTCTTCTTATATATATTCCAAGCCATATTAAAACACATTTCTGATCCATTTACCTTATAAAGAATCTTATTTGATATCATTATTTAGTTAAATCCAGTTTGATACTGATAAATCTATAAGGTTAGCATAGAAAGACGGTATTATTAGCAGAAAAAATTCTCCTCGACCTAACAAATTTTGCTTCTGGAGAAAGGCTTATACTCAAGTACAGAATAAAATGACTACCAGCTGATATATTAATAAGCAACATTCCCGTGAAGCTAATATGAAGTTTATCTTCAATGAAATTTTCGAAGATTTTGATTAGTCGTCGTGGACCAGAAGCCTACACCAAAAAGATGAAATTTTTTGCATATTTTTTAAGTTTAAAATCAATAGAATAAATATTTTTTTTCGAATTTTGTAAACTTATTCGAAAATAGTAACACAGAAAATTGACATCGATCAGATCATATTTCCATTTAATCTTTATCAGCTTTGATATGAAAATAAAGTATTTATGAAGAAATAGATGGAGATTTTCCTTCCTTAGTAAAAATAGAATGATGAACTTACCTTCGGTGGTGCCTTATAGCCTCTGAGCAGAGTATATGAGGTATTTTAGAATTTTTTTTTCATTTTTACATACTTCAACATCTAGAAGTTTGTTAGAAGAGTTTTTCATTTCACTGAAGGAAGTGTTGAAATATTTATATACTTATCAGTTCAATTGAAATAATTATTTTTATAAATCTTTTTTCATTTATTTCACAAGAAAACGTTGAAAAATTTATTTTTAGATGAATGGGTAGGAATTCTTGGTATTTTGTTACTGTAAAAAATTTCTCAAAGAGTTGAAAACTGGAAAAAGTCAAATATATCCAAAACAAATTCTATAATAATATCTTGTTGTTAATATTTTATGGATAATTAGCTCATACTCAAAATAACAGGCCTTTTTTCCCCTTGGCTCAGGATTCCTAAAAAATATTTTTGAAGCAGATTCCTCGGTAATATTTGGAAGAAAATTCAACAATAAACAACTTTCATGAGGGAGAAGATAAAATTTCTGATAAAAAAGGATTAATAAATTTTCCTTTTTATCTCTTTTAGTGTTGTCCTACACTAACTTAGTGGATATCCATATGTAAGAGAGGACCTTTTGAGAGTGCGCTTCCTTTGAATAGACAATTATTTTATGATTGAGAAAAATCTCTTTAGCTTATGAATTATAGCTAAATACAATCTTTCTTTCAACAGATTATTATTGTAGTTCTTTTAATACTAAAAGTAAAGAATTAAACAGTAATTCTTGTTGAATATTTAACAGGGAAAATACTGAATTGGGCTAATTTGGAACTTATTAACCTTTTTACCTTTTCATATTCTTTTTATTAATAAATATCCCTGTTTTTGGGTCTTATATTTTTCTTTTTTATTTATTTTCCAAATATATTTTCGTAAATTGAGCTATCTCAATACTATAGCCAATTAATTCTTAAGAGTAGCAGATTCATACTGAATATTACATGGTAATATTCTAACATTAATTTTGAAAGGGGGAACAAGTTTCCGGAAGTGTGGCTATTATTTATGTATTTTATTTTGAGGATGCTTTCTGTCCTAATTTATCGGTACATCTTGTAAATCTATATTTTCAGAATTGTAAATTTCTATGGTCAGTCTGCTTTAAACCATAATATACTGAGGATTATTTTTAGTCAAGAGTTTGATTTTTCTTGAAAAGAGCTTTCAATTGTGAATATTTTTCGTGAATAGCTTGAAAATAAGGCTCCTTTTAATCTCCCCAATATCTTATTATTATTTTCCTCAATAGTTCAAGATCTCTCTATAAGATCTTATTATTCTGCTTCTCAATTTGTCAAGTTCTTTTTGGAAGAACTTCTTATTCTTCTCTTAGTAAATTTCAGGAATCTCTACATAACTTTGAAGCATGGCCATAGTCGACTCCAAATAACAAGTTTACAGCAACAGAAGCTGGCTTTTGTATATTTGGAGACTTTGAATAATGTGTTTTGTGACTATATTTTGTGGATTTCTTACTCTTTTATTTTAGCTACTCATAGCTTTCCAATATTACTTGACAAATAATAACAGAAAATGGTTCTTATGATTACTGTAACCTAGGGATACTTTCATTTAGTAGTTGTGGGAAAATGCCACATATTGTAAAATTCCTAATTTAATCAAACTCCCATTCAGCTATATAAAAAGGAAGGTAAAATGAGATTTACCCTCACAAACATCATTCTCCCACTATTTCTTGTTTACTATGTGAATAAAGGGTTTTTTCTTGTGCATTTAAATTTTTAATTAAAATGGACTTAAATTTGATGATAAAAATTGATTATGTATAAATTTACTATAAATAAACTATGTCTTATTGAGGGGATACCTTTTATCAATTGAAAAATATATATAACTTGAAGGCCAATTTTTTCAAAAAAGAGTGGCATACCACTCCATTCTGGAAAGTAATATTAAAAATTTAGTAATAAGAGAAGATTATCATGCCAAATCAGATCATTTTGCAAAGGCTTATCCTTTTCATTTTAGAAGATAACCAATAGTATATATTTCTTTTTTTATAAAATTAGAAAATTTCTTCATTTCCTAAATAAATGATGAAAATAGTGAAGTAATGATTTAAAGGTACTGCATAGTATATATGCATATTTTTATTTCTGCTAGAAATACTTGAAGGTATATTTTTATTCTATACATAAATTCAAATGAATGACTCTTCAATATCTCTCTCAAGGCTCACCACATAAAAGGTATTTTCACTAACCATCAGTTCTCTGGTTATTAATAAAATTTCTTACAGATTATTTCTGAATATAGAAATAATTAAAACCAAATAAAATTTCAGAAATATAAAAATATTTCATGTAAACATTATTTTCAGGGAAAATTCAATTTCAGAATAGGAAAACAACATTCCAAATTATCCAATACATGGTTTTATGTAAAGGCTCACAGTATATATATATAAGGAGGAGAATATATTCTTTATTACTCATTTTTCCTTTAAAATAAGCTCTTGCTACATCTGAAAACATTTCTTAAGATAGAAGCCTTCAGTAATTGTTAATTATCACTTAGGATACCACAATTAAAGTATTGGAGTGATTAATTTACTCAAGGAGTGGTATAATAATTAAAAAAATGATAATTAGAAACATATTGAAAAATGAATTAATATGACTTTGAAGAAAATATTGATCAAGAGAAATCTACAAGATTAATGAATGAGGAAAATAATTAAAACTAATACCACCAGATATATAATAAATCTAATTAGCAAAACTTGATCTTTGATGGTGTGCATAAAGGCTGTAAATGCCATTTTTCCAATATCAGTAGAAACATATGCTTTGACCACTTCCAAGATATCTGAATGGGCCCTTTGAAACCAGTGGTTTTTTTTAAATTACCACAATCCACTGGAATATTCTGGCTTTAATGGATATTACATCTTTTGAGCTTTCTTCTTTTTCTATTTTCCAACTTCTTAATTATACAGATTTTTCATTCTTAAAGTATTATATCATATCATATCTCAATTATTTTATGTTTTTAACTTCTTAGATTTTTCTGTTTTTCCTCTTTTAATGCTTTCAATTCTTTAAAATTTCATTGATGTTATTTTTCAATTATTCAGTTTTTATCACCTGGCCTGTATTCCCTCTTTCGGCTCTTTTTGGGGGACTGGCCAATTATAGAACCCCCTCTAGACCTCTATAGCCCTTTTCATTTCTGTAACACAATTAAACACTCTTCTATCTGAAAAGTGGGGTGTGTGAGCCTGTGAGATATTAAGGTTTGTGTATGAAACTCCTTATAATAGTAACAAATATCAAGAGTACTGTGACTGTCCTCAGTAGAAAATATAATATAATTAAATATTATAACCACCAATTAATATGATTTTTAAGAACAATTATATATAAAAAAGAATTTAATTGTTTTTAAATAAGTTAATAATAGAAAGATTTCAATAATTATAATGAATTATAGTTATTCTATTAGTATTTGATTCTCTGACAGTTATGATAATAAGAAACATAGAGCTCTTCATGAGACAATTATGTGTGGAAAATATGAATATTCAACCACTCATAAATAATATAGAAATTATTTATAAAACAAATATAACACACACTGTGCAGAGATAATTCTTCTAGAAAAATTCTATTTAAAAAACTAATACTAGATAAAAAAGATATAGAGCTTTAGAAAAAGCTTGCTTAAAATATTTATTTAATACAACAAGTCAAAAAAGCACAGTTATAGTATGAAATAATTCTTATAAGTTAGAAACACACCAAAAATCAATATTTAGAAGATAAGACATCTTTAATAATAAAAAATATGATTTAAGAGTTTTTAAGGGGAATTTGTGGATTTTAAAATATAGTTAGGACAATAATTTCATAAGATAGAATGTATTATTGGTGATTACAACAATAGTCTGATTTCTATGACCTCACTTCTCCAATTTAAGATTTATTAAGAATAGAATACTTAATAAGTACTTTTAAAATGAGATTTCATATTTAATAAAACTTTACCTGTTTATATGTCTAATATGATTGGAATGGTAATTGGTTCTTGCCAAAAACAGTGATTTGAAAGCTCTTTTTATGCCTTCAGAGCCTCTCTCATGATTCATAATGGATATGGAGGGCATACTCAGGTCAAAAATGAAAACTCATGCTGGAAAATAAGGTTATTAACTTAAGGTAATTTATTTTTGATTCCAATTTAAAGTTAACAGTGTGATTCTTAGCTGAAAGTGACTTTAATCCTCCTTTATGTTAATTATTTTAAGCTTTAATATGAGCTAAGCTTATTCATATTAAAGTTCCTCCAATGAAACACTTAAAAATGAAGTTTCAAGCAGAAATATCTTGAATTGAATTTTTAATTAATTTTTAAAGAAATCTTAATTTTTGTTAAGAATAATTAACAAAATTAATTTGAAGGCAAATTACCAATAAAACCTCTTCAAAACATAATTAAAATTTGATGAATACACAGATAACATTCAATTGTAAGCCGTGTGAAAGTTTCTAGCAAATATGTAAAGAATTGTATTTTTAATGAGTTTTTGAAGTTATTGCTGTTTTTCCACATAAGATAGCAATACACACCAAACCTTAAATTTTGATAAAATTTTGAAACTTAGAAGTTCAAATTTCTAAGCTCATTTGAGATTTGAAAGTTCTTAACACCTTGATTAAAAGCTTGAATATTGGTATTTACCCCTTGGCAGATTAAAATTCCTGTTCAAATTAGGATAAAGTCAGTTTAACCTTTAATTTTTGATCAAAGTCTAATCTTACATTTTAAATAAGTTTGAAAATCCCCCAATGAAGTTGGGAAACCTTAAGTGAGTGTATGAAGCTCCCAAAAGTAGGTTACCATGGATCCCTTTGTTCTTTTTCTGTTGTCCCACCTGTCTGCGTGGGTTTTGCCCTTTTGTTTATTTACAGCCATACTATGGCCTGAAACACTTTGAATTGAGTTGATGCAGGATTTACATCCTTTTTAGCAAATCCTTAGACAATTCAGTAAATATAAAAAACACCTCAATTTTAACTAAAATTTTGGTAAGTTTGCATAAGCTCTATGAAGCTTCAAATTAAACCTTATTTAAGCTTCAATTTAACAATTTTTAAAAATTTTAAAAAAGTTGCAATTGTAATGTGAGATCCTTACATCTTCTAATAACATAAGAAACATCCATTTTTGGGTATAACACCCTATGGTTCTACCCTAGGTTATTTTTGGTGAAGAATTCAAAAATGAAATAATAATCATAGCTTTTGTTTATCCAAAAGAAAGCTATACTTATTTTTTGTTATTTTTGTCATAAATTCAATTGATAAATATGTTTAAGACAAAATAAACTGTACAAAAAGTTATTTGTAGCCTTATGGGTATGTTGTACATATCTCACAGGCTCACAGAGATATTCTGAGCCTTTTGAAGAAGAAGAAATACCAGATAAACCCAGTATAGAGAAAATTAATGTATTCTTTGAAGTCACAGAAGTGCATACTCACTTACCACAATATAGTGATGAATTTATGGCTCTCATACATGTGCAAGATGCCAAAATGCAGAAAAATAAGCCTGTGAGATGTAAAGGTTATAAATCTGGATCATCCTGTATCATTAATATTGTGATAAAAAACAGAGAAGGAAAGATTAATATTGACTCAGGTGATTTCTGCACTTTTGTTGGTAAAAATTATCTTGACAAAGTTTATACAAATTGGCAAGAGAAATTGATTCCAATTGAAGGTATAAAATTCAGAAGTGTTAGCCAGGATATGCACCATTTGGGCATCCTTGACTTGAAAATGATATTTCATAACCCTGCAAGAAGTATCAGACTTGAAGTTGTTTTTGCTGCTATGAATAACTGCACTTCACAACATTATATACTTGGGAATGATTATCCCAATATTTATGGTATTTATATTATTAATAATAAAGACAGATATTTCACTATATGGGAAAATAAAATACAAAAATTTGCTTTTCCTCTAGAGAAAAGAGAAATAACTGCCATCAGACAAGTAAGAAGTTTTAATAAGGAGAAACTTGTGACATATCAATTGATTGAAGCACAAATAAGCCCTGAACTAACATTATAAATGAAGGATGACCTTATTGAAGTCCTATTTCAATATAGAGAGTCCCTTGCTTCTGATGATGAGGCACTAGGGGCTATCAAATGCCATGAAGTGAACATTATGCTTAATGTGGAAAGGCCTTATCCTCAACTATCAAGAATATCAGATTAAAAAGCTATCCCCAGAGCTAGAGAAGCATTGAGAGCCCATATCAATAAGATGATGAAACTTGGAGCTCTCAGAAATTTTGGACACAATGAGGAAGTGGAATTCACAGCCCCCATAATCATTACTTGGCACAATGATAAATCAAGGATGGTTGTTAATTTTATAGCATTGAATACCTACACCATTCCAGACAGGTATCCAATTCCTACAATCCATGAGACTTTGACTCAATTATGGAAAGAAATATGTATCACTTCTATAAATTTTCTTAAAGGCTTCCATAAGAATGTTTTTATGCCTCATGCTAGAGAATCATTGAGAATAATTTCTCATTGTGGTATTTATGCATATATGAGGATTTCTTTTGGAATTAAAAACACACCCTCTCATTATCAAAGAATGCTGAATACCATCTTTCCACATGAATTACCAGACGCATGGTTAATAATTTATATTGATGAAATTATCATTTGTTCAGAAACCAGGAAATTACATTTGGAGAGACTTTAATTGGTACTTAAGAGAATTCTTCAAGTGAACATAAAAATATCTCTTCAAAAAAGCAATTTTGGGTTTCTTGAGCTAAAAGCTTGAGGACATGTAGTTTCAGGACTTAGCCTTGGTGTTGAAAAAAGGAAAGTGGATTCAGTCCTATTGAAAAGAATTCCCCAGAACAAGAAATAAATAATGTCTTTCTGATGGTTTGCTAGCCATTACAGGCAACATCTCAAAGATTTTGCAATCCATGCCATATCATTGTACAGGCATTTTGATCACCAAACTGTCTTTGAAATGACACAAGAAGGGATTCAAAAATATGAAAACATCAAATATGCCTTTATAAATGAACCATTATTATTGATTCCACTCTGGAAACTTCCTTTCAAGCTTTATATTGATGCATGTGGTGAAGGTCTAGGTGCAGCTCTTCATCAAGCTTAAATTGTCAATGAAAATCCTTATGAAGGCCCAGTTTGTTTTATCTCAAGACAAATAAAGCCTACTCAGTCCATATATGGAGCAATCCAAATGGAGTGCCTTTGCCTTTTGTGGTCTCTGGAAAAGCTCCATTATAATCTTGATGGGAGTGTGTTTTAGGTGATTACTGATTTCAATTCCATGAAGTCACTTCTTAAAATGAAAAGTACAAATAGACACATGTTAAGATGGAACATTGCTATACAGGAGTATAGAGCCAATAAGAACATAGTGCATAAAGATTGAAATATTAATAATAATTCTGATGGATTAAGTAGATAGCAATTATGCAATACACCTGATAATACTGCTTATGTTCCTGAAAGTGCAGAACCTCAAATTACAAATGAAAGAATTAATATCACAGATGCAGGAACAGAATTCCTTGAAGAAGTTAGAGAAAGCTATAAGAAAGATGAGAACTTCAATTTTCCTACTTCTATAATTGACAAAAATCTCAAAGATTAAGCTTTGGATACTTCTTTATATGATATATGGAAAACACCATATGATAATGGAGGGTTACATTTGTTTGATAGTATCTTCTATCATAGGTCTAAACACACATGTGCAATGGTCTTATGTGTTATACTGTTAATAAACACAATATAGCTATACTGCCATGACAACATTGATTCTGGAAATCTGTATGAAGACAGAAAAATGGAAAGAATTGGGACATGTTCTTGTTGGACATCTTGGAGAAAAGATGTCATTGAATACTATCATAGTTGTGACAGGTGTCAAAATTCTAATAAATCTTGGGTGAAAGATCTGGGTAAATTATTAATATCAAAGAACCAAGTACACCATGTGAAGTGGTTCATATGAATTTGGTAACAGCCTTACCACCTGGTGGTGAAAAAAGCTACAATTCATGTCTTGTAATTGTAGAAAGGTACAGAAAATCCCCAATCTTTTTACCATGTGATAAAGATGACACAGCTATGGAGAAATCTCTTTTAATTTGAAACAGAGTCATATCTCACACTGGTCTCTTTAAAAATATCATTAGTGATAGAGACCCAAAACTTACATCAGCCTTATGGAAAAATTTAAATAAGAGTTTGGAAACAAAACTATCATTCTCAACAGCTTACCACCCACAAACTGATTTATTAGCAGAAAGAATGATTCAGACACTTGAGGACATGATAGGAATATTTTTTTGCTTATTTCCTGCAGTTTAAGGATTCCAATGGCTTCAACCATGATTTGTGAACATTTATACCAGAAGTGTAATTAGCCTATAGGACTTAAATTCATTCCTTAATAGGAAAAACTCCTGGAATATTGGAAAAAGGATGGAGCCCTAAGCTTACAGTTGATAATTTGAAGAAAGATTTGGTTGATATTCATCCAACTGCTTCAAGCTTTAAGTTAATTCTGAATAAAGTGAGGCATTATGAAAATGAAAGCATGACTTATGTCATTTGATATGCTAAGAAAAAATGGGACAGAAGTCATAAAACCTGGAATTAAAAGTAGGGGACTTAATAATAGATTCAACCTTGAGCTTTAAAAACATTAAAGGCCTATGGAAATTGAAAGATTCCTTTTGAAGACCATTTATTATGAAATCCCTTCATGGGGAAAACACAGTACAAGTAGAACTGTCAGGAGAACTGGAAAACAAAAATCCAACTTTCCCTGTTATTCTAGTAAAGCATTATGATTCAAGTGACAAGGATTTATTTCCTTTGCGAAATGAAACACCCTTATAAGTACCACCACTGAATCAAGGTGAAGAGAAAACAGTGCTGAAAGACTTGGAAGAAATAAGACCTAGGGGGAAAATGAAAGAGAGTACTTAGTCAGATACAGAAACCCAAAACATGAAGAGTGGCTTTCAGAAAGTAAAATAACTTATTCAAAAAAGTTTCTCAGAAATTTCAGAAATAAGAGATGACCAATTCCCCAGTTAAAACTTTGAATTGTGTGTTTTACCTACTTGAAAGTATTAGTAGAGAGGTTATAAAATGGATTATACCCCCCAATTTAATTGGGGGTATACTATTCAATGGGACATTGTAGTATCTTTTTTTTTGTGGTAGGGAATGTGAGCCTGTGAGATATGCATGACATACCCATAAGGCAAAAAATGACTTTCTGTACACTTTATTTAGTCTTAAACAGACTTATAAATTGAATTTCAAACAAAAAATAACCAAAAATAAGTATAACTTTATTGTGGATAAACAAAGCTATAATTTTTATTTAATTTTTGGATTCTACATCAAAAATAACTAGGGTACACCAATAGGGTGCTATACCCAAAAATGGATATTTCTTATGTTATTAGAAGATTTAACAATCTCACAGTACAATTGAAGCTTTTTTTAACATTTTTTAAAAATTGTTGAATTTAAACTTAGATAAATTTAAATTTGAAGCTTCATAAAGCTTATGCAAGCTTACCAAAATTTTAGTTGAAATTGAGGTGTTGTGTATATTTACTGAATTGGCTAAGGAGTTTTCATACAGGATGAAAATCCTGCATGAGCTCAATTTGAAGTCTTTTAAGGCAATAGTATGGCTTTGAATGTGTGAGCCTGCAAGCATGTACTGCCTTACCTGCTTCACCATCTCCATCTTGAATTTTTATCTTATTCAAATATTAGGTTCAAACCTTAACTGAAAATCAAACTTTATTATTTTAAATATTGATGATGTAATAAAATCATTATATGACATCATTTAATTCTGTAAATGTAACTCTTATTTCATTTTCTTTTGAATATGTCATAAAATGTTTATCTGACATCATCTCAATTCTTATATTTGAAATATTTAAGAGGATCATTCTTACCTTTGAATGATAACTCAGAGCTCAATTTCATGAATATTTTTTACAGTTTAAGTTAAGTCATTTATTAATTTAAAAAATATAAGATCTCTCAAACTTTCATTTAGTAATTTATATTACTTTAAGTTATAGATTATCTTTAATATTATTAGTGAAGCTCATTCCACTAATAATACTATAATCTAATTACAGTGACGTCTCTATTATTTTATTTCAATAGTATTCCACTCTAAATTAATTTATTAATTCCTTTTATATCAACTGGAATTCACAAAAGAGACCCCAGCTTGAATTTAACATATTAAAATTATTATTAGTAATAATTCATTAGCTAATTAATTCTAATAAATTAATTAGAGGTTGGATAATACCTAACTAAAAATTCTATCTATTCTTAATCCATCATCTGATAAATCAAGGAATATTCCCATTATTCCTCTTGTGACTATCTAAAAGGATTTGAAGATTTGATTCCAAATTGCTTTTATTGATACTATCTTATCTAGTTAGACCCATCTGTTAATTCATCTAACATGAAAAGGTTAAATAATACTACTTTTGCTCACTCTGTAGTATTACGTTTTGATAATATGTCTTTACTAATGAAAGAAATGAGTACTCTCACTCATAATATATTGATGATTATGACCAATACTTGTATATTTAACAGCTATACACCTTGTTGTTGGCATGGAAAACCTACAACTAGATCTGAAAAATGGAACAAACACTTCCAGAATAATTCATACAATGCCAATTTAACTTTGCATGCTACTGCAAACATTAAGTGTGGCAGTTATACAGCTACCAATTACTGTGAATTGAGGCCCACTCAACCTCCAGCACCTCAAAATGTTAGCAGCAATCAAAGAATTGTAGTGAGGAAGTATAAAGATGATTATCAATCAAGTTCACAAGAAAATATAACAAATAATACAGTTTTCGACAATAGAAGTGGTAATACCACCTTTAAAAACTCAGCAAATACAGCTTACCGAATTCCATTTAATCCCCTCATTCATACATATGATAATAACAAACAATCTCACTTCCTTTACAATGCTGGAACCCCACAAGCTACCTTTGTTCTTAAAGAAATTGGAAATTATACTCAGACCAAGAAGATTGTTTCTAATGAGGAGCACAGGAGTAATAATGAAGTTAATTAAAAACCAAAGTTAAAATCTACTACAGACAGCAATAAGAGGAAAATTGTTGGTAGTGGTATGATAATATATCACTTTAATGAAGAGATTGATGCAAAATATACTGAAAAAACCTTTAACAGTGAAGAAAGTAGTGATACTATATGTGATCTGAATACAATCAATAATAGTAGCAGTCTACAAACTAAAATTTAAGATAAAGAAGAGAACAACATTAACAATGCAAGTAAAATGAGAAATGAAATTTGGGAATCTATAACAAAGGGGTTAATTGGGAAAGCTAAAACACTGAAGGAAACAATATTGAAAGCTTTAAAAAACATTACCAAAAACATTAGATAGTGCAATAAACATTGATAAGTTATTCTTTCCAAATGAAGACTATAATAAATTGAGAATTTATTTTGAAGAAATAAAAAAACTTGAATAGTCATTTTATTTTGGGGTGTTGGTAAACACATGTAAGCTTTTAGTAAAAACACGTAAGCCCTTACATGTTTTTACCAATTTATGTTACAAACACATAAGTGACCTTATTTTTCAAAAGAATTCCTCAGGCTCAGTTTTGAGGATTTTTTTAATTTTTTTTGCCATATTTTTTCCAACTTGGCATGTCAATAAGCACAAATTTTTTCAATTTTTTTTTTTGCCACATTTCACCAATTTGGCCAATATGCCAAAATGGCATATTTTTTCCAAAAATTCATTTAAAATCTTCCCACTTATGAATTTCCTTCATTTTTTTTTTTAAAATGAAGGGTTCAATTTGAAGAATGAAGCACCAGAATCCCATAGTTTTGGGAATTTGTTTGGGTGGGACAAGTGAAGGCGCAAAAAGGGTTTTTTTTTCAAATGTTTTTTCCCGTCATTGTAATATGCCTATTTTTAAAAAGTGAATTTAATAACTTCCCACTTATGAATTTCCTTCATTTTTTTTAAATTAGAGGGTTCAATCTGGACAATAAAGAACCAGAAGCTCATGAATTGGGAAGCTTTTTTTGGTGGGACAACAAGTGAAGGTGCAATGAGTGTTTTTTTTCAACTGTTTTTTTTCTTGTGTGTAATATGACTATTTTCAAGTACAAAAGTTCCACATGTTTGATAAAAAAGGAGACTGAGGTGGGATTTAAGCAATAAATATGACTGAGGAGGGGGATAATTGGAATAAATTGTATATACAAAAATCATTCAATCAGAATCAACCTCCAAAAATAGTGGGTTTTTTCTGAGAGGGGGGAGGAAGATTGGACAAATACAACATTCTGTGTTTCTTAAATTTATAAGCCCACCCCAGGGCTTGTGTTTGGCCATGAATCTCCCAGTTCACAGTAAGGGGGGGACTGTATAAGCTTTAGAAATGATGATGTCCAAAGGAACAAAATGAGCACAACTATTCAAGAAGCAGATGAAAATGGGGGGATTATCATTTGGAGGACAGAAATAAGGGAAAAAAGAAAAGGAGTGGGCTGTGGAATAAAAGAAAACTGGTCTTTTATACTTATTTGCAATTGGATCCCCCATGTCAGGCATGGACATCCACTTACTTTTTGGAGCCTGGCCAACATCTTCATACCATTCAATTCTTTCCAAATGAGAGGATACTGAGGGAATTAAGGTATTCATGGCTTCATAAAGGTCTTGATTTTGGTGAATTTCTTCAGCCAAGTCACCTCTGACATCAGCCCATTGATCTTGAGTCTTGTAAATGAAGTGCAATACTGTTCTGTAGCCACAGTTTCTATCACCATGGACATTGATGGCCTTGAAGGGGTATTTCAATATAAACTTGGGCAACTCTTCTGAGCCAGTTATCTGATAAAATAAGTTCAAAAAATGAATAGATATCAAAATAAACAACAGAAAATTACATTAAAAAGAATCAGAAACTCACAAACAGCTTGGAGCATTCATCACCTGTGTGATAATTGCTTTAACAATGCTGACAGGTCAAGTAAATTGCATGATAGATATTCAAACTGGTGGCAGGCTTGTGTGATTTTCTTTTTGAGGTTTTGCTTCCAATTGCCAATCTTCTGGACCTTCTAAGGGTTACTTCTGATTTATTTAATTCAGTTTCTGAGAGTAGTGAATCTGATTAACTGATGGATTTAGATAATGAGTCCTCAGAATCTTCAGAATATTCAGATGAGTCCACTTCCATAATTGGAGAAGGGACATTTGACTGGGATCTTGACGTTGTTGTACTGGTCACTTTTGAGGGGGGTCTTCCTCTTCTCTTGGATTGACTTTCAATAATTTCAAATCTTAAAGGTTCTCTTTTGTTTTGATTTTTGTTTTAATTCTTGGATCCTTGGGGTCTTCCACGGATATTCTTGCATTCTAGAGGGTCTTCATAATATTGATCATCCTCTTGACTCTTGGGAATTTGATCAAATGGGACTTTTTCAGTCAAAACATCTTGAAAATGTTGAAGTATTGGAGTGATTTCTGCCATTGGTCTTTGAAACAGGTCTTCCCCAATGTCTTCAAATATTTTCTTGGCTTCATTCTTTCTTTCTTTTTCAACACTTTGATCATCACCTTGAAAACCAGCCTGAGAAGAATATGAAAAATAAAATCAGTTAATAAGAAAAATAATAATAAGAAGAAATTAAAAAAACCTCACAGGCAAATTCAAATGCCATTGAGGATGGAAATCTGATAACTCAAGCCTTTGGCGCTTGGCAAATGCCTTTTGGGTCTTATACTTGAAAGGAATGCCTTTATAGTTGTTGTATTTGTTGGTGCATTTTTCATTTGGAGGAAATTTTGTTTTGAAATTTTCAAAGGCAATATGAAGAGCATAATGAGACACCTTGCCATTGAGGGCACAGATGTGTGGAGGAAAATTCTTGACATGGCCAATCATTTCTTTGGAGATGCTGTTGATTATTTCAATAAATTGTTTTCTGAATGCCATGTGGAGAGCCATGACTACCTCCAGGATAGTACCAGTGGACTTTTGGAGCCAAAGTTTAACCATGGAATGGGCACCTTCAACTCTGGAGGTGGAGCCCACACCCAGGTGGTAATGGTGGTTGGTCCAGGCTGGCACATAATACTCCTTTAGAGGAAGCCACGTCTTTTCCAAATATTGCAAGACCTAAGGATTTTTGACTTGCTTTTGAAGCTTCTTCCAGTTGTCTTTGAAAGACTTTTCAGTGGATGAATACATAAGCTGAGAAATGAATCCCAAAGTCATTAATAAAGACCATCATAAGAAAAAAAGTGAAATAAAGTGAATAAGTATATTACTTGATTTCAAAGGCCCATAAAATTTTCAAAATCAGTTCCATGACCAATTTTCTTCATGAAATGAGCAGATACATCCTTGTTGATGTGCCAAATGCATAGCATGACTTTGGAGTCTGGGAAGAGCTTCTTAATAGAGTTTTTCAAGGCCAGATCCCTGTCAATAACAATAACTGGAGGGGGAACAAGATTGGTGTTGTTGAGGACCTTTTCTATGTATTGATTTAATGCCCAAGTATATGAAGGTTCATTTTCATTCTTCATAAAACAAAAAGCCCCAGAAAAGGTCTTATTGGTTGAGCTGAATCCAACAATATGAAAAAGGGGCATTTTGTACTTATTGGTTTTATAAGTACAATCCATAAGAATGACATGAGGAAAGCCATGAATAAGCTTTATGGCCAGGGGATGAGTAAAAAACAAGGAGGTAATGTGTCCCTCAGAATCCCTTGCAGAGGACCAAACGAAATTTTCTTCTTTGAGAGTGTCAATAAGAGCATCAATGGGCCTTCTGCCTTGCAGTTTGTCTTTCTTGATTTTCTTGACTTGGTTGTAAATGTCTTGAAGGATTACAGGCCTGTCAGACTCCCTCTGGCTGAATAATTGGGCCTGAATTTGCCTTGGCATGAGCAGTGATTCAGACATTTGAGAAATTTGGGATGTTTCTTGATCATTGAATTTCCTGAAAGTAGGATGTGCCATGATATTTTCAGTTGCATCATGGCTATGTTCAGGATTTTTGACTTTAAGAGTCCAAGTGGTACTCTTGGCATAAAGTCTAAAAGGACAGTCAAGCTTTCTTGAGGTGACTGTTTTGGAAGGGCTTTTGTTGGGATTTGGGGTGCCAGACCTGTCACAACACATTTCAAGTTGGTTGTGGGTCATATTGGACCTCAAGGTGGACACAGAATACCCCTGAGCCCTGGAAACATTATGCACATGTTGCCAAAGAAGCTCAAGGGTCTTAAATTCACCTTCAGTGGGGGGTTGAAGCATTTTTTAATGAAAAATATGTATAAAAGTGAAAAAAGGGGGAATTGGGGGATCTGGAATGGGGTAAGAACCTTTCGAAATGTGAAAAAGAGGTGAAAAAAGGTGTGAAAAATGAACAGAAGTGGTTAAAAGTGAAATAAAGTGGTTTAAATGTGGGATTAATAGATGAGGGAAGGTAAAAAATTGAAAATTGAGGGGCTTGAAAGCAGGTTGTTGTGGTGGAAAATGCAGTCTTTGGGGGAAAAAAGAAAAAAAAGTGTGAAAAGCTTTGCAAAATGGCTTTGGTAATGCTGTTTTTCCAAAAAAAACAATGGTTTGGGGTGGGGATAATGTGGATTATTGGGGTGTTTGGGATTGTTTTTTTTTTGGGGGGGGCTGGTAAAAAAAATCTGAAACAATTTGGAGTTAGAGAGGTTTTGTGGGGAAGAAACCTCTTTTGGGCATGTTTTGGCCCAATACAGGCCCAATTGTGTTTCATTTTTAATTAAAAATGGGCCCAGGGCACCCCTTACATGTTTTTACCAATTTGCTGATGTGTTTTTACCAAAACCCTTATTTTGAATTTCTAAATAAAGAAGAAATAAAAAGTTGGCTCAATTTCTATGATTCAGATTACACAACAAGAAAAGAACTTTATCTTAATAATTCAAAAACTCAAAATATTATGATGAAAATTACAAATAAATACAGTTGTTATTATGAACTATAAATTACATTTATCATTTTGTTATATTTTTTAGTGTTATGAGATGTGAGCCTGAAAGCATGTACTGCCTTACCTGCTACACCATCTCCACTTCCAATTTTTCTCTTATTCAACTATTAGGTTCAAAACTTAACTTAAAATTAAACTTTATTATTTGAAATATTGATGATGTAATAAAATCATAATATCACATCACTCCAATTCTTGTATTTAAAATATTTAAGAGGATCATTCTCACCTTTGAATGATACCTCAGAGCTCAACTTCATATATATATTCTACAGTATAAATTAAATCATTTATTAATTCAAAAAATATAAGATCTCTCAGGCTTTTATTTAGTAATTTATATTACTTAAAATTATTAATTATCTTCAATATTATTAGTGAAGCTCATTCCACTAATAATAGTATGATTTAACTACAGTAACATCCCTATAAATTTTATTTTAATAGTATTCCACTCTAAATTAATTTATTAATTCCATTCATATAAAATGGAAATCACAAAAGAGACGCCAGCTTACAAAATGAATAAAAGGGAAAAGAACATGCAGAAAGGTGGGAAAAAGGAAAAAGAACAAATAGAGCCAGTGTACCCAGATTTTGGGATTTTCAAGGACTCAATTAAGGTTGTCCACTTGTATTTGAGGATTTTCAACCTTATTTGAACTTAAAGATTAGACTTTGATCAAAAATTAGATTTTAAACTGGTTTTATCCCAATTTGGACAGGAATTACAAGCTACCAAGGGGTAAATCCCAATGTGCAAGCTTGTAATTAAGGTTTTAAGAACTGTTGAAGCTTAAATCAGCTTAAATATTTAAATATATAGGTGTTAAAACCTCATCAAAAGTTAAGTTTCGGTGCTTACTTCTATTTTACATGGAAAAATAGAAATAAACTCAAAAACTCATTTAAGTTCCAATTCTTAATGGATTTGCTTGAAAATTTCACAAAGATTACAGTTAAGCCTTCTATTTTTATGAATTCAATTTAACATATCCTTTTTAAACATGTTTAATTGGTAATTAGCATTGAAATTAACATTTTTAATTATTCTCATAGAAAATTAAGATTTCTTTAAAATTAATTAAAACTTCAGTTTGAGAGATTTGTGCTTGAAGCTTTATTTTTAAGTTTTCAATGTGATTACCTTTAATATGAATAAGCTTACTTTATATTTAGAATTGAAATAATTAACCCAAAAGGGGATTAAAGTTACTTGGAGTTAAGAATAACACTGGTAACTTTAAATTGAAATTAAAAATAAGTTACCTTAAGCTAAGAACCTTATTTTTAAGCATGATCTTACGTTCTGACATGAGAAAGCCCTCTATATCCATTATGAATAATTATAGTTTCTCTGAAGGTATAAAAAGAGCCTTTACATCACTGTTATTCCCAAGAACCAATTATCATTCCAATAATCTTTGACATTTCAACATGTAATGTTTTATTAGATATAATATATTATTATTAAAAGTATTTATTAAGTATTCTATTCTTTATAAATTCTAAATTAAAGAAGTGAAATCATAGAAATAAGATTACTGTTGTAATCACCAATAACAAAATTTATCTTAAAAATTATTGTTTTAAATATCTTTTGAAATTCACAAATTCCTCTCAAAAACTGTTAAATCTTATTTTTTATCATAAAAGGTTGTGTATAATTTCAAATATTGATTTTTGGTGTATTTTTAGCTTATAAGAATTAATTAATACTATAAATTTTGTCTTTTTGACTTGCTGTATCAAATAAATATTATAAGTAAGTTTTATTTAAAGTTCTATATATTTTTTATCTAGTATTGGTTTTCTTATATAGAATTTTTCTATAAAAATTATCTCTGCACATTGTGTGTGATATTTATCTCATAAATAATATTCATATTAATTTATAACTGTCAGTGACTGTAATAATACAGTAATTATAATTTATTATAATTATTAAGATTTTTATTATTATTGAATTATTTAATAATAATTCAATACTTCTTTTTATATGATTATTTTTAATAATTATATTCATTTGTGGATATAATATTCAATTATATTATACTTTATACTGAGGACATTAATAGTACTCTTGATATTTTTTACCATTATCACAATTTTCATAGACAAACCATGGAATCTGATGGAAGTGAAGAAGATTTTCATGCCACAGCTGCTGTGGCTTCCCAGCTTTTGAAAGTGTGACTTTTATATCATTTTATCATAATCAGCATACAGAATATTTTCTTCCTCACAGAATGTTTTTGATATTTTTTTGAAGTATATCTTTCTGAGAGCTTCCCATCTACAAGGGTTGCCAGAATTCATTTATGAGAGTCTTGTAGGTATTTTTCTACAACAGATATGGAAAGTCACCATCCAAAATAGCTTTATGTGTTTTCTGAAATCTGAAGTTTATTTACAGTCAGGATAGTAGAGCTACATCCTGAGTTTTGAGATTTAATTTTGACAATTGTTGTCTTAATAAGCCTTTTTTTCAGTTCAAATACATCATACAACCTGATATTGAGTGGAATGAATTATTTTGTATGTAATTGATATTTAACAGAATCCCCAGAGGTTTATTAGAGCCTCTGGTGTGGAAATAGTCCTACATAAACTCGCGCTACAAAAATTAACTCATTTATAAACATTTTTCATACCATGCTAAAATAATGACAAATGTCAACAAAGTATTTCTAAATTGATATGAAGAAGTACTTCCTTGAGAAGCTCAGAGGTGGACTGGAGGGCACTGTGTGTAGGTGTGGTGAGGATGCGCAAGAAACCCCACGCACAAGCTAACTGCTATCTGTTATACTGTGAAAAATAACCGATATACCTCATGGTAAAACAGTTAATACCGTGCAAAATAACCAATATACTGCACAGTAAAACAGTTAATATTTGCAGTGTCGTTAGGTTTACAGACCTGAAGATTACTGAAGTATCCCCACCACCACCCAATGAGAAAGTGATGAATCTTTTTCAAAGTAAAAGTTCAATAAACATATTCTTTTAGGGGCTTTGATAAAAGATTCTAACATGTTTTCAGCTATTCAAGATATATATTTTGTGTGTTATTCCACAAGATAACCCTTCCTATAGATTTCATTTTACTTCCATTTTTTTACTAAAGAAGGTCTCTTATTGAATTTTTTATTAGATTATTATGTTCAAAGCTCATTTATTTTTATCTTTTTGAGTTATAAAGTTTTTTCAAGCTAATAATTTCATATTAATCAACAAAAATCTTAAAATAGAAAACTCTCAGCATAAAAACTATAATTTTTAATAGCACTTATTAAAGATTTCTTTTTCAAGTTTTTTGATAACAAACTATCATTTACTATGATTTTTAACCTAATGCTCCAATGATGAAGCACATAATAAGTGAAAAATTTCTCAATATTCAGTCCTAATGGTAATAATGACACATTTAGAAAGAAGAAAATGTTTTTCTCTTATCAGGAATTTTTCTTTAATTTTAAATAATGGTACCCTTCCATGGCCCCTGATTTCTTTAAAATAAAGCCCAAGGGTCTTCTGAGATTTATGAAAAACCATATTCAATTTAATTAAGTAGCACAATATGCTAACTAAGTGAGAGATATGGATTCTAGGGCTGAGAATGAATTCTAATATCAAATTGGAATTGAAATTGGTGAGAGATCTTCCAAAATTGATATTCTTCCAAGGTTTTTTTCCCACCCCTATAGAATTAATCCTATGCATAAGCTTTCATTGGCAAATTTCTTCCAGTTTTCAAGTTTTCAAGTCTTTAACATGCAAGATTATGCTATTTAATGTCCTAAAATATGGTACAATTTAGACTTTCTAAATGGTGTTCAGCCACCTATAAATTGTTCAATCTCATTGACTAGTTGTCAAAAATATGAAAACTAAGTATAGAACAGACCAGAAGACTAGTCATTAAGAAAAAATATTTCTTCCAACAAAATGGTAGAAGAGAAGAATATTTTCCAGAAAATCCAGTAATTTTGACTCTAAAACACCTTCTTAACACCTTCAATTTACAAACTTTATCCCCAAGATTTCAGCCACATCAGAAAATTTCAAATTGATAGAAAAAAAACACCTTCAGACAAATGCCTCATCCAAACTCTGGTTCAAGTAAGAGCCTTACCAAAAAATAGAAAGATTCTTCTTCATACAAAGTTTCAGGTTAGTGATTTTTGTTTATTCAGTAAAATTAATGTGCCAATTGTGTGGCTTGAAAGGAAAAGAGATTTTCTCAAGAAGTAGAGATTCTTCCAGTTGCATTCCCAGATTCAGAATCTGGGGAAGATGGAGTTCATATTCATAATCTTGAAAAAAGATAATTTTACCTTCTCACAAGCCCAATTTTCACCAAAAGGCTGAAGCTTTATATGTTCACCTATTCAGAATCCCCAAGGGACTAATTAAGAACCCAAATACACTTCAAAAATATTACACAATGAAATTTATTTATTCCTCAACAATTTTTAAAGGTAATGAAAATGCTACCCCGCATGTGATTCCCACCTCCAGTGTTCTGCCTGAAGGGCACCACTTAAAGTTTTGTGAGATTTTTAATGAAGCTGAGTGGTTTTTAGGTTGATTATTTTCTATTTAAACCCCCATTAACATTACTACAGAAACTATTGAATGAAATAGTACTGCAAAATAACTCTATGATTAATATATATATCTTTTGTCAAAGAGGAGACCTATAGTTTTGAATTCTAATAAAACTCAAATTTATTTATATTTTCTTTCTTTCAATAAAGTAAAAATATTGTAAAAATTATTTTCACCTTTCAATTAAAGATTTTTATGCCAATTCTTTTTATAAATCATTTTTTTAAACAAGATTTATTTCTCTGGAGAAAATCCATTTTCTTTTACTTTAAGCTCCTACTTTAAATATATATTCAATGGAGCTAGTGGTTAGTTTTAGTAATCTGAGACAAAAGGTAACAGATATCTATCACAATTTAGAAATTACTTGAAAATTGTTGCTATTTTCCCATTCATAATGCTGAAAAATGGCCTAGGATTTCCAATATTCAGAAAGCTTACATGTTAAAATCTAAGTTAATTTATTAATTAGGTGGGACCCTGTGGGGTATGTATGACATATCCATAAGGCCACAAATAATATTCTATAGATTGTATTTCTTTATTAAATAAATTCTTGAATGAATTTAAAAAAAAACTAATGGTATCTTATTGGTACCTTATTTTGTATAAATAAAGTTATGATTATTATTCCATATTTGGAATGTACACCACAAATAATACAGTGTAACCCTATAGGGTGTTGGGCCCAAAAAATGATGATTTTGGGTTTTATTAAGATAATTGCAAATTATTCAGAAAACTCAATAAATATTGAAAATTCAAAGAGCTTTATAATATTTTTCTTTTTAAGACTAATTTGAAGCTACATCATGTAGCTGTAAGCGTACAAAAAAAGTGTTAAAGTTAGGTTGTTCTGTATATTTACTTAATGGAATACAAATTTCTCATACATAATTTCAATCCTTTGTGGACCCAATTAAATTTGGCTTAAATACATGGGATCTTTTAAACAGATAAGCTTTCCAAAATTAAAAAAAAGGTAAAGGGGGAATAGAAAAAAGTGCCAGAGTATGCAAAAATTGCAATATGCAAGAGCCTCATTGAGTTTTTAACCCTTTATTCAAGGTGTTCAACCTTAATGAAGCCTCAATATTAGACTTAGACTTAAAATTAAAGTTGAAACTTGTTTATAATTCATTTGAACAGGAATCAACAGCTTCCAAAGGGTAAATCTCAATGTACAGGCTTTTTTTCAAAGTTTTAAGAGCTTTCAAAGCCTAAAAAAGCTTAAGAAAGCTCAAAGTTAGCCACGAATTGATTAAAGCCTTATTACAACCTGAGGCTTAGTGTATACTTCTATTTCTGTTTGAAAATGCAATAACTTGAGAAATTCATACTGTCAGCCTGTGACTCCAAACCAAAGCACAAGCATGACAGCCAAAATACCATAAACCAATGGTATAGCCAAGATACCACCAAAACATGGAGCTGAGCCAAATTAGCTTAAAAGGTATCAAAAGAAAGAGGAAACTCACCCCTTTCTGAATATATAAGTCCCATCACCATAGGACAAAGAATAACAAAGTTATTCCTGCTCAAAGTTGTTGCTGAGCATAAACATTAATTTTCACCTCTCATCTAAAATCCAGAAGGAGAGGCTTAACCCCATCAAATGGGCATTCAAAATGAATCTCTAGGCCAGGGCTATCCAATGGTACTAGCCAAACTGAGCTAGCACAAGTATTACTTGAGTTATGGTCAAATTCAGACCAAATAAGGGTGAACAAAACATTCACCTCCCATCTAGCTTTTGCAGTTTTAGCGTGAGATACCTAAAGTGGGGTCTTTTTGGAAAGAGCAAAATCAGGGCTATCTGATGGTGTCATCCATTTCCCCGTAGCTCAAATAGAACCAAGTTTATGGGGCAAATAAGCTCAATACAGCTTTTTGCCTAAACCACACAAATGCCCAAAACTCTTGTACATGGGATAACTTTCCCACATGTAATGATACCCATATCAAATGAGGTACAATTGTGTAGAGCACATACAGGGCTACACACTGAACCAATTTTGAGGGTAATATCTCAAGAATTGACAAAGGTATGGCTGTTTTAAGGTCAGATTCCCACCTGCTGTCATATACAGATTTACCATGGGATAATGTCCCATAATCATGAATATGAGGTGTCAAATAGACAAAGAAGCTTGTTTTTACTTCAATACCTCATATTTCAGTCAATACTGAGGTCCCATACAGTTTCTGTACTGCATTCTATGCGTCATACATGTCAGAATCAGGCTGTGAGGTCCCCAGGTGAAAATTTTCACCCTGTATTGGTGAAAACTGCCCAGATGTGGTTTCAAAACCACATCTGAGCCCAATACAGGTTAATACAGGTATTTGCAAGCCACAAGTCTGTCTCAGAGAGTGAGAAAATCTTCACTTCCTCTACGTGGAAAGGTTTAGCACCCTTTCCCCCCCATTTCAGGATAAAAAGGAGGCTTTTCACAGCCAGAATTGCTTTCCTCATCCTGCTCTTGAATTCCTACGTAGTACAACTGTCAAAAACAGTTATACTCTTGGAAAATAATGAGGTATACTCGTAATTTAGAAGTATTGTAGTCTTTATTATTGTAATCCAACAGGTCAAGCTGCACCCAGGGCTTTCAACAGCGCTCACACCACTATTGCAAAATAGTAAAGCCCTTTTATATGATCTATAAACCCTTATCATCAATAAATAACTTTATTTTATCACTTTATTTCAGTGTCACAGTCAAAGTTAAAGTTGTAACTAGCCTAATTACTGCTTCTACATAGACTCAGCCTGACTTTTTGTGGCCTGGATGTGTTTGTTGACCATTTTGGACCTTATAAGTGAGTTTTTTTACTTATTTTCTTTATTTTCTGACACTTGTTTCATCTTTTTGGGCATAATTATTTCCCAAAAATATATATTTATTATATATTTATCCTTATACTCATATTAAAAAGAGTACTTGTCACGTGGCTAATAACAACAAGACCCTTATTTTTGGTGTGTTTTGTATATAAAAACACTTTGAGCCATTTAAGACACCTCATACTGATAAACCAACATTTGAGGCATGGTTGTGCAGATTGTTAACTCAATTACCCTATTACATACCACTTTTTGACAGTTTACACTTGCTAATTACAAGTTATTCTGTGAGATATTGGTATAAAAACAGTATACCAAATATCAGTAAGCTGTATTTATGATGTGAAATTGTTAATTCAATTACACTGTCATTGTACAAGGGCATATTTTAGTAATATACAAGCCCAGAGGCCATTCTTAGATGTACAAACAGCATTTTAAGAAGTCTTAACTGAAATTAAGACCTCTTTGTTCCTGTTTGTTTCAGTTGAAGATAACTTCATATCACTTGAAAGCCAGTCACAGGCCAACACACCAGTGACACCCTCAGAGCCAGAGGGCAGCAAAGGCAAAAGAAAGAGGCACAGTGAAGGCCTGATAACAGCAAAGAAGTGGACACCCATTGCCACACAGAAGAGTAGAAAACCACAAAATTCTGCTTCAATACAAGGTAAACCAACCTTGATAACTTGTACAGGGAAAATTACTATAATTAACACAATTGTAACCTCTAAAGGTAAATTGCCCAAATCATCAGACAACAAATTTGTACAAGGCACAGTCAAAGGTAAATACCCTAAGAAAATAAAGGTATTGAATGCTTTAAAACACTAACATGTCACCTGTTCACCTCAGAGATCTTGGCTTCCAAATGAACCAGCCAGAGGACAGAAAAGGCTTGTCCAGAACCAGAAGACCTGAAAGAGGACACCTTTGACACAGTAGTGGATGGCAAAACAATGAGGGGGATAATATCAACCCTGCCATTAACACTCTAATTCAATGGAGACCTCAAACCAGAGGACTGGAAAGACATGGATCAAGTTCTTCAGCTCCACCAACTCCTCAAGGACCTATTGCAATGAAGCATGGACAACAAGAGGTTCAACCTGGCATCTCACTGGGCAGAACTTGGAGCAAGTTGCCAGAAGATCTGTCTCAAAGAGATAGACTTCAAAGACCGTATGATAATTACCAAAGGTTGGAATCCTACCAGGAAGTCCAGACTCCTGGAGGCAAGGGCACAGAGGATAATGGAGAATCAAGCCACTATCCAAGCTATAGAAGAACAGTTAACCCAGACAGGGCCTACTCAGATTCCTTCAGGCTCACAAGGAGCAGGCCAAATAAGCTCTCCAGTAGCTTCAAACCACTCAGACACCAACAGATCAATGACCAAGAGTCACCACTCTTCACAATTCCAGGAGGTTTCCAGGAGAAGAAAAGGATACAAGGGGAAACACAAGACCTCTTTCAGCCAAAGGCAGAAAGAATCAGACCCCATGATCCAGAAGTTTTTGGATTTGGTGAAAGAAGTGCACAAGAGCCAGAAGTAGTTGCAAACCACTCTAGAATCAGTAATCCTAGTAATAGAAACATTACCCCCACTCAGACTGAACATAACATTGTCACATCTGAGAGTAACATCAACAGTGATACACTGTGGTTACAAATGTCCCAATATGCTGAGCAATCTGCAAAACAGTTTGTAGAACTTGAAGCAAGCCATGAGAGGATGAAGAGATTAACAGCCTCCATGGATGAAATAATTAAAAATCTTCACAAAGGACATGATCAATTGAGCAAAGCCTCTGAAGAAACCAACAAAAGACTGAATCTAGTCTTTGAAGAACAACACCACAGCAGAAGGAACAGGGATTGTCTGGACCAAGACAACAAAAAACTGTTTAATTTCTACCATAACTTGGAGCCCCAACCACAAGTCCAAGTTATGGAAAATCCATATCAACCAGATGTCATCAAACCAGATGCCATTAATAAAGCAAGATCTCCATCACAATACCAGGATGGAGATGTCATGTCTTATTTAGAGAAGGAAACCTTGAAACAGCTTCCTGAGGCCTCAAGCTGGCCCAAATTCTCTGGAACAGGAGAATATGATCATATGGAACTCATACATTATATTGATGGACTCTTCATTGATGTACCTAGCATACCAGATTACTGGATTACTGCTAGATTGAATACATAATTTAAAGGTCATGCTAGTATATGGTGCACAGACATGAAAGAAATTCATGGCAGAAGAAACTGGCCATGGTGGAAGAGTCAAATCATCCAAAAGTACAGTAATGGAAGTTGGATATGGCAAAAGACCATGTCATTTGACAATGATAGATACTATGTGGACAAAGATCCATATGAGTGGTGTCCTAAACATTCTAAAAAACTTAAAGCCATTGATTCTCAGATGAACATCCAAATGAGGAATCACAAACTTCTGACTCAACTGGCAGGAGAACTAGAGCATGCAGTAAAATGCAGATGAAACCAAAATTGCAATCTAGGTGACATTGCTAATACCTTACAAGATTTAAGGAAAAGAACTAATATAGGGAAATTCACCCCATATAAGAGCAGTGGTTTCAGAGAGAAACAACCTTTCAGGGTAGAGTTTAAATACAAACCCAAAGAAAGAGTGGCAGAAGTGGCAAAGAAGAAAAATTCTTGTCATAATTGTGGTTCAACAGACCACTATGCCAAAAAGTGCCCAAAGGAAAAGAAAAAAGTCCATGCCATTGAGAAAGTCCCAGAGGAGGAATCCCCAACAGAGGATTCTGAATCAGACTCCATGGGTGATGCTAGCAGAGAACTATCTGATGATGACCAAGACCCAAAGGAAGAATTTCTAGTAGAATACCAAGAGGAAACCCCTATAAAAATTCAGGACATACAGTTGGAAGCAGGCATGCCACAGGATACTGCCAATAAAAGCTTGTGCAAACACACACAAGATGCACAAACATTCCTGGTTACAACAACCAAAGAGATAGCATATATACATGGAACAGCCACTAAAATGACTGTCTGTATTGACAATTCTCAACATCCATTGATCATTGATAGTGGGGCACACTGCTCCATAGTGGCCAGAAATTATCTGGATAACCACTTCCCAAATTGGGAAAAACAGCTCTTGCCCACCAAGGCAAAGAACTTCAAAAGTGCCTCAGGGAAGATGACTTCCATTGGTACAATTATCAAAGAGATAATTATACCCCACAGGAAGGGTAATATCAGACTCAACCCAGAGTTTGTAGTGCTTGATGATGCCCAAATCCAAGGGTTCTTACTGGGAACAGACTACCAGAGGATGTATGGCATAGATATTTACAACAATAAAAATAGGCACATCACCATTGGTACCAACAAGGAAAAGAAATTTTCACTTGATATATACCATATATCTTCTCAAGATATCCCTGGAAGAACTTCTGAATGAATTCAGAGAGGGACAGTTTAGCACTACCCGCACCAGGAAACAAAAACTAAGTTTAATGAAGATTCTGAGAAAGAACAGACCAGCATTTGCCATTGGTGAAGAACCACTAGGCAAGATCAAAGGCCATTATATGGAACTATATCTGGATGTGGAAAGACCTTATCCACCCATGCTTAGGAGACCTCCTTATCCAGAAAGCCTGGAAACCAGGAAAGAAATTGAAAACACATCAATGAAATCCTGGACATAGATATCATCAGGAAGATTGGACATAATGAAATAGTGGAAATAACCGCCCCTGTCCTAATCACCTGGCAAGATGGCAAGTCTAGACTGTGTGGAGACTTCAGAGCTCTGAATAAATACACAAAATCAGACAGGTACCCTATACCCAGGATACCTCATTCCCTGGATAAACTGGCAAAAGCAAAATACATAACCAAAATGGATTGTATGAAAGGCCTCCACCAAAATGGAGTTAAACAAAACTCCATGAAATTACTCAGAATAATATGCCATATGGGCATATATGAGTATATCAGGATGCAATTTGGCATCAAAAATGCACCAGCCCACTTCCAAAGGATGATGGACACAATATTTCAAGAAGAAATATTGGAAGGCTGGATGGTGGTATATATTGATGATATCATTATATACTCAGAGACATGGGAAGACCATGTACATTAAATAGACATAGTGCTAAGCAAATTTACACCCATAAATATGAAGATTTCACTGAAAAAGTGTAATTTTGGCCAAAAAGAGCTACTACCTCTAGGACATAAAGTCGCAGGTCTTAGTCTGGCAATTAACCAGAATAAAGTAGCAGCAGTACTGCAAAAGCCAGTACCAAAGAGCATCAAAGAGATGCAATCTTTCCTTGGGTTTGCTAGCTACTACAGAAACCACATCAAGAATTTTGCCCACATAACTAGTAGTTTATACAAGTTATGTTCAAAAGATGTAGTTTTGAAATTACCAAGGAAAGAAGAGATGAATATGAGAGGATCAAACATGAACTCCCAAATGCACCTGTACTCATCTTGCCTGACTTTGAAATACCATTCAAGTTATATATAGATGCAGCATGTAGCCAAGGCTAAGGAGAAGCCCTTCACCAAAGACAAATTGTGGATGGTGAACCAAGAGAGGGAGTAATATGTTACATCTCTAGCCAGCTGAAAGATTCAGAGGCCAAGTATGGGGCCACCCAGACTGAATGTATATGCTTAGTCTGGGCTCTGGAGAAACTTCATTATTATCTGGAGGGTGCAGTTTTTGAAGTCTACACAGATTGCACAACCTTGAAGTCTTTACTGAACATGAAGACTACAAATAGACACATGCTTAGATGGCAAATAGCCATCCAGGAGTATAGAGGGAACATGACAATCTTATACAAAGAAGGTGAAAGTCATACCAATGCAGATCACCTTAGCAGATGGCCACTGGATAATGTCAAGAGCAATCCAGCGTATGACCCTGAAGTTTCAGCCAAGATCCCTATCTATTTAATGGAAATAGATAGGAGGAAGAACTTCAGATTTTCTGAATGGGGACCAGAAAGTGGTACCCTTGACAGTGGAAACACTGATTCAGAGGGAACAGAAACTCCCATATTGGGAATAAGTTCCTCAGAACTGCACAATGAATTCTTTAGTGCAGTACTACAGTCTTATGCCAAACACAAACAGTCACCGGGGCGAATCTCGTGTCAATCGTCGGCGATTGACTTCACGTCAAGCAAACGTCAAGCAGGATAAAAGTCGAGCTCACGTCAAGCGAAAATCAAGCAAACGTCGAGCACACGTCACACTCTGGTCTTACACCAAATCCTGTGACATCCAATAATATTGGTTCCCCTGTGCCTTCAACTCAGATTCCTCACCACCTGATCATCCCACAACCGTCCGATGATTGGTAAAAATTACACCAGACCCGCCTGTTTGCACACACACACATCAAAGATGTCCTTCAGCCAGTCTTGATGTAGGCGGGGGGTTTGACTTCACCAGGTCATCCATGAAGTGTGCGTGTGCATTGGCGTGTGCGGGTGGGTGGGCGTGTGCATTGGCGTGTGCGGGTGCGTGTGCGTGTGCATTGGCGCGTGCGGGTGCACATGCGGGTGTGGTTACGCAAAAGCCGATTCCGCTTCCAACATGATGATGGCGCAGTTAGAAATTTTGGATGCTGTGAAGGGTGAGTGTGTGGGTCATTTGATCATTGGACTTGGCTTATTCACACTGTACCCAATGTCAAAATAGTAAGTTCTTTGTGGCAATGTGAAATAATGGGCTTTGCTTGTCACAATGGCATGTCTCTGTCACTAAATTTTGAGGCAATTATTTCACTAGCAAAATTGCTAATGAATCTGAGAGATTTGCATTTTTGTAGACTAAATATCATGAAATAACGGCTTTATCATTACAAGCAGTCCACATGACAGAGCTTTGTTATCATACAATCCACAGTTACCTTCTATTTCTTCTTCAGATATAATCAAGTGTCCATCATCAAAACCAACAGCTTTATAAATATTCAGATGCGGCCAATCTGGTAGGAAATTCACATCAATCTTCAAAGGTTTTAAAATCAGAAAGTTATTGTTCAGTATGCTAGATGGCTCAGAGACTTTGAAAATGCTATCAATAATACCAAATTGTCGTGAGTTGCCCCTCAGAAAACATATCACACTGTTGCTGACATTTTTGGCTTCAGTTGAAAATATATTGTTCCCAATATTAATGTTTGAAACTGGAAAATACCAAGGTGAGACAATCCTTGAAGTGGGAGGACTTGTGGATTGCACGGTAGTGTCTAAGCTGATCCAATCAACTATTTCCCTTGTTGCATGAAAAGTCTGTAAGTACTCAACCAGGCAATCATAATTTTGTTGGTCATGGCGGGATGGCTTGTTATATTTATGGTGATTGAACACGGCAGGTGGCTGTGATTCGAAAAGCTGTTTTATTTCACATGGCACAGATGGGGATTTCAGGAGAACGGAAAGGTTGGAACATCAACAGATATGTTGAAGTAAGGTTTTATCTATATCATCTATTCAGAGTTGCAAAAAGTTAGTCTTATTCAGTTCAGGTGTTTAATCAATGTGAATATATTGATCTTATTAATTGACGTACATATCTTGTTATTTGTTGGCATCTTTGCAAATACTCCAATCAAGCGCTCATAACCCCATGTGGCTGAGGCTTGTGCTGGGCCCCAACGTTGGAAGAGTTCGGGAATATGATCAGCAAAATGATGATTTGGTTTACTTTTCTGTTTTGGGAACAGGTGTTGATTGGAAAGGCGGAATTTTTTCCAATGTTCAGCAAATGCAGTCGCATCATCTATTGAAACAGTCCAGCTTGTGGCAATGTTGATAGCACTAATCAAATGGAATGTATTCTTGGCTAGTTCATTTGCAAGTTCTTCTGACTGACCCATTTTTCTTTGAGTGTTGGCAGATTGGTGTGCATCTAATGACATCTGTTGACTGAGCATTAGAAATGGAATATAGACCTTATATAAGAGAGCCCATTCAGCGGCTTTTAAGCTACCATGAGAGGGGGAACCCATTTTGCGGGGAACTCTTGTCCATGATGAGGGAATTATGGTCTCAGATATGATTTGTCAGAGATGCTCAAGAGCCTCACCCTTGATCTGGTGATCGCTCAGTGCAGTGATATCCAATTCAGAGGGTATTTCAGAAGTGGGGATGTAATCGGCATCAAATGAAGGAATCTCCGCAGAACCACTAGATGGATGTTCTGTGTGAAGGGTGGGCATTGGGAAGTAGTTTTTCCGGGTGGAAGTAGTGGGGAGTGGCTCATTTATTATTTTTGCTGCGTCTCTTCTCAGGGAGCGGGCCTCTCTCAATGTGATTTTATCAAGAGAGCTGTTGGAGGTCATGGAATCTGAGTCTGAACTGTTGGTGTCATTGGATTTCCTGCGGGACCTGAAGTAAATTTTTGATTTCGCCTCTGGAATGCACAATTTGAAAGTTGCATGATCCTTCAAAATTCCAAGTATTAAATTATGCATTATGTCAAGATTAACCATTCTGGTTGCATCCCAATACGGAAGGTCTTCCAAAATTGAATATCGCACTCCATACTCAGAGAAAATTGCTTGTCTTTGTTGTGGGGTTGCCCGAAGCCATTTGGCAATGGTTGATTTATGACTTTGGTATGAGCGCGTGTAGTGAAATTGAGGACCAATTTCTTCAATTTGAGCTTTGTGAATGGTGCAAAAATTACAAAAGTGGTTTCCTGAATGGGAAATAAATCCAGTAAGCTTGCGCATGGCAACCACATCCGCAATGGCTGTGAGGATGGCAACACGGATAAAGGATCCTGATGGACCTGTTGAGGTGGGTGCAAAATGGTAACCTTGCCATAGCTCTTTGAGCTCGTTGATGAGTGGCATTAATAGATAATTCAATTGAAGCGCAGTTGGCTCCTTCGGACCAGGGATGATTCCTGCAACATAGACATTCTCGGGCTTCAATCTTTCACTTGGGGGGAGATTAAGACAAATAAGCATGATAGGTCCAATGCTAGCCAACCGGGTTGACTTTCCATGTGCATTAAACCAGTCCACATATATGGAGAAGGCCAATGCACCAGGAATGGACATGAATGGGGGGTCATGGATATTTCTAGTGCCAGTGAAGCGTCTCCAGACCAATCCATCCCAGACGTCACGTTTTGGGGAATCTTCGGGAGTTTGGGATTGTTGATGTTGATGCAGAATGTCCATAATTCCAGCCCGCTGGAGAAATCTGGCAAGCCAATTTTTGAATGGTTGATAAATGAAATGTTTTGTTGGTATAAATTTTTGCTTCATGTTGGTTGTGTTTTGGGTGTGGGGTTCAGATGAATAGATGAATTTGCCTAATGATTGTGTGCAAGGGGGATCATGATCATTTGGGTCATTATGGCGTTGACAGTGGGGTTGGTCAGTTGTGACTGATTCAGTAAGGCCATTAAGAGAGAAACATTGAGGACAACATATATAGTTTTGAATCACTGGCTCCAATTGGAGATGTTCAAATATGGTACTCAGATCTTGAGGTATATGGAATGCAGGAGCGGGGGGACCAGCTGAGCTTGAGATACTGGACTTGATCAGCAGGTTCAGGGCGGGGTTGAGTATGCGTGAAGCCCTGCGGGGTAAATTATACCTTAATGATAGAATGGCAGATATTATCATTCCTAGGTCTTGTGGGGGAAGGGTTTGACTGCCACTATATGGTTTCTGTGCAGTTGAATTGAGACCCGCTGGAGTTGGGAAAGTGCTTTGGGTCAAACGTGAATAATCAGCTGGGAAGATTTGATCCAATAGAATTTGTGGGCACCCAGATCCTGATGCAGAAGTAGGGATGTTTGGAAGAGATTTGGGTGCAATGGTTGATTTGAGCTTTTTAATGTGCTGTTTATATTGGAAAGGTGTGAAGGCAACTCCTTGCCTATCACCCTCAGGGGAAGAGTGTGTTTGAGTTGAGCAGTGTTGACACATGCATATATGCATTGAGGAATATGGCCGGGTTGTCATTGCTGCAGGAATTGGGAGTACGGTTGGTTTGTGTATAAATATCTATGGTTGATGTGAAAGTGTTTAGGAGTGTTATTAATTGGAAATAAAATTCAGTGATTATTTATGAAGGGGGAGATGATTTGAGCCAGCTGAGGATTTTATCCCATTTGTAATGGAGCATGAGCTGCAGTGGATAAAGTTTAACATGTCTCATCTGGATGGCGGAATTGGTTAGGCGTTTAATTGGGTAAAATGCCATGCTGCTCAATGCTCATACATATTCTAGTTTATTTACACATTGTGATAGTGTGGGTTTGACCATTGAGGGGGTTCCATTAGTGAAGTGTTACCATTGAATTGAGGGGATTAACATTTAATCCATGTACGCTGGCACGCCATTGTACATGGTTTAAACCTTATTACAGACATAACTATATAACTCTATTACATAAGGGGTTGGAGTGCAGCTAAAGTCTTGGTATTTGGTTTGAGTGCGGCGGGCTTTGAATCAGTTGGAATGTGATTTGGATTGTCTTGCCTTTTGGGAAAAGGTGATGTCTCTTTTGTGGGTAAATCCTTCATGAATATACCCCTTTACAGATGTACAATGTTGTGGAATTTCAATGCATATATGGGCAGTTTGGATAATTCACAAAATGTGACAATGGGGAGGCATAAATGGTACTGAATATGATTACTTATGAATGATGGGTCCCCTTTGAGATCAAGGAAATATCACATTATATGCTGGTAGGCCGTGCAGGGTGGTTTCCGACAAAAGCGGAGGAGCTCAAGAGGAGGCAGGGAGGATTCTCCTCAAAAGAGTCTTATCCGACTTCCACACAACACTTAGTTCCAACTATTCATAGAATTTCTCTATTCTAAATTTGAAAAGATTTCATCTCATATCACTCTATTTTATCATAATACTGAGGTGTTTTATCTAGTTAAAAATATTACTGTACTTTTTCGGCCCTTATGTCATCTTTCAAGTCACATAAATCCCGTTCAGGTTCTGTTCATGACTCAAATAGTGAATCTAGCATAGAATATGTTCAAACACAGTCACCATTGAGTCCCAACATTCCTCTCACAACCCCTATCGCATCCTCAATGAATGTATCAGGTCTTAACATTGATGTGGGCAATCCAAAGGCTCCAACTTCAAGCACTTGGTCAATCCCAAATATTTCCGTCACTCCAATTCCCCCAAATCCCACTAATACACAAATTCATGTGTCTCAGGGGCCAGAAGGCACACCTCAAATCTCCTCACACGCTAATCCCCAATCAAAATTTCCACGTGAGTTCCTCCTTAATCCCGGTCGGAATCCAGTCGCATCCCAGGATCCCTTTGGCCAAAGTAAACAGCCAACCCTCAATATTCCATCAGGATCGCAGGTTCATGTGGGTGATGAAAGGCGCGTGGATGGGGGGCGACGAAAAAGACCTTTGGAAAATGTATCTTGGAGCGGTCTGTCGGAGGGAAATCCAGTATTGACGCTTCATCAAAGTAAGTCATTTGAATTTTGGAGTAGAAACTTATTCACAATTTGATATGTTTGTTTCATGGGTTAGATATGGCACCTAAAGGCAAGTCAGTCCGATCTCAGGAGCCAATTGAAGATCGTGAGGATGACCAGTCTTCATTAATGTTTTGATGTGTTAACTGATGATTTGCATAGCAGGGGATGAACTTTATGCGTCTTCACCTCTGGTCCATAAAGAGAAAGTCACTGGACGTCATCATCCATATGCCTCCAAACCAAGAACGGGTCATGCCAGTACATCAAGAGCAACAATGGTGGATGATGAGGATGAGAACATGTCTCCAACTCAAAGTGAAAGAAATGATGAACCAAGGAGGGACAATTTCACAGCGCATGAGCAAGGCACTCAATCAAATAGTGAGTTCACCCATCCTCAGCTGGGCCTCGCCCAGAGTATGCTTGAACAATCCGAGGTCAGACAGCAAAGGAAACAGGCCCGCAAAGCTCACAATGTGGCGAAACGTGCAAGCCAGAAGGAGCAACAAAAATGGCTGAAGGCAGAACTTCCAGAGAATGTCCATGGAATGAGCTCAGCAGTACATGCACATTGCCTGTTCCTACTCAAAGTTAGGGATAAGGATTTTTCCTCACTACCAGCACCACCCAGCACAGAAGAGCGTGAAATTGCAATTCAAGTGGCTGGTCATCTCGGTTATGTCCCCGAGGATGTGTTCAATGAGCCATCAACACAGGTTCAGTCTCAGGGTTTCCAAAGCTACTGCGAAAATGAGCTCCACAAGCTAGGACTAAAGCGATTCACTTGGGACTGGGAGAGCTCATGGCAACATCCGTTCAACGAGCTGATGTCTATGGTGTTTTACCGTACATTCCGTCTCGCACTTGTCAGCACTGAGTATCATCACTACTGTTGGAACAAGGATCATAACAACTATGGGGTCGTGGCGGCTTTAATGGAGCGATATTTCACTTATTTGAAAAGAGAATGGAAGTCTATTCAAAAGGATGCGGAGTATTTGGTAAAAAAGAAGGAGAATCAAAAGCTTGCAAAGATTCGTCAAAGAGTTAGTTACTGTATCTCTTCTTCATTGTGGACCAAGTCTGATGATGATCTACTTGATTATGTGCAGACCTGTGAGCACCATCGTGAATGGTGTGATACGGCTAAATTTCCCATTCTAGCATCACAATTCAATGACCCTCGAGTATGCTCAGATACTGAGGAGGTACTGGAAAATGGCTGTCAAGTTTACCGCAAAGTGGGATTACGCTGGCGCTCCCAGTTATTTAATGATTTGGTATTGAAAATGGATAGAGACATAGAGTTTTGTAATCGGATTAAAAAAAAGGGTAAAAAAACTATTGATAGATTGCCAGAATTACGATCAACAGATGATGGTGATATTCCGGAAGGCCTATCATTTCAGGTATTTGATCAAGATTGGCTCAAAGGCTGTAGTAAGATGCAGACTAGCGCCCTCAAGATACTTGACATGCCAGTTATTAGGCCTAATGGTGATGCTCTGCAATAACTTAGTAATTTGTCACGGTATAGCACTGTGACAAATTAAAATTTTGTGAATTATTTGTGCAGGTGTAATAAAATCTGATTATTATCTCTTAAGGATGCAACAACTTGCTAAATATGTTAGAATATAGACAATATGAATTGAAATGTATCACCGTCTCCCTTGCAATAATACTCTATTGCTCATTTTCATTGAGGAAATATTGAAGAAGTTCGATCCAGCTCATGGTGTTCATAATTGTGGACCTGTGCCAGAGTCAACAGGAGTTATCAACTTTGCCAATCACAAATTATATAATATCAGTAAGGCTCACGCAGTTAATGATTTTTTCTTTTCTTGGACCTATTGGTGATTGGAATATGGCATTCCCATAAGGAAGGATTTCAGAATAGTAATACAATCAAGTGAAAGATGAGGTTGAAAGGTACCTTCCGCATGTTGACCTCAACTGAATGAGGAGTGATATAGTGGATGACCTGTACAGGTCGTTGTTGGCCAATACGATGTAGACGATCAACAGCCTGAGCCTCAATGGCTGGGTTCCAATTAGGCTCCTGGAAATGTGGATGTCAGGGTCCGAAAATCAGGGGAGAATTTTGGGGGGCCCCTCACCATTAAATAGACTATATTAGCACAAGTTATATTGAGGCCAGTTCCAGCCGCGGCAATGGATGCAATCAGTACTTCACATTCAGGATTATTGAAGAAATTCTCAAGCGCCTTGTCCTGCGCTCGTGGTGTAATTGTTCCATCAATTCGTGCTGAAAGGATAGAGTGATGGGCAAGAGCAATACCAATTCTACAATATAAAAAAGTCAGATGGAGTCAATTGGTAATGGATGCATATTAGAATTAACGCACAAATCTAGAAATTGGGTCCATTGGGTATAAACCACCGATTTCGTTGGACCACACCTTGTTTGTTTGTTCTTCATTAAGCTTTGTAGGAGGTGTGCAACTTTACTACTCATCATGCATGTTTCCACATCCACAATAGTTCGTGTGATTCTTGGGGAGTTATCCTGAGTGCTCCTGCCCTCGGGGTCTTCCAGCTCCGCCTCCGCAATTGTGTTAAGCATGATGTGATGGTTACAACATATTTGCAGCTTATTAATATTTCTGAAAAACTCTCCTGGTCCTTTGCTTTTGGATGATAGGAATTCTTCATATAATGTGGAATATTCTTGCTGCATGGTCGGGTTGAGTGGGAGCAGCTCATAATGATGGCTAATAGTGGGGAGAGATTTGAGATGTGTGGTTTTGGTGCGGCGCAAACTTAAATGCCGCAATGCCAAATGCAAAATATCATTGCAACCTTTTGAAAGACTACTCAGGATGAATGGTGACCAGTTATCTTGATCGGCGCTCTGGGGTTGAGTGATGAAGGATATTATGCCCAAAAGGTCATAAATGGTGTTGTGAATAGGTGTGCCCGTTAAACATATTCGATGGGATGAAAGGAGGCTATTAATGGCACGGTGAGTGGCAGTGTATTGAGAGCGAATACAGCTATAAGAGGGGGCAAGGGTTATTGGATATAAAAGGTAATTTGAATCATTTAAGCTCAGCCACTCACTGTGCTTCATCCAAGATTATACGATGCCAATTGATTTGAAAAATGAATGATGTAGAGGGATTGGTTTGCTTAAATTCTTGGGTGATAGTATTGTAAGAAGTGATGATGATATCATATTTTAAGATGTCGGCTTGGGATAATGAGTGACGAGTGGGACCATGGTAGATTTTGGCATGCAGTGCTCCAGCCTGAGCATGCTTGGATATTTCTGATTGCCAGTTGGTAATTAAGCAAGGGGGGCAGATGATCATGGTGGGCGTGGAGCAATGGGGGTTTGCAATCATCCGCTCCTTGGAGGTACCAATTAGAGCAATGGCCTGAATGGTTTTACCTAATCCAATATCATCCGCAAGCAGTCCTCCAAGAGGGGTATTGGTCGAAAGGGATTCAAATGAGCTAACGACCTTGTTTGTAATGATGTGCCTGGCATTAAAAGTGGATCCTGGGGGTGAGGTTGCCCAAAGGTTACGGGCTGATTGGCCATTGGGGATTTCTCGATCCCAGAGAAAAGCTAGTCCGGTCTTTTGATGAGGGAGGAGGGGGGTTTGAATAATGGAATGGGGCGGGGTCATCATGGGGAGGTCTGATCCACTGGGTAATTGTATCAGTTTTTGCTTGGAAATCAATGATGAAACAGAAGGATATGAAGTAGGCGTCGAGTTTGAAGCGGGAAATGTCGGAGTAAAGAGTTGACATTGACAATGAGTAGTACAGTCATATTCTTTGGGCATTTTAAGCTTGAAATCTTGTGTTCGAAAGCTTTCCATTATGAATAGAATGTTTGGATACCATGTGAAGAACATCAATGCTAGATTGGGTTTCTGAGATGAGGAGGGATCATTGGCATCAGTCATAAATACTCCCTCAACAAATAATATTTGAGTAGGATTGGATTGGCAATTTTCAATCCATGCCCCACCAGGACCACAGTGCATGAACGTTTTGGGTGCCCCAAGGAATGGTATCAACGTTTGGGAAAGGGTTCCCAGGAGAGAGCCAATAGCATGCTGGTGATTGGGGAGATATACGAATATGTTGTGTTGATTGTGCCATAGGATAATCCAAGAACCTAAGTGGGAATTCTCAGGCTTTAAGGTTATATCACTATTTATTTGAATACGAATATTAATCATCCCAATGCAAAGTGGTTGTGAAGGGGTTGACATGATGGCTATTTTAAATTATTTGGGGACAGTTGGGAATTATATGATCGGGAAGGGTTAGCTAAAGGGAATGAAGAGGAATAAGCGCAGGTGGGGAACTTATATGAGTGGCAGCAACAGGCCAAAAGGGGGATGGCCTGTGGTTACGTGCATGGTCTTGATGGAGGTGGGCCTCTTGGGCTCATAATTTTCATATCCGATATGGGGCATATATCAAGGCAAGGTGGCCAAAATGTGGGTGCACCATTATGACTGCTGGATCTGCAGCGAGTTACAAAACATTTGGTGGAACAAGGCTGACATTAGCACATCCGAAATTGGGTGGGTTGTAGCAGCTTATTGTGGAGGGCATATTAGAGGCATGCGGTCATGTTCACTGGTGTGACAGCAAACAATGAGCGTATCCTCCCCAGGTTAATTATTCACAGGGACCTACTGGGCAATGTTGGCAGTTTCAAAGGGCAATCTCACTGTGGGGATGTTTGTGTGTGGGCGGGTGAGATATGTTCGGTGGCATGCCACCAAACATGACTTTGGTTTGGCCTGAAGTTTTTTGCTGACTGATGCATACTGGGCTTTCAGGGGGAATGTGTGGGATGATCAAAGGGGGCGCCATCCGTGAGCCGTGATCCACATATACATTCACCCCTATGGCGTTTGAGGCGAGTACTAATCCACCGAGATTGGCATCCGGGGCTTTGCCTCACGCGCGTACAGAACTCCGGAGAAAGAGGCCACACGCCCAAGGGATTTTTTGGCTGCAAGCCAGGTGCCACAACTTGCGCGGGGCGTGTGAGAACGTAAAGAAAATGACCCGCGGTGGGAGATAACCACGCCAACATGACCAGCCTCAGCAATCATAGGCTGGGATTGTTAATCTAATGTGGATGAGGCTGAAGCAAATCCACACTGATTGGCCTCAGGTTTCCACGCGCAAGCGGGTGAGCGTCTGCAGTCAAGCTGACAACCCGAGCAAGAAAATACGCAGCTGGAAGACTGGCAGTAAAATGTGTTCCAGGCGTGTGAAAGTTGCCTGCATATGACCCATCGGGGGTGCGTATGAAAGCGTGTGGCTGCCCGACAATGAACAAGCGGGCTAGTCATTGTTTGCCCCAACCATGGCACCGGAGTGAATCAACTCTTTGTGTATGACCCAAATATTAAGTCATCCCATTATGACCCACTTACATTAACTTGGATTACATGCGCATCTGTGCCGTAGTTAGGCAGAGCTGTCCAACAAGGTGCATCAAAGGGATGCAGGTGAGAGATATGACTCGATGGCTTGACGTGATTGCATGTTACATTGTTGAACAGCTTTTTGCTCTGCCCCGCAGTACACATTTACAAAGGTGTACTGCGTACTACAGTGTTGACTGTACTGTGCAGATCAGGAAGGTGTAATACTACTTGAGCCTGCATGCATATAGCAAATGTGCATGCACCTTCCGATCGTTTGCATTTACGTAGCTCATGTGCCACATGCTCAGCATTGTGTTTCACCCGATTTGCACACGCAAGCTGAGCATGTCATGGTCAAAAGAACCGTGTGAAAGTGCTCAGTAAAGCCATGGAATGAACTAATTCTGCAATAGCTCACTGGAAGGCTCAGTTTGGAGCACTTCACCAAAGCGTGTGAAATGCTGCACCTTGCTGAAATGTCATCCGATGCTGTGCCAAATGCTCAGAGTGCGCGCATACAAAAACGACTGAGCAATGGCTCAGCATGGTGCATTTGATATTGTTATATCTATAGCTCAATCACTGTGCAATTCCAATGTTCAGCCACTGAGCATTTCAATTATGACCCAAAAGCAAACCTGAGCAATGGGTCGAGGCAAGCTCACGCTGTATTCACTTGTCTTACAGCCCCCCCCTTTGTTCACATACTATTACCAGGCCATATGGCCGGTAATCTCGCCGCGGTCACTTGTGACCAAATGCACCGGGTGCTTTTCTGCATGGGTCACTTGTGCATTGCACCCACAATGCACATTCAACATGGGCCTCACGACCACCCTCCTGGGTGATCGGGTGACTATTTAAGGAAACAAAGGGGATGTGACTGAGCTTGACAATTCAATAAATTGCAATACTCAGCAGTGCATTTGATATTGTTATATCAATTGTTCAATTACTGTGCAATTCAAATGTTCAGCCACTGAGCATTTCAATTATGACCCGAAGACAAACCTGAGCAATGGGTCGAGGCAAGCTCACGCTGTATTCACTTGTCTTACAGCCCCCCCCTTTGTTCAAAGACTATCACCAGGCCATAAGGCCGGTGATCTTGCCGCGGTCACTTGTGCATTGCACCCACAATGCACAATCAATAAGGGCCTCACGACCACCATCCTGGGTGATCGGGTGGCAATTTAAGGAAACAAAGGGGATTTGACTCAGCATGACAATTCAATAAATTGCAATACTCAGCTTGACAATTCAATAAATTGCAATACTCAGCCAGACCCCCATTGTTCTTCTGCCTCACGTGAGCATTTCACCTCTCAGTTGCAGCATTCGCTGAGACTCAGCTTCAATTTTGCCCACATGCCTTGAAGCTGAGACTTTTGCGGGTGCTGCAACTGCTGAGATCGTCTCAGCTTCACCTTGGTATAAAAGACCATCTTCACACGACACGCACTTCACTTTCTTTCTCACCCGCTCCACTTCGTTCAACCTCACCCGCGTTTGTCCTTCTTGTGCGTATTCCCCCTTGTCTTCCTGCCTTTCCAGTCTTTTCTTTTGCACTCGACTAACCCCACTCCCCTTCCTGCTCGCTTTTTGTTTTTCCTGCTAATACTTTCAGAACCCCACTTCTATCTACTTTGTACGTTTTCTCCAATTAAACTTTAGTCAACATTATGTACCGATATTAATATTTTTCTTTCTTCACGACTTCCTTCCAGACTTTTAAAAACTTCCGACCAGAGCGTCTTTAATTTGATTCCGTTTTATATTTATATAAATCATCGTATGTCTTCCTTTTCTTTCTTGATTGCTTACTTTCTATTCAGTTACTAACCTGTTTTGTTTTGTTTTTAGATGTCGTGCACGTTATGCACCAAGCGGGGTATCCCCTGCATTCGTTCCTCGACGACGAACGACGCTTGTGATGCTTGCCGACAAGCACACAAGAAATGTTCGTTCATTGTCCGCCCCTTCTGACCACGAGGCCAGACGAGTTCTCGCCCAAGACGCCCTCGCGAGGACTCCTTTGTGGTCGACGATGATGAAACCATTTCCGAGCGTGAATGGACGCCGGGCCCCCAAACAGGCCAACGGGAACGATTCCGGACGATTAGCCCTGTCCCCTCCAGTATCGATTTGTCCACTCCCCCTCCTAGGCCACCATCCGATGGTCACTTCACTCCTCGACCGGAGCGAAGTGATTATCCGGCCGATGAAGGATGGCAATGGCGAGAGGACATTCGAGCTTGGGCTGATCGTCACCATGTCTTATCACCGATGGGATTCAAACGCCAAAGTAAGTTTTATTTCTCCTCTTTATCTCATTTCTCTTCACGCAATAATACTGACTTTTTTCCATTACTCATAGAACCAAACCCCCCGAATCCCACCCGACACGACTCTCCCGTTCCCAGTTTGCCTCGCGAGCAAACCCCCCGGCAACCCACTCCAGGCCCGAGTGGCACCCGATGGTCTGAGGAATTATTCCGTGGTAAGCAGCCAAAGTTTCATTTCATTTTCACTTTCACTTTTGAGTCGAGTGAACTGACACTTACTCCTTTTTTAGAACCCTCCCGAACCGAAGAGCCACCTATTCCTGGCCCAAGTCCATCGTCCCAACCACCTGAGGACGATACGACTCGTGAGCCAGAACCTGAGGTGGCTCCTACGCAATCCACGGAGGAACCTTATGGTAAGTCACCCCTTTTTTCTCTTTGATCCATATCCACTTTTCCTCATTTTTTCTTTGACCGTCTCCAGATCGTCCCGCCACTCCTCGCTCGATCATCATCATCGACGATACGCCTGTGGGATCACCCCATCCCCCTCCCCCTTCTTCTTCACCGACTCCACCATCTTCCCCTTCCACTCCAACCCCGGTTCCCGCCCCAGAGATCCCTTCCAGTGCCCCCGAGAACCCCAACGCCTCCTCCCCCCCGGTGCCAAGCTCCTCTCATTCCCACGATGACGCTCGCCAGGAATTCACCGACCTGCGACCGACCCTAATGATTCCTCGAGCCATCGTCCACGATTCGATCAACCGAATCTTGTTGGAGCATTGTTGCTTGCTCCACATGATTCCTTTCGTGGATGCAACTCATCGAAATGAGATGCACCGGGAATTCTGGGAGGAACTAAACTCCCTCCTTGCCCAGGCACTGGAGGCTTATCCAAAGGAGGACATAACCGGGATAGTCTCCAAATTCCTCGAAAAATAAAAATTTAAAAAAAAAGTCATTATTTCCTCTTTTTATTTTTTGTAATACTTTCTTTTGAATAAAATATTTGTCTTCAATTATTGTTATGTTCAAATTCTATTACATTCTTTGTTCACGTAAAAATTACTTATTTCCTCCTTAGAGAAAAACCCTGATTGCGTGAGAATTATTTTTGTAAGTGCCCCACCAAGAGTTTGAGTGAGTATTTGTTTTCGTGAACCTCTTTTTCTCAAAATGCGCCAATAGTTGCCGTTATCCTCTCGTATATTTTCTTCTTCCATGGTTTAGAGCCATACCCATTCCTAACTGTAAAAAAGCGGGAGGTTCCCGTATGTGAGCAATCGAGTCCAGATTCGTGAAACATGGCCTTTCCTATGGTCACACGCTATTAGTCTTACTCATGTATTGAATTGTTTAAATTGTCTAGAACCTTCACAAGCGTAAGGATTGGCGTGTGACTTGTCGGGAGGCTGCACAGGCGTAAGGATTGGCGTGTGAATTGTTGGGAGCCTGCACAGGCATAAGGATTGGCGTGTGAATTGTTGGGAGCCTGCACAGGCATAAGGATTGGCGTGTGAATTGTTGGGAGCCTGCACAGGCATAAGAATTTGTCAGCATTGTTGGCAACCCTCCCATGCGTAAGGATTGGCGTGTGAATCGTCGGAAGCCTGTACAGGCGTAAGGAATTTTAGCACTTTTGGGACCCTCCCCAAGCATAAGGATGGGCGTGTGAATTGTTGGGAGCCTGCACAGGCGTAAGAATTGGCGTGTGAATTCTTGGGATCCTGCACAGGCTAAAGAAAATTTCAGCACTGTGGGGAAGCTTCACAAGCGTAAGAATTGGCGTGTGAATCGTCGAAAGCCTGTAAAGGCGTCACGATTGGCGTGTAAATTTTCAGGAGCCTGCACAGGCCCAAGGATTGGCGTGTGTAGCGTTGGCACCCCGCATAGGCGTAAGGAACTTTCAGCATTGTCAGAACCTGCACAAGCATGAGGATTCGCGTGTGAAGCATTGGCATCCTGGACAATAGCAAGAAACCAGGACAGATGTACGATGGCATGCCACCGTACATAATCCACTTCACCCCTTTTTCATGTGAGACACCCCATCTCCCGCACTCGAATCCATCCAATCCTGGTGTATATTGTCCTCTGCCTTACCTCACCATTACTTACCCAACCCACTTGCAAATCTCCTCATTCTTTGAATCGGCATGAGATTGTATTACCATCCCTGATTTGATAGCCCGCTCTCTCGCCAATCTCATAATAGCCATTGCTTTTTTGCCGCATTGTTTTTGCTAACCTGCTTGAGCATTGTGCGGACATACCCACTAGTGTCATGCTTTCATTGTCCTGTGCTGGATCAGTATAATGAACAAATGTACTACTGGCCCACACTACCTGAATGAGCCCATGACATGCGGATAGATCAATCCAAAAATGCTCATTTGGGAAAATCAATTTTCCCCCTGTACACCGCTTTGACGCATCTCTTTGAATTTGGCCGGTCCGCTTATCAGCTTGAAACCACCATCCCGAAGCATACAGCGATGCATCCTTATCAACATGAGGTGCGTTTTTGAATCCATTCATGGTGAAAGTGAGTGCGGAAGCGAACTCGAATGCACCCTGATTTGCCGGAATATCGCCTTCGTAGTTGACTTGATCAAAAGACGGAACCCCCAATGGGTTGTAGCAATTTTGAATCTTCTGAAATAAATTATCCCCAACATATCGTAAGGATTGACCTAGAATGCGACCCACCGAGCTAAGATTGGCACCTCGGTCCCGCCATTCATCTTTTGCATTTTCAATTTTGCCAGCACTACCATACAGACCAAATTGTTCATTCTTCGTGGTGCATTTGCGCCACCCAATCGCGAACATAAATCCCTCCAGTAATGCTCCATTTGTTGCAATAGGGTCGGTGAAACTCTTTTCGCGAAATAGGAATTGTGATAATTCATCCCATTGATTGAGCTCGACTTCACTCATTGTTGTGAATGGTCGGAATTCGACAAGGGCAATGAGTAATCCGGTTGAAGAGAAAATTGCCACACGCCCAAAGTGAATGCGTTTGATCTGATTGACATCCACAAGCCTCCGAATTTCACTTGGGGTGATATTTGCTGATACTGGCATTGATATTTGTGCTGTTGGGCGAGAGGAGGAAAACAACCTATTCATTCGGGTCGTTTTGCGCTCATTTGTCTTTTGGGATCTGCTACTATTCCCGAGTGGTTGAGGGATCACTACGTGTTGAAGCACACAAGATATCAGATACTGCCAAGGAGCTTTCTTCGGCACACATCCTTTGACTTCCCTGTTGGAGCCCACATGACATTGGCACAATCTGAACCGACTAAAGCCCATGTTCTTCAGTGGGGCCCAATGAGGGTGCCACATAAATGTGGAAGCATATATATATATCTATATATATACACTGAGATTAAGCGAGTAACCCACACTTTCCTTCCTCAGCCCGACGCTTTCTCGCGAGTTCCCTTTTACGCTCTTTTCCTTTTTTCGTGAATGGCATGCTTTCAGCAGAAAATGAAATGAAACCGAATGATTACTGATTTCTTAATATCACCTAAATTGGATTGCGGTGGATGAATCTTTTTTAATTGCGGCTAAAAAGAAAGCTCACGCCTGACCTTGGCAAATTCACGATCTCAAATACCTGAACCTGAAAATTGCAGTGGATAGTGCATTATTCAATTTTACACATTGATGTTCCCATGCAATCACTTTCCAATCCAACCATTTGGAATCTTGCAAGCACACGCAAATGCAATTTGCATCGTGCTGCGGATCCCTAGCTATCCTAGTCCTCTTGAAAGACACAGGAACATTTGGCCTATTATGGGCTGGCGGGAAGTGATAAACGCGACTTCCCGCAATGCCCTGCGTGTGCTACTCGCGGGCACAACGCCTGACTCAGCTTGTGTAAGGTGTGGATATGAAACTTTGATTAAAAATCAAGTACTTTTCCTGTCCTCAAAATTTGTATAAGGTAAAATTCAGTTAAAAATAGTATGAAATATTATTTTTAAGAGAAAACACGCCAATTTTATTGTTTATAACTTTATTAGTATAAAACAATAATATTATAAAAATTTATTGTTTTACCAACAATAAAAATTTATCCAAAAAATACTCTACAAGAGATATTTTAAGGCTACAAAAGAAATTTCTTCAAGAGCAATTTCAATTGGAATTAATTGAGCAAAGAACTGCAAGCAATTAATTAAAGAACAGAGTCTTTAAAAAGAATATTAAAGAGAAAACACGCCCAAAAGTGACCAGAGTGAATTTGGAAACAAAGTGACAAAGTTAACAGTGATGAAAGATGCTTTAATTCACTTTTGGGGTGGTTCAGGGGTAAAAATGATTATAAGAGTTACAAACAATGATTATAATGATTTTTTCACATGGTTAAAAGGTTTAAAATGATTTAAAAGAGGTGGTTGGAATCTTTTATTGATTGGTTTAACAGTTTTAAACTAATTAATAAAAGGAAAAGATTCTAACATGAAGAGAAAAGTGGGGCAAAGAAGACATTCTTTTATAGCCATCAATTCTCTTACTCCAAAAGTAAAATTTACTCTTGTCAGTCGTGAAAAACAGTCTGACAACAGAAAAGCCAATTATGGCATCATTGAACCCTGGTTTAGACCAAAAAGGGCTGGTTTAAGCCATTTTTAGCCATTTTAGACCCTTAAATCAGCCATTACTATAGCAATACCAGGCCTAGAGCCTTCAAAACACGTCAGAATGTGTGTCAGAGGCGTAGAAACCAGTTAAAACTGTTTTTATTATGATTGTTTTATCTTAAGGGTAGTTTTACCTTCTTGGCAACAGCTAAAACTACCCCAGTTGGTATCAAAACCTCATCATCAATTGAGTCCACAGACCCTGTAACTCAATTCCAGGCCAAAAGTGATGAACTTTTGCGTGAATTTTGACATCCCACGCCTGTCAGCAAGGATTTTGGGGGTCTAGCTCCCCCTTAGAGCTGGAGTTCCTTTTCCCCCCCAAATTTAATCTTTCCAATTTATTTTTCCTTTAATTCCTCATCATGTATTATACTTATAATTTACACATGTAATTCAATTCAATTGTACAGTACAATACAGTAATAATTGACACCTCATATGTAAATCAAAGTTCACTTATGTAATACACGCGCACATTTTGACATTTCAATTGAATTCAATTGAAAATACTTTAATTCCTCATAACTTCTAAACTAAACACAACACCTCAATTTTAACACAAAAATTGATGGTTAACACCACATGTGGTGTGAATTAAATTAAGGTTTTGAGGATTTTCAACTTTTGTATTGAAAATACTAAAAACTTAATTTAAGCTTATTTAGAGTTGAGTTACAAAAATTTCACTCAGAGGTGACCCCACCTGATTTTTTATGAGGAATCCAATGGTGAAATAAAATTTATATGTTTATTTATTGGATAAAAAGTTATAATAAATTTTATTTAACTTTTTTCCAAATTTATTTATTTTTTCACAATTTTGTTAAAATTTCATTTTTACTTAAATTTTTCAAGTATAAATGTAATTTTATATTTACAAAATTTAAAGTAATTTTATTTTTAAATTATAATTAATTTTTTATTTTTAATATAATTTTATATTTATATTTTTTATTTTTATTTTAATAATATAAATAAATTTATTTTATTTATATTAATATGTTATTTTTTATATTTGTGGTCTTTTGGGTATATGAAATTACCTCTAAGGCTCACATTCCCTCCCCCTAAAAAACAATATTACTTTGTAATATTGGTGTTTCTAGTGTGTCTGAATCTCCTCAGGAGTTTGGTGGCTTCTGGTATATCTTTCTCTTCTAACCATTCATCTTCACAAGTTGGGTCACTGTACCTAACAAGGTATTCCCTTACTTTCTTGGTTCTTAATTTCCTTTCTTTAAGAACTTTGGTTATTTTCTTAGTACCAGATGTCTCAATAGGAGGTATAACTTGGGGAATCTTATTCCTCAAGGGAAATTTCTCAGCATCACTAGATTTGTATGGCTTTATCAAGCTTACTGGAAATGTAGGGTGCTTATTGCTAAGTTCTTCAGATAACTCTACTTCAACAGCATTTTCTCCATGGAGGGCCTTAATCACAAAAGGTCCTGCAAAGGAGTCTTTTAACTTTTTACATCCTTTGATGTTATTGAAGTTAGTGGTGGATACAAGAACTAGGTCCCCCACTTTGAAATCTGGAGTTGCATGAGATTTATCCCATTTGTCTTTAGCATATGCAAAAGAGTCCTCCATGCATCTCACTGCATGCTTTCTAGCTTTGTCTAGCATTCCTTTGAAGCTAGCAGCTGTGGGATGTATTTCAATTAAGTCTTTCCTCAAGGAATCTTGGGGTAACTTGGGGTTCCATCCTTTTTCTAGAATAGCAGGAGTCTGATTGGTACTGGAATGGATTGATGTTTTATATGCTAATTCCAGTGCTGGTAACAGAGTACACCAATCATGGGTAAATCCATCACAATCTTTGAATTCAAGGCCATATGCACAAAATCTTCTCACCATGTCCTCTAAGGTTTGGATCATTCTTTCAGCCAGACCATCAGTTTGTGGGTGGTAGGCTGTAGAGAAAGACAGTTTTGTGCCAAATAATTGGTGAAGATTTGTCCATAGAGCTGAAGTGAATTTGGGATCTCTATCACTGATGATATTTGTAAATATCCCAGTCCATGACACTACTCTATTCCATATCAGAAGAGCTGTATCCATGGCTGTATCATCTTTGTGACATGGTAAAAAGATTGGAGTTTTACTGAATCTGTCCACAATTACTAGGCAAGCATTATAGCTCCTGTCACCTCCTGGTGGTAGGCCAGTTACCCAATCCATATGGACAATTTCCCAAGGTCTGTTTGGTTCTTGGATTTTCATCATATTTCCAAGTCTTTTGCCAGTGGATTTATTTGCCTTTTGGCATCTGTCACAGGTTTTGCAATATTCTGCAACATCTTTTTGCCACATTGGCCACCATATGCAGGTCTTTACTTTCTCTCTTTTTCTGTCCTCAGAAAGATGTCCTGAAAAGGGACTATCATGGCATTCTTTCAGTACAAGATTGATTAATGACCTGTCTACAACTGTCATGACACATGTGTGCTTGGTTCTGTGGTAAATTATACCATCCAGTAGGTGAAATCTCCCTTCATTATAAGATTTTCTCCATACTTCATCCAAGGCATGTATTAGAGAGTTGTCTTTACAGTCTTTGTTAAGTAATTGGCATAAGATGCTACAATTCTTATCTTGAGTGTAACTATTTCTGACTTCTTCAAAGAAGGTGGTGTTCAAGTCTGTAACACTTATTCCTTCTATTGGAATTTGTGGTGAAGCTTCTTCTGGAACATAAGCAGGATTATCAATGCTATTTGGTAATGGCCATCTGCTTAGTCCATCTGCATTCTTATGAATATTCCCATCCTTATGAACAATAGTCATATTGCCTCTGTATTCTTGTATGGCTATTTGCCATCTGAGCATGTGTCTGTTAGGTGTTTTCATGTTCAAAAGTGATTTCACAGCTGTACAATCTGTTATTACTTCAAAAACACATCCCTCTAAGAAATAGTTCAATTTCTCTAAGGCCCAGACAAGGCATAGACATTCCATTTGACTTGCTCCATATCTGGCTTCAGTTGGTTTGATTTGCCTGGATATGAAACATATTGGTCCTTCTACAGGTTTGTCATTTATGATCTGAACTTGGTGAAGTGCAGCACCTAGTCCATCCCCTGATGCATCAATATACAGTTTGAAAGGCAATTTAAAGTCTGGCATCAGTAAGAGTGGAGCAGTGGTCAATGCTTCTCTTAGAGACTCAAAAGCTTTGACTCTGTCAACAGTCATCTCAAATACTGTGTCTTTGTCACACAACTTATAAAGTGGTCTTGCTATGGATGCAAAGTCTTTAATGTGTTGCCTGTAATATCCTGCAAAACCTAAGAATGACTGAATTTCCTTCTTATTCTGAGGCATGGGTTTTAACAATACTGCTGCAACTTTGTTTTTATCAATTCCAAGGGACAAACCAGATACAACATGTCCTAGTGCCTTAAGTTCTTTAAATCCAAAATGACATTTCTTCAAGGAGATTTTCATGTTTACTGATTGGATTTTTGTCAAAACTCTTGATAATCTGTACATGTGCTCCTCCCAAGTCTTTGAACAGATAATAATGTCATCAATGTAAATGATTAACCATCCTTCTGAGAGTTCTTCAGGGAAGATTTCATTCATCATTCTTTGGAAGTGTGAAGGTGCATTTTTGATACCAAAGGGCATCCTTAAGTATTCATACACTCCACAATGAACAATAATTCTCAAGTATTTTCTTGCTCTTGGTGTTACTACATTTTGATGGAATCCTTTAAGGGCATCCATAGTGGTTATATACACTGCTTGAGATATTTGAGTAAGGGCAATTTGGATTTTTGGTATTGGGTATCTGTCTGGAACAGTGTAAGTGTTCAGAGCTCTAAAGTCCCCGACCATTCTGGATTTTCCATTATGCCACGCCACTATGACTGGTGTAGTTATTTCTACTTCCTCATTGTGGCCTACTTTTCTTATTACACCAAGGTCTAGAAGTTCTTTGATATGAATTTCTAGAGCTTCTCTTGATTTTGGACTTGCTGGATAAGCAGGTCTTCTTAAGAGTGGTGGATAAGGTCTCTCAATGTTAAGAATGATGTCAACTTCATGACCAATAATTGCTCCCAGGGGTTCTTTGTCTGTAGCAAATGCTCCTCTGTGGTCATACAAAAGGGAAGAAAGTTCATTTTCTTGCTTATCAGTCAGATGAAGGCTTATTTCAGCCTCATTTAACTGTTCAGACTTGAATTTCTCTAACTCTAAGTTGACTGGTGATACTTTGTTTACTGTAATTTGTCTTTTAAAGGGTAAAAAGGCAAATTTCTGGCGCTTATTGTCTCCAATTGTAAAGTATCTGTCTTTGTTATTATGTAAATCTATCCCATACATGATTAAATAGTCATTTCCCAATATAAAATGGGTACTAGAGCAATTTTCCATAACAACAAATTCAACTGTGATCCTTAAATTCCCATTTATGTGTGGGAATATGACATTGGTCTCAAAGATTCCTAATGCTTTCATTGGGTTACTTGCACTGTTGAATTTTATACCATCAATTGGTAACAATTGGTCTTCAAAATTTGGTACACAAGTCTTAAGAAAAGATTTTCCAACACAAGAGCAGAAGGCTCCTGGGTCAAGCAAAAGTTTGGTGGGTTTGTTGTCAATCACCACTTCTGTTATACAGGAGTTACCAGCTGTATAACCTTTTCCTCTGTTTGGTTTTGTCTTCATAAGTTGTGCATCTTGAACTTTTGATAAATCAACTTGACCATTGCTCAATTGTGGTAAGTGGGAATAAGATTCCATGATGTCAAAAGTGGCATTGATATTTTCTATATCTTTTGAAGATTCAGAGAATATGGATGACTTATCATCTGAATTGTCTTCAATTATGTCTTCTTTTTCAACATCTGGTTCTTTTTCAATGTCAATTTCATTGATTTTCCCCCTTTTTGGACATGTATTGGCTAAATGGGTGGTGCTTTGGCAAATATGGCATTTTCTGACTGTATCTGCAGATTTATATTTAATATTACTAGAATTTTCTTTGGGGTTTTTGTCCACAGAATCTTTCCAAGGTGTATTAAACCTTGTTTTAAGATTCACCCTACTAGAACCAATTTTGGTTCTGGTGGTTACTTCTTCCAGTATATTGATAATATCCTCTGCTGAAGATTGTTCAGTAGTCCTGCTTTTGACAGCATGCTCTAAGTCACCTCCACATTGTCTCAGAATTTTTCTATGGATCATAAATTCTGACATGTCAGGATATAATGCTGTTAATCTGTCCTTTTGTTGGCAAAACCATGGTAAAGCTTTGTCTTTATCAGCATTAAATTTGGAAGATTCAAAGGCTGTTTCAACTTTAAACCTCCAAGCATCATTTGCCCATTTGTTGATGATTTGGGTTTTCCACCAAGTCCAACTCTGGTGTCCATGTGCTTGTCTTATTTTGATGTACCATCTGTGAGCTGATCTGGTAAACAAGGTGTTAAACCTGGCTGTTACCAATCTTTCTGGTAATTCAAAATCCTCTTTGATCATGTCAATACCTCTAATGAATTCCATATGGTCATACTCTCCTTCACCACTGAAGTGAGGCCATTCTTTAAGTTTTGGAACTTCTTTCAAGAGTGCTTGGCCCATTGATGGTTCCAAGTTATGAAAAGAAGTGGATAATTCATTTTTTAATTGTGAATTATCAGGATCCAATACTTGTGGATTTGAAATTCTTGTGCCCTCATTTTGATTTAGAGGTGTAGACATTCTTGGTAGGGTGTTCAGTAATTGTTCAATGTCATTCATTTTACTGTTGCTACACCTTTGGGAATTTCTGTATTCATGTTGGAAGCTTTGTATTAAATTTATTACTTCAATTTTATACATGTCTTCTTTATGTGTAAGTTCTTGCCATACCTCTGTCTGTCTTGTATTATCAGCAGTGACTTGATTCAATTTCATTGATAATTTTGATACTTCTTCTTGTGAAGCATCAAAACACTTTTTCAAGGCAATGGTATATGTCTTTACTTCAGTAAATGAATTTGAAATGTCATCAAGGACTTTCTTGTTATCTGTCTTGATAATATTTATGGCTTGTTTAATTCTTGTTTCAATTATGTCATCAATATTGAATTTAGAATATTTATCTGTTAATTCTTTAATAATGGCAGATTGTTCATTTATTTTATTGTTAGAAGAATTATCATTATTGGAATTTTTAATTGTTCTCAAAACTTTTTCAAAACACATAAGTGTTTCATTAATTTGGCACAGACTCAGGTTGTTTGTTTTAATGTTGTTACAAATGGTGTCATTTTTATCAGAAAGATGTTTTTTCACGTCATTTATAGCATTATACAACTCTGGGATGGAATCAAATATGTCAGAAATCATTTCTGGAACCTTAATCTGGCTTCCTCCTTCTTCTGTAATTCCATCATGGTTCTGGCCATCTGAAATACATTTTCCATGGCATCCTGCTGAATCTTTGGGATTCTGTAGCCCTGTCTGTAAGGTTTTGGGGCTGGTGCCTTCCCTTTGCCCTTGTTTGGAGTTTGTGGCTGCTTTTTCACGTTGGAATTGCTGCTGCTGGCCACTGGGGCTGTTTTTGGCACTGGTTTGGCTGGTGGAGGGTTGTTTTTCCTCCATTCTAGTGTCAAAAGCATCATGTTTTTCTTCTCCATCAATGGATGCCATCCATTGAGCAATTTGCAAGTGTTGGGATGGCCCAAGAATTTTCTTACTGTCAGGTAAGAATTCATGCAATTCTTCCACAGGTCTGCAAGGATCTGGTACTCCTTGAATTGGAGTGCATTGTTGTATGCACTGTGGCTGGCTTTGTATATGTCCACAGAGGCTTGTTGTGGCGGTGTCAGCTCTTTTTGAAGGTAAAATGGTATTATCAGCTTCAGAATGACCCATTTTAGTTGTTTGGAAGTCATCAACTGACCCTTTTCCTTCTGTACCTGGTTGGCCTCTGCCATAATCACGTCTATTACCTTTTTGGGAGCTTCTTGAGGGGTTGTAGCTGGCTCCTGACCTGGTTGAAGGCATAATTATGGTTAAAAAAGGCTTAAAATAGTATTTTTACGTCAAAAACTTACTATTGGCCAAATTTTTGGCTTTCTGAAGTGTATTACTTATATCCAAGTTAATTAATTCAGAAGATATTGGTTCAGGTTGATTATTTTGAGTTACAATAACAGTACTATTATGATCAGAATTAACAGTACTGGCAGGGATAATGCTGGTTACTGTTGAGGCTGTTTCAATGTTTTCTTGTCTTACCACGTTGTCAGACACTAAAATTAATGAAAAAGCCAATTAATTAAGTAAAAAAAAGGTTATTTCAAAAAAGAAATAAAAATATAAGCCTCACTTATAATATGAAAAAAATTATTTTTTAAGGATTTTTTTGGATTATAAGTATTTTGTATATGTTGTTAAATTTTTCAATATAAGAAAAAAAGATTTAAAAAGAGTAAAAAATATGTCACAGGTAAAATATCACGGCTGGGCCCCCAAATGTAAGGTGTGGATATGAAACTTTGATTAAAAATCAAGTACTTTTCCTGTCCTCAAAATTTGTATAAGGTAAAATTCAGTTAAAAATAGTATGAAATATTATTTTTAAGAGAAAACACGCCAATTTTATTGTTTATAACTTTATTAGTATAAAACAATAATATTATAAAAATTTATTGTTTTACCAACAATAAAAATTTATCCAAAAAATACTCTACAAGAGATATTTTAAGGCTACAAAAGAAATTTCTTCAAGAGCAATTTCAATTGGAATTAATTGAGCAAAGAACTGCAAGCAATTAATTAAAGAACAGAGTCTTTAAAAAGAATATTAAAGAGAAAACACGCCCAAAAGTGACCAGAGTGAATTTGGAAACAAAGTGACAAAGTTAACAGTGATGAAAGATGCTTTAATTCACTTTTGGGGTGGTTCAGGGGTAAAAATGATTATAAGAGTTACAAACAATGATTATAATGATTTTTTCACGTGGTTAAAAGGTTTAAAATGATTTAAAAGAGGTGGTTGGAATCTTTTATTGATTGGTTTAACAGTTTTAAACTAATTAATAAAAGGAAAAGATTCTAACATGAAGAGAAAAGTGGGGCAAAGAAGACATTCTTTTATAGCCATCAATTCTCTTACTCCAAAAGTAAAATTTAATCTTGTCAGTCGTGAAAAACAGTCTGACAACAGAAAAGCCAATTATGGCATCATTGAACCCTGGTTTAGACCAAAAAGGGCTGGTTTAAGCCATTTTTAGCCATTTTTAGCCATTTTAGACCCTTAAATCAGCCATTACTATAGCAATACCAGGCCTAGAGCCTTCAAAACACGTCAGAATGTGTGTCAGAGGCGTAGAAACCAGTTAAAACTGTTTTTATTATGATTGTTTTATCTTAAGGGTAGTTTTACCTTCTTGGCAACAGCTAAAACTACCCCAGTTGGTATCAAAACCTCATCATCAATTGAGTCCACAGACCCTGTAACTCAATTCCAGGCCAAAAGTGATGAACTTTTGCGTGAATTTTGACATCCCACGCCTGTAAGCAAGGATTTTGGGGGTCTAGCTCCCCCTTAGAGCTGGAGTTCCTTTTCCCCCCCAAATTTAATCTTTCCAATTTATTTTTCCTTTAATTCCTCATCATGTATTATACTTATAATTTACACATGTAATTCAATTCAATTGTACAGTACAATACAGTAATAATTGACACCTCATATGTAAATCAAAGTTCACTTATGTAATACACGCGCACATTTTGACATTTCAATTGAATTCAATTGAAAATACTTTAATTCCTCATAACTTCTAAACTAAACACAACACCTCAATTTTAACACAAAAATTGATGGTTAACACCACATGTGGTGTGAATTAAATTAAGGTTTTGAGGATTTTCAACTTTTGTATTGAAAATACTAAAAACTTAATTTAAGCTTATTTAGAGTTGAGTTACAAAAATTTCACTCAGAGGTGACCCCACCTGATTTTTTATGAGGAATCCAATGGTGAAATAAAATTTATATGTTTATTTATTGGATAAAAAGTTATAATAAATTTTATTTAACTTTTTTCCAAATTTATTTATTTTTTCACAATTTTGTTAAAATTTCATTTTTACTTAAATTTTTCAAGTATAAATGTAATTTTATATTTACAAAATTTAAAGTAATTTTATTTTTAAATTATAATTAATTTTTTATTTTTAATATAATTTTATATTTATATTTTTTATTTTTATTTTAATAATATAAATAAATTTATTTTATTTATATTAATATGTTATTTTTTATATTTGTGGTCTTTTGGGTATATGAAATTACCTCTAAGGCTCACAGCTTGCGTCTTGTCGGAGTCTTTGCAATGATGTACGGAGGCATGCCGCCGTACAATTACTATTGGTACTCAGACTGTGGCATCCGGGAAGTAGTAGGATAGGAAGTCATGATTATTAAATTCATCAATAACTTTGCAAAATTCAATTACAATCTATCTAGTACAAAGCTAATCTAAAACGGGTCAATCCTGGTTGTGAGTTTAGCTGACCTGGGTACCGTCAAGGTGACCTCATCACTTGAACCAAGCCCGCGATTCGCCACCCAGGCATCACCAAAGTCTAATACTAAGCATCGTGCAAAATCAAATCTAAGAGGTACAGTGGGGTTAAAAGACTCTGATGAGAAGAAACCTTTATTCAGTAAATTACATATATACTTATTAGTACATAGCCACACTGGCTCCACTAGATTTTTACCCTCTGAAAGTTTTGCGGAAATGTCAATTAGTGCTAAAGCCCCTTTAACTGAGCTTGTTCTCCAGTCATCTGAGCATACCATCAAACCACGAACCCCCGCCGCACAGAATGCCGCTAATATACCATAGCAAATTCGATTGATTCCAAGATTCTTGTGACACGCCAAAAGATCTTTGATGGCCTCATTTTTTTTTGAGTTCGTGAGTTTGCCTTTGATGCCATTAACTTCGACCTTTGTATGTGCACGTACCATGTTGTACGCAATCATCAAATGGATAACTGTATCCATTAGATCCTCCAGGTTCTTGTGCGGCTTTGTTGATATCTCATTGTCAGCCCCGCCACCTTCAATGCTGAGTTGGGTTGCATGTTGCTTCAATTTACTCAAGCAGGAGGCAAGGTATTCAACTGCTCCCCGTTTGAGTCCAAGAGGATCGGTCGAATTTGATGTTGGTGCAACATATGGTTTGGGTGCAATCACATCGTATGAGACTAAACTAATGGATTCAAACATAATATTTGCCCAAAAATGTTTAACTGGATTGGCGGGGTAAAGAAGGCTCTGAACCATTTTGAAGAAGGAGTGTTCAGATTTTGCGAGATTATCTGGAGGTTTAGCTGATTCCTTCATCAATTTGAGATTCCAAATGTTGTGATCAAAAAATGCTTCTGTTTCGGTTGGCTTAAAAAAATCTAACCCTGTATATTGCAATTTATATCACCAGTCAACAGCCAATAATCAAGTATCATGCACAAAGATAAAAAAAAACTCACCTGCCATCTCAAGGTCCTGCAGCCAAGCCGACATTTTAAGATCTCGGTTACTGATCACCTTAATACCAACGGGCAGGAATGTATGAGCATCCTTTGTTGGTAAATTGTCCCATCTATTTTTGTAAATCCTATTGATATTATCAAGCCCCCTTTTCCATGATTGTTGAGTAATATTGGAATGATAATTCAAAATGCCTGCAAACTCTTCCATGCGGGATAAAAATATTCCTTGAAAATTCGCAGCGGATGACACTTCGGGCTCAGCGTCGGGAATTATATCAGTCATATCTCGTCCCATTGTATCATGTTTAATTGTTTCCCTTTCTTGAAAGGCTTGAATATTCCGAGGAGAGGCGGGAGGGGTTTCATCATGGATTGTTTCATTGGGTATCGGGGGACTTTCTGTATGTGGAGCTTCATCATGGATTGTTTCATTGAGTATTGGGGGGGGTTCAGTATGCGGAGGTTCATTATCAATATGGTCCACTTCAACATTGATCATTTCATCACCTTGATCCCGGGAATCCTTTGCGGCTTCAAAGGTACGGCATTTTTTGTTTGTTTTTTTGGTTGCATGTATATTTGGTCTTTTTCCTAATCCTTTGCCTGGAAATCCAATTACGACTCGAGATCCTTCAGGTAGAGATTCTCCCACCTCCACACCTGCCCATATATTGTAAGCAGCTATTTTTATCAATTTTGTTTTGAATTAGTAATGGACTTACGGTTCAAATCCATTTTGAGCAGGCTCATGGCTTCAGCAATCTTTTGACGCACATAATCAGGAATTTTACTATCATTTTGGATTTTTTCGAGCCTTGGGATTGTTTGAGCAATGTTGGAGACAAATTGTTCCTTGGATATAATTTCCACCTCCCCACTGAAAATTACATCATCTTGCCCATCATCTTCTGTCGGTGCACAAGGTTCAACAGTCTTTTCCTTCTCATAACTTTTAAAATTTGGTTTCTGAGAGCTTGGAGGCTGCCCTGAAATAAAGGCTATGACACAATATCAGGTTTTGGGAGATTAGAAATATTCAAGATGGATGCATACTCACATTCTGGAAGAACTGGTGGATCTTGATTATCTTCATGTGACTGGCTCTCTACTTCAATGCCTAATTCACGACTACTGGCGATATCAGAGATTTCACTTCCACTCTCTGGGGCTGAAGTTGGTCGTTCATTGAATTCAGTTGAGTTTCCCGGGGTTCGGGCCATAGCGGAGGTAGTTTATTATGCAAATAGATGGTGACGAGTTGATTGATAACTTGTTTGGAAATTTTTTGATAAAAGATCCAAATTCAAGAAAAAAGGTGCAAGTAAAATAATCGCATTTGCAAAATGCAATTTGTCGGGAAATTGAAGGAGGCGATGTTTTGCAAATTATTTCATATCATGCAAATGAAATCACTTCCCTGTGAGACATTGAATAAAGTTGACTAGTGAGAAACCTACTAAAGTCAACTTTTGAACTATTCAATGCTCATGAGGTAAGGACTAAGCAAAGTGTTCATTTGATTGATATGAAATAAAATGGTTTTGTCGGCAAAACAGGAGACACAATTCTTGTCTTAAATAGTCCACTTATTAGGTTTTAATTTGTGAGTCTCATGATTTAAACCCTAACCACAACATGGTGAATATACTGACCAATTTCCCCTTAGGTCCTGTTGGCAGAGAAGGCCACTCAGCATATTTTGGCAATTGCGTTCATCGTGTACGCCAACAAGCCACCGTACTGTACACTATGGATGTAATACGGAAGCGTGAGGAGGGTAACTGTTGTCGGAGGCATGTCGGGAGGGCACTACATGAGCGTAAGGATGGTAAGCAGTGTCGGGAGAATGTCGGGAGGGAGGGTAACTGTTGTCGGAGGCATGTCGGGAGGGCACTACATGAGCGTAAGGATGGTCAGCTGTGTCGGAGGCATGTCGGGAGGGCACTACACAAGCGTAAGGGTCATCAGTGGTGTCGGAGGCATGTCGGGAGGGCACTACATGAGCGTAAGGATGCTAAGCGTTGTCGGAGGCATGTTGGGAGGGTACTACACAAGCGTGTGGATGGTAGGGGCGGGGGTGTGAAAGCGTAGCGAGTGGTGAGGACGGAGAGGGGCGGGCAGTGTCGGAGTCTCATCCGGATGGAGGGCGGTGCCGGTGCGTAAGCATGCTAAGCGTCGGGGAGGCGGAAGCCAATGAGGTGAAATTACACGAACGTTGCGCATAGTGTTGAAATGGGTTTGGGCTTTGAGTGACATTCTCATGTGACACATGTGACGATTGACGTTGTCTTGACGCTGACGTGACGTGACCCACTAAATCCAGTGACTATAAAGTGACACTAACGCGACTGAAGCAAGATTTTATACTGACCGCGGTGCGACGTGAAGTCAATCGCCGACGATTGACGCGAGATTCGCCCTGGTGAGTGTGGCATATTACTACAACTCCTTCAACAAAAGTACAGGAGTCCAGAACTGGAAACCCAGCTGGAAGAACCCTGGTTAAGGGCCTATAAAAATAACAAGTTCTTCCTTATACATGGTCTGCTCTACCACAGAGAAAAACACACAAGTGCACTCACAGTGATAGACAGGGACCACATCTCTCTGATCCTGCAGGAATGCCATGACTGACCCTATATGGGACACATGAGTGAGGATAGGACCAAGGAGAGGGTAGCAAGCACAGCTCAGTGGCCCAAGTGGGAACAAGAGTTGAGTGAATACATCAACACTTGTGAAAGATGCCAAAAGGCAAATAGGAAACATGGGAAGAAGTATGGGATACTTCAACATATAGAAGAGCCCAAACACCCATGGGAGACCATCAACATGGACTGGGTTACAGGACTTGTCCCAGGAGGCAAAGAAAACTACAATGCCTGCTTGATCATAGTTGATAGGTTCAGCAAAAGCATGAGGTGTTTACCATGCCACAAGGAGGAGACAGCCATGGATACTGCTATGGTATTTTGGAATAACATCATATATACCTGTGGAGTCCCTAAGATCATCATTAGTGATAGGGACCCAAAATTCACATCTGAATCTTGGACCAACTTGTATGAAATGCTTGGCCCCAAGCTTGCTTTTTCCACAGCTTGCCATCCACAAACAGATGGCCTAGCTGAGAGGATGATCCAAACAATGGAAGACATCCTTAGAAGGTTCTGTGCCTATGGCATGGAATACAAGGACCATGAGGGATACATCCATGACTGGGTTACCCTTCTACCAGCTGTCCAACTGGCTTATAATACAAGTCAGCACTCTACCACAGGAAAACCACCTGCAGTGGTAGAGAGAGGGTGGAATCCCCTTTTGCCTGTGGATCACTTGAAGAAAAATCTTTTGACCATCCACCCCACAGCCAAAGACTTCCATGATATGTGGAGGAGGGCTTGTGACACAGCTGCCAAATGCATAGCTGAGGCAAAATAATATAATAAGCAGAGGTGGGACAGGACACACATGGAACCTGACTTCAAAGAAGGGGACCAGGTGCTAGTGTCTACACTAAACTTTAATAATCTTAAAGGTCCCAAGAAGATGAGAGACTCATTTGTAGGGCCCTTCACTATCATTAGGTGGATAGGAAAGAATGCAGTGGAAGTCAAACTTACAGAGGAATTTTCCAGGAAGCACCCAGTCTTCCCAGTAAGTTTAGTTGAGCCATGTTTCCAAACAGAGGAGGAAAAATTCCCCTCCAGGAAGAAGAACCCCACACCACCTGATATAGTGGAAGTGGAGGACTTCTGTGGACCTGTGAGTAAAATTATCAGGGACAGGAAGATCAGAATTAATGGGAAGGATCAAAGACAATACTTGGTCAGATTCAAGAACCAGACAGCTGATAAAGACAAATGGTTGGCAGAAGATGCCATACCAGATGGGAACCTTCATTTAAGGAGATTCAGAGCCTCTAGGAGGACTGAACAGTCTCATCAATGATGAGCCTTTTTTAGAGGGAGGGTATGTCAGCCTGTGACTCCAAACCAGAGAAAAAGCATGACAGCCAAAATACCATAAACCAACGGTATAGCCAAGATACCACCAAAACATGGAGCTGAGCCAAATTAGCTCAAAAGGTATCAAAATGAAGAGCAAACTCACCCCTTTCTCAATATATAAGTCCCATAACCATAGGACAAAGAATGGCAAAGTTATTCCTGTGCAAAGTTGTTGCTGAGCATAAACCTTAATTTTCACCTCTCATCTAAAATCCAGAAGGAGAGGCTTAACTCCATCAAATAGGTATTCAAAATGAAGCTCTAATCCAGGGATATCCAATGGTACTAGCCAAACTGGGGTCTTTTTGGAAAGAGAACAATCAGGGCTATCTGATGGTGTCATCCATTTCCCCATAGCTCAACTAGAACAAAGTTTGTGGGGCAAATAAGCTCAATACAGCTTTTTGCCTAAACCACACAAATGTACAAAACTCTTGTACATGGTATAGCTTTTCCATGTTTAATGATACCCATATCAAATGAGGTACCACTGTGTAGAGCACATACAGGGATACACACTGAATCAATTTTGAGGTTGATATCTCAAGAATTGACAACGTTATGGCTGTTTTAAGGTCAGATTCCCACCTGCTGTCATATACAGCTTTCCCATGGTATAATGTCCCATAATCATGAATATGAGGTTTCAAATAGACAAAGAAGCTTGTTTTTACTTGAATACCACATATGTCAGTCAATATTGGGGTCCCATACAGTTTCTGTACAGCATTCTACGCGTCATACATGTCAGAATCAGGCTGTGAGGTCCCCAGATGAAAATTTTCACCCTGTATTGGTGAAACCTTCCCAGATGTGGCTTTGAAACCACATCTGAGCCCAATGCAGGTTAATAAAGGTCTTTTCAAACCACAAGCCTGTCTCAGAGAGTGAAAAAATCTCCACTTCCTCTATGTGGAAAGGTCTAGCACCCTTTCCACCCCATTTCAGGATAAAAAGGAGGCTTTTAACAGCCAAAATGGTTTCCTCATCCTGATCTTGAATTCCTACATAGTACAACTGTCAAAAACAGCTATACTCTTGGAAAATGATCAGGTATACTCTTAATTTAGAAGTATTGTAGTCTTTATTATTGTAATCCAACAGGTAAAGCTGCACCCAGGGCTTTAAACAGCGCTCACAACTACTATTGCAAAATGGTAAATCCCTTCTTGTGAAACTTTGAGATATGACCACATACCCAAAAAGGTCACAAGAAATATTTAAAACAATTATACATTAAAAATAATTACCTTAAAAACTACAAAAATGCCATAAATTGGCATAAAACTTGGTTCAACTTAAAAACCAATGAATAAGCATGTGAAATAAATCACACCATTGGTTTCCCCATGGTAAAATACACATATACCATTTTTATGGCATATCTGTAAAGTCAATATTTAATGAGTTATAAGTAATAATACCTTATAAAAAACATAAACTCTTAATGATTTCAAATACCACCTAAAAAAACATGTGAAATAAATGGTACCATTGGATTCTCCATAAAATTCCACACATAAAACAATTAAGAAGCTAATCTCCAAAGTCAATAATTAAAGAGTTAAGCTGAATATATGCACTTTTTTGGTCAACGCATATATTCAAGGATTTTAGCTAATATCTTTTGAAATACACATGATAGATTGATCAACAAAAAAAAAGTCATCACGTAATTATTGTAGGAAAACAGGCATACAGAAATTTACTTCACAAGTTATAAACAAGGTTAAAACCTGTAAGAGATTATTGATTAAAATCAATAGAGCTGTTGACCACTTTGTTGTGAAAGTGGTCCAAACTTAGGAATAAGTAGAATTTCAGATTCTACTAGTTCTTTCGTGAAGAATGACATAATTTTTATTATAAAATTCAGGGTATAACCCCTTGAAATCATGGTTTGAAGTTTAAAATATTAAATTTTGACAGAAAAGATGAGTTACAAGAAAAATCATAAAAAATAGAGTTTTGATTATGTAATGAAATTCTCTTGGAAGCATAATAAGGGTATGCCAAGCTATTAGAATTCACTCTTTTAATTTCTGTAGCGTGTAAAACCTAAAGGATATTAAGGATCAAAGTTTGAGCTTAATTTGATCATTTATGATCACTCACTGTAACCTTAAATTAAGATTAACAATCATATGAGTGATACAATTGGTGAATACTGTTATTTTATGATTAAAACTAATAAAATCCACAAATTTTGGGGTTCTTCCAAGCCTTGACATCATCAAAAGTTAGAGTTATAGTGATAAGTTTAAATAATGGCATAATAATGAGATAAGATAGTTTGATCATGATGTAATCATCACCAAACCTTAAAATATTGATCAATTCCAGTGGATATGATCAGTTCAAGTCCACTAGAAGCCTGTTAGACTCTAGGAGGAAGGAATTAAATATAAATAGAGCTCTTTTTACTCTATTTCCCCCTCAGACACTTACAAAACATTCAATCATTAAATAAAAAGGTAATTTCTTTATTCTTTATATATAAAACTTTTATATTATTAAATACCAAAGATAATATTATAATAATATTCATCTTTGACGTGATTATTGCAATTATTTAATTGTTTTGTTTAAATTTCTCTTAAAAACCTCAATTCCACGTAAAACCAAGAAAATTTGTAATTTCTCTCCAATTTTATTGTAACTAAAATTTAAATAAGTTGTTTTTACATTTCTAGGTGTAAACTTATTCAAAATTATTATATTAAGCATCAAAAGTAGATTATTTCTCTTATCATAATAATTTTTCTCTATTATTACTTCTAATAATTCTATAATTGATATAAATAGTATTTATATTAATTTATAGCTTTAATATTGGTAATATTACTGTTATTAATTGTTTTTTATTAATAAAAAATAATTTTTTACACCTTTATTATTTGTTGGTAACCATAATAAAGTGCTTTTAAATATATTAATTATCTTTTATTAATATATTTATTTATATATATATTATTTTTTTAAAATATAAATTATATTATTATATTTATTTAATAATATAATTATTTTATGCCATAATTATAATAATTCTTTATTATTATGATTATTTTTATCTTGTTTATTTCATTTATAAGGACATTCATAGCACAATAAGTAAAATATTAGTAATTTTTACTTATTGTTTCATAGTCAAACCTTACACTTTTATTTCATCTATAAACCTTTATTATCAATAAATACCTTTATTTTATCACTTTATTTCCGCGTCACAGTCAAAGTTAAAGTTGTAACTAACCTAATTACTGCTTCTACATAGACTCAGCCTGACACATACAAAATACCTTTCTCACTGGACTTACTTCAATTTTTCACAAAGAGCACAATATAACTATTTTGTGTATACTTTAAGTATCAAACCCATTTTATTAAGAATTTTCTTTTCTATTTACCATTTAAAATGCCTTATTTGATTGTTTTCATCAGAAATTGAAATTAATTGAAAAATTAATTCAAAATCCAAATTAAAGAAGCTTTGTAAAGCTTAAGCTTAAACTATTCATAAAACAAAGTTCAAAATAAATATATCATTATTAATCTATATTTAGAAATTATCTAAGTAAATAAAGCTTAAAGATAATTTAGGTTAATAATTTCACTTGTAGCTTAAATTGAGATGAAAAGTTGAGAGTTTTTTAGTCAAAATTAGTTATTAATGGTTTTTTTTGCGGTTTGGATGAGTACACACCTTCTAAAAGAATCTATGATCACAGAGGAGGTTTCTTAAGGCCTAAAAACATTTATTTCATTTCTCTTACTCTGTCATCAATTAGTACAATCAAACTTATTAATAACATCTTTTCTATTAGATAACAGCTTATATTACTATAAATCGGTCCTCAGTGTTTCTTCTTGATAAATGGTCTACGTAATAAATTGAAATATTATGATCTAATTATATTTTTATATTCCTTAATAATTGGTTTATTTTTTCAAATATTTCTTGACTGTATGTTTTAAACTCCACAAATTCTGTAAAGATTCCTTGATTCTTAATCTTGGAATTTCTTGACTAATTTTCATTCTTTGAAAATAATTTCTGATGTCTTGTGGGTTTTTTGATTGAATAATAACCTCCAGGTGAGTGAGTTCCTCATTAATATTACATCTTTTACCTTATTATTGTTTTCTTATAGAATTTTTTGTATACTTCATTATCAAACAGGTGTTTATGGTGGGAATATCTATTATTAATATATATATTAGATAACTACTCATTTATTTTAACTAAATCCAAATTTACCTAGTAGAGCTTTTAAGTCCTGGGTACTATAGCTGTCATTAGATCACAATAATAATAGAGTGATTATATTATATTTATATATAATAATTACAATTTTTATTATCAAAATTTCTGATCATATCAGTTTTTTCATATATTCTCTGATTAATATAAAATTTATCAATATTAAGAGTATCTATACTTATATTTGGCTACAATTCTCAATTATATTTCATTTTCATTTGAGAAGAATCATAATACTCTTAATAATGAGTACTATTATCAACAGCCTCATTGTAAAACTTTACAAAAATAATCCCATGAATGGAAAGAAATATCAATTTATTTTGAGTTCTTTGGAGAAAGAATAGTTTTCAAGGGATATGAAGTTATTTTTAGGAGGTACACATCAGATATATAGCTTTTTTCAATATCAACTTTTGGAGCCCCAAACCTATCAGCTTGACTTTCTCAGCTTATATTCTGAATGGATAATATCTTATGAAAACCTTTCTTGTAGAGATTCTTTCCAAATAAACAAAAAACTGATTTTGAAATGAGAATTATTCAGTAAATTTTTTAATGATAAATATTTTTCTCCATAAGAAAGAAATTCAAGTGTAAAAACATAACTCTTAAATATCCTATGTAGCTTTTAATCAATTCAATAAATATCAAATATATATAAACAGGAACAAAGAAACTCTTTCAAAAGTTATCTCATTGTTAATCAAATATTCATTTCAGTTTCAACTCAGGTTGAAGCTATGTTAGTCCTGTTCATCCTCCCCTCAGTTTCTCCCTCCTTTTTCATTGTAATTGGTATTATAAATAACTATTCTGGAGAGGCTGAAAAGAATATTTGTTTCTAAATTTTAGACATTTTTTGAAAAAAGATGTAATAATTTTGAGAGATAATTATTCATTTGAACTCTCTTGTAAAGCCATTTGAAGTATTTTGGATAATTAGTTTTGAACCTATCAAAAGGATGCTAAATATTTTGATTATATACCTCTATCATATCACATAATATTAAATCCCTCTATACTTACTATGGATATGTTTCTAAGAAGCTGAAAACCTTTATCTCCTGAAGATGGCTTCAAATGGTATAGATAGGCTCAGACTCTATGAGAGCATCTCTTACCTGCTCTATAAGGTTTCCTGTAAATATGATTCTGTAAGAGATTTCACAGAAACTCAAACATTACACAGCTGTTCTCTGTATCAATTTAAAAAAATAACTCTATATTGAATTGATTTGGATTTCTACAGTTGTCTAAGATTCTTCAATTCTCATTAATTGTATTATCAATCAGGTGTTCTTGTCTCAAAACACAATTTCTCAAGATAATGATGAGGAGTTGACTGTCCTCAACCCTTCCAAATAAAAGAAAAATCATACGTGTACAGAAGTTGATTATGATAGAACAGTTGGAGAAGACCTATTGTAAAATTATCATTTCAAAGAAGGGTGCACTTCCCCTGAGTATATGTTTCAAAGAAGGTACAGAATTTCAAATTCACTGTTATTGGAGATGAGAGGTTCTTTGGTTGGAAATAATGGTTTCTGGAGGCAGAAAAAGGTAAGAAGAAAAACCGTATCAACATTATAGAGGTATTTATAGTTAAAGTAATTCTTTCAATATTTTTTAACCAACTTGGACTCTCAAAACATTAAAAGATAGCTCATCATATAAGTACTTCGAATATGCGGTGTCCTCTGATATGATGTAACAATAACTTTTGTTTGGAGAAACTATTTCCAATTGATTTTCAGGGAATTAAAATCTGATATCATTAAGATTTTCTGAAAGGAATATTTGGGGCCCTTAACTCCCTTGAAGCTCGAGGTGATCATTACTTAATATTAGAAACAGGGATTTCCAAGTTGCCTTGGAAGCTTGGATGACATGCACTGTGCTTGGAAAGACTTCCCTCAATCCTAGGCTGGGAATCTCTAAGTAAAAGAGCATAAAGCAGCAATTATGCTAGAGGTAGTTTCATACAAAAGTCTTATCATTTGAAATTCATTTTTTGGGACGCCCAGTTCACTTAATGATATTATTTTTTCAATTTTAGTAATATATTTGAAAGGTTTTTCTAAGGGTAACAGTTTTATTGTCTTTTTTCAATAAATTTATTGTAAAATTCTATAATTAAAGCTAGGAATTGAAACAGAAGAAAATTCTGATTTTAATAACCATTAATACCAGCATGGTTATTATCATGTTGAAAGAATGTACCCAAACTGGGATATTTTTATCAAAAGAAATACACATGCACAAGATGAAGCTGGAGAACTCTTTCCACAAAGGAAATAGAGATCTCGGAAAGACGTATAGAGAGCCTTTGGGGATCTACCAGAAATATGGTATACTTTCCAAAAAGCCTTCAATTCATGTTCTTTTTCTGACATAGCAAAAATAATGAAATTCTTTATGATACCTCAAAAATCTATTGTGGAGAATACGAAATAATACAATACCTTGCGTTATGAATCATATTTCATCCCACCAGAAGTTATTAAACCAAAACATTGCATTCCAAAAATTCTTTACACAAGTTCTCAGTACAACCAGACTTATCAATTACTCAAAAATGAGCAGAGCCATTGTTAATTAAACCAAGATGTGAAAATTCACAATTGGCTTCAACATGGAATTCATTAAAGGTTGATGTGAGTTCTTCAATGCACCATTTTTTTCATCTTAATGATTACTTTGATACTTGCATATTAATTGATATCCTCATATTTATTTTTTATTGCTTTTTTCATCAACCTCAAAACCTCCTTATTATTATAATCAGTCTTTTGCTTCAATATTTCTATCCCTTCTTGAAAATTCAGCAGTGTTCAATCCCAACTGACTCCTGTGTGGCGTTAGTACTAATTTGAATTGGTTGAAATTCATTATCAGTTATTTCTAATTCACAGACCATTAAGCTCTCCTTAGCAGTGGACAAGCTTTGTCCATTATTTAATAATTTTGCTTTTTTGGTTACAATTGATTGTTGTGAGGAGATTAATTAAAGGTCAGTTTCTGAAGAATTTCCTTTTGTTCTTTCTTTGTATTTATTGGTAAGGACGGTACTATTGGGGTACTTTTTTAGAATTAATTCTTTACATATTCTTGTTGTTCACTTTCCCCTTGAGCCCACTTTGGTGCAAAACAAAGAACATCCCAGGAAGCCTCAATATTGATGGTGTCCCTTTGTTTTTTTCCTGATATGAGTCCTTTGCCTGCTTCAAGAAATCCAACTTTTGAAAGCTACTTGATGGGATTTTCTAAATTTGATTCTACATTACAGAAAGGTTTGAGATTGAAGTATTCAGTTTCAATAAGCTCAAGAACAAAGGCCTCAAATATTTATACAAATAAAAACATATCAATACCTCTCCAAATGTGAATTTGGTATCTATATTGGATATGAAAGCCTCTTATACCATTGAGATCCTCAGATATTCTTTAATGAAACATATCCCCTGTCTGATTGACAGATTTTTAGAGGTCTTGGCTAATATTGTCAGCCTGTGACTCAAATCCAGAGCACAAGAATGACAGCTAATGGTATGGCAAAATACCACCAAAAATGGTGCTGATCCAAAATAGCTCATACATGGTATCAAAAGAAGGATTGAAACCACCTCTTTCCAAATATATAGCCCTCATAACCATAATACAAAGAATAACAAATTTATTTCTGCTTAAACCAAGAACTGAGCATAAATCTTAAATTTCACCTCTCAACTAAAATAAAGAGAAAGAGACAGAAACTCATCAAATGGGTGTTCAAATTGAAACTCCCAATCAGGGATATCCAATGGTCCTAGCAAAATAAAGCTAGCACCAAAAACTACAGAAGTTATTTCCAAGACAAAGCCAAATAAGGGTGGAGATGATATTCACCTCTCATCTAATGCTTACAGTTTTAGTGTGAGATACCCAAAGTAAGGTCAATTTAAAAAATATAACAATAAGGGCTATCTGATGATGCCATCCATTTCCTCATAGCCAATCTAGAAAAAAGTTATGAAGTAAAAAAACACCATACAGTATTTGTCAAAAAACCATTATCTGAATAATGGAGATTGAAAATGGCATAACTTTGCTGTACTTAATAATACCCATCATAAAATAAGGTACCATTGTGTAGATCTCATGTAGTGCTATGCAAGAAACAAAGTTCAAGCTCATCATCTTAAAAACTGACTAATGTATGGCAGCTTTCATGTTGAAATCCTAAATTTGGGCCAAAACACCTTTAATGTGGGATATTCACTCATTCCCTCAAATATCAGGTGTCCATTTTACAAAGGATGAATGTTTAACCTTCAATAACTCATACTTTTAACAGTGGGGTCCCCATATAGGTTCTCTAAATAATTCTACATGTCATACATGTCAGAAGAAGGCTATGTGGTCCCCAAATGAAACTTTTCACCCTGTATTGGTGAAACCTGCCCAGAGGTGGTTTCAAAACCACATCTAAGCCTTGTAAAGGGTATAAAGTGTGTGTAATAACCATGAGCTGGTCCTTGGAAGTTGAAAATTCTTCACTTCCTCTATGTGGCAAGGATGAATGGTCCTTCTACCCCATTCACCATGAGCAAATTGGCTGCACATGACAGCAGGTGTTTCATTTGAAAACTAGCTTTGACACAAAATGGAATGAGCTTTGCTCCCTCCTCCAAATTTCTTTGTCACCAGGATTCCAATGTTCATTGATGTTCCAGATTCTTCCAAGCCACTAGAATATCAAGGAATTTTTAAGATTATCATTTTTTTATTCTATACAATACACATATATTTCATTATATGAGATTTTTCAAGACATTTTGATTGATAGAAAAGGCTTTGAATTCTATTTTTATCTTGATGTAGATATTGCATGCTATAATCCTTCTACCCTAAACATATATTATTGAATTAAACATTTGTATTTGTCTTTTTAAGGCTTTAATAAGTAAAATTCAGTCCCAAAAATAAATGAAACCCTTATTTCCCTTGAATATCTCCCATTTTTGATATATAGTAATATGAATATATATCTTCTCTTCAAATGTTTGCTTGGAAAAAATCGTCCCTTCAATTAAATTCTCATCTTAAGGAGAGAAATAGTTTACCTCTTTTATATGATCACTTTTCTCAAAATTCAAAATAAATAAAAGCAATAATGCAAACAGTTTCCATGAATGAAATTATTCATAAAGAAAAAAATTACAAAAAATACAGAATATCCCATTGATATTTTAGGATATTATCAATATAATTATTATTATTCTTTCCCTTTCAATTTATAATTTCTTTTATCATTGGTTAATCTTATAAATCTTTTCCTATGTTGAAATCTTAAATCTTCTTTTTTTAAATAGAAAAAAGGTCTTATTTTTGCTCTTCTGATTTGGTTTTTTATTGAAAAAAACAAGTATTGAGTCATTAAGGTAAATCCTGGAGCTGAAAAAGGATTAAGAATTCTGATTTATATTAAAAATTCAGAATCAAAGGGAAAGAATTGAAAAATGTTAATCAGTGTCAATGCAGAAGGCATTACAGAAACTCCTACTGTAATCGTCAGTATTATAGTATAAAACAAAAAACTATAGAAAATGTAGAAATTTGTAAATTTGTAAAAACTAAAGAGAACTCAGACAATCCCCAAAACAAAGACCAAAAAACAAAAAAACAATGATATCATCAAATAAAATAAAATTCATGAACAATTTATAATCAAATTGAAAAAGTGAACTACCATAAATAACAAAAACAATTCACATTAGAAAAAGAAGAGCATTTTTCTTTATCATTCATTTTTTGAATTTAATTTATCCTTGGCTTTTAACATTTCAATAAAAAAGGGTTTTGATGCTTTTTTTGAGTTTTTTGTTTTCAATTTTTACTATAAACAAGAAATAGAAAACATGTGCAATTTAGACCAAAAAAATGGGGTAATGAATTATAGGAAACATATGAATTAAATACCCTAATTACCATCTTAAGTTGGAATTTCAATATCATGTTTGATCTTAAGAGATGAGGACCAAATCATTGCACATCTCAGAGATATCTGAATATACCTATTTCAGTATCAATAGAAATAGTCTTCCAGAATATTTATATCACTGTAGTTCTGTTTAAGTCACGTCAGGTCTCAAATTGAGAGATTTATGACAATTCCATAAATCCTCAATCCAGTGTTATTATTTTGAAAGATAGACTTTGAAAATTTTGATTGGATTTAATTTCACACAGGCTGATGATTAATAATTTACATGGATGATGAATTAAGTGTATGAAAATTATTTTAATTTTGAGTTTGGATATTTCTTATAGGGAAATGTTAACAAATTACCATACAGAACTATTCAAAATATGAGTAAATACCTTGTTAAATTCTGAAAAATAAAATAGATAAATTTGAAATGTAATTTTGACTATGTTCCAAAGCTAGCTGGATGTGGCTCTGAAGTAATATTGGCATCAATTAAATATTCCTTCCCAAAAATTTCAAGTTTATTTATGTGGTGTCTCACTTGAAGAATATGAATTGAATGAATCTTATAGGCTATTAATAAATATAAATAACAGGAAAAAAAGAACACCATTTTTCTTTCTTTTGAAAATATGAAAAAGAGATCAATATATCATATCACTTACTTCACTTTGGAATAATAGATTTGTCATCATAGAGCTCTAGTATACTTGATGAATAACATTAATAAAATGCATTTGGTGAGATATAATATTTATTCCATCATCTAACTTGAAAGTAACATGGATATAAGTCATTGAAAAACATTAGATCATTTTTTACTCATTCAAGAATAAGTATTTTTCAAATATTCCAAATTTCTTTCCAATACTCATATTATATTCAAAATCAGTTACAAAACAATTTATAGAGTTTCCCTTCATAAATTTAAGAAAAATTCAACTTAGAGAACTTAGAAATTTCATTTCTCAATTATTTTTATTAATTTCAGTTTTTTAACTGTTGTCAATTGGATAAATTGAAAAATTACTCCAAAAAGAATAAGGTCTAGAAATCCATTGAATAAAACTAAAAATCTTTATTTATTAACAAATGGAGAAATCTTCATAAATTCAAATTTCTACCGAATCTATTAGGCCTGCATAAGACAAAAAAGAAAAGGAATGCCTATGAAATATAAAAAATATAATTCAAAGATAAGCAAAATAGGAAATGAGCTTTATGGAATAGTTTCAAGATAAAAAATGATGAAAACTCAGTTTAAGCATATAAATAAGTTAAGTTCAACTTCCCTTCAATATATCACATATAACTGTAGTGGATTCATATGAAGTAGAGAAGTATTAGGCACTGTAGCTAAATCATATCTCTTGATATAAATTCTCCCCTGAATTTTTCAAAATTTTATCTCAAGAAATCAAAAATTGCTAAAAGAGTATATTTGCCTTTCAAAGGTTTGAATATGAGCTAAATGAAGTTTTCATTTGTAAAAAATGAATTTTTTCAACAGTAATATACTAACTGATAGATAAATTGTTATTAGAATAAACCATTCCATTGTACATAAATCTAGAAAAGATGTTTTTTTGAGGAAAATTAAATTAACTATGAGTTGTTTATTCCATAAATCTTTCCTGAAAGCAAGAATCATCCTCCATTTACACCTTGTTATGAATTCATACACAGATTTCCCAAAAATCAGGTAAGGGGTATATATTCCGCTCAAAAACTATCACATACTCTGAAACCCTCTGAAGAGTTTTTATAGAAAAAATATTGGCAATATCTCCTTAATGTGTACTTTATTTTTAAAATCCCTCCTTGAAATAGAATTTGTGTAATTAAGATTGAGGGTATTTTTCAAATTTGAAATGAGTAATTTTAGTAAAAGAAGAGAAGGGAAACAGGTGTATTATGTTCCACTAATTACATAATTTCAAAAAACACAGGGTTTCATCTTAGGGGTTCTCTTTCATAATATCTATATTCTGAGGAAATACCCAAGCAATTGTGACTTTTTCTCATCAATTAAAGATCTAAAAATACAGTGTTTCAAGTGTTAATATTTTTTAGCTATGGTTTTCTGTAACTGAGTTGGTGAATATTTATTATATATGTAAATATCTATAATTCTGAGAATAAATTGTGGATTTTTTGTTAAGGACATGATATCAATTAATACAGAAATGAAAATACATAGGGAATTAAAGGAATCCTTTAAAATGTTTTTTTGATCCACTGAGCGTTGATAAACGTTTCCAAACAATAATATTCAGGAAACTCAATTCACACTTTGTGGCTTGAAATTCTTCCAAAACTTCCATTTGGAAATTAAACTTATGTCCTAGATTCCACTTGTATCCAATTCATCTTGCATGTCAAATTCCAAATGCAAGACCTGTGGTCAGGTGTAGCCGCTTTGCTCATGGTGATTTCAGGATAAAAAGGGAACTTTCTCTGCCCAAAGGAGGAAAACCCATCCTCATCTTGAGCTCCCAAGTATTAAAACTGTTCAAAATAGTTATAATCTTGGAAAATAAACAGGTTATACTTTAGTCCTAGTATTTTATTTATTATTATAGCTATTCAATTGATAATCAGCTCTTAAAACCACTATCTCTTCATAGTAAAGCCCCAAAAACTATTATTAAACTGTTTTTATCAGGTTTGGATATGAAACTTTGATTAAAAATCAAGTACTTTTCCTGTCCTCAAAATTGGTTTAAGGGAAAATATGATTAAAAAATAGTATTAAACAGTATTTTTAAGATAAAACATGCCAATGTTATTGTTTTTAGCTTTATAGCTATGAAACAATAATATTATAAAGATTTATTGTTTTACCAACAATAAAACGTTATCCAAAAATACTCTATAAGGGATATTTAAGGCTACAAAAGAAATTTCTTCAAGAGCAATTTCAATTGGAATTAATTTAGCAAAGAACTGAAAGCAATTAATTCAAGAAAAAAGTATCCAAAAAGGTATTTAAAGAGAAAAAATGCCCAAAAGTGACCAGAGTGAATGTGGAAACAAAGTGACAAAGCCAACAGTGATGAAAGATGCTTTGTTTCACTTATGGGGTGGTTCAAGGGGTAAAATGATTATAAGAGTTGCAAAAAATGATTATAATAATTTTTTCACTTTTTTAAAAGGTCTAAAATGATATAAAAAGGGTGGTTGGAATCTTTTATTGATTGGTTTAACAGTGTTTAAACTAATTATAAAAGGAAAAGATTCTCACATGAAGAGAAAAGTGGGGCAAAGAAGACATTCTTTTATAGCCATCAATTTTCTGACTCAAAAAGTAAAATTTACTCTTGTCAGTCGTGTAAAACACTCTGACAACAGAAAATCCAATTATGGCATCATTGAACCCAGGTTTAGACCAAAAAGGGCTGATTTTAGCCATTTTAGACCCTTGAATCAGCCATTACTATATTGATACCTGGTCTAGAGCTTTCAAAGCACCTCAGAATGTGTGTAAAAGACGTGGGAACCAGTTAAAACCATTTTTACTAAGATTGTTTTAACTTAGGGGTAGTTTTACTCTCTTTGCAACAGTTAAAACTGCCCTGGTTGGTATCAAAACCTCATCATCAATTGAGACACAGACCCTGTGACTCAATTACAGGCCAAAATTGATGAGCTTTTGCATGGATTTTGTCATCCCACACCTGTCAGCAAGGAGCTTTGGGGTCTGGCTCCCTCTTACAGCTAGAGTTCCTTTTCCCCCCAGATTTAATCTTTCCAATTCATTCTTCTTGAATTCCTCATCATGTAATACATTTGTAATTTACACACGGAATTCAATAGAAATGTTACAGTACACAACCATAATAATTGATATATTATATTTAAATTACAGTTCACTTATGTAATACACGTGCACATCTTGACATTTCAATTGAAAATACTTCAATTCCTCATAACTTCTAAACTACACACCACACCTCAATTTTAACACAAAAATTGATGGTTAACACCACATGTGGTGTGAATTCAATTAAAGTTTTGACGATTTCTAACTTTTGTACAGAAAATACTAAAAACTTAATTTAAGCTTATTTAGAGTTGAGTTACAGAAATTTTACCCAGAGGGGACCCCACCTTATTTTTTGTGAGGAATCAAATGGTGAAGTGATTTTCTTATGTTTATTTATTGGATAAGAAGCTATATAATATTTTGTGTAACTTTTTACCAAAAATATTTGAATTTCATTAATTTTAAAAAATTTATTTTTACTTAATTTTTTCAAGTAAAAATGCATTTTCATAATTTTTAAAATTTAATTTAATTTTTATTTTAAATTAAAATTCAATTTTTATTTTTTTATACAAATTTGTATTTGTATTTTAATTTTTATTTTGATAATATAAATAAATTCATCTTATTTATATTTGTATCTTATTTTGTTATTTGTGGTCTTTTGGGTATATGAAAATACCTCTAAGGCTCACATTCCCTCCCCCTAAAAAAGAATATTACTTTCTAGTATTTGAATTTCTAGTGTTTCTGAACCTTCTGAGAAGTTTAGTAGCTTCAGGTATGTCCTTTTTTGCTAACCATTCATCTTCACAAGGTGGGTCACTGTACCTAACAAGGTATTCCCTTACTTTATTGGGTCTCAAGCTTCTTTCTTTGAGAATTTTGATAATCTTCTTAATACCAGATGATTGAAGAGGAGGTATAACTTGGGGGACTTTATTCTTCAAGGGAAATATTTCAGCATCACTAGATTTACATGGCTTTATCAAGCTCACTGAAAATCTAGGATGCTTATTGCTAAGTTCTTCAGATAATTTTACTTCCAAGGTTTGGATCATTGTTTCAGCCAGACCATCAGTTTGTGGGTGGTAGGCTGTAGAGAAGGATAATTTTGTCACCAAATAGTTGGTGAAGATTTGTCCATAGTGCTGAGGTGAATTTGGGATCTCTGTCACTAATTATGTTTGTGAATATGCCAGTCCATGATACTACTCTATTCCATATCATAAGAGCTGTATCCATGGCTGTATCATCCTTGTGACATGGTAGAAAGATTGGAGTCTTACCAAATCTGTCAACAATCACTAGTCAAGCATCATAACTTCTGGCACCCCCTGGTGGAAGGCAAGTTACCCAATCCATATGCACAATTTCCCAAGGTCTGCTGGGCTCTGGGATCTTGATCATATTTCCAAGTCTTTCTCCAGTGGATTTAGTTGCTTTTTGACATCTGTCACAGGTTTTTCAATACTATGCAACCTCATTCTGCCACATTGGCCACCATATGCAGATTTTTACTTTTTCTCTTGTTCTGTCTTCAGACAGATTTCCTGAGAAAGGGCTGTCATTGCATTATTTTAGTACAAGAGCTATTAAGGATTTGTCCACAACTGTCATGACACATGTATTCTTAGTTCTGTGGTAAATTATACCATCCAGTAAGTGTAATCTTCCTTCATCATATGATTTTTTCCATATCTCATTTAACTCATGTATCAAAGAATTGTCTTTACAGTCCTTAGTAAGTAATTGGAATAAAATGCTACAACTCTTATCCTGAGTATAACTGTTTTTTACCTCCTCAAAGAAAGTGGTGTTCAGGTCTGTAACACTGATTCCTTCTATGGGGATTTCTGGGGAAGCTTCATCTGGAACATAAGCAGGATTATCAATATTATTTGGTAGTGGCCATCTTCTCAGTCCAACTGCATTTTTATGAATATTCCCATCTTTGTGAACAATAGTCATATTGCCCCTATATTCTTGTATGCCTATTTGACATCTGAGCATATGTCTGTTAGGTGTCTTCATGTTTAAAAGTGATTTAACAGAGGTACAATCTGTTATCACTTCAAAAGAACATCCTTCTAGGAAGTAATTTAATTTTTCCAAGGAAAAAACATATTGGTCCCTCCACAGGTTTATCATTCATAATTTGGACTTGATGAAGTGCAGCACCCAGCCCATCTCCTGATGCATCAATATATCGTTTAAAAGGCAGTTTAATTTCTGGAATCAGTAAGAGTGGAGCAGTGGTCAAGGCTTTGACCCTGTCAACAGTCACTTCAAATACTGTGTCTTTGTCACATAATTTATAAAGAGATCTTGCTATGGATGCAAAATCTTTAATATGTTGCCTGTAATATCCTGCAAACTCCAAAAATGACTGATTTTCCTTTTTTGTTCTGAGGCATGGGTTTCAGCAATACTTCTGCAACCTTGTTTTTGTCAATTCCAAGGGATAAACCAGATACTACATGTCCCAGTGCCTTGAGTTCTTTAAATCCAAAATGTCATTTCTTTAAATAAATTTTCATGTTTGCATATTGTATTTTTGTTAAAACTCTTGATAATCTGTACATATGTTCTTCCCAAGCTTTGGAACAGACAATAATGTCATCAATGTAAATGATTAACCATCCTTCTAAAAGTTCTTCAGGGAATATTTCATTCATCATTCTTTGGACATGTGAAGGTGCATTCTTGATACCAAAAGGCCTCCTCAAATAATCATATACTCTACAGTGAACAATAATTCTCAAGTATTTTCTTGCCCTTGGTGTCACCAAATTCTGATGAAATACTTTAAGGGAATTCATATTGGTTATATAAGCTGCTTGAGATATCTGGGTAAGGGCAATTTGGATTTTTGGTATTAGGTACCTGTCTGGAACAGTGTAAGTGTTCAAAGCTCTAAAGTCCCCAACCATTCTAGATTTTCCATTATGCCATGTAACTATGACTGGTGTAGTTATTTCTACTTCCTCATTATAGCCAACCTTTCTTATTACCCCAATGTCTAGAAATTCTTTAATATGAATTTCCAGGGCTTCCCTTGATTTAGGACTTTCTCAATATGCAGGTCTTCTTAAGAGTGGTGGATAAGGTCTCTCAATATTAAGGATGATGTCAACTTCATGACCAATAATTGCCCCCAAAGGTTTTTTGTCTGATGCAAATGCTTCTCTGTGGTCATATAAAAGGGAAGAAAGTTCATTTTCCTGTTTATCAGTCAGATGAAGGCTTATTTCAGCTTCACTTGACTGTTCAGATTTGAATCTTTCCAACTCCAAGTTGACTGGTGCTATCTTTCTTAATGTAATTTGCCTTTTGAATGGTAAAAGGGAAAATTTCTGATGCTTATTGTCACCAATAGTAAAGTATCTATCTTTTTTGTTATTCAAGTCTATGTCATACATGATAAGATAGTCATTTCCCAATATAAAATGGGTACTAGAGAAATTTCCCATAACAAATTCAACAGTGATTCTTAAATTTCCATTAATATGTGGAAATATGACAGTGGTCTCAAAGATTCCCAATGCTTTCATTGGAATACTTGCACTATTGAATTTTTTGCCATCAATTGGTAACAATTGGTCTTTGAAAGTTTTTGCACAAGATTTAAGAAAAGATTTGCCAACAAAAGAGCAGAAGGCTCCTGGGTAAAGTAAACGTTTATTGGGCTTATTGTCAATTACCACTTCTGTTATACAGGAGTTAGCAGCTGTATAACCTTTTACCCTGGTTGGTTTGGTCTTCATATGTTGTGCAACTTGAATGTTTGACAAATAAAGTTGACCATTGCTTGATTGTGGCAAGTGGGAATAAGATTCCATGATGTCAAAGGTGGCATTGATATTTTCTAAATCTTCTGAGGATTCAGAAAATATTGATGACTTATCATCTGAATTTTCTTCAATTATATTATCATCTTTTTCAACATCAGGTTCTTTTTCAATGTCAATTGCATTGATTTTTCCCCTTTTTGGAAATGTATTGGCTAATTGGGTGGTGCTTTGGCAAACATAGCACTTTCTGATTATATCTGCAGATTTATACTTCATATTATTAGAATTTCCTTTGGGATTTTTGTTCACAGAATCTTTCCAAGGTTTATTAAAACTTGCTTTAAGATTCACCCTACTAGAACCAATTCTGGTTCTGGTGGTTACTTCTTCTAATATATTAATAATATCTTCTGTTGAAGATTTTTCAGTATTCCTGCTCTTGACAGAATTCTCTAAGTCACCTCCACATTGTCTTAGAATTTTTCTGTAGATCATAAATTCTGACATGTCAGGATACAATGCTGTTAATCTGTCTTTTTGGTGGCAAACCCATGGTACAGCTTTGTCTTTATCATCATTAAATTTGGCAGATTCAAAGGCTGTTTCCACTTTAAGCCTCCAAGCATAATTGGCCCATTTGTTGATAATTTGGGTTTTCCACCAAGTCCAACTTTTGTCTCCATGTGCCTATCTTAATTTGATATACCATCTGTGGGCTGATCTGGTAAACAAGGTGTTAAACCTTGCTGTCACCAATCTGTCTGGTAATTCAAAATCTTCTTTAATCATGTAAATACCTCTGATGAATTCCATATGGTCATATTCTACTTCACCACTGAAGTGAGGCCATTCTTTAAGTTTTGGTACTTATTTTAAAAGTTCTTGGCCCATTGATTGTTCCAAATTATGAAAAGAAATGGAAAATTCATTTTTTAATTGTGAATTTTCAGCATCCAATACTTGTGGATTGGGAATTCCTGTAACCTCATTTTGATTCAGAGGTGTAGGCATTATTGGTAAGGTGTTTAGTATCTGTTCAATTTCATTCATTTTACTGTTGCTATACCTTTGGGAATTTCTGAATTCATGTTGGAAGGCTGGTATTAAACTTATTTCTTCAATTTTATACATTTCTTCTTTATGTGTCAGTTTTTCCTATAGCTCTGTTTGTCTTGTATTATCAGAAGTGACCTGATACAATTTCATTTTTAATTTTGATACTTTTTCTTGTGAAGCATCAAAACACTTTTTCAAGGCAATTGTATATGTCTTTACTTCAGTAAATGAATTTGAAATGTTATTAAGGACTTTCTTATTATCTTTCTTGATAATATTGATGGCTTGCTTAATTCTTGTTTCAATTATGTCATCAATATTGAATTCAGAATATTTATATGTTAGTTTGTTAATAATGGCAGATTGTTCATTTATGTTATTTCCAAAATAATTTTAATTATTAGAAGTTTTAATTGTTCTTAAAGTTTTTTTCAAAACACATAAGTGTTTCATTTATTTGGCTCAGACTTAAGTTGTTTGTGTTACAATTGTTACAAATGGATGAATTTTTATCAGAAACATGAGTTTTTACATCATTTATAGCTTCATACAATTCTGGGATAGAATCAAAGATATCAGAAATAATTTCTGATATTTTAATGTGGTTTCCTCCTTTTGCTGTAATTACATCATTGTTCTGGCCATCTGAAATACATTTTCCATGGCATCCTGCTGAATCCTTGGGATTCTGTAAACCTGGCTGTGAGGTTTTGTGGATGGTGCCTTTCCTTTGCCCTTATTATGCACTTGTGGCTGCTTTTTCACGTTGGAATTGCTGCTGCTGGCTATTGGGGCTTTTTTTGGCACTTGCTTGGGTGGTGGAGGGTTGTTTTTCCTCCATTCTACTGTTAAAACATCATGTTCTTCTTCCATCAATGGATGCCATCCATTGAGTAACTTGCAAGTGTTGGGATGGTCCAGGAGTTTTCTCACAGTCAGGTAAGAATTCATGCAGTTTTTCCACAGATCTGCAAGGATCTGGTACTCTTTGTGCAGCAATGCATTGCTGTAAGCCTTCTGGCTGGCTTTGGAAATGCCCACAGAGGCTTCTTGTGGCAGTGTCAGCTCTTTTTGAAGGTAAAGCAGTATTATCAGCTTCAGAATGACATAATTTATTAATTTGGAATTCATCAACTGACCCTTGTCCTTCTGTAACTGATTAGCTTCTGCCATAATAATGTCTATGACCTTTTTGGGAACTGCTTGAGGAGTTATAGCTGGCTCCCGATCTGGTTAAAGGCATATTTTATGATTAAAAAACTTAAAATAGTACTTTTATGTCAAAAAATCACTATTTTCCAAATTCTTAGCCTTCTGAAGGGTATTACTTATATCCAAGTTAATTCATTCCAAAGAAATTGGTTCTGGTTTATTATTCTGAGCTATTATAATTGTACTATTATGGTCAGAATTCACAGTACTTGCAGGAATAATGCTTGTTACTGTTGAGGCTGTTTCAATATTTTCTTGTCTTACCACATTGTCAGACACTAAAATCAATGAAAAAGCCAATTGATTAAGTAAAAAAGGATTTTTTTCAAAAGAGAAATTAAAAATTAAGCCTCACTTATAATATGAACAAAAAGTTATTTTTTATGGATTTTTTGAATTATATGTATTTTTTATATGCTTTTAAATTTGTCAATATAAGAAACAAAATTTACAAAAGAGTAGAAAATTAATTTCACAGGTAACATATCATGGCTGGGCCCCCAAATGCAAGGTCTGGATATGAAACTTTGATTAAAAATCAAGTACTTTTCCTGTCCTCAAAATTTGTCAAAGGTAAAATATGATTAAGAAATAGTTTGAAATAGTATTTTTACAAGGAAACACACCAATTTCATTGTTTTTAACTTTATAAGTATACAACAATAATATTTTAAAGATTTACTGTTTTACTAACAATAAAAACCTATCCAAAAATACTCTACAAGAGATCTTTAAGGCTACAAAATAAAATTCTTCAAGAGCAATTTCAATTGGAATTAATTGATCAAAGAACTGCAAGCAATTAATTAAAGAAAAAAATCATTAAAAAGTTATTTAAAGAGAAAACATGCCCAAAATTGACCAGAGTGAATTTGGAAACAAAGTGACAAAGCCAACAGTGATGAAAGATGCTTTGTTTCACTTATGGGGTGGTTCAAGGGGTAAAATGATTATAAGAGTTGCAAAAAATTATTATAATGATTTTTTCACTTTGTTAGAAGGTATAAAATGATATAAAAAGGGTGGTTTAAATCTTTTATTGATTGGTTTAACAGTGTTTAAACTAATTATAAAAGGAAAAGATTCTAACATGAAGAGAAAAGTGGGGCAAAGAAGACATTCTTTTATAGCCATCAATTTTCTTACTCCAAGAGTAAAGTTTCCTCTTGTAAGTCGTAGAAAACACCCTGACAACAGAAAAGCCACTTATGGCATCATTGAACCCTGGTTTAGACCAAAAAAGGGCTGATTTTAGCCATTTCAGACCCTTAAATCAGCCATTGCTATAGTAATACCTGGTCTAGAGCCTTCAAAAGACTTCATAATGTGTTTAAGAGACATATAAACCAGTTAGAACATTTTTATCAAGATTGTTTTGACTTAAGGGTAGTTTTACTCTCTTGGCAACAGTTAAAACTGCCCTGGGTGGTATCAAAACCTCATCATCAATTGAGACACAGACCCTGTGACTCAATTCCAGGCAAAAAGTGATGGCCTTTTGCATGGATTTTGACATCCCATGCCTGTCAGCAAGGAGCTTGGGGGTCTGGCTCCCCCTGAGAGCTAGAGTCCCTTTTTCCCCTCAGATTGAATCTTCCCAATTTTTTTTCTTTAATTCCTCATCATGTAATACATTTGTAGTTTACGCATGGAATTCAATGGAAATTTTACATTAAACAACCATAATAATTGATATATTATATTTAAATTACAGTTCACTTATGTAATACATGTGCACATTTCAACATTTCAATTGACAATACTTCAATTCCTCATAACTTCTAAACTACACACCACACCTCAATTTTAACACAAAAATTGATGGTTAACACCACGTGTGGTATGAATTCAATTAAGGCTTTGAGTATTTTCAACTTTTGTACAGAAAATACTAAAAACTTAATTTAAGCTGATTAGAGTTGAGTTACAGAAATTTTACCCAGAGGGGACCCCACCTTATTTTTTATAAGGAATCAAAATAATAAGTGATTTTCTTATGTTTATTGATTGGATAAAAAGCTATAATATATTTTATGTAACGTTTTACCAACAATATTTTAATTTCATTAATATTAAAAGAGCAATTTCTACTTAATTTTTTCAAGTAAGAATGGATTTTCATAATTTTCAAAATTTAATGTAATTTTTATTTTAAATTATAGATAAATTTTTATTTTTGTATATAAATTTGTATGTATATTTTAATTTTAATTTTTATAATATAAATGAATTCATTTTATTTATATTTGTATCTTATTTTGTTATTTGTGGTCTTTTGGGTATATGAAAAAACCTCTAATACCATGTTTCAGTCATATTTATGGCTTTGAATACTTTTCCTATCCCCATATCATAAACTCTGCTTGACAATTTGGGGGCCTGGCCATGTTTTTAAACTATTTTTGGGACTTTATTGGCACAAAAGCTTGTTTTGGGTGTGTTTTTTTAAGCATAAGAAATAAACCCTTGTATTATTCAATTTGTTGGACAACATTACTTCTGTACTATAAACAACAGCTTCATAGGTGTGGTTGAACAAATTTTAATTTTCACTTGTTCATAATGAACCACTATATACAGATATATATGTTAATTGCAGAATAACAGTATGAGATATTTGAGCTACAGCTGTAACCAAACATTTGTTGTGGTATTCCATACCATTTTTTTCAGAAGGCTCAAGCTGATAGTACCCCATAACAGCAGTAAATCCTGCCTACAGGCAGACTTACACTCACATTTCACACCAAAAGGTCAATTTTACAGCAAGAAGCTGGATTTAACTCATAAAACCATAGTACACGCACCAAAGGGAAGTGTATGTGTATAAATAAATTATTCAATTTCATTATGCATATGTAAAAATCAAGTTACATATAGTAAACCAGTTACAACAAATAAGGTACCACCCTTTATATTACACACCCCACCCAGATTTACACCTCCTCTATAGCCACAGGACTCCTGCAGCATGAAAATGACACATGCAGTAGTTACAAAGCCACCTTGCATTCAAAGTCACATGATGCAAAGCCCAGCCCCATGGAATTCCTGAAATTCATTTATAACACAGCCACAGGAGTACTTTGTCTTATATCCACAGTAACCCCACTTGAAACCTTAAAACAGAATCAGAATTCTTTACACCACTCATAACCTCATGCAAACCAAAGCTAGTTACAACAGGCTGCATGCAGTACACACTTCTAATTAAATCTCAACAACATGACTATGCACAGAATGTGTAAAACTAAAAAATTCACATCATCTCCTACACAAAAGTAAATTAATAAGTGCAAGAAATTGTCCCATGACCTCATTTTAAAGTTCAAAAGAAGAAACACAGCCAGGACACCTGCATAAATTACACAGCCACTTCTACCAATCCTAAAAGTGACATATGAAAAGTAAATACAAGGTCATTCTTTGATACTGCACCCACCAACAGCATATTATGTGACAGAAAAAATTCTATGCACAAGAAAAATCCTCAGCCAAAATTAAATTACCTCATGCATGCAAGGAAAATCCAAGAATATCACATCATAATTAGTTCACTAAAAGAACATCATGTGATGAATGGAGGCTGTGCAGAGAAAAAATTATCACCAAAACTTAAATTACATGACCCATGCAAGAAAGGTCCTCACCAATAGCAGAGTCACATGATGAAATCAAGAGGAATTCAAGTGGAAAAAGACAGCTCCCATTGAAGGTCTCCTGGGCTCCCAAAAGGTATAAATAGAGGGGCTCTCTTCCCCCAAATTTTAAAATCCCCCCATGCACATTATATCCCATGCACATTATATTCCCTGCACAGCAGGAGCATAGGAATAATTCATCCCTCACCTGGGAGGTAGTCCAGTATATTATAGTAAATTTACTTTCCCAGTAGCTAATCTCAGTGGAAGAATAGTGTTGAAGATTACCCAGTGGCTAAGCTCAGTGGAATTTTATTATTAAAATAAAAATGAAAATTATCCAGTACCCAAGATTAGGGTTACTACTCTATTAAAATATTTCACCTAGTAAGATATTCCCTGCACAGTAGGAGCATAGGAATAATTCATCCCTCACCTGTGAGGTAGTCCAGTATATTATAGTAAGTTTACTTTCACAGTAGCTAATCTCAGTGGAAGTATAGTGTTGAAGATTACCCAGTGGCTAAGCTCAGTGGAAGCTTATTATTAAAATAAAAATAAAAATAAAAATTATCCAGTACCCAAGATTAGGGTTACTACTCTATTAAAATATTTCACCTAGTAAGATCAACAACTTTTATCAAGATTTAAAATTCACTTACCCCTTTAAAAATACAATATCAAAGAATCTTGTTTCTTAAGCTTAACAAATAAAATCTTATCTTATTATTAACAACTCTTAAAATAAATAATAACAAACCTTTAAAAATTATTTTACTCTATTATCACTTTATCTTAGCAAAATTACCTTAATCAACACCCATCAAATTTTTCTGAACACCTTAAATAACTCATCTTACAAAAATTATATCACCCAGAAGAAACCACTCACCCCAATTTCACTAAAAAATAAAAATTATACAGACAAGTATTTCATTAAAATCTCAAATTTAACCAAAATTACTGACATTATTTTTCATATTATATATTGAATACGTCTGATCTGAGACTTCTGAATTCTTCTTATGCAGTTGTAAAGCCACTTACTAATTTTATTTTTGGTTTGTTAGCTCCAAGGAAGATTTTGTTCAGTATTTTAGGAGGGGTAGGCAATACACCCTTGCCACCCTTGGTTACAGGAGTTATTAGCAATTCAAAACTAGTTACCTGTGATTTCCCCCTCCAGGTACTGCCTTATTTTAATCTCACACAAGAGGAGTTTCCACACTGTCAAACAGTATTATTGAATTGGAAGTTGGTATTACCAACCAACATTCACTTTGCAGAGGTGTAATACAGCAATATATTACACTAGAGGCTATTCTTTGACATGCAAAAGTATTGTTAAGAGTCAAAAATGACATTAAGTCCTCATATATGTCTGATAGTGTAAGAAAAACTTATACCACTAGAAGCAAAGTCACAGGACAACTCAAAAGTGACACCCTCATCCACAGAACATGCTCAGAAGGTCAAAGAAAAGAGGAAAAGTGAAAGCCTAATAACAACCAAGAAGTGGACAATAATTTCCACTCAGAGGCCCAGAAATCCATGTAGTTCTTCCTCCATACAAGTTAAACCAACCTTAATATCCTGTAAAGGGAAGATAGCAGTCATTAACCCAGTTGGAACTTCTAAAGGCAAATCACCCAAAGCTGCATAAATAAATACTTACAAGGCACAGACAAAGGTAAATACCCTAGGAACAATAAGTTTTTTACTGATTGCAGAAACTCATATCATTTGTCCTGTATACCACAGAGACCTTGGAGTCCCAAAGAGCCAGCCAGAGGAGAGAAAAGGAACTTTCAGATCCAGAATACCAGGTTTTCAAAAGAATGGTGAATGGAAAGACACTCAGGGAAATAATTTCCACACTCCCATTCACCTTTGAGCTCAACAGAAACCTCACGCCATAGTACTGGACCAACATGGATCATGTACAGCAGCACCACCAACTCCTCAAAGACCTGTTCCAGTGGCAAATGGAACACAAGAGGTTCAACCTGGCTTCACACTGGGAAGAAATAGGGGCATACTTCCAGAAGATATGTCTCATCAATATGTCTTTCAAACACCTTATGGAGATCACCAAAGGTTGGAATCCCAACAAGCATTTCAAACACTTAGAAGAGAGGGTAGCCAGAATAAGGTAGAATCAAGCCACAATCCAGGCTAGAGAAGGAAAATTGAGCCAGAGAGAGCATATTCTGACTACTCCAGGCTCACAAGGAGCATATCAACCCAACTATCCAGTGACCTCACACCACTCAGAATCCAGAAACTCAGTGGCCAATAATCATCATTCTTTACAGTTTCAGGGAGTTTCCAGGAGAAGACAAGGACCAAAGGGAAAGAACAAGAGTACTTTCAGGAAAAGGAAGAAATAAGAATATCCAAATATCCAGAAGTTGTTTGACTTAGTCAAGGAAGTGTGCAGAAACAACAGATAAGTGTAAAGACATCTGATAGAATCAGTACTCCTACAATTACAAATGATATACCCACTCAGAATTAACATAGTGTTGTGACACCTGGGAGTAACATGAACAGTAGCTAAGTGTGGTTACAAATGTCCCAATTAGCAGAGAAAGCTCAAAGGGAGCTTGGAAAACTCTGTGAAAACAATGTAAGGTTACAAGAGCTAGCTACCTTACAAAACACAACAATTCATACTCTTCTAAAGACCTTTTACAAACCAATTAAAGCCTCAGAAGAGACTAAAATGAGACTAAACAAAGTCTTGGAGGAGCAAAATCAGTGCAAGGAGGACAGGGAATACCTGGATCAAGAAATTTATAAACTTTTCAATTTCTTCAAAAACATGAAGCACCAAAGTCAGGGCCATATTTTTGAAATTAATCCACACTTAAAAGAGGAAATCAAGTAAGATTTCCCAATGGACAGTAAGAACAGATCCTCATCATAATACCAAGCTGGATATAATATGACTTACTCAGAGAAGGAATCCTTGAAACAACTTCCAGAAGCAAAAATCTGGCTGAGGCACTCTGGTGTAGGAGGATATGATCATATTCAAATAATAAATCATATTTATGGACTCTTCATTTATTTTCCAAGTATACAATACTACTTGCTTAAAGCTAGACTAAACATGGCATTCAAAGGAAATGCTATTATTTGGTACACATGAATGAAAAAAACCCATGGCAGGAGAAATTTTCCATGGTGGAAGAGTAAGATAATCCAGAAGTATAGTAATGGTACTTGGATATGGCACAAACCCAGGTCATTTGAAAATGAAAAATACTAATAGGACAAATATTCTTATAAAATGTGTCTTAAGATGTCTAAAATACTTATAGTCATTGATTCTCATATCAATATTCAAATGAAGAAGCACAAATTCCTGACACAACTTCCAGGAGAACTAGAAAATTCAGTAAAATGCAGGTGCGACCAAATTTGCACTCTAGATGATATTGCCAATACCTTACAAGTTTTAACAAAAATAAAAAATATAGGGAAATATTCCCCATATAAAGGCAATGTTTTCGGTGAGAAACAGCCTTTCAGGGTTTTCAATAAAGACAAGCTCAGAAAGAAAGTGGCTGAAGTACTTGAGAAAAAACTTTTCAGCATAATTGTGGGTCCACAGACCCCTATTCTACCAACTGTCCAAAGGAAAAAAAGAAAGTCTATTGCATTGAACAAGTTCCAGAAGAAGAAGTCCAATGAGAGTATTCTGAATCTGACTCTATGGGTGATGCCATCATAGAAAACTTTGATGATTATCAAGACCCAATAGAGGAATTCCTGGAGGAGTACTAACAGGAAACCCAATTAGAAATCCAGGACATACAGTTGGGAGCAGGATTAACACAATTCACTTCAAATGAAAGCTTGCTCAAGCACACACAAGATGCACATACATTTCTAATTACACCAGCTAAAGGAATGGCATACATTCATGGGACAGCCACTAAGATGACTGTTTGTGTTGACAATGCTCAACACCCCTTGATAATTGACAGTGGAGCACACTGCTAAATAGTGGCCAAAGGATAGCTGGACAAGCACTTCCCAAATTGGAAAAACCAACTCTTGCCAACTAAGGCTGATAATTTTAAAAGTGCATCAGGGAAGATGAAATCCATTGTGACTATTATCAAGGGTATAATAATAACCAATAGGAACGGTACTATCAGACTTGAACCAGAGTTTTTAGTACTTAAATATGTCCACATCCAAGGATTCTTACTTGGGACAGACTACCAAAGGATGTATGGAATTAATATTTCTAATAGTAAAAATAGACATATTACCATAGGTACCAACAAGAAAGAGAAATTTTCACTTGATATATACCAAATGTAAAACCAATACCCCTTGGAAGAATTGCTGAATGAATTTAAAGAGGGAAAATTCAGTTCTAACCTCACTAGTAAACAAAAGCTTAGTTTACTAAAAGCCTTGAGGAAGAACATACCAGCTTTTACCAGAGGGAAATAGCCCTCAGGCAAAATTAGAGGCCATGATATGGAGCTATATTTGGATGTGGAAAGACCTTATCCACCCATTCTGAAAGGGACTCCATACCCAGAAATTCTGGAAACTAGGAAAGAAATTGAAGAACATATCAATGAAGTCCTAGACCTTGATTTCATAAGAAATATTGGACATACTGAAATTGTGGAAGTAACCACACCTGTCTTAATCAATTGGCATGATGGAAAGTCTAGATTATGTGGAGACTTCAGAGAACTGGAAAGCTACACCAAATGTGACAGGTATCCTATACCAAGGATACCCCACGCTCTAGATAAGCTGTAAAAAGCAAAATACATCACCAAGTTGTATTGTATAAAAGCCTTTCACCAAAATGGAGTTAAAAAACTCCATGAAGATACTCAGAATCATATGCCACTTGGGTATATATAAGTACACCAAGATGCCATTTGGCATCAAACATGCACCAGCCCACTTCCAAAGGATTATTGATACAATATTTCAAGAAGAAATATTGGAAGTCTTCATGGTAGTTTTTATTTATTATATCATCATATGCTCATAGACATGGGAAGACCATGTGCAATACATAGACAGGGTATTTAGTAAATGCATATCCATCAATAAGAAAATTTCACTTAAGAAGTTTAATTTTGGCCAACAGTAAGTATTGGCACTAGGACATAATGTCTCAGGCCTTAGCTTAGCCATAGAGAAAAACAAATTAGGAGCAGAACTACAGAAGAGAGTACCAAAGAACATCGAATAAATTCAATCTTTCTTTGGGTTTTCCAGCTACTACAGAAACCACATAAAACCCCTTCCCCATATAGCTAGTAGCTTATACAGGTTATGAGCAAAAGATTTGGTTCTTGAGGTTACCAAAGAACTGAGGGATGCATATGAGAGAATAAAGCATGAACTCACTCATGCACCTGTCCTTATGCTACCAGACTCTGAACTAACATTCAAGCTGTACATAGATGAAGCTTTCAGTCAAGGTTTGGGAGAAACTCTTCAAAAAAGAAAAATTGTGGATGATGAACCCAGAGAGGGAGTAATCTGCTATATCTATACGCAACTGAAAGATTCAGAAGCCAGTTATGGAGAAATACAGAAAGAATGTTTATTTCTGGTATTGACTCTAGAGAAACTATATTACTATTTGAAGGGTTCAGGCTTTGAATTATACACAGACTGAACTCAACTCAAGTCCTTACTCAATATGAAGACTACTGATAGGCATATGTTGATGTGGCAAATAGCCATCCAAGAGTATAGGGGTAATATGACCATCATATACAAGGAAGGCAAAAGCCATACTAATGCAGATGGCGTTAGTAGGCAGCCACTAGATAATATCCAAAGTAATCCAGCTTATGATTCTGAAGTGGAAGCAATAATTCCTATGAATTCCATGGAAATAGTTTAGAAGAGAAACTTCAGATTCTCAGAGTGGGCACCAGGAAGTCATACCTGAGATACTGAATATATTGGCCCAGAAGAGACAGAAACACCCATATTAGGAATAAGCTCTTCTGAACTCCAAAATGAATTTTTTAATTCAGGTAAAAAATATTATGAAAAACACAAACAGTGAAGCATTTTGATTTCACTCCTCCAACAGAAGTATAGGAGCCTAGAGCTGAAATTTCAGTTAGAAGAGCCTTGGTTAAGGGACTATAAGGACAACTTTTTCTTTATAGATGGACTCATCTATCACAGAGAAAAACACACTAATTCCCTCTCAGTGATAGACAGAGAACATATCTCACTGATCCTTCAACACTGCCATGAATTCCCCTACATGGTACACATGAGGAAAGATAGGACCAGAGAGAGGGTATAAAGAACAGCTTGGTGGCCTCAGTGGGAACATGAGATGAGTGAATAAATAAACACTTGTGAAAGATGCCTGACTAAAAATAAAAAGAATGGGAAGAAGTATGGACTACTTGAACATATAGAGGATCCCAAACACCCATGGTAAACCATTATCATGGACTGGGCTACAGCACTTCTCCCGGCAGGCAAAGAAAACTTTGATTATTTCCCAGTCATAGTAGACAGGTATGGTGACAGTTTCATATGCTTACCATTCCACAAAGAGGACACAGCTATGGAAATTTCTTTTCTATTCTGGAATAAAATCATAACTACATGTAAAGTCCATCAAGTCATCATTAGTCATAAGCCCCAAGTTCACATCAGAATTTTGTACCAACCTCTAAAATATTCTTGGCACTAAACTTGCATTTTATAAAGCCTACAATTGACTGACAAATGGACTATCTGAAAGGATTATCCAAAATATGAAAGATATAATCAGAAGATTCTGTGCCTATGGCATAGAATGTAAAGATCATGAAGGGTACACCCATTATTGGGTAACAATTTTACCAGCTATAAAATTGGCTTACAACACCAGCCAGAACTCCACCACAGGGAAATTGCTCTCACTTTTAGAGAAAGGGTAGAACCCCATATTGCTGTGGATCACTTGAAGAAAAACATTCTGACTATTGGCCCCACAGCAAAAGACTTCCATGATATGTGGAAAAGAGAATTTTATACAGCAGAAAAATGCATACATGAGGCAAACAAATATAACAAGAAGAGGTTTGACAAGACCCACAAGGAACCTTAGCTCAGGAATGTGACCAAGTTCTGGTGTCTACTTTGAGCTTCAATTATCTCAAACACCCCAAAAAATGAGAGACTTGTTTGTGGGACCATTCACTATCATGAGGTTGATAGGGAAAATGCAGTCAAGGTTAGACTCACAGAGGAAATCTCCAGGAAACACCCAGTGTTCCCAGTGAGCCTGGTTAAGCCTTACCACCAGATAGGAGAGTATATGTTCCCCTCCAAGAACAATTTCCATACTCCACAGGACATAGTGGAAGTGGAGGACTCCCCTGGCCCAGTGATGAAGATCAGACTCAATGGAAAAGACCATAGACAGTAACTGGTCAGATTTAAGAACCAGAGAGCTGATAAGGACAAATGATTGACAGAAGATTCCATACCTGATGGTGACCTTTACATTAGAAGATTCAGAGCCTCTAGGAGGGCTGAATATTCTCATCATTTATGACCCTTTTTTAAAGCAAGGGTATGTGAGCCAATGATTCAGAGCCAGAGCACAATCATGACATCCAAACTACCATAAATCAATGGTAGAGCAAAACACCACTTATGATGGAGCTGATCCTAAATATCTCATAAGTAATATCAAGAGAAGGAGAAATATTTCCTCTTTTCAAATATATAACCCTCATAGCCATGAGACAAACAATTCCAAAGTTATTCTTCCTCAAAGCAACAACTGAGCATAAACCTGAGGTTTCAAATCCCATCTAAAATCCAGATAAAGAGACAGAACCTCATCAAATGGGTATTCAAATTAAAGCTCTCAATTAGAGATATCCAATGGTGCTAGCCAAATCAAGCTAGTGCCAAATCTACAGATTTCATGGCCAAAACAAAGCTGAACAAGGGTGAAGATAAGATTCACCCCTCATCTAACTCCTATAGTTTTATTGTGAGATACTTAAAATGAGGTAATTTTGAAAGGAAGAAAATAAGGGATATTTTATGGTTCCATTCATTTCCCCATAGCTCATCTATGAAAAAAGTTATGGAGCAAACAAGTTCCATACAGGATTTGGGAAAAATCCATATTTTGATGATGGAAATTAAACATGGTATAGCTTTGCCATATTTAATGTTACCCATTCCAAATGAGGTACCATTGTGTAGATATTATCTGTGGCTACACAATGAACCAACTATGTGCTCAATATGCTAAAAACTGACAAATCTATTGCAGTTTTAAGCTTAAAATTCCACAGTTGGACCAATACACCTTTATTGTGGGATATTTTCCTATATCCTTGAATATAAGGTGATAGTTCTACAAAGGAGCCTATTTATCCTTCAAAAAGCCATGTCTTGGATGGTATGGGTCCCTATACAGGTTCTTTACAAAACTCTATGTGTCATACATATCAGAAGACGTCTATGTGGTCCCCAAATGAAAATTTTCACCCTGTATTGGTGAAAACCTCCCAGATTTGGTTTCAAAACCTCATATGCACCCAATAAAGGGTATAAAGGGTGTGCAATAACCACAAGAGTTTCCTTGGAAGTGAAAAAATCTTCACTTCCTCTACATGGAAAGGATTCATGGTCCTTCTACCCAAATTCAGGATAAAAAGGGACCTTCCTCTGCCCATAAGATGAATCGCCATCCTTCTCTTGAGCTACTAAATAGTGAAGCTTTCCAAACCAGTTATACTCTTGTAAAATAAACTGGTTAAACTTTAGTATTAGTATGGTATTGATTATTATAGTTATTCAATTGATAATCAGTGCACCTAGGGCTGTCAGAAGCACTCATCCCCACTATCTCTTCATAGTAATTCCCCAAATACTACTCTTTTTTCATCATTATTATCCTTGTCACAATCAGAGTTATAGTTTTAAATACTTTTATTATCACTATATCATAGAATAAGTCTGAAAAATATGAAGCCAGGTATTTGCTAGTTTCTCTTCCCCCAATTGAAACCAGTTTGGAGAACATTTTTGTTGCTTAGTATATCTTATGTCTTTGTTTTCAGACAGCAATATAGATTGTGTGGAAGGCTCAGACATTTTTCAATGGAGTGAAATTGATTGGCATTATTGGAAAATGTGTGCTGTGAGATTAATTATGGAGTATTTTTTTGTGTAGAAATAGAGATTGTAGTTCATTATGACTTGCATAACTATATAGTAAAGCATAAAGTTGTTTTGAATTAACAGGATATTATTTAATGCTTTTATTAAACAATTGTTTACATAAAAGAGCTATGATAAAGTCATGGAAGCTTCTGTAAAAACCTCTTTCAGAAGGGGTTTGTAGAGCTTATAAGAGATTCTCTGACCAAATCCAAGTTGATATGAATGACATTAGATATTCCTCTATACTGTAGTTTGAAATTAAAAGAGAATAATTCACTAAGATTAATGAAGAATGAAAATTCACATGAGGGCATTTCAATCCTCATGGAACTCTCAGCTCTCATAGCCTATGATTAATTCTGAAGTCATTTGAGATAGAGATATTTCATTACCATAATGGTTTCTGAGAATAAAGAATAAAGTTTTATGCATAATTACTTGCATGAAAAAAACCTAGAAAGCATAGGCACCAGTTCTTCCACTAATTTAGGGTCTCTAAGGAATAGAAATGTAACTATTCAGATATCACCCATAAGTATTAATGAAGATTTCATCTAACTGGTTTATCTCCCTTTTAAATTGAGAATTTTGGAACATGATCAAAGTCTCACACCCTTCAATTTAATGTTAAAATCCAGTTTTAATACCTATTTTTCTAATGCAAACGGGTGTTAAATTTTCTCCTTCTCAAATCTTATTTATTCTCATTATTCCACCTTTTTGTATCAATGTTCTCTCTTTAAAATCTGTATTATTTTTTTCTTTTAATAATTACTTCTCCTTGGACCATTTTTGAACCTTCCAAGATAAACATCAAAGTTCAATTTCAGTAATCCTTGTTTATTTCCATTTTCTTTCTATTTTTCAAGCCCAAAAGGTTGGCTTTTATTTGTTTTAGGACATTATAATAATCCTTTTCAAAGATGGAAGATCCGGTCTAGTTATTCTTTAAGCCTCTTTAATGGTGTTAGAACTCCTCTTGTGTGTGATTTAAATTAGGCAGTACCTGCAGGGGAAATCAAGGGTAACTAGTTTTGATTTTCTAATAACTCAAGTAACACAGGGTGGAAAGGGTGTTTTTCCTTCTCCTCATAAGATGCTGAACACAATCTTCCTTGAAAATCAAAGACTAAAAATAAAATAAGTGTGTGGTTTTAAAGCTGAATAAGAAAAATTAAGCAGTCTCAGATCAGACCTACTCAACATCTAATAAGAGAAATACAGTTTCACCAGTCTGGTTAACCTTTAGATTTTAATTAATTACATATCTGTACAATTTTTATTTCTAGCTAAAATGGGATGAGTATTTTCCTCTTTGTGATAAAATATTGGTAATATAAGCTATTTGAAATGCTTTTTAAAGTTCTTTGAGCATCTATAAGGTTGATTCTATTTAGGCAAAGTAATAGTGGAGTAAAATGATTTTTTAAGGGTTGAATATTTTTCAAGAGTCTGTAATAATAATATCAAATTTTATCTGTTAATTTTAAAAGGTAAAGCTCCTTTATATTGTATTTTTAAAGGGTTATATTCACACTAAATATTGGTAAATGTTGTTATTTTAACTAGATAAAATGTTTCAATGAAATATCAACTTTAATATTGGCTACTAAGTAGATTTTAAATAATCCTCCTCCACTGAGCTTAGCTACAGGGAAATCTTCAATACTATACTTCCACTGAGCTTAGCTACTTGGAAATCAAACTCACCGTAATATAATGAACTATCTTCCAGGCAAGGAATGACTCACGAGTCCTCTCCTCAGGATCCAATGAGAATGGTGGTAGAGAGCCCATGGGGGCCTCCATGGGAGCTCTGTTTTGCCACTCTAATTACTCTTGACTCAATCATGGGACTTTGTTTTTGGTGAGTACTTTTATTGCATGTGTGAGTTTATTCAATGCTTAGTGATAATCTTTCTTCTGCACAGCCTCCAGTTTGTTGCATTATTGTCTTTTGGTGACCTGGTTATAACATTATTTTGTTTTTTTCAATATCATGTCATTGATTTGTATTTGCCTTGCATATATCAGATTTTCGGCTTGGTATAGGTAGATGTGTAGCTTATGCAGGTTCTCTGGCTTTTTTTCTTCTTCCTTAACTTTAAATTGAGGTTGTTTTATAATTTATTGCACTGATAGATCTTCTGTTTGGCATTGGTTTGTGTGAGGTTTTGGGTATGATACATGCTGTGCATATTCATGTATTTTATCTCCTTCAATATCATGATGGGGCTGTGTCATTATACAGGTTTTTTGGATTTTAAATTCATGAAATGGAGAACACTTGGGATCTATGTTGAAGCTAATATCTTATTAAATCAATTAATATATCATAATCCATTAATGGAATGATTCTGTGCCATTTAATTGGGTGGTTTTACTGTGGATATATTTCTGCACCTTAAGTCTGGCTGTAATTGGGGTATTCTTCATTAATTACAATGAATTTAAGATGGTCTTGTATATTTTACATTTAATTCATCCAATTGAATTTTTCAACTGTGGACTTAAGGAAGGTTTTTGCTATCCATTAAGGGGCTTTCACAATTTCATGGGTGAATATTCAAATTTTTAGATGTATTGTATGGGTTGAAAGCTGTTTTTGGAGCTAAATTAGAGAGGAGATTACCATAATATTTTTTTATTATTACTGTGATTATCTTTCTAAGTAGGTAATTTTAAATAATAAGCTAGTATCTATCTGATATTATCCGACTTTTCGCATTTTCTCTGAAGTCTCAAAGGTCAGGCTTAGATGTTTCATCACATTATGATTTTATTATTAGTTTCCTTAATCATTCCTAGAAATTCTGAAATATTCTCTAATATTCCTAATACTTGTAGATAATTCCTTTCCAGCCACACCTCAAATTTTGAGATTGTTCCCACTATGGCTTGAAACTTTTACCTTTCCATATTTCAGCTTCAGAGATTTTCCTTACCAGCTAAGAGACAGGGCCTTCTTTTCTAGATTAATAATTTCTTCTACATACAGAAAAATTTTATGTTAACTCATTCTTCTAATAATTTTCAAAAATATTTTTTCTGCAGAGCTGGTTTGAAGTGTGAATTTGAGTTATTTTTAATGTAGCTTCCATTTCTGAAGAAATCATTACTTTATTTATTTATGGATTTCTTTGTACTCTGATATTCTCTTCTATAAGACTGTTTTTATATTCTTTTCTGCATTATATGTGTGGTTATTCCAACAGATAATTGGGGCTAAATTCATATTGAGCCATACCCCAAATTTTGAGATTGTTCCCACTTTGGCTTGAAACATTTACCTTTACATATTTCAGCTTCAGAGATATTCCTTACCAACTAAGAGACAAGGCCTTCTTTTCTAGATTAATAATTTCTGCTAAATACAGAAACATTTTATTTTCACTCATTCTTCTAATAATTTTCAAAACTATTGTTCCTGCAGAGCTGGTTTGAAGTGTGAATTTGATTTATTCTCAATGTAGATTCCATTTCTGAAGAAATAATTACTTTATTTATTTATGGATTTCTTTGTACTCTGATATTCTCTTCTATAAAACTGTTTTTATATTCTTTTCTGCATGATATGTGTGGTTATTCCAACAGATAATTGGGGCTAAATTCACATTTAAGATTTCTTTTTAATTGTTGAGCTTTTTTCTGATATAGGATTTTTTTCCTTATCCTAAAATTTAACGTAAAGGTTGAGCTTGATTCTAGCTAAAAATAGTATTGAATACCACAATGGTAGTTGGATTGCCTCCATCTCCAGGATATTTTTATTTTTTCCCTGTCTGGAATTATTCTTAGTCTAATTCTCCCTCATATGATGTCTAAATATAGTTACTTTAAATTTAGAATAAGATATGCTATATTAGCTATCGATAGATTAATATTCATGCGTTTCTTTACCATTATATTTTGAGTTTAGCTCACTTAATTCCATTAAAAAAATGAACCAAATATAATAGGAATTCATAAATAACAAGGAAAAATTCATCCTGATTTTTATTCCAATTTCATTTTCAGACAGAGAATTCTCCTGTTCTGTTTGTGCAAGGACAAGTGGGACTTTAGGTACTCTAAAGTTGCTTTTGTTTTTTTCAATAGCACCTTCCAGTAACCTCAAACCCTGTATTCAATGATACTCTTTTCCCTTAAGAAATTAACTTTTGAGCACTCCAGGTCCTTGAAATCTCAAAAACATTAATTGTGGTCATCTTTCCAAAGAATAGATGATATTTTCCAGCTTTATACTTTCATCTTACAGGTCCTTTTGTTGAATTTTATTTTTTTGGATTTATCCAAATTTTTGAAAAATTTCCTTCTTTTTTTTGTATATAGAGTACCCATACCACACATTTTACTATGTGTCATGCACAAGTGTTTCAGAGGTGTCAAAGGGATTTATTTAATTAGGCTACTTTTACTGAACTGGTTCAGAATTAACGAGGCTTTATAGGATAAGAGAAGGGTGAATTGTTTGATTTTGAATACCTTGATTGTGTTTTCAAGTTCAAATCAGTAAGTACATCCTTAATAATGGTTCCAAGGAAATTGGACAAAAATAATTGCTTAAAAACATTAGTTATTAGCCTCTTAGACATGTGATTATCAAAAATTCCAACAAAAATAATTATAAGGGATCACACCAGGGAGTCACTTGACTAGTATTATGTAGGAGGTCCTCAAGAAATTCAAATAATACTTTAACGTAAGCAAATTAAATTAAAAATAAATCTTTAACACAAAATAAACTCTTTCTAGTAATATCACTGTCAACCTGAGCTCTTCAAAAATTGTCTACCCCCAAAATACAGATGAAAATAGAAAATAATTACTCATAAAGGAAGTAAACACTGAAGCTTTACAAAAATTTAAACTAAACATACTCCAATTTTACCAATTTTACATATCCCACACATATAATATGACATCAAATTACTAGTTTTGGTAGCCGATGTATTACTTTACCCAGGAAATAATTTACCAAATAAGGAATCACATCGTACCTCTTTCATTCAATTCAAGCCCCTTTCATGAATTCGAAATCCAGCCAGAAATTACATAACATTTTAAACAAACTTATTGATTCAACTACAGATCACTTTAAGGAGAATCGCTTTCCTCACTCTTCATAGCCTCTTTTTCTGTATAGGATCAATATTAATCTGAGTCATTCAATCCCATTATAAATACTATCATAAAATTAAGCTCACCTTCAGAGGTAAACAACCACAATTCACATCATAATGAACACAAGCTTATGAGAGCCCCTTTCAAAAAAAAGTCAGCTGAGCTCATCAAAAAATCATATAGCCAATATAAATACCTCAATTCATTGAGATCTTGCTACTTCAATATTAATATTCAGTCAAATACTCAATTCCATGGAAAACTACACTATATTTAATTCTTGAAGAGGAACTTAAAGTTATAAAACGGGAAAAAACAAGTCGTCAACAGAGAGATCTCACCTTACCTCATTTTTTGTCATTTGTTTCTCATGGTAAGAAATACTATTTATTGTTTCTTGAATGAGAAGAAATAATATAAGTTAATTCTTGAAGCTATAAGATTATCTAGGAATTAGAAAATTGCTATAATCTGAGTATTCAAGCGCAGTAATTATGACAAAATCAATATATTATTTTTATAATTATTATCACTAATAATATTCACTATCATTATTAAGCACCATGCCTTGATATAAATCATTTTATGAACCTCTATTAAAGCTGTATCGATGGATTATAATTTCTTTTGAACAATGATACAAATTATTTATTTATATATTATTAATACTTCGATTTCTCCTTAAAGATTAAAATCAAAATCAACGATTTCTATCCGATTTTATTTAAACTCCTCAAATTACCTACGTAAGATTATGAAGATTTTACTAATCTCATCATCATTTCAAATTAATTATATTATATATATATTATATATTGAAATAATTTTAAAATATCTCAAAAGAATATGAATTATTTCTATCATTATTACTATAAACTACATAATATTGGCTTATCAAACTACATCTTTTGTTTGATTTATTCTATTATTTCTTTTTAATTAATGCGAAAATTATTTTTTTTAATTTTTTTCTTTTAAAAACTTAAATTCAAACTTTTTTAATGTATATTTTATATTTTCAGCTAAATATTATTATTATTATTTTGATTATTTATCGCATTAGGAAGTTTTTTTTGGTATGTATATTGAAAGGGGAAATTTAAAATATAATAAGAATTATATTTTTTTGAGGTGGGAAATTTAACAAATTTGTGATATATTCAGTTTAGTTCACCATTAAGGGATTTCATTTTTCAATAAAAGAATAAATCTAGTTCTATATTTCCTTTTATAGTTTTTAATTGATTAAGATAATTATTCATTTTGTTTTATTGGACTTAATGTGATGGATTTTAATAAAATATTTGTTTTGTGAATAAAAAGTTGTTCATAAAGTGTAAAACCCATGGAAGGCTTTTCCTGTGTGTAAAGATGGTACATGACTTTGATATTTTCCAAGGATAGATTTTCTAATTTATGGAAAGCTAATTTCTTTCAACATTATAGGAGGTGTCTAACTAGCTGAGTTTTTGATATGATGGAATTCAATGAATTTGAGTCATTACCTTTTAATGATAATATAAAAAATTGATAACTTTCCACATTTCCATGTATGATAGTTTGAGGTGACTTAATTCCATATGAAATATTTTGTTTCCTTTTTCAGAAATTCTTACCATCAAGAAAGAGTGATAGTAGGTATAAAAGTCTATTTCTATGAATAAAGTAAAAAGGATATCAATAATAAGGTTTTTCAAAATATCAAGCAATAAAAAAAAGTAAAATTTACAACGTTTTTATGTTCTCCGATTTTTTTCAAAAATAAAATAGAAGCTTGAAAATAACAAAAAAGCTTTCGAGTCATAATAATAGATTGTTCTGGTTCCAGAAATCATATTTGATGACTTTTTTTTATTATAAAATACATGAGAATAACTGATAAAAGTTTAAAAGAAGGTAGATTGGAATATTTTAAGACTTAAGGTGACCTTTTCCAGAAACACCTGGTGATGATTAAAAAGAGTAAGTATTCGAAAGAAAAAAATGAATCTTATGGAAAAATTTCGGTGGTGGCTCTCTTTTTTTTGAAGAACGCGAGTTCTGAAACTCATTAATTCAGCTCTTATCTTCAAGAAAAGTGTTTTGGAGGAAATAGTGTCTCAACTTCTGGGATCTCACATCCTTTTTTTCTTGTATTCCCATTATATGCTTTTGAAGGGAACTGGTGATTTTGGGTAATAAATCAAACCGCATATTGGATACCCTGGTTTGCTTAGGTGGAACTTTGTTGGTTCAATACCATTAGAAGCTGAATTTTTAACTTTAGGGTTCTCTTTCCATGGTATATTCAAGTTTCTCTTCCTATAAAGCTCAATTTTTCAAGTTCAAGCCTATCTTTACAGAGGGTATCAATCTAAAAATTTTAAAATTAAAAGTTTATTTAAGACCATGATTATCACATTCAAACTATATTCATTGATTCTTTACTGAGTAACTCTTAAAATTTGAGGTTTTTGGTAACTATTTGGTAAGATTCAATATATAAAGGGGAATTATAACTTCTTTCTATAGAATATTTGATAATTTCGCAATTTGATATTAAATATCTAGAATATCCATTTAATTGATACCTTTTTCTCAAGCCTCTTACAATTATTCTTTTTATCATCAAAAAAACCAATTGTATAATAAATATAAATAAAGTATATTCTAATTTCCTCAATATCACAATATGAGGATGCATCTTGATTTAATATCTTTTAGCTTGGTATTTTGGCTGAAACATCACATAAAAAAAGAATTTCTTGGATGAAAATCCCACATATAATTCGGCTTTGAATGCTATGTTTTTTAAAAAAGAAAATCAAGGTGTGCATTTTTCAAAATCACTATTCTAGGTTTGGATTCAAAATATATCCTGCTTTTTTAAATTGAAAATGAGCAAATTAAATCCTCACCTACCTGCTCAGAATCATATTCATTATGACCATTAAAATAATGCCATCAAAAGTTCAATCAGCTTGAAAAATTAAAGACCCTAATTCTGTTTGGAGAAAATTAGAGACATCTTACAACATCCAACTATCTAACAATACAAAATTTTCTCAAAAGTAAGAAAAATGTTGCACCTTATTTTGGCTCTTCTAGAAAGACATCAATTTTAAGGTCCCCATAATCCAAAAATAATTTATTCCAATTAATGGCTAATGAGGTTAAAAAGAAAAACAAAATAACTTTATACTGAACCTCAACAATATGAGGTATTAATGGTCAAATAAAAAACAATATCTCTGCAAAAAATTATAAGAAAACAACAGGTTTGGGTACTAATTACTATAAGATCAATAAAGGGAGTCACAATTATTCAGAAAATGTCAACACTTTTTCCATTTTACTCAAAAATTAATGAGCGCTTTGTTAATAACCCAAATATAACACCAACATCAACTTTCAACTTCCCTGAGCTAACAAAAAATGAAATTCTTGAGGAATATTAATCATTTATAAATGGTGAGTTATGTCTTATAGTTTTTGAAGAAAAAGATGCTGCAAAGTTTTCTGATTATCAAATACATATGTCTTTGCGCGGCTATTGAGCCAGAAAGGCATTACCAAAATATGTTGTCATGATAAAAATGTAGCCAGAAGCCTTACTATGGACTGTGTTAAAGTGAAGGAAGCTTTTTTGACCAAATTAATAATGATAAATTCAATATATGCCTGAGTAATCTCCAATTCTGTATTCAATGGCTGAATAAGATGAAAATAATGCACTATTTATTTCATCTCATATTTCTTCAAGTATCACCATTGATATTAATGAGGAAATAGTTGTCAGTAAAAGAAGGAAACCATTTCAACGCCATCAAAGGATATAATCAGATATAAATCAGTCAAGAAGCTAAATCTGCAAAGTGGGTTGAAAAAGATGGAATCAAATGGTGTACCCTGATGTGCTTCAGTATTTATTTCAAGACAAGGTTAAATTTGGGAACTAATCTTGTTTCTTTGATATTTTTTTCTGAAAATTAGCTCATATTAGCACATACTATCAGTTATTCTTCCAAATTGTAATGGGAAAGAAGGAAAAGAAGTTAAAATCAAACATCTCAAATGGGGCCAGATCATTGTGAGCCTTTGAGGTATTTTCATATACCCAAAAGACCACAAATAATAATCATAAGCTATAATTGAAAATGATTTATTTATTTTTATTATACAAAGAAATATTGAAATATAAACATAAAATTTGATTATCATATTTCCCCATTAAAATTATATTCAAATTTAAAAATGTGAAGATATATTTTTACACAAAAATTGAAGTAAAAATAAATTTTGGGTATTGGTAAAACCATGGAAGCAATTTTTTAAAAACACATAACGGGTACCCTGTGCTCATTTGAAAATTATAATAAAACAGAAAAACATTTATTGGTCTAAAACCTGCCATAACCCCCCCAAAAAAACCTGTAACCCAATTGTTTCACTTTTTTTTACATCCCCCCAAAGAAATTTTCTTTTGAAAGACAGCATTACAAAAAAAACTTTGCAAATATTTCCACAATTATTTTTATTTTTTTCCCAAAGGATGCATTTTCCTCCAAAACAACCTGCCTCCAAGCCTCTAAAATTACCTTTTTTTGCCTTCCATTTTTTATTAATCTTAAATTAAAACCTATTCATTTCCCCTTTTTCAACTTTGTTTTACTTTTCACACATTTTATCCATTCTTTTTCACATTTTGAAAGGTTCTTTCCTCATTCCAAATCCTCAAGATCCTCCTTTTTAAATTTATACATATTCTGCACTATATAATGCTTAAAACCCCACTGAAGGTGAATTTCAGACCCTTTAGCTTCTTTGTAAGCATGTGCATAATGTCGCCAGGGAACAGGGGTATTCTTTGTCAACCTTGAGGTCCAATATGACCCACAGCCAAAGTTAAATAGGTTGTGACAAGTCTGGGACCCCAAATCCCCACAAAAACACCTCCAAAGCAGTCAATTCAAGAAAGTTTGACTGTCCATTTAGAATTTATTCCAAAAAATATGCCAAGAGTACCACTTGGACTCTTAAGGTCAAAACTCCTGAACACAGCCATGATGCCACTGAAAATATCATGGCACATCCTGCTTTCAGACAATTAAATGAGCAAGAAACATCCCAAACAGCTCAAATGTCTGAATCACTGCTCATGACAGGAAAATTCAGGCCCAATTATGCAGCAAGAGGGAGTCTGAAAGGCCTGTAATCTTTCAAGACATTCACAACCAGGGAAAGAAAATAAAAAAAGACAAACTGAAAGGAAGAAGGCCCATTGATGCTCTTATTGACACCCTCAAAGAAAGTTTTGTATGGTCCTCTGCAAGGAATTCTGAGGGACAAATTAAATCTTTGTTTTTCACTCACCCCCTTGCTATAAAACTCCTTCATTGCTGTCTCCATGTGATTCTTATGGATTTTAATTTTAAAAAAAATAAGTACAAAATTCCCCTTTTTTCCTATTGTTGGATTCAGGTCAACAAATAAGACCTTTTCTGGTGATTTTTGTTTGATAAAGAATGAAACCAAATGCTTGTATACTTGGTAATTCAATCAATACATAGAAAGATTTCTTCTCAACAACAATATTTCTCCCCCTCCAGTCATTATTATTTACAGGAATTTGGCCTTGAAAAATTCTCATAAGAAGCTTTATCCAGACTCAAAAATCATGTTATGCATTTGGCACCTCAATGAAATTTAACTGCCCATTTCATGAAGAAAATTGATCATGGAACTGATTTTAAAAGTTTTATGGGCCTTTGGAATCAAGTAATATACTTTTATCTATTACTTTTATTCTCATTATTTGTTTTATAAATGACTTTGAGATTAATTTCTCAGGTTATGTATTTATCCACTGAAAATTGTTTCAAAGATAGCTGGAAGAAGCTTCAAAAGCAAGTCAAAAATCCTGAATTCTTTCAATACTTGGAAAGAACCTGCCTTCCTCTAAAGGAGTATTATGTGCCATCCTGTACCAATTACCATTCCCACCTCAAGAGTTGAAGGTGCCAATGCCATGGTTGAGATTTGGCTCCAAAGCTCCACTGGTACTTTCCTGGAGCTAGTTAGGGTTCTTTTCATGGCTTTCAAGAAAAAAATTTGTTGAAATAATAAACAGAATCTCCAAAAAAATGATTTTCCATGTAAAGAATTTTCCTCCACACATATGTGCTCTCAATGGAAAGGTGTCTCATCATGCCCTTTAGATGGCCTTTGAAAATTTCAAAACCAAATTTCCTCCCAATGAAAAATGCACCAAAAAATACAACAATTATCAAGACATTCCTTGCAGGCACAAGACCCATAAGGCATTTTCCAAGTGTCAAAGGCTTAAGATATCAGCCTTCCATCCTCAGTGACATTTGAACTTACATGTGAGAATTCTTCGATCTTCAAATTCTTGATTTTTTGTCTTATTAACTTATTTTCTTTGTCATATTATTCCCAGACTGGTTATCAAGGTGGTGATCAAAGTGTTGAGACAGAAATAATGAGTTAAGCCAAAAGAATATTTGAAAATATTTGGGAAGACTTTTTTCAAAGACCAATGGCAGAGATCACCCCAATTCTTCAACAGTTTGAAGATATTTTGGCTGAAAAAGTCCCTTTTGATCCAATTCCCAAGAGTCAAGAGGATTCTCAATATTATGAAGACCCACTATAACTCAAAAATATCTGTGGAAGACCTCAAGGAGCCCAAAATAGAAATAAAAGAGATTCCTCAAGATTTGAAATCATTGAAAGTCAATCCACAAGAAGAGGAAGACCATAATCAGAAGTGACCAGCACAACAATATCAAGATCACGGTCAATTGCACCCTCTAAAATTATTAAAGTGGATTCATCTGAAGATTTTGAGGCCCCATTATCCAAATCCATAACTTCATCAGATTCACTACCCTCAGTCACTGAACTGACTGAATATGGAAAATCAGGTGTCACCCTTAAAAGTTCAAGAAGATTGGCAATAGGTAGCAAAACCTCACAAAGAAATTCCCACAAGCCTGCAACAGCTTTGAAGATATATAATGAAATTGACTTTCCCTGTGAGCATTTCCAAATCAATTATCCCACAAGTGATAAATGCTCCAAGCTCTTTGTGGGTTTTTTATTCATTTGAATGTATATTTATCTTGTTTATTTTAATATTTATTAACTTTTTGATCTATTTTTATCAGGTACCTGGCTCAGAATATTTTCCAAAGTTTATAGTGAAATACACATTCAAGCCCATCAATGTACTGGGTGATGGAAACTTTGACTAGGGAACATTATCCAATTACATTCACAAGACTCAAGGTCTATGGGCTGATTTCAGAGGTGACTTAGCTGAAGCAATTCAAAAAAATCACGAACTTTATGAATCCATGAACACTTTTATTCCCTCAGTCTCCTCTAATTTGGACAGAATTGAGTGGTATGAAAATGTTGGCCAGGCTTCAAAGAGAAAGTGGATGTCCATGCCTGATACAGGGGATCCGATTGCAAATAATTATCAAACACAAGTTTTCTTTTATTCCACAGTCCAATCTTTCTTTTTTCACCTCATTTCTGTCCTAAAAATGGTAATCCACCCATTTTAATCTTCTTTTTGGATAGCTGTTCTCATTTTTTTACTTGGATATCATCATTTCTAAACTTTATCCAGTCCCCCCATTACTCTAAATTCAGAATCTCTTTCCCAACCACAAGCTATGGCATGGGCAGATATATTTAATAAACACAGTATTTTATATTTGTCAAATCTTCCTCCCCCCCTCAGAAAAATCTAACTATTTTGGAGGTTGAATCAGATTGATTGATTTCTCAATATTCAATTTATGCCAATTATACCCCTCCTCAGTTCTCTTTATTGCTTAAATCCCACCTCAGACTCATTTTTTATCAAACATGTGGCACTTTTGTACATGAAAATAGTCATTTTACCAACATGAAAAAAAAACTTGGAAAAAAACACACCTTTTTGGGCCCTCACTTGTCCCACCATAACAAATCCCCCAAATTCTGTGCTTCTAGTTTTCTATTGTCAAGATTGAACCCTTCATTTTAAAAAAATGAAGGAAATTAATCAGTGGGAAAATTTTAAATTAAATGTTTTAGAGAAATATTCCATTTTTCCAAACTGGAAAATTTGGAGAAATTTGGCAAAAAAATTGAAAAAATTTGGGTATCTTGACATCCATTTCAGAAGAATTATGGCAAAAAAACTTAAAAAAATCCCCAAAACTGAGCCTGAGGAATTTTTTGCAAAAATAGTTCACTTACATTTTTTGGCCATAAATTGGTAAAAACACATAAGGGCTTACGTGGGTTTAGCAATACCCTAAATTTTCATCAAAAATATTCAAATTGAAATATTTTTGGAAAAAATGTCAGCAATTTTTTTTAACTTTTTTTCCAAAAATAGACTTATGAGAATTCTTTTACCATTTGATTACTTATAAAAAATAAGGTGGGTTCACCTCTGATTGAAAATTCTGTAACTCAACTCTAAATAAGCTTCAATTAAGTTTTTAGTATTTTCAATTGAAATGTCAAAATGTGTGCATGTATGACAGAAGTGAACTTAGATTTACATATGTGAAATCAATAATTATGGTTTTGTACTGTAAATTTTCAATTGAATTAATTATTTAAATTTCTATTATGATACATGATGACGAATTAAAGAAAAATTAAATTGGAAAGATTAAATTTGGGGGGAAAAGGAATCTTGGCTCCAACAGTTCCAGAATGCCCCAAATTCCAGGCTGACAGGTGTGAGATTTCAAAATACATGCAAAATTTCATTAATTTTGGCGTGTAATTGAGTCACAGGGTCTGTGACTCAATTGATGATGATGTTTTGATACCAACCAGGGCTTTTTCAACTTTTTCCAAGGGGGTAAAACTACCCTTAAGTTAGAAAAATATCAGTAAAAACACTTTTAGCTGGCTTTGAGGTCACTTAAAAACATTCTGAAGTGTTTCTAAGGCTTTAAACCAAGTATTACTATAGCAATGGCTTATTTAAAGAACTAAAATGGCTGAAAATAGCAGAAAATGGCTAAAACCAGCCCTTTTTTGGTCTAAACAAGGGCTCAATGATGCCATAATCAGCTCTTCTTTATTCAGTGTGTTTCCCACAACTTATTAGAGTTTATTTTACTTTCTAAGTAAGAAAACTGGTGGCTATAAAAGAATGTGTTCTTTGCCCCACTTTTCACTTCATGTTTGAATCTTTTCCTTTCATAAGTAGTTTAAACACTGTTAAGCCAATAAATAGAAGATTGTGACAAGCCTCTATAAATACTTTCAGACTTTTTAACAACATTAAAAATATTATAATTCTGTTTACCCTTGAACCACCCCAAAAGTGAATTAAAGTATCTTTTACCACTATTACCTTTGTCACTTTGTTTCCAAATTCACTCTGGTCACTTTTGAGAATGTTTTCTCTTCAATATTCTTTTTAGAGACTCTTTCCTCATATTGATTTCCTTACTTCCTTTTCTCAATTAATTTCAATCAAAATTTCTCTTGAAGAAATTTCTGTTGTAGACATAAATATCTGTTGTAGAGTATTTTTAATAAATTTTTATTTTTGGTAGAACAATAAATATTTATAATGTTATTTGTTCTATACTAAAAAAAATTCAAAACAATAATTATGGTGTTTTTCCTCTTAAAAATCTTAAAATTGAATATTTTTACTTCAATTTTACCTTATAAAAATATTGAGGATAGGACAAGTATTTTATTTTTGATGAAAGTTTCAAACCCACACCTTATAATCATAAAAAAATAAATTAATTTGAAAAAAGAGAAAAATAATAAAGTATTGGAATTTGAAGAACAAAAAGTAAAAATTCAAAGTGAATTTGAATCCCAGATCTTACAAATTCAAATTAGCTTTTATCATGAAAAAAGATGTATTCAAATATTTCCATGTTAAAATATAATTTCTCACAAAATGAGCTGGAAACTATTCTCAACTTAATACAAAATTAATACTACTGCATATTTAGTTTTTTTGAGATTTTTATCAAAAGGTTTTTTCTCTTAAGTATATGACTGTAGTAGCTACCAGTTTATGCACAAAAAATTTGTTAGTTTAGTGGTCTTTAGCCCATGTCTTTTGGATGCTAAAATTCTTGACTTCATATCAAATTTAATAAATATTTTCTATAAATAGTGGGGATTTTAAGTTTCACTATATTGATATAAATCCTTATATAAAATATCAATTGAGTATTATAAGAATGAATAGTGACTTAAAATAGAAAACAGGTAGCAGGATAATACCTATTTCTTTGAGGATAAATCAATCATATTGAAAATAACTTGATTTTTATTGTAGTCAAAATAAGATATTCTCCTATCTTTGAGAGATTTGAGAAAATTTTAAGCTTTCTTTAACATATGAATTAAAATTTAGAGTCTAGTGATCTTCCAAATTGAGCTCCCTTATGGATATAAAATGAAATTACAAATAGTCTTGAAACACTATACCATATAGAAAATTGCAGGAATTCTACCATTCAGTTAAGTAATCAGCTCATGATCACAAAAAACAAAATAATCATAGAAGAAATCATAGTTTGAATGAGTGATTGTGAAAAAGAATTGATAATAGGCATTGAAAGGAAGAGTGCAAAACCTGAAGCATCATTATCAAAATGTGAGAACTTGTAAAACTAATTTAATTTATATTGAATATAGATTGCAAAAGAAGAAGAATTTGAATCCATGTAATAACAAAAGTTTTTTAAGACTAGGTATTGAAAAGTTCTTCATATTATTGGCATTTTCGTCCAGAACTACAGTTTAAATATTTCTAAAAAGAGCTCCAAGAAGCTCTTAATTTTTGAGGCCATAGAGAAATCTTGATTATATTCTTCAATCCTTCCACAAATCTTGATGGTATAGAAATATAATTTTATATTAAAATCACAAATACGAGGAGGGAAAAAAATTTAATACATTTACTGATGAATATTTTTTCTACATTCTTTCTTCTTTCCAAGGAAATGAGTCATTTCAATAAGATAAGATGATAAAAGTTGAATATTTTATGTTTTTTGGTAAGTCATGATTCCAAAGTTTTGGAATTCCATTGCAGAAAAAAAACTTTATTTAATGATCTTTCAATGTAGTTAATATGGATAATGTCAAATCCATGATTAATTAGTTTATAGTTTTTCTGAATTTGATCATGAAGATTTGATTCTTCCAAAGTCCAATATTCTTGTCTTTGTTGAAATTCAGCCTCATTTGTTGAATTAGTATTGAAAAAACCTCTTTCTTTTTTTGAAAAAATATGATAAAGGATTTTTGGATATCTGAATGGATATCTTTAGTTTTTTTATTCTATCTGCATGCATTCTTGAACAATTAGTGTTCTTCCTCTATGGCTGAGGGCTGAAATTTTAATGTAAAACATTTGTTTTCAGCATCTCCACCAGTGTTGCTAAACATGAAGAGCTATAGCTCACAGCTAGCGCTTCCATTCTGTAAGGTGGCTTGTTGATGTGCAATGCAAAATTGCAGCATAGGTATCTGGGGAGGAAAATTGCCCCTTTCACAAAAACAGTATTTTTTTCTAATTGAGTAGGGGTGGTTGAGTGATGTTTTCGTGGTTTCAAACACAAGTTTCACACATATTGATGAGTATTGCGGGAGCTAGAGGGTTTCCAGATTTGGCAACCCAAGGTCTTTTTTAGCTACAGAGCTAAATGAAATTTTCCTTTAGCAATGCTGGTGGGGCTGGATTTTGGATTCGGGAGTGGCTAAACTGTGAAATCTCATTATTTAGCAACACTGGTGTGTATTCTCTTACAAATTAATTCACAGTATCCAACCAGTCAGAGGTTTCCACAGAAACCATTCATAAAAGATATTAATAGAAGAACCTTTCAGTTATATTGGATTATAAAAAAAGAACAATAATTAACTCGTCATAGAAGTTTTTTTTCTCTACCCATTATTTGATAGACTTATAAAAAAAATTCCAAAAATAATTTTAATTTCCAAAGCTCAAAAAATTGGCTTGAAATAATAAGGCAGTAATTTAAGAAACAGATATTTAAAAATCAAAAAGTATAGAAATTGAAAAAAGGGATATTTTTTCATCAAAAAATCAGAAGATAATAATAAATGAAGAAATATTTAGTTTGATTCAAAATATTAATTCATCCAAAAGTAATATTTACCAAGGATTTTAAAATTCAAAACATAATTGAAACTATTTTTAACTAATCTTAAGAAATCAAATTTCTTAGAAGGGATTGAATGTTCAATTTTTCTAATAAAAAAAACATAAAATAAAAAAGATAAAGTTTAAAACAAAACATCAAGAAATAATATTGTTTTTTGATAGAACTCTTTTAATTTATATCGAAAGGAAAGAAATTCTATTGAAAAAAAAATAATCCTTTTAAAAACACAAAAGTATCAATATATAAAAGGTACCAATAAAATAAAAAATATTGAGTAATCTGGAAGGATTACTCCCTGGTTTGAAGGTTTTTCTTGTTTTCATTTGAAATCATTCAAAACTTCAAAAAGAATTTAATGAGTAATTTATTTTAACAAAAAAAACAAAATTATAATAAAAATCTAAGAAATTGTTCATTCTTTAAACTAAAAAAATAAGATCGGAAAAAAACTCGAATAAATCATGATTTTTTTGATGGAGAGTGAGCTAAAAAGATTACTCACTGGTGGAAAAAAAATTTATTCCTATCAAAAGAAAAGAAAATTTGAAAAAAAATCTACAAAGGGTACCAATTAAATAAGAAAATGAATAAATTGGTTTGTTTTTAAATAGGGATTAATCTTAAAATATTACTCACTGATATAAGCTGTTTTTAAATTGAAACCAAAATTTGTAAAAAGAACTTAGGGATTACTTTCTTTGAAAGAAAAATTATTCCTATCTGGAATAATGAGTAGTCTGGAAAGAATACTTTTTTAAAATTAAAAGATTAATTTAAATTTCATAAAAAAACAAAAGATTTATTTTGTTTAAAAAAATTTGATTAATTGAATTTTGCTGTTTTCTTGATAATTTTCCAAAAAAAAAAAGTATATAATTACTCAAAAGCATTTGTAGATATTTTTCTAAAAGACAATTTTTGAAAGAAAAAAAATCTAACAAAAATATTAGCCTAATAGCTGATCAAGGTCTTTGCAACGAAATAAATAATTTTTGATTTTTTTTAATTTTGGTATTTTTTCTAATTGTCTGTGTGTTTTGATTTGTCATATTTATGAAAAATAAAACATTGAAAATCTAAGAATTCTTTAGCAACCAATTATTCTTTCAAAATGGAATATATAAAAATTACAAAAGAAGACAGTTAATTCCATGAGCTGGAATCCTTTTTTAAAAAAATAATAAAATTTTCTTTGAATTTTTTTAATTTTATTTGTTTGTTTTTTTGATAAAATTTTCAAAAAAATACAAGTTTTTGAAAAATTATTTTATTTATTTTTCCCTTGTAAATTTATTGAAGAACATGAGATATATTGAATAGATATTTTCCAATCACCATTTTTGATGTGAAAATAGAAAATTAAAATTAAATTAACTCACTCACCCAATTTAATGTTTCTGTTTTCACATAAATAAGAAAAAATAATAATTTAAAAAGAATCAAATTTATTAGTGGAACTTGAAAGTGACTATTTTGATTTGAATATTGCTTCTTCAAAATGATCAGAAATGATCTTTCTTTATTTTTGTTCTTTCAACTTACTATTTTCTCATGATGAAAAATATCAAATTAACAAAGTATCATACCCATTCAATGATATTTATTTCACCTTCTCACAAATATTTTCTACAGTAAAATTTTCATTTCTTTCTTATTGTCACAGGGGCTCTTGGGGAAAACAAGAGTTTCATGGAACTCAGTAATCAGGGAACTAACTTGGAAGACTCCAAAGATTGAATAAGATAAAATAAGAGAATAAAATTTCTCTAATAAAATATACAAGTACAAGATGAGATGCAATAAGAGAAAAGGAATCCAAATGGCCAAAGAGACAGCCAAGTAAGTCCTTAATCACTGTTTCAACCTTCCAGAATGAATAATGGAATTAGTAAGGATATGACCACCAATTATCCACTGACAGGAAATGTGAGAAAGAAGAGGTGCAAATGACTGACTTGATAATATTAGTATTAACTTAACAAAATGAAAAAAAAATAAAGATAAAATAAAATAAAAACATATTAATTAACTGGGGGGGATAAACCCCAGAGTCAATGGAGGCTGGTAAATGTGAAAAGTTTAGAGCTTGACTCCTTCAGGCTGGCAGCTGATCTGTATTGAACTTTAGAAGCTTTATTGATTGTCTGATGGAATTTATAACATGCCAAAATGAGAATTTAACTGGGTTGAATTATCATCCCATGGTGTATGATTGAAAATACATTTATTGATTAATACAGACTGTATTGAATGAATGTGGTGGCCAAGGTGGATTGATGGAGAATTGAAACTTGGAAGATTATTTTGCAACTGCCTCTTGGAATCCCTTTAGAATGAACTGCCAGTATTTCCTTGGAGGAATACTGTGAATGAGAATATCAAATGATTGCTTGATGAAATCATTTTTATTTGAAAGTAACACTTGTCCTTGGGCTTTGATAAATCCTCTGGATCATCTGATGCCTTAATTACTTTATTAAATGTTGGAATAACCATCTGATATGGGCACCATTGGATTGCTGGTGAAAATAGATGCATAATGGTGTATAACACCATTTATGGAGCTTATGGTTATTGAAGGGTGAAAGTTGCCAAAGGTCTTTGAAAGGACTCCAGGGGGATCATGCATGAAGGTTAGGGTTTCGGGGGCTTCAGAGGTTTCAAGGTGTTCTGAAGTGTTTTGGTCATTTCTGGGTTTTTGGCTAAATACAGCTTATAGAGTCTGAAAACTGTATTTGCACAAAATGCACACATCTTGCATTTAAGGCCCAAATGGCCTGATTTGGCCATTTGGGAATATTTCCCATCATACATGGGAAAATTGAATAAATGGGCTAACTGCACAAAATGCGCAAATATGTATTTAAAGCTTCAAAAGCCAAATACAGGATTTTGGGCTATATTTCCCCTGTTGAGTGTAAAATACCAAAAAGTGCCCAAAAGCAGATAATGGCCAGGAAGGGCTAGGTTGGCCCCAGATGGTTAAATTGCCATAAAAGGCAAAGAAAGATGAAATGGAAAATCTGGCCAAATGGCCATAAACTGGATATGGCCTTGATATGCCATATGGAAGTCCAAGAGGGTGATTGCCATGGTTGTGAGGGTACTCCCACCTTGAAATGGTGAGATCCTGAGCACCAATACAAGGTAAAGCCTGTTGAGGAAAATTGGAAAGGATTTGAGAAAGGGATAAGGAAGAGTTCTTTTGAGGAATAAAATTTTGAAAGCTGATATTAAAAAATTGACATATGATGCAGAACTTGCTCAATCTTCTTTTGACATTGGCTTCATTATTGATGTAATTTTTAAAATGAATTATGATTTTTAGCTAATTGAATTTGATGTAAATAGAGAAAAGATTCAAAATAAAGAATGAAAGAAATGAAAATAAAGAAATAAAACAAATAAAAAGAAATGAATTTTGAGGAGGTTCCAATCTTGATCACTGAAGCTTACAATTGATTTGAATTGTCCAGAGACCTGTAAAGAAAGATTTTATTCCAGGTGCTCACAAAGCTTCCAAGGTTATGTTTTGACATATTGTAGACCCCTCAGGGAAGTGAAAACAAGGAGAGGACATTATGTTTTGTAATAACCACTGCCACCAGTGCCATAAAAAGAAAACACATTTTCTGAAAGAATGAATTGGAATTGAAAAGTATATTTTCCATCTTACCAATTGAAAATGGCCATAAGGATTGAAATTCATGTTGAAAGCTTGGCCAGAGTCCTGTGTCCAGAAAATTGACAAGTGCTCACAGAGTGTCCAAGGTGATGCTTACAACAAAGATGGTAGAATACCTCAAAAGGTGCATACCAGAAGTGGGATTTATTTTTGGTAATTCCTCTCCCCACCAAGCACCATAAAAAATCAAGCTCTTGAAGAATTGGGTCCTGGCTTGTCAGGATATAAGGAATGAAAATTGTCAGGCTGAGTCTATGAGGAGGTGATAGTAAGAGTATTTACAATCTAAACTATGACTGTGACACAGATTATAATATTAAAAATAAGGTTTTTATAAAATAAAAGGGCTTTACTAATGATTATTAGTGGTGGTGAGTTCTGTTTAAAGCCCTGGGTGCAGCTTTACCTGTTGGGTTACAATACTAAATTCTATAGTATAACCTGGTTGTTTTCCAAGAGTATAGCTTTTTTGGAAGCTTTACTACATAGGAACTCAAGATCAGGATGAGGAAACCTTTTCTGGTGGAGAAAAGGCCTCCTTTGATCCTAAAATGGGGTGGAATGGCCCTCTAGACCATCCACGTAGAGGAAGTGAAGATTTCTTCACTTAACAGTACTGGATTGTATTTTTCTTAGTTCCTGTATGCTCTTTATTGGGCTCAGATGTTGTTTCGAAACCATATCTGGGCAGTTTTCACCAATACAGGGTAAAAGGTTTCATCTTGGGACCACATAGCCCTCTTCTGACATGTATGATGTGTGGAATTCTGTACAGAACCTGTATGGGACCCCAGTATTGAATAAATACTGAGGTGGTGAAGTAAAAACATGCTTCTTTTTCTATTTTACACCTCATAATCATATTTATGGGAGAATATCCCACAGTAATCCTGTATAGGTCTAATTGTGGGATTTTGAGCTTAAAAATGCCATAACTTTGTCAATTTTTGATATATCAAGCTCAAAGTTGGTTCATTGTGTAGCCCTGGATGTTTTCTACACAATTTTACCTCATTTTATATGGTTATCATTAGGTATGGCAATGTTATTCCATGTAAAAGATTTTTTGTACATGTATATGTTTTGCTTAAAAACTGTATAGAGCTTGTTTGCCCCATATCTTTTGTACTAGATGAGATGTGGGAAAATGAATGGCACCATCAGATAGCCCTGGCTGTGCTCTCTTCAAAAAGACCCCACTTTAGGTATCTCACACCAAAACTTGAGAATTTAGATGAGAGGTAAATATTTCAATCCCTTTTATTTGACCTTATTTTGGTTATACCTTCTGTAATGACTTAGAGCTCCATTTTTATTACCCATTTGATGGGGTTAAGCTTCTTCCTCTGTATTTCAGATGAGAGGTGAAAGCTAAGGTTTGTGCTCAGCAACAACTTTGAGCAGGAATAACTTTGTTATTCTTTGTCCTATGATGATTGGACTTGAATATGTGGAAAGGGATGATTTTCCTCTTTCTTTTGATACCTTTTGAGCTTATTTGGCTCAGCTCCATTTTTTGGTGATATCTTGGCTACACCATTGATTTATGGTATTTGGCTGTCATGCTTGTGCTCTGGTTTTGAATCACAGGCTGACAAAAATCCTTAACAAGTTCAGGACAATTCCTGAGGTTTTCAGTTTGTTCCCAAGTATATCTTTCTGGGTATTTACTGAAACCTTACCATTACACCACATACCATAGCTTTTGTCTCTTGAGCTTTTAATCCAGTATTTGAGAGATTTACCATTCCAATTCTTCTTCAATGCTTATTGGAGGAGGAGGCTCTTTATGCCAATTTGGGATTGTTTACGTCTTGACTGGTTCAAGGAGGGAAATATGGAATACTGGGTGGATGGATTTCCATTGAGATGGTAGGCATGAGTACTGAATTTCTTCAAGATTGGAAAAGGAGCCAACCATCTTTCTGATAGCTTTGTGGTGGGTCTTGTTGATTGGATATTCTTGGAGGAACGCCATATCATGTCACCAGGATTGAAAACAGGTGTACTTGCTCTACTTATATCTGAATAACTCTCAAACCTGCTTATGGCAAGTTCAAGTTCTCTCTTTACATGTTTCTGCATTTATTGGATTTTTGTTGATTTGTTTCCAGCAGAAGTTTCTTGAGTAATTCAAACTGAGTCAAAATGAGGATCTCTTTCATAAACAGTGAGAATGGTGATTGTTTTGTTGAAGAGTTTTCAGAGTAATTGTAAGCAAATTCAGCCAGAGGGAGCCAGGTGTGCCAATAATCTTGATTATAACTGAAATAAACTCAAAGGTACTGTTCTAGTATCTGATTTACTCTCTCTGTCTGTCCATCAGTTTCATGATGATAAGAAGTGGAAATACCTCTTGAAATCTTGAGCTTCTGACAAATTTTGGTACAAAAGGAATAAAAAAAAGAGAGCCTCTATCACTGAAAATACTTGAAGGGAGGCCATGCTTTGAGAAAATATTCTTGATTAATGAATGGGCCAAATCCAATGAAGTTATTGAAGACATTGTTGGAATTGAGGCTGAAATTTTTGAGATTCTGTCCACTATGACAAGGATTGATTCAAAAAAATTGGACAGTGGCAATTGAGCTATAGAGTCCTTTGAAAGACAAATCCAAGGACCATTTGGAATTGGGAGAGGTTTGAAGAGTCCAAACTTCTTTTGATGAATATTCTTGTTTCTTGAACATTGTTGACAGGATGAAACATAATCCATGATAAATTTAGTCATGCCAGACCAGTGAAAATCCCGCTTGACAAGTTTGGGAGTCTTCTCTTGGCCAGGATGGCCATCGTGAGGAAAGTCATGGCGCTTTTGAAGAATACTTAGTTGAATTGTGGGGTCATTGGGGACCACCACCCAATCTTTGAATAAAACAAGTTAGGAAGAGGAATCAAGACAATAATCTTGGACAGACTTACCTTTGCCCAAATCTTGAAAGATACTTTGGTATTGATAATATCTACATAATTCCTTTTGAATAGATTAAATCAAGTTTTAAAATTATTCCACCTTGACTTCAAAATATTTTGAGGCTTTAACTTCATCTTGCTTGACTATTTTCTGATAATTGATTGGATTATTGCTGATTAAATTCTCCCCCCTCTCTGGGTGAATGTTGTCCTGATGTTACAAAGCCTCTGGGAGGTTTTCCAAGTGGCCAGGGAAGTAGGTGATTGTGAAATGAAATTCTGAAAGAAAATCAGCCAAGCAAGCTTGACGGCAAGTGAGAATCTTTGAGAACATGAAGTATTGAAGTGATGAGTTATTGGTAAGAACTTCAAAAGAGGAAGAAAGAGAGAGAAGAAAAGCTCTCCAGAGCTTGAGAGCCCAGACTATTACAGGGAGTTAATTGTCATTAATCTCATAATTGAGCTCTTCTGGAAGAAGCATGTGGCTATCAAATGCATTGGGAGGTCTTCACAAATCAGAAATCTGACTCAGTGCAGCATCCAAGGCATAATCTGATGCATCGGTCTCTTCAATGGTGGGTTGAGAAGAATTGGAGCAGTGGTAAAAGCCTCTTTTAGTTTATGAAATTTTCCAAGAGCTTCCTCATGGAGGGAAAATATGAATTATTCTTGAGGAGCTTTATGAGTGAACTAATAGTCGTTGAATAATTCTTTATAAAATGGCGGTAGAAGTTTGCAAAGCCAAGGAATGATTGAAAAGCCTTGAGCTTTCTTGGAGGAGGCCAATGGAGAATTTGCTGGATTTTTGCTTGGTCCATCTTGAGTCCTTAAGAAAAAACAACATAACTGAAATACTCCACACTTGAGACATGGAAGAGGCACTTGGACACCTTAGCAAAAAGATTAGTAGCTCAGAGTATGGAAAGACAAGTGGAAAAATGAGTGACATGCTCTTCCTCAGACTTGGAAAAAGCCATAATAACATCTAAAAAACAACTACATAAACATCTAGAAGATAAGAAAAAATATCATTGAACAGATTTTGAGAAGAGGCCGGAGCATTGCTTAGCCCAAATGGCATAACCAGATACTCATAACTACTATATTTAGTCCTAAAAGCTGTCAAATGTTCATCACCTTCCTTGATTATGAGCAGGTTATATGCACCATGCAAATCAATTCTGGAGAAGATAGAAGAACCATTAAAAACGGTAAGAATCTGATTCATAGGATGAACGGGATATTTGTTCTTCCTATTAACAGCAGTGAGCTTGCAATAATCAACACACAAATGGAGGCCACCATCTTTCTCTTTGACAAAGAGGACAGGTGCTTTTGTTGAAGAGGAGCTTGGCTAGATGAAATCTTTCTCTACATTCTCTAAAATGTAGGCCCTGAGTTTATCTGAATCTTTGTTTGATAAATGATAGATCACCCCAACTGGAGTTGGAGACCCCTCCAGCTTTATATGATGATCACAGTTGCAGTGAGGAGGAGGTTTCTCTGCTTTTACCTTGAAGAATACACCCAAATAATGGTGATAAGAAGAAGGAACAACCTTTATCACAGTATCTATTTCTTCTGGCTCTTCCTTTTCATCCAACAACTCCTCCAGGGAGTAATGATAAGATTAAGGAGGAAGGTCCACATTCCCAAGGAAGAGATGAAGTGAAGATAGAGAATTATCTTCTCCAACATCTTGAATCTCTTTGAATACTCCATCTCTAGATGATAGTAATGACTGAGGGGGATGAAAGGAAGGAATATGGACATAAGATTGGAACTATGGTGTTCTAGAATCACCATCAAGATCTGAACATTATTTGGCAAAAGAAAAGTCATTACTGGAAGATTAAAAAGGATCATAATAGTCCTTGTGATCATACCTAAAGGTTCCCAACCCTTTTCTCCACTCAATAGATGGATTAAAACTATTAAGAAAGTCAAATCCCAATAAGAGGTCTTTGCCCTTGGGAGTAGAAATGACTAAAAAGTCTCATTCAAAGCTTGGGAAGGCTTAAAGGCCAACCATATATTTGGTATAGTGAGTCACAAATTAAGAAGGGGACTCAGATGAATCCAAGATGATGAGAGGAATCTTCTCTGGGAGTTCTGACATGGTCAAAGTATACTTGTGAGTAAACCTCTTTTCAATAAATGATCTGGTAGCACCAGAATCAATGAGAATACTGTAGAAAATATCAAAGAGAGAAGAAGAAACAAAAAATTAAGAGAATTTTTGACAGCAGTATTCAGAATGCACAATTGTGCTCTGGATGGAAAATAGTGAAGACCATTTAACACAACATGATCTTCACTCAGGCTTTTCCCTGGCTGAGAAATTTGCCTGATGGTTGGGAAATCTGGCTTTGAGGCCTTTTGACACAAGCCTCAAGACTATTCTTCCCACCGTAATAGGTACACAAGCCCTCCTTCGATATTCTTTCTTTTTCAGAACCCATCAGCTTGAAGTCATTACTCAGCACCAAAGAATGGGTGTGAGCCTTAGAGGTAATTTCATATACCCAAAAGACCACAAATACAAAAATAACATATTAATATAAATAAAATAAATTTATTTATATTATTAAAATAAAAATCAAAATATAAATATAAAATTATATTAAAAATAAAAAATTAATTACAATTTAAAAATAAACATACATAAAATTTTGTAAGTATAAAATTACATTTATACTTGAAAAAAGTAAGTAAAAATGAAATTTTAACAAAATTGTGAAAAAATAAATAAATTTGGAAAAAAGTTAAATAAAAATTATTATAACTTTTTATCCAATAAATAAACACAAGAAAATTATTTCACCATTGGATTCCTCATAAAAAATCAGGTGGGGTCACCCTTGAGTGAAATTCTTGTAACTCAACTCTAAATAAGCTTAAATTAAGTTTTTAGTATTTTCAATACAAAAGTTGAAAATCCTCAAAACTTTAATTTAATTCACACCACATGTGGTGTTAACCATCAAATTTTGTGTTAAAATTGAGGTGTTGTGTTTAGTTTAGAAGTTATGAGGAATCAAAGTATTTTCAATTGAATTCAATTGAAATGTCAAAATGTGCGCGTGTATTACATAAGTGAACTTTGATTTACATATGAGGTGTCAATTATTACTGTATTGTACTGTACAAATTGAATTGAATTACATATGTAAATTATAAGTATAATACATGATGAGGAATTAAAGGAAAAATAAATTGGAAAGATTAAATTTGGGGGGGAAAAGGAACTCCAGCTCTAAGGGGGAGCTAGACCCCCAAATTCCTTGCTGACAGGCGTGGGATGTCAAAATTCACGCAAAAGTTCATCACTTTTGGCCTGGAATTGAGTTACAGGGTCTGTGAACTCAATTGATGATGAGGTTTTGATACCAACTGGGGTAGTTTTAGCTGTTGCCAAGAGGGTAAAACTACCCTTAAGATAAAACAATCATAGTAAAAACAGTTTTAACTGGTTTCTACGCCTCTGACACACATTCTGACGTGTTTTGAAGGCTCTAGGCCTAGTATTGCTATAGTAATGGCTGATTTAAGGGTCTAAAATGGCTAAAAATGGCTAAAAATGGCTTAAACCAGCCCTTTTTTGGTCTAAACCAGGGTTCAATGATTCCATAATTGGCTTTTCTGTTGTCAGACTGTTTTTCACGACTGACAAGAGTAAATTTTACTTTTGGAGTAAGAGAATTGATGGCTATAAAAGAATGTCTTCTTTGCCCCACTTTTCTCTTCATGTTAGAATCTTTTCCTTTTATTAATTAGTTTAAAACTGTTAAACCAATCAATAAAAGATTCCAACCACCCTTTTTAAATCATTTTGAACCTTTTAACCACGTGAAAAAATCATTATAATCATTGTTTGTAACTCTTATAATCATTTTTACCCCTGAACCACCCCATAAGTGAATTAAAGCATCTTTCATCACTGTTAACTTTGTCACTTTGTTTCCAAATTCACTCTGGTCACTTTGGGGCGTGTTTTCTCTTTAAAATTCTTTCTGAAGACTTTGTTCTTTAATTAATTGCTTGCAGTTCTTTGCTCAATTAATTCCAATTGAAATTGCTCTTGAAGGAATTTCTTTTGTAGCCTTAAAATATCTCTTGTAGAGTATTTTTTGGATAAATTTTTATTGTTGGTAAAACAATAAATTTTTATAATATTATTGTTTTATACTAATAAAGTTATAAACAATAAAATTGGCGTGTTTTCTCTTAAAAATAATATTTCTTACTATTTTTAATTGAATTTTACCTTATACAAATTTTGAGGACAGGAAAAGTACTTGAGTTTTTATCAAAGTTTCATATCCACACCTTACAATGGGGCTTGTCCCTCTTCTGAAGATGAAAATTCTTCTTTTGATTTGAACTCAAATAATTTTGACAATGAGAAGGAACTTACTTTGAGTATTCAGGCTTCTTCTCTTGAAAATGATTATTCTCATTTTTCCTCTCATGGTAACTGTTATCAAGCTTCAGGGTAATTTCCATTATGTCAGCCTGTGACTCAAAACCAGAGCACAAGCATGACAGCCAAAATACCATAAACCAATGGTATAGCCAAAATACCACCAAAACATGGAGCTGAGCCAAATTAGCTCAAAAGGTATCAAAAGAAAGAGGAAACTCATTTCTTCCTGAAAATATAAGTCCCATCACCATAGGACAAGAAATAACAAAGTTATTCCTACTCAAAGTTATTGCTGAGCATAAACCTTAATTTTCACCTCTCATCTAAAATCTAGAAGGAGAGGCTTAACCCCATCAAATGGGTATTCAAAATGAAGCTCTAAGCCAGGGCTATCCAATGGTACTAGCCAAACTGAGCCAGCACCAGTATTACTTGAGTTATGGTCAAATTCAGACCAAATAAGGGTGAACAAAACATTCACCTCTCATCTAACTTCTACAGTTTTAGTGTGAGATACTTAAAGTGGGGTCTTTTTGGAAAGAGCACAATCAGGGCTATCTGATGGTGTCATCCATTTCCTCATATCTCAACTAGAACAGAAGTTATTGGCCAAACAAGCTTAATACAGCTTTTTGCCCAAAACACGCCAATGTATAAAAACACTTGTACATGGGATACCTTTGCCATATTTAAGAATAACCTTGTCAAGTTGGGTACCATTGTATAGAGCTCATACAGGGCTATTCAATGAACCAACTTTGAGCTTGATATCTCAAAAACCGACAGAGTTATGACAATTTTAAGGTAAAAATCCCACCTGCTGTCATATACAGCCTTACCATGGGATAATACCCTATAACCATGAATATGAGGTGTCAAATAGACGAAGAAGCATGTTTTTACTTCAATACCTCATATGTCAGTCAATATTGGGGTCCCATACAGTTTCTGTACAGTATTCTACGCGTCATACACGTCAGAATCAGGCTGTGAGGTCCCCAGATGAAAATTTTCACCCTGTATTGGTGAAAACTGCCCAGATGTGGTTTCAAAACCACATCTGAGCCCAATACAGGGTATACAGGCTGTTTGCAAACCACAAGCCTGTCATGAGGAGTGAAAAATCTTCACTTCCTCTACGTGAAAAAGTCTAATAACCTTTTCACCTCAATTTCAGGATAAAAGGAGGGCTTTTCACTGCCAAAACCCTTTCCTCATCCTGCTCTTGAATACCCTACGTAGTAAACTGTCAAAAACAGTTTTACTCTTGGGTAATAAACAGGTATAATTATATATTTAATTATTGTAACTCTTATTATAGTAACCCAACTGGTAAGATTGCACCCTGGGTTCTCAATAGCGCTCACCACCACTATTTTCCAATAGTAGAACCCCTGAATTACATTATAAATCATCTTTTATATCAAAAAACTCTTATTATAAATCAATTTTCTACGTGTCACAGTCATAATTCTAGTTGTAAATACTCTTATTACTACTTCAATATAGACTCAGCCTGACACATTAAGTCTTTAAGAGAATCAATTCTTGAAGGATGATAAACCAACTGATCCAAAATCCTGGAGTCCAATACCTTCCTTAAATGATGGATAACAGCTCTTCCACCCCAATCTCCAATTCTTGAAACTAGACTTCTAAAAATAGTGATTTATAATGATACATGTACACCTTCTTTCATTCTTGAGGCATCCAGCTCTGCTTCAGCTTTTCTGAATTCATTTTGGTCTCCAAATAAAGTAAAGAGTTTAGATTCAGATAATTACCAATTATTGAGAAGTTATGCTGGTTCTTGATTGGTGAGATTGGAAACATAAGTCTCAATCCATTTTGCAGCCCTTCCAATAAGAAATGAAGTGGTGTATAGAACTTTCTTCCTTTCTTCAGAGAAATTTTCCTGATTGTTATAAAATATAAGTTGAAAAGACTGAATGAAGCTTCTTACTTTGAAGGGTTGAGTCCCATCAAAGCATTCTGGTGCCTTAATAGATGGAGTCTTGAAGGCTGGTTGTCTTGAGGCTTCAGAGGATGAAGCTGCTTGAATATTGGCCATAATTTGAGTCATCTGCTGCATAATGGCCAGTAAATATTGTTCAGATTGATGAGAAACTCGGCTATAGTTGGCCCTCCAGTACCTTGACATGCCACCACAGGAGCAGGAACAACTTAAGTACCATCAGGCTCTTCCTCTTCACAATCTTTGCAAGGACCTTTGAAAGTGGTCCTTTAAGCTCCTGGAAAAGCACCAACTACTCCTGAAAATTAACTTGATCTTCTTTTTGTTCTTCCTTCCTTCCATATTTGGTCCTCTGTCTAAGTGGTCCCTCAGTTGAGGAACTGCTTGTGTGCCATCAAGAGGAGCTCTTGTAGTTGGAGTAAGAACAGCTTGAGCTCTGGCCTGAGATCTTGTCTGCCTTGCAAGAGGTGAGTGTTGGACAGGAATTATTTTCAGAATAAAATGAAATAAAATGGATGAAAATCAAAATTTTAAAGTGAAAGACTTGAGGAAATTCAAAAGGAAATCTTGAAGTCAAAATCAAAATCAAAATCTTGAAGAAAAATCAATAAATTAAAATGGAAACTTCAGTTAAATCAATCAATCAAATGTCCAATGACATCCTGAAGTCAATAAATCAACTACTTCTAAACAATCAAAGTCAAAATCTTGCAGAAAAATTAATCAATCAAATGAATTATTGAGGAAAAATCAATTTATGTCAAAAATCTTCATGTGAAAATCAGAAGGATCAATAAATCTTCAGGTCAATAAATTTTTTTGAATTCAATATCAATTTTATGTAAAATTAATCAATAAATTCAAATCAAGTGAATTATTCCTTAAAATTCAGAAATTCTTAAAGAACAAATCAAAATTTATCATTATATGAACAATGTGTCTGAATAATTTTGATGACCAATTTGAAATCAAATGAAAATAGGACCTGAATTATCAATTTAATTAATTTGAAGATTTGAATAAGAATTTAAAACAGAAATAAAAAATAAAAATGGGTAGGCTTTCAACCTTCAAAATGAAGAATGAATGGGAGAAAATTGGGAGGTTACAATAAATCATGAAGTTAATAAGGATTAAAGAGTCATAATTTCAATGAAATTAATGATAAAGAATGAATGAATAGAATGAAAATAAATTATGAGTTAATTAATATAATGTCACAGGGGCTCTTGGGGAAACCAAGAGCGGCCTGGAACTCAGTAATCAGGGAGCTCACTTGGAAGACTCAAAATATTGAATAAGATAAAAGAAAAGAATAAAATTTCTCTATGAAAATATGCAAGTACAAGATGAGATGCAATAAGAGGAAAGGAAGCCAAATAGCAAAAGAGCCAACCAAGTAAGTCATTAATCACTTTTTCAACCTTCCAGAATGAGAAATGGAATTAGTAAGGATATGACCACCAATTATTCACTGACAGGAAAAGAAAGAAAGAAGAGGTGCAAATGACTTACTTGATAATATTAGTATTAACTTAACAAAATGAAAAGAATAATAAAGATAAAATAAAATCAACATATATTAATAAACTGGCGGAAAAACCCCTCAGGGTCAAGGGAGGATGGTAAATTTGAAAATTTGAGAGCTTTACTCCTTCAGGCTGACAGCTGGTCTGTATCAAATCCTTGATGAAGTGTATACCTTGCCAAATTGGGAATAGAACTGGGTTGAATGATCTTCCCATTGTTTATGATTGAATTACAGGGATTGATGAATCCAGACTGTATTGAATGAATGTGATGGCCAATGTTGATTTCACAACCATGGCAATTCTCTCTCTTGGACCTCAATATGGCATATCCATGCCATACTAAATATATGGCAATTTGGCAATATCCATAATCATTGACGCAATTGGCCATTGTCATTCTTTATAGCCTTTATGGTCATTTCATCATCTGGGGACAACCTGGCCCCTTCACCATCATCAGACCCTTCCTGGCCTTTCTCTCCTTTTGGGCACTCTTGAATATTTTCCAGTCAATGAGGAAAATACAGCTCAAAAGCCTGTATTTGGCTTTTTAAGCTTTAAATACAGTTTTGTGCATTTTCACCGTATTCAGCTGTATATGCCATTTTCTCATGTAATATGGCAAATATGTTCAAAAGGCCATATCAGGTCTTTTGGTGCTTAATTTCCAGATTTGCTCATTTTGCACACTTTTGCACATTTTGGCACACTCTGTGCAAATACATTTTTGAACCTGTATAAGCTGTATTTGGCCAAATCACCCAAAAGACACTCTCTCACCTTTGAAGCCACTCAAACCCAATTATCACTTATATCCTCCTGGCATCACCTCAGAAGACCTTTGGCCACTTTCAACCTCCAATAACCAAAAGTGCCATAAATGGTGTTATACACCATTATGCATATTTTTTCACCAGCAATCCAATGGCACCAAAATCAAATGGTTATTTCAGCATATCATCAGGTCATCAAAGCACGTCATCCAGAGGACTAATCAAGGCTCAAAAAGATAATTGTCAATCTCAAAATACCAATGACGCCATCAAGCCATCATTGGTTATTTCTCACTCATGGTATTCTTGCAAGGGAATACTGGCAGTTCATTTTCAAGGGATATTCAAGAGGAAGTTTCAAAGCAATTTTTCAAGTGTCAGTGCTCCATCAATCCACCTTGGAAAACACATTGTTACAATACAGTCTTGATTCATCAAGACCTGTATCTCATTCATACACAATGGATATTTCCCAATTTGGAAAGGTATACACTTCATCAAGCTGTCAATAAACCTTCAAGGATTCAATAAAGATCAGCTGTCAACCTGAAGGAGTCAAGCTCTCAACTTTTCACATATACCAGCCTCCTTTGACCCGGGGGGAGTTTTCCGCAGTTAATTAATATATGTTTATTTTTTTTATCTTTATTTATCTTAACATTTTTGTTAAGTGAATACTGATATTATCAAGTCAGTCATTTAGCACCTTTTCTCTTTTCCTTCTTTGCCTGTCAATGGTTATTTGGTGGTCATATCCTTACTAATTCCATTTTTTATTTTGGCAGGCTGTAACAGTGATTAAGGACCTACTTGGTTGGCTCTGTGGCCATTTTGCTTCTCATTTCCCTTATTGCATCTCATCTTTTTACTAGCATTCTTCTAAGAGAAATTCAATTCTTTATTCTTTTGGAGTCTCCCAAGTGAGTTCCCTGATTGCTGAGTGCCAGGCCACTCTTTTTTTTCTGTCCAAGAGCCCCTGTGACATTATATTAATTAACTCATACTTTCTTTTCATTCTTTTCATTCTTTCTTTATAATTTCATTCACTCATTTCATTGAAATTATGACTTTTTAATGCTTATGAAATTTATGATTCAGCGTCACTTCTCAGTTTTCTCTCATTCATTATTCATTTTGAAAATTAGAAGCTGAACCAGTTTTATTTTTGTTTCTCTTTTTAAATCTGATCTCAAATGATCAAATTTTAATTCATTCATAATTCAGGTGTAATCTTAATTTTCATTTGATTTTCAAATTTTTCATCAATTTATTCAGACACATTCTTCACATCAAGATTCATATTTGATTCATTCTTCAAGAATTTTTATTTTTGAAGAAGAACTCACTTGATTTTGATTTGACATAAATTGATATTGACCTCAAGAAAATTGATTGACCTGAAGATTTCATTGGTTTTGCTGATTTTTCACATCAATAATTTTGAAATAAATTTATTTAGCCTCAAGAATTCATTTGATTGATTGATTTATTTTGCAAGATCTTGATTTTAATTGATTCTAATTATTGATTTATTGACTTGAATATTTCATTTGGATATTGATTGATTGATTTACCTCAAGATTTCATTCTTAATTCCTTGATTTTTTGAATTTGATTTTGACTTCAAGCATTTTGTTTATTTGCCTCAAGCTTCAAGTTTTTGCAATTTTGATTTTTATAAATTTTATTTCATTTAATTCCTGAAATTATGCATCTTCAACATTCACCTCCTGCAAGACAGACAAGATCTCAGGCCAGAGCTCAAGCTGCTCTAAATTCAACTCCAAGGGCTCCTCTTGATGGCACCCCAGAAACTCCTCAACTGGGGGCCAATTTAGACAGAGGACCCATTTTGGAAGGAGCAGCACCATCCAGGAAGGACGGAAGAGGGCCAAGAAGATTGAGTTCATTTTCAGGAGTAGTTGGTGGATTTCCAGGAGTTTCAAGGACCATTTTCAGAGGTCCTGGGGAAGATGGTTAAGAGTAGGAGGAGAATTCTGTGGAAGAGGAAGAGTCTGATAGTACTGAAGGTGTTCCTGCTCCTGTGGGGGAACCTCAAGGTACTGGAGGGCCAACTCTAGCCCAGTCTGATCAGTCTGAACCATCCTTATTGGCCATTATGCATCAAATGAATCAGATTATGGAAAATCTTCAAGCAGCTTCATGTTCTGAAGCATCAAGACCACCAGCCTTCAAGACTCCATTTATTAAGGCACCAGAATGCTTTGATGGGACTCAACCCTTCAAAGTTAGAAGCTTCATTCAGTCTTGTCAATTGATATTTCATAATTATCCGGCAAATTTCTCTCAACACAGAAAGAAAGTTCTCTATGCCACATAATACCTAATTGGCAGGGCTACAAACTGGATTGAGCCTTATCTTTCCAATCTCACCAATCAAGATCCAAATTACCTTCTCAATTCATGGAAATTATTTTAATCTCAACTCTTAACCTCATTTGGGGACCCAAATGAAGTCAGAAAAGCTAAAGCAGAACTGGATTCTTTAAGAATAAAAGAAGGTGGGCATGTATCATTATAAATTGCTTATCTTGGAAGTTTGGTCTCAATAATTGGGAATTGGGGTGAAAGAGCTCTAATCCATCATTTCAGGAAGGGATTGCCATCCAGGAGTTTGGATCAATTGGCCTCCCATCCTTCAAGAATTGACTCTCTTCAATACTTAATGGAAACTACCCTGGAGCTTGATACCAGGTACCATGAGAGGCAAAATTTAAAGAGTCATCATCAAGAGACAAAGCCAGAAGCCTCAAAGTCAAATTCTTCTCATCCTCAAAATTCTTCAAGCTCAAGTCAAAAGATGAAGAAGAATTTTCAGAAGAGGGACAAGCCCCATTATTCTTTATTGAATAAAGATTTAAATTTGATGAATTCTGAAAAAGAAAGAAGAATTAAGAAGGGTTTGTGTACCTATTGTGGTGGGAAGCATAGTCTTGAGTCCTATTATAAAAGGCCTCAAAACAAGCTTACCCAACCATCACCCAAATTTCCCAGCCAGGGAAAAGCCTGAGTGAAGATCATGTTGTGTTCAATGGTCTTCACTTTTTTACATCCAGAGCACAATTGTGCATTCTGAATACTGGTGTCAAAAATTCTCTTAAATTCTTTGTTTTTTCTTCTCTTTCTGATGTTTTTGACAGTATTCTCATTGATTCTGGTGCTACCAACTCATTTATTGCAAAGCAGTTTGTTTGCAAGTATTCTTTGACTATTTCAGAACCTCCAGAGAAGATTCCCTTTATCATTCTGGACTCCTCTCAGTCCCCTTCCTTATTTTTGACTTACCATACCAAATATATGGTTGAGCTTCCTTAATTCCCAAGATTTCAATGGGACTTTTTAGTCATTGATACTCCCAAGCGAGAAGACCTCATATTGGACTTTGACTTTCTTAATCATTTTAATCCATCTATTGATTTGAGAAAAGGTCTTATCACCTTCAATGCTGATCAAGAGGACTATTATGACCCTTCAAAATCTTTCAGTAATGACTTTTCTTCTGCCAAATCATGTGCAGCTCTGATTGGTGGTCCTAGAACACCGTCATTTCCATCTTCTGTCCATAGTCCTTCCTTTAATTCCCATCAGTCATTACTATCATTTAGAGATCAAGTCTTCAAAGAGATTCAAGGTGTTGGAGAAGATAATTCTGTATCTTCACTTCATCTCTTCTTTGGGAATAGGGACCTTCCTCCTTCATCTTATCATGGCTCCCTGGAGGAGTTGTGGGATGAAGAGGAAGAGCCAGAAGAAATAGAAACCATGATGAAGGTTGTTCCTTCTGCTTATCACCAGTATTGGGACATATTCTCTGAGTTTAAAGCAGAGAAACTTCCTCCTCACTGTGCCTTTGATCATTATATTGACCTGGAGGGGTCTCTACCTCCAGTTGGGGTGATCTACTCTTTATCAAACCAAGAGTCAGATACACTCAGGGCCTACATTTAAGAGAATGTAGAGAAAGTTTTCATCTGTCCACGCTCCTCTTCAACAGGAGCACCTGTCCTCTTTGTCAAAAAAAAGATGGTGGCCTCCGTTTGGGTGTTTATTACCACAAACTCAATGCTGTTAGTAGGAATAATAAGTATCCTGTTCCTCCTATGAATCAGCTTCTTACTGTTTTCAATGATTCTTCTATCTCCTCCAAGACTTATTTGTGTGGTTCATATAGCTTTCTCAGAATCAAGCAAGGTGATGAACATTTGACCTGCTTTAGAGCTAAATATGGCAGTTATGCCATTTGGGCTCACCAATGCTACTTCCTCTTTTCAAAACCTTGTCAATTATATTTTTTATGATCCTCTTGATATTTATGTTGTGGTTTATTTGGATGAAATTATGGTCTTTTCCAAATCTGAAGAAGAACATGTCACTCATGTGTCCACTGTTCTTGCCAGACTCAGAGCCAATAACCTCTTTGCTAAGGCCTCCAAGTGCCTATTTCATGTTTCTAGTGTAGAGTATTTAGGTTATGTTGTTTCTTCTGAAGGCCTTAAGATGGACCAAGAAAAATTCCAGCAAATTCTCAATTGGTCACCTCCAAGAAACCTCAAGGCTCTTCAATCATTCCTTGGCTTTGCCAATTTTTACCACCGTTTCATCAAGAATTATTCAACAAAAATTAGTTCACTCACAAGTTTACTCAAGAAAGATTCACATTTTACCCTCAATGAGGAAGCTCTTAAACAGCTTCATCAACTCAAAGAGGCTTTCACCACTGGTCCAATCCCTTCTCTACCCACCATTGTAGAGACTCATGCTTTTGATTATGCCTTGGGTGCTGTACTGAGTCAGGTCTCTGACTCAGGAAAACATCACATTGCATTTGATAGTCACAAGCTTCTTCCAGAAGAGCTCAACTATGAGATTCATGACAAGGAACTCCTTGGCATAGTCTTGGCTCTTAAGCACTGGAGATCTTTTCTCCTTTCTCTTTCTTCCTACTTTGAAGTTCTCAGCAATCATTCTTCACTTCAATATTTCAGGACATCAAAGATTCTCACTGGCCGCCAAGCCTGCTGGGCTGAATTTCTCTCTGAATTTCATTTTTCAATCACTTACCGCCCTGGCTGCTTGGCTACCCTTCTGGATGCATTGTCACGTCGGAACGACTTTTACCCAGAGAGGGGGGAAGATTTCATCAGCAAGAACCCAATGAATTATCAAAAAATAATCAAGCAAGATGAAATTAAAGCCTCAAAATTTGTTGCAGTAAAGGAGGCTTCATTTTCAAATTTGATTGATACAATTGAGAAGGCATTATGTCAAGATTCTTAATATATAAGTATTCTTCAGGATTTTGGTAAAGGTGAATCTGTCCAAGATTATTCTCTTGATTCCTCTTCCTAACTTCTTCTGTTTGAAGATTGGGTGGTGGTTCCAAATTACCCCACAATTCAACTCAGCATACTTCAAAAGAGGAATGATTCTCCTCTAGCTGGAAACCCTGGCTAAGGGAAGACTCTCAAACTTGTCAAGCGGGATTTTCACTGGTCTGGCATGACTCAATTTATCAAGGATTATGTCTCATCCTGTCAACAGTGCTCAAGAAACAAGATCATTCATCACAAGAAGTTTGGACTACTCAAACCTCTTCCAACTTTAAATGATCCTTGGATTTGTCTTTCAATGGATTTCATCACTCAATTGCCACTGTCCATTTCTTTTGACTCAATCCTTGTCCTAGTGGAAAGATTCTCAAAAATGGCAGTTTTTATTCCAACAATGTCTTCAATAACTTCACTTGATTTGGCCCATTTATTAATCAAGAATATTTTCTCAAAGAATGGCCTTCCTTCAAGCATTTTTAGTGATAGAGGTTCCCTTTTCGTTTCTTCCTTTTGGACCAATCTTTGTCAGAAGCTCAAGATTTCAAGAGATCTGTCAACTGCTCACCATCCAGAAACTGATGGACGGGCAGAGAGGGTAAATCAGATACAAGAACAGTACCTTTGGATGTATGTCAGTTATCATCAAGATCAGTAGAACACCTGGCTCCCTCTGGCTGAATTTGCCTACAATAGCTCTGACCACTCTGCAACAAAACAATCACCATTTTTCCCTTTTTATGGAAGAGATCCTCAATTTGACTCAGTTCACATTACTCAAGATGTTCCTGCTGGAATTTTATTAACAAAAATCTAATCAGTACAGCAAGATGTCAAGAGGGAACTTGAAGTTGCCTTAAACAGGTTCAAGAGGTATGCAGATAAAATTAAAGCAAATCCACCTGTTTTCAATCCTGGTGAAATGGTATGGCTTTCTTCCAAGAACATCAAATCAACTATACCAACTAAGAAACTGTATGAATGATGGTTGGGTCCTTTTCTAATCTTGAATAAAGTCAGAACTTATGCCTACCACCTCAAGCTCCCATCTCAATGGAATTTCATCCACCCAGTCTTCCATATTTCACTCTTAGAACCAGTAAGACATCAAAAATTCCAAATGGGCATCAACAGCCTCCTCCTCCAATCATCATTGAAGCAGAAGAGGCATAGGAAGTCTCTCAAATACTGGACTCAAAGCTCAAGAGAGGCAAATTATGGTATTTGGTGGAATGGAAAGGTTTCAGTCAAGACTCAGAAAGATCCACTTGGGAACCAACTGAAAACCTCAAGAATTATCCTAAAATGGTCAAGGAATTTCATTCTTTATATCCTGACAAGCCAGGACCCAATTCTTCAAGAGCTTGATTTTTTATGGTGCTTGGTGGGGAGAGAAACTACCAAAAGTAAGTCCCACTCCTGGTATGCACCTTTAGAGGTATTATACCCTTTTTTTTTGTAAGCATCACCTTGGAAACTCTGTGGGCACTCTGCAGGTTTTTAACACAGATGTTGGCATGGCTTTCAACATCAATTCCCAAAATCATGGCCATTTTCACTTAGGAAAATGAACCATTCATTTTATTGTTTCTTTCCAAGTCTTTCCAATCACAAGTCATTCCTTCAGCAAAGTTATTTTCTTTGTATGTCACTGGCGGGAGTGATCATTACCAAAAGTAGGTTCCTCTCCTGGTGTGAACTTCCCTGAGGGGTCTACAATCTTGCAAAACATCACCTTGGCCACTCTGTGAGCACCTAGAATCAAATTTCTCTTTCCAGGTCCTTGGCCAATCTCAAAATCAATTATCAACCTGTGATGAAGATTGGGACCTCTTCAAGATTCATTTTCCTTCATTTCTTTCTTTTCTTTTCTTTTTTTGTTTTCATTCTTTATTTTTATTTTATTTTCATTCTAAATTTTTGTTTATTTCCGTAAAAATAGATACATTAAAAACCATCATTCATTTTCAAAATTGCATCAATCATGAAGCCAATGTCAAAAGAAGATCAAGCAGGTCCCGTGTCATTTCAATTTCTTAATATCAGTTTTCAAATTTCTATCTTAATCACTCCTCCTGAATCCCTCTCTCAAAATCTTTTCAATAGCCTCAACAGGCTTCACCTTGTATTGGTGCTCAGGAGCTCACCATTTTAAGGTGAGGGTACTGTCACAACCATGGCAATTAACTCTCTTGGACCTCAATATGGCATATCCATGCCATGCTCAACATATGGAAATTTGGCAATATCCATAATCATTGGCCAAATTGGCCATTGTCATTCTTTATGGCCTTTATGGACATTTCATCATCTGGGGCCAACCTGGCCCCTTCACCATTATCAGGCCGTTCCTGGCCTTTCTCTGCTTTTGGGCACTGTTGGGTATTTTCCAGTAAACAGGGAAAATGCATCTCAAAAGCCTGTACTTGGCTTTTTAAGCTTCAAATACAGTTTTGCGCATTTTTGCTGTATTCAGCTGTATATGCCATTTTCCCATCTATTATGGGAAATATGCGCAAAAGGCCATATCTGGCCTTTGGGGGCTTAATTTCCAGTTTTGCTCATTTTGTGCATTTTTGCGCACTTTGCACAAATACAATTTTAAAGCTGTATAATCTGTATTTAGCCAAAAATCCAAAAATGGCCAAATCACCCAAAAGACACTTTCTCACCTTTGAAGCCACTCAAACCCAATTATCACTTATATCCTCCTGGCATCACCTCAGAAGACCTTTGGCCCCTTTCAACCTCCAATAACCAAAAGTGCCATAAATGGTGTTATACACCATTATGCATATTTTTCCACCAGCAATCCAATGGCACCAAAATCAAATGGTTATTTCAGCTTATCATCAGGTCATCAAGGCACTTCATCTAGAGGACTCAGCAAGGCTCAAAAAGAAAAGTGTCAATCTCAAAATACCAATGAAGCCATCAAGCCATCATTGGTTATTTCTCACTCATGGTATTCCTGCAAGGGAATACTGGCAGTTCATTTTCAAGGGATATTCAAGAGGAAGTTTCAAAACAATTTGTCAAGTGTCAGTTCTCCATCAATCCACCTTGGCAAACACATTTATTCAATACAGTCTGGATTCATCAAGACCTGTATTTCATTCATACACTATGGAAATTTCCCCATTTGGCAAGGTATACACCTCATCAAGCTGTCAATACAACTTCAAGGATTCAATACAGATCAGCTGTCAGCCTGAAGGAGTCAAGTTCTCAACGTCCCACATATACCAGCCTCCTTTGACCCTGGGGGGATTTTCCCCAGTTAATTAATATATGTTTATTTTATCTTATCATTTTTGTTAAGTGGATACTGATATTATCAAGTCAGTCATTTAGAACCTTTTCTCTTTTCTTTCTTTTCCTGTCAATGGATATTTGGTGGTAATATCCTTACTAATTCCATTGTTCATTTTGGCAGGTTGAAACAGTGATTGAGGACTTATAGCTTGGTTGGCTCTTTGGCCATTTGTCTTCTCATTTCTCTTATTGCATCTCATCTTTGTACTTGCATTGTTCTAAGAGAAATTAATTTTTTTTATTTTCTTTATTCTTTTGGAGCCTTCCAAGTGAGTTTCCTGATTGCCGAGTGCCAGGCCACTCTTGTTTTTCTGTCCAAGAGCCCCTGTGACAGCGGATTGATGGAGCATTGACACTTGGAAGTTTTTTTTGGAACTTCCTCTTGAAATTCCTGGAGAATGAACTTCCAGTATTCCCTTGGAGGAATACTGTTAATGAGAATATCCAATGACTGCTTGATGGCATCATTGGTATTTGATACTAACACTTTTCTTTGAGACTTGATGAATCCTCTGGATCATGTGATGCCTTGATGACTTTATGGAATGTTGGAATAACCATCTGATATGGGAACCATTGGATTTCTGGTTAAAAAAGATGCATAATGGTGTATAAACTCATTTATGGCACTTTTTGTTATTGAAGGGTGAAATTCACCAAAGGTCTTTGAAAGGATGCCAGGAAGATCATGCATTAGAGTTGGGTTCTGGGTAGCTTAAGAGTTTTCAAGGTGTTCTTGAGTGTTTTGGCCAAATACAGCTTATACAGTCTTAAAGCTGTATTTTCTCAAAGTGGGAAAGATGCACAAAAAATGCACACATCCTTCATTTAAGCCCCAAATGGTCTGATATGGCCATCTGGACATATTCCCAATAATACATGATAAAATGGCATAAATAGGCTAACTGCGCCAAATGTGCAAATACATATTTAAAGCTTAAAAAGCAAAATACAGTCTTTTGAGCTGTATTTCCCCTGTTGACTGGGAAATACCAAAAAAATTCCCAAAAGCAGATAATGGCCATAAAAGTCCAAGGAAGATTAAATGGCCAATTTGGCCAAGAATGATGGATATTGCCTTGATATGCTTTATTGAAGTTCAAGAGGATTTTCTTCATGGCTGTGACACTGATATCAATTGAAGCTCAGGTGGTTTATTATCATAATATGATTCAATAAATCAATAACCAACTCCTTCTAAGATATTCTGCAATATCGCATATCTGGTCACCCAATAGGCAAACTTTTTAACATCTTCTGCATTCTTCATTTTACATTACATTAGTTGCAATTATTACCAGTTATCTTGAACATGTGACTGGGCCAAGAAATAATTACACTTTTTTTCATCATTTAATTTTTGTTTCAAATTACCTTTATATTCAGAAATTATACATTTAGAGATTTAGCATTCTGAATAAGTAAGCAATTATTGATTTTATGAGGAGAATTGTTCAGGAATCTAACAGATATTCATATGTCTATAAGGTCTTGAGTCAAAGACAGACCCTGGAAGTCCCACATGTAATTCTCAAATTAATTTTTTAACATCATATTAAAGCTGGATTGAAGCTTAATAATTATATATAAACCAAAATATCATCTCTCCATCAATTAATATAACATTTTGTCCTACATATCTATGCTCCCAATCAAAGTAAAACTAAGGAGCATTGGGTTGCATTTAAAATAATTGAATAAATCTTCCATCAATAAATGAAATTAACCCTCAAAATAACTCATCTTGAATTACCTATCACATTTCTACCCATTCATTTCCATATTTTGATTTAATATAGCTTTATTTTTTCTTTATAAGTTCTGATATAATATGTTGTGTATAACATATCACATTTCCTTTTCAAATACCCCAAATCAATCTAATATTACCAATTGAAGAGCCTGTTTCATTACTACCAAGATGGAAAAGTTCTTAGTGAGGTTGAAGGCCTCATTTGGTTGGGGAATACCACAGGAAACTTACTTCTAGTCATTATGGCACATCAACAGCTGTGGGTGTTCCATTGCCACCACCACACTTTTTTGGGCATTTTGAAAAAAAAATCAGGAGAATTTCATTTCTCATTTTGAGAATTATTTCTCAATTCTATTGATTAAATAGTAATGAAAACCTTTACAAATAGTAATGGTGGCTAAAAACTCATGATGTAAGTTTTTCAAACAGAAGTCTGAGGTTCCTCAGGTACTCACTGTGAAATTTCATCAGCTACAATATTGTTGAAAAAGAAAGCTTAGTTAGCCTCTTCCAATGATTTGAAATCAGAAATGGAGTCCATTAAAACAATCCTTACTTGAATTTAGTTTGATATCAGGCTGATAAAAAAGACCTTCCTCAAATTTTTTACCTCTAGAGGTGAGAAGAAATCGTAACCACAAATATATTCATATTCTGTGGAATCTGAATTATTATTTTACCCTTTTTTTCACTTAAGGCTCTTTGGATTTCCTTATGAAAAAGACTTAATTTTATCTGGCTAATCATATTCAGGGTTTTTTAGGAGAATTCGGTCTTGGTACTCTGTTTTCATTGAAGACATAATTGAAAAAAGCCCCCAATACCTGCTGAATGATAGTTACTGTGAGTTTCTTGAGAGGAAATAACTGGCTTTCGACTGGTATACAAATCCAATAATTTATTGATTTAGATGGGAATGAACCTAAAATTAAAGAATTTAAGAAATGAAATTTACCAGAATTCAATGAATAAATAATTACTCAACTATTAATGTATTTACAAAATTTTAATCATGAACTTAATATTTTTTTTAACTTTAGGTATTAGCATCTTGGAAAGTTCTTTATAGTATTTCCAGTCCCTTGAAAGCACCAAGATCATAATATTGATTCTATTAAGATAGATATTTAGTGATACAGCTACATTATACGATTTTCTTTAAAATTTAAGGATTTTTTTTAAGCCTTGAGTTATTTAAGCAATTTTTAAACACAAAAACTTCTTGAGAAATTAACTGAGAGTTCCGTGTCTCTATTCTACAAATACATAACACTGTCAATGGCTGGCTGGAGCATACTAACCAGAAAATTGCTTGAAGTAAAGTGATTTTGTTTTTCAACTACTGAGATTACTGAATGTGGTACTCTTGATGTATCTTTAAAGGGGTTGCAATACATACTAATCCACTTCTTGAAGCCTTCCTCATGTGATTGTGTATGCTTAAACAAAATTTTTCAATTGAGTATTATCAAAATTTACATAGGGCTGAAAGACCGTGTGATATATCATTTTCACTAGCCCATTTAATGAGCTATTTCCTTCAAAATTAATAATTAGTTAAATAATTGACCAACATCTTGTTACATTTGACAAGTTGTTCCATTTTTGTATAGGAAATAAATTTATTCTCAATTCGATTAAATGCTTGTAAGAAATAAAGGGAATTCTAATTTGTAAGAAGTTTCTAAAGAACTTTAATATTAGCAGTTTTTGCAAGAATAAAAAGAGGGAAACCTACCTGAAAATTGATCATGACTGCAGGAGAGTCTGTGACAACTTCCAAAATATTACTAAGGGAAATTTTTTTCCTTTCCAAGAAATCCTTTACTGCTTCACAATGGCTCTCAGTTTCATGGTGTTTCAGATTGAGGTCTAACACATCTACAAATTTATTGAAATAAAACCCTCATAGTAGTAGAAATGTATATAGTGAATATTGAGAGTTATCTGTCCACCCATCAATAGAAAATGTAATGTGATTGGGGGATGAAAGTTGGTGAAGAATTATTTCTTAATGCTTCAAATTAAGCAATGTAATAGTTTCTGAGTAGATTTAATAATGGGTGGGTGGCTTATTAGGTGACCTTACAAGGGCTTTCTGATAGTCTTGGGAATAGTTATTATTGCGAAACCAGAAGGAAATATTGTATATTATCATGGACAATGTAATCAAGAATTTGTATTTAAATGCAACATTAGAAATACATGACAGAATGGGCTATGGACCTTCAAAAGAGGTTTCCAACTAGAAATTGAAGACATTGATTTTATGTTGATAAATATTTAAAAAATTAAAAAAAATTGAGAAGTAAAAATTATTTCATTGGGTAAAAAAATTTCCTTAGTTATATAACCTTAAAAATAAACCCTAACTGGGTGTGGGTACTCCTACCTTCACACCACAGGCTTACTTTGGGGAAGGGCCCGCAGGGGTGGCATGCCAGGGGGTGTGCTCAGGGCTCCCTGCCCACCAGCCTAAAAGTGCTAAAATTTCAATATCTTGTTTCTTGAACTTGGCTTTATTTTTGAATACTTCATCACAACTTATACATTTCACCAAATCTTTAAATCTGGAATATGATGTTTGACATAATTGTTTGAATTTTGCAGATGGTAAGCTTCTCAAATCACATGCTTGGTAAATATATGGGGGATTGTGAACTTGAAATTGCTGTTCATATAATTGACCAAGGGTTAAAACTTCCCCTTCAAGTTCTTCATTGGTCTTACCTGTCATGGCATATGCATAATGGGCTGTGTTTAAATCCAAATGGATTTGTCTTTGCTGTAAGTTCTTTGTCATGATAAAAGCATCAATTTGGTAGGTTGAAAAAGATGTGGAGATGATTTAATGTCAAAAGTGGCTGTTTTTTTTTTTTGGAAAAGATGGAATTTGGTGTCAAAAAATTGAGTTTTTGAGGTGTGATTTTTCAAATTGCCAATAATTCATTGTGTTATTTGGGTCAAAAAAAGCTGAGTGTTTTGTGTGTGGTATATGGTAGCTTTGAGTGGGGCTATTTTTTCTAATTTCATAAATATATAGTACATATGTAGATCTTTCCTAAAATTAATACAAAGGTTTTTTTTATAAAAATAGGAATTTTAAAAAGAAATAAATTATCTTTTTTTTTGAAAAGTAATATTTTATTCAAGTTTATTATTCTTATTATTTTTTTGGAAAAGATTAATTTGAGTTTCTTTGTTTTTGATCAGTTGAAATTTAGTTAAATTAGTGGTTTATTTGAATGCATAAGATATTTCCATTTACTTTAGTGATATTTTGATTTTTTTTTTTTAAAAAATATTTAGCTTATCAAACTTTTAAAACGTCATATGGTCTTCAAAAATCTGACATGTCAACTTGATTTTTCTAAAAACCTTTGAGGTTTTCCAGTTGGCAGCGGTTTCTGCAGCCAAGCCAAGCAAACAGTCTTGCTTGAGTACTTCAAAATTAAATCTCACCTTGAGCCAATTTATGCAAATTCAGCACTTCCATGCAATACGATATCCATTTTAGCTTGGAGAACCACTTCTTGACCGCTCTTGTAAATTGACCTCAGTCTATAAATTCTCTTGGCCGTCGCTTGACTTTCTCTGCGCCGTCTCTTGACCGTCTCTTGACCGTCTGTTGACCTTCTCAGGCCTCACAATTATCAAGTAAGTAAAGTCTCTTCCGCCTTTTCTAAATCCTTGCTCGTTGGTGGCAAGAAAATGATGAGCAATCAGCATCCCAGAATAATTCTGTTGCAATCCTTCTGAGAACCTACTCAAACTGATGTACACTCAACCTGGATGTCATTGAAAATGCGTCTGATCTTGTCTGCCTCCAACACGATTTCGGCTAGTCTCACTTTATACCAAGTTTTACTAATTGGTTTTGTTTCTCTTCAGCTGGCTCCCATTCAATCCGCCCAATTGGCAGTCGTCGAAATCATCCAACGAGCTATTTTTATCATCCTGGTCCTTGCAGGCTTCCATGCCCAGCTCTTGTTACATTTAGTTGCCTTGGCACGAGGTCAAGCTCTTGCTTGATGTTTGTTTTGTAAATTATTATCGTCTTGATCATCTCCAGAATTTCATGTCTTTGCAATGTAGATGCACTCTCATCAGATTTTCGTCAATCGGCTCATCAGAGAGCACAACTTTGCGTACTCGCCTGTTTATTGCGCATCATTTTCTAGAGTGTCTCAGTAATCTCCCCGAAAATTGACATTCTTGTCAACAAGTCCTCTGAGCACTTATCGAATCATCCTCCAGGTCCACTCTGCTTCATCCAAGCCAACAATGAGCACCAAGCGAGTCCTCTGAGCACTTATCGAATCATCCTCCAGGTCCACTCTGCTTTATCCAAGCCAACAATGAGCACCAAGCGAGTCCTCCCACAAATCATTTCAGGACTCGGCAGGTACTCCTCGTGTGAGGTAAGTCGTAAACTTTTCCACTCAAGCTTCCTAGTAAATTAGCCTAGCGTGCTGATTCCGACTTGCCGTTTCAATAATCCCATCTTACCTATCGCCCTTTCATTCCTGGGCAGGTCGCAGATGTCCTTATCAAGCTCAAATATCCTCACGGTGGCTACTTGCCTGACATCAATATCCAATCTTTCGCAGGTGATTCATCACAACTCAAGCTATGCGGTGAAGCATTTACTGTCGAGGTATGATCATCTTGCCAATTCCCAAGCGCAACATCATTCGTCACTTTCAATCACTCATACGCCTAATTGCAGATGGTATCAGCTTCAGATATTCAATCTCCAAAACCACAAGAGCACTACGTAAGAGAATCCTCCCAAGATAAATTTCTCGGTCACAAGCTAATTTACCAAGAAAGCATAGGTCGATGCTGCCCAAAAGGACTCCGTGATAGTCATTTCCAGCCCACCCAGTAAGTCTCATGCTTTTGAGTATTTTTTTGTGGCATGGAGTAAAAGAAACTCTAATTATTCCTCAGCATCCATCTCCAATTATTCGTCAACACTCATCCTTTTTTTATTAATCGCATCATTTTAGATCTTAAGAACGCTGTTTGGGGCGGCTTAATGACTGCAAGGGCTAAGGTCAAGCAAGTAAAGGGTGTTGTAATCGATGGGCGTTGTCGCGATCTCGCAGAGCATAAGGAAGCAGCCTTTCCGGTGCGTGTCTCTTGCCTCACTGACAATTGTAAAACTACTCCGGATATTGTCTTCAATTAAGCCTTTTATTTTCCATCGACCAGGTCTTTGCTCGTGGTCATTCTGTTCTTGGTCAATCAACCTTCACTCGGCCTGCCCGGTTGCAGGTTCCAGTCACCATTCATCCAACTCGTGATTTCTGGGACAAGAGTGAAACAATGCCAAGTTTCTCTCCGGTTCAAGTGTATCCTTACGACGTCATTTTAGCTGATCAAGATGGTGTTGTTGTCATATCAAAAGAAGTGGCAGAAACGGTGCTTGAACTCTGCGCCCAACACGCCGAAGTCGATAGGAAATGTCTCGAAGCTCTCAAAGCCGGTGAAAAAATCGAGGATACATTTAAAAAGTTTCGTTTGAAATGACCTCCTCATAAACGACTACGTTAGAGCCTTTACATTGCTTCAACAGAAGTTTTGCTGTAGCTGGGCGAAAGGCCAGCCAGTATTCAGGTTGTTAAAGCTTGAATATCAGGGTTTTCGCCTGATTTTGCTTTTTGTATTTCTAGATCATTATGAATTAAATAAACCTGATGGCGAAAAAATAGATAGCACTAAAGATATGCATCTATATACTTTATTGAAAACTAGTAGACACTTGACATCTAGCAAAAAAGTCAAACAAATATCAGAAATCAATGAAAGCCCATGCATTGTTTCAACTCAAAAAGTAAAATTGAAAACGAGCCTTTAGATATTAATACAAAAAATTATTGCCAAACTTAATTCTTTTTTCCCATTTTTTAATCAAATAAAAACCATTTATTTAAATTCCATAGTTGAAATCGAATTTTGTGGGTTTTTTTATTATGAATTTTCTGATTTAATTGAAAAAAAATGATTAAAGTCAGAGTTGTTTTTCAACACCAAAAGAAAAAATTAAAATAAAATATTGGGTATTAGGAAGGTCCTAAAAGTGGGTAAAAAATAACAAGGAAAAAAAATAACAAAAATTGGAAATTATACATAGAATTAAAAAAAAACTCATATTAATTAATTGTTTCAAATTTTCAAACTCAATTAATTGTAACTCAAAAACACTATTAATCAACTAAATTTCAGGAATTTTTTTTTAACACTCAGTTGTTTTTCTTTTCATACCTCCACCATCAGTAATTTTTTTCAAGTAAAATATTTCTTTCATTCCTTCATGATATCTCACAATCAAGTGATATTTGTTCTTTTGTCTAAAAAAAATTATCTGTAGGTTCCCCACACTAATTGTTCTTTTCTTTTCAAATTATTGGGTGGATTATTTAATAGTATGTCTTTTTTTCTCAGTAATTCATTTGCTTTCATTTATCATAAAGAAATTCCATCATTATCAACTCTTTCACCATCAGTATAAAAGAAAAATTGAAACATTATAAACATAATCTTCTTAACAAAAAAGCATTTACCACTCCATAACCATCATCACTATCATCATTAGTAATAACCATCATCCACCCTGTTCTCATTATCTTCATTACTCTCCACCCATTCTCAAAAGAATATGAAAAGATCCCAAATCAGTTTTGATGTTATTGGAGATGTTTTCTGATTAATTCAATTACAAATCAAGTCAGAATAACTTCAAAATCAATTTTAACCCTTTCTTTTTTTATTTTTGATCAGAAAATGATATATGTCTGTTTTTTTAAATATTATTATTTTTTTAAATAAATTGAACAATCAGATCTATTTTATATTTTCTTATCATCAAACATCTTAAATGGATACAAATAGAAAAATTATATTTATAAAAGATTTCTTATTTTTTATATAGATAAAAGGTATAAAATAATTAACCATTTTTTTTGAAATAATAAATGATGATAGATATTACTCATCATCATCATCCTTAAATTTCACAAAGAAAATTACTTTTCGGATTTTTTATTTAAATAATTTATAATTAATATATACATTATAAATTTAATCATCATTTTTTTTAAGTTTATTAATAAGGTGGATGATGATTTATATCAATTTAAATTATCATCAAGTGTTGAATTTTGGTTTTCTTCTCATCATAATCAATTTGCTTATTTAACTTTCAGATCAGCAGGAATATCATCATGTTGATTCAATTTCCCATTTTTCTAGAAAGCTAAGAAAATATATCACTTATTCATTTTCTTCAATTTCTCTAGGGGTGGAACGAATTGGGAGGTTATTATTTGTTTTTAAATAATAAATTATGATAAATATTAAAACTTTCCTCCCAATTTAATATAATTCAATTATTTTATATTCTTTATTTCAATTATCAATGTTGATGAAATGTATTAAACTCACACATCATCATTTTAATTTTAGAAATAATAAATGAAACAAAATTATCATCTCTATGAGGTTGAATAATCATCCATTAATTTAATTTTTTACTATAGTTTTTTTTTCAAAGCATCATGAATTTCCTCATGTTTTTTCAATTTTGAATCTTTCAAATCATTATGAACACAAAAAAGAAACTAGTTGAAATATTTTAATTATTCATTTTTTTCTTATCACTATAGGGGTATAATTATTTAGGCTTTTATTGTAATATTTTATATTTCCATACTTGCCTAGGAATCTAAAATTAAAACAGAAAGATTAATCTTCAAATAAAAGTATTTTCCCCGTACCATTCAATCATTGTTTTAATAAAAATACTTCTCCAATTATTTTCAAGAATCATTTAAAGTTTTCTAATTATGGCATGGTTCCACCAAACCCAATTTTAGTCCTTAGTGGAATGCTGAAAAATCATTTGATTATAATTTCTTCCAATCCACTTGTTCATAGTTTGAATTAATTTCATGATGGTATGAATCCAATAAAGCCAATTTTAGTCCATCATCAAGTGCTTCAAATTCCTCAAGAACCTTCTTTCAATATGAATTCATACACCTCACCCACTAGATAACACAGATGTAAACATAATATTTCAAGAGATTCCCGCAATATATGTTTAACAAAACATGAAAAATTAAATTATATTACTGGTTTATCAATAAGACTAAATGAATTTATAAGCTCATGTATTATGCTTCCAGAAATAACTCCACACATAAAAATACATATGTCTTAATTAATAAGAACATTCTATCAATATTACCTTTTATACCTTTTATAGTCAATTTGTTGTATCAGGCATCCTCAATATTTCCAGCTATCAATAATTGATCATAATTTATGTATAGAAATTAAACAATAACAGACACAACCTAACAAAATATAAAAGTATTTTGGAAGGGATTATTAGAAGTGTTGGGTTTAGACAGGAATCTGATTAAGGCAAATCATCTGGGGTATATTAAAGAAAACCAGGTTTAAGAATTAAATAAATTGAAGAAGATGCTAATGAATGGAACCAGAGAAAGGAATTTTATAATTTCATAGAATCAAGAATTTCCATTCTTATTCAAATTTTCCCATGACAAAAATAAAACAATTATGAATGAACAAAGCCTTCCCAGATTTAGTAAAACTGAATGGACCACAAAGATGAATTTGAATCATTCTGAAATTATGTCATCACCAAGAATGAATTCCATAATGAGTTTCAATATAATTAAAATTATATTAATGCATGGACATATGGAATTTTATCCATTATTCAAAAAGTGGCTTTCTTTAAGTCTAAAATCCATTAGAATAAACTGGCCAGGGACTTCATTTTCATTATATGAAGCTTAAAATAGAATTTTACAAAAAACTAGGAATAATAAAAGACAAAAAACTAGGAATAATGAAAGTACTTTGGAAAAAATTGGAAATATTAAATAAAATCACAAAGCTTCAAATTTAATTAAAAGTAATCAATGGGTTACCAATTCTGAATTCTCATTTAAAGCTAAAAGAAAGGTATTTTATATTCTTAAATTTATTTATATTTGTAAGGTTTGACTATGAAACAATAAGTCAATATTACAAATATTTTACTTATTGTACTATTAATGCCCTTATTAATTTAATACATGAAATAAAGAATAATTATAATTATGGCATAAAATTACTATATTATTAAATAAATATAAAAAAAATAAATATATTAACATATAATAATTAATATATTGAAAGCTCTTTATTATTGTTACCAAAAAATAATAAAGGCATAGAAAATTGTTTTTTAATAAAAAAAATCAATAAAAATAATATTACTAATATTAAGGTTATAAATTAATATAAATACTATTCATATAAATTATAGAATTATTAAAGTAATAATGGAGAAAAATTATTATAATAAGACAAATAACCTACTTTTAATTCTTAATATAATAATTTTGAATAATTTTATGCCTAAAGAATTTAAATACAACTTATTTAAATTGTATTTACAAAATAAAATAAAAGAACTTACAAATATTCTAAATTTTACCTGGAAAATGAGATTTTATAGAGAAATTTAGTAAAAACAATTAAACAAATAGAGTAATAATTTCAAGATTGATTATTATAATAAACATTACCTTTGGTCTTTGATAATATAAATGATTTATATATAAAGAATAAATAACTTACCTTTTTATTTATTGTTTTATTGTTTTTGATGCATTTGAGGGGGAAATAGAGTAAAAAGGGCTCTATTTATAGTAAATTACTCCCTTATAGAGTTCAGAGGGCTTCTAGTAGACTTGTGCTGATGGTATCCACTGTAATGAATTATTATTTTAAGGTTTAGTGATGATTATGTCATAATTAAACCATCTTATCTCATTATTATGCCATTATTTAGACTTATCACTATAGCTCTAATTTTGATGACATCATAGGCTTGGAACAAGCGTAAACTTTGATAATCATATTAGTATTAATAATAAACTAATAGTATTCACCAGTTTTATCACTTATATAACTGTTAAAATTAAAATAAGATTACAGTTAGTGATCATAAATGATCAATTTGAAGCTTCAACTTTGATCTTAAGGACTTTTGATTTATAAATGATACAGCCATTTGGAGAGTGAATTCTGATAGCTTTGAATGTCCTTATTGAACTTTCAAGAGAATTTCATTACATTATCAAAACTCTATTTTTGATGATTTTTCTTGTATCTTATCTTTCCTGTCAAAATTCAATATTTTAAACTTCAAGCCATGATTTCAGGGGGTTTTACCTTGAATATTATGATAAGAAATACCTCATTCTTCACTTATTTACTAGTAGAGCCTGGATATCCACTTAATTTTAAGTTTGGACCACTTTCTCAAAAAAGTGGTCAACAGCTCTAGCAATTTTGTTCAATAAACCCTTTCAAGTTATAACCTTGCTTATAGCTTGTCAAACAAAGTTCATATCAGTGTACTTACAGTAATTTCATGTTAGCTTGTTTTTTTGGTTGAACTCTATATCATGTATATCTAAAGAGATATTAGCTAAAAAACATGAAGGTATGCACTGACCAAAAAAGTGCATATATTCAGCTTAATTCCTTAAGTATTAACTTTAGAGAAATGACATAATATTGTTTGATGTGTATGGTTTCATGGGGAATTGAATTGTGCAAGTTATTTCACATGTTTTTTCATTGGTTTCTGAGATAAATAAGGATTTTTGTCTTTTTATGGCATTTTTAGCTTATTACTCATTAGTTATTGACTTTACAGATATTCCATAAAAATGATATATGTGTGTTTTATCATGGGGAATCTAATGGTGTAATTCATTTCACATGTTTACTCATCAGAGTCTAAGTGAATTCAGAATTTATTCTTTTTTATGGTATTTTGACTAGTCTTTGAGATAATTATTATAAGTATAATTATTACAGAAATTTTGTTGCAACCATTTTGGATATGTGGTCATATCTCAAAGGCTCACATTCCCTAACACCAAAAAAAAGATTGTACTACAATCTGATATAGTTAATGAGGGTATCATTCACCGTCCTACCTCTTCATTATACGTTCTTAGTCTTGAAGCTCAATAATGCTCAACTCTTTTATTATTTAGGTCTTCTTTTATGTCTCAACCTTCTTAGTAGTTGATTAGAATTAGTTATATCTTTCTCAAGTAGCCATTAATCCTCTTGAGTTGGGTTTCTATACCTTAAAAGGTATTCCCTTTTCTTTTTGTTTCTTGTCCTTCTTTCTTTACAGACTTTTACAATTTTCTTTTCTTCTCCTTCTTCTAGAGGGGCAATTTCAAGTGGGGGTTTATTTCTTAGTGGAAATAATTCTTTGTCACTTGAGCTGTAAGGTTTCATCAGACTTACAGGGAAAGCTGGGTGTTTGTTCATAAACTCACCTGTTAGCTTTAATTGCACAGAATTAGGTCCATGTAGTTCTTTTATCATAAATGTTCCTGAAAAGGAATCTTTCAATTTATTTAGGCCTTTGATATTATTCAACTTCAGAGTTGATATTAAGACAAAGTCTCCTACTTTAAAGTAAGGTGGCTTATGAATTTTATCCCATCTCTCTTTTGCATATTTAAAAGAGTCTTGCATCCATCTGTTTTAATGATGTCTTGCTTTGTCAAGCATTATTTTAGAACTGCTTGCTATTAGATGTATATCCACTAAGTCCTTTTTGAGGGTATCACAAGGAAGTCTTGGATTACACCCTTTTTCTAACATTTCTGGTTTTTTGACAGTTGAAGAATGGATTGATGTTTTATATGCCAGTTCAAGAGCTGGTATTAATTTACACCAATAATGGGTAAAACCATCAGAATCTTTGAATTCTAGTCCATAAGCACAGAATCTTCTGATCATGTCTTCTAAGGTCTGTATCATTCTTTATGCTAGACCATCAGCTTTAGGGTGGTAAGCTGTTGAGAATGATAAATTTGTTCCAAACAGGTTATGGAGGTCTGTCCATATTTCTGAAGTGAATTTTGGGTCCCTGTCACTTATGATATTTTGGAATAAGCCTGTGTGGCTGATAAACCTATTCCATATTATTATGGATGTGTCCATAGCTGTGTCATATTTATGACATGGTAGGAACATTGGAGGCTTTCTGTATCTATCAACCAGTACTAGGCATGAATTAAAACTCCTGTCTCCTCCTGGAGGTAAGGCTGTTACCCAATCCATATGAACTATTTCCCATGGGGATTTTGGTTCTTGGATTTGGATCATCATTCCATATTTTTCTCCTGTGGCTCTGTTTGCTTTTTGACATCTTTCACAGGTTTGGAATTCTTCTGCAACATGTTTTCTCCAGTTTGGCCACCAAGAGCAGGTTTTAAACCTTTCCAGTGTCCTATCTTCTGAGAGATGTCCAGATTAAAAACTATCATGAAATTCATGTAATATAGTATTTATCAAGGTTCTATCTGTTAAGGTCATAAAACATGTGTGCTTTGTCCTATGATAAAGTATTCCATCAAGGAGGTGGAATCTTCCTTCATCATATGCTTGTTTCCATATTTCATCTAGTTTGGATGAGAGTGATGGGTCTTTGCAGTCTTTCATCAGAATTTGACATAGGATATGACAGTTATTATCCATCTTATAGCTTTCTTTAACTTTATGAAAGAATTCTGTGCCAATATCTGTGACACATATGCCTCCTATATGGTGCTCTTCCTGTGGTACCCATGCTGGGCTTTCAGGTGTATTTGCTAAAGCCCATCTACTAAGACCATCTGAATTTTTGTGAATATTTCCAGTTTCATCAACTATATTCATATTGAATCTATATTATTGGATAGAAATTTGCCATCTTAGCATATATCTATTTGGTGTTTTCATGTTTAACAAAGATTTTACAGCATTAAAGTCTGTAATTAAATCAAATACTGAACCATCCAAATGATAAAATAATTTTTCTAAAGCCCACACTGAGGAAGGAAATTCCATTTGGTTGGATACATACCTTTCTTCTGTTGGCTTAATTTGTCTTTAAATGAAGCAAATTGGTCCTTCAACAGGTTTATCATTGATAATTTGTTTCTGGTGTAGTGTAGCACCTAATCCTTCTCCACAAGCCTCAATGTATAGTTTGAAAGGTAATTTCCAATCTGGCATTGGAAGAAATGGTGAATTTGTGAGGGCATCTTTCAATTCCTCATATGCTTTGACTCTTTCTTCAGTAATTTCATAAACCACCTGTTGGTCACAGAGTTTATACAACGATTTGGCTATTTTTTCAAAGTCCTTTATATGCTTTCTGTAGTAACCAGAAAATCCTAGAAATGATTGCATTTCTTTTTTGGTTTGGGGAACTGGTTTCTGTAGTACTGCTGCTTATTTGTTCTTATCTATGCTCAAACTTAGTCCAGATACAACATGTCCTAGTGCTTTAACTTCACTATATACAAAATGACACTTTTTAAGGGAGATTTTCATATTTACTTGCACTATCTTTTGTAGTACCCTTTCTAGTCTTGTTAAGTGACTTTCCCAAGTTTTGAGCAAACTATGATATCATCAATATAGATAATTAGCCATCCTTCTGATAACTTTCCAGGAAATATGGTGTTCATCATACTTTGATAATGGGAAGGTGCATTTTTTGTACCAAATGGCATCCTTAAGTATTCATATATGCCACAGTGAACTATTATCCTCAGTAGTTTCTTAGCATTGTATGTCAAGACATTTTGGTGAAATTCCTTTAGAGAATCCATGGCTATAATGAAGTTAGCCTGTGACAATTGTGTAAATGTCTCATGAATTATGGTTATTGAATATCTGTCAGGGATAGTGTAGGTGTTTAGGGCTCTAAGGTCCCCTACCATCCTTTATTTTCCATTATGCCAAGTAAGAATGACAGGTGTAGTGACCTCTACCTTTTCATTATGTCCTACTTTCCTTAATACCACAAGGTGCCTTAATCATTTGATGTGTACCTCTAAGGCTTCTCTAGCTCTTGGGCTAGCTGGGTAAGCTGGTCTTCTTAAAAGAGGTGGATAATGTTTTTCTAAATTAAGGATAATTTCTACTTCATGTCCACTAATGGCCCCTAGTGGCTCTTTTTCAGTTGCAAAGGCATTTTTATATTTAAATAAGAGGTCAATCAATTTTTCTTTCATTTTTTCTGTTAATTCTGGATTGAATTCTGCCTCTTTAAGTTGGTACCATATGAAAAAGTCTTTTTCTGGGTTTTTCTCTTCTTTTTTTATTACTGTAATTTGTTTTTTGTTATTTAAAAACCCCAATTTTTGCGTCTTATTGTCTCCTATGGTAAAATATCTGTCTTTTTGATTTGAGATATCTATGCAATAAATTGGCAAGTAATCATTTCCTAGTATAAAGTGGTTACTAGTACAGTTTTCCATTACTACAAAATCTACTTTCACTCTTATACATTGTGAAGGGTGAGGAAAAATTGATGTTAAATCTATTATTCCAAGGGGCTTCATGCTTTCAGTGGAACTACTCAATTTGACTCCTTGTATTGGTATAAGTTTTTCTTCCCAATCTGGTACAATTTATTATAAATAACATTTATCAACACATGTACAGTATGCTCCTGTATCCAAGTTTACTTTTTCCTCTTGGTTCTCAACTATGACAATGCTTATACTTGACTTTCCAGCTGTATATCCCATTCCTTTTGCTGGTTTGGCTCTATACAGTTTGGCATCTTGTGTTTTTTTCAGGCTTGTATCAGATGTTCCAACTTGTGGTAAGCTTGAGTTAACATCTAATACTTCATATATTAAATCAGTATTATTAATTTGTGCATTAATTATATTGATTTAATCACTTTCAAAAGTTTCTGATTCATCAGTGTCTTCTTCAGAATCTGATTCTTCTTCTTTTTCATTGTGGTCATCTGTTTCCACAATTTCCTTGATATTTGCCTTTTTGAGGCAATTATTGGCTAAGTGTCCAATAACTCCACATTTATGGCATTTTCTTTACTCATTACTGTTGAGTGTATTGGGATTGAAAGGTTCTCTTATTTTATCTTTCTTGATAAATGGTTTATTTGGAATTTTGATGTCCACTTTTCTCCAAGCTCCACCAATCTTCTTTCTTGTCACTATATCTTCCAGTGCATTGATATATTCCTCTATGAGGCATGGTTCTATGCACCTGCTTCTCACAGAATGTTCTAATTCCCCTCCAAATTTCTTAAGTATCTGAATTTGCACCATCCTTTGTGACATTTATGCATACAGTGCATTTAATCTTTCAACTTGTTTCAAGACCCAAGTCAGAGTTTTATCCTTATCTGGATGAAAGAAGGAACTTTCAAATGCATTTTCTATTTTGTACCTCAAGGCATCATTTTCCCATTTGGTGATTATTCTATTTTTCCACCAAGACCAGGTATTTTCACCATTGGTTTGTCTTATGCCATAATACCATCTTTTTTTGAAGACTTTTCAAATAATGAATGTAATATTTCAGTGATTAATTCATCTGTTATGGCATAATCTTCTTGCAAAATATCAATTGCTTTAATGAATGGGTTTGTTATTTCATCTTTTGGTTTAACAGGACTTCTTATGTGAGAAAATGCAGTTGATAACTTTGGCGTATTTAATTTAGCCTCATTTATTTTATCCATTTTTTCAGTAATAAGTCTTATTTCACTTTGAATGTCATTTTTAAGATTAATTCTTGCTTCATCACTCTTTTCTACATGGTCTAGAAGTAATTTCTGATGTGATGAAGTCTTTTCTTCAAATTTCTCAACAGATATACCTAATTTGTTGAATTTTTTTGTTAAATTGTCAATGCTCATATCATAATTGACTGTTAAGGTTTTTTATTTAATATATTTTATGTATTTACACAATTCTTGTTGTTCTTGTATTATATTTTGAGTATTTTCAATTAGAATATTTGGTTTATTATTTTCAACCATAAATTTAATGTTATCAATTTCTTTTTTGTTTTGTACAACAATTTTTTTTAAAGATGATAAGCCATTATTTATTGCTGGTAAGGATAATAGACTATTTTCAATGTCTTTAAGAGGTAAGATACTATTTTTAATTTCAGTTGAAGTATTATCAACATCAGGAGACAAAGGTATTTCTTTGAGAAATGAGGTTGCCTCATTCTTTCTTCCTCTTTGTCCTTGAATTCCATCAAGGTTCTGGCCATGTTGAAGAAATTGTCCATGGCATCTTTTTGGATTTTTGGGATCCTTTAACTTGGGGAATATGGTTTCCTCCAATTATTTTTCTTTTTCTTCCTCCCTTCTTGGGGAAGCTGGTTGGCTTGAGGCTTTCTGGTAGAAGCTACTGTGGATTCTTCCTTGCTTGCCTCTTTCTTTTTGGCATGGTATTTGTTTATCTTCTTGATTTGAGGCTTGGATGATAGTGGATTCCATCCATTGGAGTATCTTACTATTTCCTTCTCTTTGAGGAATTTCTTCATGATGTGCCAGGAGTCAATCACTCCTTGGTGGATTTGTGGCAACATTTCACAATACTTTCCCTTGTAAATTGTGTAGTACTGTTTGTACTGGCTCATGTAAATTTCTATTTGAGCCCTCTGGATATCATTAATCCCTGTTGGAATTACTCATCCTTAGTTCCAATTCTGGTTCAGAAATAATGGGCATATCTGGGACTCGCCTTTTGGATATGGCACTTCCTTGTGTGGATTCTGTTCCACTGGGTATTTTTCTCTTTCTTTTACCTTTTGAGGGATCAACTATACTTCTGAGTCCACCTCTATCTGATTGGGTGGAGTATTGGGATTCTCTTCTAGTAGTAATAGTAAAAATCTAAGAAAAAAGAAAGATTTGAGAACACAAAATATCTCTTATGGCGATTAAAAAGGAGGTACTCACCTTCAGAGTCCTGAATAGTGGGTCCTGGAAAGACTAATTTCTTAGCTTTCTTTTTCTTATTGATAATTTCTGTTGGAGAACTTGGACAAGTCTCTTCTACAAATCTCTCAACAGTGGTTTGATTATACTCTGCTAAGTTGTCTGCAAACCCTAAAAAGACAAATAAATATAAGTATATTTTTGAAACATGTTATTTTTGATAACATATGGCAATTTCCACATAAGAATTGCTTTAACATCTTTTTAATGAATAAAATGAATAAAAGAAATGATCAAAAAAAGGAATAAAAATAACTTTTGTATTGGTTTTTTATATATATATTTTTTTATTATTTTCATATTTTTATTTTTAAAGAATAAAATAAAATTAAGATGATTCTTTCTAAAATTAATTTATAACATAAGTTTATTTTTAATTTATAAATTTATTTTTTAATCACTAGAGTCACTCAAAGAAAGCTCTTGCAAGTCCAAGGATGTGAAAAACCACATGTAAGACAGTACAATTGGTTTCCAAATGCCACAATAGCTCTTAAAATCAATAAATATAAGATTACTATATAATTGTATAATTACAAATATAATTTATTATTGGATAAACCCAAAATGAATCTTTTTTAAAGGTCTTTAAGTAAAAATCACAGCCAGGCCCCCAAATGTAAGGTTTGACTATGAAACAATAAGTGAATATTACTAATATTTTACTAAATGTACTATGAATGTCCTTATTAATATAAATACTATTTATATTAATAAAGAAATTATTAAGAGTAATAATTGAGAGATATTATCATAAAAGGAGAAATAACCTACTTTTGACACTTTATATAATAATTTTGAGAGATTTTATGCCAAATAATATTGATACAAATTATTTAAATTGTATTTAAAATAAAAATTATAAGAAATTACAAATATTCTTATTTTTACGTGAAATAGAGATTTTATAGAGAAATTTTAACAAAAACAATTAGTAATTAATTTAATCATGTCAAAGTTTATTATTATGATAAATATTAACTTGATTCTTCCAGTATAAAATAGTTTTATATAAAAATAAGAAAGTTTTGACCTTTGTTTTAATAATTTTAATGTTTTTGTTACGTCTGAGGGGGAAATAGAGTAAAAAGAACTCTATTTTTAGTAAATTCCTCCTTTCTGGGGTCCAGAAGGCTTCTAGTTGACATTTACTGATGGTATCTACCCAAATTGATCAGTATTTTAAGGTTTAGTAATGATTAAATCATAATTAAACCATCTTATCTCATTATTATGTCATTATTTAGAGTTATCACTATAGCTCTAAGTTTGATGACATAATAGGATGGGAAGAAGCCTAAAATTTGAGAATTGTATTAGTATAAATCATAATTTAATAGTGTTCACCAGTTTAAGCACTTATATAACTGTTAAACTTAAAATGAGATTACAGTGAGTGATCATAAATGATCAATTTTAAGCTTAAACTTTGATCATTAATGACTTTGAAGTTATACAAACTACAGACATTCAGAGAGTGAATTCTGATAGCTTGCCATGTACTTATTACAATTCCAAGAGAATTTCATTACATCATAAAAACTCTATTTTTGTTGATTTTTCTTGTATCTCATCTTTTCTGTAAAAATTTAATATTTTAAACTTCAAACCATGATTTCAGGGGGTTTTACCCTGAATATTATGATAAAAAATAAGTAATTCTTCATGCATGAGCTAGCAGAACCTGAATATCCACTTTAATTTAAGCTTAAACTAATTTCACAACAAAGTGGTTAACAGATCTAGAAATTTTGTTCAATAAACCCTTACAAGTTATAACCTTGCTTATAGCTTGTCAAACAAAGTTTGTATATGTTTCCTGAAAATAATTACGTGATAGCTTTATTTTTGGTTTGACTCTCTATCATATATATTTCAAGAGATATTAGCTAAAACTCATGAATGTATGCACAGACCAAAAAGGTGCATATATTCAGTTTAATTGCTTAAGTATTAACTTTAGAGAAATAAAATAAAACTGGTTTATGTGTAGGTTTTCATGCGAAATCCAATGGCATAATTTATCCCACATGTTTTTCCATTGGTTTCTAAGATAATTAAGAACTTATGTCTATTGATGTTGTTTTTAGCTTATTACTCATTAGTTATTGACTTTACAGATATTCCATAAAAATGATATATGTGTGTTTTATAATGTGGAATCTAATAGTGTAATTTATTTCACATGTTTATTAATAAGAGTATAAGTTCATTTGGAATTTATAGTTTTTTATGGTATTTCTACTTATTTTGAGAAAATTATTTGGAGGAATAATTATTGCAAAAATTATTCTTGTGACCTTCTTGGATATGTGGTCATATCTCAAAGGCTCACAATTGAGAACTTTGAGAAATTGATTTTTTTTTGAAATAAAAGAAGATTTACGGTTGTTAATCCTTTTATTCTTAACCATAGATGGGTTGGTAGTCACATAAATCTCTTAATCAAGTAATTATGAAAATCTTAAATGACAACAGATGATGCAATAAATAATCTGAAAAGGATAATTGCTTTCTCAATCACTTTTTTTTCAGTTTTCTCCATGGCATTCCTCTGTGAGCTGTTGTTGAATTAAAAGAGGCCTCCTCTTTCTGTTTTTTTCAAATCATCTTATCATCCAATTATACCTTTATCACCAACAAGTAAGTATTATTTAAACATTTCTTTTAAGTGTTTTATTGTTTCATAATCAATCAGAAAGACTTAAAATCATAGAAATAAATTCTAATTTGCTGCAATACTTCTATAAATAAGTTTTGATCCTTTAAATACACAATTTATCTGTCAAATCCCTCTACAAATTATTTTCAAGGTTGTATTGGAGTATTAGTTAGTGGTTTTAATAAAGTCTTAAAGTCTTTCTCTAGTAATAGTTCTCTTCAAGAATCATATTGATAATTATTCTTGGAAAAGATAATTATATATAAAAAGAATTTAATTATTTTAATAAAGAAGTTTTTTTATTAACTACCTCTTGTAATTGATTCTTTTAGACAGTTACTGCTTACCATTATAGTCACTAGTAGTGTATAACAAGTAAAAGAAATAATTGATTGATTAATTATTTAATTGTGGTTATAATATTTTTTATTATTATGTTTCATATCAACAGTCATAGTACTTTTGATTAATATTAATATTGTCAACAGTTTCATAGAAACATCTCACAAATATGATATTTTAGCAATTCTAAGAGTTGTTAATAAGAGTGGTATTGTTGATATTTATCAAAAATACATCTGAGAATCACAAATTTTTGAGTTTTATTAAATTTATAATTCAATAAGAATTCACTTTTGGAACCTAATCCATCAAAAAGGTAAAATTAAAATTATTTATTCAAATCAATCACTTAAAAGAATGTTTTTGAAATACTTCTTGTTATAAAAGAACAAAATAAGATTGAACCAATACATTTAACCACTGAGGGGGATAATGAATTACTTTTTCTTATACTTGATATATATGATTATTATGAAGTATATATTTTTTAATCTTTATCTTCTAATTTAACTAGTATTATTATAATCTGAACTACATAGATTTTTGGGATAAAATATTACTATAGTTTGTCTCACCTCTATAGTGAAGCCATTTATACTCTTGAAACAAAGACTTTTGAGCTGAATTTCAGAATCTTCTATTACAGGATAGCCAATTTCAAGTAGGTGTTTAAATAATATTCTCTTGAATATTTTAAAGGTCCCATTATCAACTAGGTACATAAAACATAATCTTATTTACCCTCATAAGTTGGGCCAAAAATTTAAGAATCCTTTTTTAACATTAGTTTGGTAAGATCATTTTTAAGTATATATTGTTTCATCCTTCTTAGTATTATATCTTGATATCTGAAACCATTAATATCATTGATTAATGGCAATATTTAATAGGATATTTTTGATTTAGTTCTATTTTCTATCTAATATTCCTTTCTTACCCAAAAAGGTAAATTCAAGTTCATACATTCCCTTATAATTTATTTTCATTCTTATGATCATGTTATATTATTTAGTGGGTTCTTGAAGATTTGTTTCTTTACAAATTGAAGTCAGTATATTTTCTTCAGTAATATCTACTTCTGGATATAATATTTTTATTTAATTTTAATACTATGTTTAAGGTTAGTGGTTTTAATTTTGAAGTATATAGACTATTGGCTTTTTATTGTAACCAATAAATTTCTAAAAAAATCTGTCACATGTGATATACCTATCAATATTATTTAATTATCTTATAATTTTTTCTGTGATAAGTTTTTCTATTTTTTCCAACATCTTTCAATTAAAAATGCAATCATTGAAAGAAGACACACAAGCTGTTTATAAAGAATTTAAGTGTTTTGACAAATTCTGAGAGAGTTTTTCTAATTCAGACTTTTTGTTTTGATATTTATAGAAGAATTTTGAAGCCCCATAAAGAATACAGCACTTCATTTTATGTAGTAAGAATTATAATTTGGCTTATTTAAGGAAAGACTTTGTAGAATGAAATTTTTTCTATGAAGTTCCATAATTAATTCCATTGGAAAATGAAGAATCCTCAAGATGATTTTTTTCAACTGAATTGCTTACCAATGCTGATTTGAGCTTCTGAGACACTGGGAACTAATAAAATTTAGGCAATTGATTCAATTATAGAAAGAATTCACAGAAGGGATGAAACAATTCCCTTTCTCAAATGGAACAACTTTCTTCCAAAAAAATATTTATATTTGTCAGTAGAATCTCATTCTATGAATTGTCCTCCTTGACGTTACCAGCCGGGAACTTTTACTACAAACCAAAATTTCTTCAATTTTTTTTGGGTTTGGTAAACACATGTAAGTAACCTTATCTTTCAAAAAAAATTCCTCAGGCTCAGTTTTGAGGATTTTTTAAATTTTCTTTGCCATATTTTTCCCAGCTTGGCATGTCAATAAGAAAAAATTTTTTCAAATTTTTTTTTGCCAAATTTCACCAATCTGGCCAATATGCCAAAATGGCATATTTTTTTTCAAAAATTCATTTAAAATATTCCCACTTATGAATTTCCTTCATTTTTTTTAAAATGAAGGGTTCAATGTAAAGAATAAAGCACCAGAATCCCATAATTTTGGGAATTTTTTTGAGTGGGACAAGTGAAGGTGCAAAAAGGTTTTTTTTTTCAAATGTTTTTTCCCGTCATTGTAATATGCCTATTTTTAAAAAGTGAATTTAATAACTTCCCACTTATGAATTTCCTTCATTTTTTTTAAATTAACGGGTTCAATCTGGACAATAAAGAACCAGAAGCTCATGAATTGGGAAAGTTTTTTTGGTGGGACAACAAGTGAAGGCGCAATGAGTGTTTTTTTCAACTGTTTTTTTTCTTGTGTGTAATATGACTATTTCCAAGTACAAAAGTTCCACATGTTTGATAAAAAAGGAGACTGAGGTGGGATTTAAGCAATACATATGACTGAGGAGGGGGATAATTGGCATAAATTATATATACAAAAATCATTCAATCAGAATCAACCTCCAAAATGGTGTGTTTTTTCTGGAGGGGGGGGGGGAAGATTGGACAAATACAACATTCTGTGTTTCTTAAATTTATCAGCCCACCCCAGGGCTTGTGTTTGGGCATGAAACTCCCATTTTACAGTAATGGGGGGACTGGATAAACTTTAGAAATGATGATATCCAAAGGAACAAAATGAGCACAACTATTCAAGAAGCAGATGAAAATGGGGGGATTATCATTTTGAGGACAGAAATAAGGGAAAAAAGAAAAAGATTGGGCTGTGGAATAAAAGAAAACTGGTCTTTTATACTTATTTGCAATTGGATCCCCCATGTCAGGCATGGACATCCACTTGCTTTTTGGAGCCTGGCCAACATCTTCATACCATTCAATTCTTTCCAAATAAGAAGATACTGAGGGAATTAAGGTGTTCATGGCTTCATAAAGATATTGATTTTGGTGAATTCCTTCAGCCAAGTCACCTCTGACATCAGCCCACTGATATTGAGTCTTGTAAATGAAGTGGGATACTGTTCTGTAGCCACAGCTTCCATCACCCTGGACATTGATGGCCTTGAAGGTGTATTTCAATATAAACTTGGGCAAGTCTTCTGAGCCAGTTATCTGATAAAATAAGTTCAAAAAATGAATAAATATCAAAATAAACAACAGAAAATTACATTAAAAAGAATCAGAAACTCAAAAACAGCTTGGAGAATTCATCAATTGTGTGATAATTGCTTTGACAATGCTCACAGGTCAAGTCAATTGCATTATAGATATTAAAACTAGTGGCAGGCTTGTGTGATTTTCTTTGTGAGGTTTTGCTTCCAATTGCTAATCTTCTGGACCTTCTAAGAATTACTTCTGATTTATTTAATTCAGTTGCTGAGGGTAGTGAATCTGATGAACTTATGGATTTAGATAATGAGTCCTCAGAATATTCAGAATCTTCAGATGAGTCCACTTCCATAATTGGAGAGGGGACATTTGACTGGGATCTTGACGTTGTTGTACTGGTCACTTTTGAGGGGGGTCTTCCTCTTCTCTTGGATTGACTTTCAATAATATCAAATCTTGAAGGTTCTCTTTTGTTTTGATTTTTGTTTTTATTCTTGGCTCCTTGGGGTCTTACACAATATTCTTGCATTCTAGAGGGTCTTCATAATATTGATCATCCTCTTGACTCTTGGGAATTTGATCAAATGGGACTTTTCCAGTCAAAACATCTTGAAGATGTTGGAGTATTGGAGTGATTTCTGCCATTGGTCTTTGAAACAGGTCTTCCCCAATGTCTTCAAATATTTTCTTGGCTTCATTCTTTCTTTCTTTTTCAACACTTTGATCATCACCTTGAAAACCAGCCTGAGAAAAATATGGCAAATAAAATCAGTCAACAAGAAAAACCCTCACAGGAAAATTGAAATGCCATTGAGGATGGAAGTCTGCTAATTCAAGCCTTTGGCGCTTGGAAAATGCCTTTTGGGTCTTATGCTTGCAAGGAATGTCTTTATAATTGTTGTATTTGTTGGTGCATTTTTCATTTGGAGGAAATTTTGTTTTGAAATTTTCAAAGGCAATCTGAAGAGCATAATGAGACACCTTGCCATTGAGGGCACAGATGTGTGGAGGAAAATTCTTGACATGGACAATCATTTCTTTGGAGATTCTGTTGATTATTTCAATAAATTGTTTTCTGAATGCCATGTGGAGAGCCCTGACTACCTCCAGGATAGTACCAGTAGACTTTTGGAGCCAAAGTTTAACCATGGCATAGGCACCTTCAACTCTGGAGGTGGAGCCCACACCCAGGTGGCAATGGTGGTTGGTCCAGGCTGGCACATAGTACTCCTTTAGAGGAAGCCACGTCTTTTCCAAATATTGCAAGACCTCAGGATTTTTGACTTGCTTTTGAAGCTTCTTCCAGTTGTCTTTGAAAGACTTTTCAGTGGATGAATACATAAGCTGATAAATGAATCCCAAAGTCATTAATAAAGACAATAATAAGAAAAAAAGTGAAATAAAGTGAAGAAGTATATTAATTGCTTCCAAAGGCCCATAAAATCTTCAAAATCAGTTCCATGACCAATTTTCTTCATGCGATGAGCGGATACATCCTTTTTGATGTGCCAAATGCATAGAATGACTTTGGAGTCTGGGAAGAGCTTCTTAATAGAGTTTTTCAAGGCCAGATCCCTGTAAATAACAATAACTGGAGGGGGAACAAGATTAGTGTTGTTGAGGACCTTTTCTATGTATTGATTTAATGCCCAAGTATATGAAGGTTCATTTTCATTCTTCATCAAACAAAAAGCCCCAGAAAAGGTCTTATTGGTTGAGCTGAATCCAACAATATGAAAGAGGGGAATTTTGTCCTTATTGGTTTTATAAGTACAATCCATAAGAATGACATGAGGAAAGCCATGAAGAAGTTTTATGGCTAGGGGGTGAGTAAAAAACAAGGAGGTAGTGTGTCCCCCAGAATCCCTTGCAGAGGACCAAACAAAGTTTTCTTCTTTGAGAGTGTCAATAAAAGCATCAATGGGAATTCTGCCTTGCAGTTTGTCTTTCTTGATTTTCTTGACTTGGTTGTAAATGTCTTGAAGGATTACAGGCCTGTCAGACTCCCTCTGGCTGCATAATTGGGCCTGAATTTGCCTTGGCATGAGCAGTGATTCAGACATTTGAGCAATTTGGGATGTTTCTTGCTCATTGAACTTCCTGAAAGCAGGATGTGCCATGATATTTTCAGTGGCATCATGGCTATGTTCAGGATTTTTGACTTTAAGAGTCCAAGTGGTACTCTTGGCATATTTCCTGGCATAAAGTCTAAAAGAACAGTCAAGCTTTCTGGAGGTGACTGTTTTGGAGGGGCTTTTGTTGGGATTTGGGGTGCCAGACCTGTCACAACATATTTCAATTTGGTTGTGTGTCATATTGGACCTCAAGGTGCAGACAGCATACCCCTGAGCCCTGGCAACATTATGCACATGTTGCTAAAGAAGCTCAAGGGTCTGAAATTCACCTTCAGTGGGGGGCAGAAGCATTTTTCAATGAGAAATATGTATGAAAGTGAAAAAAAAGGGGGAATTGGGGGATTTGGAATGGGGTAAGAACCTTTCAAAATGTGAAAAAGAGGTGAAAAAAGGTGTGAAAAATGAACAGAAGGGTTAATAGTGAAAGAAAGTGGTTTAAATGTGGGATTAATAGATGAGGAAAGGTAAAAAATTGAAAATTGAGAGGCTTGAAAGCTGGTTGTTGTGGTGAAAATGCAGTCTTTGGGGGAAAAAAAGAACAAAAAGTGTGAAAAGCTTTGCAAAATGGCTTTGGTAATGCTGTTTTTCCAAAAAAAACAGTAGTTTGGGGTGGGGATAATGTGGATTATTGGGGTATTTGGGCTTGTTTTTTTTTTTGGGGGGGCTGGGCAAAAAAATCTGAAACAATTTGGAGTTAGAGAGGTTTTGTGGGGAAAAACCTCTTTTGGGAATTTTTTGGCCCAATACAGGCCAAATTGTGTTTCATTTTTAATTAAAAATGGGCCCAGGGCACCCCTTACATGTTTTTACCAATTTGCTTACATGTTTTTACCAACACCCTTTTTTTAATGAATTCTTCTCCTAAATAAATGAAAAAACAAAAAAGAGCAAAAGGTGAGAAAATATACTCTATCATAGGAGAGTTCAAATCTACCAATTACAACATTGAAAAGAAATTCAATGTTTGAAGCCCAAGCATCACAGTGCATAAGCCATTATTTTCAATAATAAATCATGAATTATTCAGTTCAGTCCTCTGGTATTCTACCCAAATCATATTTTAGTTCTACATAATTTATTTCAGCTGCATATTTTAGCTTAACCTGCAATAAGAAAATAATTGACCCCCAAGAATAAATTCCAATTAAAAACCTAACCTCTTCCTAGAATGTCAGCCTGTGACTTAAAACCAGAGCACAAGCATCACAGCCAGATACCATAAATAAATGGTATAGCCAAGATACCACCAAAACATGGAGCTGAGCCAAATCAGCTCAAAAGGTATCAAAAGAAAGAGGAAACTTACCCCTTTCCAAAAATAAAAGTCCCATTAACATAGGACAAAGAATAACAAAGGTATTCCGGCTCAAAGTTGTTGCTGAGCATAAACCTTAATTTTCACCTCTCATCTGAAATATCGAGTAAGAGGCTTAACCCCATCAAATGGGTATTCAAAATGAAGCTCTAAGTCAGGGCTCTCCAATGGTACCAGCCAAACTGAGCTAGAACGAGTAGTACCAAAGCTATGGCCAAATTCAGGCCAAATAAGGGTGAACAAAATATTCACCTCTCATCTAGCTTTTACAGTTTTAGTGTGAGATACCTAAAGTGGGGTCTTTTTGGAAAGAGCACAATCAGGGATATCGGATGGTGTGACTTATTTGTACATGGCATAACTTTGCCATATTTAACAATAGACATATCAAATGAGGTACCACTGTGTAGAGCACATAAATGGCTACACACTGAACCAATTTTGAAGTGGATATCTCAAAACTGACTAATTTATGGCAGTTTTAAGGTCAAAATCCCACATTTTGGCCAATACAGCATTTCTGTGGGATAATATACCATAACTATGATTATTGGTGTCAAAATAACAAAGAATGTTGTTTAAGCTTCAATACCTCATAGTTCATTCAATACTGGGGTCACATACAGGTTCTGTACAGCATTCTATGCGTCATACATGTTAGAATCAAGCTGTGTGGTCCCCAGATGAAACTTTTCACCCTGTATTGGTGAAACCTACCCAGATGTGGTTTCAAAAACACGTCTGAGCCCAATACAGGCTATACAGGTCTTTTGCAAACCAAAAGCCTGTATGAGAGAGTGAAAAATCTTCACTTCCTCTATGTGGAAAGGTATAGCAGCCTTTCCACCCCATTTCAGGATGAAAAAGGGCCTTTTCACAGCCAGAAAAGGTTTCCTCATCCTGCTCTTGAATTCCTACATATTACAACTGTCAAAAACAGCTATATTCTTGGAAAATAATAAGGTATACTTTAAACTTAAGTATTGCAGTCCAACAGGTAAAGCTGCACCCAGGGCTTTCAACAGCGCTCACCACCACTATTCCACAAATAGTAAAGCCCTTTTATTTTCATTATAAATTCTTATTATCATAAATACTCTCATTTTAAAACTTTTATCACCATGTTACAGTCACAGTTGAAGTTGTAAATAGCCTAATTACTACTTCATCATAGACTCAGCCTGACATTTTGGGGGCCTGGCCATGCTTTTTTGATCTTTTTGGACCTTAAAAGTGAGTTTTTCCACTTATTTTTCTTCATTCTGACATTTTGATTTATCTTTCAGGCGTAAAAAACTCTTAAAAAATATATAATACATATCTTATTATATTTTTCTGAGTGATATATTTCTTATACCAAGTTTTATTATTAATATTACTATGTGGTTAAATAACCATAGAACTCTTATTCATGGCCTGTTTTACATATAAAAACACAGCAAGCCTTTGATATAGTCCAAATTTTCGATGAAATAAGGACACATCTTACTGTAAAACCAACATTTGAGGCCTGGTGAGGTATATTGTTAATTCAATTACTGTAAGGTGTGGATATGAAACTTTGATTAAAAATCAAGTACTTTTCCTGTCCTCAAAATTTGTATAAGGTAAAAATCAATTAAAAATAGTAAGAAATATTATTTTTAAGAGAAAACACGCCAATTTTATTGCTTATATCTTTGTTAGTATAGAACAATAATATTATAAAGATTTATTGTTTTACCAACAATAAAAATTTATGCAAAAATACTCTAAAAGAGATATTTAAGGCTACAAAAGAAATTTCTTCAAGAGCAATTTCAATTGGAATTAATTGAGCAAAGAACTGCAAGCAATTAATTAAAGAACAAACTCTTTAAAAAGAATATTAAAGAGAAAACATGCCCAAAAGTGACCAGAGTGAATTTGGAAACAAAGTGACAACGTTTACAGTGATGAAAGATGCTTTAATTCACTTTTGGGGTGGTTCAGGGGTAAAAATGATTATAAGAGTTACAAACAATGATTATGATGACTTTTTCACGTGGTTAAAAGAATTAAAATGATTTAAAAATGGTGGTTGGAATCTTTTATTGATTGCTTCAACAGTGTTTAAACTAATTATAAAAGGAAAAGATTCTAACATGAAGAGAAAAGTGGGGCAAAGAAGACATTCTTTTATAACCATCAATTTTCTTACTTCAAAAGTAAAATTTACTCTTGTCAGTCGTGAAAAACATTCTGACAAGAGAAAAGCCAATTATGGCATCATTGAACCCTGGTTTAGACCAAAAAAGGGCTGGTTTAAGCCATTTCTAGCCATTTGTAGCCATTTTAGACCCTTAAATCAGCCATTACTATAGCAATACCTGGTCTGGAACCTTAAAAACACGTCAGAATGTGTTTAAGCGGCGTAGAAACCAGTTAAAACTGTTTTTACCAACATTGGTTTAGCTTAAGGGTAGTTTTACCCTCTTGGCAGCAGTTAAAACCACCCTGGTTGGTATCAAAACCTCATCATCAATTGAGTCACAGACCCTGTGACTCAATTCCAGGCCAGAATTGAGGAAAGTTTGCATGGATTTTGACATCCCACGCCAGTCAGCAAGGATTTTGGGGGTCTGGCTCCCCCTTCGAGCTAGAGTTCCTTTTCCCCCCAATTTTAATCTTTCCAATTTATTTTTTCCTTTAATTCCTCATCATGCATTATACTTGCAATTTACATATGTAATTCAATTGAATTGTACAGTGCAATACAGTAATAATTGATACCTCATATGTAAATCAAAGTTCACTTATGTAATACACGCACACATTTTGACATTTCAATTGAATTCAATTTAAAATACTTCAATTCCTCATAGCTTCTAAACTAAATACAACAACTCAATTTTAACACAAAAATTGATGGTTAACACCACATGTGGTGTGAATTAAACTAAAGTTTTGAGGATTTTCAATTTTTGTATTGAAAATACTAAAAACGTAATTTAAGCTTATTTAGAGTTGAGTTACAAAAATTTCACTCAGAGGTGACCCCACCTAAATTTTTATGAGGAATCAAATGGTGAAATAATTTTTATATGTTTATTTATTGGATAAAAAGTTGTAATATATTTTATATAACTTTTTACCAAATATATTTTAATTTCACAATTTTTATTAAAAATTCATTTTTACTTAATTTTTACAAGTAAAAATATAATTTCATAATTTTAAATTTTATCGTAATTTTATTTTTAAATTATAATTAAGTTTTGTTTTTTAAATATAAATTTGTATTTATATTTCAACTTTTATTTTCATAATATAAATAAATTTATTTTATTTATATTTGTGTCTTAATTTATCTTTTATGGTCTCTTGGGTATATGAGAATACCTCTAAGGCTCACATTCCCTCCCCCTAAAAAAAGTATATTACTTTGTAATATTGTTATTTCCAGTGTGTCTGAACCCTCTGAGAAGTTTAGTAGCTTCAGGTATGTCTTTTTCTGGCAACCATTCATCTTCACAAGCTGGGTCACTGTACCTAACAAGGTATTCCCTAGCTTTGTTGGTTCTCAACTTTCTTTCTTTGAGAACTTTGGTAATTTTCTTACTGCCAGATGGCTCAACAGCAGGTATAGCTTGGGGAATCTTATTCCTCAAGGGAAAGTTTTCTGCATCACTAGATTTATATGGCTTTATCAAGCTCACTGGAAATGTAGGATGCTTATTTCTAAGTTCTTCAGATAGCTCTACTTCAACAGCATTTTATCCATGGAGGGCCTTAATAACAAAAGGTCCTTAAAAGGAGTCTTTCTACCTTTTACATCCTTTGATGTTATTGAAGTTAGTGGTGGATACAACAACTAGGTCCCCCACTTTGAAATCTGGAGTTGCATGTGATTTATCCCATATGTCTTTAGCATATGCAAAAGAGTCCTCCATGCACCTTACTGCATGCTTAATAAAATCTTTCCTCAAGGAATCTTGGGGTAATTTGGGGTTCCATCCTTTTTCTAGGATAGCAGGAGATTGATTGGTACTGGCATGGATTGATGTTTTATATGCTAATTCCAGTGCTGGAAGCAGAGTACACCAATCATGGGTAAATGAATCACAATCTTTTAATTCAAGGGCATATGCACAGAATCTTCTTACCATGTCCTCTAAGGCTTGGATCATCCTTTCAGCCAGACCATCAGTTTGTGGGTGGTAGGCTGTAGAGAAAGACAGCTTAATTCCAAATAAGTGGTGAAGATTTGTCCATAGTGCTGAAGTGAATTTGGGATCCCTATCACTAATGATATTTATAAATATTCCAGTCCATGACACTACTCTATTCCATATCAGAAGAGCTGTATCAATGGCTGTATCATCCTTGTGACATGGTAAAAAGATTAGAGTTTTACTGAATCTGTCCACAATTACTAGGCAAGCATTATAACTTCTGTAACCTCCTGGTGGTAGGCCAGTTACCCAATCCATATTGAAAATTTCCCAAGGTCTGCTTGGTTCTTGGATTTTGATCATATTTCCAAGTCTCTTTCCAGTTGATTTATTGGATTTTTGACATCTGTCACAGGTTTTGCAATACTCTACAACATCCTTCTGCCACATTGGCCACCATATACAGGTTTTCACTTTTGGTCTAGTTCTGTCTTCAGACAGATGTCCTAAGAAGGGGCTGTCATGGCATTATTTCAGTACAAGATTGATTAATGACCTGTCCACAACTGTCATGACACATGTGTGCTTGGTCCTGTGGTAAAGTATACCATCTAGTAGGTGAAATCTTCTTTCATAATGAGATTTATTGCATATTTCATCCAAGGCATGTATGAGAGAGTTGTCTTTACAGTCTTTGTTAATTAATTGGCACAAGATGCTACAATTTCTTTCTTGAGTGTAACTGTGTCTTACTTCTTCAAAGAAGGTGGTGTTCAAGTCTGTAACACTTATTCCTTCTATTGGGATCTGTGGTGAAGCTTCTTTTGGAACATAAGCAGGATTATCAATATTATTTGGTATTGGCCATCTGCTCAGTCCATCTGCATTCTTATAAATATTCCCATCCTTACAAACAATAGTCATATTGCCTCTGTATTCTTGTATGTCTATTTGCCATCTGAGCATATGTCTGTTGGGTGTTTTCATGTTTGAAAGTGATTTGACAGCTGTACAATCTGTTATTACCTCAAAAACACATCCTTCCAAGAAGTAGTGGAATTTTTCCAAGGCCCAGACAAGGCATAGACATTCCATTTGACTTGCTCCATATCTGGCTTCAGCTTGTTTGATTTGCCTGGATATGAAACATATGGGTCCTTCTACAGGTTTATCATTTATGATCTGAACTTGGTGAAGTGCAGCACCCATCCCATCCCCTGATGCATCAATATACAATTTAAAAGGCAATTTAAAGTCTGTCATCAGTAATAGTGGAGATGGCCAAGGCTTCTCTTAGAGACTCAAAAGCTTTGACTCTGTCAACAGTCACTTCAAATACTGTGTCTTTGTCACAAAATTTATAAAGTGGTCTTGCTATAGATGCAAGATCTTTAATGTGTTGCCTGTAATATCCTGCAAAACCTAAGAATGACTGAATTTCCTTCTTGTTCTGAGGCATGGGTTTTAGCAATACTGCTGCAACTTTATTTTTGTCAATTCCAAGGGAAAAACAAGATACAACATATCCTAGTGCCTTAAGTTCTTTAAACCCAAAATGGCATTTCTTCAAGGAGATTTTCATGTTTACTGATTGAATTTTTGTCAAAGCTCTGGAAAATCTGTACATGTGCTCCTCCCAAGTCTTGGAACAGACAATAATGTAATCAATGTAAATGATTAACCATTCCTCTGAGAGTTCTTCAGGGAGGATTTCATTAATCATTCTTTGGAAGTGTGAAGGTACATTTTTGATACCAAAGGGAATCCTCAAGTATTCATACACTCCACAATGAAGAATAATTCGCAAGTATTTTCTTGCTCTTGGTGTCACCACATTTTGATGGAATCCTTTAAGAGCATCCATAGTGGTTATATACACTGCTTGAGATATTTGAGTAAGGGCAATTTGAATTTTTGGTATTGGGTATCTATCTGGAACAGTGTAAGTGTTCAGAGCTCTAAAGTCCCCAATCATTCTAGATTTTCCATTATGCCATGCCACTATGACTGGTGTAGTTATTTCTACTTCTTCATTGTGGCCTACTTTTCGTATTACACCAAGGTCCAGAAGTTCTTTGATATGAATTTCTAGAGCTTCTCTTGATTTTGGACTTGCTGGATATGCAGGTCTTCTTAAGAGTGGTGGATAAGGTCTCTCAATGTTAAGAATGATATCAACTTCATGACCAATAATTGCTCCCAGAGGTTCTTTGTCTGAAGCAAATGCTCCTCTGTGGTCATACAAAAGGGAAGAAAGTTCATTTTCTTGTTTATCAGTCAGATGAAGGCTTATTTCAGCTTTATTTAACTATTCAGACTAGAATTTTTTCTAACTCTAAGTTGACTGGTGGTGCTTTGTTTACTGTAATTTGTCTTTTAAATGGTAAAAAGGCAAATTTTTGGCCCTTCTTGTCTCCAATAGTAAGGTATCTGTCTTTGTTGTTATGTGAATCTATCCCATACATGATTAAATAGTCATTTCCCAATTTAAAATGGGTACGGAAGCAGTTTTCCATAACAACAAATTCAACTGTGATTCTCAAATTCCCATTAATGTGTGGTAATATGACATTGTTCTCAAAAATTCCTAATTCTTTCATTGGATTACTTGCACTATTGAATTTTATACCATCAATTGGCAACAATTGGTCTTCAAAATTTGGTACACAAGTCTTAAGAAATGATTTTCCAACACAAGAGCAGAAGGCTCCTAGGTCAAGCAAAATTTTGGTGGGCTTGTTTTCAATCACCACTTCTGTTATACAGGCATTACCAGTTGTATAACCTTTCCCTCTGTTCGGTTTTGTTTTCATAAGTTGTGCATCTTGAACTTTTGATAAATCAAGTTGACCATTGCTCAATTGTGGCAAGTGGGAATAACATTCCATGATGTCAAAAGTGGCATTGATATTTTCTATATCTTTTGAAGATTCAGAAAATATGGATGACTTATCATATGAATTGTCTTGAATTATGTCATGTTTTTCAACATCAGGTTCCTTTTCAATGTCAATTTCATTGATTTCCCCCCTTTTAGGACATGTATTGGCTAAATGGGTGGTGATTTGGAAAATATGGCACTTTCTGGCTGTATCTGCATATTTATACTCAACATTATTATAATTTTCTTTAAGGTTTTTGTCCACAGAATCTTTCCAAGGTGTATCAAAGCTTGTTTTGAGATTCACCCTACTAGAACCAATTTTGGTTCTGGTGGTTACTTCTTCTAATATATTGATAATATCCTCTGCTGAAGATTGTTCAGTAGTCCTGCTTTTGACAGCATGCTCTAGGTCACCTCCACATTGTCTCAGAATCTTTCTATGGATCATAAATTCTGAAATGTCAGGATATAATGCTGTTAATCTGTCTTTCTGTTGGCAAAACCGTAGTAAAGATTTGTATTTATCAACATTAAATTTGACAGATTCAAAGGCTGTTTCCACTTTAAACCTCCAAGAATTATTGGCCCATTTGTTGATAATTTGGGTTTTCCACCAAGTCCAACTTTGGTGTCCATGTGCTTGTCTCAATTTCATATACCATCTGTGAGCTGATTTAGTAAATGAGGTGTTAAACCTGGCTGTTACCAATCTTTTTGGTAATTCAAAGTCCTCTTTGATCATTTCAATACCCCTGATGAATTCCATATGGTCATACTCTCCTTCACCACTGAAGTGAGGCCATTCCTTCAGCTTTGGAACTTCTTTCAAGAGTTCTTGGCCCATTGTTGGTTCCAAGTTATGAAAATAAGTAGAAAATTCATTCTTTAATTGAGAATTTTCAATATCCAATACCTGTGGATTGGGAATCCCTGTACCCTCATTTTGATTCAGAGGTGTAGACATTCTTGGCAAGGTGTTTAGTAGTTGTTCAATATCATTCATTTTACTATTGTTACACCTTTGTGAATTTCTTAATTCATGTTGTAAGCTTTGTATAGAGGTTATTAAATTCTTTTTATGATCATCCTCTTTATATGTCAGCTCATTCCATAACTCTGTTTGTTTAGTATTATCAGATATAACTTCATTTAACTTTATTTTTAATTTTGATATTTCCTCTTTTGAGGTATCAAAATACTTTTTCAAGGCAATTATATGTGTCTTTACTTCAGTAAATGATTTTGAAATATCATCAAGAGGTTTCTTATTATCCTCTTTGATATTATTTATGGCTTGTTTTATTCTTGTTTCAATTATGTCATTAATATTGAATTTAGAATATTTGTCTGTCAATTCCTTGATAATGGCAGATTGCTCATTTATCTTATTGCCAAAAGAATTCTCATTATTAGAAGCTTTTATTGTTCTTAAACATTTTTCAAAAAATTTAAGTGTTTCATTGATTTGGCTCAGCTCAAGTTATGTGTTTTAAGATTGTCACAAATTGATGCATTTTTATCGGAGAGATGACTTTTTACATCAGTTATAGCTTCATACAATTCTGGAATAGAATTCAAAATATCAGAAATCATTTCTGATATTTTAATCTGGCCTCCTCCACTTTGTAATTTCATCATTGTTTGGGCCATCTGAAACACACTTTCCATGGCATCCTGTAGCCCTGGCTGTAAGTCTTTGGGGCTGGTGCCTTTCCTTTCCCCTTGTTCTGAGCATGTGGCTGCTTTTTCACGCTGTAATTGCTGCTTCTGGCCACTGGGGCTGTTTTTGGCACTTGCTTGGGTGTTGGAGGGTTGTTTTTCCTCCATTCTAGTGTCAAGAGCATCATTTTTTTCTTCTCCATCAATGGATGCCATCCATTGAGCAATTTGCAAGTATTGGGATGGCCCAGGAACTTTCTCACAGTAATGCAGTTTTTCCACAGATCTGCAAGGATCTGGTACTCCTTGTACTGCAGGGCATTGTTGTATGCTTTGTGGCTGGCTTTGTATATGTCCACTGAGGCTTCTTGTGGTGGTTTCAGCTCTTTGTGAAGGTAAAATGGTGTTATCAGCGTCAGAATGACCTATTTTAGTTTTTTGGAAGTCATCAACTGACCCTTTTCCTTTTGTACCTGGTTGGCTTCTGCCATAATCACGTCTATTACCTTTCTGGGAGCTGCTTGAGGGGTTATAGCTGGCTCCTGATCTAGTTGAAGGCATATTTTATGATTAAAAAGGCTTAAAATGGTGTTTTTACATCAAATAACTTACTTTTGGGCAAATTCTTAGCTTTCTGAAGGGTATTACATATATCCAAGTTAATCAATTCAGAAGATATTGGTTCAGGTTGGTTGTTTTGAGTCACAATAACAGTACTATTGTGGTCTGAATTAACAGTACTGGCAGGGATAATGCTGGTGACTGTTGAGGCTGTTTCAATGTTTTCTTGTCTTACCATGCTGTCAGACACTAAAATTAATGAAAAAGCCAATTAATTAAGTAAAAAAAGGTTATTTTAAAAAAAGGAATAAAAATATAAGCCTCACTTATAATATGAAAAAAAAATATTTTTTGTGGGTTTTTTTGAGTTATAAGTATTTTTTATATGTTTTTTTAAATTTTTCAATATAAGAAAAAAGGTTTAAAAAAGATTAAAAAAAAAAAGTCACAGGTAAATTATCATGGCTGGGCCCCCAAATTTAAGGTGTGGATATGAAACTTTGATTAAAAATCAAGTACTTTTTCTGTCCTCAAAATTTGTATAAGGTAAAAATCAATTAAAAATAGTAAGAAATATTATTCTTCAAGAGAAAACATGCCAATTTTATTATTTATAACTTTATTAGTATAAAACAATAATACTATAAAGATTCATTGTTTTACCAACAATAAAAATTATCCAAAAATACTCTACAAGAGATATTTAAGGCTACAAAAGAAATTTCTTCAAGAGCAATTTCAATTGGAATTAATTGAGAAAAGAACTGCAAGCAATTAATTAAGGAGCAAATTCTTTAAAAAGAATATTAAAGAGAAAACATGCCCAAAAGTGACCACAGTGAATTTGGAAACAAAGTGACAAAGTTTACAGTGATGAAAGATGCTTTAATTCACTTTTGGGGTGGTTCAGTGGTAAAAATGATTATAAGAGTTACAAACAATGATTATGATGACTTTTTCACGTGGTTAAAAGAATTAAAATGATTTAAAAATGGTGGTTGGAATCTTTGATTGATTGGTTTAACAGTTTTAAACTAATTAATAAAAGGAAAAGATTCTAACATGAAGAGAAAAGTGGGGCAAAGAAGACATTCTTTTATAGCCATCAATTCTCTTACTCCAAAAGTAAAATTTACTCTTGTCAGTCGTGAAAAACAGTCTGACAACAGAAAAGCCAATTATGGCATCATTGAACCCTGGTTTAGACCAAAAAGGGCAGGTTTAAGCCATTTTTAGCCATTTTAGACCCTTAAATCAGCCATTACTATAGAAATACCAGGCCTAGAGCCTTCAAAACACGTCAGAATGTGTTTCAGAGGCGTAGAAACCAGTTAAAACTGTTTTTATTATGATTGTTTTATCTTAAGGGTAGTTTTACCCTCTTAGCAACAGCTAAAACTACCCCAGTTGGTATCAAAACCTCATCATCAATTGAGTCCACAGACCCTGTAACTCAATTCCAGGCCAAAAGTGATGAAATTTTGCGTGAATTTTGACATCCCACGCCTGTCAGCAAGGATTTTGGGGGTCTAGCTCCCCCTTAGAGCTGGAGTTCCTTTTCCCCCCCAAATTTAATCTTTCCAATTTATTTTTCCTTTAATTCCTCATCATGTATTATACTTATAGTTTACATATGTAATTCAATTCAATTGTACAGTACAATACAGTAATAATTGACACCTCATATGTAAATCAAAGTTCACTTATGTAATACACGCGCACATTTTGACATTTCAATTGAATTCAATTGAAAATACTTCAATTCCTCATAACTTCTAAACTAAACACAACACCTCAATTTTAACACAAAAATTGATGGTTAACACCACATGTGGTGTGAATTGAATTAAGGTTTTGAGGATTTTCAACTTTTGTATTGAAAATACTAAAAACTTAATTTAAGCTTATTTAGAGTTGAGTTACAAGAATTTCACTCAGAGGTGACCCCACCTGATTTTTTATGAGGAATCCAATGGTGAAATAAATTTTATATGTTTATTTATTGGATAAAAAGCTATAATAAATTTTATATAAATTTTTTACAAACAATGATTATCATGATTTCTTGACGTGACTAAAAGGTTTAAAATGATATGAAAAGGGTGGTTGGAATCTTTTGTTTATTGGTTTAACAGTGTTTAAACTAATTATAAAAGGAAAAGATTCTAACATGAAGAGAAAAGTGGGGCAAAGAAGACATTCTTTTATAGCCATCAATCTTCTTACTCCAAAAGTAAAATTTACAAATTTACTCTCTTCAGCCGTAAACTGACAACAGAAGAACCAATTATGGCATCATTGAACCCTGGTTTAGACCAAAAAAGAGCTGGTTTAAGCCATTTTTAGCCATTTTAAACCCTTAAATCAGCCATTACTATAGCAATACCTAGTCTAGAACCTTCAAAACACGTCAGAATGTGTGTAAGAGGCGTAGAAACCAGTTAAAACTGTTTTTACTATTATTCTTTTAACTTAAGGGTAGTTTTACCCTCTTGGCAGCAGTTAAAACCACCCTGGTTGGTATCAAAACCTCATCATCAATTGAGTCAAAGACCCTGTGACTCAATTCCAGGCCAAAAGTGATGAACTTTTGCATGGAATTTGACATCCCACACCAGTCAGCAAGGAATTTGGGGGTTTTGCTCCCCCTTAGAGCTAGAGTTCCTTTTCCCCCCCAATTTCAATCTTTCCAATTTATTTTTTCCTTTAATTCCTCATCATGTATTATACTTGCAATTTACATATGTAATTCAATTGAATTGTACAGTACAATACAGTAATAATTGATACCTCATATGTAAATCAAAGTTCACTTATGTAATACACGCACACATTTTGACATTTCAATTGAATTCAATTGAAAATACTTCAATTCCTCATAACTTCTAAACTAAACACAACACCTCAATTTTAACACAAAAATTGATGGTTAACACCACATGTGGTGTGAATTAAACTAAAGTTTTGAGGATTTCAAATTTTTGTATTGAAAATACTAAAAAACTTAATTTAAGCTTATTTAGAGTTGAGTTACAAAAATTTCACTCAGAGGTGACCCCACCTAATTTTTTATGAGGAATCAAATGGTGAAATAATTCTTATATGTTTATTTATTGGATAAAAAGCTATAATATATTTTATATAAATTTTTAACAATTATATTTTAATTTCACAATTTTTATTAAAAATTTATTTTTACTTAATTCTTACAAGTAAAAATATAATTTTATAATTTTAAATTTTATTGTAATTTTATTTTTAAACTATAATCAAATTTTGTTTTTTAAATATAAATTTGTATTTATATTTCAATTTTTATTTTTACAATATAAATAAATTTATTTTATTTATATTTGTGTCTTAATTTATCTTTTGTGGTCTTTTGGGTATATGAAAATACCTCTACGGCTCACAATTACCCTCTCTCACAAACCACTTTGTACAGATTATACTTACTAATTTCAAGTAAATCTGTGAGATACTGGTATACAAACAGTATATCAGACATCTGTAAGCTGTAATTCTGATGTGTAATTGTTGATTCAATTACATTGTCATTATACAGGGCATATTGTAGTAAAATACAAGCCCAGAGGCCATTCTTAGACGTGCAAACAGCATCTTGAGAAGTCTTAACTGACATTAAAGCCCTCTTTTCCTGTTTGATTCAGTGGAGGAAAACTACATATCACTAGAAACCCAGTCACAGGCCAACACATCAGTGACATCCTTCCAACCAGAGGGACGCAAGGGAAAAGGAAAGAGGCACAGTGAAGGCCTTATCACAGCAAAGAAGTGGACAACCATTTCCACCTAGAGGAGTAGAAAACCCCAAAACTCTGCTTCAATACAAGGTAAACTAACCTTAACAGCTTGTACAGGGAAAATCACCATAATTAACCCAGTTGTACCCTTGAAAGGTAAATTGCCCAAATCAGAAGACAAAAGATTTGTACAAGGAACAGTCAAAGGTCACTACCCTAAGAACATAAAGTATTTGACTTCTTGCAAAGAATGATATGTCACCTGTACACCTCAGAAACCTTGGCTTCCAAAGGAACCAACCAGAGGACAGAGACGGCTTGTCCAGAACCAGGAGACCTGGAAGAGGACACCTTGGACACAGTGGTGGATGGCAAGACACTGAGGGAAATCATACCCACTCTGCCATTCACTTTCCAATTCAGCAGCAACCTCAAGCCAGAGGACTGGAAAGATATGGATCAAGTTCTTCAGCTCCACCAACTCCTCAAAGATTTATTTCAATAAAGAATGGACAACAAGAGGTTCAACCTTGCATCTCACTGGGAAGAACTTGGAGCAAGCTGCCAGAATATTTTCCTCAAAGAGATAGACTTCAAAGACCTTATGATAATCACCAAAGGTTGGAATCCCACCAGGCAGTTCAGACTCCTGGAGGTGAGGGCACACAGGATAAGGGAGAATCAAGCCACTAACCAAGCTATAGGAGAACAGCTAACCCAGACAGCGCACACTCAGATTCCTTCAGGCTCACAAGGAGGAGGCCAAATAAGCTCTCCAGTGGCTTCACACCTTTCAGAAACCAACAGATCAGTGGCCAAGGGTCACCATTCTTCACAATCCCAGGATGTTTCCAGGAGAAGACAGGGATACAAGGGCAAAAACAAGACCTCTTTTCACCAAAGGCAGAGAGAGTCAGACCCAATGATCCAGAAACCTTTGGACTTGGTTAAAGAGGTACACAAGAGCCAGAAGTAGTTGTAAATAACTCTAGAATCAGTAGTCCCCTTAATAGAAAAATTACCCCCACTAAGATTGAAAATAATACTGTCTCACCTGAGAGTAACTTCAACAGTGATGTGCTGTGGTTACAAATGGCGCAATATTCTGAAAAAACTGAAACGAAGTTTGCAGAACTTGAAGCAAGCCATGAGAGGATGAAAAATTAGCAGCCTCCATGGATAAAATTGCTAAAAATCTTCAAGAAGGACATGCTCAATTGAGAAAAGCCTCTGAAGAAACCAAAAAAAGACTGAATATAGTATTTGAAGAACAACACCATAGCAGAAGAGACAGGGATTGTCTGGATCAAGACATAAAGAAATTGTTTAGTGTCTATCATTACATGAAGACACAACCACAAGGCCATGTTATGGATAATCCATATCACCCAGATGACATCAAACCAGATTCCCTGTTGGTGAATAAGGCAAGATCTCCATCACAATACCAGGATGGAGATAATATGTCTTATTCTGAAAAGGAAGCCTTGAAACAGCTTCCTGAGGCCTCAAGCTGGCCCAAATTCTCTGGAAGTGGAGGGTAGGATCATATGGAGCTCATAGATTATATTGATGGACTCTTCATTGAGGTACCAAGTATACCAGACTACTGGATTACTGCTAGACTCAATACAGCATTTAAAGGTCATGCTAGTATATGGTACACATAAATGAAAGAAATCCATGGCAGGAGAAACTGGCCATGTTGGAAGAGTCAAATTATCCAAAAGTAAAGCAATGGTACTTGGATATGGTGAAAGACCATGTCATTTGAAAATGACAAATACTAAGTGGAAAATGATCCATATGAGTGGTGTCTTAGACAGTCTAAGACACTCAAAGTCATTTATTCCCAAATGAACACTCAAATGAGGAATCACAAACTTCTGACACAAATGCCAGGAGAACTAGAGCATGCAGTAAAATGTATATGCAACCAAAATTGCACTCTAGATGAAATTGCTAATACCTTACAACATGTAAGGAAAAGAACTAACATAGGGAAATTCACCCCATATAGAAACAGTAGTTTCAAAGAGAAACAACCTTTCAGGGTAGAGTTTAAAGACAAACTCAAGGAAAGAGTGGCAGAAGTGACTAATAAGAAAAATTCTTGTCACAATTGTGGTTCAACAGACCACTATTCCAACAACTGTCCAAAGGCAAAGAAAAAAGTCTATGCCATTGAGAAAGTCCCAGAGGAGGAATCCCCAACAGAGGACTCTGACTCAGACTCTATGGGAGATGTCATCAGAAAACAATCTGATGAAGAGCAGGACCCAAGAGAAGAATTTCTAGTGGAATACCAAGACAAAACCTCACTAGAAATCCAGGATATACAGTTGGAAGCAGGCATTCCACAAGATACTTCCAACAAAAACTTGTGCAAAAACACACAAGATGCACAAACATTCCTGGTTACACCAACCAAAGGAATTGCATACATACATGGAACAGCCACAAAAATGACTGTTTGTATTGACAATTCTCAACATCCATTGATCATTGATAGTGGCACACACTGCTCCATAGTGGCCAGAAATTATCTGGACAACCACTTCCGAAACTGGGAAAGCCAGCTCTTTCCCACCAAGGCAAAGAACTTGAAAAGTGCTTCAGGGAGAATGACTTCCATTGGGACAATTATCAAAGAGAGAATTATACCCCACAGGTATTATCAGACTCCATCCAGGGTTTTTAGTGCTTGATGATGCCCACATCCAAGGATTCTCACTGGGGACAGATTACCAGAGGATGTATGGCATTGACATTTAAAATAGGAGAAACAGGCACATCACAATTGGTACCAACAAGGAAAAGAAATTTTCACTTGATATATACCAAGTATCTGCCCAAGCTCCACTGGAAGAACTACTGAATGAAACCAGAGAGGGAGAGTTTAGAACTCCCCTCACCAGTAAACAGAAACTAAATTTACTAAAAATGCTGAGAAAGAATAGACCAGCATTTGCAATTGGTGAAGAGCCATTAGGCAAGATCAGAGGCCATGATATAGAACTATATCTGGATGTGGAAAGACCTTATTCACCCATGCTCAGGAGACCTCCATACCCAGCAAGTCTGGAAACCAGGAAGGAAATTGAAAAAAATATCAATGAACTGCTGGACATGGATCTCATCAGAAAGATTGGACACAATGAAATAGTGGAAATTACCACTTCTGTAATAATCACCCAGCATGATGGCAAGTCTAGGCTGTGCAGAGATTTCAGAGCTCTGAATAACTACACCAAACCTGACAGGTACCCTATACCCAGGATACCTCATGCCTTAGAAAAACTGCCAAAATCCAAATACATAATAAAAATGGATTGTATGAAAGGCTTCCACCAGAATGGAGTTAAACCAAACTTCATGAAATTACTCAGAATCATATGTCACATGGGCATATATGAGTACACCAGGATGCCATTTGGAAGAAAGAATGCACCAGCCCACTTCCAAAGGATAATGGACACCATATTCCAAGAAGAAATATTGGAAGGCTGGATGGTAGTATATATTGATGACATCATTATATACTTAGAGACATGGGAAGACCATGTGCAATACATAAACAGAGTGCTAAGTAAATGCATACCCATAAATCTGAAAATTTCACTTAAAAAGTGCAATTTTGGCCAACAAGAGCTACTAGCTCCAGGACATAAAGTCTCAGGTCTTAGTCTGGAAATTGACCAGAACAAAGTAGCAGCAGTACTGCAAAAACCAGTACCAAGAAACATCAAAGAGATGCAATCTTTCCTTGGGTTTTCTAGCTACTATAGAAACCACATAAATAGTAGTTTATACAAGTTATGTTCAAACAATGTAGTTTTTGAAATTACCAAGGAAAGGAGGGATGCATATGAGAGGATCAAATATGAACTCACAAATGAGCGTATTCTCATCTTGCCTGACTTTGAAATACCATCCAAGTTATACATATATGCAGCATGTAGCCAAGGCTTAGGAGAAGGCCTTCACCAGAGACAAATTGTGGATGGTGAACCAAGAGAGGGAGTAATATGTTACATATTTAGGAAGCTGAAAGATTCAGAAGCCAGGTATGGGGCCACCCAGACTGAATGTCTAAGTCTAGTCTGGGCTCTAGAGAAACTCCATTATTATTTGGAGGGTGCAGCTTTTGAAGTCTACCCAGACTGCACAGCCTTGAAGTCTTTACTAAACATGAAGACTACCAATAGACACATGCTGAGGTGGCAAACAGGAATCCAGGAGTATAGAGGGAATATGACCATCATATACAAAGAAGGTAAACGCCATACCAATGCAGATGGCCTCAGCAGATGGCCAATGGATCATGTCAAAAGCAACCAAGCTCATGACCCTGAATTAGCAGCTCTAATTCCTATCCATTTCATGGAAATAAATAGGAAGAAAAACTTCAGATTCTATGAGTGGGAACCAGAAAGTGGTACCCCAGACAGTGGAAACACTGACTCAGAAGGAACAGAAACTCCCATACTGGGAATAAGTTCCTCCAAACTGCACACTGAATTCTTCAATGCAATAATGAAGACATATGCCAAACACAAACAGTGTGGCATATTGTTACAACTCATTCAACAAAAATACAGGAGCCCAGACCTGGAATCCAAGTTGGAGGAACCCTGGTTGAGGGACTATAAGGACAATAAATTTTTCCTTATAGATGGCCTGCTCTACCATAGAGAGAAGCATACAAGTGCACTCACAGTGGTAGACAGAGACCACATCTCCCTGATCCTGCAGGAATGCCATGACTGCCCCTACATGGGACACATGAGTGAAGACAGGACCAAAGAGAGGGTATCAAGCACAGCTTGGTAGCCCAAGTGGGAACAAGAGTTGAGTGAATACATCAAAACTTGTGAGAGATGGAAGAAGGCAAATAGGAAACATGGGAAGAAGTATGGATTACTTCAACATATAGAAGAACCCAAACACCCATGGGAAACCATCAATATGGACTGGGTTTCAGGACTTGTCCCAGGAGGCAAGGAAAACTTCAATGCCTGCTTAATCATAGTTGATAGGCTCAGAAAGAGTATGAGGTGCCTACCATGTCACAAGTTGGATAAAGCCATGGATACTGCTCTGTTATTCTGGAACAACATCATATCCACCTGTGGGGTCCCTAAAATCATAATCAGTGATAGGGACCCAAAGTTCAAATCTGAATTTTGGACCAACCTCTATGATATGCTGGGTACTAAGCTTGCTTTTTCTACAGCTTACCATCCACAAACAGATGGACTAGCTGAGAGGATGATCCAGACAATGGAGGACATCCTTAGAAGATTCTGTGACTATGGCATGGAATACAAGGATCATGAAGGATACACCCATGACTGGGTTACCCTTCTACCAGCAGTTCAACTGGCTTACAACACAATCAAGCACTCTACCTCACGAAAAACACCTGCAATGGTTGAAAAAGGGTGAAATCCCCTTTTGCCTGTGGATCACTTGAAGAAAAACCTTCTGACCATCCACCCCACAGCCAAAGATTTCAATGAAATGTGGAGGAGTGCTTGTGACACAGCTGTCAAATGCATAGCTGAGGAAAAATAATATAACAAGCACAGGTGGGAAAAATCATAGATCGAACCTGACTTTAAAGAAGGGGACCAAGTGCTAGTGTCTACACTAAACTTTAATAATTTCAAAGGACCCAAGGAAATGAGAGACTCATTTTTAGGGCACTTTACTATCATTAAATTGATAGGGAAAAATGCAGTGGAAGTCAAACTCAGAGAAGGATTTTCCAGGAAACACCCAGTCTTTCCAGTGAGTTTAGTCAATCCATAATTCCAGAATGAGGAGGATAAATTCCCCTCCAGGAAGAAGAGCCCCACAACACCAGAAAGAGTGGAAGTGGAAGATTCCCCTGGACCAGTGGAGAAAGTAATCAAGGCCAGGAAGATCAGACTTAATGGCAAGAATCTGAGACAGTACTTAGTCAGATTCAAGCACCAGACAGCTCATAAAGACAAGTGGTTGGCAGAAGATGCCATACCAGATGGGAACCTTCATTTAAGGAGATTCAGAGCCTCTAGGAGGACTGAACAGTCTCATCAATGATGAGCCTTTTTTAGAGGGAGGGTATGTCAGCCTGTGACTCAAAACCAGAGCACAAGCATGACAGCCAGATACCATAAATCAATGGTATAGGCAAGATACCACCAGAACATGTAACTGAGCCAAATCAGCTCAAAAGGTATCAAAAAAATGAGGAACATACTTCTTTCCATATATACAGGTCCCATCACCATAGGATTAAGAATAACAAAGTTATTCCTGCTCAAAGTTGTTCCTGAGGATAAACCTTAATTTTCACCTCTCATCTGAAATACAGAGTAAGAGGCTAAACCCCATAAAATGGGTATTCAAAATGAAGGTCTAAGTAAGGGCTATCCAATGGTACCAGCCAAACTGAGCTAGAACCAGTATTACTGAAGTTATGGCCAAATTTAGGCCAAATAAGGGTGAACGAAATATTGACCTCTCAGCTAACTTTTACAGTTTTAGTGTGAGATAACTAAAGTGGGGTCTTTTGGGAAATAACAAAATCAGGGATATCTGATTGTTGCATTTCTTTCCCCATATCTCAACTAGGACAAGCGCTATAGGACAAACAAGCCCAATACAGCTTTTTGCCTAAACCATGCATATGTACAAAAAAACCTGTACACAGCATGACTTTGCCATACTTAATGATAGCCAAATCAAATGAACTACCATTGTTTAAGGCACATGCAGGGCTACACACTGAACCAATTTTGAAGTGGATATATCAAAAACTGACAAAGTTATGGCAGTTTTAAGGTCAAAATCCCACAGTTTGGCCAATACAGCCTCTCTGTGGGATAGTATCACATAGCTATGATTATCAGGTGTCAAACTGACAAAGGACTGTGTTTATACTTCAATAACTCATAGCTCATTCAATACTGGGGTCTTATACAGGTTCTATACAGCATTCTATGTGTCATACATGTCAGAATCAAGCTGTGTGGTCCCCAGATGAAAGTTTTCACCCTGTATTGATGAAAACTTCCCATATGTGGTTTCAAAACCATTTCTGAGCCCAATACAGGCTATAAAGGTCTTTTGCAAACACAATCCTGTCTTAGAGAGTGAAAAATCTTCACTTCCTCTACATGGAAAGGTCTAGCAGCCTTTCCACCCCATTTAAGGATAAAAAGGGGCCTTTTCACAGCCAGAAAAGGTTTCCTCATCCTTCTCTTGAATTCCTACATAGTAAAACTGTCAAAGAAAGTTATACTCTTGAAATATAATCAGGTATACTTTAAAATTAAGTATTGCAGTCTTTAGTATTGTAATCCAACAGGTAAAGCTGCACCCAGGGCTTTCAACAGTGCTCACCACCACTATTCCACAAATAGCAAAGCCCTTTTATTTTCATTATAAATCCTTATTATCATAGATACTCTTATTTTCAAACTTTTATCACCATGTCACAGTCATAGTTGAAGTTGTAAATAGCCTAATTACTACTTAATCATAGACTCAGCCTGACATAGAGTCTCTTGAAAACCCTAAATCTGTTAGCCGATTTGTAATTTTCATATTTGATTTAATACGACTATTATTTAATGTTTTAGTTAATAAACCATAAAACCAGGTATTAACTTCCACAAAATGAATGAAAAGACTTCAAAATAAAAGCCACTCTCAGTTCTTTGCCATACTTAGTAAATTATACTTGTCACCTATCAATCTATTAGCAATTGGTAGAAAAATAAAGCAAATATTTATGCATGTTCTTATGATAGTGGCTAAAAATATGTTCAAAATACACCTTAAAGAAAAAAGTGGAGTTTACCTCATAGATATTGGGGTCAATATAAAATCCCAAAAATAAGATAGACATTAGAAAAGCTAGAATCCATGAATAATCACCAGAAGAAAATTGGCTACACCTGTCAGAAGGTGCACCATTTGGAAATAGGCTTGGACCCAGATAAGGCTGGGATTTGACTGTTCTTCTGAAATGAGTTGAACCATGACTATTTATGTGTGGAAAAATTCTAATATCTTCTCAGCCACAAGAATATTATGGAAATGTAAAGAAAATATAATCATACTTGTTTAAATCAATTATTTAACTTTAACCAAATTCTTATCTCAGCTTTGAAACTCCATAGTATAGAAAAAATACTTATATTTTCAGATTTTTGATGAAAACACCAATTATCAAATTAAATTTTCTTGTATTTTCGTGTTTTTATTGATTATCCCCCAATGGTTTTATTCTCCATTTAAAAGAATTAAGGTATATTTCTTGAGAAGAAAAGGTCCAAAACCAAATAGGCTTACATGGTGGGTAATGAACTTTCTTGAAGGGTACTACCAGAAGGTATATTTCTAAATGAAGATAATCTTTAACATAAATATATACAGTTATTGAGGATTATTTTAGGTCTGACTTTGTTTATTATATATGGATCCATTGAATAAATTCTTCTGAGAAATCACGATTGATTTTAACACAGTTTCAAAAACTTATGGTAAATAATCTTCAAATAACCAACCTTAAAGGTGATAATTCAAACTATTCATAGATGAATAAGTAATGTAACTAATTTTTTTCTTTTCTTTTGATCTTCAATGAATACACTTGTTACATATTATGTAATTTAGATTCTTACTTTGGTGGATTTTATAAACAAAAATAATGAATTTGACTTAAAGGCTGCCTTTGGGATTGTAACGTTTCTGCTTCCATCTATCTTCCTCTACCCCTCTTTTTCCCCCTCAAAATTGAATCCCTCACTCTATTATAGTTTGATAAGAATATTGAAAATCATCTAGCTCTTAATAATATTGATGTATTAAAAACTCCACATAAGAATAAAAATTCCTATTTGGTCTTATAGAAATTTTCCAGTTATATTGAATAGGCAATTATCTCTTATTTTCCATATTTTCATGAGTTTTTTTCATTTTTCTTGTTCAATTCACTATCACAAGATAACAATGAGTTTTTCTCAAAAAATTTCATTCATTAGAATTATATTACATTTTAAATATAGTATATATTTTGATACTTTAAAATCTATTTTGAGTTTTAAATCTATGATTTTCATGGATATATAATCTGCTGTAAAACAAGTTGATAGAAGAACATATTTGCAAAAGAAAGTCAAAAGGCTAAGCAGACATCAAATAAATATGAAATAATGAAAAGGTGACAAAAGGTTTGAAGAGGAGAAATTTTGGATTTATTTTCCAAAATTGAAGATGGAAATAAATGGAGTTCTTTTGTTGAATATTGGTAAATATGAACTAATTTAGGCTTTTATGTATTTATTTTTCTGGAATTTTAAGCTTCCAATAAATGTAAAATCCCAAACAGATATAAAATCAGTTGAATTTGAAAAGAAGATTTCCCTCAAAATATTCTTACTTCATATATTAGAATTTTATAATACATTTTACACAATATATTCCCTTTTATGAAATACTTTATGTCTGTCTTTAAAGATTTTGAATCAAAATGATGTAGAAAAAAAATTGGGAGTTAATTTTTCAAAATTATGCATATATGGAAGGAATGGATTTGAATATGGAAAGAAAGTTCCCAAGAAAATTTTAGAATACCAAAATATTATGGAACAAATATGTGGGAACATTATAAACTTCCTATTTTCTATCAATTATATTATTGATTTGATTATTTTACCTTATTTTTTGTTTTATAAAATGCAATTTGATTGGACCAGTCTTTTTAATATATTCAGTGAGGCTAATGTGGCCACAGTTAATACTAATAGACACTAAAGCATTTCAAATTATTTTCTTGAAGTTCTTTCATAAGAATTGAATATAAAAGATTTTCAAAAGATCTTATTTTCTGACTTATGTGCTTGAATTAAGAAATTTGGGAATGAGTTATATTATCAAACTTACTTTTAATAAATAATCACATTATTTTTAATGTATGAAACCTATATCTCTCTTATATTACTTATTGCTTTAGACCTTATATCTTCTGTCAAGAATTTGGTAATTAACTGCCTGTAAATATAAAATAAAGAATATTTTAGCCACTAGGAAAAATTTAAGGGATTCTTCAACACAGAGGAATCAATTCTTTAATTATATTCAGGTATGTACAGCTCAAAAAATATCAAGGACTTGTTCAAATTAAATTTCAATGATACATGTTTTTTCAGTCACTTTAATGTAAAAGAAAATATACTCAAAAATGAGATTTAATTTGCTACTTTGCTAGGAATCACTTAGTTTTTTGATCATAATAAGACCGAAATTGATGTATCAGGTTGATCTGAGCTTTTCCAATTACAACCATATTTAGAAAATGCAATGGCTGAAATAAGAGGAAATGGATATTTTGTTGATTATCACTTCCTAGAGATTGTTTCCAGGTCTACGAAGGTATCTGCAGCAAGATATAAAGCCTTGTAATTCAGATAATCCCATGGTTGCTGAAATATAATGAATATTTGTTCAGTATTTTGAATCAAATTTTCATAAGAATTGGGATAGATCTTGGATGGTGATGATGGGCATGCTTGACTTTCTGCTGTGTTTGTGCATTCCTTTCAGTTGTATTAAACACTTCTGTCAGCCTTGTTTTCTTTTTTAACCCCATATATGTAGCTTGATGATGGGAATCCAACTTATGCAGAAGACTCTTGAATGCCTCAGTCCTCCTGTGAGCCTGTGAGGTATGTATAACATACCCATAAGGCCACAAATAGCTTTATACACAGTTAAAATTGTCTTCAACAGACTTTTTAATTGAATTTAAAATAAAAAATAACAAAAAATAAGTATAGCTTTTTTTTGGATAAACAAAGTTAGAAATATTATGTTATTTTTGGATTCTACACCAAAAATAACCTAGGGTACATCCATAAGGTGTTATACCCAAAAACACTTACTTCTTATGTTATTAGAAGATTTAAGAATCTCACAGTACTAATGTAACTTTTTTTTTTTTTTTTAAAATTGTTAAATTTAAGCTTAAATAAGCTTAAATTTAAAGTTGCATAAGGTTTATGCAAAGTTACCAAAATTTTGGCTAAAATTGAGGTGTGGTGTATATTTACTGAATTGGCTAAGGATTTGCCATACAGAATGTAAATCCTGTGTGAGCTCAATTTAAAAGGGTTTAAGGCCATAGTATGGCTTTAAATAAATAAAAGGGCAAAATCCACACAAAAAGGTGGGACAAAGGAAAAAGACCAAATAGAGCTGGGGTACCCAACTTTTTGGATCTGCAAGGATTTGATTAAGGTTGTCCACCTGTATTGGAGGATTTTCAACCTTATTTAAACTTTAAGATTAGACTTTGATCCATCATTAAAGTTTAAACTGGTTTTATCCCAAATTAGACAGGAATTTCAAGCTGCCAAAGGGTAAATTCCAATATGTAGGCTTTAATTCAAGGTTTTAAGAACTGTCAAAGCTTAATTAAGCTTGAAACCTTAAGGTTACAAGCATTAAAACCTTATCAAAAGTTAATGTTTGGTGTGTATTGCTATTTTACGTGGAAAAATAGCAATAACTTCAAAAATTTATTAAGAATCCAATTCTTAATGGATTTGCTTGAAAATTTTACACAGCTTACAATTCAATATCTTATACATATAAACCTAACTTTAGGTATCTTTTATAAATAAATTTCCTGGGTAATTAGCCTGGAAATTTACTCTTTTAATTAAATCTCAAAGAAAATTATAATTTCTTTAACAATTAATTAAAAATTGAGTTTAAGAGATTTATTCTTGAAACTCTATTTTTAAGTTGTTCATGTGATGAAATTTAATATAAATAAGTTTATTTATATTAAAAACTTAAAATAATTAGTTTAAATGAGCATTAAAGCTACATGGAGTTAAGAATAACACTGATAACTTCAAATTGGAATTAAAAATAAGTTACCCTAAGTTAAGAACTTTATTTTTAAGTGTGGTTTTTCAGTTTTGACCTGAGAACGCCCTCTATATCCATTATGAATTGTGAGAGCTTCTCTGAAGACATATAAAGAGTCTTTTCATCACTGTTTTTGTCCATCATTCATTATCAATCTAATCATATTAGAAATTTAAACAGGTTAAGTTTTATTAAATATAAAATCTTATTATGAAAGTAATTCTTAAGTTATTGTATTATTTATTAATCAAAATGAGGGATTGAAATAATAGAATTTAGATTATTGTTGTAATCACAAATAATATATTTTATTATATAAAAATTATCATCTTAAATATCTTTTAAAAATCCACAAATTCCTCTTAGAAACTCTTTAATCATAATTTTTATGATAAAAAGTTGTTTTATATTTAAAAATATTGATTTTTGGCGTGTTTTAACTTATAATTATTATTTAATATAATAACTGTTGTTGTTTGACTTGTTGTATTAAATAAATATTATAAGTAAGTTTTCTCTAAAGTTCTATATCTTTTTTATCTAGTATTAGTTTTTTTATATAAAATTTTATTCTATAAGAATTATTTCTGCACAGTGTGTGTCTTAATTCTTTTAGAAATAATATTCATATTATTTATAAGTGGTTAATATTCATATTCTCCATGTGTAATTGTCTCATTAAGAGCTTTACACTTCTTATTGTTATAACTGTCAGTCACTATAACAATAATAGAATAATTATAATTTATTATTGTTATTATTATTATTATTATTATATTTTTATAATAATAATTAAATTTATTTTTCTTATATATAATTATTTTTAATAATTATATTTAAATTTGTGGTTATAATATCTTGTTATATTATATATTTCTACTGCGGACAGTCATAGTACTCTTGATATTGCTACTATTATCAAGAGTTTCATAGACAAACCTTACACCTCCAGTTAAGTATGGTTAAATAATAGTTTCGCTCAGGATCCTCTTCAGTCTCAGAGCAACAGTAAGCAGAGGGAAGAAATTTTGAGGTGAGTTCTTTTCCAAGATACCTTTTTAATGTGAAGACTATATGATTCAATAGCTTTCAGATGATTTGATCAGCCATAATCTAATCATTATTATTCATATTGAACAATGCCATACCTGTGATCTTAAAGTATGCCTTTTCCCTTTCTTCCTGGGTATTTTTGGCTTCAAAAAATTGTATTTTTGTCCTCTAAGTAATCTTTTTGATATTTCGAAAACATTTTCATGCTTAAATTGAGATGGATCAAGGTCATAGTTTCTGAAAGAGTCTATATCAAATGTATAAAGCCAGTGCTTTGTAATTACTCCAATAATTATATTTTCCCATGTTGTGATAGTTTTGATGTTCAGTTAAAAGGAAATTTTTTGAATTCCATAGTTGAAGGGCTCAGAATTGCATTGAGCTTTGTGCATTCCTGGGATTCCCCTTCTCCCTCCATAATAGCTTGTATCTGAAGATGGTATCTCAAAGAAAGATCAATTGAAACTAGTTCTTCAGCAGTAGGCTGAATTAAATTTGGGGTAAGCTTCTATGAGGCTACTTCTGGTAATGGAGGTCCGTGAGGGGCAACTATAAGTACCATTTTAATTAGATACCTTGAGAAAAGACAGATTTGACAATTTAGGTTTGGAAAGTACTGTGAAATGGCTTTGTTTATTCTTCTAGTTGAGGTGGGGAATTTGGTATGGTGTACCATTATGTTTATAATTTCCAAAAGTAATAAAGGAGTATTTGGAAATTATTGGTGAGTAACGGTCTTGGAGAAATTTGAATATTGATTGTAGTTTTTTCTATATTCTCATACTCTTATTATTGAAAATGAGTTTCAAACTGTATTGAATATCAATTAAATATAAGAGTGGGAAAATATTTGGCAATAAAGGATGTTATTTGGAATTTCTTACATAAACTCTTGGGGAGGATTTTTTTAATGTATTTTGCAATATTTTTGATAATAAAATATCTAGTCTTCGCTACTCATTTCATGTTTCATCATTACTCTTTATGATACAACAAAGCACATTTCATTCAAGAGACAACTTGGAATATTTCTATATCAAGATAATAACACAATTTTATACATACTATAATTGATTTTTGTATCTAGAGGGGATAGACTCAAAGTATTTTCCACTAACCCTTTATATTATTCCTAGTAAGGGGTGAATTGAGTTTACAACAGCACCTTTTTCTTGTTCACAATAATAAACTAACTCCAAGTTCTCAATCAAGACATCTCTTAGTCTACTAAAAGAAAATCTTATATTGTATAAATAAAGGGAGCTTGTCAAATTAATATTTCCTGAGAGAACGTAAAATCCCATCTTGTCAAGTGTTTTCAAACAATGAACTCTAAATTTACCAAAATAATGCCATTGGGGCCTTGACATGGATTATTGAGATTATATTCAATGAGCTCTTGTCCAAGTTGAAGTTCTAACAAAGATTACAAAATTTGGTAGTTCTTTTTCTCAGTTGATAATATGAAATTTGAGATTGGACCCAGAAGAAGGAGGTTTGAGAGTTCTGCCATAATCTTGAGTCTGTGATGATAAGCCTTCTTGAAAGTGATTATCCTTTGGTAGTAGTCCATATATTCAATAATATGAAATGGAAATAATTCCAGCCATTTTTGCAGTAATGTAGTACTGTAATATTCTTATTCCACCATGGTATAATATTTATTCATCATAAAGTTGGTTTCCCTTGTTTTTGGACTTTTGTTTTCAGAAAGGTTTTGGGTTACAGATGTTCCATCATGAAGATGTTGGAAAGCTTTTTCAACCATAATGTAAGCCATTTTGAAAGTAGGGTCCATGTTTACCAAGGTGTGGGAGGTATTTAGGATCTCTTGGTGTCCAATAGACATGGAAATATCCTTATTTACCTCTTGAAGGTTTTTCCAGGAAGTATTGACATGTTTGTGAAGGGGCTTTTATATGGATTTGATGACATCAGTTATATCAGACCTTAAAGTTAATTCAATTTTTTGTAATTTATTGATGAGGCTTTGGTCTATTATTTGATAAGAAGAAAAAGATCTCTCAATATAATCAGAAAAAATATTGGATGATCTCAAGTTTAAGTAATTTGATAACAATTTAACTATTTTAGAACTCACTGACAATTTTTTACCCTCATAAAAACAAGTTCAACATCTGTTGTGAAGAGTTTACCAGTAACAGGGACCATGGGAAACCTATACCCTAAGGCTTTGAGAAAGTGTTTCAGAATGAAAAAATATTTTTAAGTGAATTCTCATAATATTGATTTCCCTTCATTTGAGTTTGAAATTGTGAAATACTTTTCAGGAGACCCTCAGCAAGAGTCTTGATAACTGGGTCTGCTCAAACATTATGGTTAGTATGATTAATTTCTACTTTAAAAGAATGATTGCTTAGCTTCAGGAGGGCTTCTAGGAGTTGGTGAAATATTTTATGAGTCTTCAAAAGGTGCACCTCTGGACTTAGGAGCATAGACATTTGGTAGGCTAGGGTGATTTGGATATTTTTGTTGTGGAGCACCAGTTAGAAGACACTTACATTAAGGCAAAGAAACTGAAGATGTTTGAGAGATATGTGGAGTATTCCCAAAATCAAAAGCCAAGGAAAGTGTTGAGTGGGTGAATGCTGATGAGTTAAGCTTGAAGGATCACTTGGAAAAAATGCTTCAGTTTTATTGAAAGGTAAAAGTGGTAAGGTAATAGTAGATGTTTATGGGGTTTTCATTGGTTGATGGGATGTTGTTGATTCCAAATTAAATACCAATGATGGTACTTTGAGGGGAGCTTTATAGAGAGTTGACGCAAGTCATGGGGTTTTACAAGAAGGAGAATCAGGAATAATGTGAAAGTTTCAGGAAACACTTTTCTCTTGGATTCCCTCTGATCTATTTTGGTGGATGAGGGGACTTGGGTGTGGTCATTCCTTGTGGATAGGGGAGGAGTGGGATAACAGTTGGGTCTGTAAAAGTTTGAATGGTAAAATCAATTTGAATTCAAAGAAGCAGCTATTTAATAAAGGAAGAATGCTCAGAAAAGAAGAATAAATTGGTTTTTAAAAGGGCTTTGGTAAGCCATGTAAGCCTTTAGATGTTTTTGACATAAACTGGTAAAAAGACGTAAGGGGTTTCCTGGGCCCATTTAAAATTGAAATGAAACAAAACCTGGGAAAACCCCCCAAAAAACCACCTTCACCCAGTTGTTTCCCTTAATTTTTCATATCCCCCCAAAAAAGAACCAAAAACCTAAATAATCCACATTCTACCCCCCCCAAAAAGTTACTTTTTGAAAAAAGCCTCAAAGACCAAATTTTACAAAGCTTTTCTCACTCTTTTTCTTTTTTCCCAAAGACCGCATTTTCCTCCAAAACAACCTGCTTCCAAGACTGTCAAATTCCTATTTTTTACCTTCCCTCATCTATTAATCCCACATTTTGACCAAGTTGTTTCACTTTTACCCACTCTTTTTAGCTTTTCACACCTTTTACACCCTCTTTTTCATAATTTGAAAGGCTCTTTCCTCATTCAAAATTCCCAAATTCCCCTTTTTCATTAAATGATGCTTCAACCCCCCACTGAAGGTGAATTTTGCACCCTTGCACTTCTTTGGAAGAATGTGCATAATGTTGCCAGGGAACAGGGGTATTCTGTGTCAACCTTGAGGTCCAATATGACCCACAACCAAGTTGAAATAGGTTGTGAAAGGTCTGAGACCCCAAATTCCCACAAGAACTCCTCCAAAACAGTCACTTCCAAAAAACTTGACTGTCCATTTAGAATTTATTCAAGGAAACATGCCAACAGCACCACTTGGACTCTTAAATCAAACAATCCTGAACATAGCCATGGTATCACTGAAAATATAATGGCACATCCTGCTTTAAGAAAATCCAATAATCAAGAAACATCCCAAATTGCTCAGATGTCTGAATCACATCTCATGCAAAGGTAAATTTGGGCCCAATTATTCAGCCAGAGGGAATTTGAAAGGCCTGTAATCCTTCAAGGACTCTAAAACCAAGTAAAGAAAATAAAGAAAGAAAAATTGCAATGCAGAAGGCCCATTGATGGTCTCATTGACATCCTCAAAGAAGAAAACTTTGTGTGGTCCTCTGCAAGGGATACTGGGGGACGCATTACCTTCTTCTTTTTCACTCACCCCTTGCTATAAAAAACCTTAATTTATTTCTTCATGTGATTCTTATGGATTGTACTTATAAGGAAAATAAGTAAAAAATTACCCTTTTCATATTGTTGAATTCAGCTCAACAAAAAAGACAATTTCTGGGGCCTTTTGTTTGATGAAGGCTGAAACTGAACCCTCATATACTTTGTAATTGAATCAATACATAGAAAAATCTTTTAAAAACACCATTATTGTTCCCCCTGCAGTTATTTTTATTGAAAGGGAATTGGCCTTGAGAATTTCCCTTAAGAAGCTCTTACCAGACTCAAAAGTCATGTTATGCATTTTGCACATAAATAAAGATGTATCTTCCCATCACCATGATCAAAGCAGCTACACCTGACAGAAGGTGTTGAATTTTGAATTTGAAATATGAGATAGATTGGATTAATTTTGGAAATAGCAAAGAAAATAAATCTATCAATAGAAGTTTTAGAAGAAATATAAGCCATATATGCAAGCCACAAATTATCAACTGATTTTGCTCAATATCAGTGTTTTCTCAGGCTTGTCAAAGCTCAAGAATATATAATTCACACAATTATTCTTATATTCCCTTTTTAAAAATGTTTCTTATCACGTTTTATCAATTCTTTTAAGAAAATTGAACCTCTGGGGAATTTTGCATAGATTTATATATATATATATATATTACACTTTCAATCTGAAAATTATTTCAAGATACCTTATGGGAGCCCATAGATAAATAAAATTAAATTTGGAACCATTTAGCTTTTAAAGATAATTATTATCAATGATAGAATATTTTTGGGAATTTGGGGCTTTCTCAACCTTGAAATCTCATGGGACAGTGTGGTATTCCATACCTTAATGGCCCAGTTTCAAGGGAAATTTTATTTATAAGGCTATAAATTGAAGAAATAACAAAGAAAAAATCAATAATTATCAATTATAATAGAGGAATTCAGCAATAAAATGGATTTAAATTCATCAATATGTATAATCCCATAAGCAAATCCTGGAATAATGGTCCATTTGATCACAAGAATAACAATAAAATAAGGAAAAGAAAAAGACAAGCTAGCAAAGAAATGTTAAAGTTACCAGTGAAAGGGGGTAGTGTAATACTCAAGTTACCCTAGCTCTGCTCAACATTTGGATTACTCAGCAATTCAGTTATTAACCTAAGGACAATTCAATAAGGAATAAATTAAAACAGTATTAATCAACAGTCACAAGACAGAAAGAAAAGAAATCAATTAATTCATGCAAGAAAAATCCATCAAAAACCTCAAATTACACAGCATATCTGTGGAAATACAAGCACAGCCACCTGATAAGCCAGGAAATATAAATTAAAAGCAGAATTAAGTTAGATAAAGAGAAGAAGAAACTCATACAGGACAAATAGAATCCCCACAATACACAGCATTCTCAACCTACAGCTCAAACAGTGCACAGACCTATGGTGCAATAGCTGTACAAAATCATCTCAACCCACCAAGATATGGTGCAACAAACCAAACAAATGGTGCAATACCTTCAATAAATGACACCATCCAAAGCTCCTCAGAAAAGAAAGCTTAGCCATATTACATAATCATGCATAAAAATGTTGCAATCAACTGAAGATAAGGTGCAATATCTTAATCAAATGACACCATCTCAAAATTCCTCACCAGCTAAAACATCTCAGATTAAATAATCATACATAAATTGGTGCAAAAAACCAAACAAATGCTATCTCACCACTATAAAGAAATTATCCCAGCCAAAAGAAGTGGAAAAATTCTAAGTCCCTTGTTTTTGAGTGCCTCTATGGAGAGCCCAAAGAATATAAATAAAGGTCCTCTCTCCCTCATTTCTTCCTTTTTTCCCCATGAATCCAATTAGTTATATACCAAGAAGGAGAATAACTATTCATCCCTTACTAGTAGGTTAATCTAGTTATTTTATCAAAGTATTATAGTCTTATAAGTTTAATTCATAGTGATTTCTAATTAATAGTAGTTAAAAGAAGGTCTACTTAACATTATTAATCCACCCTATGTTTAAATTATTAGTCTTATAATTATAATACTATCAATAATACTCATAATATTGAGTTTATCCCCATAAACTTTACATTATAAAGGAAAAATATTCTTATTATATCTTCATATTAAAAAAAACACAACCTTACAACTATATATTATTATATATAAAAAACCTACCCTTATATTATATTATATCATTTATATATGTAACAAACATCCACTCTATATTTAACAAAATCTTACCAATAAATTATTAAAGGTCTTATTATTACATTATATTAACAATTACCCTCTCAAACCATTAAGTATTATAATATATATAACATCAAATTGAACTTACCCCTTAAAATATATATTATTACTGTTATATTAAATCAACCTCTTATACTATTAAGGTCTTAACCTTAAAATTATCTTATATTATTATTTAAAAACTATATTTTATATTTTTTTAACTTATAAGTTACTTACCTGATTATTGAATAGGTCTGATAGAGACTGCTAAAACGTCTTCTCTAGTTGTAAAGCCACAATCTTAAATATTGATTTGTGAGCTCTGTAGGGAGATTGTTTAGTATATTCAGAGGGGCAGCTAAAACACCATTAGCACCCTTGGTTACAGGATTATCTCAGCAATTCAAAACTGTTTACCTGTGATTTCCCCCTCAAGGACTGCCTTATCCAATCCCACACCAAAAGGAGTTCCACATCTGGTGTCCCAACAGTGGCTTTTCAACTTCAAAATTCAACAATCAGTCAATAATCAATAAAGAAGATAATCAAATCAACATAACTCACAAAAATAATTATCATTATCAAGAATTAACCATCCACACTCTCATACAATCTGGAATCTGGAAACAAATCCCATTCCAAATCATCATCACCATCACAATCCTCAAATCAATCATACCATTTTTATTATCCAGTAAAAGCAGGAACACCAGAAAATCAAACACCCAAGGATATTGATTTACTCATTGCAACACCAAGAACAGAACAGAAGGAAAAGGAAGAATTAAGGAGATTTTTCTTCAAGTTAATTCAAGAAGCAAGAAATAACAAGAAAAGTACAAAAGAATTTGAAGGATCAGTTTATCAAGTAGAAATGAATCAACAATCAACATCTGACTTACCACCATTACCTGAAGATACTGTAGAAGGACAGTATGCAGAAGAAAGTGAAGAGGAAGATCAAACAGTACAAATACAAAGTCTTATGAAACAAATGCAAGATTTATTATTAACACAAAGTAAAAAGAAAGGAAAAAGAAGGTAACAAACATCTTACACACCTGGAGCCAGTCCAAGTGAACAAACATTACCAAGGCATGTTAGGCCTGAAGATTCACCAATATCACCTACACCTGGACCAAGAGCAACATCCACACCAAAAACAGAGCAAAGATCACAGAGTATCCCAAGGAAAGTATTTTTAACTACACCAAACCATCTAAGTCCATTACAAAAGGAAATTCCTAAGGTAACATCTCCTATTGTTAAGATAAGAGCTAAAGATTATATTCTTGTTTTTTGATGGTAATGAAGTAGAAAAATTCATAAAAAGAGTGGAAGCAGCAGCTGAAATTGAAGGAGGTAGTGGAGAAGATATATCAAGACAAGTTATCTTTATGTCCGCATCTGAAGAAGTTAAGGAGAAAATTGAAGCAATGCAGGGTTATGAAGAGAAGAACTGGACAAAACTCAAAGAAGAACTTACTACAGAATGGGGAAGAGTAGAGCCAGACAGAAGATATAGACCAGAATCTTTGAAGAAGCTTTTCAATAATACCAAAAGAGGAGGAGGAATTAGAAACTTAGCTGAATACAAGAGATTTATTGGAGAATATGAAAAGATCACAAATTATCTGTATAAATATGGATATATTAGAAGAGAATTTGAGCATAATGAAGAGCTCTATTCAAGCCTTTCACCACAAATTAGGACTTCCATAATTAAGGAGATGAGAAGAGACAAGGTCATGATCCCAGAAAGGGATGGTGGATATATTGTACCAGAAATGAAATTATTGAAGAGCTACATAGAGCAAGAGCTAGAAACTGTAATTATATCAAGGGACAGAGCTGGAGACATAACCTCCCATTATGAATTAAATAAGCCACATATAGATAAGACACTAGCAAAGAAAGTTCTATTTGAAGATGACACCATGGGCAATGCTTTAAATCGACTGAAGGAGCTTAATAATAAAATTAAAAAACAACAAAGACCCAGGAGTCAGGATCAAGAAGAAAAGAAAGAAATAAAGGACTTCATTAAGCAAATTAAGGAATTGACAGAAGCAGTACTACCTCAAAATAAAACAGGACAGGTATTCAAGCAGGAAAATCAAGCAAGGTACCCAAAAGATAGCTTACCACCCTTTTCACAAAGGCATATTCCTTATACACCAGCACAAAAAATACCAAAACCATATCTCAAATGCTATTATTGTTTGGAGGAAGGATATTCAGTTAATAGATGCAACTACCTCTTTGAAGATCAAAATAAGAAATGGGTCAGCAGACAAGGAGGTGAATTTTTATTTCCCAATTGGAAAAGAGTTCCAACTGATGGTAAAATAGCCCCAAAGAAGTTAGTTGAAGACTTTGCAAAAGACCTAGAAGAACTCACAAAGAAAATAAAAGAATATGAAGCTAAGGAAGCACTACCCAAACCTAGTCCAATGAACATAATACAATTAAAGAAAGATAATAGTGCAGCTGCTATAGCTAAAGTTGAAAACTGGGGAAGCTGGCAACCACCAACTATTTCATCAGCCAATGAGCTACTTTCAAATAATTATGGATTAAGAAATACCAAAGAAAGAAACTCAAGAGTAGAAAATACCAATCAAGAAGCTTTAAGATCACATTCAAAAGTGAAAATACCATTAAACAAAAGACCAAATATACCTGGAGCTTATATTGAAGATGAGCAAAAAGAAGAAGAGAAAACAATTATTCCAACTAAATATAAGAAGCCTCAATTGGTGAAAAATGAAAAGGAAATACTTCCACAGGAACCTAAAAGTGATCAAACTGAAAATACTCAAGAACAAATGAAGAAAGTCAATGAAAGGAAAATCATAAAAGAGGAGAAATTAGATATTCAAGAGATTATGGCACAAATTATCAAAAAGGTATTGGATCAGAAAATAAATCTTACCTTGGAGCAAATTTTAGTCGTGTCACCAAAGTTTTTTAATCAATTAAAGAATCTTTCAGAAGGAGAGAAGAACTCTATTAACTCAATTGATACAAAGGAAATTCAAACCAAACTCATAAATCATCATCTGGGTAATTATGAACAACAAAAATTACATTATGCCTGTTCATTAGGATTTATGCAAGTATATTTAGGAGAAGAAGGACATAAAATAATGGCATTAGTTGACACAGGATCAGAATTAAATATAATACCAGAAGATTCAGCAATCAAAGCAGGACTTACCACAAGATGTCTTAACATGAACTTAAGAGGAATTGGTGGACATTGTACCTCAATAGTTGGATTAGCAGAATTCACTCCAATCACTTTAGTCACTGGGGAAGAAAGAAATATACACCTTTTTGTAGCAAGAGGAGCAGTTCACACAGTATTGGGAAGGCCTTTCCTCGCAGATAATAACATAATATTAGACTTTTCTCAACAAAAAGGGGAAATATTCAGTTAGATAGAGCCAGATGGAAGAAGACTTTGCTTACCAATTTGTTCACCACAGAAAGTAGGATGGAGAGAAGACCCACCAGCAGGAATGGAAACATGTGCAGTTTCTAAACTGGAAAATTGGAAAGAAATACAAATAGAGAAAGAGTCAAGATCCAAAAATCAAGCACATTCAGAGAAAAGTCCTCATCAAAGTTTTGATAGTGAAGAAATGAAAGAACCCAAAGACAAAGTGGAAATGAAGGAAGAATTTTCAATAAAAAATGAACAACTTATTAAAGATAGAACACATTCACAAGAGATAGATCCTCAGGAGTACCACAAGGAAATGAGAAAAACTGACAAGACCATAAATAAAGAAAAATTAAGATCACATAGTTTATCTGACAAAACTGAATTGAAAGGAGTTGATATGACCTATACAGAAGAAAATTTACTTATTTCTGACATCAATGAGACCAAGAAAATGGAAGTTAATAGTGAAATTTTTAGGGAATCAAAACAGACTTCCAAGGAAGAAGCTCATACTGAAAGTAAAAACTGTAGTCTTGATCCCAAAGAAAATGTTTTCTATGAGAAGTCCTCAAAGAAATTCACACCCTTAAGATCATTGAACTCAATTTCAAAAGGAATAAATAGTATGAAAAAATCATTCACACAAAAATCAAAATCATTGGAGAATTTATTGGAACCTAAAAAGAAAGAAAAGTTTAGTTCAGAGTCAAATTCTGAGATTGCAAATGAAGAAAAAGGCTCATTAAAGAAGGATACTTACAAGAGTGAAAAGGCCAACCACTTTGAAGTAAAATTTTTAATAGACAATATGATCATCAATCCAATTAAGAAGATTAAGGTGAATCACTTCAATTCAAAAAACCATAATAAAATTAAAGAAAAGAATACAGAATATTTAGTAATACCTAGTATATTCAGTGAACCCAATTCAAGTGATCACATAAAGAAGGTTGTAATCCCACCCTCAATCTTAGAAGATAGAAGTATCATACATGTTACCAATATCAACTCTCAGATTACTTCAGCAAAGAGTAAATTCCCAGAAGAAGAGGATAATTCAGAGAATAACATATAATTCAAAGAAGAGGTTTCACATGAAGAAGGAAATGACCAAAATCAAGTAAAAGATATGCCTTTTTGTATAGAAGAACCTTTAAAAATGGAATTCCCTTGTTTTGAGTCAACAAGAAAAGATATAGAATGTAGTTTCAGTCCAGTTCAGAATATCAAGGCAGCTAACATTGAGGAGTCAACATATGAAAATCCAATTAATTCACTGTCACAAGTTGACATACAACAGGAACTAAATCAGCAAAAAGCCTTACCCCCTGAAGACAAATCCTCTGGGGAAGCTTATAATAACTGTAATATTGAAAACAAAATTAATTCAAGATTCAAAAAACTTCAGTCTATCAGGAACCATGCCAGAAATGAATACATAAAAAATACAATACCCTCACCAATTATCTTAGAAAAACATCTTTCTGAATCAGAATATGAGAATGAAGCAGGATTATTTTGTAAGATGGAAATACAAGAAGAAGCTGAAGATGAACATAAATTTATACTTACTGAGGAAGCATTCCCTTGGGAAGGTTATACAAATTGGAAACCTCTTAGAAATTCCAACCTTGAGGATCACAATAAAAATAATTCTAAGGTCAACTTTTAATGTGCAAACCAACATGTCAAGTGGTTGGAAGATATTAGTAACCCAAAGAAGAATGAATCAAATAAAATCAAAGATAAAAGTAGCAAAAAGAAGAAGAAGACTAAGGAAGAAAAGGAATATTTTTGGATTACTCAGAATAAAAAGATATGCCCAAGTTTGCAAGCCCATTTGGCAAGGCAATATCAAATTTAAACACAAAAAGAGGATTGGACAGAAAATTATGATAGAAATGAAAATGTTATTCAGGAGCACTCCAATGAGAATGAAGATTTGCAAGATCAATATCTTAATGAAGAAAGAAGAAATGAGCTTACAGCTAAGAAGGCCAAATTCAAGAAAGGTCTTGACAACAAATCTTCATATTATCAACGACTTTTTTTATTATAATTAAACATTTTCCTTTATTATTTCATAAATTTTAGCCTTATTCCAGTCCCAAATATCTATATAAAAAAATATATAAAAAAAAAGATAAAAAAAAAAATATCAATAAGAAAAGAGTTTCAAGTGTATCAGTATCATTATTCCATGTTATCTTATGTATTATAAAAAAAAATACTCAACTAAAAATTAGGGTGGGTGTCTATTTCTTAAATCCATCCTTTATGATTTAAGGTTTTGGGATGAAATTCTCGGGAATTTCCATTTTATTCTATAATTAATCCTCATAAATATTCAATATTGACCCATTCAAGAATTAAAGTCAAGCTGAAGAAGCAAATAAACAAATACAGATAATAAAGCAAGGATCAATAACAACCATAATAATAATACTTTATAAAAAAAAAGAGGCATTAGGAAGATCAAAGTTATAAAGAAATGATTCAACAAAAAATCAAGAGATCTTATGGTTTTAAATATCCTCTCATAATTATTGGGTTGTCATAATAGTAAGAGAAATAATATAAAATCAAAGAGGTAACTGGCCAGGTTAAACCTAGATGAAAATATTTCTTTATAAAATTATTTTTTCTTTTAATTAATTCACTTTGAATATTAAAAATATTCTATAAAAGAAACACAAATTATCTTAATTTTTTCTGTGGATAGGGAGAAAAAGACCTCCTTTTATATTGAATATGGAGCAAATTTCTTCCACCCACAGATTAGCCCTTAAACCTTTCATATATTGAAGGCTATGCAAAACTCAAAATAAATATCTTATCAACCATTTAACCCCATTTAGAATTCAATTTAAAGATAAATAAATAAATTGGATAGACTAAATCAATAATATATTGATTGGGTTAACCAAACAAATTAATCTTTAACTTAAAAAATTCAGAATCTTAATTAATTTAAATCTTAAATTATTTGGTTAAATTAATCCTTAACTCCACACAACTAAAACAAATACTAAATTAAAATAAAACATCAATTTTAATTTCCAAAAAAAGAAAAATCTTAATTAATTCGATTTTATATTGTTTGGTCAAATTAAATCTTAACCCCACTCTAAACTTAATTAAAATAATAATAATAATACATGAATTAAATCAACGTTATAGTGATTTATTTTACATGATTACATTAAGCTCCAATTTAATTTTAAAGCAGAATTTTAATTATTTTAATCTTATGTTATTTCGTTAAATTAATACTTAATTTAACTAAACCAAAACTTAAAAGCATAACAATGAATCAAGGTGACTTAATTCGTTGATACATTTGCTTTAATCACTTATATTATAACCATTTCTTAAAGCAATAAATTCTAATAGTTTAGATTTATAGATTACAAAAAAATAAAATAAAATAAATATAAAACATATATAAAAAAAAAGAAGAAGTTTAAATAGTTTTCTTTATTTATTTATTTATTTTGTTTTAACTCTCTACCATATTTCGCACATAGAGATTGAACATAGATCCGGAACACTTTAAGTTTTGAGCTGTTCTTATATGCTCTAACTTTATTTGATTTTTATTTTTTTTGAATCTTTTTTTCTTTATCTATTTATTTTCCTTTTGTGTACTATTTCCAAAAAAAAAAAAAAAAAAGAAAAGAAAATTTTGTTAGAATCAGCTATGAAGAAAAGAATAATAAGTAGAAGCCTCACTAAAATGGCTTGGTCCGGAGATTAATCTTTGATTCACTCTTTGTCGTCATCTTCATTGTCAAGGTACTAGTGAAGATATCAAGTCACACATAAATAAATAAATAAAATAGAAAAAAAAAAAAGAAAATGAAAGAAGTATAATAAACAAACAAATAAAACTTACTCCACTAATTTGTTTAACACTTCTATTAAAGCTCGTAAGGAGGCTCGAAGACCAGAAAGAGACCCATAATCGCCAGAATTATCGGGATGGTTTTGGACGTAGCCGTAAAAATTGCGACAATAGCGACGAAACAAACAATCAAATAAGTCGAAAAGTTGGCATAATTCTGAAAGTGAATTACAAGAGGTCGTGGCAGAAATGGAAATACTATCAGGCGCGGGACTATCGGCAGAAGTAGCGACTGTTTGCGAAGTGAGGCCTTCATTCAAGGCAGGAGGAGATGGGTGTCCGTTGGTCGTGGGTAAAGGATTGTTGGATTGAGGCCAAGCGAGTACAGAGCCAGAAAATTCTGTAACGGTGGTAGGAGGGGAAATACTAGTCGTGTTCTCGTTTGGAGCAGCGCTTTGGATACATGTCAGGGTGAGTCTATGTAGTAGCTTAAAAATAGTAAATACAAGCTAGCACTATGACTGTGACACACACAAAATAAATAAAAATTAAGTCTTCAGGTCCTACTGCTATGTGGTAACAGTGGTGATGAGTCTATTGAGGACCTGGGTTGCAATGCTCTAATATCTTTGACTGTAAAGAAACACTACAATAATTAATTATTTTAATTATATCAATATAATCCTAAGAGTACTACTGGTATAAGACAGTTTTACTACGTAAGGATGTTAATTCATGATAAGATGAGTCTTTTCCAGTGAGGAAAGACCTGCTTTTATCTCCTCTGAGGACTGTGAAAGACTGGTAGGCTCTTCACACGTCTACAGAGTGAAAATTTTCACTCTGGAGGCTGGGTTGTGGTTCTGTACCATCAATTCTGACGTCAGCATAGTCAGAATTGTGGTTTTTGGACCACAAATGATCATTCTGGATCAATACAGGGTGAAAAAACTCTTCACAGGCCACGTCAGCACCATTGTGACGTGTCCAGAGTGTCTGGATGACTAATATTAGTCATTCTGGGCGGGTTTAAGCTTTAAACAACCATTATTTTAAGTATCAAGCCAGTACTGGTTGGTACAGGTTTGGTACAGGCCAGTATTGGTCAAAATACTTCCAACCAAGATATCTCAGTCAGTTTTTGAGATATCAAGAAACCAAGAGCACAGAATTGAAGGGCTTAATGAGCTCTTCAATTTGGTATGCTTCATGTTTACCCTTCTTGCAAATAGCAAAAGTTATAAGGGTTTTAAGTTTTTGGATGTAATTTTGTACATCAGTATGAGGCTTCAAAAACTTCCATGCTAGATATCTTCTTCAATTTGGAAGATATCTGTATTCTGATGATACAGTTTTGTAGGGCTTGATTAGCTCTACAGTTTGGTATATTACACTGTACAGTTGTATGAGTGTATGCCAAAAATACAGGGGTTTGTTTATTTTCTTGTTTTCAGAATATCTGTATTTTGGTTATTAAACCTTTGAACCAAGATCCCTCAGTCAATTTAAGAGATACAGAGGTCTAAGGTGTCTCAAATTAAAGCTCTTGTTGAGATCTTTAATTTGGTTATACTTTTGTACAGTTTTGTACAAGCCCTCTTTGACTTTCAGGGGGACTTGGTTTTGAAAATAAGGTTATATGGTATCTCCAGTTGTAGTGGTGTTACAACAACATGGATGATATCATTGTGTAGCTCTCTATGTGAGCTTTAAGAAAAATAACAATTCTGGTGGGGTTCCCATTAAATATACATAAGTTAGATTAGAGGCCAGAATAAGAGTTTTTGCTTATTTGGTCTTATCTTTGATAGGGCATATCTTTGTCCTTTCTTATTATCTTTGAGGAGGTTTCCTCTTTATAATTTACTTTTATTGGCTATATTTGTCCAATGTTCCTCATACCATTACTTATGGCATGTTGGATGTCATGCTGGTGCTCTATTTTGAGTCACAGGCTGACATACCCTCCCTCCAAAAAAGGCTCATCATTGATGAGACTCTTTTGTCCTCATGGAGGCTCTTGATCCTTTCAAATAAGAATATTGATCTGAAGCATCATCCAGTTTTACCCATTGGTCTTTGTCTGGTGGTTCATTCCTTCTCTCTATTAAATAATCCCTATTTGAATATCTTTTTATTTGATTGGGGTTGTCAGTTTCAAAGTAGAACTTTCTTTGTTTGTCTTGCCCAATTATAAAGTAACTCTCTAGGGAATTATGTATGCTTATGCCATAGATTCTATGGTACTCTGTACCCATTAAGAATCCATCAAACTTAGCATTTTCAAGTACCACAAACTCAATGTTTAATCTGAGGTTCCCCATTTTGTGTGGTATTATAATTATTTTTTGGATTATTCCAAGTGACTTCATTTCGCCTGCAGCACTTTTAAAGCTTCTTGCTTTTGTTAAAAGTATCTCTGCATTCCACATTGGAAAGTGTCTGTCCAAGTATTCTTTGGCTACTACTGAGCAATTTGCTCCTGTGTCAAAAATCAAAGGATGCTTTTTATTTTCAATGTACACATCAAGTTTTGATTTTGCTCCATGAATAAAGGCCATACCAGTTTTGGGTACTTCCAAATACTCTTTAGCATCAATGGTTCTGCCACTTCTGTCTTCACCATTTTTGGGTTGAATGAGTTCTGGTTTCACAGAGTTTCCTAGGACTGATTCTGTTTTCTCATCCTCATACTCTAATAAATATTGTTCAATAGGCTCTGATCCACTGTCTGAATCCTGTCTTAGCCCATTTCCCATGCTGTCAGAGTCAGATTTGTACTCCATGTGTTCTTCCACTGACTCTTCCTCTATTGCAAATATTTTCTTTTTTCCCTTGGGACAATTATTTGCATAGTGGTCAGGTGATCCACAGTTATGGCATGTGTTCCTTCTCCTTGGTGCTTCTTCACCATTAATAGGTTTGAGGTCTTTTTCCATGAGTATCTTTGGTTTTTCTCTGATATCATGTGACCTAAAGGGTGAACTACTGCCAATTGATGTCTTTTTTCTGACATCTTGTATGACATTTGCTATGTCATCAATGCTGCTTATTTTGCTGCATCTGCACTTTACTGCATGTTCTAAGTCTCCTGGAAGTTTTGTCAGAATCTTATGATTTCTCATCTCTATTGTCATGTTTGGATCAATAGATTTGAGTCTTTTGGTTTGTTTAAGACACCATTCATAAGGGTCTTTTTCTGTAGAGTATCTGTCACTCTCAAAAGAGATGGTTTTTTGCCAAATCCAATTACCATTGCTGTACTTTTGTATTATTTGGTTTCTCCACCATGGCCAGCTTTTCCTACCATGTATCTCTTTCATTTCAGTGTACCATATATTTGCATGGCCTCTGAATGCAGTGTTGAGTCTTGTGGTGATCCAGTAGTCTGGTATCTTTGGGACATCAACAAAAAGTCCATTAATATAATCAATAAGCTCCATATGATCATATTCTCCAATTCCTGAGAATTTAGGCCAATTTACCACTTCAGGTAATTGCTTCAATGCTTGTTTCTCAGAGTAACTGAGGTTCTCACCATCTTGGTAAATAGACTCAGACCTTAACTTTGGATTCTGGGATGCAGGAGCTTGGTTTTCTGATTCTTCCTCTTTTACTTTGGTGAGTGGTTTATCATCTTGAGCTGTTTGAGGGAAGAAATTATCTTTTTTTCCCTCCTTTTTATAGAGAAAATCCACTTCTTTTTCCAGGCTTTGCTGTTGATATTGGATATTTCTTAAATCTCTTCTCACAGCTTGTTGTTCCTCTAATATTGAGTTCAACTGTCTGTTTGTATTTTCAAATTCTGCCCAAATTCTGGATAGATTTGTGTTCAAGTCTTTGATGACTGTTGTTTGGAAGGAATTTTCTTCCTTGATTGTTTTCATTTCTGAAGTCACTTCTTGAACATGATCATATGTCCAATCCATGAATTTACCCATGTTGGACCATATGAAACTACTACCTCTGGACTCTGTGGTTTCAAATTTTTGAGGGGGTATTTTATCATCAATAGGCATAAGCTGAGGATCAATTGATTCTGAGCTAACACTATTTGTAGGTACAGTGTCTTTTAGGATTTGTGTTCCTCTTGGACTCATTTTATTCATTGTTTCATCTAAGGATCTGATTCTATCTTCTCCTTTCTGAAAGAATTCTTGTTTCCTACTAGGGCTCCATGTCCTCTGCTGGAAACTAGCAGGGATGACTGGAGAGTCCTGGAAATATTGTCCTTTTGATTTCAAGTCCTGTAGCTGTTGGACTGATGTGGGAAAGATGGAATTTCTTCTTCCATGCCTTGGTGTTCCTGAATCAGATTGGGCTCTTCCATATGCCAAGAATTCTCTATGGCTTGGGTTTCTGTCTGATTCCTTCTGATTCAAGTCTCTTCTGAGAGTATGAAATGGCTGTTGAGATTCCAACTTTTCATTTCTTCCAGAACCTTTTGGCAAGTAATAAGATTTACTCATATTTTTTGCCTCATTATTCCAATTTCCTCCCATAATACTTTCATGGTGAAGGTTTTGTTGTCCATACTCCATGTGAACAAGTCTTTCAGGAGTAGATGCATATGAGTTATTTTTTCTGCATCTGTCCAATTCTTTTGTTGGACTTGGCTGAACTTGGTTTGGGGTGGAACTTTGGGCAGGAGTTTCCTGATAATAAGTCCCTTCATGGCTATTTGATCCAGAAGGTGGTGGTCTTCTCCCTCTATTTCTTCTTTGCCATATTTCTGGCTGATTTCTTGGGTATCCAAGATCTCTGAGGAATGGAGGTGTCATATTAAAAAATGACAAAAGACAAAAAATACTGTATTTTTCAAGGTTTTTTTTTTTACCTTTAAAAGGCCCTTGGACAGATTTCTGCTTTATACTCTTTGGCAATTTGCTTGGGAGTTGGTACTGCCTCCTTGTCTTTGAGGCTTGGTACAGATGAATTTCACTGTGATTTTGTCTCAAATGGAATGTATTTTTTCCACTTGAAAGAAAATGGAGAAGGTTTGTAATTCAATTTGAATAAACAAAATTTTCAATTCCTTACTGTTATTTCTTCTGATTTTGGTTTGATATTTGAGTTTTAATTATTTTTTATTTTTTGAAGAAATAACAGTTTTGTTTGACTTATTTTCATAAGTAAAGTATTTAATATTAAAAGTTATATTATTAAACTTGAATATTATTGATAAGTTATTCACTTATTGAAATGGAAAAATCAACTGTTAATAGTTCAATTTCCAATTTTTCTTTCTTTAGAGGAAAGAAAAGGGTCTATATCTTAATTATACAATAATTTTGTTGTATAATTAAGTTTTCTTTTGTTGTTATTTGATTATTTATCAATCAATTTCCTCCTCAGTTTAAGAAAGAACAGATTGTATTAAATAATATTGATCTTCAATATTAAAGAATTAGAATAATAATGAACTTATCACTCAAATATTTATTGCTGGTTTCCCAATAAATATTTTAATTCAAACTAAGTTTTACACAATTTGGTAAAAAATAATTATATTTTTATTTAAATATACTATTTTTATATGAAAATAAGTTTGAGAAGTTAATAATAATTACTTATTATTATCAATTTTCGTGGTAAATTGATAATAATGACTTATTATTATTAAGATTTTTTTTTTTGATTATTTATCAAAAAAAAAAAAAAGAAATTTCAATCAATTTTTCCTCAACTTGAGTAAAAAAAAGATCTTTTTCAATAATATTCAATTTGAATATTAAAGAATTGAAATAATAAAATTATTATCTCAATATTTATTGTTGATTTACAATAAATATTATGATTTAAATTAATTTTTACACAATTTGGTAAAAATTAATTATACTTTCTATTTAAATACACTATTTGTATATAAAAATAAGTTTGAGCAGCTAATAATAACTACTTATTATTATCAATTTTCGTGGTAAATTGATAATAATGACTTATTATTATTAAGATTTTTTTTTTTTTGATTATTTATCAAAAATAAAAGAAATTTTAATCAATTTTTCCTCAACTTTAGTAAAAAAAAAGATCTTCTTCAATAATATTCAATTAGAATATTAAAGGATTGAAATAATAATAAAATTATTATTTAAATATTTATTGTTGGTTTACAATAAATATTATGATTTAAATTAATTTTACACAATTTGGTAAAAATTAATTATACTTTCTATTTAAATATACTATTTGTATATAAAAATAAGTTTGAGAAGTTAATAATAATTACTTATTATTATCAATTTTCGTGGTAAATTGATAATAATGACTTATTATTATTGAGATTTTTTTTTGATTATTTATCAAAAAAAGAAATTTTAATCAATTTTTCCTCAACTTGAGTAAAAAAAGATTTTCTTCAATAATATTCAATTTGAATATTAAAGAATTGAAATAATAAAATTATTATTTCAATATTTATTGTTGATTTACAATAAATATTATGATTTAAATTAATTTTTACACAATTTGGTAAAAAATAATGTTTTTTTATTTAAATATACTGTTTGTATATAAAAATAACTTTGAAAAATTAATAATAATTATTTATTATTATTAATTTTCGTGAAAATTGCAATATAAAGCTTTGAAGAGTATAAATACTCAAAAATAAAATAAAATATATTATTTAATATATTTTGATAAAATACAATATATAAAAAATATATATTATATTTTTATAATATAAGAGATGAAAATTAGTTAAAAAATGAAAAAACTCGAAATTGTACTTACTTTTATAGTAAAAAACCTTCAAAAATAGTGAAAATGATCCAAAAATCGCCAAAATAGGTCCAGAATAGGTTAAAACAACGGCCAGGCCCCCAAAATGTCAGGGTGAGTCTATGTAGTAGCTTAAAAATAGTAAATACAAGCTAGCACTATGACTGTGACACACACAAAATAAATAAAAATTAAGTCTTCAGGTCCTACTGCTATGTGGTAACAGTGGTGATGAGTCTATTGAGGACCTGGGTTGCAATGCTCTAATATCTTTCACTGTAAAGAAACACTACAATAATTAATTATTTTAATTATATCAATATAATCCTAAGAGTACTACTGGTATAAGACAGTTTTACTACGTAAGGATGTTAATTCATGATAAGATGAGTCTTTTCCAGTGAGGAAAGACCTGCTTTTATCTCCTCTGAGGACTGTGAAAGACTGGTAGGCTCTTCACACGTCTACAGAGTGAAAATTTTCACTCTGGAGGCTGGGTTGTGGTTCTGTACCATCAATTCTGACGTCAGCATAGTCAGAATTGTGGTTTTTGGACCACAAATGATCATTCTGGATCAATACAGGGTGAAAAAACTCTTCACAGGCCACGTCAGCACCATTGTGACGTGTCCAGAGTGTCTGGATGACTAATATTAGTCATTCTGGGCGGGTTTAAGCTTTAAACAACCATTATTTTAAGTATCAAGCCAGTACTGGTTGGTACAGGTTTGGTACAGGCCAGTATTGGTCAAAATACTTCCAACCAAGATATCTCAGTCAGTTTTTGAGATATCAAGAAACCAAGAGCACAGAATTGAAGGGCTTAATGAGCTCTTCAATTTGGTATGCTTCATGTTTACCCTTCTTGCAAATAGCAAAAGTTATAAGGGTTTTAAGTTTTTGGATGTAATTTTGTACATCAGTATGAGGCTTCAAAAACTTCCATGCTAGATATCTTCTTCAATTTGGAAGATATCTGTATTCTGATGATACAGTTTTGTAGGGCTTGATTAGCTCTACAGTTTGGTATATTACACTGTACAGTTGTATGAGTGTATGCCAAAAATACAGGGGTTTGTTTATTTTCTTGTTTTCAGAATATCTGTATTTTGGTTATTAAACCTTTGAACCAAGATCCCTCAGTCAATTTAAGAGATACAGAGGTCTAAGGTGTCTCAAATTAAAGCTCTTGTTGAGATCTTTAATTTGGTTATACTTTTGTACAGTTTTGTACAAGCCCTCTTTGACTTTCAGGGGGACTTGGTTTTGAAAATAAGGTTATATGGTATCTCCAGTTGTAGTGGTGTTACAACAACATGGATGATATCATTGTGTAGCTCTCTATGTGAGCTTTAAGAAAAATAACAATTCTGGTGGGGTTCCCATTAAATATACATAAGTTAGCTTAGAGGCCAGAATAAGAGTTTTTGCTTATTTGGTCTTATCTTTGATAGGGCATATCTTTGTCCTTTCTTATTATCTTTGAGGAGGTTTCCTCTTTATAATTTACTTTTATTGGCTATATTTGTCCAATATTCCTCATACCATTACTTATGGCATGTTGGATGTCATGCTGGTGCTCTATTTTGAGTCACAGGCTGACAATACAACAAATAGTGTATTGATAACCCCCATGCAGGATAGCAATAATTTCGTGACCATTCTCATCAATATAAATGGATAACGCAAAAGAGGACATTTTTTTTGGGTTAGTTTCTTTACTTAAAATAATAGTAAAAAAAAGAAAAGAAGGAAGAGGATTAAAAGAAAAAAAAAGGGTAAAAAAAACGGACGAACCACACCGCTCGCGAATACATCCCTCCTCCCACAAACAAACTCCAAATAGGCCTACGGCGATCATGCAGATTAATGGGTGCTGCAAGTAAAAAAACAAACAAAAGACAAATATTAACTGTAGGTAATGCAGTAAACAGAGATAAAAAAGTGAGAAAAGGAGTAGGAACTCACCTGAACTAGACCATCCGCCGACAGAAGAACCCCGAAGGATGTAACATAGAGGACCGAGGTGGGATACGACAGCTGACTGTGATTCGGGTGGCGTCGAAAGGAAGTTGAATGATAGATAGATAAGAGGATGGAGGCGCCAAAGAAAAAGAAAAAAAAAGAGGCGTAATTGAAAAGCTGTCACAATGCTGTCTGCCAGACCTCAGCAAAGGGAACTCTTGCTGAAAAGGCTATTAAACCGGTTGAAAGACCGATTAATACTGGCAAGTTGTAGATCACATTCCACCATGTGACAGTACCCCCGGGTTTAGAGCACTGCGTCCCGAAGTGCATGTAACTGATGGTATTACCCATGTCACCCTCATGGAGTTACATTAGTCACAACGGGAGCCTACAAGGAACCCCCAAGGGGCGGAACCCTTGTACGCCAATGGAGCGGAAAACCCAGTGATTTCTGGTTGTTTGATTGAGACCTCCTCTTGTCTCCAACCGGAATTGAACCCATGACGTTGGTAACCGGTTTATTGTCACAATGCTGTCTGCCAGACCTCAGCAAAGGGAACTCTTGCCTAAAAGGCTATTAAACCGGTTGAAAGACCAATTAATACTGGCAAGTTGTAGATCACATTCCACCATGTGACAAAAGCAAAGAAGAATGATAATATATATAATTAATATATATATATATGTACAAATAAACAAAACAGAAATAAAATAAAAAAAATAAAAAAAAAGAATAAATATAATAAAATGAAGAGTAAAGAGGAAATAGAAAACCGCGGCAAGTGGAGATAAGAAGTAGAGCTGGTTTATTTTGAAGTATCCACACCCAGCTACTTTAAAAAAAAAAAAAAAAAAAAATCAAAAATTACTATTATACAAATTAAATTTACAATTATTATTTAAATGAAATGCAATTTAGTATTATTACATTTATATTAAATTAAATTTATCATTATTGTTTAAAGTAATTTTAAAATATTATTATTATTTATAATAAACTAAAAAATATTATTATTCTTTATAAAGTTATTAGTATTATTTATATTAAATTAAAGCTATTATTAAAAAAAAATATAAATAAATAAATATCATTGTTCTTTATATCAAATCTAATTTATTATTTAAAAACAAACAAAATACATAAATGTATTATAATTATTTACAATAAACCAAAAATATTATTATTATTCATTTTAAATTAAATATATTATTATTATTTAAAAAAAATTAAATCTATAATTATTATTTAAGCCAAATTAAACTTATAATTATTATTTAAATTAATTTAAATTTATAATTATTATTTATACTAAATTCAATTTATTATTATAAAAATAAAATAGAATAAATAAATTAAAATTGGGTTACAATCATTAAATGGAGAGGGGGGTGTCAATCAGCAATGACAATAACCATATAGAAGGCCACCCACCATTAGTAATAATTCATATAATTACATAATATACCTTATTATTATTTTTTATCATCTATATGACTTGATATCAATTTTATTATTAGCTTTTATTACTTAATTATATTATTATTATTACTCATTATTGTTTCACTATTATCATATTATTATTTCTTTAATACATTATTATTATAAAATAAATATGAAATAAATATAAAATCAATATAAAATAAATATAAAATAAATATAAAATAAATATATATAAAAAAAAAAGGTAGAAATGGTGGTACAATTATTAAATGGAGAGGGAATGGCCCCACCATTTAAGGTTAATTTCAGCAAAAACAAAAAAACAAGAAGAAAGAACAACCCAGTCAGGAAAGCCAACTAAAAAGAAGAGAGGTCCTAGATAAGACCTTAAACTGTCCAAATATTTTCTATTTCTTATATATTTTTCCAACAAAATTACTTCAAGAAGAGGTCCTTGATAAGACCTTAAACTGTCTGAATAAATTATTTATTATTTTTTTTATCAATTATTACTTCAAATACCTCAAGCAATGGTCCTGAGTATGACCTTAAACTGCATTATGATTCATTAAAAATAAAGAAAAGAAAAGAAAGAAAATAATTGTCTTTTATTATCAAAATCCTCTTTAACAAAGAAATAAATAAATGAAATGAAATATGAAGATCAACCAATAAAACAAAATCAACTATATCAAGATGAAAATGATCCAAAAAATAGTTATATTTCAAAACAAAGCCAAGAAGACAATACAATCATAAGAAGCTATGGAGATTCAAAATCAATATAAAGAACTACAAACAGAAAATATCAAGTGAAGTTATTAAAATAGAAATTCAAATAAATGAAGCTTTGATGAATGAACCAAGAATATTCCTCTTGAAACTGGAATGCTGGGGACAGCATTAAATGGAGAGGGGGATGTGGTATTCCGTACCTTAATGGCCCAGTTTCAAGGGAAATTTCATTTATAAGGCTATAAATTGAAGAAATAACAAAGAAAAAATCAATAATTATCAATTATAATAGAGGAATTCAGCAATAAAATGGATTTAAATTCATCAATATGTATAATCCCATAAGCAAATCCTGGAAGAATGGTCCATTTGATTACAAGAATAACAATGAAATAAGGAAAAGAAAAAGAAAAGCTAGCAAAGAAATGTTAAAGTTACCAGTGAAAGGGGGTAGTGTAACACTCAAGTTACCCCAGCTCTGCTCAACCTTTGGATTACTCAGCAATTCAGTTATTAACCTGAGGACAATTCAATAAGGAATAAATTAAAACAGTATTAATCAACAGTCATAAGACAGCAAGAAAAGAAATCAATTAATTTATGCAAGAAAAATCCATCAAAAACCTCAAATTACACAGCATATCTGTGGAAATACAAGCACAGCCACCTGATAAGCCAGTAAATATAAATTAAAAGCAGAATTAAGTTAGATAAAGAAAAGAAGAAACTCATACAGGACAAATAGAATCCCCACAATACACAGAATTCTCAACCTACAGCTCAAACAGTGCACAGACCTATGGTGCAATAGCTGTACAAAATCATCTCAACCCACCAAGATATGGTGCAAAAAACCAAACAAATGGTGCAATACCTTCAATAAATGACACCATCCAAAGTTCCTCAGCAAAGAAAGCTTAGCCATATTACATAATCATGCATAAAAATGTTGCAATCAACTGAAGATAAGGTGCAATATCTTAATCAAATGACACCATCTCAAAATTCCTCACCAGCTAAAACATCTCAGATTAAATAATCATACATAAATTGGTGCAAAAAACCAAACAAATGCTATCTCACCACTATAAAGAAATTATCCCAGCCAAAAGAAGTGGAAAAATTCTAAGTCCCTTGTTTTTGAGTGCCTCTATGGAGAGCCCAAAGAATATAAATAAAGGTCCTCTCTCCCTCATTTCTTCCTTTTTTCCCCATGAATCCAATTAGTTATATACCAAGAAGGAAAATAACTATTCATCCCTTACTAGTAGGTTAATCTAGTTATTTTATTAAAGTATTATAGACTTATAAGTTTGATTCATAGTGATTTCTAATTAATAGTAGTTAACAGAAGGTCTACTTAACATTATTAATCCACCCTATGTTCAAATTATTAGTCTTATAATTATAATACTATCAATAATACTCATAATATTGAGTTTATCCCCATAAACTTTACATTATAAAGGAAAAATATTCTTATTATATCTTCATATTAGAAAAAAACCAACCTTACAACTATATATTATTATATATAAAAAACCTACCCTTATATTATATTATATCATTTATATATGTAACAAACATCCACTCTATATTTAACAAAATCTTACCAATAAATTATTAAAGGTCTTATTATTACATTATATTAACAATTACCCTCTCAAACCATTAAGTATTATAATATATATAACATCAAATTGAACTTACCCCTTAAAATATATATTATTACTGTTATATTCAATCAACCTCTTATACTATTAAGGTCTTACCCTTAAAGTTATCTTATATTATTATTTGAAAACTATATTTTATATTTTTTTTAACTTATAAGTTACTTACCTGATTATTGAATAGGTCTGATAGAGACTGCTAAAAAGTCTTCTCTAGTTGTAAAGCCACAATCTTAAATATTGATTTGTGAGCTTTGCAGGAAGATTGCTTAGTATATTCAGAGGGGCAGCTAAAACACCATTAGCACCCTTGGTTACAGGATTATCTCAGCAATTCAAAACTGTGTACCTGTGATTTCCCCCTCAAGGACTGCCTTATCCAATCCCACACCAAAAGGAGTTCCACAACAGGTACCATACAATTCAATTTTTTTCATTACGAAAATATGTATTATGGAAGGAATTATATACCATCTTTTTTCTCTCTTTTATGATTAAGGTTTTGCTTAAAATTGTCAAAAATGTCAATATTTATGGTACAAAGTCATTTTTAGGAGAGGAAAATCAAAATTTGTTATATTTTGCAATAATATCACCTCTAGTTTAGCCCATAAAATGATTTAAAGGACATTTTTCCACTTATATCCACATGAAATAAATATACAAAGTAGAATATTGGGCTACCATTTTAGAGCTGGCTACTTTTGTATCATACTACTTCATGGGTTAATATAAAGAATAGTCTTATCTTAATATAAAGAACATGGCTGAATATTATAATTTTAAATCTTCATAAAGATAGAATCATAATATGTCTAAATTATGTGAGGCACTAGATTTTTGTTTTCTCAAGACCAATTTATCTTCAGTCTATAAGCTTCTGTGGAGAATTTATGAGTTCTGAAATAATCCTCTTGATATAATGTGCTACTAGAATATGTGTAAAACACATCATTTTACTTTTAATTTAGAAAAAATTAGGGTAAGAGATGTATCAAGAAGTTACATGAAGCTGAAATAATGCAAGTTTTTTCAAAAATGTTAGGAAAGGTAGTCTTCATTTGTCAATGTGGCCAACCATTGGTTTTATCGATTATTCAATTACATGAAATAATTTTATGAAGAAAGATTTCTAAATCATCTTTTTTTGATTGTTTTCCCTTTATTCTATATTTTTTTGAATTTTGAATTCAATAAAATTAAATTTCAATCAATTTGTAATGATCAGGATATATGATATATCAAGAGCCCTTCATGCAAGCAAAAATATTAAATTTCATATGAACTTGACAGATTGATAAATTTAATCATTTTGAAATACTCTTTTGATTAATAAAAACTACATACTTGAAAACTCAAACTATCAGGAGTAATGCAGACAAGTGTTTTTTCATTTCTTTAGATTAAAGTTCCCTAAGCTTATGAAAGTCACCTTTTTATTCTATTATAAGTCATTGAATTCAAAAATATATATGAACTCAATAGACAATGAAAAAAATCAAAACCTTCCTATGTATGAATAGCTGAGAAAGCTCATTTAGCTTTCTTCAAAAAAATAAAAACCCTAAATAGTCTTTAGGAAAGATTACTTGTATAAATAGGTTCTTTCAATGAGTCTATTTTGCAAAGTCTCTCTAAAAAGTGCCTGTGAGTTTTCTTAATTTATCATTATTTCAATAAGCTCATAAAGCCTAAAATAATGAGAAATTCAGAATGATCAGCTGTTTATTGATTGAATCTAAAGAAATGATATATTAAGCTCTTTCAAGTTCTTCTCAAAGATAATATGAGGACATCTCTTCTTTTCTTTGGTATTTATCCTTAAAAAAGGGCTTAAGTATTGATTAAATTCATATTGTTGTATTCCATACCATTTTTTACCAGGATCAAGCTCATAGTACCCCATAGCAGCAGTAAATTCAACCCACAGGAAGACTCACAGTTAAGCTTTACACCAAAAGGTCAGTTTTAAAGCAAGAAGCTGGAGTTAATTCATAATAACAGGCCACAGGCACCAAAGGGAAGTGTATTTGTTTAAATAAATCATTCAATTCAACTATGCATATGTAAAAGTAAACTTACATCTAGAAAACTAGTTACAAAAAATGAGGTACCACCCTTTAAATTACACAACCCACCCAGCTTTACACCCCTCTATAGCCACAGGTCTCATGCAGCATGAAAATGACACCTTCATTAATTAAATAGCCACCTTGCATTCAACATAGAAAAGTCACGTGATGAAAAGCTCAACCCCATGTATTTCCTTAAGTTTATTCTCAACACAGCCAAAGGAATGCCTTATCTTATATCCACAGTAACCTCACTTCAAACCTTAAAAAAAGAATCAAAATTCTTCACACAACTTATCACCTCATGAAAGACAAAACTAGTTACAACAGTCTTTATGCATTACACACTCTTACTTAAATCTCAAACACCTGACTATGCACAGAATGTGTCAAACAAAAAAAGCACATCATCTCATACACAAACATAAATTCATTGGTGAAAGAAGTTATTGCCTGACCTCATTTTAAAGTTCAAGAAGACAAAACACAACCATGAAACATGCATAACTTACACAGCCACTTCTACCAAGCCCAAAACATGACATATGAAAAGGAAATACAAGGTCATCATGTGATACTTCACCCACCAACAGAATTTCATGTGACAGAAAAAAGGCTGTGCACAAGAAAAATCCACAGCAAAAATGAAATCACCCCCTGCATGCAAGGAAAATCCAAGAGTATCATTTCATAATCAGATCACCAAAATATCAGCATGTGATAAATGGGGGCTGTGCAGAGAAAAAATTATCACCAAACCTTAAATCATCTGACCCATGCAAGAAAGGTCCTCACCAAAAACAAAGCTGCATGATTAAATAAAGAGGAATCAGAGGGGAAAAAGACAGCTCTAATGGAGGCCCACCTGGGCTCTAAAAAGGTATAAATAGAGGGTCTCTCCCCCCAAATCTCAAAAGTCTCCCCATGCACATATAAGCACAGGAATAAGTCATCCCTCACCTGGGAGGTAGTACAGTCTATTATAGTTAATTTACTTTCCCAGTATGTCAGGCTGAGTCTATATTGAAGTGGTAATAAGGGTATTTAAAACTAGAATTATGACTGTGACACGTAGAAAATTGATTTAAAATAAGGGTGTGTGGTTTTAACAGATGATTTATAATATAATTAAGGGGTTCTACTATTGAATAATAGTGGTGGTGAGCGCTATTGAGAACCCAGTGGGCAATCTTACCAGTTGGGTTACTATAATAAGAGTTACAATAATTAAATATATAATTATACCTGTTTATTACCCAAGAGTAAAACTGTTTTTGACAGTTTACTATGTAGGGTATTCAAGAGCAGGATGAGGAGACAATTCTGGCTGTGAAAAGCCTCCTTTTTATCCTGAAATGGGGTGGAAAGGCTGCTAGACCTTTCCACGTAGAGGAAGTGAAGATTTTTCACCTTCCTGGACAGGCTTGGGGTTTGCAAGCAACCTGTATGACCTGTATTGGGCTCAGATGTGGTTTTGAAACCACATCTGGGCAGTTTTCACCAATACAGGGTGAAAAGTTTCATCTGGGGACCTCACGGCCTGATTCTGACGTGTATGACGCGTAGAATGCTGTACAGAAACTGTATGGGACCCCAGTATTGACTGACATATGAGTTATTGATATAAAAACATGCTTCTACCTATTTGACACCTCATATTCATGATTATGGGATATTATCCCATGGTAAGGCTGTATATGACAGCAGGTGGGATTTGAATCTTAAAACAGCTATACCTTTGTCAATTATTGAGATATCGACCTCAAAATTAGTTCAGTGTGTAGCCGTGTATGTGCTCTACACAATGGTACCTCATTTGATATGGGTATCATTAAATATGGCAAAGTTATCCCATGTACAAGATTTTTGTACTTTTGCGTGTTTTAGGCAAAAAGCTGTATTGAGCTTGTTTACCCCATACCTTCTGCAGTAGTTGAGATATGAGGAAGTGGAAGACACCATCAGATATCCCTGATTGTGCTCTTTCCAAAAAGACCCCACTTCAGGTATCCCACACTAAAACTGTAGAAGTTAGATGAGAGGTGAATGTTTTGTTCACCCTTATTTGGCCTGAAACTGACCATAACTCCAGTAATATTGGTGCTAGCTCAGTTTGGCTGGTACCATTGGATAGCCCTGGCTTAGAGCTTCATTTTGAGTACCCATTTGATGGGGTTAAGCCTCTACTTCTAGATTTTAGATGAGAGGTGAAAATGAAGGTTTATGCTCAGCAATACTTTGAGCAGGAATAACTTTGTTATTTCTAGTCCTATGGTGATGGGCTTATATTTTCAGGAAGGGGTTAGTTTCCTCTTTCTTTTGATAACTTTTGAGCTGATTTGGTGCAGCTCCATGCTTTGGTGGTATCATGGCTATACCATTGGTTTATGGTATTTTGGCTGTCATGCTTGTGCTCTGGTTTGAGTCACAGGCTGACATACCCTCCCTCTAAAAAAGACTCATCATTGATGAGACTGTTCAGTCCTCCTAGAGGCTCTGAATATCCTTAAATGAAGGGTCCCATCTGGTATGGCATCCTCTGCCAACCATTTGTCTTTATCTGCTGTCTGGTTCTTGAATCCGACTAGGTATTGTCTTTGATCCTTCCCATTGAGTCTGATCTTCCTGGCCCTGATGATCTTACTCACAGGTCCAGGGGAGTCCTCCACTTCCACTATCTCTTGTGGTGTGGGGTTCTTTCTCCTGGAGGGGAATTTATCCTCCTCTGTCTGGAAGTATGGTTTGACCAAACTCACTGGAAAGACTGGATGCTTCCTTGAAAACTCCTCAGTGAGTTTGACTTCCACTGAATTTCTTCCTATCAACTTAATGATAGTAAAAGGTCCTACAAATGAGTCCCTCATCTTTTTAGGTCCTTTGAGATTGGTGAAGTTCAGTGTAGACACTAACACCTGGTCCCCTTCCTTGAAGTCAGGTTCCATATGTGATCTGTCCCACCTCTGCTTATTATATTCTTTTGCCTCAGCTATGCATTTGGCAGCTGTGTCACAGGCCCTCTTCCACATATCATGGAAGTCTTTGGCTGTGGGGTGGATAGTCAGGAGATTTTTCTTTAAGTGATCCACAGGCAACAGGGGGTTCCACCCTTTCTCCACCAGTGCAGGTGTTCTACCTGTGGTGGAGTGCTGGCTTGTATTATAAGCCAGTTGGACTGCTGGTAAGAGGGTAACCCAATCATGGGTGTATCCCTCATGGTCCTTGTATTCCATGCCATAGGCACAGAATCTTCTGAGGATGTCCTCCATTGTTTGGATCATCCTTTCAGCTAGGCCATCTGTTTGTGGATGGTAAGCTGTGGAAAAAGCAAGTTTGGTACCAAGCATGTCATATAAGTTAGTCCAAAATTCAGATGTGAATTTTGGGTCCCTATCACTAATGATGATCTTAGGGACTCCACAGGTAGATATGATGTTATTCCAAAACAACAGAGCAGTATCCATGGCTGTGTCCTCTTTATGGCATGGTAGACACCTCATGCTCTTGCTGAACCTATCAACTATGATCAAACAGGCATTATAGTTTTCTTTGCCTCCTGGGACAAGTCCTGTAACCCAGTCCATGTTGATGGTTTCCCATGGGTGCTTGGGTTCTTCTATGTGTTGAAGTAACCCATACTTCTTCCCATGTTTCCTATTTGCCTTTTGGCATCTTTCACAAGTGTTGATGTATTCACTCAACTCTTGTTCCCACTTGGGCCACCAAGCTGTGCTTGCTACCCTCTCTTTGGTCCTGTCTTCACTCATGCGTCCCATATAGGGGCAGTCATGGCATTCTTGTAGGATCAATGAGATGTGGTCTCTGTCTACCACTGTGAGTGCACTTGTGTGCTTTTCTCTATGGTAGAGCAGGCCATCTATAAGAAAAATTTATTGTCCTTATAGTTCCTCAACCAGGGTTCATCCAACTGGGTTTCCAGTTCTGGACTCCTGTACTTTTGTTGAAGGAGTTGGAGTAGTATGCTACACTGTTTGGGTTTGGCATAAGACTTCTGTACTGCAATGAAGAATTCATTGTGCAGTTCTGAGGAACTTATTCCCAGTATGGGAGTTTCTGTCCCTTCTGAGTCAGTATTTCCACTGTCAAGGGTACCACCTTCTGGTGCCCATTCAGATAATCTGACGTTCTTCCTCCTATCTATTTCCATGAAATGGATAGGGATTTTGGCTGCAACTTCTGGGTCATGAGCTGGATTGCTTTTGACATTGTCCAGTGTCCATCTGCTGAGGCCATCTGCATTGGTATGGCTTTTACCTTCCTTGTATATGATGGTCATGTTCCCTCTATACTCCTGGATGGCTATTTTCCATCTCAGCATATGTCTATTTGTAGTCTTCATGTTTAGGAAAGACTTCAAGGCTGTGCAATCTGTGTAGACTTCAAATACTGCACCCTCCAAATAATAATGGAGTTTTTCTAGGGCCCAGACTAGACATAGACATTCAGTCTGGGTGTCCCCATACCTGGCTTCTGAATCTTTCAGCTGCCTTGAGATGTAGCAAATTACTCCTTCTCTTGGTTCACCATCCACAATTTGTCTTTGGTGAAGGGCTGCTCCTAGGCCTTGACTGCATGCTGAATCTATATATAACTTGAATGGTAGTTCAAAGTTAGGTAAGATGAGAACAGGTGCATTAGTGAGCTCATATTTGATCCTCTCATATGCATCCCTCCTTTCCTTGGTTATTTCAAAAACTACATCTTTTGAAAATAACTTGTATAAACTAATAGTTATGTGTGCAAAATGTTTGATATGGTTTCTATAGTAGCCAGAAAACCCAAGGAAAGATTTCATCTCTTTGATGTTCTTTGGTACTGGTTTTTGCAGTACTGCTGCTACTTTGTTCTGGTCAATTGCCAGACTAAGACCTGAGACTTTATGTCCTAGAGCTAGTAGCTCTTGCTGGCCAAAATTACACTTTTTGAGTGAAATTTTCAGATTGATGGTTATAAATTTACCTAGAACTCCGTCTATGTATTGTACATGGTCTTCCCATGTCTCTGAGTATATAATGATATCATCAATATATACTACCATCCAGCCTTCCATTATTTCTTCTTGAAATATGGTGTCCATCATCCTTTGGAAGTGGGCTGGTGCCTTTTTGATGCCAAATGGCATCCTGGTGTACTCATATATACCCATATGGCATATTATCCTGAGTAACTTCATGGAGTTTGGTTTAACTCCATTTTGGTGGAAACCTTTCATACAATCCATCTTGGTTATGTATTTGGCTTTGGCCAGCTTATCCAAGGCATGAGGTATCCTTGGTATAGGGTACCTGTCTGCTTTTGTGTAGTTATTCAGAGCTCTGAAGTCTCCACACAATCTAGACTTGCAATCATGCCAGGTGATGAGAACAGGAGTGGTGATTTCCACTATCTCATTATGTCCAATCTTTCTGATAACATCCATTTCCAGGAGTTCATTGATATGTTTCTCAATTTACTTCCTGGTTTCCAGGCTTGCTGGATAAGGAGGTCTCCTCAGCATGGGTGGATAAGGCCTTTCCACATCCAGATATAGTTCTATATCATGGCCTTTGATATTGCCTAATGGTTCTTCACCAATGGCAAATTCTGGTCTATTCTTTCTCAGAATCTTCAGTAGACTTAGTTTTTGTTTACTGGTGAGGGTAGTGCTAAACTGTCCCTCTCTGAATTCCTTCAGGAGTTCTTCTAGTGGATTTTGAGAAGATATCTGGTATATGTCAAGTGAAAATCTCTTTTCCTTGTTAGTACCAATGGTGATGTGCCTATTTTTACTGCTGTAAATGTCTATGCCATACATCCTCTGGTAATCTGTTCCCAGTAAAAACCCTCGGATGTGGGCATCATTAAGCACTACAAACTCTGGGTTGAGTCTGATATTGCCCTTCCTGTGGGGTATAATTATCTCTTTGATAATTGTCCCAATGGAAGTCATCTTCCCTGATGCACTTTTAAAGTTCTTTGCCTTAGTGGGCAAGAGCTGCTTTTCCCAGTGTGGGAAGTGGGTATCCAGATAGTTTCTGGCCACTATGGAGCAGTGTGCTCCACTATCAATGATAAGTGGATGCTGAGCATTGTCAATACAAACAGTCATTTTTGTGGCTGTCCCATGTATATATGTCATTCCTTTGGTTGGTGTAACCAGGAATGTTTGTGCATCTTGTGTGTGTTTGCACAAGTTTTTATTAGCAGTGTCCTGTGGCATGCCTGCTTCCAACTGTATGTCCTGAATTTATAGTGGGGTTTCCTCTTGGTATTCCACTAGAAATTACTCTCTTGGGTCTTGCTCATCCTCAGATGGTTCTCTGATGGCATCACCCATTGAGTCTGAATCAGAATCCTCTGTTGGAGGTTCTTCCTCAGGGACTTTCTCTATGGCATAGACTTTTTTCTTTGCCTTTGGACAGTTGTTGGCATAGTGGTCTGTTGAACCACAATTGTGACAAGAATTCTTCTTCTTAGCCACTTCTGCCACTCTTTCTCTGGGTTTGTCTTTAAACTCTACCCTGAAAGGTTGTTTCTCTTTGAAACTACTGCTCTTATATGGGGTGAATTTCCCTATATTAGTCCTTTTCCTTATGTCTTGTAAGGTGTTGGCAATGTCATCTAGAGTGCAATTCTTGTTGCATGTGCATTTTACTGCATGCTCTAGCTCTCCTGGCAGTTGTGTCAGAAGTTCGTGATTCCTCATTTGAATGTTCATCTGAGGATCAATGGCTTTAAGTCTTTTGGACTGTCTAAGACACCACTAATATGGATCTTTGTCCACAGAGTATTTGTCATTTTCAAATGAAATGGTCTTTTGCCATATCCAAGCTCCATTACTGTACTTTTGGATGACTTGACTCTTCCACCATGGCCAGGTTCTTCCGCCAATGAGTTACATATGATCATATTCTCCTGATCCAGAGAATTTGGGCCAGTTTGAGGCCTCAGGAAGCTGTTTTAAGGCTTCCTTCTCTGAATAAGACATGCCATCTCCATCCTGGTATTGTGATGGAGATCTTGCCTTATTCAACAAAATGGCATCTGGTTGATATGGATTCTCCATAGATTGGCCTTGTGGTTGGGGCTCCAAGCTATGGTAGGCATTAAACAATTTGTTAATGTCTTGATCCAGACACTCCCTGTCCCTTGTGCTGTGGTGTTGTTCTTCAAAGACTATATTCAGTCTTTTGTTGGTTTCTTCAGAGGCTTTGCTCAGTTGAGCATATCCTTCTTGAAGATTCTTAACTATCTTTTCCAAGGAGGCTTGAGTTTGTCTCATCCTCTCTGTGAAGAATGGTGACTCTTGGCCACTGATCTGCTGGTTTCTGAATGGTGTGAAGCCACTGGAGAGCTGATTTTGCCTGCTCCTTGTGAACCTGAAGGAATCTGAGTAGGCCCTTTCTGGGTTAATTGTTCTTCTGTTGCTTGGATAGTGGCTCGATTCTCCCTTATCCTCTGTGCCCTTGCCTCCAGGAGTCTGTGCTTCCTGGTAGGATTACAACCTTTGGTGATTACCATAAGGTCTTTGAAGTCTATCTCTTTGAGACAGATCTTCTGGCAACTTGATCCAAGTTCTGCCCAGTGAGCTGCTAGGTTGAACCTCTTGTTGTCCATGCTCCATTGAAATAAGTCTTTGAGGAGTTGGTGGATCTGAAGAACTTGATCCATATCCTTCCAGTCCTCTGGTTTGAGGTTTCTGTTGAATTGGAGTGTGAATGGCAAGGTTGATATTATCTCCCTCATTGTTTTGCCATCCACCACTGTGTCCAAGGTGTCTTCTTTCAGGTCTTCTGGTTCTGGACAATCCTTCTCTGTCCTCTGGCTGGTTCCTTTGGAAGCCAAGGTCTCTGAGGTATGCAGGGGACATATCAGTGTTTGCAAGAAGTCAAAAACTTTATGTTCTTAGGGTATTTACCTTTGACTGTGCCTTGTACAAATTTGTTATCTGCTGATTTGGGCAGTTTGCCTTTGGAGGTTATAACTGGGTTAATAATTGTAATCTTCCATGTACAAGTGGTTAAGGCTGGTTTACCTTGTATTGAAGCAGAATTTCGTGTTTTTCTACTCCTCTGAGTGGCTATTGGTGTCCACCTTTTGGCTGTAATGAGGCCTTCACTAAGTCTTTTTCCCTTGCCCTTGCTGCCGTCTGGTTCTGAGGGTGTCACTGGTATGCTGGCCTGTGACTGGGTCTCAAGTGGTATGAAATTTTTTTCCACTGAATTAAACAGGAAAAAAGAGGGCTTATGTAAGTTAAGACTTCTTAAAAGGCTGGTTTTGCACATCTAAGAATGGCCTCTGCACTTGTATATTATTACAATATGCCCTTGTATAATGACAATGTAATTGAATGAACAATTCCACATCAAAAATACAGCTTACTGATATGTGGTATACTGTTTGTATACCAATATCTCACAGACTACTTGTATTTAGCAAGTATAATCTGTCAAAGATGGTGTATTACAGGGTAATTGAGTTAACAATGTGCCCAAACACACCTCAACTGTTGGTTTATCAGTATGAGCTGTCTCAATTCAATTAAGAAGCAGGACTGTATTAGTGGCTTAAGGTGTTTTTATATACAAAACACGCCAAAAATACTGGTCCTGTGGTTGTTAGCCAATTGACAAATACTCTTTAAAATATGAGTATAATTAAAATTTAAAATAAATATATATATAAAATATATATTTAAAAAGGAAATGACGCCTAAAAAAGATAAAACAGGTGTCAATAAATGATAAAAAGGAGAAAAACTTACTTGTAAGGTCCAAAAATAAGTAAAAAACATGGCCAGGCCCCCAAAATGTCAGGCTGAGTCTATATTTAAGTGGTAATAAGGGTATTTACAACTAGAATTATGACTGTGACACGTAGAAAATTGATTTAAAATAAGGGTGTGTGGTTTTAAAAGATGATTTATGATATAATTAAGGGGTTCTACTATTGAATAATAGTGGTGGTGAGCGCTATTGAGAACCCAGGGTGCAATCTTACCAGTTGGGTTACTATAATAAGAGTTACAATAATTAAATATATAATTATACCTGTTTATTACCCAAGAGTAAAACTGTTTTTGACAGTTTACTACGTAGGGTATTCAAGAGCAGGATGAGGAGACAATTCTGGCTGTGAAAAGCTTCCTTTTTATCCTGAAATGGGGTGGAAAGGCTGCTAGACCTTTCCACGTAGAGGAAGTGAAGATTTTTCACCTTCCTGGAAAGGCTTGTGGTTTGCAAGCAGCTTGTATGCCCTGTATTGGGCTCAGATGTGGTTTTGAAACCACATCTGGGCGGTTTTCACCAATACAGGGTGAAAATTTTCATCTGGGGACCTCACGGCCTGATTCTGACGTGTATGACATGTAGAATGCTGTACAGAAACTGTATGGGACCCCAGTATTGACTGACATATGAGGTATTGAAGTAAAAACATGCTTCTTTGTCTATTTGACACCTCATATTCATGATTATGGGATATTATCCCATGGTAAGGCTGTATATGACAGCAGGTGGGATTTTAACCTTAAAACAGCTATAACTTTGTCAATTCTTGAGATATCAACCTCAAAATTAGTTCAGTGTGTAGCCCTGCATGTGTTCTACACAATGGTACCTCACTTGATATGGGTATCATTAAATATGGCAAAGTCATCCTATGTCCAAATGTTCGTACATTTGGATGTTTTAGGCAAAAAGCTGTATTGAGCTTGTTTGCCCCATAACTTCTGCAGTAGTTGAGATATGAGAAAGTGGAAGACACCATCAGATAGCCCTGATTGTTCTCTTTCCAAGAAGACCCCCCTTCAGGTATCCCACACTCAAACTGTAGAAGTTAGATGAGAGGTGAATGTTTTGTTCACCCTTATTTGGCCTGAAACTGACCATAACTCCAGTAATATTGGTGCTAGCTCAGTTTGGCTGGTATCATTGGATATCCCTGGCTTAGAGCTTCATTCTGAGTACCCATTTTATGGGGTTAAGCCTCTCCTTCTAGATTTTAGATGAGAGGTGAAAATTAAGGTTTATGCTCAGCAATACTTTGAGCAGGAATAACTTTGTTATTTCTAGTCCTATGGTGATGGGACTTATATTTTCAGGAAGGGGTTAGTTTCCTCTTTCCTTTGATAACTTTTGACCTGATTTGGCTCAGTTCCATGTTTTAGTGGTATCTTGGCTATACCATTGGTTTATGGTATTTTGGCTGTCATGCTTGTGCTCTGGTTTGAGTCACAGGCTGACACAGTAGCTAAGCTCAGTGAAAGTATAGTGTTGAATATTACCCAGGAGCTGAGCTCAGTGTAATCTTAGTATTAAAAACAAAATTATCCAATACCCAAAATTAAGTTTACTACTCTATTAAAACATTTCACCTAGTAAAGTTGACACCTTTTACCAAGATTTAAACCTAACTTACCCCTTTAAAACTCCAATATTAAGAATAGTACCTCTTAAATTCAACACATACAATTTTATATTATTATTAAACACTCTTAAAGAATAACAAACCTTTAAAAATTATTTTACTCTATTATAAATTTAACTTGAAAAAATGGCCTTTATAAATACTCATCAAATTTTGAAAATAACCTTAAATAACCCATCTTACCAAACCTTTATTGCCAAGAGGAAACAACTCACCCAAATTTCACTAAAAGAAACTATACAGACAAGTATTTCATCAAAATCTCAAATTTAACCAAAATTAGTGACATTATTTTTCATATTATATATTGAATAGATCTGATCTGAGATTTCTTACTTTTGTCTTCTGCAGTTGTAAAGCCACTTACTAATTTTATTTTTGTTTGTGAGCTCCATGGAAGATTTTGTTCAGTATTCTAGGAGGGGCAGGAAATAAACCCTTTCCACCCTTGGTTACAGAAGTTCTTAGAAATTCAAAACTAGTTACCTGTGATTTCCTGTCCACATACTGCCTCATTTTAATACCACACAAGAGGAGTTCCCACAGTATCAAGAAAGTTTAGTCCAAAGAAATACGGTATATCCTCTGGGAAATTGAGCTTGAAGTGGAAAAAATATCCGTTTAGAGCCATGTACAATCAGAATAAAAAAATGGTCTGAATAATCTCTCAAGTATTGAACTTTCATAATCAAGAATGTCTCAAGGATTTCCCCAGTAAATCTTCTTTTTGGAAAGAAAATTGTGAAAAGTGTCTTTTCAGAAATTTTCAAATCAATATTTGAACTTTTTTTCTACAAACAATGGACTAATTATTAACAAAATAATGAAAAATATTCTTTGATAAATGGAAATAGGAAAAGAGAATGAAAATATATCTATTTGAAAATCAGACACAAATCTTCCAAGACTCCACAAATTAAAGGAATATGATCAATTTGAATCTTGACAATATTTGAACAGGCTTACAAGGAAATCCAGCTTTCATAATTTTCTTTACATAATCCTATGATATATTGGAAAATAGATTTCATAAATTAAGTGTACTGGCGCTTCATTCTTGAAATAATTGAAATATTGCTCATTTTTCGATTAGTTTTATCAGCATGATATTGAATGCACAAACTATTATTTGTCTTTCAAAGATTTCTTTTTAAAATGAAGAATCTTAAATTTAATTGTTGAAAGAAAAACAGCAACACAAAACCCACAAAGAATATCTCAAAAAATACTGTTTAAGAAAATATTTCAAATAAATTACAGAAATTCCTCAGAAAATGAAGGATAAAAAATATCATAAAATGTGTGCTGAACCTTTTGTTAATATTATTGGAATGAAGCTTGTTTTGTATGTTTTATGAATAAAGGCAATAGGAAGAACTGTCTTTTTTCTAGTATAAATCAACTTTTTTTTATATTTTTTTACTTTTTTGAGTGCTTTTACCAATTTTTTCTTGCAATATGTGATGTTGATTATTTTACAATTTTTTTATGGTCTTTACTTATATTTTCAATTTTATTTAATTCAAATTGTATGTTTTGATTTTCAATTTAAATCAAAGTGGCAGGATATTTAAGGCCTTCTACTGTTAAATTATTTACAAATGCCTAATTTGTCACATTACAGGCACTGTGATGGGTCCTAATATATATTTGGTGAAAATTGTTAACAGGTTTACAGTAACAGAAATTACAGGCCCTGTACTGTAATTTCCTCTAAATTTCTTCAATTTCTTCCAGTTTCAGATGATGTAATGCATAAAGCCAACTACTTGTCTTGTGAAGTAAGAAATAATAATCTCAAACTAGCAAGAGTAAGGAAGTTTCTCTTTGAATAAGAGAATTCTTGGCCTTATAAATAGAAATTGATGAAATTGATTGAGGTTACAAAAGAATCAGAAAAAGAAAAAAAGAGAAAGAAAACTCAAATTACAGAAATCAAAATAAATAAATATATATATTCTTTATATCTTTTGGAAATCATTCTATTTAAAGGAGTCTCAAATACATCATCTTTAGCATCTGAGGTTACAGAAATTGAGCCCTATTTCAAACAAGAATATTCAAAAATAAAGTTTCTTTAGGAGATTCTCCAATTGAAACAACTGATTGTGATATTTTCAAGCTAATTTTTCAGGGATAAATAAGAATTGATATTGCTATAAAGTAAAAATAAGTCATAAAGCTATGTAGATAAAATATTTATTTATTTGAAAATCTTTCTTTGAAACCTTTTAACCTTCAAAAAAATTGAATTATTTAAATTGAAAACATATTTTTAGATTCAAATTTTGTTCAAAAAGAACCTTCTCTTCAATATTAAAATATAAATTGAAACAGATTTCCTGTTATATACTATATAATGAGTCACCCCGTTTAAGAAGGAATAAAATATTTTAAATTCTGTAATATTGCAGTGGCTTGAAATAGCCTGTAATACTACCAAACATTCAAATCCTTGGCTCATCCCAGTTACAGGAAGGGTCCATGCTAATTTCCAAATGCAAGAACCGCTGTCAGGTTTAGCCATTTTGCTCATGGTGCAATTAATGAAGATAAATGGTCATGGAACTGATTTTGAGAGCTTTATGGGCCTTTGTAATCAAGTAATTTACTTTCATGTTTCACTTTCAGTCTCACAATTGTGTTTATTAATTACTTTGGGATTCATTTCTCAGGTTGTTTGTTCATCCAGTGAAACGTCTTTCAAAGATAACTGGAAGAAGAATCAAAAGATAGTCAAAAATACTGAAGTGTTTTAATATTTTGAAAAAAGCTGGCTTCCTCTAAAGAAGTATTATATGCCAGAATCAACCAACTACCATTGTCACCTGGGTGTGCACTCTACCTAAAGAGTTGAAGGTTCCCATTCCATGGTTAAAGTTCTTCTCCAAATGTACACTGGTACTCTGCTGGAGGTTGTTTGAAACCTTCACATGGCTTTCAAGAACCATTTTTGAAATTATCAACAGAATATCAAAATAAATGATTCTACATGTACATAATTTCCCTCCACACCTCTGTGCTTTCACTAGAAAGGTGTCTCATTATGCCCTTCAGAGGGCCTTTGAAAATTTCAAAACAAAATTTGCCCCTATTGAAAAATGCAGCAACAAATAAAACAAATATCAAGGCATATACCTTGAAAGCAAAACAACCAACAGGAATTTTCCAAGTTCCAAAGGCTCAAGATATCAGACTTCCATCCTCAGTGGCATTTGAATTTACCTGTGAGGATTGTTTTATCTTTGATTTCTTACCTTTTTTCATATTAACTGATTTTCTTTTTAATATTATTCTCAGACTGGTTATCAAGGTGAGAAGCAAAGTGTTGAGAAAGAAATAAAGAAAACAATGAAGCGATTTTTGTTTTGAAGATATTAAGGAAGGCCTATTTCAAAGACCAATGGCATAAATAACCCCAATTATTCAGCATTTCAAAGGTGTTTTGACTGGAAAAGTCCCTTTTTAAAAAAACCCAAGAGTTAAGAGGATCAAGAATTTCATTAAGACCCACTAGAATGAAAATAAATCCGTGAAATAACTCAAGGATGCTAAAATAAAAATAAAAGAGCTCTCTCAAGATTTTAAATCATTGCAAGTCAATCCAAGTGTGAGCCTTGAGGTATATTTTACATACCCAAATAGGGCACAATTATCTTAAAAATGAATTCTGAACAATGCATAACCCATAAGTCATGCATATAGTCAAAACTCATCATTTTTGATTTCAGAAAAGATGAATAGCTTTCTATTGAGTAAGTAAATCCATGCATTTAAGGCCCTATTTGGAATCTACACAAAAATTTGACTAGAGTAGCTGCATAGAGTGAATAAGCTCAAATCAACTCTTTGAGGTGGTAATATGGAAAATACTTCAATACCACATTATCAATACCACATAAAAGATCCGTGAAAATTTTTGTTTTTCTCTATTTCATGCCAAAATAATGGGAATGTGAGAAATCCCATGTTACATACACACTGAGAATAGTGTTATTCATGTTTTGCGCACTCAATATTATGGTATTTTTACATGCAATTTTGGCACACCCATGGTGGATTTCTCACTTGAAGCTTAAAATGCTATTTTGACATAAAAAATAGGCAAGGGGGACAAAAGACATCAAAGAGAGCCAGGGTACCCAACTTCTGAGGCCTCTGAGGTGTGGAAAGCTCCAAAGCTTGGATCCATGGCTGATGTAGGCCCAATTAGTAAACTAAAACCTTTTGGGAACTTGGTTACCATGTTACAACTACAGTAAATTATAAGAAAATAGAAAATAACCTGCCATTTTGATGTGCCAAGGAGGTAAAGAACAACTTAGACTCCTGTAACCATGTTGATTCTTGATTAATTACCATGGATAAACCCCAAAAGAGTAATTAAAATCCTTTTTGGACTAGTATCCATTGATTTACCTCATAGAAACAAGCCATATACTGCTATTTGCAATTCTACATAGAATTGAGGTAAACACTTCAAAACTTCATTAAAAATACAATTCTTAATTAATATTTCTGAAACTTTCAAGAATCATTGAGAACTGTATGTTTCATATAAAAACCAAAAAGAACTATACCTTTATATGTAAAATTAAAGGTTTTGCTTACAGTCCATTTTTGATGATTCCACGTGAAACACAGAATCCTTAAAAATTTACAGAAAATACATTCTGTGATGAAATTTCCAATAAAATTCATAACTTTGAGAAATAAATGATTATCTTAGAATAAAAGAAGATTTACAGTTTTTACTCCTTTTATACTTAACCATAAATGGGTTGGTAGTCACATAAAAGCCTCAATTAAGTAATTATGATAATCTTACGTGACAACAAATGATGAAATAGATAATCCAAAGAGGTTTAATGTTTTATCACTCACTGGCTTTTCAGTTTGCTCCATGGCACACCTCTGTGAGCCGTCTTAGACTTAAAAGAGGCCTCCTCTTGCTGTTTTTTCCAGCTCATCACATTATTATATTATACCTTTATTACCAAACAAGTAAGTATTAGTTGAACCATTTCTTAAGTGTTTTATTCTTTCAGAAATCAATCAGAGAGACATGAAATCATATAAATTAACTATAATTTATTGTAATACTGTTATAAATCAATTTTGATCCATTAAATCCACAATTCCACATCAAATTTCTCTACTATTATCATCTAAAAGGTTCATTGGATTAATAGTGAGTGATTTATCTGAATTCTCAAAGTTTTTCTCTAATAATAGTTTTCTTCAAGAATTATCTTTATAATTATTCTTGTATAAGATAATTATATATGAAAATAATTTTATTATTTTAATAAAAGAAGTTTTTATTATTAAATTCTTCTTGTAACTGATTCTTTTAGACAATCACTGCTTACTTTCATAACACTAGTAGTGTATAACACGTAAAAGAAAGAATTCTTTAATTATTTAATTGTGGCTACAATAATTTTTTATTAGTATATTTCATACAAACATTCATAGTACTGTTGATTAATAGTAATATTATCAACAGTTTCATAGACAAATCTTACATTTGGGGGCCTTCCCATGATTTTAACCAGAGTTTTTGATTTAATCATATTCTGAACTTCATTTTCAGTTCTAAAAATGTGCCATACCTACCCACATCTTACATTTGGGGGCCTGGCCATGTTTTTCGAACCTTTAACCCTTGATTAATATATTCTTAAGTTCTAGAATATATTAATTTAATAATTTTTTCCTTTCAATTTGAAGTTAGGATTATTTTTATTTTTAAAATTGTCTTAAAATCTTTTCAGTCAGAAATTTGGTTTAGTTTTTTACTGTTTTTACACGTGGCTTTTTCACATCCAAAAACTTATAAAATTATTCTTTGAGTTACTCTGAATTAATTTTGATTCAAAATCTTAAGTTTTAATTTATTTTCCTTTGAAAAGAATAATTTATTTATATTAAAAAATAAAAATTTATAAAAAATCTCAAAATTATCTTAAAAACATGAAAAATTATTTTCTTTTATCAATTCTTTCTCTAGTGTCTTTAATCAAATACTGTGTAGCTGGCTACAGACTCAGTAAAAGATACATTACTAGTCCAGAATCTGAAGACAGTATTGAAGTGCATATTGCTAAAAGAGGCACTTTATTTAAAACAGAACAATCCAAACAACCACCAAAAGGTGTGTGTTTTTTATTTCCAATTCTTATTTATCTTGAATTAATGTGAAAATTGTGCATACCAGAAATGGAAGAAGCTATTCAGCCCAACCAGATGGATGTGGACAAGGAAGACGCAAGAACAAATCCAGAAGTGTCAAATCTTCCTCAAGAAAGACACATATGGAGGATGCCAGAGTTATCCCCCATTCCCCAAGGTCTGTAACCACAAATTTTGGGTTGTGGTATTCCATACCATTAGTATCAGTTTCAAACCTACCAATAAAAAAAAGGTAATGAAACAAATTATGCAAAACATATTTACACATTACAAAAAAAGGTTTAAAACAGAAATATACAATACACAGCCTCAAGATCTTATCAAAACAGTATAGTATCAAAGTATTTATCCACCTTATTGCATCATCAATAACAAATTATGCAATTAAAAGCAGTTAATCTAAATAAAGGTATATGAAGACGGATCACAGCATCAGAGCTGTATTCTCCCCACCTTGATTCAATTGAAAGAATAAATACCTCAAGGCTATGCATAAAATTACAATATCTTTTCCAAGAACAAAACCTTGCTTATTCATAATGAAACACATCAAAATTCATAGAAATGATGCAATCTCCATATGAAATGATACAATACTAAAATAAAACACAAGCAGAATTTTCTCATATATATCATATGACTAGAAGAAATTTCAATTGTCAATAGCTGTATTTTCTCCACTTTCTTGGCAAAAAGAAAATCTTACCAGCCAAATTATCTCAAATACATCACATGATTTTGATAATAAAAAGCATTACCAGCATAATTATCTCAGAAAATACGTAAGAAAGTCACCAAAAATGAAAAGGTCACCAGCAAAATTATCTCAAAGACATCACATGATTTTGATAAGAAAAAGAAACACCAGCATAATTTTCTCATATATATCATATGACTAGAAGAAATTTCAATTGTCAAGAGCTGTATTTTCTCCACTTTCTTGGCAAAAAGAAAATCTCACCAGCCAAATTATCTCAAATACATCACATGATTTTCATAATAAAAAGCACCACCAGCATAATTCTCTCAGTAAACACATTGCTACATCAAAACTACACATCTCACCAGCTAAAACCTCTCAGCTATGATTTTTCTAAGTACACTGTTTTGAGAAGCTGTATGGAGGCCCAAAAGCTATAAATAGAGGTCCTCTCTCCCTAATTTCTCCCAGCATCATGGAACAAGTTCCCACTATCCAGGATCACAACCATCCCTGAACTAGAAGGATATCTAGAGTAGTGGTAGTGTTTTAGTAGTAAAAGCTCAGTAGCCTTGCTCAGTAGCTTAGTATTGTCAAAGAATAAGTGGTATTTTTAAAGAATAGTAGTATAACCATAGTGAAAAAGCTCAGTAGATTTTTTCAAAAGCTTAGTATTATTAAAAGAAAAGAAGTAGTGATATCAACTTAACATTAAAAATATAAAAAAAAGAATATACAGTAGTCTTATTATTAGTATTAATATATATAAAATCATTATAATCAAAATAAAGCCCAAAAAAATATTCTTATTAATTTTATTAAATAAAAAAAATATATTATTATTACTTTTATCAAAATAACAAAAAAAATCTTAGCTTTTACTTTATCAGAAATTTTAGTTTTAAATCAGAGGTTTACTGTAGTTCTATTGATAGGTCTGATTTAGAGACTGCTGATAAGTCTTCTCTATCTGTCAAAGCCACAAATATTATTTCATTTTGTGATTCTCTGTAGGCTGACTATTCAGTATTATTTAGAGGGGCAGCTAATACACCCCGGCACCCATGGTTATTGGACAATTATGAAATTCAAAACAGACTGTAAGGTTTGACTATGAAACAATAAGTAAAAATTACTAATTTATTACTTATTGTACTCTGAATGTCCTTATAATTGAAATAAATAAGATTAAAATAATAATAATAATAAAGAAATATTATTATTATGGCGTAAAAATATTATTTTATTAAATAAATATAATAATATAATTAATATTATATGAAATTATAATATTATAAATAATATATTAATATAAAATAATTAATATATTATAAAGCTCTTTATTATTGTTACCAACAAATAATAAAGGCGTAAAAAACTGTTTTTTATAAATAAAAAACAATTAATAACAATAATATTACTAATATTAAAGTTATATATTAATATAAATACTATTTATATTAAATAAGAATTATTAAGAGTAATAATAAGATGAAATAACCTACTTTTAACACTTAAAATAATAATTTTGAGATATTTTACGCCAAAAGAAAATAATACAACCTTTTCAAATTGTATTTACAATAAAAAATAAAGAAAATTACTAAAATTCTTGATTTTACGTGGAAATGAGTTTATAGAGAGATTTATGACAAAAACAATAAAAGATTTGATTTAATCACGTAAAAATAGTGATTAATATTAAGGTGGTCTTTGGTCTTTAATAATATAAGAGTTTTATATATAAAGAATAAAGAAATTACCTTTTATTTAATTGATTTAATGTTTTTGATGCGTCTTCGGGGTAAATAGAGTAAAAAGAGCTCTATTTATAGTAAATACCTCCCTCCTAGAGTCCAACAGGCTTCTAGTAGACGTGTACTGATCATATCCACTGGAATTGATCAATATTTTAAGGTTTGAGGGTGATTACATCATGATCAAACCATATTACATCATTATTACACCATTATTTAGAGTTATCACTATAACTCTAGGTTTGATGACATCAGAGGCTTGGCAGAACCCCAAAATTCGTGTATTTTATTAGTTTTAATCATAAACTAATAGTATTCACCAATTTTATCACTCTTAAGACTGTTAAACTTAAATTAAGGTTACAGTATGTGATCATAACTGCTCAAATTAAGCTCAAACTTTGATCCTCAATAACGCTTAAGATTTACACGCTACAGCCATTCAGAGAGTGAATTCTGATAGCCTGGCATAACCTTATTATGCTGCCAAGAGCTTTTCATTACATCATCAAAACTCTATTTTTGATGATTTTTCTGGTAACTCATCTTTTCTGTTGAAATTCAATATTTTAAACTTCAAACCTTGATTTCAGGGGGTTATACCCTGAATTTAATAATAAAAATTACATCATTCTTCACGAATGAACTAGTAGAATCCAACTGTATACTTTTTTTTAAGTTTGGAACACTTTCACAACAAAGTGGTCCACAGCTCTGTTGATTTTTATCAATAATTCATCATAGGTTTTAACCTTGTTTATAATTTGTAAAATAAAGTTCATATCTGTGTTCTTACAGTAATTACGTGGTAACTTTATTTTTGGTTCATCATTCTATCATGTATAGTTTAGAAGATATTAGCTATGATCCTTGAATATATGCGTTGACCAAAAAAGTGCATATATTCAGGATAATTCCTTAAGTATTAACATTGGGAATTAGCTTATTAATTGTTTTATGTGTGGATTTTCATGGGGAATCCACTGGTACAATTTATTTCACATGTTGTTTCATTAGTTCTTGAGATAAATAAGGTTTTATGATTTTTATAAGGTATTATACCTTATAATTCCTTAAATATTGATTTTACAGATATGCCATAAAAATGGTATAGGTGTATTTTTCCATGGGGAATCCAATGGTATAATTTATTTTACATGCTGATTCATTGGTTTTTAAGTTAAACCAATTTTTGTACCAATTTATGGTATTTTTTGTATATTTAAGTAATTATTCTTAATGTATAATTATTCTAAGTAATTTTAATATAATTATATTAAAGGTATAATTGTTCTGAGTCTTTTTTGTGACCTTATTGGGTATGTGGTCATATCTCAAAGGCTCACACAGACTTACCAATAATTTTCCCCTCAAGGTACTGCCTTATTTCATCCAAGACAAAAAGGAGTTCCCACATCTGGTGTCCCAACAGTGGCCAACAGCTTCAACCATCAATAATCCGTCAATTATGAAAGAAAAAAACATTCAAATTTAGTCCATAAAAAAAAGCCTTTTATAAATAAAAAATTTCAAGCACCTATCAAGTCAATCTGGAATCAGAAGAAGGACAAAATTCTAAATCATTTTTACCATCAAGTTCTTCAACAAACTCATTTCACAATTAGTATTCAAAAAGAGGAGAAACACCACCTGGAGAAGAATCACCTATAGATTATAGTATACCAGTTGGTACACCCAGAACCAAGAAGAAAGATCAAAAGATAGTTACATATTATTTTCAGAAATTACTCAAGGAAATATTTGAAATTAAAAAGAAAAGTGAAAAAGAGAAAATCAAAAAACAATATATCAATATGTATTCAGCATCATCATCAAAGATACCACACAATCCAGATGAATCCAAATAAGAAATTGTAGATGAAGAGACCATGCAAGGACAAGAAGATATTTCTGATGTAGAAAGACTTCATCAAAGAATGTTGGAAATGCAACAAGAATTAATTGAACTCCTTAAAAAGGAAGGGAAAAGGAAAGAGTCAAGTTTTACCGCAGAAAACAGCCCAATGAAAGAAAGTACAATCATGCCAAGAATCGTTAGACAAGAAGGGTCACCATCACCATTTTCAAGGCCTATGGCCTCATCAACTCCATTTACTTCACAAAGACCAAACACTCTACCAAAGCGGGTTAATATTCATGCACAGGTTTCAAGCCCATTGCAACAAGAAATCCCACGAAACAATACACCCATTTTCAAGATCAGACCAAAGGATTATAATTTATGCTTTGATGGAAAGGAAGTGGAAAGATTCATTGAAAGAGTGGAAAATATAGAAGAAATTTAAGGAGCAAGTGGAAGGGATATAGCAAGACAGATATCCTTTTGGACTAACAATCAAGAAATTAGCTACCATGCTGAAGGAATGCCTGGATATGAAACTGGCGATTGGAGGCAATTAAAATTGGATATGAAGAGGAGATGGGGAACAGTGTCACCTGAAAGAAGATACAAGCTGTCCTCAATTACTCAATTATTTACAAAGATTCAAAAAGAAGGTGGAATTAGAAATATGACCCAATATAAAAGGTTCTTTGGAGTATATGAGTCCATTATTAATTATCCCCAAAGGTATCAATATATACAAGGAGATATCAATCACAATCAAGAAATTTTGGCAAGTCTTTTCTCAAGTGTTCAAGAATCTATTTACAAAGAAATCATTAAAGATAAGGCCATGGTGCAAGCCTTGAATGGTGGTTATATCATTACAAGATTGGAAATCTTAAAGTTATATATTGAACAATATTTAGAAGCCAAAGTCTTAATTCAACAGAAGGAATTTTCACAACCCAAGTCACAAGAGAAGAAAGCTAGGTTTGAAGAGGAAAGCTGGGAAGAAGTCTTAAATTAAATGAAAGATCTTACCCAAAAAATTCAGAATCCTCAGCCACAAGAACATCAATAGAAGGATACTGGGAAGGAATCAGTTAAGGAAGTATTGAATCAGCTCAAAAATCTTTCAGAAGTAGTTGAATCTCCAAATAAAACACAAGCAAGAAATAATCAAGATCAGAAAGTTACACAAAACTCACAGCCATTCAGGCCAAGATATCCTTTACCACTCATATCTTCTGGCTATCAACCATATGTTCCAGCACAAATGGCTCCAAGACAGCTACTGAAGTGTTATTACTTTTTTAGAAGAAGGACATTCCGCAATAAGATGTAATAACCTCACAGAAGAATTGGAGAAAAGAATTTTCTTGAAGCATGGAGGAACATATCTTTTTCCAAATTTTCAAAGAGTACCCACAGAAGGCGCTCAATCTGCAAAAGAATTTTATTTTACAAAGAAAATGATGGAAAAATCAAATCCACCCCCAAAAAAGCAAGAAACAACAGTAATTGAGGAAAGCAAAGGTGAGAAGGCAACAGCTATAGCTCAAAAAGAAGAATGGGGAAAATGGAAACCTCCTCAAATATAACCAGCAAATGAAAATTTCCAAATAAATGTTGGGCTTAAACAGCCAAGGCAAAGAGCTGAAAGACAGGAAAGTCAAAGCCAAACCCAGCAAGAGGATAAAAATGAAACACACAAACCCTTTAAAAAGAAGATACCAGGTGCCTACCACAAGGAAGATGAGGCAGAAGAAGAAATAAGAGTTCTAATTCCAAAAAAATACAAGAAAACACAAGAATGAAAGGAAGTAGATAATGATGATATTGAAATCATTTCTAGGAACAAGAATAAGGAGGGACTAAGACAGGTTTTTCATAAGATGGAATTAAAAGACAAGGTAAAATCTACAGCCAATAACCCAAAGCTAATAATCAAACATGTGATGAAGAAAATGCTTGAACAAAAGATAAATCTTAATCTTGAAGAAATATTATCAATTTCACCAACCTTTATTGATAAATTACAAAATTCAACTACCCAGGAAAAAGATGTGATAAAATCAGTCAATATGTCAAATATTCAAGAAAGACTACTTTCAGTAAAGCTATGGGACTATGATACCCCAAGATTAAATTATGCATGCCCACTTGGCTTTATGGAAGTATTTATTGTAAGAGAAGAATATCCTACAATGGCCTTTGTGGATACTGGATCAGAAATTAAGAAAATACCAGAGGAAATTGCAATTAAAGCCTCACTTACAAGTAGAAAGCTCAATATGAATCTCAGAGGAATTGGTGGACATACAACATATTTGGTTGGACCCTCAGAATTTACACCAATTACTATGATAACAGGAGAAGGAAAAGAAATTCATTCATTCGTAGCAAAAGGAGCTGTACACACTGTACTTGGAAGACCATTTTTAGCAGATAATAATGTTAAATTGGAATTTTCACACAAGCAAGGGGAAATATTTAGTTATCCAGAGCAAGATGGACATTGATTATTTTTACCAATATGTAACCCTCAAGCTATGGGCTGGCAAATTTCTCCACAAGAGGTATGGAGTTTTGTGCATCTTCAGAGATCGGAAAATGGTCAATAAATGAAGCAGAATCATCCAAAAGAAAAGAAACAGAGGAAACAGAAAGTCAATCTTCAACAAGAGTGAAGACAATATGTCTTGGACCAAAAAATACCCTTCTCAGCTATTTTTGATGCAAAAAATGAGTTGAATGTCATAACTCAGGAAATAGCCCTAAAAGCAGAATTAAAAATCAGCCCTTACACATCAAAATCAACAAATGACTTTTTCAAACCAATTTGTCAAATTAAAAATCTTGAAGTCACTACTGGTAATGAGGAGAAAACCTACTGGGACTTCTTAGTATTTGAAAATTTCAACCAGATAATAGATGAAGAAAATATTAGCATATTATCTTTCTCTAAAGAAAGTATTCCACCTAAAACTGAAAGAAAATCTAAAGGGAAGGATTCAGAAGAGGATTAATTGAAGTTAGAAGATAGTGAAGCAATAGAAAAAGCAAAAATGGAGCTGAAGAAGATGAGAAGAAATTTGGACATGGCCATAGAAGACCCCGAGAAATGGCTAGCACTTGAGTTAAGTGGTATGAATAAAGACGATAAAGTAGAAAGCCCACAGAAGAAATTCAAAATGGATCTGAAGCCACCTGAAGCAAATTCCTCAGGAATTGCAGAAGATTATTTGAATTCATTTCAGGAGGAAGCTTGGTACATTAGTGATACTGACAAAGATTTACTAAGTGAAGAACTAAAAGCCAACATAATAAATCCATTGGCAAAGAGAAAATTTGAAGAATTGGAAAAGGAAAGTGGCATAACTACTGAAGACAAAATGGATCAAATTTGGGATAGAAATATTCAAAAGAGGATTGAACAAAAAAAGGGAAACAACAGAATCAGAAATTGGCTTGAAGTTATACCAACAAAATAATGGAGATTTGGAAGATAAATATAAGCAAGGAAGAATATTTGAAGACATAGAAGAAGGAGAGTTATCAGAAAATACACAAAGGCTAGCTGGACTTAGCATTCTAGAAGAATTTAATGATGCCTATGATCAAATATGCTGCCTTTCAAGCTCAACTTATTTATTAAATCAAAATCAAGGAATTACATTTGGATTACCAAATGACTCCGAGAATCAAAATGACATACAGAAAGACATACCAGAATATGAAGGACTGGAAGATTATGTAATACTTCCAATAATAACATTTAAGGAACTCTATGATTATGAGCTAGATTCACCAATAATTCAAACCAAATATCTTTCAGAACTACCTGGATCAAATCTTACAAATGTTGATTTTCTGGAATTACTAACCACTATTGGTATCAAAGGAAATTTAAGGAATCCTTACTGAAAGAAGCCCTATGGATATTATCAAATGACAATAGAAGGACTGTATCACAAAATTTTATGGGCTCAAGACGATTTGAATCTAGATGGTTTAGAAATCTTGGGAGGAACTCTTTGCTGGTGTGATTTGGGGTACATGTTTATTCATGAAGTCAAAGGTTTTGTTTCAGAATGGAAAGGAAACACACAAAGAAAACAACGCAACAACATATTTGGAGAAATATTGAAGGAAATATGTCTTTCAGTAATTCACAACAGAAGGTTAAATATTTCTCAATAATAGCTGAAGTAATCTAATTTCAATCACCAATTAAAAAGAAAAACCACCATAAAAAAATAGCAAAATAATAAAAGAAATAACCTCAAAAAAAGAGAATTATTTTCATATCTGTATTAGTATCAGGGCAGTGACCTCCTGCCTTATCAAAGAGGAATTTCAAATCATTCAAACTACCTTATAAAAGATCTTTTTTCAACATTCCCATAATTCATGGAAGTGCCTTCCTGCCTTATCAAAGAGGAATTTCAAATCATTCAAACTACCTTATAGAAAAAATCTTTTTTTAAACACTCTTATCACTCAGTGGAAGTGCCTTCCTGCCTTAACAAAGAGGAATTAGTCTTTTATCTCAAAAATCTATAATCTCACCAAGCCTCAGAAACAATCTAGACAGTCATGGACTCCAAAATTACACATGAAAGTAAATTGGAATTGAATCTTGGCTGGAATGGAGAAGGCTGGACAGACGTACATTGCAAAATTGTAGGAAATACAGAAGAAGTCAATTACTGGGAAAACCCATTTGTTGAAGAAGGAGAGGATTTATTTCAGATATGGATTCCATACTTAGAATTTGAAGAATTGTTCAATTTTCCAGAATGGTGTCAACAAATCCAAGAATCTAAACATTGGCAAGAGCTTCCAGGATTCTCTTTTTCAAGACTGGAAATAGTAGAATTACTTACATATGATGGTATCAAGGGAAATTTAGGAAACATATATTGGGAAGAGGGTACATTAACAGATGCAGAATGGAGAAGAAAAATATATTTTGGGGATGTGGAAGCCTCAAGAGGACTTTTTCTGGATTTACTGGAGATACCAGAAGGAAGAATCTTATGGAAGCGTGGAAATTATGTAATTGAAAAGGCCAATTGGGATGTTTTGTGGGAAGAGGTGTTTATACTTTGAGTTATTAGTCTAAAGACACATAATTATTCTATCAACAAGGATGACTGGAAATTGATTTGGGAAGACTTATTTGTTAAAAAAATTAAAGAAGAAAAAGGAAGATTAATATCAAGACTCAAGGAAAAGATCATAAAAATGATTCAGACAAATATTACAAAAAAATTAAAAAATTAAAAAAAAATCCACTCATGTTATGAATTGAAACTTCACATCATAAAAAAAAAAAATCAGGCTATGTATCAGTATTCAAGACAATATTACAAATTTAGAAGTATTCAAAAGTTATTTTTCAATGTACAAGTATCACAATTTAATTCAAAATATATATATAAAAACAGGGGTGGTTATCTGTTCTTATGCCACCTCAAATTAAAATAAAAAAAGGCACAAGTTCGGGGTAGTGTGGGCTATTGAATTTTTTTTTTTAAAAAAAAAATCTATACCAGAATTAATTGGAAATAATATTTTCCAGTTAAATTAATTCTCAAGTGGATCTTACCATATTCAAGGTAATATAGAAAAAAAACCAAACAGACTCATCATTTATTCATTAAAAAAATCATATTATTTAATTCCAATGAAAACATTTTATTGCAACTAATCTCAAACATAAAATTTAAAAAAAATAGGTATAGCCTAGTCTATTCTTAAAAAAAAACTTCATCATCATGACAATTAAAGAAAGGAGACAGCTTTTTTGGTCAACTAACATAGCTAAGGATCTTTGAAAGGTTCAGCTAAACAAAAAGGGGGTCAAATTCTTATCAACAAAGAAAAAAAAAATTAAAAATTTTCTTCCAACAGAAAAAAAAAAGATAATTTTTTTCCAACAAAAAAAAAATAATAAAAATTTTCTTCTGACAGAAAAAAAAAAAAGATATTTTTTTTTCTGACAAAAAAAAATAATGAAAATTTTCTTCCAACAAAAATTTTCTTTTCTGACATAAAAAAAAAAACCAATTTTTTTCCAATATAAAAAAAAATTAACAATAATAATAATGAAAATAAATAAAATAAGGATTATTGATTAAAATAAAGGATAAACGAACAGATACAATAAAGACATCTAAAAAAATTGGTCCTTGTATGACTCTAAATTACAGGGTAGCAACCTGAAGGCTAGAATTAGTCCTTGTATGACTTTAAACTACAGGGTAGCAACCTGAAGGGTAAAATTAGTCCTTGTATGACTTTAAACTAGAGGGTAGCAACATGAAGGGTAAAATTAGTCCTTGTATGACTTTAAACTACAGGGTAGCAAGCTGAAGGCTAAATTTAGTCTTTGTATGACATTAAACTGCAGGATTTGGTATACCTAATATACTGGGTTTTATCCACCTAGATGTAAAGTCCTTGCATGACTTAAAGCTACAACTCAAATGCAATTATGAATAAAAAGAAAAGCAAAAACTGAAAAGACTGTTTTTTATTTCAACTAAAAAAATATTATCAATTTATACTTTAAACCAGACTAATAATCGTGGAAGCTCAAGCCAATGCTGCAAAATATAAGTCAGTACTCAAAAAGGTTAGACCAGTCAATGAAGATATGCCTCAAGATCTGAATCCACCTTTGGAAAGACCTGAATTATCAAGAGATCCATATGAAACATTCCTATCACCTAACCCACCTCCATTTTTTGAAACATCAAAAGTTACAGAAGAAAGAATTTCAATGATAAACTTTGGACCATCTGGATGGTTATCAGAAGAAGAGATTAATTTCTTAAAGAATGTTATATTACTAAGGCAAAAGGGTATAGCATTTTTTGAAGAAGAAAGAGGCGTACTAAAAAATTCTTATGGAAAACCTTATAAAATACCAGTTATACCACATAAACCATGGCAAAAGAAACCAATACCAATACCAAAATGAATTTTACCTTGATTTATTAAACTAGTCAGAGAAAGAATACATACAGGACTCTATGAACAATCAACATCAAGCTATAACAGCCCAGTATTTTGTGTGGCAAAGCCCATCGGGAAGCTTAGAATAGTTCATGATCTTCAAGACCTCAATAAGGTAACAATAAAAGATGCAGGATTGCCACCAAATAATGATGAGTTTGTAGGATCATTTTCAGGAAGAGCATGTTATGGATTGGGAGATATTATGAGAGGATACAATGAAAGAGAATTGGATATTACTACAAGACCCCTTACAACATTTGAAACACCACTTGGAAGACTTGAGCTTACAAGACTACCTCAGGGAGCAACAAACTCTGTGGCAGTTTATCAAGCACAAATGAATTGGATACTTCAGGAGGAAATACCAGAGCACCTTGGAATATTTCTAGATGATGGAGGAATTAAAGGACCCAGATAAACATATAGGCACAAAACATTGAAGGAGGATCAACCAATAAGAAGATTTGTTTAAGAATATGCAGTAAAATTAGAAAGAATACTATTCAGGATAGAAGAGGCAGGACTCACAATTTCAGGATCAAAATTTGCATGTTGTTTTCCAGAACTTGATATTATGGAGCATGTTGCGTCTTTTGGAGGAAAAAAGATTTCAAAACACAAGATAAACAAGATACAAAACTGGCCTAGACCAACAACAAAGAAGGAAGTTAGAGGATTCTTAGGACTATGTGCATATGTCAGAATGTTTATCAAGGACTTTTCACAATTTGAAGCACCATTGAGAAGATTGACAAGGGAGGATGTATTGTGGAAATGGGACAAAAAATGTGAAGAAGCATTTATAAAACTCAGGAAAATAGTATGAGAAGAGATTACTTTGAAGACATTAAATTATGATAAAGATTCAGGAAAAATAAAATTAGCAATAGATTCAAGTTATATTGCAGCAGGTGCAGTTCTTATGCAAGAGGATGAAAACGGAAAGGATAGGCCAGTACTATATGAATCAGTAACATTTTCCAGACTAGAATCTAAATACTCTCAGCCAAAATTGGAACTTTGCGGTGTAGCAAGAATACTCAAAAAAATTCAAAAAATATTATGGGGCAACACTTTGAACTTAAAGTAGATGCTAAAGCTTTAATAGAAATGATCAACACACCTTGCTTACCAAAGGCACCCATGACAAGATGGGTGGAATACATTAAACTTTTTTCATTTGATCTTGTACACAAACCAGGAAAAACATTTACTATGCCAGATGGGTTATCAAGAAGACCAAAAGGAGAAGATGAAGAAGAAAGTGAAAGGGATTATTTTGATGAAGAGGAATATTGGATTAAACCACATCCAGGATTTGGCCTAAAAGAAGTAAATACAAGCAAAGTGGGAAAATTATCAAGGAATAAAACAAACAATATTGTAATTCCAATAAAACAGGAAGGATTTGGAAAACATATGCAAGAATATTTGAATAGTTTGAAAAAGCCACAAAGTGTTGGGGAAAAATACTTCAAGAAAATTAAGAGAAGATCAGTAAATTTCTATTTAGAAGGAGGGAAGCTGAAAAGAAGAAATCAAGCACATCCACACATAGTTGTATACAATGAAAAGGCTCAGAAACAGATACTCAAAAAATGCATGAAGAGCTGGGGCATAGAGGGGAAAATGAAACATACAGAACAATCAAGAAAAGATATTGGTGGGAAGGAATGAAAAAGATAGTCAATAAATGGGTCAGATCATGTCAAGAATGTCAAAAAAGGAGTCATTTGCAACAAAAAGAAGAAGCAAAGATATCTGTAACATCTACTTTATTTGAAAGAGTCAGCATGGATGTGGTTCACATTATGGCAGGAAGATGGAAATATTTAGTTGTAGCAAGAGATGACTTTTCAGGATGGCCAGAAACTGTGGCATTAACAAGGCTAACTGCAAAATCAGTCTCAGAATGGTTTATGTCAGAATGGATTTGTAGGTATGGAGCTCCAAAAGAAGTGACAGTTGATGGAGGAGCAGAATTTGGAAAAGAACTACAAGAAGCAGTAAAAAGAGCAGGATCAATGATCAGAATAGCTACACCTTACTACCCAGAATCACAAGGAATGGTTGAAGGAGGACATAAGCAATTGAAAGATGCCCTTGTAAAAATGTGTGGCAAAAATGGATCCAAATGGGAGAATACTTACCAATTGCGACTTTGGCAGATAGAATATCAACAAAACGAACAACAGGATACTCACCATTTGAACTTCAATTTGGTCAGAAAGCTGTTTTGCCAATTGATATGGAAACAAATACATATCTAGCCATTGAATTTAATAAAATATCAACCAGAGAAGAACTATTGGAAGCAAGAGCTATACAGATTGCAGCAAAAGAGGAAACAAGATTAGCAGCAGCAGAGAAATTAAGAGATTCAAGACACAAATAAGTTCAATATTTGGACAAAAAGATGGCACATAGACTGGGAAATCCACTTGAACCAGGGGACTTTGTATTAGTTTATAATAAACCACTTGAGTCACAGTGGGGTTTACTCTTCAAGAACCATTGGAATGGACCTTATAGAGTCATAAATGAAATTAATAATGGACCTTATGAGCTTGAAGAATTGGATGGCACTAAACTTACAAGAAAATTTGAAGCAAGTCACATAAAAAGGTTTTATCCCAGAGGAAAGAAAGTTCAATCAATTTCAGAGTCATAAAATGAAATCAGTGAAGAAATAGAAGATGAAGAGTCAATATTGGAGGGAGAAGAAATTTAACAAAATGGATATGATTGATACTGGAAAGCTTTTCAACTGGAATGCTGGGGACAGCAGTAAATGGAAAGGGGGATGTGGTATTCCATACCATTAGTATCAGTTTCAAGCTTACCAATAAAAAAATAAAAAAAAGAAGGTAATAAAAAAAATTATGCAAAACATATTTAAACATTACCACAACAGGTTTCAAACAGAAATATACAATACACAGCCTCAAGATCTTATCAAAACAGTATAGTATCAAAGTATTTATCCACCTTATTGCATCATCAATAACAAATTATGCAATTAAAAGCAGTTAATCTAAATAAAGGTATATGAAGATGGCTCAAAGCATCGGATCTGTATTTTCCCCACCTTGATTCAATTGAAAGAAGAGATACATCAAGGCTATAATTAAAATTACAATATATTTTCCAAGACCAAATGTTTACTTAGTAATAATGACATGCATCAAACTTCATAGGAATGATGCAATCTCCATATGAAATGATACAATACTAAAATAAAACACCAGCATAATTTTCTCATATATATCATATGACTAGAAGAAATTTCAATTGTCAATAGCTGTATTTTCTCCACTTTCTTGGAAAAAAGAAAATCTCACCAGCCAAATTATCTCAAATACATCACATTATTTTGATAATAAAAAGCACCACTAGCATAATTATGTCAGAAAATACATAACAAGTTCACCAAAAATGAGAATATCACCAGCAAAATTATCTCAAAGACATCACATTTTTTTGATAAGAAACAGAAACACTAGCATAATTTTCTCATATATATCATATGACTAGAAGACATTTCAATTGTCAAGAGCTGTATTTTCTCCACTTTCTTGGCAAAAAGAAAATCTCACCAGCGAAATTATCTTAATTACATCACATGATTTTCATAATAAAAAGCACCACCAGCATAATTCTCTCAGCAAAAACATTGCTACATCAAAACTACACATCTCACCAGCTAAAACCTCTCAACTATGATTTTTCTAAGTACCCTGTTTTGAGAAGCTCTCTGGAGGCGCAAAAGCTATAAATGGATGTTCTCTCCCTCATTTTTCCCAGTATCATGGAACAAGTTCCCACTATCCAGGATCACAACCATCCCTGAACTAGCAGGATATCTAGAGTAGTAGTAGTGGTTTAGTAGTAAAAGCTCAGTAGCTTAGTATTGTCAAAGAATAAGTAGTATTAACATAGTAAAGTCTCAGTAGCCTTGGTCAGTAGCTTAGTATTGTTGAGGAATAGTAGTATTAACGTAGTAAAAGCTCAGTAGCCTTGCTCAGTAGCTTAGTATTCTTGAAGTATAGTAGTATAGCCATAGTGAAAAAGCTCAGTAGATTTTCTCAAAATCTTAGTATTATTAAAAGAAAAGAATTAGTGATATCAACTTAACATTAAAAATATAAAAAAAAGAATATCCAGTAGTCTTATTATTAGTATTAATATATATATAATTATTATAATAAAAATAAAACCAAAAAAAAAATAAAAAATATTTTTATTAATTTTATTAAATAACAGAAAACAAAAAAAATATTATCATTACTTTTATCAAAATAACCAAAAAAATCTTAGCTTTTACTTTATCAGAAATTTTAGTTTTAAATCAGAGTTTTACTGTAGTGTTATTGATAGGTCTGATTTAGAGACTGCTGATAAGTATTCGCTATCTGTTAAAGCCACAAATATTATTTTATTTTGTGATTCTCTGTAGGCTTACTTTTCAGTATTATTTAGAGGGGCAGCTAATACACCTTAGCACCCATGGCTATTGGACAATTCTGAAATTCAAAACAGACTTACCAATAATTTCCCCCTCAAGGTACTACCTTATTTCATCCCACACCAAAAGGAGTTCCCGCAACGTCTATTCTGAATCTGGACTGATTCATCATAATACTTCAAGGGCTGAACCACTTTCAAGTGGAAGCAATAGAAATTTATCAATGCCAATACAAAAATTGGTTCAGAGCAGCCAAAGAAGAGGAGTGTGAAATATGCCCAAGCCTTTGGCATGGGGCCATGAACTCCTACTTACACATAAAGAGGTTTCTGGGTCAGGAGAAGACCATAGTATTATTAGGAGGTTGGAGCCCATTGTCTTTCAAAGACAAAGTGAAAAAGATAAAGAATTGGTTGAAGGACCAAAGTCTTTTATCCATAGACCAGAAGAAGGAGTTGGAAATGACTCCAGCTTTGGAGACAGAAGGCCCAGTGGTGCCTACCAGCTCCAAATTAGCTCCAGAAGTGTCCAAGGACAAACCAAAAGGACCTCAGAAGAAGCAGAAAGGACTCAAGAACCATCAAGGAAAGGGAAAACACAAAGCCAATTGGCACAGACCTTCTCCACAAGGGTACAGGATTCCCAAATTGGAGCCTTCAGAAGTGGACTGTGTCTTTAATATGGCCAGAACTCTTATGGAATTCACAGCCAAAGAGAAGAAAAGCATGAACAGGACTTTTTCATGCAAAGAGTAGATGAAATACACTTTGTTAAATCTAGTGTTGATGTAGAGCTTGGCAAATTTGATGCATAGTTAAATAAAACAATATTGGACATGAGTGAATTGAAAAGAAATGACAAAAAGTATACTGAATGGTATCAATTGACAAATATCAAACTTGATTCAATTACCAATATATGTGACAGAATTGAGAGTAAATATCAAGTTCAAAATTATGAAGTAGAAGATATTTCCATTTTAAACATTAATGATCAAATTAGAATTCTCAAAAATCATGTCTTGGGAAAGAACTAAGAATACCAATCATTTTGCCACACATTTGGAAAAAAGTGACAGTGAAAGGCAGAAGTTAAAGAATGAAATCATTGCAAATGAAGAACAAATTCATAAGAATTCTAAACAACATATGCCAAGAAATTCTACCCCTTTGACTGAAGAAAAACCTTCTTTTAAAGGAAGTTTGACCCCATTCTTAGGAGAAAATGCTATCTCTGAAAAAGATATTCCCAAATTGGAAGAATGGCCAACATTCTCTGGTGAAGGAGAATACAACCATATTTAGTTCATCAGAACTATTGATATGTTGGAAGAAGATTTTCACATATGTTGTGGTATTCCATACCATTAGTATCAGCTTCAAGCTTACCAATAAAAATAAATAAAGAAATATATGGTAATAAAACAAATTATGCAAAACATATCTACACATTACAAAAACAGGTTTCAAACAGAAATATGAAAATATATAGCCTCAAGATCCTATCAAAACAGTATAGCATCAAAGGATTTATCCACCTCATTGCATCATCAATAACAAATTATGCAATTAAAAGCAGTTAATCTAAATAAAGGTATATGAAGACGGACCACAGCATCAGAGCTGTACTTTCCCCACCTTCAAGAAAACATCACCAGCCATATTTTCTCAATGACTGCACATGACTCTGATAAAAAAAAATATCAAAAGCAAAATTATCTTGAAGACATCACATGATTTTGATAAGAAACAAAAACACCAGCATAATTCTCTCATATATATCATATGACTAGAAGAAAGTTCAATTGTCAGGAGCTGTATTTGCTCCACTTTCTTGGCAAAAAGAAAATCCCACCAGCCAAATAATCTCAAACACATCACATGATTTTGATAAGAAAAAGCACCACCAGCATAATTCTCTCAGAAAATACGTAACAAAGTCACCAAAAATGAAAGTGTCACCAGCAAAATTATCTTGAAGACATCACATGATTTTGATAAGAAACAGAAACACCAGCATAATTCTCTCATATATATCATATGACTAGAAGAAAGTTCAATTGTCAGGAGCTGTATTTTCTCCACTTTCTTGGAAAAAAGAAAAACTCACCAGCCAAATTATCTCAAATACATCACATGATTTTCATAAGAAAAAGAACCACCAGCATAATTCTCTCATAACATACATAAAAATAGAAACAAAAAATACTTTCCCCACCTTCAAGAAAACATCACCAGCCATATTTTCTCAATGACCGCACATGACTCTGATAAAAAGAAAATCTCACCAGCCAAATTATCTCAAATACATCACATGATTTTGATAAGAGAAAGCACCACCAGCATAATTCTCTTAGCAAACACGTTGCTACACCAAAACTACACATCTCACTAGCTCAAACCTCTCAACTATGATTTTTTCTAAGTACCCTGTTTTGAGAAGCTCTATGGAGGCCCAAAAGCTATAAATAGAGGTCCTCTCTCCCTCATTTTCCCCATCATCATGGAACAAGTTCCCACTATCCAGGATCACAACCATCCCTGAACTAGCAGGATATCTAGAATAGTAGTAGTGTTTTAGTAGTGAAAAGCTCAGTAGCCTTGCTCAATAAGCTTAGTATTAGTGAAGAATAGTAGTATAACCGTAGTGAAAGCTCAGTAGCCTTGCTCAGTAGCTTAGTATTAGTGAAGAATAGTAGTATAACCATACGGAAAGCTCAGTAGCCTTGCTCAGTAGCTTAGTATTAGTGAAGAATAGTAGTATTAACGTAGTAAAAAGCTTAGTAGCCTTGCTCAGTGGCCTAGTATTATTAAAAAAAAGTAGTAGTAATATAAAACTCAGTATTAAAGAAATTTGAAAAGAATCAAATCCAGTAGTTTTATTATTAGTCCTCATATAAAAAAAATCATTTTAATCAACCTAAAAATATATATATATATATTCTTATCATTTTTATTAAAAAAAATAAACAAAAAAAATATTCTTATTAGTTTTATTAAAATAACAGAAACCCAAAACATATATATATATTATCATCACTTTTATTAAAATAAAGTAAAAAAAATCCTAGTGTTTATTTTACCAGAAATTTTAGATCAGAGTTTTTACTGTAGTGTTATTGATAGGTCTGATTTAGAGACTGCTGATAAGTCTTCTCTATCTGTTAAAGCCACAAATCTTATTTTATTTTGTGATTCTCTGTAGGCTGACTATTCAGTATTATTTAGAGGGGCAGCTAATACACCTTAGCACCCATGGTATTGGACAATTCTGAAATTCAAAACAGACTTACCAATAATTTCCCCCTCAAGGTACTGCCTTATTTCATCCCACACCAAAAGGAGTTCCCACAACGTGATGAAATTATAGTGGGAAAATTACACTCTCTGTTTACCAGAACTACAAAGAAATGGTATTACAAGATGAGACAAGATTGTGGAAAACATGATTGGTCTTGGTAGAAATCTGAAATGATTACCAAATGAGCCAATAAGTCTTGGAGGTTTAAAATGGAGAATGCTTTTGAAAGCTCCATTTTTAACTCAGAAAAAGATAAACCACTTACTTGGTTCCTCAAACAAAAAGACAGATTATCAGCTTTAAACCCAGATATGTCTGACACTATGATTAATATGAAAATATTAAGAAAATTTGGATGAGAACTGGAACATTCTATCAAGTGCAGATGTGTAGGACCCTGTTAAACAGAGGACTACATCAATGCAATGAAAGATATCATTAATAGAACAAGAATTGGTAAAACTTGGACTAGAATTTGTATGGAGTCCAAAATGGTCCCAAAGATCTCCAGAGAGGACAGAAAGCCTGAAAGACCTGTCTTGAAGTGTCATAAATGTTGAAGCACTTCAAATTTAGCAAACACTTGAGCCAAAAAGACAAACATAAATGAAGTTCAAGTCATTGAAGAAGATCATTGCACTGAAAAGAAAGAAGAATCTGACATAGAATCTGAAGTCTCTGAGGATACACCAGTAGAGGACTTTCCCATTGAAAACATTACAGCTTTCTTTGAGGTCACAGAAGTCCATACTCACTTGCCACAGTACAGTGAGGACTGTAATAACCTGATCAATAAACAAGATGCCAGAATGTTTAAAACCAAACCTGCTAGAGGTAAAGGATACACTTCTGGAGCATCTTGTATCACATCAGTTCTGATGAATGATATTGAAGCCAAAGTGAAATTGGATACAGGGGAATTTTGTACTTGTTTAGGCAAAGATTATCTTCAAGCCATACTCCCTGGATGGAAGGATCATCTATTACCAATAGAGGGTGTACAACTTAGTAGTTCCAGTAATAATATGTACGCTTTGGGTATATTGGACACAAATCTTGTATTTAAACACCCAGCAGGAAGTATTAGAATGAATACTGAGATTTTAGTAATGGAAAATTGCACATCTCAGCACATTATTCTTGGGTATTATTACTTGAATATTTATGGTATTGACATCAATAACCATAAGGATGGATATTTCACAATTGGAGAAAACAAGGGACAAAAATTTGCTTTTTCCAATATGCCAAAACAAATATCACTGGTATCTTCTAAAAAAGATACTTATAAGGGACAATTTGTGACTATTCAACTTTTTGAAGCACAAATTAATCCATCATTGCAGCCAAAGATGAGACATGGACTTAGTGATGTGTTATATGCATATAATAATGCATTTGCCTGTGATAATGAACCATTAGGTGGCATAAAAGGACATTAAGTTGATATTACTCTTAATATTGACAGACCATATCCTCCAGTGCTTAGAAGACCAGCTTATCCAGCCAATCCCAGAGCTAGAGAAGCCTTGGAAAAACATATCCAGGAGTTGATCCAACTTGGTGTACTAAGGAAAATAGGCCATAATAAAGAAGTTGAAGTGACAACACCTGTTATTATTGCTTGGCACAATTATGAATCAAGGATGGTTGGAGATTTTAGAGAATTGAATACCTAAACAGTCCCAGATAGGTATCCAATTGCTAGAATTCAAGAAATCTTGACCCAATTGTCTAAAGCAAAGTATATAAGATCAATGGATGCATTGAAAGGCTTTAATCAAAGTGTTTTGACGCCTAAAGCTAATAAATTAATTAGAATTATCACTCACTGTGGTATTTATGAGTATCTTAGAAGGCAATTTGGTATTAAAAATGCACCATCTCATTATCAAAGAATGATGAATACCATCTTCCCCACAGAGCTATCTGAAGGATTGCTTATCATTAATATTGATGATATCATCATATGCTCTGATTCATGGTCTTTGCACCTTGAAATACTTGCAAGAGTACTGCACAAAGTTGCAGAAGTGAATATGAAGATTTCACTCAAGAAATGCAATTTTGGTTTTGAAGAGCTCAAAGCATTAGGACATATTGTTTCTAGTTTAAGCTTGGGTATTGACAAAAATAAAGTGGCAGTGGTGTTAATCAAGCCAATACCCCAGAATAAGAAAGAAATGATGTCTTTTCTAGGATTTGCCAGTTATTATTATCAACACTTGAAAGACTATGAAATTCTAGCCAAGTCACTCTACATAATCTGTGATCAACAGACAGTATTTGAGATGACACAAGAGAGGATTAAAGCTTATGAGAGAATAAGAAAAGCTCTTACAGAAGCACCTTTAATCCTCATTACTGACTGGAATATACCTTTTAAATTATACATTGATGCATGTAGAGATAGATTAGGGGCAGCCCTACATCAAGTACAAATTATTGATGACAAACCTACAGAAGGACCAGCTTGTTACATCTCAAGACAAATAAAACCAACAGAAGCAGGATATGGTGCTAGCCAAATGGAGTGCTTATGTTTGGTATAGGAGCTTGAGAAATTACACTATCATATTGATGGCAGTGTTTTTTAAGTGATAACTGACTGTAATGTTGTGAAATCAATTCTTAACATGAACACTCCCAAAAGACATATGTTGATATGGCAAATAGCCATTCAAGAATATAGAGGAAACATGACTATAGTTCATAAAGCAAAAAACATTCATAAGAATGCTTATGGACTTAGCAGGTGGGTATTAGCCAATACTCCTGATAATGTAGCTTATGTAGCTTTGGAAGCAGAACCACAAATTCCAATTGCAGGAATTAACATAACTGATATTGGGACTGAATGCATTGAATAAGTCAGGGAATCTTATAAGCAAGACAAGGATTGCCATATCTTGACCTCCTTTTTAGATAAAGACTGCAAAGCTACATCTTTAGTCAATGCACTGGATGAAGTTTGGACAAATTCCTATTCTGAAGGAAGATCTCACTGGTTTGATGGGATTATCTACCACAGAACCAAACATTCTTGTGTAATGACATTGTGTAGCAGATTTCTTATCAATACCATTCTTCATGATTGCCATGATAGCATCTACTCTGGACACCTTTCAGAGGACAGAACACTTGACAAAGTGAAGAACTGTGAATGGTGACCATCTTTGAGAAAAGAGATCATTGAATATTTCCATACCTGTGACAGATTTCAAAAAGAAAACAGGATCATAGGTAAGAAATTTGGACTTATGATCCATATTCAAGAACCAAAATCTGCTTGAGAAGTTGTTCACATGGATTGGGTCACAGCACTTCCTCCAAGTGGTATCAAAAGTTATAATGCTTGTTTAGTCATTGTATACAGATATAGCAGGACTCCCATATTCTTACCATTTCATAAAGATGACACTGCTATGGACACAGCTCTTCTTCTATGGAGTAGAGTTATTTCTCATACAGGATTATTTAAGAATATAATAAGTGACAGAGATCCCAAGTTCACATCTGCACTTTGGACCAATCTTCATAGATTGTTTGGGACTAAGATATCATTCTCTACAGCATATCACCCTCAAACAGATGGTCTAGCAGAAAAAATGATTCAAAATTTAAAAGACATGATCAGGAGATTTTGTGCTTATGGGTTAGAATTCAAAGACTCAGATGGCTTTACCCATTACTGGTGCACTCTCATACCTGCATTAGAATTGCCATATAAGACATCAGTCCATTCTTCCACAGGTCAAACTCCTGCTATGTTGGAGAAAGGATGGAATCCAAGACTCCCAACAGATACACTGAGGAAAGACTTAATTGAAATTAATACTACAGCTTACAGCTTCAAACTAATGCTTGATAAAGTGAAACATCATGCAAAAAAAAGTATGAATGATGTTTTTGAATATGCTAAACAGAAGCGGGACAAGAGTCACAAAGTACCAGACTTCAAAGTAGGGGACTTAGTTCTAGTTTCAACCTTGAATTTAAATAATATCAAAGGCCAAAAGAAACTTAAAGATTCTTATGTAGGACCTTTTGTTATTGTTGCCTTACATAGAACCAATGCAGTTCAAGGGGAATTAAGTGGTGAATTGGAAAATAAACACCCCACCTTTCCAGTCAGCCTGATGAAACCTTATCAACCAACTAACAAAGACTTGTTTCCTTTAAGGAACCCGACTACTTTGACTGTACCACCAGTGGAACAGGATGAAGACAAAAAGATAAAGAAATTCATTAAATAATGGAGACTTAGGGGTAAAAATCAAAGAGAATATCTAGTCGGATATAAAAATCCAGTACATGCAGATGAATAACTGGCAGAATCAGAAATACCTGACTCAGATAAAGTTATAAGAAGATTTAGACAAGAAAGAAGGCCACAAGCCTGAATATGTCTATAAATGTGCTTCTAATTACTTGATCTGAGTAATGAAAAGAGGTTGGACAGTGGACATTACCCCCCTTTCGGGTCTTTTTCTTCTTTATACCATTGATAAAATTGTAGTACAATTTTATTTTTTAGTGGGAGGGAATGTGAGCCTTGAGGTATATTTTGCATACCCAAATAGGCCAAAATTACTTTAAAAATACATTCTGAACTATGCATAACCCATAAGTCATGCATATATTCAAAATTCATCATTTTTGATTTCAGAAAAGATGAATAGCTTTTTATTGAATAAGTAAATCCATGGATTTAAGGCCATATTTGGATTCTACACAAAAATTCACCTAGGGTAGCTCCATAAAGTGAATAAGCTCAAATCAACTCTTTGAGGTGGTAATATGGAAAATACTTCAATACCACACAAAAGATCTGTGAAATATTTTGGTTTTCTCTATTTCATGCCAAAATAATGGGAATGTGAGAAATCCCATGTTACATACACACTAAGAATGGTGTTGTACATGTTTTGGGCACTTAATATTATGGTATTATTACATGCACTTTTGGTACACCCATAGTGGATATCTCACTTGAAGCTTAAAATGCTATTTTGATGTAAAAAATAGGCAAGGGGGACAAAAGACATCAAAGAGAGCCAGGGTACCAAACTTCTGAGGCCTCTGAGGTGTGGAAAGCTCCAAAGCTTGGATCCATGGATGATCTTTGCCCAATTAGTAAGCTAAAACCTTTTGGGAACCTGGTTACCATGTTGAAAATACAGTAAATTATAAGAAAATAGCAAATAACCTGCTGTTTTGACATGCCAAGGAGGTAAAGAACAACTTAGACTCCTGTAACCATGTTAATTCTTAATGACTTACCATGGTTAAACCCCAAAAGAGTAATTGAAACCCTTTTTGGACTAGTATCCATCGATTTACCTCATAGCAACCAGCCATATACTGCTATTTGCAATTCTACATAGAATTGAGGTAAAAACTTCAAAATTCATTAAAAATACAATTCTGAATGAATCTTTCTGAAACTTTCAGGACCAATTGAGAACTTTATGGTTCATATAAAAACCAAAAGAACTATAATTTTATATATAAACCTTAAAGGTTTACTTACAGTCCATTTTTGATGATTCCACATGAAACACAGAATCTTTAAAAATTTACAGAAAATAAATTCTGTGATGAAATTTCCAATAACATTGATAACTTAGAGAAATAAATTATTCTTTTGCAATAAAAGAAGATCTACATTTGTTACTCCTTTTATACTTAACCATAAATGGGTTGGTAGTCAAATAAAAGCCTCAATTGAGTAATTATGAAAATATTATGTGACAACAAATGATGCAATCAATAATCCAAAAAGATTTATTGTTTCCTCACTCACTGGCTTTTCAGTTTGCTCCATGGCACGCCTCTGTGAGATGTCTTAGCCTCAAAAGAGGCCTCCTTTTGCTGTTTTTTCTAGCTCATCACATTATTATATTATACCTTTATCACCAAACAAGTAAGTATTAGTTAGACTATTTCTTGAGTGTTTTATTCTTTCATAAAGCAATCAGAAAGACATGAAATCATAGAAATTAACTATAATTTGTTGTAATACTGTTATAAATCAATTTTGATCCATTAAATCCACAATTCCTGTAAGGTGTGGATATGAAACTTTGATTAAAAATCAAGTACTTTTCCTGTCCTCAAAATTTGTATAAGGTAAAAATAAATTAAAAATAGTATGAAATATTATTTTTAAGAGAAAACACGCCAATTTTATTGCTTATAACTTTATTAGTATAAAACAATAATATTATAAAAATTTATTGTTTTACCAACAATAAAAATTTATCCAAAAAATACTCTACAAGAGATATTTTAAGGCTACAAAAGAAATTTCTTCAAGAGCAATTTCAATTGGAATTAATTGAGCAAAGAACTGCAAGCAATTAATTAAAGAACAAAGTCTTTAAAAAGAATATTAAAGAGAAAACACGCCCAAAAGTGACCAGAGTGAATTTGGAAACAAAGTGACAAAGTTTACAGTGATGAAAGATGCTTTAATTCACTTTTGGGGTGGTTCAAGGGGTAAAAATGATTATAAGAGTTACAAACAATGATTATAATGATTTTTTCACGTGGTTAAAAGGATTAAAATGATTTAAAAGTGGTGGTTGGAATCTTTGATTGATTGGTTTAACAGTTTTAAACTAATTAATAAAAGGAAAAGATTCTAACATGAAGAGAAAAGTGGGGCAAAGAAGACATTCTTTTATAGCCATCAATTCTCTTACTCCAAAAGTAAAATTTACTCTTGTCAGTCGTGAAAAACAGTCTGACAACAGAAAAGCCAATTATGGCATCATTGAACCCTGGTTTAGACCAAAAAGGGCTGGTTTAAGCCATTTTTAGCCATTTTTAGCCATTTTAGACCCTTAAATCAGGCATTACTATAGCAATACCAGGCCTAGAGCCTTCAAAACACGTCAGAATGTGTGTCAGAGGCGTAGAAACCAGTTAAAACTGTTTTTATTATGATTGTTTTATCTTAAGGGTAGTTTTACCCTCTTAGCAACAGCTAAAACTACCCCAGTTGGTATCAAAACCTCATCATCAATTGAGTCCACAGACCCTGTAACTCAATTCCAGGCCAAAAGTGATGAACCTTTGCGTGAATTTTGACATCCCACGCCTGTCAGCAAGGATTTTGGGGGTCTAGCTCCCCCTTAGAGCTGGAGTTCCTTTTCCCCCCCAAATTTAATCTTTCCAATTTATTTTTCCTTTAATTCCTCATCATGTATTATACTTATAATTTACATATGTAATTCAATTCAATTGTACAGTACAATACAGTAATAATTGACACCTCATATGTAAATCAAAGTTCACTTATGTAATACACGCGCACATTTTGACATTTCAATTGAATTCAATTGAAAATACTTCAATTCCTCATAACTTCTAAGCTAAACACAACACCTCAATTTTAACACAAAAATTGATGGTTAACACCACATGTGGTGTGAATTGAATTAAGGTTTTGAGGATTTTCAACTTTTGTATTGAAAATACTAAAAACTTAATTTAAGCTTATTTAGAGTTGAGTTACAAGAATTTCACTCAGAGGTGACCCCACCTGATTTTTTATGAGGAATCCAATGGTGAAATAAATTTTATATGTTTATTTATTGCATAAAAAGTTATAATAAATTTTATTTAACTTTTTTCCAAATTTATTTATTTTTTCACAATTTTGTTAAAGTTTCATTTTTACTTAATTTTTTCAAGTATAAATGTAATTTTATATTTACAAAATTTAATGTATTTTTTATTTTTAAATTATAATTAATTTTTTTATTTTTAATATAATTTTATATTTATATTTTGATTTTTATTTTAATAATATAAATAAATTTATTTTATTTATATTAATATGTTATTTTTTATATTTGTGGTCTTTTGGGTATATGAAATTACCTCTAAGGCTCACATTCCCTTCCCCTAAAAAGAATATTACTTTGTAATATTGGTGTTTCTAGTGTGTCTGAATCTCCTCAGGAGTTTGGTAGCTTCTGGTATATCTTTTTCTTCTAACCATTCATCTTCACAAGTTGGGTCACTGTACCTAACAAGGTATTCCCTTACTTTCTTGGTTCTTAATTTCCTTTCTTTAAGAACTTTGGTTATTTTCTTAGTACCAGATGTCTCAATAGGAGGTACAACTTGGGGAACCTTATTCCTCAAGGGAAATTTCTCAGCATCACTAGATTTATATGGTTTTATCAAGCTCACTGGAAATGTAGGGTGCTTATTGCTAAGTTCTTCAGATAACTCTACTTCAACAGCATTTTCTCCATGGAGGGCCTTAATCACAAAAGGTCCTGCAAAGGAGTCTTTCAAATTTTTACATCCTTTGATGTTATTGAAGTTAGTGGTGGATACAAGAACTAGGTCCCCCACTTTGAAATCTGGAGTTGCATGAGATTTATCCCATTTGTCTTTAGCATATGCAAAAGAGTCCTCCATGCACCTTACTGCATGCTTTCTAGCCTTGTCTAGCATTCCTTTGAAGCTAGCAGCTGTGGTATGTATTTCAATTAAGTCTTTCCTCAAGGAGTCTTGGGGTAATTTGGGGTTCCATCCTTTTTCTAGAACAGCAGGAGTCTGATTGGTACTAGCATGGATTGATGTTTTATATGCTAATTCCAGTGCTGGTAACAGAGTACACCAATCATGGGTAAATCCATCACAATCTTTGAATTCAAGGCCACATGCACAAAATCTTCTCACCATGTCCTCTAAGGTTTGGATCATTCTTTCAGCCAGGCCATCAGTTTGTGGGTGGTAGGCTGTAGAGAAAGACAGTTTAGTGCCAAATAATTGGTAAAGATTTGTCCATAGTGCTGAAGTGAATTTGGGATCTCTATCACTGATGATATTTGTAAATATCCCAGTCCATGACACTACTCTATTCCATATCAGAAGAGCTGTATCCATGGCTGTATCATCTTTGTGACATGGTAAAAAGATTGGAGTTTTACTGAATCTGTCCACAATTACTAGGCAAGCATTATAGCTCCTGTCACCTCCTGGTGGTAGGCCAGTTACCCAATCCATATGGACAATTTCCCAAGGTCTGTTTGGTTCTTGGATTTTCATCATATTTCCAAGTCTTTTGCCAGTGGATTTATTTGCCTTTTGGCATCTGTCACAGGTTTTGCAATACTCTGCAACATCTTTTTGCCACATTGGCCACCATATGCAGGTCTTCACTTTCTCTCTTGTTCTGTCTTCAGAAAGATGTCCTGAAAAGGGACTATCATGGCATTTTTTCAGTACAAGAATGATTAATGACCTGTCTACAACTGTCATGACACATGTGTGCTTGGTTCTGTGGTAAATTATACCATCCAGTAGGTGAAATCTTCCTTCATTATAAGATTTTCTCCATACTTCATCCAAGGCATGTATTAGAGAGTTGTCTTTACAGTCTTTGTTAAGTAATTGGCATAAGATGCTACAATTCTTATCTTGAGTGTAACTATTTCTGACTTCTTCAAAGAAGGTGGTGTTCAAGTCTGTAACACTTATTCCTTCTATTGGAATTTGTGGTGAAGCTTCTTCTGGAACATAAGCAGGATTATCAATGTTATTTGGTAATGGCCATCTGCTTAGTCCATCTGCATTCTTATGAATATTCCCATCCTTATGAACAATAGTCATATTGCCTCTGTATTCTTGTATGGCTATTTGCCATCTGAGCATGTGTCTGTTAGGTGTTTTCATGTTCAAAAGTGATTTCACAGCTGTACAATCTGTTATTACTTCAAAAACACATCCCTCTAAGAAATAGTTCAATTTCTCCAAGGCCCAGACAAGGCATAGACATTCCATTTGACTTGCTCCATATCTGGCTTCAGTTGGTTTGATTTGCCTGGATATGAAACATATTGGTCCTTCTACAGGTTTGTCATTTATGATCTGAACTTGGTGAAGTGCAGCACCTAGTCCATCCCCTGATGCATCAATATACAGTTTGAAAGGTAATTTAAAGTCTGGCATCAGTAAGAGTGGAGCAGTGGTCAATGCTTCTCTTAGAGATTCAAAAGCTTTGACTCTGTCAACAGTCATTTCAAATACTGTGTCTTTGTCACACAACTTATAAAGTGGTCTTGCTATGGATGCAAAGTCTTTAATGTGTTGCCTGTAATATCCTGCAAAACCCAAGAATGACTGAATTTCCTTCTTATTCTGAGGCATGGGTTTTAACAATACTGCTGCAACTTTATTTTTATCAATTCCAAGGGACAAACCAGATACAACATGTCCTAGTGCCTTAAGTTCTTTAAATCCAAAATGACATTTCTTCAAGGAGATTTTCATGTTTACTGATTGGATTTTTGTCAAAACTCTTGATAATCTGTACATGTGCTCCTCCCAAGTCTTTGAACAGATAATAATGTCATCAATGTAAATGATTAACCATCCCTCTGAGAGTTCTTCAGGGAAGATTTCATTCATCATTCTTTGGAAGTGTGAAGGTGCATTTTTGATACCAAAGGGCATCCTTAAGTATTCATACACTCCACAATGAACAATAATTCTCAAGTATTTTCTTGCTCTTGGTGTTACCACATTTTGATGGAATCCTTTAAGGGCATCCATAGTGGTTATATACACTGCTTGAGATATTTGAGTAAGGGCAATTTGGATTTTTGGTATTGGGTATCTGTCTGGAACAGTGTAAGTGTTCAGAGCTCTAAAGTCCCCAACCATTCTGGATTTTCCATTATGCCACGCCACTATGACTGGTGTAGTTATTTCTACTTCCTCATTGTGGCCTACTTTTCTTATTACACCAAGTTCTAGAAGTTCTTTGATATGAATTTCTAGAGCTTCTCTTGATTTTGGACCTGCTGGATAAGCAGGTCTTCTTAAGAGTGGTGGATAAGGTCTCTCAATGTTAAGAATGATGTCAACTTCATGACCAATAATTGCTCCCAGAGGTTCTTTGTCTGTAGCAAATGCTCCTTTGTGGTCATACAAAAGGGAAGAAAGTTCATTTTCTTGTTTATCAGTCAGATGAAGGCTTATCTCAGCCTCATTTAACTGTTCAGACTTGAATTTTTCTAACTCTAAGTTGACTGGTGATACTTTGTTTACTGTAATTTGTCTTTTAAATGGTAAAAAGGCAAATTTCTGGCGCTTATTGTCCCCAATTGTAAAGTATCTGTCTTTGTTATTATGTAAATCTATCCCATACATGATCAAATAGTCATTTCCCAATATAAAATGGGTACTAGAGCAATTTTCCATAACAACAAATTCAACTGTGATCCTTAAATTCCCATTTATGTGTGGGAATATGACATTGGTCTCAAAGATTCCCAATGCTTTCATTGGGTTACTTGCACTGTTGAATTTTATACCATCAATTGGTAACAATTGGTCTTCAAAATTTGGCACACAAGTTTTAAGAAAGGATTTTCCAACACAAGAGCAGAAGGCTCCTGGGTCAAGCAAAAGTTTGGTGGGCTTGTTGTCAATTACCACTTCTGTTATACAGGAGTTACCAGCTGTATAACATTTTCGTCTGTTTGGTTTTGTCTTCATAAGTTGTGCATCTTGAACTTTTGATAAATCAACTTGACCATTGCTCAATTGTGGTAAGTGGGAATAAGATTCCATGATGTCAAAAGTGGCATTGATATTTTCTATATCTTTTGAAGATTCAGAAAATATGGATGACTTATCATCTGAATTGTCTTCAATTATGTCTTCTTTTTCAACATCTGGTTCCTTTTCAATGTCAATTTCATTGATTTTCCCCCTCTTTGGACATGTATTGGCTAAATGGGTGGTGCATTGGCAAATATGGCATTTTCTGACTGTATCTGCAGATTTATATTTAATATTACCAGAATTTTCTTTGGGGTTTTTGTCCACAGAATCTTTCCAAGGTGTATTAAACCTTGTTTTGAGATTCACCCTACTAGAACCAATTTTGGTTCTGGTGGTTACTTCTTCTAGTATATTAATAATATCTTCTGCTGAAGATTGTTCAGTAGTCCTGCTTTTGCCAGCATGCTCTAAGTCACCTCCACATTGTCTCAGAATTTTTCTATGGATCATAAACTCTGACATGTCAGGATATAATGCTGTTAATCTGTCCTTTTGTTGGCAAAACCATGGTAAAGCTCTGTCTTTATCAGCATTAAATTTGGCAGATTCAAAGGCTGTTTCAACTTTAAACCTCCAAGCATCATTTGCCCATTTGTTGATGATTTGGGTTTTCCACCAAGTCCAACTCTGGTGTCCATGTGCTTGTCTTATTTTGATGTACCATCTGTGAGCTGATCTGGTAAACAAGGTGTTAAACCTGGCTGTTACCAATCTGTCTGGTAATTCAAAATCCTCTTTGATCATGTCAATACCTCTAATGAATTCCATATGGTCATACTCTCCTTCACCACTGAAGTGAGGCCATTCTTTAAGTTTTGGAACTTCTTTCAAGAGTGCTTGGCCCATTGATGGTTCCAAGTTATGAAAAGAAGTGGATAATTCATTTTTTAATTGTGAATTATCAGGATCCAATACTTGTGGATTTGGAATTCTTGTGCCCTCATTTTGATTTAGAGGTGTAGACATTCTTGGTAAGGTGTTCAGTATTTGTTCAATGTCATTCATTTTACTGTTGCTACACCTTTGGGAATTTCTGTATTCATGTTGGAAGCTTTGTATTAAATTTATTACTTCAATTTTATACATGTCTTCCTTATGTGTCAGTTCTTGCCATAACTCTGTCTGTCTTGTATTATCAGCAGTGACTTGATTCAATTTCATTGATAATTTTGATACTTCTTCTTGTGAAGTATCAAAACACTTTTTCAAGGCAATGGTATATGTCTTTACTTCAGTAAATGAATTTGAAATGTCATCAAGGACTTTCTTGTTATCTGTCTTGATAATATTTATGGCTTGTTTAATTCTTGTTTCAATTATGTCATCAATATTGAATTTAGAATATTTATCTGTTAATTCTTTAATAATGGCAGATTGTTCATTTATTTTATTGTTAGAAGAATTATCATTATTTGAATTTTTAATTGTTCTCAAAACTTTCCCAAAACACATAAGTGTTTCATTAATTTGGCACAGACTCAGGTTGTTTGTTTTAATGTTGTTACAAATGGTTTCATTTTTATCAGAAAGATGTTTTTTCACGTCATTTATAGCATTATACAACTCTGGGATGGAATCAAATATGTCAGAAATCATTTCATGGTTCTGGCCATCTGAAATACATTTTCCATGGCATCCTGCTGAATCTTTGGGATTCTGTAGCCCTGGCTGTAAGGTTTTGGGGCTGGTGCCTTCCCTTTGCCCTTGTTTGGAGTTTGTGGCTGCTTTTTCACGTTGGAATTGCTGCTCCTGGCCACTGGGGCTGTTTTTGGCACTGGTTTGGGTGGTGGAGGGTTGTTTTTCCTCCATTCTAGTGTCAAAAGCATCTTGTTTTTCTTCTCCATCAATGGATGCCATCCATTGAGCAATTTGCAAGTGTTGGGATGGCCCAAGAATTTTCTTACTGTCAGGTAAGAATTCATGCAATTCTTCCACAGGTCTGCAAGGATCTGGTACTCTTTGAATTGAAGTGCATTGTTGTATGCACTGTGGCTGGCTTTGTATATGTCCACAGAGGCTTGTTGTGGCGGTGTCAGCTCTTTTTGAAGGTAAAATGGTATTATCAGCTTCAGAATGACCCATTTTAGTTGTTTGGAAGTCATCAACTGACCCTTTTCCTTCTGTACCTGGTTGGCCTCTGCCATAATCACGTCTATTACCTTTTTGGGAGCTGCTTGAGGGGTTGTAGCTGGCTCCTGACCTGGTTGAAGGCATAATTATGGTTAAAAAGGCTTAAAATAGTATTTTTACGTCAAAAACTTACTATTGGCCAAATTTTTAGCTTTCTGAAGGGTATTACTTATGTCCAAGTTAATCAATTCAGAAGATATTGGTTCAGGCTGGTTATTTTGAGTCACAATAACAGTACTATTATGATCAGAATTAACAGTACTGGCAGGGATAATGCTGGTTACTGTTGAGGCTGTTTCAATGTTTTCTTGTCTTACCACGTTGTCAGACACTAAAATTAATGAAAAAGCCAATTAATCAAGTAAAAAAAAAGGTTATTTCAAAAAGAAATAAAAATATAAGCCTCACTTATAATATGAAAAAAAGTTATTTTTTATGGATTTTTTGAATTATAAGTATTTTTTATATGTTTTTAAATTTTTCAATATAAGAAAAAAGATTTAAAAAGAGTAAAAATATGTCACAGGTAAAATATCACGGCTGGGCCCCCAAATGTAAGGTGTGGATATGAAACTTTGATTAAAAATCAAGTACTTTTCCTGTCCTCAAAATTTGTATAAGGTAAAAATCAATTAAAAATAGTATGAAATATTATTTTTAAGAGAAAACACGCCAGTTTTATTGTTTATAACTTTATTAGTATAAAACAATAATATTATAAAAATTTATTGTTTTACCAACAATAAAAATTTATCCAAAAAATACTCTACAAGAAATATTTTAAGGCTACAAAAGAAATTTCTTCAAGAGCAATTTCAATTGGAATTAATTGAGCAAAGAACTGCAAGCAATTAATTAAAGAACAAAGTCTTTAAAAAGAATATTAAAGAGAAAACACGCCCAAAAGTGACCAGAGTGAATTTGGAAACAAAGTGACAAAGCTTACAGTGATGAAAGATGCTTTAATTCACTTTTGGGGTGGTTCAAGGGGTAAAAATGATTATAAGAGTTACAAACAATGATTATAATGATTTTTTCATTTGGTTAAAAGGATTAAAATGATTTAAAAGTGGTGGTTGGAATCTTTGATTGATTGGTTTAACAGTTTTAAACTAATTAATAAAAGGAAAAGATTCTAACATGAAGAGAAAAGTGGGGCAAAGAAGACATTCTTTTATAGCCATCAATTCTCTTACTCCAAAAGTAAAATTTACTCTTGTCAGTCGTGAAAAACAGTCTGACAACAGAAAAGCCAATTATGGCATCATTGAACCCTGGTTTAGACCAAAAAGGGCTGGTTTAAGCCATTTTTAGCCATTTTAGACCCTTAAATCAGCCATTACTATAGAAATACCAGGCCTAGAGCCTTCAAAACACGTCAGAATGTGTTTCAGAGGCGTAGAAACCAGTTAAAACTGTTTTTATTATGATTGTTTTATCTTAAGGGTAGTTTTACCCTCTTAGCAACAGCTAAAACTACCCCAGTTGGTATCAAAACCTCATCATCAATTGAGTCCACAGACCCTGTAACTCAATTCCAGGCCAAAAGTGATGAAATTTTGCGTGAATTTTGACATCCCACGCCTGTCAGCAAGGATTTTGGGGGTCTAGCTCCCCCTTAGAGCTGGAGTTCCTTTTCCCCCCCAAATTTAATCTTTCCAATTTATTTTTCCTTTAATTCCTCATCATGTATTATACTTATAGTTTACATATGTAATTCAATTCAATTGTACAGTACAATACAGTAATAATTGACACCTCATATGTAAATCAAAGTTCACTTATGTAATACACGCGCACATTTTGACATTTCAATTGAATTCAATTGAAAATACTTCAATTCCTCATAACTTCTAAACTAAACACAACACCTCAATTTTAACACAAAAATTGATGGTTAACACCACATGTGGTGTGAATTGAATTAAGGTTTTGAGGATTTTCAACTTTTGTATTGAAAATACTAAAAACTTAATTTAAGCTTATTTAGAGTTGAGTTACAAGAATTTCACTCAGAGGTGACCCCACCTGATTTTTTATGAGGAATCCAATGGTGAAATAAATTTTATATGTTTATTTATTGGATAAAAAGCTATAATAAATTTTATTTAACTTTTTTCCAAATTTATTTATTTTTTCACAATTTTGTTAAAGTTTCATTTTTACTTAATTTTTTCAAGTATAAATGTAATTTTATATTTACAAAATTTAATGTATTTTTTATTTTTAAATTATAATTAATTTTTTTATTTTTAATATAATTTTATATTTATATTTTGATTTTTATTTTAATAATATAAATAAATTTATTTTATTTATATTAATATGTTATTTTTTATATTTGTGGTCTTTTGGGTATATGAAATTACCTCTAAGGCTCACAATTCCACATCAAATTTCTCTACTATTATCATCTAAAAGGTTCATTGGATTAATAGCGGGTAATTTATCTCAATTCTCATAGTTTTTCTCTAGTAATAGTTTTCTTCAATAATTATATTTATAATTATTCTTGTAAAAGATAATTATATATTAAAATAATTTTATTATTTTAATAAAAAAAGCTTTTATTATTAAATTCTTGTAATTGATTCTTGAATACAATTAATGCTTACGGTTATAATCACTAGTAGTGTATAACACGTAAAAGAAATAATTCTTTAACTATGTAATTGTGGTAATAATAATTTATTCTTATTATATTTCATAATAACAGTCATAGTACTGTTGATTGATAGTAATATTATCAACAGTTTCATAGACACATCTTACTCCAAGAGAAGAGGAAGACCCCCATCAAAAGTGACCAGCACAATAGCTTAAAGATCACAGTCAATTGCACCCCCTCAGATTATGGCAGTATATTCATTTGAAGATGCTGAGAACTAATTATCCAAAGAAATAACTGCATCAGATTGACTACCTTCAGCAACTGAATTTAATGAATATGGCAAATATGGACTCAACCTCAGAAGGTCTAGCAGAGTGGCCAAGATTAGGAGAACCTCACAAAAAAAGTCCCACAATCCTGAAAGAGCTTTGAATATATATCATGCAATTGACTTAATTTGTGAGCATTGCCAAAGGGATTAACACACAAGCAATTAATTCTCCAAAATCTTTGTGACTTTTTCATTCATTTTAATGTGGAGTATTTTTATTTATTTTAATATTTATTCAGTTTATGCCCCATTTTTATTATGTAGAAGGCTCAGAAGACTTACCAAAATTTATATTGAAATACACCTTCAAGCCCATGAACTTTCAGGATTGAAACTACTGTGGCTATAGAAGAGTATTCCATTTAATTTACAAGACTCAAGCTCAATGGGCTGATGTCAAAGCTGACTTTTATGAAGAAATTCAAGAAATTCAAGACCTTTATGATTCCATGAACACCTTGGTACACTGAGTATACTCTTTTCTGTACAGAATTGGGTGGAATGGAGGTGATGGCCAGGATGCAAAGAGTAAGTGGATGTCCATGGCTGATATGGGGGATCAAATTTCAAATAAGTATCAAATACCAGATTTATTTTATTCCAAAGTCCAATATTTCTCCTTTTTCCCTTATTTCTGTCCTCCCATGACAATCCATGCATTTCATCTGTTTTTTTGGATTGCTGTTCTCATTTTGTTCCATTGGATATCATCATTTCTAAAGCTTACCCTGTCCCCCATTACTGTGAATTGGAAATTTCATGCCCAACCACAAGCCCTAGGCTGGGAAGATAAATTTAAGAAACACAGGCTGTTATATTTGTCCAATATTCATTCCCCCCTCATTAAAAAGCCACTCTTTTGGTGGTTGATTCAAATTAATCTTTTTGAATATACAGTTTATGCCAATTATCCCCCTTGTCAGTCCTATTTATTGCTTAAATCTCATCTCAGTCTATTTTTTATCAAACATGAGAAACTTTGATACTTAAAAATATTCATATTACAAAAATTAAAAGAAAATATGGTGAAAAAATGTTTTTGGGCCTTCATTTGTCTCACCAAAACAACTTCCCAGAATTACGGGCTTCTGGGTTTTGAAATGTGATATTTTACTCTTCATCTTAGACAACAGGTTTTGAAACTAATAATTGGAAAAATTCTTCATGATTTTTTTTGAAAAATAAGCCATTTTTCCAAATTGGAAAAATTGGAGACATTTGGCAAAAAAAAAAAACATTTGGGGATCTTGACATCCCATCTCAGCAAAAATAGGGAAATAAAAGAAAAAATCCTCAAAACTAAGCTGGAGGTTTTTTCAAAAAAACAGGCCAGTGACAAGTCTTTACCATAAATTGGTAAAAACATGTAAGGGCTTACATGTGTTTACCAACACCCCTTATAAATTATCATACTTACCAATTAATTATTCAGAGTAGAACCTCTCCCTTTCAGCTTCTGGAAAAGGAATTCTGAATATATTCTTTAGCAGTGAAGCTTTGTGCTTGCAAGGACAAATATACTTCCAGTGAAAAAGATTTGGATCTTTCCAGTTTTTGAGGAATTTTTTTCCAAACTTTCGATTTTAAATTAGGGTTTTGATTTAAATTATGAGAAAGTGGCTTTCCAGGAGTTCTCAGACTCATGTGGGAAGCTTCAAGGTCCATTTTTTGAATTTATATTCAATCAATTTTTGTTTTTTAATTTTGAGATCTGAAAGCTACTCTGCTTTTATTTCATAAATAACTGTTTGCTGATTTTCTTGAAAGTGGGAATTATTTGTGCACTTTGAAAGTGGCTTATGATAAGGGATTCTGTTTTACTCAATATCAGTCTGAAGTTAAAAGGATGTAGTTTTGAGAATAGTAAGCTTAATCAAAAAATATGCCATGATGAGGGTCACAAGGCTTTCTGAATCAAACTTGGATTGAAAAAAAACCAATATGATTGCAATAATGAGTTGAAAAAAAAAATCCAAAATTGAATTTCAAGGGGGTGTCACAGACGGTGGAACTGTGACCTATAATACCAGAAAAAGATCAAGGAAATTCAACCTTGATCTTGTAGCCTTTTCTGCTCAGTTGTGATGATTGCGCAATCAAGCAACCTAGGGTCTAGTCATGGTGGTGGTGGGGGACCACCTGTTCCGACATGACCCTGAGTGGAGAGCTCGAGTGCTTGTTGATGGTTTCTGGCATCAATGTGACAGAAGATCAAGGTTTACTGTCATGGGTGGATTTCACAATTGTGAGGGAGACACATTGCGAAATTTGGGGGTTTCAAACCTGTTGGCAGAAAGGGCTTGGGAGTGATGACCCAACAACCCTTATGGCTCCTTATACCGGCCTGTTGTGTAGCTGATGCCCCTGATTGAGGACAGGGTTGCCCATCTGTGTTAGTGCACTTCGGGACGCAGTGCTTCCTACCCCGGGGGTACTGTCACAGACGGTGGAATTGTGACCTATAATACCAGAAAAAGATCAAGGAAATTCAACCTTGATCTTGTAGCCTTTTCTGCTCAGTTGTGATGATTGCGCAATCAAGCAACCTAGGGTCTAGTCATGGTGGTGGTGGGGGCCCACCTGTTCCGACATGACCCTGAGTGGAGAGCTCGAGTGCTTGTTGATGGTTTCTGGCATCAATGTGACAGGGGGAGAGAGTGAAAGTTTGATCAGGAGGTTCCAAGGTAAAAAGGAAGATTAACATAAAAGACTTTTTATGTTAAGCTTTGGCAATTGAAATTTGTTTTAGGTCAATTTTATTATTAGAAACTCTAATTTTTGTCAAAAACGCTCACAGCTTCATTGATTTTAACATGTGATTGTTTCATTAATTAATGGTGGAAGGCATGTCCTATCACAGTGCATTAAATCTCAATATATTAATAAAACAGGCTTCATCTCAACATGAAACCTGTTTATTGGAAAGAAATTGATTAATTATTATAAAACATATAATATATCTTAAAATGCACTACACAAACTATTTTTTTAAGTACTATGACACAAAATATTTTGAGAAAAATAGCCATATTGGTAGTTTAACTAAATGTTTCAAATCAAAAATCATTGTAATTGCTTTTGGAATAAACAATTAATATTATTTTTTTTATGAATTAAATTGAATTAATTCAGATTAATATTCAATGAACTTCATATATTCTGAATGGGTGAAAATAAATAAATTGGAGCATGTGGCTTGATCCGAACCTAGCATGATTGTTGATTATTGTGAAAAATCATACTATTTTTCAGTAACAACCAATTGAAGGTGGTTAAAGCAATAATTGATATTGTTTACTGTCACAGTGTACAGTAGCTTAATTTAATATAAGATATGGTATGAAAAGAATAAATCCCCTGCTTATGTAATATTGTTCCAAATAGTAAAAAATCTTACATAATCAGAAAGCAGCCACTTTCAGCTTCTGTTTGTGTGAATTTTATGCATTGTTGAAAACTCTGTTGCCACTGGTTTGAGCTATCAGCTCAAACTACTTGATATATAAATTGTTTTTCTCTTCAATAATTAAATATTTATATAAATTGTAAAAACAAACTCTTTCTTTTATAATTACTTTGAATTTTCTTTTTTTATGAATTTCAAGCAGCCATTTTGGTACAAACAAATTGTAAAGTTTTCAATTTTTCTTATCCAGTGAGATTGAAGGTCACATGCTTTGATGTTTGACCATTCAAAAATAGATTATTTTTGGCCTGGGCCAAGGTGAAAGTAGAATTTGAATAATGTTTTGAATGAATTATTTAGAGTTGTATGATCATTTCAAAAATAAGGCAAAATTTCATTCTAAAGAAATAAAATGGACTATTTTAAAATATTTTTTTTGCACTTATTTTTCCAATAATTAGTAAAATACCCCAATTTTTACATTTTTTCATTGAATTTACTTACCATTTATACCTTGGTGTGAATCATCACCAAGATTTTTTCAAATACTCTTTCAGTCCTTGTTGATTGGGTATTTGGCTAAATATTGGGATAATTTTGAGAAAAAGAAGTAAGCTTTGGAAATAACTATTACACTTGCAAGTCTTGATAAAATTTTGAATAGCTGTTTCTGAGGACCTTTTTATACAAAACATTTGTATTTCAAACCTAAAATGTGGTATTTTCTACAAGTAAAGATATTTTGAAGCTTATATTTCTGACTTAAATATAATGAAGTTCTTAGATTTTATTTTTGAAATGCCTGCCAATTTAAAGCTGTGGGTATTCAAAGTAATCGGTGAGATATTTGATTCAATTTCCTATATTAATTATAGAATTCAACATAGTATTTTCCATTTGATTCATTGAATATTGAGAGATTTCATATAGAAAGTGACAAAGTGGAAATGAGAAATTTGAAAGAAATGGAGAAATATTTTGGAATATATACTTATGTGTTAAAGAAATAGGATGGAGGTAGCTTGGAACTCACCTTGAAATAATGAGGTAATGAGGTCAAAATCATTTTTAATTTGTTTCACAGCTGAATCTAAGTTGACTCCCCATATTAACCTCAAAAACCTACCCTATCTGCATATTTTTGACCTATATTTTATAGCTATAGACCTCATTTATGTTAAAAATATATATGAAAAGACATATCTAATAAAATGTATCATTGCAGCCCACATGCAACCTTGTGTTTTGATTTACTATAAAATCTACAAGCTCTGTGTATTGCATTGAAAACATTCATCATTGAATTCCAAACTTTAAGTTTCAATTAAATTGGACTGTTACTGAATCATTTTTCAAACAGAACCTTTTGATTTTCACAGGAACGAATCCTATTCCTGAAATCCCCTACAAAAGTTCCAAAATAAACCCATAAATTTACCAATTTTTCTGTTTCAAATATATCCTGTCTGACTGTCAGATAGAGTCTATGTTGAAGTAGTAATTAGGCTATTTACAACTAGAACTTTGACTGTGACATGTAAAAGATGATTTAAAATAAGGGTGTTTGAGTAAAATAATGATCTAAAATATAATTAAAGGGTTATACTATTAAAAAATAGTGGTGGTGAGTGCTATTGAGAACCCTGGGTGCAGTCTTACCAGTTGGATTACTATAATAAGAGCTACAATAATTAAAATTATAATTATAACTGATTTATTACCCAAGAGTGAAGCTTTTTTGGACAGTTTACTACATAGGGTATTCAAGAGCAGGATGAGGAAACAATTCTGGCTGTGAAAAGCCTCCTTTTTATCCTGAAATGGGGTGGAAAGGGTGCTAGACCTTTCCACATAGAGGAAGTGAAAATATTTCACTCTCTAGGACTGGCTTGTGGTTTGAAAACAGCCTGTATAGCCTGTATTGGGCTCAGATGTGGTTTTGAAACCACATCTGGGCAGTTTTCACCAATACAGGGTGAAAATTTTCATCTGGGGACCTCACAGCCTGATTCTGACGTGTATGACACGTAGAAGATGTACAGAAGCTGTATGGGACCCCATTATTGACTGAAATATGAGATATTGAAGTAAAAATAAGCTCCTTTGTCTTTTTGACACCTCATATTCATGATTATAGGATATTATCCCATGATAAGGCTGTATATGACAGCAGGTGGGAATCTAACCTTAAAACCGTCATACCTTTGTCAATTCTTGAGATACCAACCTCAAAGTTGGTTTGGTGTGTAGCCCTGTATGTGATCCACACAATGGTACCTCATTTGATATGGGTATCATTAAATATGACAAAGTTATCCCATGTACAAGATTTTTGTACATTTGCATGGTATAGGCAAAAAGCTGTATTGAGCTTATTTGCCCCATAGCTTCTGTCATAGTTGGGATATCAGAGAATGAATGACACCATCAGATATCCCTGATTGTGCTCTTTCCAAAAAGGCCCCACTTCAATTATCTCACACTAAAAATGTAGAAGTTAGATGGGAGGTGAATATTTTGTTCACCCTTATTTGGCCTGAAATTGACCATAGCTGCAGTAATATTGGTGCTAGCTCAGTTTGACTGGCACCATTGGATATCCCTGGCTTAGAGCTTCATTTTGAATACCCATTTGATGGGGTTAAGCCCCTCCTTCTGGAATTTAGATGAGGGGTGAAAATTAAGGTTTATGCTCAGCAATAACGTTGAGCAGGAATAACTTTGTTATTCCTTGTCCTATGGTGATGGGACTTATATTTTCAGAAAGAGGTGAGTTTCCTCTTTCTTTTGATACCTTTGAGCTGATTTGGCTCAGCTCCATGTTTTGGTGGTATTCTGGCTATACCATTGGTTTATGGTATTTTGGCTGTCATGCTTGTGCTCTGGTTTTGAGTCACAGGCTGACACTGAAGTTTCCATCACAAACTTTATCAAACAATTATCAAAATGCAATTTCATTATAATATTCAACTGGCTCTTTATTGAGAAAGGGAGTATTCAAATATTACAGAGAGACATGAAAAATTATACCCAATAATCATTCATGAAATACGATTAAAATGTTTAATTAAATTTTTTGATAACAAATTATTGTCTTCTTTTCACCTAATCTACCTTAATATAGCTTATATAATACAAAAGCTTATTTGAAAAGTAAATTTTTCAAAAATGTCTGAAAAACCAATTCCAGAGGGTAAGGAAGACTTTATTTTATTTATGATTCTAATTGAAATATGACCATCCCATTATAATAAACCTGATATTTATTCCATTCAAACCTGACCTTTTAGCTCCAGAAACATCTATAAACTGCACAAAAGTACTTCCTCCTTCATAAAATCTAAACTCTTACAGACCAGCTGCCCTTTTGATTCTTAGTCCATATCACAAGCAAAAAGAAAAAAAGAAAAGCCAAAATTTCCACAAAGTCTATCATGAAATGCTGGAAACTTGGGGAACCCATCTGAAAATAAATGACTGGTCAGATCAATTTTGAACTGGTTCAAGGCTACTTTGGGAATTAAGCCTCCCTCCTTCTTACTTCCTGTAAGATGGGGATATGAAACTTTGATTAAAAATAATGTACTTTTCCTGTACTCAAAATTTGTTTAAGGTAGGAATTGATTAAGAATAGTATGAAACAGCCTTTTTAAGAGAAAACATGCCAATTTTATTGTTTTTGACTTTATTGGTTTAAAAAAATAATATCATAAAGATTTACTGTTTTACCAACAATAAAAAATTATCCAAAAATACTTGACAAGAGATATTTAAGGCTACAAAAGAAATTTCTCCAAGAGCAGTTTCAATTGGAATTAATTGAGCAAAGGAGTGCAGGAAATTAATATAAGAAAAGAGTCTTTGAAAGGATTATTAAAGAGAAAGCATGCTGTGGTATGCCATACCATTATTATCAGTTTCAAACTTACCAATAAAACAAAAGAAAAAAAATGATAATAAAACAAATTACGCAAAAAATATTTACACATTACAGCTACAGGTTTCAAACAGAAATATACAATACACAGCCTCAAGATCTTATGAAAACAGTATAGTATCAAAGGATTTATCCACCTTATTGCATACTAAATAACAAATTATGCAATTAAAAGGATTTAATATAAATAAAGGGATATGAAGACCGACCACAGAATCAGAGATGTATCTACCCCACCTTAATTCAATTGAAAGAAGAAATACCTCAAGGCTATGCATAAAATTGTAATATATTTTCCAAGACCAAATGTTTTCTTAGTAATAATGACACACATCAAACTTGATAGAAATGATGCAATCTACATATGAAATGATACAATACAAAAAAACCACCAGCATAATTCTCTCAGAACATACATAAACAATGGAAACAGAAATACTTTCCCCACTTTCAAGAAAACATCACCAGCCATATTATCTCAATGACCTCACATGACTCTGGCAAAAAGAAAATCTCACTAGCCAAATTATCTAAAAGACATCACATGATTTTGATAAGAAACAGAAACACCAGCATAATTTTCTCATATATATCATATGACTAGAAGAAAGCTCAACTGTCAGAAGCTGTATTTTCTCCACTTTCTTGGCAAAAAAACAACTCACCAGCCAAATTATCTCAAATCCATCACATGATTTTGATAAGAAAAAGTACCACCAGCATAGTTCTCTCATCAAACACATTGCTACACCAAAACTACATGTCTCACCAGCCAAAACCTCTAAACTATAGTTTTTTCTAAGTACCCTGTTTTGAGAATCTTTATGGAGGACCAGTAGCTATCAATAGAGGTCCTCTCTCCCTTGTTTTTCCCATCATCATGGAACAGGTTCCACTATCCAGGATCACAACCATCCCTGAACTAGCAGGATATCTAGAGTAATAGTTGGTTTTTAGTAGTAAAAGCTCAGTAGCCTTGCTCAGTAGCTTAGTATTGTTGAAGAATAGTAGTATAGCCATAGTGAAAAGCTTAGTTGCCTTGCTCAGTAGCTTAGTATTGTTGAAGAATAGTAGTATAACCATAGTGAAAAGCTTAGTAACCTTTCTCAGAAGCCTAGGATTATTAGAAGAAAAGTAGTAGTGATATAAACTCAGTATTAAAAAAATTATCAAACATTATTAAAAATCAAATCCAGTAGTCTTATTATTAGCATTAATATAAAAATCATTATAATCAACATACAAGAAAAAAAATAAAAGTAAAAATTAACATTCTTATCAGTCTTATTAAGATAACAGAAAACCAGAAAAAAAATAAATTATAATTACTTTTATTAAAATAAAAAAAAAACTTACTCTTTTTTTGTTAGAAATTTTGATTTTAAATCAGAGTTTTTACTGTAGTGTTATTGATAGGTCAGATTTAGAGACTGCTAATAAGTCTTCTCAATCTGTTAAAGAAATTTTTTTTATTTTATTTTGTGATTCTCTGTAGGCTGACTATTCAGTATTATTTAGAGGGGCAGCTAATACACCTTAGCTGTGAGCCTTAGAGGTAATTTCATATACCCAAAACACCACAAATACAAAATTAACATATAAATGTAAGTAAAATATAATTATTTATGTTATTAAAATAAAAATCAAAATAAAAAAATAAACTTATATTCAAAATAAAAAAATTTAATTACAATTTAAAAATAAAATTACATTAAATTTTGGAATTATAAAATTACATTTATACTTAAAAAAATTAGGTAAAAATGAAATTTTAACAAAATTGTAAAAAAATTAATAAATTTGGAAAAAAGTTGAATAAAAATTATTATAACTTTTTATCCAATAAATAAACATATTAAAATTATCTCACCATTGGATTCCTCATAAAAAATCAGGTGGGGTCACCTCTGAGTGAAATTCTTGTAACTCAACTCTAAATAAGCTTAAATTAAGTTTTTATTATTTTCAATAAAAAAGTTTAAAATCCTCAAAACTTTAATTTAATTCACTCCACATGTGGTCTTAACCATCAATTTTTGTGTTAAAATTCAGGTGTTGTGTTTAGTTTAGAAGCTATGAGGAATTGAAGTATTTTCAATTGAATTCAATTGAAATGTCAAAATGTCCGTGTGGATTACATAAGTTAACTTTAATTTACATATGAGGTATCAATTATTAATGTATTGTACTGTACAATTGAATTGAATTACATATGTAAATTATAAGTATAATACATGATGAAGAATTAAAGGAAAAATAAATTGGAAAGATTGAATTTGGGGGGGAAAAGGAACTCCAGCTCTAAGGGGGAGCTAGACCCCCAAATTCCTTGCTGACAGGTGTGGGATGTCAAAACTCATGCAAAGGTTCATCACTTTTGGCCTGGAATTGAGTTACAGGGTCTGTGGACTCAATTGATGATGAGGTTTTGATACCAACTGGGGTAGTTTTAGCTGTTGGCAAGAGGGTAAAACTACCCTTAAGATAAAAAATCACAGTAAAAACAGTTTTAACTGGTTTCTACGCCTCTGAAACACACTCTGACGTGCTTTGAAGGCTCTAGGCCAGGTATTGCTATAGTAATGGCTGATTTAAGGGTCTAAAATGGCTAAAAATGGCTTAAACCAGCCCTTTTTGGTCTAAACCAGGGTTCAATGATGCCATAATTGGCTTTTCTGTTGTCAGACTGTTTTTCACGAATGACAAGAGTAAATTTTACTTTTGGAGTAAGAGAATTGATGGCTATAAAAGAATGTCTTCTTTGCCCCACTTTTCTCTTCATGTTAGAATCTTTTCCTTTTATTAATTAGTTTAAACACTGTTAAACCAATCAATAAAAGATTCCAACCACCTTTTTTAAATCATTTTGAACCGTTTAACCACGTGACAAAATCATTATAATCATTGTTTGTAAGTTTTATAATCATTTTTACACCTGAACCACCCCAAAAGTGAATTAAAGCATCTTTCATCACTGTAAACTTTGTCACTTTGTTTCCAAATTCACTCTGGTCACTTTTGGGCGTGTTTTCTCTTTAATATTCTTTTTGAAGACTTTGTTCTTTAATTAATTGCTTGCAGTTCTTTGCTCAATTAATTCCAATTGAAATTGCTCTTGAAGAAATTTCTTTTGTAGCCTTAAATATCTCTTGTAGAGTATTTTTGAATAAATGTTTATTATTGGTAAAACAATAAATCTTTATAATATTATTGTTTTATACTAATAAAGTTATAAAAAATAAAATTGGCCTGTTTTCTCTGAAAAATAATATTTCTTACTATTTTTAAGTGATTTTTTACCTTATAAAAATTTTGAGGACAGGAAAAGTACTTGATTTTTAATCAAAGTTTCATATCCACACCTTAAATTAACACCCATGGATATTGTACAATTCTGAAATTCAAAACAGACTTAACAATAATTTCCCCCTCAAGGTACTGCCTTATTCCATCCCACACCAAAAGGAGTTCCCACATCTGGTGGCTCCACAGTGGCCACAGCTTCAACCACCAATAATCCATCAATTATCAAAAGAAACATTCAAATTCAATTCATAAAAAGCCTTTTATCAATCAAAAAAAAATCAAAAGCCTATCAAGTCAATCTGGAATCGGAAAAACCACAAAATTCTAAATCATTGTCATCATCAAGCTCTTCAATAAAATTGTTTCATTATTATTATCCAACAAGAGGAGAAACACCACCTGGAGAAGAATCACCTATAGATTATAGTATACCAGTTGGTTCACCCAGAACCAAGAAGAAAGATCAAAAGTTAGCTACAGATTATTTTCAGAAATTACTAAAGCAACTATTTGAAATCAAAAATAAAATTGAACAACAGAAAATAATCAAAGAATATATCAATATGGATTCAGCATCATCATCAAAGATACCACATAATCTGGACAAATCCAAAGAAGAAATTATAGATGAAGATACAATGGAAGGACGTGAAGATAGTTCTGATGTAGAAAGACTTCATCAAAGAATGTTGGAAATGCAACAAGAATTAATTGAACTCCTTAAAAAAGAAGGGACAAGGAAAGAGTCAATTTTTACTGCAGAAAAAAGCCCAATGGAAGAAACTACAACCATGCCTAAAATTTTCAGACAAGAATGATGACCATCATCATTTTCAAGGCCCATAGCCCCATCAACTCCATTCACTTCACAAAGACCAAATACTCTACCAAAGAGGGTTGATATTCATGCACAGGCTTCAAGCCCATTGCAACAAGAAATCCCATGAAGAAATACACCCATTGTCAAGATCAGACCAAAGGATTATGATTTATGGTTTGATGGAAAGGAAGTGGAAAGATTTACTAAAAGGGTGGAAGATATAGAAGAAATTGAATGAGGGAGTGGAAGGGATATAGCAAGACAGATATCCTTTTGGACTAAAAATCAAGAAATTAGCTACCATATTGAAGGAACTCCTGGATATGAAACTGGCAATTGGGAGCAATTAAAGTTGGATATGAAGAGGAGATGGGGAACAGTGTCACCTGAAAGAAGATACAAGCTGTCCTCAATTACTCAATTATTTACAAAGATTCAACAAGAAGGAGTAAGTAGAAATATGACCCAATATAAAAGGTTCATTGGGGAATTAGAATCAATTATTAATTATCTCAAAAAGGTATCAATATATACAAGGAGATATAAATCACAATCAAGAAATTTTGGCAAGTCTTTCCTCAAGTGTTCAAAAATCTATTTACAAAGAAATGATTAAAGATAAGGCCATGGTGCAAGCTTTGAATGGTGGTTATATCATTCCAAGATTGAAAATCTTCAAGTTATACATTGAGAAAGATTTAGAAGTAAAAGTCTTAATTTAACAGAAGGAATTTTCACAAGAAAAGTCACAAGAGAAGAAAGCTAGGTTTGAAGAGGAAAGCTGGGAACAAGTCTTAAAGAAAATGAAAGATCTTACCCAAAAATTTGACTACTCAGCCACAAGAAAATCAATCAAAGTATACTGGGAATGAACCACTTATGGAAGTATTGAATCAGCTCAAGCACCTTTCTGGAGTAGCTGAATCTCCCAAGAAACCTAAAACAAGCAATAATTAAGATCAGAGAACTATACAAAACTCACAGCCATTCAGGCCAACATATCTTTCACCACCAATATCTTCTGATCATTAACCATATTTTCCAGGTCAAATGGCTCCAAGACTGCCATTGCAGTTTTATTACTTCTTAGAAGAAGTACATTCTACAATAAGATTTAATAATCTCACAGAAGACTTGGAGAAAAGAATTTTCTTGGAGTGTGGAGGAACATATCTTTTCCCGAATTTTCAAAGAATACCCACAGAAGGCCCTCAATCTGAAAAAAAATTAGTTAGAAATTTTGCCAAAGAGCGGGAGGATTTTACAAAGAAAGTGATGGAGCAATAAAATCCACCCCCAAAGAAGAGAAAAATAACATTGATTGAGGAAAGAAAAGGTGAGAAGGCAACCGCTACAGCTCAAATAGAAGAATGGCATAACTGGAAACCTCCTAAAATATCACCAGCAAATGAAAATCTTCAAATAAATATTGGACTTAGGAAGAAAAGGGAAAGAGCTTCAAGACAGGAAAGTCAAAGCCAAACTCAGCAAGAGGATAAAAATGAAACACACAAACCCTTCAAAAAGAAGATGTCAGGTGCCCACCATGAGGAAGATGAGGCCAAAGAAGAAATAAGAGTTCTAATTCCAACAAAATACAAGAAAACACCAGAAGGAAATGAAGTAGATAATGATGATATTGAAATCATTTCCAAGCACAACAATAAGGAGGGACTAAGACAGGAGTCACAAAAGATGGAATTAAAAGACAAGGTAAAATCTACAACCAATGACCCAAAGCTAATAATTGAACATGTGATGAAGAAAATACTTGATCGAAAGATAAATCTTACTCTTGAAGAAATATTATCAATTTCACCAACCTTTATTGATAAAGTACAAAATTTAACTACATGGGGAAAAGAGGTGATAAAATCAGTAAATATGTCAAATATTCAAGAAATGCTACTTTCATTAAAGAAACAGGACTATGATACCCCAAGATTAAATTATGCATGCCCACTTGGATTTATGGAAGTATTTATTGGAATAGAATAATATCATACAATGGCATTGGTGGATACTGGATCAGAAATTAACATAATACCAGAGTAAATTTCAATTAAAGCCTCACTTACAAGTAGAAAGCTCAATATGAATCTCAGAAGAATTGGTGGACATACAACATCTTTGGTTTGACTCTCAGAATTTACACCAATTACTATGATAACAGGAGAAGGAAAAGAAATTCATTCATTCATAGCAAAAGGAGCTGTACACACCATTCTTGGAAGACCATTTTTAGCAGATAATAATGTTAAATTGGAATGTTCACACAAGCAAGGTAAAATATTCAGTTATCCAGAGCAAGATGCATGTTGATTATGCTTACAAATATGTAACCCTCAAGCTATGGGCTGGAAAATTTCTCCACCAAGAGGTATGGAGCTTTGTGCATCTTCAGAGATTGGAAAATCGTAAATAGAGGGAGCAGAATCAGCCAAAATAAAAGAAACAGAGGAAACAGAAAGTCAATCTTCAACAAGAGTGAAGACAATATTTCTTGAACCAAACAAAATACCCTTCTCAGTTTTTTTTGATGCAAAAAATGACTTGAATGTTATAACTCAGGAAATAGCCCTAAACCCAGAATTAGACATCAGCCCTTACACATTAAAATCAACAACTAACTCTTTGAAACCAATTGGTCAAATTGAAAATCTTGAAGTCACTACTTGTAATGAACGGAAATCATACCTGGACTTCTGAGTATATGAAAATTTGAACCAGATAATGGTTGAAGAAAATACTAGCATATTATTGTCATCTAATGAAAGTATTCAACCTCAAACTGAAAGAAAATCTAAAGGGAAGGATCCAGAAGAGGATGAATTGAAGGTAGAAGATAGTGAAGCAATTGAAAAAATAGAAATGGAACTGAAGAAGATGAGAAGAAATTTGGACATGGCCATAGAAGACCCAGAGAAATGGCTAGAGCTTGAGTTAAGCTGTATGAATGAAGAAGATGAAGGAGAAAGCCCACAGAAGAATGTAAAAATGGCTCTGAAGTCACCGGAAGCAAATTACTCAGTAATTGAAGATGATTATTTCAACTTATTACAGGAGTAAACAGGGTACATTAGTAATACTGACAAAGATTTACTAAGTAAAGAACCAAAAGAAAACATAATAAATCCATTGGAAAAAAAATTGAAGAATTAGAAAATAAAAGTGCCATAATTGCTGAAGACAAAATGGATAAAGTTTGGGATAAAGATATTGAAAAGGGATTAAACAAAGAATAGAAATGGTGTAAGAAGGAAAATTGGTAGAATCAGAAGATGAATTGAAGCTATATCAACAAAGTAAGGGAGATTTGGAAGATAAATATAAGCAAGGAAGAATATTTTGAGATCTGGAAGAAAGAGAGTTATCAGAAAATACACAAAGGCTAGCTGGGCTTAGCATTATAGAAGAATTTAATGATGCATATGATCAAATATGCTGCTTTTCAAGCTCAACTGATTTATTTAATCAAAATCAAGGAATTATATCTGGATTAACAAATGAATCCCAGAATCAAAATGGCATACAGGAAGACGTACCAGAATATGAAGGACTGGAAGATTATTTGATAGTTCCAATTAGATCATTTGGAGAACTGTATGCTTATGAGCTAAATTAACCAATGATTCAAACCAAATATCTTTCAGAACTACCTGGGTCAAATTTTACAAATGTTCATTTTTTGGAATTACTAACCACTATTGGAATCAAAGGAAACTTACAAAATACTTACTGGAAGAAGCCTTATGGATATTATAAATTCAAAATAGAAGGACTGTATCACAAAATGTTATGGTCTCAAGAAGACTTGAATTTAGATGGTTTAAGAATCTTTGGAGGAACTCTTTGCTGGTGTGATTTTGATTACATGTTCACTCATGAATTAAAAGGTTTTGTTTCAGAATGGAAAGGAAATACACAAAGAGAACAACACAACAAGATATTTGGAGAAATATTTAAGTCCATATGTCTTTCAGTAATTCACAACAAAAGTTTGAATATTTTCTAATAATAACTAAATTAATCCAATTTCAATCACCAATCAAAAAAAACACCATAAAAAATACCAAAATAATCATAAAAAATCACCTAAAAAATAAAATTCTTTTCATATCTCTATTAGTATAAGGGCAGTGACCTCCTGCCATATCAAAGAGGAGTTTTGAAACATTTAAACTAAATTATAAAACTCCTTTTTGAACACTCTTATTACTCAGGGAAGTGACCTCCTGCCTTATCAAAGTGGAATTTCAACTTATTCAATATTCTTTTTATGTATCAGTATTCAATAAACACTTCAAGCTCGACATCTCCAAGATGTTTTTTTCAATGTACAAGTATCATGATTTTATTTAAAAACACAGGGGTGGTTATCTGTTCTTATGCCACCTCATACTAAACAAATAGCACAAGTTTGGGGAAGTGTGGGCCCATAGGCCTTTTTTAATGTTATTTCTCTTTTTGTTTAGAAAAAACAAAACAATGATGTGCAGATACAGCAAAAGAAGATACAGATAGCTCAAAATGACAAAATTATGACCCCCGGTCATAATTGAGTTCTTGGAGACAGGAAGAGATAAAATATGGAAAGGAAAACAAGAAGAAGAAAAACCAACCAAACAATCTAGGCCCTTCAGATACATAAAAAGAAGATAGAAGAAGTTCAAATTCTCAAAATGACCACCTCAATATAAAAAATAATTCAACTCACCAAAAGGCTACCACCATTTATACTGGATGATGTTCTTATAAAACCCAAATTCATGAGTTTAGCCAATCTTTGACAAGCATGCATTCTTCCACCATTTTTAATAAGGAAATTGAAATAAGTACTTCTCAAATCATGATCAAGGTTGAGAACCCTTAATCACAACAAGTTTCCAAATATCAATCTGGTTTGACAGACTCAAGGAACACAACAATACCAAATTGCATGACTAACCTTTCTGGAGGCTCAGAATATGCTACCCAGCATGGTTACCCTATTCCTGAAACTGACAGGTCCAGAAGGAGAATTACTGCCAGAGGGGGTAATTTAACCCAATTCAAAGTTGATGAAAGTTGAAAGCAACCTGGAATTACTAACCACTCACTACGCGCAAAGTGCTGTCTTTTTTGGGAATACGACACGCAGTCAGATGATTCAGGTTTTTTTCAGCTCAGCTCTGAAACAGCTCAGCAAAGCTCACCAAAAGGGAGAAATAAGCCATCCCTGAGAGAAATTTCAAATCAGAAACTGAGCTCTCAATTCCTTTGAGAATTCAACAATTGTTTTGTAGGATTTAAGTATTTTCTTTTTGATTTTTTGGAAATGACAATTTCTCAATTTTCCTCCCAATTTCCAACTTCATTTCTCTTTAGAACCAGCTTAACGTTTCAGTATTTTTTATCTTACTCCTTTAATTGAGAATGGACCCCAAACAAGTTCTCTGCACCTGTCCAAATTTTAATGAGCACACTTCTATTGATAACACTGGCATAAGATGCTGTGGAAAGTATGTGCATCCTAGCAAACATTGAAGACATTGGACCAGACGTACCCAGCCTTCCCAGACGCAAATGAAAAACAAAATAATACAACTTTCTGCGGACAAAGTCCCAACCCTTATGAGTTCAGGCACATCATTATACAAGAATTGTAGCGCAGAAAAACTTCCTGATTTGCATTAATCAGGCAAAATAAACTATCATCCCACCAATAAAGATCAATGTAACTGAAGTATTTGATTTCATTTCATGGCTTAATAAAATTTATGCTGACACAGTGTAGCTTTGTTTAGATTTTTTCTTATTCTTTTTGGCGTGGTTAAATCTTATTTGTGGTGTTACCCAAAATAAATGTTGAGAGGCTGTAAAATTTATTTGTAAGATCATTGAACAGTACAGAAAGCTCCCTCCAACTATCAACACTGAGAAAAAAATCCCCAAAGATATACATTCAATTATGAAGCATTTCAAGTTAGAAGCAGAACTTCAATATTATGCTTGTTGTCAATCTTGCTATTCACTTTAGGACATTGATGATTCACCATTGGAATGCAAATATCAGATTACTTCAGATTCTTCAGTTTGTGGTGCCGAGCCTTTTGAGAAAATAAATCTACCATCACTTGAACGCACCATTTCAAGCTTCAAAAGTCCAGAAATATACCCCAAAGAAATAAGCTCCAACACAAAAAACCAATCAGTTTTTTTTCCAGTCAGAACTTTTCAGAATGGCTGCAATGGTTTTTATCCTTACCTCAAATGGATTAACTTATTGAAGAGTGTTCAAAGAGCTTGGACACCAACTCAAGTGATGTTGTTGATTACTGCAATTTGGCTGAATGGGGAAAATTGTCTTCAAAGGTTGATGGTGACTTTAATATAAAAAACAACTCACTTTGTCTTTTGTTTTCACTCTTTTTTGATTGTTTTGACCCTCTTGGAAACAAAATTTCTGGAAAGAAAAACTCATTAGGAATTCTTTCCCTCACGTGCTTAAATCTACCTCCATCAGTCCAATATAAATCACAATACACGTTTGTAGCAGGAATGATTCTTGCACCAAATCAACCAAACATGATAACAATGAGAAATGTCTTAAAGCCTTTAGTGAAGGACTTACTAGAGCTTAATCACCCTAAAAAGTTCCAAACACGTCAGTTCCCCCTTGAATGAGCAGTAGTAGTCCACCTTGGTGCCTTAATTGGGGATGTTGTTGCGACACACAAAGCAGCTGGATTCTCATCACACTCAGAATCCAAATTCTGTTCGTGGTGTAATATAATTAAAAAGTATATTAGTAAATTGAAAATAATTCACCTCCAAAATCAAAATGACACCCTAGCACTTGCACATAGATGGCATTATGAAAAATGAGTTACTGAGCATGACAATTTGGTCAAAAAAACTGTTGTACATTGGTCTGAGCTTCATTTCCTTCCATACTGGAGTCCTGTGAAAGGTGTAGTGCTGGGCATAATGCATAACTGGTGTGAAGGTGTCTTGGAACACCATTTTTGATTTCACTGGGGGTTCAACAATCTCAGAAAAGAAATTACTGAGGATTTGGAGAAGGATCAACAAAAAAGCCCATTGTTTGACCAATATGATAGTACAGAAGATGAAATTCAATGTCAATTCTTCAGCGATGGCTTCAAAAAGTTTCTTCTTAAGTCAATTGGTGAAGTAGTTGTTCCAGCTGGAGTCACTCCAATTCCAAAACATGCCGGAACAGCTAAGAATGGGAAGCTCAAAGCTATTTAATGGAATTTGTTATTTGCAATTCACTTACCATTAGCTTTTGTAGACACATTGATTAAGTTTTAAACACTTGACAAAGATATAGCTTGGTATCAGATATTATTTGAGAATACTTGTTCATTGATAGAGCACACCAATATTGTCAGTTCCAAAACTTCTAATAAGGACCAGTATATCAATTCTCAAAGGAACTATGAAATATACACCAAGACATCAACACTTCTCTTTAGAAACCTAAATGTTTTGCCCAATCATCACTATGCACTTCACATACCTGAACAAATGAGGTGGTGGGGGCCTTTGATAGCAGTTTTGAAATTTCCTGGAGAGGTTGATTGGGAAGTTGCAAAAACTCAATAAAAATTCAAGATCAAGTCAGTTGCTCCTATTTTTTGCAGAAAAGAAATTTTCCAAATAATTTTTTTCAGAAGAGGATTTTGGAAGCTTGCTACTACAATGTTTTTGTGAAATAAAAAGGTTTGAAGTCCAGAATGAGTTGGAGCTTGCAACTGATGAAAAAATCAAAAATAATAGAATCAAAAAATTCCAGATTGAATTGAATGATTATGATCGGATCTGGAGGCTTTTTGTAAAGAGAAAACCAGACTTACGCCCATATAACTGGATTCCACATCCAGAAAAATCAAACATTTTATTGAACAAGGCTAAAGAATTACACTTTATTCATACTGGAAGAGGATGTAAAATATCTAAAAAAAGTCCAAAAAAGTTTATTCAGTACTTTGTTGATGGGAAGCAAAAATATGGTAGAGTCTTAGAGATATTTGAATTAACTGACCTCAGAGTAACTTTGCTAAAGGTAGCCTGTGCAAAAGAAGTTGATTTGGATCGTGGATTAATAAGTATTTTTAAGAGTTTAAATTTAATTCAAGTCAAGATTTTGGGGGATGAATTCATAGATGTTGATTCTGTCATGCCTCCAGCATACCACTCACTCCCTGCATGGTCATTGGGTCAGATACAGCCTACCTACCTTTTACGGCCATTGTCTTGTATATCAAAATATTTATATTTTGAAGACAATATAATGGAAGTTGATCTTGATTAAATAGATTTAGTTTGTCTAGAATTTCTTTTTTTTTTAGATTTGGGCATCCGAAATATCCAAGTTATTGAATAATCTTGTAAAAGTGGGTCTTAAATTGATACTCAATAAATCTTTGTAGTGTATTGGAAATTTCTATCACATAAGCTACAAAATCTGTAGCTAAAAATTGATCCAAAAAAAATTAAGTGTTAAGAGAGAAGGCAAGTGAATTTCAAAAAGAATTGCAAAAATCCCTTAATAAAAATTATCATACATTTACGTAACAGAAATATATTGACAAGAATAAAGTTCAATATATAAATAAAAAAATAATTGAATGAGATTTATATATTAATGCATTAACTGCTTGGCTTATTGCCACGCATTCCATTCATCCTCAGTAAGTCCTCCAAAATACCCACCTTGACAAGAGGTATCAATTTCCATAGAATCTCTGTTAAGTTTGGCTTCATCGCTTGACACTATTTCTTTACCTTTTGTTTTTTTTTGTAACCTACTTTTTCCTCTTTCAATTTTGACCTCATCATTTTCTTCTTGTGTTGATGATTCTATGTCAATACTTTCACCATAATCGGACTCTTCATTACTAGATTCATCGTCTGAATCTGTTTCTTGCATAGCAAGAAAGTCCAGATTGTATCCTTTTGTTGCATGGTTCCAATTCTTGTGAGTAAATCTTTAGTCTCCCAGTTTTTCAGAATCATCTTTAAATTCGCGTGACCCTCTGGGATATTTCACAAATGCAACGCTTCCAATGTCTGCTAAATTCCTTCTTTGTGCTAGAAGCTTGTAATTGAACCACGTAGGATAATAGAAGTCTATTGGTAGTCCTTTTGGGGCTTTGGGAAAGCTGGTCATTGGGGGGTCTTTTAAGCGTAATTTTTGTTGCTGATTAGTGATTTTTCCCTCTATATTGTTGGAGTCCTTTAGTTTTTTGTCCAGCTTACGCATGAAAATGTCAGCTTCTTGAGATTGGAAAGGGGGCCTTCGAGCAACATGGGATTTCTTCTTTGAACAATATTCTTTATTGCTATGGGCTTGAGTGGGCTTTAGAATTCGTTGGTACCATTTTGGGAAATTATCGCTTACTGCAAACTTGTATCAAATATCTCCCAGCTACTTCAAGAAAGGTTTGTCAGAACTCTAGCTTTAATGTGGCTGATTTCCATAACTTACTCTTTCATGACATTTTTGAAGAAATGCCCTCTCTTGTTTCTTTTGACTTGCACCTTTTTCTTTTTCTTCTTTATGAAAAATTCTGGCCATGTGAAAATGCACGTAATGGTCATAGGTTTGTGTTAAGAGTCCCAGATCATTGACATATTGTGTGTTGATGTTCATATAGATGTATGCCCCACCGAATGCAAGCTGTCTGAATGTCTTCAAGGCACTGATACAGCACGCTTCATTGTAAAGCAAGTCAGGCTGTTCAAAATAATTTGGAGCCCAGCATATAATACCAAGCTTTGACAAAGACAATTGCACATACCAAATCAATAAGTTGGATAGATTTAGAAAATGTTTTCCAACATTTGTCCTCTGACCTTGAAGTCCATGCATTATTTCAATGGTATCTAATGGTACTAATAGGAGTGCATTGTTTGTTATGGCTGATTCAACTTGCTCGTGGTTTGAAAATCATTGAGAAAATATGGACAACTGTGTAGGATCAGGGCTGGTTGGAATGGCTTCTTTCTTAAGCATACCCCAAAGAAGTTTTATGTGTGTATAGAGAGCATCATGTGAGGAAGTTGAGTTTAAGTGAGTAACCTGATGTTAATTTTAAATGGAAAAAAATCAAACCTTTATATTCTTGAACCCAGTTGGTAGATACTCCTTTACCATTTGAAGTGCACTTTTCTTTGCGCTTGTTGATTTTTTTGCAAAGACCTTCTTTTTGATCAAAGTTTTTTTTGAGAATTCTTTGTCTTCTTCGTGTCAGAAATTGGTCCTGAACTTGAGGCATTGTTTTTTCATTGATTTTCAAAATATGGTCTTCTTTCATCTTGATTTCCATTTCTTCTACTATTTGAAGAAGATTAAAAATTGTCTCATCCTTCTGTGACAGGTTTTGTTGAATCTGGGATATGAAAACAGGGTCAATAGGAAGATAAGATCCTGTGTTGTGACTTTTTTTAGTTGATGGTAAATTGGTATTCACATTCATATTGAAATTTCAAAGAAATTCAGAAAAATAAATTTTATTTTTTTGATTGAAAGAGTAAGAGAGATTCATGGAAGTAAAATATATGATGAACAAAATAACCTTGAATATTTACTGTAAAATTTACTTAAGATGGGTGAAAATATGTGGGGATTCAGGAACAGGGAGATGCACAACAATGACAAATAAAATTTCTATTAATTAAGCTTGATATGCATCAAGTAGTTCATTTTGGCTCATTGATTCAACATTGTTGAAATAAATTTCAAAAGGAAATGAACTTCCCATTTTTCTTATTTGATATTTACCTGTATACACAGAGCAGTCAAGCTGCATTAATTGTTCTTTGTAAGTCTTTTTTCAAATTGTCAATTTGTTCTCCATTCAACTTACATTTACTTTATCCCAATCAAAGACTCTGAGCAGTAATTTTCATTTAATTGTTAGCTAGTGTTCAGTCCTCTTGAACAAATCTTGTCAAAGACTCAGCTCACAATGGACAATTCCTACTACATTTGAATTTGAGCCGTTCATATTATTGACCAGTTCTTTCACCATCAAGAACGATGCATGACCTTTTTTTTGACTTAATGATGAGTTGAGGCTATCATAGAGCCAGAATTGGGCCTTCAAATTTCCTTGTAAGCAGTATTCAGTATTTTTCCTGCATTTTTCACCTACTTCTCACAGATCTATCAATTCCGAGTTGTTTTATTTTCTCACATCTACAAAAATACCATCGCTTCATGCTTCTAATCATTCTCAAAATAATTATAAGAAACCTTATGATTTACTTTAAATTTCCACTTCTTTATTAAACAATTTATTACGACTTAATCTTCTTTATGCTCACCTTAGTTTTAGATTTGATATCACAAGTATTTGAGTCCATATTCCTAATTGTGCATTTGATCCTATTTCTCTATCTTTTGATCCTGGGTAATCACATATACATTGTCATTTACTTCATCATCTTGCTTAAACAAGGTTATGAATCAAATTGGCAAGGCCCTGTAAGATGTGACTATGAAACTGATGATAATATTACTATTAATCAACAGTACTATGTCTGTTCTTATGAAATATAATAATAAAATATTATTATAACCACAATTAAATAATTAAAAAATTATTTCTTTCACGTGTTAAGCACTACTAGTGATTTTAACAGTGAGCAAGTAATTGTCTACAAGAATCAATTACAAGAAGAATTTAATAATAAAAACTTCTTTATTAAAATAATAAAATTATTTTAATATATAATTATCTTTTGCAAGAATAATTATAAAGATAATTCTTGAAGAAAACTATTACTAGAGAAAAACTTTAAGAATTAAAGATAAATGACTCACTAATACTCCAAAGAACTTATTGATAATAAAAGTAGAGAAATTTGACGTGGAATTGTGGATTTAAGGGATCAAAAGGATTTATAACAGTATTACAACAATATATAGTTGGATTCTATGATTTCACGTCTTTCTGATTGATTCTGAAAGAATTAAAACACTTAAGAATAGTTGAACTAATACTTACTTGTTGGTAATAAAGATTTAATAAATTGATAAGATGATGATACGGAAAAAACAGCCAGAAGAGGCTTCTTTTAAGTCAATAACAGCTCACAGAGGCGTGCCATGGAGCAAACTGAAAAACCAGTGAGTGAGAAAACAATAAACCTTTTTGGATTATTGATTGCATCATCTGTTGTCATGTAAGATTATCATAATTACTTAATTGATGCTTTTACGTGACTACCAACCCCAATATGGTTAAGAATAAAAGGAGTAACACTTGTAAATCTTCTTTTATTCTAAAATAATCATTGATTTCTCAAAGTTATCAATGTTATTGCCAATTTCATCACAGGTTGTAATTACTGTGAATTTTTGAAGATTCAGTATTTCACGTAGAATATCCAAAAATGGACTGTAAGTAAAACTTTTAATTTTACTAGTAAAACTGTAATTCTTTTTGATTGTACCATAGATAATACAGTTCTCCTTTAGTCCTGAAAGTTTCAGAAAGATTCATTAAGAATTGTATTTTTAATGAATTTTTGAAGGTTTTACCTCATTTCTACGTAGAATTGCAAATAGCAGTGTTTTGCTGGTTGCTATGAGGTAAATCAATGAATATGGGTCCCAAAAGGGTTTTAATTACTCTTTTGGGGTTTATCCATGGAAAGTCATTAGTAATTGACATGGTTACAGGAGTGTAAGTAGCTCATTACCTCCTTGGCACGTCAAAATAGCAGGTTATTTGCTATTTTCTGATGTTTTACAGTAGTTGTAACTTGGTAACCAAGTTCCCAAAGAGTTTTAGTTTACCAATTGGGCCAAGATGAGCCATGGATCCATGCTCTGGAGCTATCCACGCCTCTGAGGCCTCAGAAGTTGGGTACCCTGGCTCTCTTTGATGTCTTTTGTCCCCCTTGCCTATTTTTACGTCAAAATAGTAATTTAAGCTTAAAGTGAGATATCCACTATGGGTGTACCAAAAGTCCATGTAAGAATACCATGATATTAAGTGCTCAAAACATGCATAACACTATTCTTAGTGTATATGTAACATGGGATTTCTCACTTTCCCATTATTTTGGCTAAAAATCAAGAAAAACAAAAATTTTCACGGATCTTTTATGTGGTATTAATGATGTGGTATTGAAGTATTTTCCATTTTACCACCTCAAATACTTAAATTGAGCTTATTCACTCTATGGAGCTACCCTAGGTGAATTTTTGTGTAGAATCCAAATCTGGTCTTAAATCCATGGATTTACTTACTCAATAAAAAGTTATTCATCTTTTCTGAAATTGAAAATGATGAATTTTGGATATATGCATGACTTATGAGTTTTGCATAATTCAAAATTTCTTTTTAAGATAATTGTGGCCTATTTGGGTATGTAAAATATACCTCAAGGCTCACAGGCCCCCTACCCTCAAAAATCACACATCAAGCAAGAAATTGATTTCATCAATCTTATGAATGTACCAAATTGAGGGAGCTCAGATACAAATCTGAACTTCAACAATAGGATGATTCGATTGAAAGTACTTTTGGAGAAAAATCTGGTAAAAAATATTTTGCAATACCTTTAATTCTTATGAGAAATAAGTAAATTGATTCATGTGTGATACATGTGAAGCCTGTTTATTCATTCTCCAATAGTTACAAAAGCTCATAGAAGAAACCATGGTGCCAATTCAACTCAAGTATTGGCTTTTCAAATATTATTTTTAAGCTTTTACTATGGGATTTCATACAACAATGGGTCTTGTAAGTTTTTTGTCTTATCTTTTCATAAAATATTTGCTACTAATATTAATACTTTTTTGAATTATTTAGAGTCTTGTTTTGTATCTTTTAATGAAAAGTATGAATTATAAATAATGAATTTATTTTTTTACCTTTTTTATAAGCTTTGTGTAAGTGGAAAGGGAATAAAATGAGAGTGAATCTGAGTTTTAATGTAGTAAACAAAGATTTTGTACAGGTGGAAAGTTTTCTTGAACTACCATGTTATTTATTGGAAAAAGCATAAGCGCATTTTATTGAAGACAACCACAGCGCTTTGAAAACAACAGCACATCGTTTTCTTACAAGAAACAGCTGTTTGCATGCAGTGACTACACCATTTGAAAATATAATGTCACTCCTCAAATTGAAACCTCATTCAACATCACTCATCAATTTAATATTCCCTCAAAAAAGAGATTTCAATAAAAAAAACAAAAAACTTTCAACATAAAAAGGAATTATTTTTCAAAATAAAAAAACAACTTTTTTCAACATAAAAAAGATATTTATTTTTTTTCAACATAAAAAAGATGAATAAAATAAAAAGTCTTGATTAAAATTAACAATAAAAGATCGGATCAAATAAAGAAGGCTAAAATTAGTCCTTGTATGACTTGAAACTACAGGGTGGTTCCCAGATTGCCAAGATCAGTCTTTGTATGACTTAAACTACAGGGTGGTTCCCAGATTGCCAAAATTAGTCCTTGTGTGACTTTAAACTGCAGGGTGGTTCCCAGATGGTCAACATTAGTCCTTTTATGACTTTAAACTACAGGGTAGCAACCTGAAGGCTAACATTAGGCCTTGTATGACTTTGAACTACAGGGTAGAAACCTGAAGGCTAAGATTAGTCCTTGTATGACTTTAAACTACAGGGTGGTTCCCAGACGGCCAAAATTTAGTCTTTGTATGACTCAAACTACAGGGGTAGCACACCAGAGGGCTGGATATGCAAGTAAAATTAAGGAATCAAGAAAAAGTAAAAAAAAGTGAAGATATCAAAAGTAAAAACCAAATTGAAGAATAGGGCAATGAAGAACATTCAGTGGAATAAAATATCAACAAGAGAAGAACTATTGGAAGAAAGAATCATACAGATTGCAGCAAAAGAGGAAACCAGATTAGCAGAAGCATAGAAATTAAGAGATTCAAGACACAAATAAGTTCAATATTTGGACAAAAAGATGGCACATAGACTGAGGAATCCACTTGAACCAGGGGACTTGGTATTAGTTTATAATACACCACTTGAGTCACAGTGGTGTTTACTCTTAGAGAACCATTGGAATGGACCTTATAGAGTTATCAATAAAATTAATAATGTACCTTATGAGCTTGAAGAATTGGATGGCACTAAGCTTACAAGAAAAGTTTCATAAAGTCACATCAAGAGATTTTATCCCAGAGTAGAGATAGTTCAATCAAGTTCCAAGTCAGAAAATGAAAGCAGTGGAGAAATTGAAGCTGAAGATTCAATATTGCAGGAAGGGGAAATTGAACAAAATGAATATTATTGATATTGGCAAGATTCACAACTGAAATGCTGGGGACAGCATTAAATGGAGAGGGGGATGTGGTATTCCATACCATCATTATCACTTTCAAACTTACCAATAAAACAAAAGGAAAAAAATGATAATAAAACAAATTAAGAAAAACATATTTACACATTAAAACTACAGGTTTCAAACAACAACATACAATACACAGCCTCAAGATCTTATAAAAAACGTATAGTATCAAAGGATTTATCCACCTTATTGCATCATAAATAAAAAATTGTGCAATTAAAAGGAGTTAATATAAATAAAGGTATATGAAGACACACCACAGCATAAGAGCTTTATTTTCCCACCTTGATTCACTTGAAAGAATAACTACCTCAAGGCTATGCATAAAATTGTCATATATGTTACAAGGACAAATGTTTTCTTAGTGATAATGACATGTATCAAGCTTGATAGAAATGATGCAATCTCCATATGAAATGATACAATACAAAGAAAAACCACCGGCATAATTCTCTCAGAACATATGTAAACAATAGAAACAAAAATACTTTCCCCACCTTCAAGCAAACATAACCAGCCACATTATCTCAATGACCTCACATGACTCTGGCAAAAAGAAAATCTCACTGGCCAAATTATTTCAAAGACATCACATGATTTTGATAAGAAACAGAAACGCAAGCATAATTTTCTCATATATATCATATGACTAGAGAAAGTTCAATTCTCAGGAGCTGTATTTTCTGCACTTTCTTGGAAATAAGGGAATCTCACCAGCCAAATTATCTCAAATACATCACATGATTTTGATAAGAAAAAGCACCACCAGCATAATTCTATGAGAAAACACATAACAAAGTCACCAAAAAAGAAAATCACACCAGCCAAATTATCCCAAATACATCACATGATTTTGATAAGAAAAAGCACCACCAGCATAATTCTCTCAGAAAACACATAACAAAGTCACCAAAATGAAACCAACATCAGCAAAATTATCTCACAGATATGACATGATTTTGATAAGAAACAGAAACACCAGCATAATCTCTCATATATATCATATTACTAGAAGAAAGTTCAACTGTCAGGAGCTGTATTTTCTCCACTTTCTTGGCAAAAAGAAAATCTCACAAGCCAAATTATCTAAAATAAATCACAGGATTTTGATAAGAAAAAGTAACACCAGCAGAATTCTCTCAGAAAACACGTTTCTACACCAAAGCTACACGTCTCACCAGCGGAAACATCTAAACTATAATTTTTTCTAAGTACCCTGTTTTGAGAAGCTCTATGGAGGCCCAAGAGCTATAAATAGAGGTCCTCTCTCCCTCATTTTTCCCATCATCATGGATCAAGCTCTCACTATCCAGGATCACAACCATCCCTGAACTAGCAGGGTATATATAGAGTATTAATAGTGTTTTTAGTTGTAGAAAGCTCAGTAGTCTTGCTCAGTAGCTTAGTATTGCTGAAGAATAGTAGTATAACCATAGTGAAAAGCTTAGTAGCCTCTCTCAGAATCCTAGGATTTTTAAGAGAACAATAGTAGTGATATAAACTCAGTATTAAAAAAATTATTAAAAATTATTAAAAAATTGAATCCAGTAGTTTTATATTAGTATTAATATAAAAATCCGTATAATCAACATACAAGAAAAAAAAAATAATCATTAGTCTTATTAAAATAACAGAAAGCCAGAAAACAAAATATTATAATTGCCTTTATTAAAATAACAAAAAAAGCTGAGTCTTTATTTTATTAGAAGTTTTAGTTTTAAATCAGAGTTTTTACTGCAGTGTTATTGATAGGTCAGATTTAGAGACTGCTGGTAAGTCTTCTCTATCTGTTAAAGCCACAAATTTTATTATATTTTGTGATTCTCTGTAGGCTGACTATTCATTATGATTCAGAGGGGCAGCTAATACACCTTACCACCCATGGTTATTGGACAATTCTGAAATTCAAAACAGACTTACCAATAACTTCCCCCTCAAGGTACTTCCTTATTTCATCCCACACTAAAAGGAGTTCCTACAATTCCCAAAAGTGACCAGAGTGAATTTGGAAACAAAGTGACAAAGTTAATAGGGATGAAAGATGCTTTAATTCACTTATGGGGTGGTTCAAAGGGTAAAAATGATTATAAGAGTTGAAAGCAATGACTATAATTATTTTTTCATGTGGGTAGGAGGTTTGAATTGACTTAAAAAGGGTGGTTTGAATCCTTTATTGATTGTTTGAACAGTGTTTAAACTAATTATAAAAGGAAAAGATTCCAACATGAAAAAAAGTGGCACAAAGATGACATTCTTTTATAACCATCAATTCTCTTACTCCAAAAGTAAAATCTTCTCTTTTCAGTAGTCAAAAGAGCTCTGAATACCAAAAAGCCAATTATGGCATCATTAAACCCTGGTTTACACCAAAAAGGGCTGGTTTTAGCCAGTTTTTGCTATTTTCAGCCATTTCCGACCCTCAAAGCAGCCATTGCTATTGTAATAATGTGTTTTGAGCCTTCAAAACACGTCAGAATGTGTGTAAGAGGCGTCAAAACCCATTAAAACTTGTTTTACAATGCTTTCTTTTATCTTAAGGGTAGTTTTACCCTCTTCGCAACAGTCAAAACTGCCCTTGTTGGTATCCAAGCCTCATCATCAATTGAGACACAGACTCTGTGACTCAATTCCAGGCCAAAATCGATGAGCTTTTGCATTTATTTTGACATTTAATGCCTATAAGCAAGGAATTTGGGGGTCTGGCTCCCCCTTGGAGCCAAGATTCCTTTCCCCCCCAGAATCAATCTTTCCAATTTCTGTTTTCTTTAATTCCTCATCATGTATTATGCTTATAATTTCCTATGTAATTAAATTAAGTTTTTACAGTAAAAACTGTAATAATTGACACCTCATATGTAAATTCAAGTTCACTTATGTATTACATGCGCACATTTTGACATTTCCATTGAAAATACTTCAATTCCTCACAACTTCTATGCTACACACAACACCTCAATTTTAACACAAAAATTGATGGTTAACACCACATTTCATGTGAATTGATTTAATGTTTTGAGGATTTTCAACTTTTGTACAGAAAATACTAAAAATTTAATTTAAGCTTATTTAAAGTTGAGTTACAGAATTTTTACCCAGAGGTGACCCCACCTTAGTTTTTATAAGGAGACCATTGGTGAAATAATTCTCATATGTTTATTTGTAGGATAAAAACTTATGATAGTTTTTATTGAATTTTTTTCCAAAAATATTTGAATTTGGGATTTTTGTTGAGAATTAATTTTTACTTAGTTTTTTTCAAGTAAAAATGTGTTTTCACAAAGTCAAAATTAAATGTAATTTTTTTTTAAACTATAATTGAATTTTAATTTTTGTGTACAAAGTTATATTTATATTTTATCTTTTTTGATAATACAAATAAATTTTTTTTAATTATAATTGTATATTGTTTTATTATTTGTGGTCTCTTGGTTATCTGAAAATAGCTATAAGGATCACATTCCCTCCCCCTAAAAAAAGAATATTAATTTGTAATATTGTTATTTCTATTTTTTCTGAACCTTTTGAGAAGTTTAGTAGCTTAAGGTATGTTCTTTTATGCTAACCATTCATCTTCACAAGCTGGGTCACTGTACCTAACCAGGTATTCCCTTACTTTCTTGGTTCTTAACTTTCTTCCTTTGAAAGCTCTGGTGATTTTCTTAGCACCAGAAGATTCAATAGTAGGTACATACTGGGGAGCTTTATTTCTCAATTGAAATATCTCAGAATCACTAGATTTATATGGCTTTACCAAGTTTACTGGAAATGTAGGATTCTTATTGCTAAGCTCCCCATATAATTCTAATTCAATTGCATTTCCCCCATGGAGGGCTTTAATAAAAAAAGGTCCTTAAAAGGAGTCTTTGAGCTTTTTACATCCCTTGATTTTATTGAAGTTAGTGGTGAATACAAGTACTGAATCTCCCCCTTTGAAATCTGGAGTGGCATGTGATTTTTCCCATTTGTCTTTAACATATGCAAATGAGTCCCCCATGAGCCTTCTTGCATTCTTTCCGGCTTTTCCTAGCATTCCTTTGAAGCTACCAGCTGTGGGATGTATTTCAACCAAATCCTTCCTTGATGAATCTTGGGTTAATTTGGGATTCCATCCCTTCTGTAGAATAGCAGGAGTTTGATTGGTACTGGCATGAATGGATGTTTTGTATTCCAATTCCAGTTCTGGTAACAGAGTAAACCAATAATGGGTTAACCAATCACAATCTTCAAATTCAAGGCCATATGAACAAAATCTTCTTACCATATCTTCCAAGGTTTGAATCATTCTTTCAGCCAGTCCATCAGTTTGTAGGTGATAGGTTGTAGAGAAGCACAACTTTGTTCCAAATAATTGGTGAATATTTGTCCATAGTGCTGAGGTGAATTTGGTATCTCTGTCACTACTGATATTTGTGAATATTCAAGCCCATGATTGTATTATATTCCATATTAGAAGAGCTTTATCCATTTCTGTATCATCCTTGTGACATGGTAGAAAGATTGGAGTATTACTAATTCTGTCAACAATTGCTAGGCATGCATTATAACGTCTATCACCCCTGGTGGTAGGCCAGTTACCCAATCCATATGGACAATTTCCCAAGGTTTTCTGGGCTCATGGATTTTGATGATATTTCCAAGTCTTTTTCCAGTAGATTTATTAGACTTTTGACATCTGTCACAGGTTTGGCAATACTTTTCCAAATCTTTCTGCCACATTGGCCACCATATACAGGTGTTTATCTCTTCTCTTGTCCTGTTCTCAGACAGATTTCCTGAGAAGGGGCTGTCATAGCATTCTTTTAGTACAAGATTTATTAAGGACCTGTCCACAACTTTCATTACACATGTATGCTTGGTTCTGCGGTAAATTATACCATCCAGTAAGTGGAATCTTCCTTCATCATATGATTTCTTCCATATTTCATCTAAAGCATGTATCAAAGAGTTGTCTTTACAGTCTTTAGTAAGCAATTTTCATAGGATGCTACAGTTCCTATCTTGAGTATAGCTGTTTTTTACTGCCTCAAAGAATGTTGTGTTCAGATCTGTAACACTGATTCCTTCTATTGGGATATGTGGGGAAGCTTCTTCTGGAACATAAGCAGGATTATCAATATTATTTTGTAATGGCCATCTGCTCATTCCATCTGCCTTTTTATGAATATTTCCATCTTTGTGAACAATAGTCATATTACCTCTATACTCCTGTATGGCTATTTGCCATCTCACCATATTCCTGTTGGGTTTTTTCATGTTTAAAAGTGATTTAACAGAAGTACAATCTGTTATTACTTCAAAAACACATCCTTCTAGGAAGTAATTAAGTTTTTCTAACGCCCAGACAAGGCATAAACACTCCATCTGACTTGCCCCACATCTAGCTTCAGTTGGTTTGATTTGCCTGGATATGAAACATATGCGTCCTTCCACAGGTTTATGATTTAAAATCTGGACTTGATGAAGTGCAGCACCTAGTCCATCTCCTGATGCATCAATATAAAGCTTAAACGGCAGCTTGAACTCTGGCATCAGGAAGAGTGGAGAAGTGGTCAAGGCTTTGACTCTTTCAACAGTCATTTCAAGTACTGTGTCCTTGTCACATAATTTAAAAAGAGGTCTTGCTATTGATGCAAAATCTTTAATATTCTGCCTGTAATATTCTGCAAACCCCAAAAATGACTGAATTTCCTTTTTGTTCTGAGGTATAGGTTTCAGTATCACTGCTGCAACTTTGTTTTTGTCGATTCCAAAAGATGAACCAGTTGCTAAATGTCCTAGTTTCTTGAGTTCTTTGAATCCAAAATAAAATTTCTCTAAAGAAATTTTCATGTTTACAGATTGACTTTTGTTCAAAACTCTGGATAATCTATACATATGCTCTTCCCAGATCTTGGAACAGACAATAATATCATCAATGTGAATTATTAACCATCCTTCTGAAAGTTATTCAGGAAAGATTTCATTAATCATTCTTTGGAAGTGTGAAGGTTCATTCTTGATACCAAAATGCATCCTTAAATATTCATACACTCCACAATGAAAAATAATCCTCAAGTATTTTCTCGCCCTTGGTGTCACCACATTTTGATGAAATTGTTTGAGGGCATCCGTGGTGCTTATATACACTACTTGAGATATTTGGGTAAGGGAAACTTGGATGTTTGGTATTGGGTACCTGTCTGGAATAGTGTAAGTATTCAAAGCTCTAAAGTCCCCAACCATTCTAGATTTTCCATTATGCCATGCCACTATGACTGGTGTAGTTATTTCTACCTCCTAATTGTGGCCAACCTTTCTTATTACCCCAAGGTCCAGAAGTTCTCTAATATGGATTTCCAGAGCTTCTCTTGATCTAGGACTTGCTGGATATGCAGGTCTTTCAATATTAGGAATAATGTCTACCTCGTGACCAAAGGTTTCTCCAAGGGGCTCCTCATCTGATTCAAAGGCGTCTTTTGGTCATATAAAAGGGAAGAAAGTTCACTTTCCTGTTTATCAGTGAGATGAAGACTGATGTTGGCTTCATTCAATTGTTCAGACTTGAACTTTTCTGACACTAAGTTGACTGGTGATATTTTGTTTACTTTAATTTGTTTTTCAAATGTTAAAAATTCAAACATTTGATGCTTATTTTACCCAATAGTAAAGTATCTGTCTTTGTGGTCATGTAAGTCTATGGAATACATGATAAAATAGTCATTTTCAAATATAAAATGGGTATTAGAGAAATTTTCCATAACAACAAATTCAACAGTTATTCCTAGATTTACATTTATGTGTGGAAATATGATAGTAGTTTCAAATATGCCCAATGCTTTCATTGGACTAATTTAACTATTAAATTTTATGCCATCAATTGGCAAGAATTGATATTCAAAATTTGGTACACAACTCTTAAGAAAAGATTTTCAAACACAAGAGCAGAAGGCTCCTGGGTAAAATAAAAGCTTAGTGGGTTTGTTGTCACTTACCACTTCTGCTATACAGGAGTTACCATCTGTATAACCTTTTCCCCTGTTTTGTTTGGTTTTCATTAGTTGTGCATCTTGAATTCTTGATAAATCAAGTTGACCATTGCTTAATTGTGGCAAGTGGGAATAAGATTCCATGATATCAAAAGGGGCATCTATATTTTCTATATATTTCGAAGATTCAGAAAATATTGATGATTTATCATCTGAATTATCTTCAGTTACCTCATCCTTTTCAACATCAGGTTCCTTTTCAATGTCAATTTCATTTATTTTCCCCTTCTTGGGACATGTATTAGCTAAATGTGTGGTGCTTTAGTAAATATGGCACTCTCTCATTACATATGCAGATTTATAATTGATATTATTGGAATTTTCTTTTGGATTCTTCTCTGCAGAATCTTTCCAAGGTGTATTACGCCTTGTTTGAGACCACCCTACTAGAACTAATTATGGTCCTGGTGGTTACTTCTTCCAATATATTAATGATATCTTCTGCTGAAGATTGTTCAGTAGTCCTGCTCTTGACAGCATGCTACAATTCACCTCCACATTGTCTCAGAAATTTTCTGTGAATCATGAATTCTGACATGTCAGGATATAATGCTTTTGATCTCTCTTTCTGTTGGAAAAACCATGGTAAAGCTTTGTCTTTGTCAGCATTAAATTTAGCAGATTAAAAGGCTGTTTCAACTTTAAATCTCCAAGAATCATTGGCCCATTTGTTGATAACTTGGGCTTTCCACCAAGTCCAACTTTGGTGTCCATGTGCCTGTCTCAATTTCATATACCATCTGTGGGCTGATCTGGTAAACAAGATGTTATACATTGCTGTTACCAATCTGTCAGGTAATTCAAAGTATTCTCTAATAATGTCTATACCTCTGATGAATTTCATATGGTCATGTTCTCCTTCACCACCAAAGTAAGGCCATTATCTATGTTTTGGTACTTCTTTCAAGAGTGCTTGGCCCATTGATGGTTTAAAGTTATGTAAAGAAGTGGAAAATCCATTTTTTAACTGTGAATTTTCAAAATCCAATACTTGTGGATTGGAAATTCCTGCACTCTTATTTTGATTCAGAGGTGTGGACATTCTCGGTAAGGTGTCCAGCAATTGTTCAATATCATTCATCTCACTGTTGCTACATCTTTGAGAATATCTGACATCATGTTTTAAGCTTTGTATTAAATTTATCACACCAATTCTATAAATCTCTTCCTTATGTGTCAATTCTTGCCATAATTCTGTCTGTCTAGTATTATCAGAAGTTACTTGATTAAATTTCATTGTTAATTTTGATACTTCCTGTTGTGAGGTTTCAAAACACTTTTTCAAGGCAATGGTATATGTCTTTACTTCAGTAAATGAATTTTCAATATCATCAATAACTTTCTTATTATCTTCTTTGATAATATTTATGGCTTGTTTTATTCTTGTCTCAATTATCTCATCAATATTGAATATAGAATATTTGTCTGTTAACCCTTTAATAATGGTAGATTGTTCATTTAACTGATTTCCAAATGAATCGTCATTATTGGAGGTTTTAATTGCGCTTAAACCCTTTTCAAAAAACATAAGTGTCTCATTTATTTGGCTCAGACTTAAGTTTTTTGTCTTAAGATTGTTACAAATTGATGAATTTGTATCATAAATATGATTTTTCATGTCATTTATAGCCACATAAAAGTTTGGAATGCAATCTAGAATATCAGAAATCATTTCTGATATTGTAATCTGGCTTCTTCCTTTTTCTGCAATTCCATCATTGTTCTGGCCATCTGAAATACATTTTCCATGGCATCCTGCTGAATCTTTGGGATTCTGTAGCCCTGGCTGTAAGGCTTTGTGGCTGGTGCTTTGCCATTGCCCTTGTTCTGAGATTGTGGCTTCTTTTTCACCTTGGAATTGCTGCTTCTGGCTACTGGGGCTGTTTTTGGCACTTGCTTGGGTGGTGGAGGGTTGTTTCTCCTCCATTTGTTTTTCTTTTCCATCAATGGATGCCATTCATTGAGTAACTTGCAAGTGTTCGCATGGCCAAAGAGCTTTCTCACAGGCAGGTGTTTTTCCACAGATCTGTAAGGATTTGGTACTCTTTGTGCTGCAATGCAATGTTGAAGGCCTTATGGCTGGATTTTTTTATTTCCACTGAGGGTTCTTGTGACGGTGCAAGCTCTGTTTGAAGGTAAAACAGTATTATCAGCTTCAGAATGGCACAATTTGTCAGTTTGGGATCCATTTACTGACCCTTGCCCTTCTGTAACTGATTGGTTTCTGCAATAATGATGTCTATAACCTTTTTGGGAGCTTCTTGAGGGTTTATAGCTGGCTCCTGATCTGGTTGAAGGCATATTTTATGATTAAAAGCTTAAAAATAGTAATTCTACGTCAAAAAACTTACTATTGACCAAATTCCTTGCCTCTTGAAGGGTATTACTTATGTCCAATCTAATTAATTCAGAAGAAATTGGCTCTGGTTGATTGTTCTGAGTTATAGTAACTGTGCTATCATAGTCGGAATTGGTGTTACTGGCACGAATAATGCTAGTAGCTGTTGAGGCAGTTTCAATATTTTCTTCTCTTACCATGTTGTCATACATTAAAATTAATCAAAGAAGCAATTATTTAAGTAAACAAAAAGATTTTTCAAAATAAAAAATAAAAATAAAGCCTCACTTATCACATGAGAAAGTTTTATTTTTGATGAAATGTTTGAATTACAAGTCTTTTTAAGGGTTTTTTTAAATTTTTCAATATAAGAAAAAGGGACTCAAAAAGAGTAAAAATATATGTCACAGGTAAAATATCATGGCTGGGCCCCCAAATGTTGGGTGCAGATATTGAGCTTTGGTTAAAAATCAAGTACTTTTCCTGTCCTCAAAATTTATTTAAGGTAAGAATTGATTAAAAATAGTATGAAATAAGGTTTTTGTGAGAAAACACACCAATTTTACTGTTTTTAACCTTATTAGAATAAAAAAATAATATTTTACAGATTTATTGTTTTACCAACAATAAAAATTTATCCAAAAATACTCTACAAGAGATATTTAAGGCTACAAAATAAATTTCTTCAAGAGCAATTTCAGTTGGAATTTATTAAGAAAAGAACAGCAGACAATTAATATCAGAGCAGAGTCTTTGAAAGGATTATTAAAGAGAAAAAACTCTCAAAAGCTACCAGATTAAATTTGGAAGCAAAGTGACAAAGCTCACAGTGATTAAAGATGGTTTAATACACTTATGGGGTGGTTCAAAGGGTAAAAATGATTATAAGAGTTACAAAGAATGATTATAATGATTTTTTCACGTGATTAGCAGGTTTAAAATGATTTAAAAAGGGTGGTTGGAATATTTTATTTATTGGTTTAACAGTGTTTAAACTAATTATAAAAGGAAAAGATTCTAACATGAAGAGGAAAGTGGGGCAAAGAAGACATTCTTTTATAGCCATCAATTATCTTACTCCAAAAGTAATATTTTCTCATGTAAGTCGTGGAAGAACTCTGACAACAAAAAAGCCAATTATGGCATCATTGAACCCTGGTTTAGACCAAAAAAGGGCTGGTTTTAGCCATTTTGGACCTGGAAATCAGCCATTGCTATAATAATATCGGGTTTTAAGCCTACAAAACACTTCAGAATGTGCGTAAGAGACATCAAAACCAGTTCAAACTGTTTTTACAATGTTATTTTTACCTTAAGGTTAGTTTTACCCCCTTTGCAACGTTTCAAACTGCCCTGGTTGGTAACTAAACCTCATCATCAATTGAGACACAGACCCTGTGACTTAATTCCAAGCCAAAAGTGATGAGATTTTGCGTTTATTTTGACATCTCATGCCTTTCAGCAAGGAATTTGGGGGTCTGGCTTCCCCTTGGAGCCAAGATTCCTTTTTACCCCCCAGAATAAATCTTTCCAATTTATTTTTTCTTTAATTCCACATCATGTATTATACTTATAATTTACATATGTAATTCAATTGAGTTTTTACAGTAAACAACTGTAATAATTGACAAATCATATGTAAATTAAAGTTCACTTATGTAATACACGTGCACATTTTGACATTTCAATTGAAAATACTTCAATTCCTCATAGCTTCTAAACTACATACAACACCTCAATTTTAACACAAAAATTGATGGTTAACACCACATGTGATTTGCATTAATTGAATGTTTTGAGGATTTTCAACTTTTGTACAGAATATACTAGAAACTTAATTTAAGCTTATTTAGAGTTGAGTCACAGAATTTTTACCCAGAGGTGACCCCACCTTATTTTTTATGAGGAGTCCAATGGTAACATAATTTTCATATTTTTATTTGTAGGATTAAAAGGTATGATAATTGTTATTTAACTTTTTTCCAAAAATATTTTAATTTTGGTATTTTTGTTGAAAATTCATTTTTACTTAATTTTTTCAAGTAAAAATGTGTTTTCACAAATTTAAAATTCAATGTAATTTAATTTTTAATTCTAATTAAATTTTCATTTTTGTGTATAAATTTATATTTATATTTTTTTTGATAATATAAATAAATGTATTTTATTTATAATTGTATATTCTTTTATCATTTGTGGTCTTTTGGGTATCTGAAAATACCTCTAAGACTCACACTTCCACATCCACCACTGACAAAGAGATTGGAAGTTTCAAAGGCAAATTCTCTGTATGTAAGCAGAAATACACAGCTCAAATGAAAGGGTCTTTGGATTCAGCTGAAAGGGCATTTGTAAATCTCATTGAAAATTAAAAGGAATTTATTCAAAAAGCATCATTGAAAGAGGTCAAAAATATACTTCCTCCTAGTAAATACTTAGCTGGGAGCTCTTCAGAACAAGAAATAAATTCACACAGTTAAGAATGGCCTTCCTATAGGCATTTCATTTTAAAAATGAATGCATTCCCAAAACTTACCTTTTCTTGAAAATCTCCCCTCTCATCACCCTAGAATACATCCACCACAACTATTATTCTTCATTATTGAGAGTTATGTTATTGGAATGGTGGTACAAAATACTGCCACATTTAGGAGAAGCTGAATAACCAGGCCAACCAAATCACAATTATTGATAGATGGCTCCTTGTAAGGAAAAATATTTGGAAGGAGAAAAGCTCACCTGCATTAATGGAATCCACCCCAAGTAGGCAAATGGGTAGCTTGAGTAATTCCAAGAAAAAGGTACTCAAATGTTTGTCTATCATATTCCATAAGGTGTAATATAAAGCTAAATCAGCTTACCACATATAAAATAATAGAATAACAAAAAGAAGATTCTCCAAGAAGTGGGACCAGAACTAATCCTCAATGATAATGAAACAGCAGCTGAAGTCTTTTTGGTTGATGGAATGATGTCTGATATGGAGTCAGAATCTCTTGGCCAGCCACTCCCCTCAATGTCTTGGAGATCGAATAAAATAGGTGAACTTTTTCAGATTCTTGATGATGTCTAAAAACAGCTTTCCAACAATTTAAAAGACAAAAGGGACTTAAATAGCAAAAGAAAACAGCTTGCACCAGACCCCCCGATCCCCAAAGCTCAATTGTTTGGAAATATACCCAATAATATTCCATCAAATAAGGTAGCACCAGAAACTTTGGAATCATTAAAAGAGGTGGAAGGAAGGAAAAAAATATTCAGGAACCTTTTTACCACTCACTTGCAATTGATAAACCTACATCTATGACTAGATGTCCAACTTTTACCCAATCCTCACATATGAAAATGTGAAAAATATCTAATTTCCACTCTTGAGATGTTTCCCCATATAAATAATTAACTATTTTTTGTAATTTTCTCCTCATGAAAACAACACTTTATGTTCCAAAGTTTTTCTTTACTCCTTTTTCACATATCAGAGCCAACATGTAAAATATATATTTTTAAATTGCATATCTGTATAAAAGTCTTATTGAAATTAAAGTTCCCAATAACAAACAGCTAAAACAACTGTCCAATTTAATCTCAAATACCTGTTCCAGAAAATTGAAATAATGTTAGATTTATTGAAATCTTTGAGTGGAATTATTCTAACAAAATATTTATAAGTATTTTGAGCTACATATAACTATCCATAAGTCTTGTTTATGAATAAATACTATTAGTTCCCTGAAATGAGAAAATAAATAGCCAAATTCCTTGTAAAAATTAATGCATATCCTTTGAGAAGAGATTTATTCTATGAACTCCACCAATCTTCATGGAATTGATGAAAGATTTAATAAATTCCTGTAAAAGTCTAAATTCCTTATCAATGGAATTGTTTACATTTATTGAACCCTTGATAAAAGACCTAATGAAGTATCTGTAAATACTGTCCAAGTAATTCTAATAATTGGCTTGAATCAAATTTTAATAAAATTCATATCCCTTTCAAAAAATCCAAAGTTTGAAATTTCTATTGAATTTATATAATTTACCGCTATAATCATTTGAATCAAATCATAATGAAAAATACCATATATATGAACAATGAGTCAGAAATATTTTCCTTTGTGAATGCATTAATTGCATCCTGAAAGCTTTCCAAATTGGGGGTAATACATACTGAGAAATTGGAATATCCAAAAGGGCACATTCAAATAATTAGAAGTCCTTATCTGAAATCCTTGAGGTGAGTATACATGATAGAATAATCGAGAAAAATCAATCAATATTTCAAGGATTACCCTTTTCAAATATCTTATATTTCAGAATGAGAACATTTATCATCTACCCCAGAGGAATGGACTTCTGTCTCAGGAAACCAACTCACAACATAGTGTTTGTCAGCCTGTGACTCAAAACAGAGCACTAGCATGACATCCAACATACCATAAATAATGGTATGATAAGTATTGAACAAACATAGTCAATACAGGTAATAAATAAGAGGAAAAAACTCCTCTTAAATTAAACACCAACCTTATCCAAACAGAATAAGGAAACCTAGAACAGAATAAACAAGTCAAAACCCTTATTTTCACCTCTCATCTAACTTATGCATATTTAAGCTATTCTATACCAAAGTTGTATTTTTCTTAAAGCTCAAATAGAGAGCTACACAATGGTATCATCGATGTTGCTGTAACACCACTACAACTGGAGATATCATATGACCTTTATTTTAAAACCAAGACCCCCCTGAAAGTCAAGGAGGGCTTGTACAAAACTGTACAAAAGTATAGCCAAATTAAAGATCTAAACAAGAGCTTTAATTTGAGACACCTTAGACCTCTTTATCTCTTAAATTGACTGAGGGGTCTTGGTTCAAAGGTTTAACAACCAAAATACAGATATTCTGAAAACAACAATGTAAACAAACCCCTGTATCTTTGGCATACACTCATACAACTGTACAGTGTAATATACCAAACTGTAGAGCTAATCAAGCCCTACAAGACTGTATCATCAGAATACAGATGTCTTCCAAATTGAAAAGTTATCTGGTATGGAAGTTTTTGAAGCCTCATACTGATGTACAAAAATACATCCAAAAACTTAAAAACCTTATAGCTTTTGCTATTTTAAAGAAGGGTAGTCATGAAGCATACCAAATTGAAGAGCTCATTAAGCCCTTCAATTCTGTGCTCTTGGTTTCTTGATATCTTAAGAACTGACTGAGATATCTTGATTGGAAGGTTTTTCTAGCAATACATGACTGTATCAAACTTTTATCAAACAGTATTGCTCTCATACTTAAAATAATATACTTATGAAGATATAACCTCTCTAAAATCATCATTATGGATCATACAGACACCAGAACAGCATCATCTGAGTGCTGACGTGGCAGGTGAAAGGTTTTTTCACCCTGTATTGATCCAGAATGATCATTTGTGGTTCCAAAACCACAATTCTGCCTCTATTGACGTCAGAATCGATGATCCAGAACCACAGATTGATCATTGGAGTGAAAAGTTTCACTCCTCTGACGTGTGAAGAGTTAATAACTCTTGACAGTCTTGAAAGATATAAAAGGAAGAGTTTTTCGTTGAAAACCCATCATCTTATCTATTTTATCCATATTCTTATGTGACAAAACTGTTATCAATCAGTAGTGTCCTTAGAATTATTATTAAAGATATAATCCGAATATAATTATTGTAGTACTTCTTTACAGTCAAAGATATTAGAGTATTGCAACCCAGGTCCTCAATAGACTCATCACCACTGTTACCACGTAGCAGTAGGACCTGAAGGTTTAATTTTATTTGTTTTTGACGTGTCACAGTCATAATACTAGCTTGTTACTACATTTTGTAGCTACTATATAGACTCACCCTGACATTTTGGGGGCCTGGCCGTGGTTTTTCAACCTTATTGGACGTGTTTTGAACTAAATTAGGCGTAAAAATCCAGTTATTTAAAAAGATATTTTACTAACAGTGAGTAAAATTTCTAATTTATCTTATTTTCTATTATCATCATTTTTTTATATATATAATATAGCATCATATATTATATACATATTTTTTTTTCTCCAAAAATATATATTACAAATGTTTTTGTGGAGAGTAAGAGTACAAATCCTCTTTATTTCATAATATTGCAATACTTTTCATGAAATTTGATAATAATACAACAGTATTATTTAGATTTCAATATAAATAATAATATACAAACAGTATATTACTTATTTTTACTATTATTTTTCACCAAAGTGGGTGAAAATTAATAAAGAAACATTTATTAATAAATAATTAATAAATACTAAATAATAAAATAATTTTTTATTATTTATATGGAATATCTTAATTAAATATTTCCTTTAAAACAAGACATCACTCAAATTGACGTGAAAACTTGTAATTGATTGATATTTTAATCAAAAATCAAGTGTTAAAATAAATATTATTTATAATATTTATAATAACATATCAAATTCATTATAATTTAATAAATGTGACGTGTTTATACAAAAACACAATAATATCCAAGTGAATCATTCACAAAAAACTTGGATATTATAGTTTTCACTTATAAAAAATAAGTGAAAAATTCAAAAAACTGTTATTTTTCAATAAAAACATACAAAAAATAAATAAAAAAACAACACATTATAATAAGAATACTTGCAAATTTCGAAAAAGAACAGTAGAATTGAATAAAATCATTTTGTTTTATCATAAAATACTGATATACAATTTGAAATATCTTTTCTGAATAGTGGAAAAAGACTATATTCCATTAGAAACCCAGTCACAAGGAAATCCATCTGTGACAGCCTCAGAAGACAGAGAGGAGCTGCCAAAAACCAAGGGAAAGCAGAAAAGACACAGTGAAGTGACAATCAACTCAAAAGATTGGACACCAATAGCCGTGCCAAGGGCCGAAAAACCCAGAAAAGCTCCAAAAAAACCAGTTGGATCACCAAAGCAAATTGAAAAAGAGAAAATCACTGTTATCAACCCAGTTTTAAGCTCTAAAGGCAAATTGCCAAAGAGTATAGATCATAAATTTGTACAAGGGCCTGGTAAAGGTAAATAAACCTTGAAACATACAACATTTTTCATTGTCTGTCATTTTTTAACATTGTTAACATGACACCTCCACTTCTTAGAGATCTTGGATTCCCAAGAAATCAACAAGAAAACTGGCCAAGAAGACACATAGGAAGAAGACAGCCAGCTACTGGATCAAATGAGCAGCAAAGGACTTACCATCAGGGAACTCCTACCCAAGGTCTTATTCCAAATCAAATTCAACCCAGAATTCCAACCAGGAGATTGGACAGATACAGAACAGGTCCTTCAAATACACAAACTCCCGAAAGACCTCTTCACATGGAGCATGGACAACAAAATGTTCACTATGGCAGCATCATGTGCAGAAGTGGGGATAACAACTCAGAAGATCTGTCTCTAGCAAATGACTTGGGTGGAACTTATGACAGAAATGCAAGGTTGGAATCCCATCAAGAATTTCAAACTCTTAGAAGAAAGAGCAATCAGAATCAAAGAGAACCAGGCAGCCATACAAGCCATAGAGAGATCTTGGCACAAGGAAGAGCCCAGTCAGATTCAGGAACCCCCAGAAATGGAAGGAGAAGTCCCATCTTCCCCACAAAAATCCAGCAGTTCCAGGCCTTACAAGGCAAAGGAAACTTCATCCAAGGCTCCCCAACCATTCCAGGTAGTTTCCAACAGGAGAAAAGGAGCCCAGAGGAGAAACAAAAATTCTTTCAACCAGAGGAAGAAGGAAGCAGACCCATTGATGAAAAAGCTGATGGACTTAGTCCGAGAAGTACACAAAAGCAAAAAATAGTTGTACCTACAAATAGTTTTGATAGTTCTGACTCAATTGATCCAGAATTAATAACTGAGACTACAATCCACACTCATGAGTTTGAAAACAAATTCACATGGACCAAATTGGCCCAATTCATGGATTGGACACATTAAACCTCAGAAAAAATGAGGACAGAAGTGGAAACATTGAAAGAAGAAAATGCTTTCCAAGCAACAGTCATAAAAGACTTGAATACAAATCTGGCCAAAATTTGGACAGAATTTGAAAAAACTAACAGACAGTTGAATTCAATTCTAGAAGAACAACAAACTGTGAGGAGAGATCTGAGGAGTATCCAGCAGCAACAGGATAGCTTTCATAAAGAAATTGATTACCTCTATGACTGAGAAGACAATCAATACCTTCCAACACAAGGTCAACCCACTACCTCTACAAAATTGAAAGAAGAGGATAAAGACTATGACCAGGAACCTGAATACCATATTCCAAAGTCAAGATCAGAGTCAATGTACCAAGATGGGGAAAATCTCAGCTATTCAGAGAAACAGGGACTAAAAAAATTACCAGAAGTAGCAAACTGGCCAAAGTTCTCAGGAATTGGGGAATATAACCATAAGGAAATCATTGACTATATTTATGGACTCTTTGTTGATGTCCCAAAGATACCAGACTACTGGATCACAACAAGACTTAAGAAAGCATTCAGAGGCCATGCAAACATATGGTATACTGAAATGAAAGAAATACATGGCAGGAAAAGCTGGCCATGGTGGAGGAACCAGATTATACAAAAGTATAGCAATGGTAGTTGGATCTGGCAAAAGACCATGTCCTTTGAAAGTGATAGATACTCCACAGAAAGAGACCCATATGAATGGTGTCTCAAACAAACAAAAAGGCTAAAAGCTATTGATCCCAATATGACAATAGAAATGAGAAACCATAAACTCCTAACAAAATTGCCGGGAGATCTAGAACATTCAGTCAAATGCAGATGCAACAACATCAGCAGCATTGATGACATAGCAAATGTCATACAAGATGTGAGGAAAAAAACCTCCATAGGAAGGTACACATCCTATAAACCAAACTTCAAAGACAAGAAGTCTGAAGTTAAAGAAACAAACAAAGAGAAAGGGAAAGAAACCCCAAAAAAGAAATATGTGTGCCACAACTGTGGATCACCAGACCACTATGCCAACAATTGCACAAAACCAAAAAAGAAAATATATGAAATTGATGAAGAATCAGAAGAAGAACAAACAGGTGACAAATCTGATTCTGACAGTATGGGAAATGGTATGAGAGCAGAATCACAAAGTGAACCTGATACCATAGAAGAATACATAGTGGAATGCAATGAAGAAAGTTCACTTGACATACAAGACATTGAATTAGATTCAGGAATGCCAAAAATAACAACAGACAAAGAGCTCTGTAAGCACACACAGAATGCACAAACATTCCTGGTAACCCCAAATAGAGCAATGGGATTCATTCATCGAACACCTACAAAATTGACAATTTACATTGAGAACTGTAAACATCCAATGATCATTGACACAGGAGCAAGTTGCTCCATAGTGGCAAAAGAATACTTAAAACAACACTTCCCCAGATGGGAAGAGGATATAATCCCAACAAAAGCTAGAAACTTTAAAAGTGCATCAGGCAAAATGCACTCACTGGGGACAATAATCAAAGAGATAATTATCCCACACCAAAAGGGAAATATCAGACTAGAACCTGAATTTGTAGTTCTAGAGAATGCACATGTACAAGGATTCTTACTAGGTACAGAGTACCAAAGAATGTATGGTATGGACATTTGCAATAGTAAAAATAGATATCTTACCATAGGTACAAACAAAGACAAAAAAATTTCCTTTGACATAGATCATATAACAAATGATAACACCCTGAAAGAACTAGTGGAAGAATTCAAAGAAGCCCAATATGGCACTCAACTCACCAGAAAAATGAAAGTCAGCTTACTGAAAGTATTGAGGAAGCATAGAGGAGCTTTTGCACTAGGAGATGAACCACTAGGAAAAATCAAAGGACATGATATAGAATTATATCTGGATGTAGAAAGACCATATCCACCTATTCTTAGGAGACCAACATACCCAGCCAGCATGGAAACTAGGAAAAAAATTGATAAACATATCAATGAACTCCTAGAAATGGGGGTCATAAGGAAAATAGGACACAACAAGATAGTAGAAGTCACTCCACCAGTCCTTATAACTTGGCATGATGGTAAATACAGACTATGTGGTGACTTCAGGGCTTTGAATAATTACACCAAAGCAGATAGGTACCCCATCCCAAAGATACCACATGCACTAGATAAACTAGCAAAAGCCAAGTTTATTACAAAAATGGATTGCATGAAAGGCTTCCACCAGAATGGGGTGAAACCAGATTCCATCAAATTGCTAAGAATTATATGCCATATGGGCATATATGAATATACTAGAATACCATTTGGCATTAAGAATGCACCAGCCCATTCTCAGAGGATGATGGATACCATATTTCAAGATGAAATAATAGAAGGGTGTATGGTAGTGTACATTGATGATATCATAATATACTCAGAAACATGGGAAGACCATGTGAGGAAAATTGAGAAAATATTGGGAAAATGTACACCAATCAACATGAAAATATCTCTTAAAAAAAGTAACTTTGGACAGCAAGAACTGCTAGCCCTAGGACACAAAGTTTCAGGTTTAAGTCTAGCCATAGACCAAAACAAAGTTGCTGCAGTACTGAAAAAACCAGTACCAAATAAAATTAAAGAAATGAAATCTTTTTTGGGCTTTGCTAGTTACTACAGGAGCCACATAAAAAACATTGCACACATCACAAGCAGCCTATACAAACTGTGCTCAAAAGATGTAGTCTTTGAAATTACCAAAGAAAGAAGAGATGCATTTGAGAAGATTAAACATGAACTGACCAATGCCCCTGTCCTAATGATACCTGATTTTGAACTACCATTCAAAGTATATATAGATGCAGCATGTAGCCAAGGACTAGGAGAAGCACTACACCAGAGGCAACTAGTGGATGGAATACCCAAAGAAGGAGTAATTTGCTATATATCAAGACAACTGAAAGACTCAGAAGCCAGATATGGAGCTACTCAGACAGAATGTCTCTGTTTGGTATGGGCATTAGAAAAACTCCATTACTACTTAGAAGGAGCAGTATTTGAAGTTTTTACTGATTGCACAGACCTCAAATCACTGTTGAACATGAAGACAACAAACAGACACATGCTCAGGTGGCAAATAGCAATACAAGAATACAGAGGGAATATGACTATTATCTATAAAGAATGGAAAAGTCATACTAATGCAGATGGTCTCAGAAGGTGGCCACTGAAGAATGACCAAGAGAATCCAGCATATGACCCAGAAAATGTGGCCAAAATACCCATACAATGCATGGAGATAGATAGGAGAAAGAACTTCAAACTATTAAACTGGGCATTAAGGAATGACCCATCAAACCCAGCACAGAGCTATGGGGAGAGCAAAGAGATACCCATATTGGGAATCAGCTCTTCTAATCTGAACACAGAATTCTTTAGCATAGTACAATCAGCATACAATAAACACAAACAGTGTAGTATATTGATACAACTATTAAAACAAAAGTACAAGAGTCCTGAACTGGAGAGCCAATTGGAAGAGCCATGGCTCAAAAACTTCAAAGAAAATAGATTTTTTCTGATAGATGATCTACTGTACCATAGGGAAAAACACACAAGTGCCCTGGTAATAATAAATAGAGAACATATTTCCCTGATACTACAGGAATGCCATGACTGCCCATACATGGGACATATGAGTGAAGAAAGAACTAAAGAAAGAGTCTTTAGCACAGCTTGGTGGCCAAAGTGGGAACAAGACTTGAGTGAATACATCAACACTTGCACCAGATGCCAAAAAGCCAACAGAAGTCATGGCAAAAGATATGGATTACTCCAGAGTATAGAGGAGCCCAAACACCCCTGGGAAATAATAAACATGGATTGGGTAACAGGCCTGGTCCCTGGAGGGAAAGACAGCTTTAATGCATGCCTAGTAGTAGTAGACAGGTACAGCAAGAGGGTCAGATGTCTCCCCTGTCACAAAGAGGACACAGCAATGGACACAGCCTTATTGTTCTGGAACAATGTGATAGCTAACTGTGGAGTTCCAAGAATTATAATTAGTGACAGAGACCCTAAATTCACATCAGAATTTTGGACTAATCTATATGAGATGCTGGGAACCAAACTAGCATTCTCCACAGCTTACCATCCACAAACAGATGGTCTAGCAGAAAGAATGATCCAAACATTAGAAGACATCATTAGAAGGTTTTGTGCATATGGCATGGAATATAAAGACAATGAGGGATATACCCATGACTGGGTAACCATCCTACCAGCTGTGCAATTGGCATACAACACAAGTATACACTCAGTGACAGGAAAACCCCTGCCATATTAGAGAAAGGATGGAAACCACTACTTCCAGTAGACTACTTGAAGAAGAACCTCCTCTCAGTACACCCCACAGCTAAAGACTTCCACACAATGTGGAAAACTGCCTGTGAAAAAGCAGAACAATGTGTGGCTGAAGCTAAATCATATAACAAGCAGAGATATGATAAAAGTCACCAAGAACCTGATTTCAAAGAAGGAGACCAAGTTCTAATCTCAACTCTTAACTTCAACAATCTAAGAGGACCCAAGAAGATGAGAGACTCATTCATAGGACCATTCACCATTATCAAATTAATAGGAAAGAATGCATTAGAAGTCAACCTGACCAAAGAGTTTTCTAGGAAACACCCAGTTTTCCCTGTGAGCCTGGTCAAACCTTATGACCAAACAGATGAGGAGAAATTCCCTGACAGAAAGAAGACAGGCACCCATGAAAGATTAGTAGAGGAAGATGACTCACCTGGACCAGTGAAAAAGATCATTAAAACCAGGAAAATAAGAATTAATGGGAAAGACAACAGGCAATATCTGGTTAGATTTAAGAATCAACCAGCAGATAAAGATAAATGGTTAACTGAGAAAGAAATCCCAGATGGACAAATACACCTCAGGAGATTCAGAGCCTCCAGAAGGGCTGAAGAGTCTCATCAATGATGAGCCTTCTTTTGAGGGAGGGTATGTCAGCCTGTGCCTCAAAACAGAGCACTAGCATGACATCCAACATACCATAAATAATGGTATGATAGGTATTGAACAAACATAGTCAATAAAGGTAATAAATAAGAGGAAAAAAATCCTCTTAAATTAAACACCAACCTTATCAAAACAGAATAAGGAAACCTAGAACAGAATAAACAAGTCAAAACCCTTATTTTCACCTCCATCTAACTTATGCATATTTAAGCTATTCTATACCGAAATGGTGTTTTTCTTAAAGCTCACATAGAGAGCTACACAATGGTATTGTCCATGTTGCTGTAACACCACTACAACTGGAGATACCATATGACCTTTATTTTAAAACCAAGACCCCCCTGAAAGTCAAAGAGGGCTTGTACAAAACTGTACAAAGGTATAACCAAATTAAAGATCTAAACAAGAGCTTTAATTTGAGACACCTTAGACCTCTGTATCTCTTAAATTGACTGAGGGATCTTGGTTCAAAGGCTTAACAACCAAAATACAGATATTCTGAAAACAACAATGTAAACAAACCCCTGTATCTTTGGCATAAGCTCATACAACTGTACAGTGTAATATACCAAACTGTAGAGCTAATCAATCCCTACAAGACTGTATCATCAGAATACAGATGTCTGCCAAATTGAAGAAGCTATCTGGTATGGAAGTTTTGGAAGCCTCATACTGATGTACAAAAATACATCCAAAAGCTTAAATCCCTTATAGCTTTTGCTATTTTAAAGAAGGGTAAACATGAAGCATACCAAATTAAAGAGCTCATTAAGCCCTTCAATTCTGTGCTCTTGGTTTCTTGATATCTTAAGAACTGACTGAGATATCTTGATTGGAAGGTTTTTCTAGCAATACATGACTGTATCAAACTTGTATCAAACAGTATTGCTCTCATACTTAAAATAATATACTTATGAAGATATAACCTCTCTAAAATCATCATTATTGATCATACAGACACCAGAAAAACGTCATCCAAATGCTGACGTGGCAGGTGAAAGGTTTCTAACCCTGTATTGATCCAGAATGATCATTTATGGTTCCAAAACCACAATTCTGCCTCTATTGACATCAGAATTGATGATCCAGAACCACATATTGATCATTGGATTGAAACTTTCCACTCCTCTGACGTGTGAAGAGTTAATAACTCTTGACAGTCTTGAAAGATATAAAAGGAAGGGTTTTTTCCTTGAAAACCCATCATCTTGTCTATTTTATCCATATTCTCATGTGACAAAACTGTTATCAATCAGTAGTGTCCTTAGAATTATTATTAAAGATATAATCCGAATATAATTATTGTAGTACTTCTTTACAGTCAAAGATATTAGAGTATTGCAACCCAGGTCCTCAATAGACTCATCACCACTGTTACCACATAGCAGTAGGACCTGAAGATTTAATTTTATTTGTTTTTGACGTGTCACAGTCATAATACCAGCTTGTAACTACATTTTATAGCTACTATATAGACTCACCCTGACAGTGTTAGTTTTTTTTCTTCAAAAATCTTAACCACAGTGAATAAGGAATATTATATCATTATAAATGTATTTTTCCATTTATTTCTCAATTTTAGAAAGATACCCACCATGCTTTCTTTAGTTGATACAAATCCACAACTTTCTATCAATTTTTTGGTAAGCCCAAACGTACCAACCAATATTGAAGCCATCTAATATTCAGCCAGAAATCCACTTCCCTCCTTCCTGTATCAGATTCCAATGATACTTTTATCCATTATTCAAATTTTACATGAAAGCATTCACAGAACCATTAGTGACCATAACTGTGAAAAAATTATCAGATTGGAATAAAAGAACATTGAAACAATTTCCATAACTAAACAAACACCATATTTAAGCTTTGAAATTCCCAAAATTCTGAAAAATCTCAAAAAGAATTTCACCTTTTTGACTGCCTTCAAAACTAACATATTTTGCCATTTTTTTTGATATTCAGATTTAGAGAAAAAGCATGTTTTTGGAACCAAATTTAATGAAGATTTGAAAATACCAAAGTGTATACAGCCTATTTATGGAAAGTATGGACACAAAAAGCAATGCATCACCTTCTTTATATCATGAAAATATAAAATACCAAAAACTTAAACCCACAAAAAAATTCCACTTCAAATATTTAAAAAACAGCAGCGCAAACAAGCTTATTATTATCAACTTTGAAAATGCACTGGATTCACCCCAGAAATAAATGTTTTAAAGTTTTCTGACATATCAGATGGCCATGTTTGGAAAACAATTGTAGATAATGAAAACTTGAAGCTCATTGATAATCCTGGAAACTTGGTTTTTGACCTGTATATTGACTGGCCTAACCCCCATGGATGAATGATTACCTCAAGTGGCATTTCAATAGGTGTTATATTTTCTTATGTGCTTCAATTTTTCTCCTGAAAAAATATCAATATCAAAACCTATTTTTTTATTGGTTCACTGAAACCTCCAAAGAGACCACCTTGGATCAATTGAGAAAATTATTGAAGCCTCTTTTTTCTGAACCTAATGCACTGTGAACAGGTTTACACTTTAACCCAGAAGAAAGATTCTCCAATAAACCTCTCATCCAAGGTGTCCTTCTATTATTCATTGGGAAGATTTCAGAAATCCAAAAAACTGGAGTTTTAGCATCTCACTCAGCAAGTTGACTTTGTGCAAATTGTAATTTACCCATCAAAGGTATTCAAAATATTCACAAAACCACTTGGGTGACAAAGGATAAATATCAGCATAAATCAGGAATTAATAAAGGGCTTTAAGCAACCAAAATTAACAGAAATACTTTCTAGCAGAGCATGGATGTTGTTACAATAGCTTGGGAGACCTTATTTACTGGAACCATTCCCAAATGATGACTATTGATTTTATGAATACTTTTTCATTGGGTCTTCTGAGGGATTATAGCCCAACCTATCTCAAAATTGAAATTTCTGGAGAAAACCTATTATTAAAGTAAATAACTACAAAAAACATCAATAATTCATCATTTGGAGCTTCAGAATCAAATTAATCAAAACTCAAAAGGAAGAACACTGAAATAACAAAAACCCTTGTACTTCCAAAAAATAAAAGTTAAATCTCAGTGCACCCTCAAAGAATCAAGAATTTGTATCATCATAAAGTGCCAATGAAATAATTTAAAAATGGAAATGAAGTCAAATTCAGACATAAGGTCCATCACCTAAAAATGAAGTGGTACATAATCCAATCTCCCAGGCTTATCAAAGAAGCCCCACAGGCTCAAATCTTCTGTCAAGCCCTCACCCTTCATCAATCTCTCAGCTAAGAAGGTAATCAAAAATTTCATCACAAAGTTCTCCTGAGGAAATACTGAAAAAATCATCTGGTAAAGGAATGGAAAAGAAGTTTATCCAAGTTTTACTTCATAATTATCCCAAGCAATTTGGAAACAATCACTTTTTATATTTTCAAAGGGATCAGATAGAATTAATAATATTACCTTGATTAGTTTTTTTCAACAGGAATCCTAATCTCTCTCACATCAAAAAGACATATCTGCTTTGTCACCACTCTTGGGTTAATAAAATACAAAACTGAATGTAACCAATGAGGAGCTTGAATTTATACATGAAGTTAACCAGGAAATTTCCCTTCAATAATGGATGACTCATATACCCGGAAATATGAACATGCCTTCATTTTAAACCCCACAGGCTTCTAATTGGCTTTTCTATATATAATCACATATAGTATTATTACTCCTCCCAAAATGGGCTCATGAAAAGAATCAAAATCCCTCTAAAGAAATAAATCTTTTAACCACTTTCACTTTCGTCTCTTTAGTTAACATTGATATTTCCCGCTAAATTTAAAAGTCTCAAATACCTTCATTATACCAGATCTTAGGTAATTATTTCCAGAGTTAATTGAAAATTTGGACACAAATATAAATCCAAAACCCACTATTCACGCTTCTCAAACATTATCTGAAGTTGTTTTCAACTATGGATGACCCTCAGTTTTTTCATGATGAGCAGGAGGAAGAATAAATCACCTGGTGACTCTGGAAAAAAATAAAACCACAGGTGAGAGTTTTCTGATTTTATCTGAATGATTATTAATAAGTATTAATTTTATTCAAAATTCCAGCACAACTTGACAGGTAAGTCTTCCAAAAATTTCTTCACATGATAAGCTTATGAGATATTGTGGATGGACTAGGTGCCAGGCTAAGTCTTGGATAAAGTGATCAGAAATTTTTTAAAATTTTAAATCTGACTGTGACACAGATAATAATTTGAAAGGTAGCTTAATAATCATTTTCATGGCTTTTTTATTGAGGAATAGTGGTGGTGAGCACTGTTGAAACCCCTGGGTGCAAATTTATAAATTGGATTATTATAATAAAGTCTGAAATAACTAACTCTATAGCTATACCTGGTTCTTTTCCAAGAGTAGAGTTGTTTTTTACAGTTGTAGGGTTTAGGAAGTTAAGGAAATGATGGGGATTCCCCTTTTGGGAAGAGAAAGGTCCCTTTTTATCCTGAAAACTGTTAAATAGGTCCTCTAAACGATTTCATATAGAGGAAGTGAAGATTTTCCACTTCCAAGGACTGGCTTGTGGTTTTTAGAAGACATTTATAGCCTGTATGGGGCTCAGATGCAGTTTTGAAACCACATCTGGACAATTTTTACTAATACAGGGTGAAACATTTTATCTGGGAACCACACAGCCCTCTTCTGACATTTACGACACATAGAATTCTATACAGAACCTGTATGGGACCCCAGTATTAAACAAGCTATGAGGTATTGAAGGATAAACAGGCTCCTTTTTCCAATTTACACCTCATATTCAAAGATATGGGAAATTATCCCACAGTAAAGGTGTATTGGCCCAACTGTGCAATTTTAACCTTAAAACTGCCATAACTTTGTCAATTTTCAAGATATTGATCTCAGAGTTGGTTGATTTTGTAAACCTGGATGGTATGTGAAAAATCTTACCTTCTTTGGTGTGAGCGTTTGAGATATGATCACATATTGAAAAAGGTCACAAAACAACTTATTTTAATAATAAGAATTGGAATTATTATCTTAAAATAAATAAAAATGCCATAAAAAGGCATAAAATCTTGATTATGTAAGAAGCCAATGGAAGAGATGTCAAATAAGCTAAATCATTGGATTCCCCATGATTAATGACACATATAACATCTTTGAAATATTTTAAATGTCAATACTTACTGAGATAACCTGAATATCTGAATTTTTATGATCAGTGCATATATTCATAGTTATTAGCTCATATCTTTTGAAATATGGATGATAAAGAGTTAAGCCAATAATAAAGTTAACATTTAATAACTGTCAGAATACACATATAAATTTCATTTGGCAAGTTATAAACAAGGTTATAACTTAAAAGGCTTTGTTGAGCAAAATAACAATACCTATTGACCACTTTCTGATGAAAGTGATCCAAAATTAAACAAAAGTGAATATTAAGATTGTACTAGCTCATACAGCCAGAATGATTTAATTTTCATCATTCTATTCAAGGTATAACCTCTTGAAATCATGGTTTGAAGTTTAAAACAGTAAATTTCAACAGAAAAGATGTGTTACAAGAAAAAGCATGAAAAATAGAGTTTGATGATGTAATAAGATTCTCTGGGGGGTTTAGTCAGGACATTCCAAGCTACCTGAGTTCACTCTCTCAAGGGATTTAGCATGTCTCACACAAAGGTCATTAATGAGCAAAGCTTAAGCTTAAAAATGATCATTTATGATCACTCACTGTAATCTTATTTTGAGTTTAACAGTAATATAAGTCATAAAACTGGTGAATACCAGTATATTATAATTAGTACTAATAAAATACCCAAAGTTTAGCCTTCTTTCAAGTTTCTGACATCACCAAATCTAGAGCTATAGTGATAGCTCTAAATAATGGTGTAATAATGAGATAAGATGGTTTAATCATGATGTAATCATCACTAAACATTAAGATACTGATCCATTCCAGTGGATACCATCAGTAAACGTCTACTAGAAGGCTTCTGGACTCTAGGTAGGAGGAATTTACTATGTGTAGATGTCTTTTTACCTCTATTGCCCCCTCAGATGCATCAAAAACATTAAAATATTGAATCAAAAGGTAATAATTTTATTCTTTTTCTATAATTCTATTATATTATTAAATAATTCAGTTCATCTCTATTAAAAAAATGAAATTTCACGTTATTAAGCCAATATCTAGCTGTTTTTGTTAATCTTTCTTTCAAACTTCAATTCCACATAAATGGAACAGTGTTTGATGCAGTCAAAGACTGTAATTCTGTAGAGTCTTTATTTAAAATGAAGAAACCAAATAGACATATTCTAAGATAGCAAATTTCTCTTTCAGAATATAGAGGATATTTAACTATAGTTCATAAATCTGGAAACATTCATAAAAATGCAGATGGTCTTAGCAGATGGGCTTTATCAAATACACCTGAAAACCCAGTATGGGTACCACAGGAAGAACAACATATAAAAGGAATATGTGCTACAGAAATTGATACAGAATTTTTTAATAAAGCTCATTAAAACTATAAGCTGGACAAAAATTTTCATATCTGATGCCAACTCTTAATGAAAGATTGCAAAGACCCATCACTATCTTACAAACCAGATGGGGTATGGAAGAAAAGCATATGGTTAAGGAAGATACTGCCTCCTTGATTGAACTCATTAGAATAGGACTGAAAAAACATGTGATATGACCTTGACAGATAGGATTTTGATAAATAATATGCTAAATGAACTCCATGATAGTGTTTTATCTGGACATCTATCAAAAGATAGTATACTAGAGAGGGTGAAAACCTGCTCTTGGTGGCCAAATTGGAGAAACAATGTTGCAGAGCACTTCCAAATGTGTGACAGATGTCAAAACAGAAACAAAGCCATAGGCAGGAAATTTGGAATGATGATATAAATTAAAGAACCAAAATTCCCATGGGAAATAGCTCACATGGATTGGGTAACGTCTTTACCTCCAGGAGGAGACAGGAGTTTCAATGCATGCATAGTATTAGTTGACAGGTACAGAAAAACCCCAATTTTCTAACCATACCATAAAGATGATACAGCTATGGACACAGGCATAATGATCTGGAATAGAGTCATTTGTCATACAGGCTTGTTCCGAAATATTATAAGCTATAGAGATCCCAAATTCACTTCAACATTATGGAAAAATTTCCATAACTTTTTTGGAACAAAGCTATCATTCTCAACAGCTTACCACACCCAAACTGATGGTTTAGCAGAAAGAATGATCCAAGATTTAGAAGAAATTATCAGAAGATTCTGTGCTTATGGCCTAGAATTCAAAGGCTCTAATGGCTTTACCAATTATTGGTGTACTCTTATAGCAGCTATTGAACCGGCATACAAGGCATCAATCCATTCTTTAACTGGAAAAACACCAGCAATGTTATAAAAAGGCTTTAATACAAGAATTCCTTATGGAACTCTCAAAAAGGACACAGTGGATATACATTCCAACAGCAATCAGTTTAAAAATAATTCTTGACAGAGAAAGACATCATGAAAAAATATGTATGCAAGATCCTTCCAAATATGCAAACAAAAAATGAGAAAAAGGCCACAAACCACCTTATTTCAAACTAGGAGACTTGGTGGTAGTGTCAACTCTAAACTTTAATGAAATTAAAGGCCCAAAGAAATAGAAATAATTTCTTTTGAAAAACCCTTTCTGATAAGGCCACTCCCTGGCCCTAATTCTGTACAACTAGAACTGACAGGTGAATTAATGAACAAAAATGCAACTTTACCTGTAATTCTGATAAAACCTTACAGCTCAAGTGATAAGGATTTATTTCCCCTAAGAAACAAACCACAACTTGAAATTCCACCTTTAGAGGAAGGAGAAAAGAAGAAATTTGTGAAAGTTCTCATAGAAAGGAGGACAAGAAACAAAAAGGAAAGGGAATACCTTATAAGGTATAGAAACCCAACTCAAGAGGATGAATGGTTACTTAGGAAGGACATAATTAGTTCTGATAATCTACTAAGAAGTTCTATACATTAAAGAATACCTAGAGAGTAAAGAATTTAACAATTATTAAGCTCCAAGACTAAAGAAGTCTGATTGTGAGCCTGTGAGGTATGTATAACATACCAATAAGGCCACAAATAACTTTATACACATTTAAATTTGTCTTCAATAGACTTTTTAATTGAATTTAAAATAAAAAATAACAGAAAAAGAAGTATAACTTTTTTTTGGATAAACAAAGTTATAAATATTATGTCATTTTTGGATTCTACACCAAAAATAACCTAGGGTACATCCATAAGATGTTATACCCAAAAACACTTATTTATTATGTTATTAGAAGATTTAAGAATCTCACAGTACTAATGTAACTTTTTTAACATTTTTTTAAAATTGTTAAACTTAAGCTTAAATAAGCTTAAATTTAAAGTTGCATAAGATTTATGCAAACTTACCAAAATTTTAGTTAAAATTGAGGTGTGGTGTATATTTACTGAATTGGCTAAGGATTTGCCATACAGAATGTAAATCCTGCGTGAGCTCCATTTAAAAGGGTTTAAGGCAATAATATGGGTTTAAATAAATAAAAGGGCAAAATTCACGCAGAAAGGTGGGACAAAGGAAAAAGACCAAATAGAGCTGGGGTACCCAACTTTATTGATATGCAAGGATTCAATTAAGGTTGTCCACCTGTATTGAAGGATTTTCAACCTTATTTAAACTTTGAGATTAGACTTTGATCCAACATTAAAGTTTAAACTGGTTTTATCCCAAATTAGACAGGAATTTCAAGCTGCCAAAGGGTAAATCCCAATATGCAAGCTTGAATTCAAGGTTTTAAGAACTGTCAAAGCTTAAATAAGGTTAAAAATTGAAGGTTACAAGTGTTAAAACCTTATCAAAAGTTAAGGTTCGGTGTGTATTGCTATTTTTCTACGTAAAATAGCAATAACTTCAAAAATTCATTAAAAATCCAATTATTAATGGATTTTCTTGAAAGTCTTACACAGCCTACAATTTAATATTTTCTACATATAAATTAGATTTTAGGTATATTTTATAAAGAAATTTCCTGGGTAATTAGCCTGAAAATTTACTCTTTTAATCAAAGCTTAAAGAAAATTATAATTTCTTTAAAAATCAATTAAAAATTGAGTTTAAGAGATTTCTTCTTGAAACTCTATTTTTAAGTTGTTCATGTGATGAACTGTAATATAAATATGTTTATTTATATTAAAAACTTAAAATAATTAGTTTAAATGAGGATTCAAGCTACATGGAGTTAAGAATAACACTGATAAACTTCAAATTGGAATTAAAATTAAGTTACCTTAAGTTAAGAACTTTATTTTTAAGCATGGTTTTTCAGTTTTGACGTGAGCACGCCCTCTATATCCATTATTAATCATGAGAGCTGCTCTGAAGACATAAAAAGAGTCTTTTCATCACTGTTTTTGTCCATCATTCATTATCAATCCTATCATATTAGAAATTTAAACAGGTAAAGTTTTATTAAATATAAAATCTTATTATTAAAATAATTCTTAAATTATTTTATTCTTTATTAATTAAAACTAAAGAGATTGAAATCATAGAATTTAGATTATTGTTGTAATCACCAATAATATATTTTATTATATAAAATTAATCATCTTAAATATCTTTCAAAAATCCACAAGTTCCTCTTGAAAACTCTTTAATAATAATTTTTATTATAAACAGTTGTTTTATCTTTAAAAATATTGATTTTTGGCATGTTTTTAACTTATAATTATTATTTAATATAATAACTGTTGTTGTCTGACTTGTTGTATTAAATAAATGATATAAGTAAGTTTTCTCTGAAGTTCTATATCTTTTTTATCTAGTATTAGTTTTTTTTATATAGAGTTTTATTATATAAGAATTATTTCTGCACAGTGTGTGTTTTAATTCTTTTATAAATAACATTTATATCATTTATAAGGGGTTAATATTCATATTTTCCACATGTAATTGTCTCATTAAGAGCTTTACATTTCTTATTGTTATAACTGTCAGTGACTATAACAATAATAGTGTCAGCCTGTGACTCAAAACAGAGCACTAATATGACATCCAACATACCATAAATAATGGTATGAAAAGTATTGAACAAACATATTCAATACAGGTAATAAATAAGAGGAAAAAACTCCTCTTAAATTAAACACCAACCTTATCCAAACAAAATAAGGAAACCTAGAGGAGAATAAACAAGTCAAAAGCCTTATTTTCACCTCTCATCTAGCTTATGCATATTTAAGTTATTCTATAACAAAATGGTATTTTTCTTAAAGCTCACATAGAGAGCTACACAATGGTATCATCCATGTTGCTGTAACACCACTACAACTGGAGATACCATATGACCTTTATTTTAGAACCAAGCCCCCCCTGAAAGTCAAAGAGGGCTTGTACAAAACTTTTCAAAAGTATAACCAAATGAAAGATCTAAACAAGAGCTTTAATTTGAGACACCTCAGACCTCTGTATCTCTTAAATTGACTGAGGGATATTGGTTCAAAGGTTTAACAACCAAAATACAGATATTCTGAAAACAACAATGTAAACAAACCCCTGTATCTTTGGCATACACTCATACAACTGTACAGTGTAATATACCAAACTGTAGAGCTAATCAAGCCCTACAAGACTGTATCATCAGAATACAGATATCTTCCAAATTGAAGAAGATATCTGGTATGGAAGTTTTTGAAGCCTCATACTGATGTACAAAAATACATCCAAAAACTTAAAAACCTTATAGCTTTTGCTATTTTAAAGAAGGGTAGTCATGAAGCATACCAAATTGAAGAGCTCATTAAGCCCTTCAATTCTGTGCTCTTGGTTTCTTGATATCTTAAGAACTGACTGAGATATCTTGATTGGAAGGTTTTTCTAGCAATACATGACTGTATCAAACTTGTATCAAACAGTATTGCTCTCATACTTAAAATAATATACTTATGAAGATATAACCTCTCTAAAATCATCATTATTGATCATACAGACATCAGGACAGCGTCATCCAAGTGCTGACGTGGCAGGTGAAGAGTTTTTTCACCCTGTATTGATCCAGAATGATCATTTGTGGTTCCAAAACCACAATTCTGCCTCTATTGACGTCAGAATTGACGATCCAGAACCACAGATTGATCATTGCAGTGAAGATTTTCACTCCTCTGACGCGTGAAGAGTTAATAACTCTTGACAGTCTTGAAAGATATAAAAAGAAGGGTTTTTTACTTGAAAACCCATCATCTTTTATCTTATTATCCATATTCTTACATGACAAAACTGTTATCAATCAGTAGTTTCCTTAGAATTATCATTAAAGATATAATTAGAATATAATTATTGTAGTACTTCTTTACAGTCAAAGATATTAGAGTATTGCAACCCAGGTCCTCAACAGACTCATCACCACTGTTACCACATAGCAGTAGGACCTGAAGATTTTAATTTATTTGTTTTTTGACGTGTCACAGTCATAATGCTAGCTTGTAACTACATTTTATAGCTACTATATAGACTCACCCTGACAAATAAAATAATTATAATTCATTATAATTATTATATTTTTATAATAATAATTAAATTTATTTTTTTATAAATAATTATTTTTAATAATTATATGTAAATTTGTGGTTATAACATTTTGTTATATCATATATTTCTACTGGGCACAGTCATAGTACTCTTGATATTGCTACTATTATCAAGAGTTTCATAGACAAACCTTACACTAATGAAGAGGTAGGAAATTGGATGATACCCTAACTAAATATATCAGATTGTGGCACAATATTTTTTTCTGGAAGTGAATGTGAGCCTTTGAAAAATGACCACATATCCAAAAAGGTCACAAAACAACTTTTAAATACTTATTTTAATGGTAAGAATTGAAATCATTATCCTAAAATAAGTAAACACACCATAAAAAGGCATAAAGCCTTTATTATCTCAGGAATAAATGAATAGAAACTTGGAATAAATTACACAATTAGATTCTACATGAAGATTTACACATATAAAATTTTGATTTCATATCTTAAAGGTCAATACTTACTGAGTTAAGCTGAATGTATGCACTTTTATGATCAGAACATATGTTCATGGTTTTTAGCTCATATATTTCAAAATATGCATGATAAAGAGTTAAACCAAAAATACACTTGCCACCTAATAAATGTTAAAATACAGATATAAACCCTAGTGGGAAAGTTATAAACAAGGTTATAGCTCACAAGGGTTTATTGAGAAAAATAACAATAGCTGTTGACCACTTTGATGTGAAATTGGTCCAAGCATAGAAAAAAGTCAATATTTGGATTCTATTAGCTCATGCGTGACAAATGATGAAATTTTATCATTAGATTCAGAGTATAACCCCTTCAAATGAGGGTTTGAAGCTTAAAACAGTAAATTTTGACAGAAGATATGTGTTACTAGAAAAATAATCAAAAATAGAGTTTTTATTATGTAATAAAATGCTCTTGAAAGCTAGGTTAGGACATTCCAAGCTATCATAATCCCCTCTCTGAATGGCTTCAGTGTGTATAACACAAAAAAGTTTAATGATGATCAAACTTTCAGCTTTAAAATGATCATTTATGATCATTCACTGTAATCTTATTTTAGGTTTAAAAGTTATATAAGTGATATAACTGGTGAATATTAGTAGATTATGATTACTTATAATTAAACTCACAGATTTTAGCCTTCTTCCAAGCCTATGATGTCAGAAAACCTAGAGCTATAATGATAACTCTAAATAATGGTGTAATAATGGGATAAGATGGTTTAATTATGATTTAATTATTACCAAACCTTAGAATATTCAGAAATTCCAGTTGATACCATCAGTAAGCCTCTACTAGAGGCCTTCTGTACCATAGGAGGTAGGATTTTACTGTGTATAGAGCTCTTTTTACTTCTATTTCCCCCTCAGACGCATAAAAAACATCAAAACATTAAATCCAAAGGTAATAAATTTATTCTTTTTATATAACTTGATTATATTATTGAAGAATTGAGCTATCATTCATTATAAACCTCAAATTTGATGTGTGTCAGCCAATATGTGATGTTTGTGTTAATTTCTCTTCAAAATCTTCAATTCCACATTAAATCAAGAATATTTGTATTTTTCATTTTTATTTGTAAATACAATTCAAATACGTTTTATTTAAATTAATTGGAGTAAAATTACTCAATATTAATATATTAAGTGCTACAAGTAGCATATTTTATCTTTATTATTATCTTTAATAATTCTTTTATTAATATAAATAGTACTTATATTAATATATAGCTTTAATATTGGCAATATTACAGTTATAAGTTGTTTTTATTACTAAATAAAAATTTCTTATACAATTTTTTTTAACAATAATAAATTGCCTGAAGTATAGTACTTATTGAATATTAATATATTCCTCTTTATATTATTTCATTTATTTATAAAAAATCAATTGTTTTATTTCATAATTCTAATATTTCTTCATCATTATGATTATTCTAAAACTTATTCATTACTTTAAAAGGGAAATTAAGAGTAAAAGAAGTGAAATATTATCAATATTTACTTATTATTCCATAGTCAAACCTTAAATTTGGTATGGGTAGCATTAAATATGGAAAAGCTATCACATTTTGAATTTCTATTATCCAAATATGGATTTTTCTCAAATCAGTTATGGAACTTATTTTTTCCATAGGTTGATTTTAGATGGGTTAGGGGTAAATGGAAGGAGCCATCAGATAGCCCTGATTGGTCTCTTTCCAAAATGACCCCACTCTAGGTGTTGCTCACTAAAGCTGAAGAAGTTGTATGAGAGGTGAATACTTTATTCACTCTTATTTTTCTTTAATTTGGCCATACCCTCTGTAGTTTTTATGCTGGATCAGTTTGGCTAGTACCATTTGATAGCCCTGACTGAGAGCATCAATTCAATAAGCCATTTTATGGGGTTCAGCTTCTTTCTCTGGATTTTAAAAGAGAGGTGAAAATCGAATTTTATTCTCAGAAACTGCTTTGAGCCTGAATAACTTTCTTATTCTTAGTTCTATAATTATGGAAGTTGGGTATTTAGAAATGGGTATGTTTTAACTTTTTTTGATACCTTTTGAGCTTTTTTGGCTCAGCTCCATGGTTTGATGGTAATTTACTCTACCATTGGTTTATGTTATTTTGAAAGCCATTCTTGTGCTCTGAATTTGAGTCACAGGCTGACATACCCTCCCTCTAAAACAGGCTCATAGCTGATGATACTTTTCAGCCCTCCTAGAGACTCCAAATCTTCCTAGGTAAAGGTCTCTATCTGGTATGGCATCCTCTTCCAACCATTTTTGTTTATCAGCTGTATGGCTCTTAAATCTCATCAAATATTGTCTATGGTCTTTCCCATTTAGTCTGGCCTTCCTCGCCTTCATGATATTTTTCACTGCAACAGGGGAGTCCTCTACTTCTACTATGTGCTGTGGAGTGTGGCTCTTGATTCTTGTGGGGAGATTATCCTCTCCTTTTTTGTGGTAAGTTTTGACTCAACTCACTGGGAAAACTGGGTGTTTTATAGAGAATTCTCCTGTCAGTCTGACCTCTAATTAATTTTTCCATATCAATCTGATAATAGTAAATTGTTCCAAAAATGAGTCTCTTATTATGTTTCTGCCCTTGAGCTTGTTTAAATTCAGGGAAGGCATGAAAGCCTGGTCCCCTTCTCTGGATTCTGATTCCTTGTGGGTCTTGTCATACCTCTTTTTGTTATATTATTTAGCCTAAATTATGCATCAATAAGCTGTATCACATGCCCTCTCCCACATTTCATGGAAGTCTTTGGCAGTGGGGCAGAAAGTCAGAATATTTTTTTTCACGTGAGCGACAGGCATTAAGGGATTCCATCCTTTCTCTACCGATGAGGGTGACTTCCATGTGGTAGAGTGCTGAATTGTATGATAAACCAGTTGGATTGCTGTTGGAAGTGTAGCACAGTCGTGGGTGTACCCTTCATGTTCCTTGTATTCCATGCCATATTCACAGAATCTTCTCATGATGTCTTTTGTGGTTTGGATCATCCTTTCATCTAGTTCATCTTTCTGTGGATAGTAAGCTGTGGAAAATTATAAAGTTTGACTATGAAACAATAAGTAATAATTACTAATATTTTACTTATTGTATGCTGAATTTCCTTGTAAATAGAATAAATAAGATAAAAATAATTATAATAAGAAAATAATGGTGTAAAAAATAATTATATTATTGATTAAATATAATAATATAATCTATATTATGAAAGAATGATATAATAAATAGATATATTAATATTTGATAATTAATATATTTAAAAGCACTTTATTATTTTTACCAACAAATAATAAAGGCGTAAAAAATTGTTTTTCATCAACAAAAAACAATTAATAACTATAATAATACTAATATTAAGGCTATATATTAATATAAATACTACTTATATTAATTTAAGAATTAGTAACAGTAATAATAGAGAGAAATACTTATAATAAGAGAAAATAACCTACTCTTGACACTTAATATAACAATTTTGGATGAATATACACCAAATGATGTAAATAAAACTTATTTAAATTTTATTTACTAATAGAAATAAGAGAAATCACAAATTTTCTTGATTTTATGTGTAAATAAGATTTTTAAGAGCATTACAGAAAAACATCAGAACAATTGAAGTAGTCACATCAAAAATTATGACTATAATAAAGATTACCTAATGTCTTTGATAATATAAATGATTTATATATAAAGAATAAAGATTCTACCTTTTGATTTAATTGTTTTCATGTTTTTATATGGTTGAGGGGAAAATAGAGTAGAAAGAGCTCTTTTTATAATAAATACCTCCCTTCTAGAGTCCAGTAGGCATTTAATAGATGTGTACCGATGGTATCTACTGGAAATAATCAGTATTTTAAGTTTTAGTGATGATTACATCATGATCAAACCATCTTATCTCATTATTACACCATTATTTAGAGTTATCACTATAGCTCTAAGTTTGATGAAATCATAGACTTGGCAGAAGCCTAAGCTTTGTGAATTGTATTAACATTAATACTAATCTAATAATATTCACCAGTTCTATCACATATATAACTGTTAAACTTAAAATAAGATTACAGTGAGTGATCATAAATGATCAATTTTAAGCTCATGATTTGATCATTAATAAATTTTACTTTATACATGCTACATTCATTATGAGAGTGAATCCTGATAGCTTTACATGTCCTCATTGAACTAACAAGAGCATTTCATCACATCATCAAAACTCTATTTTGATGATGTTTCTTGTGTCTCAACTTTTCTGTCAAAATTCAATATTTTAAACTTCAAACCATGATTTCAAGTGGTTATACCTTGAATATTATAATAAAAATTACATTATTCTTCATTTATGAACTAGTAAAGTCTGAATGTATACCTGTTTTTAAGTTTATAGCACTTTCATAATAAAGTGGTCAACAGCTCCATTGATTTTAATCAATACTCCATGACACGTTTTAACATTGTTTATAGCTTGTAAAATAAAGTTCATATCTGTGTTCATACAGTAATTACCTGGTGACTTTACATTTGGTTTATCTCTCTATCTTGTATACTTCAAGAGATATTAGCTAAAAACCATAAATATATGCATTGACCAAAAAAGTGCATATATTCACCTTAATTCCATAATTTTTGACTTTAAAGAATAGCTTTATAATTGTTTTATGTGTAGTATTTCATGCAGAATCTGATAGTACAGCTTATTCTATATGTTGTTTCATTAGTTTCTAAATTAAATAAGGTTTTATACCTTTTTTAAGGTATTATTACTTACTATTCAGCAATTATTGACTTTTCATATATGCCAGCAAAATGGCACATGTGTATTTTACCATGAGGAATCTAATGGTGTAGTTTATTTCAAATTTTTACCCATTAGATTCTGAGTTAATTCAGATCCTTTACTTATTTGTGGTATTTTTACTAGTCTTTGAGATAATTATTATAGGTATAATTATTACAGAAACTTTGTTGTGACCTTTTTGGATATTTGGTGATATCTCACAGGTTCAAATTCCCTACCACCAAAAAAGACTGTGGCACAATCTGATATAGCTAATTAGGGTATCATCCACTGTCCTACCTCTTCAATAGACTTTGTTAGTCTTGAAGCTCAATAATGCTTGATTTTTCTATTCTTTAGGCTTTCTTTCATGTCTGAACCTTCTTAATAGTTTATCAGAATTTTTCATATCCTTCTCCAGTAGCCATTCATCTTCTTGAGCTGGATTTCTATACTTTTCCTCCATATTCTTGGATGGCAATTTGGCATCTTAACATATGTCTATTTGGGGTTTTCATTTTTAAGAAAGATTTTACAGAATTTCAATCTGTAATTACATCAAACACTCTCCCATCTAAATAATAGTGTAATTTTTCTAAAGCCCACACTAAGCAGAGGCATTCCATTTGGCTTGCTCCATACCTTGCTTCTGTTGGCTTTATTTGTCTTGAAATGAAGCAAATTGGTCCTTCAACAGGTTTTGCATTGATGCTTTGTGTTTGGTGTAGTGCAGCACCTAGTCCTTCTCCATAAGCATCAATTTATAGTTAAAAGGGTATCTTCCAGTCTGGCATTAGAAGAAATGGGGCATTTGTTAAGGAATTTTTCAATTCTTCATATGCCTTAACTCTTTCTTCAGTCATTTCATAGACTGTCTGTTAGTCACAGAGCTTATACAACAACCTAGCGATTCTTGCAAAATCTTTTATATGTTGTCTTCAATAACCAGTAAATCCTAGAAATGATTGCATTTCTTTCTTAGTTTGGGGTATTGGTTTCAATATTACTGCTGCTACTTTGCTCTGGTCTATGCCCAATCTTAGTCCAGATACAACATGTCCTAGTGCTTTCAGTTCATTGTATGCAAAATGACACTCTTTAAGAGAGATTTTCATGTTTACTTGTACTATTTTTTGCAAGACTCTTTCTAGTCTTGATAAGTGACTGTCCCAAGTTTCTGAGCAAATTATGATATCATCAATATAAATAATCAGCCATCCTTCTGATAATTCCTTAGGAAATATGGTATTAATCATCCTTTGGTAATGGGATGGTGCATTTTTTATATCAAATGGCATTCTTAGATATTCAAAAATTCCACAGTGTACTATTATTCTTAGTAGTTTCTTGGCATTTTCTGTTAAGAAGTTTTGATGAAAGCCTTTTAGAGCATTCATCGCTGTGATTAACTTAGCCTGAAATAGTTGTGTTAATGTCTCATGGATTCTGGGTATTGGGTATCTGTCAGGGATATTATAGGTGCTTAGAGCTCTAAAGACCCCTACTGTGGTATTCCATACCTTAATGGCCCAGTTTCAAGTGAAATTTTATTTATAAGGCTATAAATTGAAGAAATAACAAAGAAAATTCAATAATGAATCAATTATAATAGAGGAATTCAGAAATAAAATGGATTTAAATTAATAAACATGTATAATCCCATAAGCAAATCCTGGAGTAATGGTCCATTTGATTACAAGAATAACAATAAAATAAGGAAAATAAAAAGACAAGCTAGTAAAGAAATGTTAAAGTTACCAGTGAAAGGGGGTAGTGTAACACTCAAGTTACCCAAGCTCCGCTCAACCTTTGGATTACTCAGAAATGCAGTTGTTCAACTGAGGAAAGTTCAATAAGGAATAAATTAAAGCTGTATTAATCAACATTCACAAGACAGGGAGAAAAAGATCAATTTTTAATGCAAGGAAAATACATCAAAACCTTAAATTACACAGCATATCTGTGGAAACACAAGCACAGCTACCTGATAAGCCAGTAAATATAAATTAAAAGAAGAATTAAATTTAAATGAAGGAAAATTAAAATTCACACAGGAAAAATAGAATCCCCACAATATACAGCATCCTCCACCTAAAGCTCAAACAGTGCAAAAACACATGGTGCAATATCTTGATCAAATGACACAATTTGGATATCCCTCACCAGCTCAATCCCCTCAAGGCTGTGCATAATAATCTTAGAGTTTAATTAAAATATAAGTAAAGACCCAGAAATGGTGCAATACCTTGAAGAAATGACACCATCTCAAAATTCCTTACCAGTAAAAACATCTGAGATTACATAATCATAAATAAAAATGGTGCAACCAAACAAACAAATGATATCTCACCACTATAAAGAATTATCCCAGCCAAAAGAAGTGGAAAAATTCTAAGTCCCTTGTTTTTTAGTGCCTCTATGGAGGGACCAAAGAATATAAATAGAGGACCTCTCTCCCTCATTTCTTCCTCTTTTTACCATGAATTGATGGATGCATGAATGAATCCAATTAGCTATATACCAAGAAGGAGAATAACTATTCATCCCTTACTAGTAGGATAATCTAGTTATTTTATTAGGGTATTATAGACTTATAAGCTTAATTGATAGTCATTTCTAATTAATAGTAGTTAACAGAAGGTCTACTTAATATTATTAATCCACCCTATGTTTAAATTATTAGTCTTATAATTATGATACTATCAATAATACTCATAATATTGAGTTTATCCACATACCCTTTACATTATAAAGGAAAAATAGTCTTATTATATCTTCATATTAAAAAAACCAACCTTACAACTATATATTATTATATATAAAAAAACCCTACCCCTATATTATATTATATCTTTTATATATTTAACAAACATACTCTCTTTATTGAAAAATATTTTACCAATAAGTTATTAAAGGTCTTATTATTATATTATATTAACAATTACCCTCTCAAATCATTAAGTAATATAACAGATATAACATCAAATTGAGCTTACCTCTCAAAATATATATTATTACTATCATATTAAATCAACCTCTTATACTATTAAGGTCTTACCCTTAAAATCATCTTATATTATTACTTCAAAATTTTATTTTATACTGTTTTAACTTATCAGTTACTTGACTGATTATTGAATAGATCCGATAGAGACTTCTGAAAAGTCTTCTCTAGTTGTAAAGCCACAAACTTAAATATTGATTTGTGAGCTTTGTAGGAAGATTGTTTAGTATATTCAGAGGGGAAGCTAAAGCACCATTAGCACCCTTGGTTACAGGATCATTTCAGCAATTCAAAACTGTTTACCTGTGATTTTCCCCTCAAGGACTGCCTTATGCAATCCCACACTAAAAGGAGTTCCACACTACCATCCTTTATTTTCCATTATGCCAGGCTATAATGACAGGTGTAGTGACCTCTACCTGTTCATTATGTCCTACTTTCCTTAATACTCCAAGGTCCATTAGTTCTTTAATGTGTACCTCTAAAGCTTCTCTAGCTCCTGGGCTGGCTGGATAAGCTGTTCTTTCTAATAGAGATAGATCAGGTTTTCCTAAATTAAGGATTATGTCTACCTCATTTCCAATTATGGAACCTAGTGGTTCCTTGTCAGTTGCAAAGAAATTTTATATTTAAATAAGAGGTCAATCAATTTTTCTTTCATTTTTACTGTCAATTTATGATTTAATTCTGCCTCTTTTAGCTGTTCAGTTATGAAAAAATCCATTTCTGGGCTTTCTTTTTCATTCTTGATAACTGTAATTTGTCTTTTGTTATTGAAAAAGCCAAACTTTTGTCTTTTATTGTCTCCTACAGTAAAATATCTATCTTTTTGATTAGAGATATCTATGCCATAAATTGACCAGTAGTCATTTCCAAGTATAAAATGGTTACTAGTGCAGTTGTCCATTACTACAAATTCTACTTTCAATCTGATACATTGTGAAGGATGAGGAAAAATGAGTTTTAAGTAAATTATTTCAAGGGGCTTCATGCTTTCACTTGCACTACTAAATTTGACTCCTTGTATTGGTATAGGTTTTTCTTTGCAATCTGGTACAATTGTTTTCAAATAACTTTTACCAACACAGGTACAATAATCTTCTGTATCTAAGCTCACTTTTGCCTCTGGGTTTCCCACCATTATAATACTTTTACTTGATTTGCCACCTGTATATCCCATCCCTTTTGCTGGTTTGGTTCTATACAATTTAGCATCTTGTATGTTTGTGAGGCTTATATCAGATGTTGAAACTTGTGGTAAGTTTGAATTGACATCCAGTAATTCATATATTAAATCGATATTATTAATTTGTGCATTAATTATATTAATTTCATCACTTTCAGAAGCTTCTGATTCTTCAGTGTTATTTTCAGAATCAGATTCTTCTTCTTTATCATTGTGGTTTTCCACAATTTCATTGATTTTTGCTTTTTTAAGGCGATTATTGGCTAAGTGTCCAATAACTCCACATTTGTGACATTTTCTTTGCTCATTATTGTTGGATGTATTGGGCTTGAGAGTTGCTTTTGGTTTATATTTCTTGATAAATGGCTTGTTTGGAATTTTGATGTCCAATTTCTTCCAAGTTCTACCAATTTTTGTCCTTGTGACTATGTCTTCTAGTCCATTGATGTACTCTTCTGTGGAGCATGGTTCTATACACCTTCCTCTCAGGGCATACTCCAATTATCCTCCACATTTCTTAAGTATTTTCATGTGTACCATTTCTTGTGACATTTCTGGGTACAGTGCATTTAATATTTCAACCTGTTTTAAGAACCAAGTCAATGGTTTATCTTTGTCTGGGTCAAAGAAGGAGTTTTCAAATGCATTTTCTATTTTGTACTTCCAGGAATCATCAGCCCCCTTGGTGATTATTTCTGGTTTCCACCAGGACCAGGTATTTTTGCAATTTGTTTTCCTTATGCCATAATACCTTCTTTTTTGCAGATTTCTCAAATAGTGAGTTTAATCTGGCAGTGATCAACTCATCTGGTATGGCATAATCTTCTTGTAACATGTCAATTTTTTCAATAAATGACAAATGTTCAAATTCACCTTCTCCTGTGAATGTTGGCCATTATTTTAATTGAGGTGCTTCCTTCATTTAGAATTGGTTACTGTCTTGATGACTCAAGTCTGTTATGAATGGATTTTTTAACTCCTCTTTTGGTTTAACAGGGCTTCTTATGTGAGAAAATGGGTTGATAATTTTGGAATATTTAAGTTAGCCTCATTAATTTTATCCATTTTTTCAGTAATAAGCCTTATCTCACTTTGAATTTCATCTTTCAGATGCATTCTTGCTTCATCACTTTTTTCCACATGGTCTAAAAGTAATTTTTGGTGTGATGAAGTCTTTTCTTCAAATTTGTCTACAGAAATACTTAATTTGTACAATTTTTCTGTAAGATTATCAATACTCACATCATAATTTATTGTCAAAGTTTTATCTTTGATATCCTTTATGTACTTATACAATTCCTGTTGTCCTTGTATTAATTTTTGAGTATTTGCAATTAAAACGTGTGGTTTGTTAATTTCAACAATAAATTTAATGTTGTCAATTTCTTTTTTATTCTGTATAACAATTTTTGTTAAAGAAGATGAATTATTATTTATTTCTTGTAATGATAATAAACTATTTTTAACTTCTTTTAGAGTAAAAAACTATTTTTAATTTCTGTTGAAGTATTTACAACATCTGGGGACAAGGCTATTTCTTTGGGAAGTGAGGTTGTCTCATTCTTTGCTCCTCCTTGTACTTGAATTCCATCAAGGTTCTTGCCATGTTGAAGACATTGTCCATGGCATCTTTTTGGATTTTTGGAATCCTGTATCTTGGGAAATATGGTTTTCTTCAGTTCTTTTTCTTGTTCTTCTTGCCTTCTTGGGGAAGTGGGTTGGCTTGGGGCTTGCTGGTAGAAGCTACTGGGGCTTCCTCCTTGGTTTCCTCCTTCTTTTTGGCGTGGTACTCTTTGATCTTTTTAATTTGAGGTTTGGATGATAGTGGATTCCATTCATTGAAATATCTCACTATTTCCTCCTATTTCAGGAATTTTTTGAGGATGTGCCAGGAGTTAATCACTCCTTGGTGTATTTGTGGCAACATTTCCCAGTCCTTGCCCTTGTACACTGTGTAGTACTGCTTGCACTGGCTCATGTAAATGTCTATCTGAGCCCTCTGAATGTTATTTGTACCTGTTTGAGTTATTCATACTTATTTCTAACTCTGGTTCAGATATTGTGGGCATTTCTGGGACTTGCCTTTGGGATAAGGCACTTCCTTGTGTGGATTCTGTTCCGCTGGGGATTTTACCCTTTTTTTTCCCTTTTGAGGGATCAATTCTACCTCTGAGACCAGCTTCATCTGATTGGATGGTGTATTGGGAGCCTCTTCTGGTAGTCATAATTCAAGAAATAAGAAATAAGAATATTTCAGGACAAGAAGTTTTCTTATGGCAATTTATAAAGGAGGTACTCACCTTCAGAGTCCTGAATAGTGGGTCCTGGAAAGTCCAATATCTTAGATTTCTTTTTCTTAATGAAAATTGGTGTTGGAGAACTTGGGAAGGTTTCTTCCACCAATCTTTCAACAGTGGCTTGATTGTCCTCTGTTGGATTGTCTTAAAACACTAAAAAAGACAAATAAATATAAGTCTTTTATATAAGAAGTGTTATTTTTGGTAAGATATGGCAATTTTCCACGTAAAAATTGCTTTTATATCTTTGAATAAATGAAATGAATAAAGAAATGGAAAAAAAGAATAAAAATAACTTTTTTTATTGGTTTCTATTATTTTTTATTATTGTTTATGTTTTATTTTGAAAGAATAAAATAAAATGAAGATGATTCTTTTATGAAATTAATTTATAATATAACATCATTTTTAATTTATAAAATATCTCCTTTAATTACTAGAGTCACTCAAAGAAAGTTCTTACAAGTCTGAGGATGTGAAACAACTTGTAAGACAGTACAATTGCTTTCCAAATGCCTCAATAGCTCTTAAAATCAATAAATATAAAATAATGATATAAGTTTATGATGATAATTCTGATTTATCATTGGATAAACCCAATTAAAATCTTTTCTTAAAGTTTTTTTAAAGTAAATATCACGGCCAGGCCCCCAAATGTAGGGTTTGACTATGAAACAATAAGTAAAGATTACTAATATTTTACTTATTGTACTTTGAATGTCCTTATAAATAAAATAAATAAGTTAAAAACAATTATAATAATAAAGAATTATTAGAATTAAGGTGTAAAAATGTAATCATATTATTAAATAACTATAATGATAGAACTTATAATTTAAAAATAATATAATAAATAAATATATCAATTTATAATAATTAATATATTTAAAAGCACTTTATTATTGTTACCAAAAAATAATAAAGGCATAAAAAATTGTTTTTTATCAACAAAAAAACAATTAAAAACAATAATATTACCAATATGAAAGCTATATATTAATAAAAATACTATTTATATTAATTAAAGTATTATTGATAGTAATAATAGATGAAAATTTTTATTATAAGAGAAAATAACCTACTTTTGACACTTAATATAATAATTTTGGATGAATTTACACCAAAAAATGTAAATACAACTTATTTAAATTGTGTTTACAAATAGAAATAAGATAAATCACAAATTTGCTTGATTTTATGTGTACATGAGATTTTTAAGAGAATTATAGAAAAACAGAAGAACAATTGAAGTAGTGACGTCAAAAATGATGACTATAATGAAGATTAACTTTGATCTTTAATAATATAAAGGATTTATATATAAAAGATAAAGATTTTGCCTTTTGATTTTATTGTTTTAATGTTTTGATACATCTGAGGGGAAAATGGAGCAAAAAGAGCTCTTTTTATAGTAAATACCTCCCTTCTAGTTGTCAGGGTGAGTCTATATAGTAGCTATAAAATGTAAATACAAGCTAGTATTATGACTGTGACACGTCAAAAACAAATAATGAATTAAATCTTCAGGTCCTACTGCTACGTGGTAACAGTGGTGATGAGTCTATTGAGGACCTGGGTTGCAATGCTCTAATATCTTTGACTGTAAAGAAACACTAAAATAATTATATTTTAATTATATCTTTAATTATTCTAAGGACACTACTGATGGATAACAGTCTTGTCACGTAAGAATATAGGTAAAGTAAGATAAGATGATGGGTTTTTGAAGGAAAAAACCCTTCTTTTTATATCTTTCAGGACTGTCAAGAGTTATTAACTCTTCACATGTCAGAGGAGTGAAAACCTTCACTCCAATGGTCAGTCTGTGGTTCTGGATCCTCAATTCTGACGTCAGTAGAGGCAGAATTGTGGTTTTGGAACCACAAATGATCATTCTGGATCAATACAGGGTGAAAAAACTTTTAACCTGCCACGTCAGCACTTGGATGACGTTGTTCTGGTGTCTGTATGATCACTACTGGTCATTCTGGGCGGGTTTAAGCTTTGAACAACCATTATTTTGAGTATCAAGACAGTACTGGTTGGTACAGGTTTGGTACAGGCCAGTATTGGTCAAAATACTTCCAACCAAGATATCTTAGTCAGTTTTTGAGATATCAAGAAACCAAGAGCACAGAATTTAAGGGCTTAATGAGCTCTTCAATTTGGTATGCTTCATGTTTACCCTTCTTTCAAATAGCAAAAGTTATAAGGGTTTTAAGTTTTTGGATGTATTTTTGTACATCAGTATGAGGCTTCAAAAACTTCCATGCCAGATATCTTCTTCAATTTGGAAGATATCTGTATTCTGATGATACAGTTTTGTAGGGCTTGATTAGCTCTACAGTTTGGTATATTACACTGTACAGTTGTATGAGTGTATGCCAAAGATACAGGGGTTTGTTTACTTTCTTGTTTTCAGAATATCTGTATTTCTGGTTGTTAAACCTTTGAACCAAGATTCCTCAGTCAATTTAAGAGATACAGAGGTCTAATGTATCTCAAATTAGAGCTCTTGTTTATATCTTTAATTTGGTTATACTTTTGTACAGCTTTGTACAAGCCCTCTTTGACGTTCAGGGGGGTCTTGGTTTCGAAATAAAGGTCATATGGTATCTCCAGTTGTAGTGGTGTTGCAACAACATGGATGATATCATTGTGTAGCTCTCTATGTGAGCTTTAAGAAAAATACCATTTTGGTATAGAATAACTTAAATATGCATAAGTTAGATGAGAGGTGAAAATAAGGGTTTTGACCTGTTTATTCTCCTCTAGGTTTCCTTATTCTGTTTGGATAAGGTTGGTGTTTAATTTAAGAGGATTGTTTTCTCTTATTTATTACCTGTATTGACTATGTTTGTTCAATACTTTTCATACCATTATTTATGGTATGTTGGATGTCATGCTAGTGCTCTGTTTTGAGTCACAGGCTGACATACCCTCCCTCAAAAGAAGGCTCATCATTGATGAGACTCTTCAGCCCTCCTGGAGGCTCTGAATCTTCTGAGGTGTATTTGTCCATCTGGGATTTCTTTCTCAGTTAACCATTTATCTTTATCTGCTGGTTGATTCTTAAATCTAACCAGATATTGCCTGTTGTCTTTCCCATTAATTCTTATTTTCCTGGCTTTAATGATCTTTTTCACTGGTCCAGGTGAGTCATCTTCCTCTACCAATCTTTCATGGGTGACTGTCTTCTTTCTGTCAGGGAATTTCTCCTCATCTGTCTGGTGATAAGGTTTTACCAGGCTCACAGGGAAAACTGGGTGTTTCCTAGAGAACTCTTTGGTCAGGTTGACTTCTACTGCATTCTTTCCTATTAATTTAATAATGGTGAATGGTCCTATGAATGAGTCTCTCATCTTCTTGGGTCCTCTTAGGTTGTTGAAGTTAAGAGTTGAGATTAGAACTTGGTCTCCTTCTTTGAAATCAGGTTCTTGGTGACTTTTATCATATCTCTGCTTGTTATATGATTTGGCTTCAGCCACACATTGCTCTGCTTTTTCACAGGCAGTCTTCCACATTGTGTGGAAGTCCTTAGCTGTGGGGTGTACTGAGAGGAGGTTCTTCTTCAAGTAGTCTACTGGAAGTAGTGGGTTCCATCCTTTCTCTAATGTGGCAGGGGTTTTTCCTGTCACTGAGTGTATACTTGTGTTGTATGCCAATTGTACAGCTGGTAGGAGGGTTACCCAGTCATGGGTATATCCCTCATTGTCTTTATATTCCATGCCATATGCACAAAACCTTCTAATGATGTCTTCTAATGTTTGGATCATTCTTTCTGCTAGACCATCTGTTTGTGGATGGTAAGCTGTGGAGAATGCTAGTTTGGTTCCCAGCATCTCATATAGATTAGTCCAAAATTCTGATGTGAATTTAGGGTCTCTGTCACTAATTATAATTCTTGGAACTCCACAGTTAGCTATCACATTGTTCCAGAACAATAAGGCTGTGTCCATTGCTGTGTCCTCTTTGTGACAGGGGAGACATCTGACACTCTTGCTGTACCTGTCTACTACTACTAGGCATGCATTAAAGCTGTCTTTCCCTCCAGGGACCAGGCCTGTTACCCAATCCATGTTTATTATTTCCCAGGGGTGTTTGAGCTCCTCTATACTCTGGAGTAATCCATATCTTTTGCCATGACTTCTGTTGGCTTTTTGGCATCTGGTACAAGTGTTGATGTATTCACTCAAGTCTTGTTCCCACTTTGGCCACCAAGCTGTGCTAAAGACTCTTTCTTTAGTTGTTTCTTCACTCATATGTCCCATGTATGGGCAGTCATGGCATTCCTGTAGTATCAGGGAAATATGTTCTCTATTTATTATTACCAGGGCACTTGTGTGTTTTTCCCTATGGTACAGTAGATCATCTATCAGAAAAAATCTATTTTCTTTGAAATTTTTGAGCCATGGCTCTTCCAATTGGCTCTCTAGTTCAGGACTCCTGTACTTTTGTTTTAATAGTTGTATCAATATACTACACTGTTTGTGTTTATTGTATGCTGATTGTACTATGCTAAAGAATTCTGTGTTCAGATTAGAGGAGCTGATTCCCAGTATGGGTATCTCTTTACTCTCCCCATAGCTCTGTGCTGGGTTTGATGGGTCATTCCCTAATGCCCAGTTTGATAGTTTGAAGTTCTTTCTCCTATCTATCTCCATGCATTGTATAGGTATTTTGGTCCCATTTTCTGGGTCATATGCTGGATTCTCTTGGTCATTCTTCAGTGGCCACCTGCTGAGACCATCTGCATTAGTATGACTTTTCCCTTCTTTATAGATGATAGTCATATTCCCTCTGTATTCTTGTATGGCTATTTGCCACCTAAGCATGTGTCTGTTTGTTGTCTTCATGTTCAACAGTGATTTGAGGGCTGTGCAGTCAGTGAAAACTTCAAATACTGCTCCCTCTAAGTAGTAATGGAGTTTTTCTAATGCCCATACCAAGCATAGACATTATGTCTGAGTAGCTCCATATCTGGCTTCTGAGTCTTTCAGTTGTCTTGATATATAGCAAATTACTCCTTCTTTGGGTATCCCATCCACTAGTTGCCTCTGGTGTAGTGCTGCTCCTAGTCCTTGGCTACAAGCTGCATCTATATATAGTTTGAATGGTAGTTCAAAATCAGGCATCATTAGGACAGGGGCATTGGTCAGTTCATATTTGATCTTTTCAAATGCATCTCTTCTTTCCTTGGTAATTTCAAAGACTACATCTTTTGAGCACAGTTTGTATAGGCTACTAGTGATGTGTGCAAAGTTTTTTATGTGGCTTCTGTAGTAGCTAGCAAAGCCCAAAAAAGATTGCATTTCCTTGATGTTCTTTGGTACTGGTTTCTTCAGTACTGCAGCAACTTTATTTTGGTCTATAGCTAGGCTCAAACCTGAAACTTTGTGTCCTAGGGCTAGCAGTTCCTGCTGTCCAAAGTTACATTTTTTAAGAGATATCTTCATGTTGATTGGTGTGCATTTTCCCAATATTTTATCAATTTTCTTCACATGGTCTTCCCATGTTTCTGAGTACATTATGATATCATCAATGTACACTACCATCCACCCTTCCATTATTTCATCTTGAAATATGGTATCCATCATCCTCTGAAAATGGGATGGTGCATTCTTAATGCCAAATGGCATTCTAGTATATTCATATATGCCCATATGGCATATAATTCTTAGCAATTTGATGGAATCTGGTTTCACCCCATTCTGGTGAAAGCCTTTCATGCAATCCATTTTTGTAATGAACTTGGCTTTTGCTAGTTTATCTAGTGCATGTGGTATCCTTGGGATGGGGTACCTATCTGCTTTGGTGTACTTATTCAAAGCCCTGAAGTCACCACATAGTCTGGATTTACCATCATGCCAAGTTATAAGGACTGGTGTAGTGACCTCTACTATCTCATTATGTCCTATTTTGCTTATGACCCCCATTTCTAGGAGTTCATTGATATGTTTCTCAATTTCTTTCCTAGTTTCCATGCTGGCTGGGTATGGTGGTCTCCTAAGCATAGGTGGATATGGTCTTTCTACATCCAGATATAATTCTATATCATGTCCTTTGATTTTTCCTAGTGGTTCATCTCCTATTGCAAGAGCTCCTCTATGCTTTCTCAATACTTTCAGTAAGTTGAGTTTCATTTTACTGGTGAGTTGAGTGCCATATTGGGCTTCTTTGAATCCTTCCACTAGTTCTTTCAAGGTGTTATCATTTGATACATGATTTATGTCAAAGGAAAATTTTTTGTCTTTGTTTGTACCTATGGTAAGATACCTGTTTTTACTATTGCAAATGTCCATACCATACATTCTTTGGTACTCTGTACCTAGTAAGAATCCTTGTACATGTGCATTCTCTAGAACTACAAATTCAGGTTCCAGTCTGATATTTCCTTTTTGGTGTGGGATAATTATCTCTTTGATTATTGTCCCCAGTGAGTGCATTTTGCCTGATGCACTTTTAAAGTTTCTAGCTTTTGTTGGGATTATATCTTCTTCCCATTTGGGGAAGTGTTGTTTCAAGTATTCTTTTGCCACTATGGAGCAACTTGCTCCTGTGTCAATGATCATTGGGTGTTTACAGTTCTCAATATAAACTGTCAATTTTGTGGGTGTTCCATGAATGAATCCCATCCCTCTATTTGGGGTTACCAGGAATGTTTGTGCATTCTGTGTGTGCTTACAGAGCTCTTTGTCTGTTGTTATTTGTGGTATTCCTGAATCCAATTCAATGTCTTGTATGTCAAGTGAACTTTCTTCATTGCATTCCACTATGTATTCTTCTATGGTATCAGGTTCACTTTGTGATTCTGCTCTCATACCATTTCCCATGCTGTCAGAATCAGATTTTTCACCTGTTTGTTCTTCTTCTGATTCTTCATCAATTGCATATATTTTCTTTTTTGGTTTTGTGCAATTGTTGGCATAGTGGTCTGGTGATCCACAGTTGTGGCACACATATTTCTTTTTTGGGGTTTCTTTCCCTTTTTCTTTGTTTGTCTCTTTAACTTCAGACCTCTTGTCTTTGAAGTTTGGTTTATAGGATGTGTACCTTCCTATGGAGGTTTTTTTTTCTCACATCATGTATGACATTTGCTATGTCATCAATGATGCTGATGTTGTTGCATCTGCATTTGACTGCATGTTCTAGATCTCCTGGCAATTTTGTTAGGAGTTTATGGTTTCTCATTTCTATTGTCATATTGGGATCAATAGCTTTTAGCCTCTTTGTTTGTTTGAGGCACCATTCATAAGGGTCTTTTTCTGTGGAGTATCTATCACTTTCAAAGGACATGGTCTTTTGCCAGATCCAACTACCATTGCTATACTTTTGTATAATCTAGTTCCTCCACCATGGCCAGCTTTTCCTGCCATGTATTTCTTTCATCTCAGTATACCATATGTTTGCATGGCCTCTGAATACTGTATTAAGTCTTGTTGTGATCCAGTAGTCTGGTATCTTTGGGACATCAACAAAGAGTCCATCAATATAGTCAATGATCTCCATATGGTCATATTCCCCAATTCCTGAGAACTTTGGCCAGTTTGTTACTTCTGGTAACTGTTTTAGTGCCTGTTTCTCTGAATAGTTGAGATTTTCCCCATCTTGGTACACTGACTCTGATCTTAACTTTGGAATCTGATATTCAGGTTCCTGGTCATAGTCTTTATCCTCTTCTTTCAATTTTGTAGAGGTAGTAGGTTGACCTTGTGTTGGAGGGTATTGATTGTCTTCTCTGTCATAGAGGTAATCAATTTCTTTGTCAAAGTTATCCTGTTGCTGCTGGATACTCCTCAGATCCCTCCTCACAGTTTGTTGTTCTTCTAAAATTGAATTCAACTGTCTGTTAGTTTTTTCAAATTCTGTCCAAATTTTGGCCAGATTTGTACTTAAGTCTTTTATGACTGTTGCTTGGAAAGCATTTTCTTCTTTCAATGTTTCCACTTCTGTCCTCATTTTTCCTGAGGTTTCATGTGTCCAATCCATGAATTGGGCCAATTTGGTCCATGTGAATTTGTTTTCAAACTCATGAGTGTGGATTGTAGTTTCAGTTATTAATTCTGGGTCTATTGAGTCAGAACTATCAAAACTATTTGTAGGTACAACTATTTCTTGCTTTTGTGTACTTCTTGGACTAAGTCCATCAGCTTTTTCATCAATGGGTCTGCTTCCTTCTTCCTCTGGTTGAAAGAAGTTTTGTTTTTCCCTTGGGCTCCTTTTCTCCTGTTGGAAACTACCTGGAAGGGTTGGGGAGCCTTGGATGAAGTTTCCTTTGGCTTGTAGGGCCTGGAACTGCTGGATTTTTGTGGGGAAGATGGGACTTCTCCTTCCATTTCTGGGGGTACCTGAATCTGACTGGGCTCTTCCTTGTGCCAAGATCTCTCTATGGCTTGTATGGCTGCCTGGTTCTCTTTGATTCTGGTTGCTCTTTCTTCTAAGAGTTTGAAATTCTTGTTGGGATTCCAACCTTGCATTTCTGTCATAAGTTCCATCCAAGCCATTTGCTTGAGACATATCTTCTGGGTTGTAATCCCCACTTCTGCCCATGATGCTGCCATAGTGAACATTTTGTTGTCCATGCTCCATGTGAAGAGGTCTCTCAGGAGTTTGTGTATTTGGAGGACCTGTTCTGCAACTGTCCAATCTCCTGGTTGGACTTCTGGGTTGAATTTGATTTGGAATAAGACCTTGGGTAGGAGTTCCCTGATGGTAAGTCCTTTGCTGGTCATTTGCTCCAGTTCTTCTTCCTCTGTGTCTTCTTGGCCAGTGTTCTGGTTGATTTCTTGGGAATCCAAGATCTCTAAGAAGTGGAGGTGTCATGTTAACAATGTTAAAAAATGACAGACAATAAAAAATGTTGTATTTTTCAAGGTTTATTTACTTTTAGCAGGCCCTTGTACAAATTTATGATCTATACTCTTTGGCAATTTGCCTTTAGAGTTTACAACTGGGTTGATAACAGTGATTTTCTGTTTCTCAATTTGTTTTGGTGATCCAACTGGTTTTGTTGGAGCTTTTCTGGGTTTTTTGGCCCTTGGCACGGCTATTGGTGTCCAATCTTTTGAGTTGATTGTCACTTCACTGTGTCTTTTCTGCTTGCCCTTGGTTTTTGGCAGCACCTCTCTGTCTTCTGAGGCTGTCACAGATGGATTTCCTTGTGACTGGGTTTCTAATGGAATGTAGTCTTTTTCCACTATTCAGAAAAGATATTTCAGATTGTATATCAGTATTTTATGATAAAACAAAATGATTATATTCAATTCTACTGTTATTTTTTGAAATTTTAAGTATTTTATATATTTTTTATTATTTTTATATGTTTTTATTGAAAAATAACAGTTTTTGAGTTTTTCACTTATGTTTTATAAATGAAAAACTGTAATATTCAAGTGTTTTGTGAATGATTCACTTGGATATTATTGTGTTTTTGTATAAACACGTCAAATTTATTAAATTATAATAAATTTGATTTGTTATTAGAAATATTATAAATAATATTTATTATAACACTTGATATTTGATTCAAATATCAATTAATTACAAGTTTTCATGTCAATTTGAGTGATATCTTGTTTTAAAGGAAATATTTAATTAAAATATTCCTTGTAAATAATAAAAAATTATTTTATTATTTAATATTTATTAATTATTTATTAATAAATGTTTCTATATTAATTTTCACGCACTTTGGTGAAAAATAATAGTAAAATAAATAGTATACTGTTTGTATATTATTATTTATATTGAAATTCAAATAATACTGTTGTATTATTATTAAATTTTGTGGAAATTATTGCAATATAATAAAAAGGAGGATTTGTACTCCTACTCTCAACAAAAATATTTTGTAATATATATTTTTGGAGCTAAAAAAAATGTATATATGATATATGATGCTAAAAAAAATGATAATAATATAAAATAAATTAGAAATTTTACTCACTTTTAGTAAAATACCTTGTAAATAGCTGAATTTTACGCCTAATTCAGTTCAAAACACATCCAATAAGGTTTAAAAACCACGGCCAGGCCCCCATAATGTCAGGGTGAGTCTATATAGTAGCTATAAAATGTAAATACAAGCTAGTATTATGACTGTGACACGTCAAAAACAAATAATGAATTAAATCTTCAGGTCCTACTGCTACGTGGTAACAGTGGTGATGAGTCTATTGAAGACCTGGGTTGCAATGCTCTAATATCTTTGACTGTAAAGAAACACTACAATAATTATATTTTAATTATATCTTTAATTATTCTAAGGACACTACTGATGGATAACAGTCTTGTCACGTAAGAATATAGGTAAAGTAAAATAAGATGATGGGTTTTTGAAGGAAAAAACCTTTCTTTTTATATATTTCAGGACTGTCAAGAGTTATTAACTCTTCACACGTCAGAGGAGTGAAACTTTTCACTCCAATGGTCAGTCTGTGGTTCTGGATCCTCAATTCTGACGTCAGTAGAGGCAGAATTGTGGTTTTGGAACCACAAATGATCATTCTGGATCAATACAGGGTGAAAAAACTTTTCACCTGCCATGTCAGCACTTGGATGACATTGTTCTGGTGTCTGTATGATCACTACTGGTCATTCTGGGCGGGTTTAAGCTTTGAAAAACCATTATTTTGAGTATCAAGACAGTACTGGTTGGTACAGGTTTGGTACAGGCCAGTATTGGTCAAAATACTTCCAACCAAGATATCTTAGTCAGTTTTTAAGATATCAAGAAACCAAGAGCACAGAATTGAAGGGCTTAATGAGCTCTTCAATTTGGTATGCTTCATGTTTACCCTTCTTTCAAATAGCAAAAGTTATAAGGGTTTTAAGTTTTTGGATGTATTTTTGTACATCAGTATGAGGCTTCAAAAACCTCCATGCCAGATATCTTCTTCAATTTGGAAGATATCTGTATTCTGATGATACAGTTTTGTAGGGCTTGATTAGCTCTACAGTTTGGTATATTACACTGTACAGTTGTATGAGTGTATGCCAAAGATACAGGGGTTTGTTTACTTTCTTGTTTTCAGAATATCTGTATTTCTGGTTGTTAAACCTTTGAACCAAGATTCCTCAGTCAATTTAAGAGATACAGAGGTCTAATGTATCTCAAATTAGAGCTCTTGTTTATATCTTTAATTTGGTTATACTTTTGTACAGCTTTGTACAAGCCCTCTTTGACTTTCAGGGGGGTCTTGGTTTTGAAATAAAGGTCATATGGTATCTCCAGTTGTAGTGGTGTTGCAACAACATGGATGATATCATTGTGTAGCTCTCTATGTGAGCATTAAGAAAAATACCATTTTGGTATATAATAACTTAAATATGCATAAGTTAGATGAGAGGTGAAAATAAGGGTTTTGACCTGTTTATTCTCCTCTAGGTTTCCTTATTCTGTTTGGATAAGGTTGGTGTTTAATTTAAGAGGATTGTTTTCTCTTATTTATTAGCTGTATTGACTATGTTTGTTCAATACTTTTCATACCATTATTTATGGTATGTTGGATGTCATGCTAGTGCTCTGTTTTGAGTCACAGGCTGACACTAGTGTCTAGTAGGGTAACATTAGACACGTACTGAAGGTATCCACTTGAAATGATAAGTATTTTAAGGTTTAGTGATGATTATGTCATGATCATACCATCTTATCTCATTATTATGCCATTATTTAGAGTCATGACTATAACTCTAAGCTTAATGACATCATAGGCTTGGCAGAATCCAAACCTTTGTGGATTTTATTAGTATTAATCATAATCTACTAGTATTCACCAGTTTTACAACCTATATAACTGTTAAACTTAAAATAAGATTACAGTGAGTGATCATAAATGATCAAATTTAAGCTTAAACTTTGATCATTAATTACTTTCAAGTTATACACGCTACAGGTATTGTGATAGCTTGGAATGTCCCTATCAAGCTTCCAAGAACATTTCATTACATCATCAAAACTCTATTTTTGATGATTTTTCTTGTAACTCATCTTTTCTGTTGAAATTTGATATTTTAAACTTCAAACCATGATTTCAAGGGGTTATACCTTGAATATTATAATAGAAATTACATCATTATTCATATATAAGCTAGTAGAACCTGACTGTCTACCCTTTTTCAAGTTTGGAACACTTTTACACCAAAGTGGTCAACGGCTCCATTGATTTTAATCAATAATCCATTACAAGCTTTAACCTTGTTTATAACTTGTGAAATAAATTTCATATCTGTGCTCATAAAGTCATTACCTGTTTACTTCATTTTTGGTTTATCTCTCTATCTTGTTCATTTCAAGAGACATTAGCTAAAAACCATGAATATATGCATTGACCAAAAAGTGCATATATTCAGCTTAATTCCCTAAGTATTGACTTTAGAGGATAGCTTTATAGTTGTTTTATGTGTGGTATTTTATGGAGAATGTAATGGTAACATTTATTTCATATGTTGCTTCATTGTATTCTCAATTAAATAAGGTTTTATACCTCTTTTAAGGTATTATTACGTATTCCTCAGTAATTATTGACTTTTCAGATATGCCATAAAATGACATATGTGTATTGTACCATGAGGAATCTAATTATTCAATTTATTCCACATTCTTACTCATTAGATTCTGAGTTAATTCAGATTTTGTACTTATTTATGGTATTTTTACTAGTCTGACATAATTAATATAGATATAATTATCACAGAAATTTTGTTGTGACCTTTTTGGATATGTGGTCATATGGCAAAGGCTCACAGATTCCAAGGTTCCTGATTTTTACAGGGGACATTTTAGTGTTTGCAATAAGTCCAAAACTCCATGTCCTGAGGGTATTTACCTTTGACTGTGCCCTGTATAGATTTGGCAGCTACTGCTTTGGGAAATTGACCTCTAGAAGTTACAACTGGGTTAACTACTTTAATATTACCTTTACAAGCTATCAAGGTTGGTTTAACTTGTATGGATGCAGAGGTTCATAATTTCTTACTTCTCTGAGTGGCAATTCATGTCCACTTCTTGTTGGTTATCATTCTTTCACTGTGCCTCTTCAGTTTGCCCTTCTGCACTTCTGTGTCTGAGGGTGCCACAGGTGTGTTCCTTTTTGACTGGGTCACAAGTGGTATGAAGTTCTCTCTCACTGAAACATCAAAAAGAGGGCTTATTTCAGTTACAACTTCTTCAATTCTATTTTCATTTCTAAGAATGCCTTCTGGGGTGATATCTTTCTATATCATAGCCTTGTATTATGATGTGTAATTTAAGTTATCAATTACATGTCAGAAATACTGGCTTGTGGATATATGGTATACTCTTTGTATCCAATATCTCACAGATTAGCATTTAATTAGAAAGTGTAATCTTACAGGTGGTGCTGTAATGAACAATTGAAATTAGCAATTTGTTCAACCACGCCTCTGAAACTGTTATTTACATTACAGAGGTCTTCTTTTATTTAAAAAGAAAGAATTAACAAGGGTCTTAGTGTTTGGATATCAAAAATAAACCCAATTCTTCCAGTGGTAATTAAATTATAATTAAACCAAGTCAAAATATAATAAACAAAACGCACAGTGGTATGAATTATATGTCACTTGAAAACACAATAATATATTATATTTATATAATATCATTTCCATTCAAAAGGAATTTTTACGTTTAAAATAGTAATTATAAGAGAAATATAAGATGAAAATAAGAAAAAACTCACTTTTTACTCCAAAAAAGTCCCAAAATGCTCAACAAACATGGCCAGGGCCCCAAAGTTCAGGCTGAGTCTATGATGAAGTGATTATAAATGTATTTAAAGCTTGAAATATGACTATTACATGGATAATAATGCTGAAAAATATTTCAATAATGATCTTCAGGGATTTATTATTGAGGAATAGTGGTGGTGAGCACTGTTGAAATCCCTGGGTGCAGATTTATCAGTTGGATCATTATAATAAATACTAAAATAACTATTATTATTGTGATATTCAATTATTTTGAAAGAGTATAGCTGTTGTTAAACAGTTGTACTATGTAGGAACTCAAGAGCAGGATTGGGATTCCTCTTTTGGGCAGAGAAAGGTCCCTTTTTATCCTTGAAATGGGTGAAAAGGTCCTCTAGATCATTTCACATAGGGAAGTGAATATTTTCTGCTTCCAATTACTGGATTTTGGTTTTCACAAAGCCTTTTCAGCCTGTATTGGGCTCAAATGTGGTTTTGAAGCCACATCTGGGCAGGTTTTACCAATACAGGGTGAAAAACATCATCTGGGGACCACATAGCCCTCTTCTGATGTGTATGACACATAGAATGCTGTGCAGAACCTGTATGGGACCCATGATTGAACAAGCTATGAGGGTTTGAAGGATAAATAGGCTTCTTTTTCTAATTGACACCTCATATTAAAAGATATGGGAAAGTATCCCACAGTAAAGGTGTCTTGGCCCAACTGTTGGATTTTAACCTTAAAACTGCTATGAATTAGTCAATTTTCATAATGTTTGTCTTGGAGTTGGTTCATTTTGTAGACCTGGATAGGATCTACACAATGATACCTCCTTTGGTATGGGTAGCATTAAATATGGCAAAGCTATACCATGTTCAATTCCCATTATCCAAATATGGATTTTGCTCAAATCCTGTATGGAGCTTATTTTCTCTATAACTTTGGTTCTAGATGTGTTGTTGAGAAATGAGTGGCACCATCTGATGGCCCTGATGGTTCTCTTTCAAAAATTGCCCCACTTTGGGTATCTCAGACTAAGCCAATAGAAGTTAGACAAAAAGTGAATATTTTCTTCACACTTATTTGGCTTCGATTTGGCCATAAGTTCTGTATTTTTGATGCTAGCTCAGTTTGGCTAGTAAAATTATATAGCCCTGACTAGGATCTTCAATTTGAACATTCATCTTGGGGGTTCAGCCTTTTTTTCTGAAGTTTAGATGAGAGGTGAAAATTAAGATTTATGTTCAGCAACTGCTTTGAGACTGAATAGCTTTTTTATTCTTTGTCATATTATTATTGGAGTTGGTTATTCAAAAAGAGGTGAGCTTCCTCTTTTGTTTGATACCTTTTGAGATTTTTTGGGTCAGCTCCATTTTTTGATGGTACTTTACTTTACCATTGGTTTATGGTTTTTTTGGCAGTCATGCTTTTGCTCTTGATTTGAGTCACAGGCTGAAACTGAGTGAAAATTGTTAATACTGTATGGAAAAAACAAAAAAGTATCCCAAAAATTAGATTCAATTTTATTAAAAACACTCAATATTGTTAAAAGCTTCCTTGGAAGATCTTCAAGGAAATCTTTTACTGAATTTGATTATTTTCAGTAGACCTCTTGTTCATCTATAAAGTTTCAGGCGAATACTGTTTCCCCTGAATAATAACACCTTCAAAAATATCAGATCACATTTATGCATGAAGGTGGTAGTCCCTCATTAAAATTAACAATTTTTGAGGAAATAATTTGGGAAGAATCTTCAACAATATTTTCTTATTTTTAAACATACTCACTCCATTACTAAATTTCAAGAAACATGAATATCCTTAAAGAATATCCACTTAATTTAATTAAAAAATATTCTTAACTAAATACAAAAGACATATTATAATAACTTAATAAAATATTCAAGGTCACTATGAGAGTTAGAAGAGCTCATCAAAATGTCTGGTTTCTGATGATGAAGTCCTTTTTTCTGTTTCCATAAATCAAGTTGTAAGTGTGGAATTATTAGTTATATTACTTGATATTACTTAATAACAGATATTTTCCTTTCAAACACAGGAACATATCCCCTTCTAAGATCCATCTAGTTTGACTTCCTATTGGTCAAAAAACCAACCTTACAAACTTTCTTTGAATGATGATGTCAAAATTTATTTTTATATCAAGTTATTCTCCTTTACATTCTAATAGAATTTATTAAAATGATAGATATTTCAAAATTAAATAAGAAATAGTTTTTAGTATAGGATATTTTAATTTCTCACATCATCACATTTTCTTTAACTCTGCTACTCACAATTTTAAAATGATATATCCCATAAGAATTAGCTCAAATAAAGTCATTTTAGAAACTACAACCTGATGAATACTGAAAACTACAATATTGGAAATCTCATACAAATATTCATTTCTAAATGTACATGACATAATATCCATTCATCACCTCTTGAAGGTTTTCAGAAAATATTCAACATATCTGTGAGTCATATTCATTTGAAATATTAAATCCTACTTGTTATATTCTAAATATTATGAATTGAAAAACTTAAATTGACAATAGAGGATCATCAAATTATGAGAAGTATTGAGATACAAAATTTGAATGAACAACATATACTCCCTATCAGTTGGCTTCTAGTTATTCATGTAAGATATTAATATAAACCAGTATATTGAAAGCTCCAAAATAGTTCATATTGATATTACACAAAGAGTCTTTTCAATATTTCACAATGTGAAGAAAAATATTAATCAAGTAAATTGGGACAGAAATTCTTATTAACTATAATGAGGCGAGGTTTAAAATATTATATCAAAATTTCTGAGATACTGTGAATTGAATTTTCATTCTCATTCTTAAAACTTCTCATTTAATTTCTCAATTATTACTTACAAAAATGTCTAAATATATTGATTTGAGCTATTATGTGGGAATTTCAATTAAGAATTGTAAAATATACATCCTGGATTGGTAGATTCTCAAATTAATGCTCTTTTATAGCTGATTATGATGTAGGATCAAGATCAATAACATAAGGATCATACATTGAGTACAGTTTCACATGACTCGGGTAATGAGTAATTTAACAATAGAAATATTGAGATATAAGGCCAATAATATCATTGGTGTATTTCTGAGGTATAAAATAAATTATTATTCAATCTTATTTTGTGCGCTTCCAAATACCATGCTTCCAGATTTACAAATAGAGATGAATATCCTGAACCACCTAATTTTTAAAATTGGATATAAAGAAGATATATATACCTTTACTACACTCTATTAGTTCAAATTGATCAATATTGAAATAAAATATCCCATTCTGTAACAAAATTAAATTTTGAAAAAGACTTTTCCTATGAGGAATGGGAGACTTTTATGTTTCAATTTATGAATTTTTTAGACTTCAAAGGAGGTTAAAAGAAATAAATGATAAGATTTTCAAATTAAATTTCTATTCAAAAGAAAAAGAAAATTAATATTCCTGGTGAATATTCCTACATTTTGATGAGGGGAATACAAAAACTCAACAATTTTATGCAAAATTTAGAATTACTCTTGAGGATAGTGAAGCTTTGTAGTGATACTATCTTATTATGAACTAGCAGGAGAGTGTAATTAGCTAATACTGTGGTCTCATCTTATTCAATAATTGAAAAAATTAAATAGGATTCTTAATTTGAAGCTTTTTATAATAACATGTATTATCATTTTGAAATAGTGAGCTTAGATATAGAAATAGCAAGCTGAGGCTGGAAGACATGGCTTTTTTTGAAAACGAGTCTTGCTAATATTTTGAACTACCATTCATGAACAACCAATGATCAGGTTTTCAAAGTGAAATTTTGATTCCTTCAGTTGTGGCTTCTATTTCTTCCAAATAGTCTGTTTTAAAATTTAATTTTCACTTCAGGTTAAAACCTGTTTCAAAACTATTTCTATGTCATTTTCCAAATGCAACATCTTCTGTCAGGTGTAGCCAATTTTCTCATGGTGAATAGAATACATATTGAAGAAAAATACACAACAGCAAAAAATTAAATCTTGTCTGGAGCAGATAACACAGAAGGACACAATACAAACAGTGTGAAAACTATGAAATTAAATTCAAATCAAATGTGAAAAATTTTTTAGGAAACAGATGCACTCTTTTTTTACCAAAAAATATTGAGCTCTAATAGAAATTTATGATGCACAAGTTAGAGTAGAACTTAATTCTCATTATGGGGAGTCAGTAAGGTTAAATAATAAATTAGGATATCCAAAATAATTTGAATTTGAATTTCTAAAAAATTTACCCCATTTAATTTCAGGATTCAGCCATTACTCAATATGAAATTCTCATCACTTTACCTATTTCCCTTCTGAATGATTTCAATTAGAAAAAATATGAGGAAGATTATTCAGTGAATATGTTCGGAGTATAAATGCTTCTGATATTGAGACAAGGAAAATGAAACCCATGAAATAGAAAAACTCAACTGGGTAAATATTAAATATTCAGGAGGAATTTGAGTCACTGAGGAAAGCTTATAATATTCTTTCTACCCCACATTAACAAATATTGGAAAATAAAAAGGAATTAAATTAAATACTACTTATCTTTATCCTTATTCTTGAATGCTAACATAATTCCCATTGGGCTGCAAAGTAAATTACAATTACTTCCTAGATTTGAATAAACAGAGGTGGAATGAAGAGAATAATACACACATTATGAAAAAAGAGCAAGAAAGAGTTTTCAAGGAGATATTTATTGAGTTCAAAATGGAGAAGGATGCAGAAGCTAAATTTTTTTTCAAAGTTGAAATTATGATGACAGCTTGAATTTAAAAAGGAAAACAGGAAAAAGAGAAATTTTCAAAGAAAAATAAAGATTGAATAAAGAGATAGGGATTCATGAAAAACAACAAAAAATTCTGTTAAGACTGTGGAGCTCAATCAATCTCAAGCGGTTAGCAATTCGGAAAAACCTGACTTGTATTAAATGCACATCAGAAGGTATAGCAGTCATTTCCTTTACTTTATGGATATTTTTGTATTATGAAAACATATACCATTTCTCAGTAATTTTGTGTCATTCAGAGAGTTTTTTGATTTTATCAAAATACCTTTGGAATGAAACAGATTTATTGGATTGATAATTTTATTAGGATGAAATTTGGATAAAATTTATGCTTTATGTTTACATTCCTCTTTCTCATTAAGCTGAAACTCCTCACTTTACACCTACAGAAAGACAAGTACAAAAAGGGAAGAGTTTATATTTATGAAATTTCATTTGTTGGTGGTTTTTTTCACAAAAAATTGGTTATTTATTTAAAATATCAATTAAACCAAATTTCAAATGAAAGAATATTATGGATTGTATGTTATTGAAAGGTTGTGAAATATTTCATTTGAGGTTCTTTTTCAGAAACAATTTCCTAGAACCAGTTCCTGTTAAATAAGTAATCTTTCAGAAAATAGTTTTATTTTTGTTTTTGTTTAGCTATACTAATTTCTTTGTTTCGTTTTCAAAAAATACAAATCAATTGTTCTGGTCAAAGTATCATTATTTTAATTTGGGATTTGCTATATTTGATACCCCCTAATATTCAATCTTTTTCATAATCATTTTCATTGAAAATTTTTGAGCTTTTCATAGTAAATAGATTGTTTATAATAATAAATAAACTACTTATGGTACATGAGGTATAAAACTAATTCCTGTTGATGAATTGGAATGATTAAAATATTCATCCAAAAAAGTGGTAAGTATAATAACATAATATTCAATTCCTTCTCATAATTCTTATGAAGTGAGATATAGACAGAGTTAAATAATTAATAATAGTTAATAAACAACTTTGATTATATACTAAAAATTAATTATCATGATAATTAATCTATTAGGAATAGCCTTCTTTGTCGAGCTGATTAAAATAGTAATAATTAAATTATTATTATACTTGATATATTAATTACATTAACTATAATACTTATTAGTTACTATTTATAATAATAATAATCCTTGATAATAATAATGAAAAATTATTAATAAACCAGTAGTTGAGTTTTGAAAAGAACAAATAAATTGCTCATGAAATGTAATAATAAATACTTCCAATAATAGATAATCAAGTACTAATATGAAAAATTAACCAATTAATTTTTTCCAAGTAATAAATATGCTCAAAAGCTTAAATCATGTAAATATGATGAATCTTAATGCATCAGCAATCATAATCACTCTCAATTGTGGATAATAACAATGGAACGATTATTAAAAAACAAAAAGTTGAACTTTGAAAAGAACTATTAAGTTCTTAGAATTAAAAATGGAAATTTTAATATCATAATTAATTCATTATCATAAAATAATGGGATAATTATAAAAATCATTGATAATTCAAATATAGTAAGAGTTAAAAAATTAGTAATAATTTACAAAACAATGTCTTTTAATTCAACCAAGAAATCAAGATATTAGAATAAGAATTAATTTATCCAATATTCATAAAACTAAATACTATATCAAGTAATTATGATAAATCTTTATTTAAAGAATTAATTCTTATGATAATTGATATATTATTACTAACTGCATTCAACAAATTGTATATATCAATCCTCATTTTTTATCAATTACAATAGTTTTAATCAATCTTAAGTGATTTAAATTCATTTTAATTCTTTGTAATTAATTCAAATTTATTTCAATGAGCTTTAATTAATTTGAAATAATTTCAATTCATTTTGATGAATTTTTATTAGTTTTCATTCATTTTGATTAATTTTAATAATATCAGGATGAGTCTATGATAAAGTGATAATAATTTTATCTACAACATTAACTATGACTGTTACACAAATAATAGGTTTAAACAATAGTTTTAAAGATGAATTATAAGGGCTTTACTATAAGAAAATAGTGGTGGTGAGTACTATTTAAATCCCTGCATGCAGCTTTACCAATTGATTTTTTATAATGAAGTCTACAATAATTAAGTTTGAAATTGTACCTAGCTATTTTCCAATAGTATAACTGTTTTTGACAGTCGTACTATGTAGGAATTGAAGAGCAGGATGGGAATTCCTCTTTTAGGAAAAGAAAAGTCCTTTTTTACCCTGAAAATGGGTAAAGCGATTCTCTAGACCTGTTCATGTAGGATGAGTGTAGATTTTTCACTTCCAAGGACAGGCTTGTGGTTCTTAACAAGCCTTTCTATCCTGTAATGGGCTCAGATGTGGTTTTGAAACCACATCTGGGCAGTTTTCACCAATACAGGGTGAAGGTTTCCAGTTGGGGAGCACACAACCCTCTTCTGATGTGTATGACATGTAGATTTCTGTACAGAACCTGTAAGGTTTGACTATGAAACAATAAGTAAATATTACAAATATTTAACCTAATGTACTATGAATTTTCTTATGAATAATGAATAATAAGATATAATTAATTATAATAATTGTGAATTTTTTTAATTAAGGCATAAAAAATGATTAAATTATTGATAAATATGAGAACATAATTTATATTGTAAAAGAGATAATATAATAAGCAAATATATTAATATATAATAATTAATATATTTATAAGCACTTTATTTTTGTTACAAACAGATAACAAAGGCATAAAAAATTGTTTTTTTAAAAATAAAAAACAATTAATAACAATAATATTACTGATATTAAAGCTATTTATTAATATAAATACTATTTATATTAATATAAGAATTATTCAAAGTAATAATAAGGAGAAATTATTATAAAAGAGAAAATAACCTACTTTTAACACTTAATACAATAATTTTGAGAGATTTTACGCCAAAATAATTTAAATACAATTTATACAAACTGTAGTTACAAATAAAAATAGAGGAATTACAAATATTCTTTGATTTTACATGGAAATAGAGTTTGAAGAGACTTTTGAGCAAAGCAATTAAATAATTAAATTAATCACGTCGAGATTGATGATTATAATAAAGATGATCTTTGTTCTTCAAAAATATAAAAGCTCTATATATAAAGAATGAAAAATTTACATTTTTTGATTTAATTATTTAGTGTTTTGTAAGCATCTGAGGGGAAAATAGAGTAAAAAGAGCTCTATTTATAGTAAATACCTCCCTTCTAGAGTCCATCAGGCTTCTAGTAGACGTGTACTGATGCTTTCTACTAGAAATGATCAGTATTCTAAGGTTTAGTGATGATTACATCATAATCAAACCATCTTATCTCATTATTACGCCATTATTTAGAGTTATCACTATAACTCTCAGTTTGATGACATCATAGGCTTGGCAGAAGCCTAAACTTTTTGGATCTTATTAGTATTAATCAGCTTTATCACTTATATGACTGTTAAACTTAAAATAAGATTACAGTGAGTGATCATAAATGATCAAACTTAAGCTTGAACTTTGCTCATTAATAACTTATAGGTTATACATGCTAAAGGTATTCTGAGAGTAGTTTCTGATAGCTTGGAATTTCCTTAATAAACTTCCAACAGAATTTCATTACATAATCAAAACTCTATTTTTGATGATTTTTCTTGTAACTCATCTTTTCTCTTGAAATTCAGTATTTTAAACTTCAAACCATGATTTCAAGGGGTTATACCATGAATATTATGATAGAAATTCTGTCATTATTCAGGGATGAACTAGTAGAATCCGACTGTATACCTTTTTTCTAATTTTGGAACACTTTCACAACAAAGTGGTCAACAGCTCTATTGATTTTATTCCATAATCCATTACAAGTTTTAATCTTGTTTAGAACTTGTGAAATAACGGTCATATCTGTATTCCTACAGTAATTACATTGTGACTTTATTATTGGTTTATCTCTATATCTTGTATATTTCAAGAGATATTAGCTAAAAACCATGAAAATATGTGTTGACCCAAAAAGTGCATATATTCTGCTTAATTCCTTAAGTATTAACTTTATAGATGAGCTTTATAATCTTTTTATTTGTAGATGTTTATTTAGAATCCAATGGTACAGTTTCTTTCACATTTTGTTCCATTGGATTCTGAGATAAATGAGGTTTTGTATCTTTTCAGATATTATTACTTATACTTCAGTAATTATTGACTTTTCAGATATGCCATGAAAATGACATATGTGTATTTTACCATGAGGAATCTAATGTTGTAATTTCTTTCACATGTTTACTCATTAGATTCTGAGTTAATTCAGATTTTGTACTTATTTATGGTATTTTATTAATTTTTGAGATGGTTATCATACGTATAATTATTACATAAACTTTTCTGTGACCTTTTGGGATATGAGGTCATATCTCAAAGGCTCACAGAACATGTTTGTGGACCCTGTATTGACAAATCTATGAGCTAATGAATGATAAAAAAGCTACTTTGTGGATTTGACACATCATATTCAAGGATATGGAAACATATCCCACAGTAAAGTTGTATTGGCCAAACTATGGGACTTTAACCTCAAGCCTGAAATATCTTTTCAGTTTTCAAGATATTGAGCTCAGCATCAGCTCATTGTGTAGCTGTGAATGGGTCTACACAATGGGACCTCATTTGGTATGGATAACAGTAACTATGGCAAAGCTATTCCATGTTTAATTTCCATTATTAAAATGTGGCTTTTCCTCCAATCCTGTATGGGACTGGTTTTCTCCATATTTTTGTTCCAGATGGGTTATGTGGAAATTTTTTGCACCATCATATATCCTTGATTGTAATTTTCTAAAATGACCCCACTTCAGGTATCTCACACTAAATCTGTAGAAGTCAGAGGAGAATTGAATGTTTTATTCACCCTTATTTGGCTTTAATCTGGCCAAACGTCTGTGTTTTTTATGCTAGCTCAGCTTGGCTATTACCATTTGATAACCCTGATTGAGAACTTCAACTTGAAAACTCATTTAATGGGGTTCAGCCTCTTTCTCTGGATTTCAGATGGGAGGTGAAAATCAAAGGTATGCTTAGCAACTGCTTTGAGCTTGAATAGCTTCGTTATTCTTTGTCCTATGATTATGGGAGTTTTTTATTTGGAAAGAGATGATTTTCCTCTTTTTTTGATATCTTTTGAGCTGTTTTGGGCCATCTTCATATTCTGGTGGCATTTTACTCTACCATTGATTTATGGTATTTTGGCTGTCATGCTTGTGTTGTGGTTTTGAAACACAGGCTGACAAATCAATTTTGATTTATTTTAATGAATTTTCATTCATTTTAAAGAACTTTAATTAATCTCCATGAATGAAAATTTATTCCAATCTATTCTCATTAATAAGTTTTAATCAATTCTAATTAACTTCAATTTATTTTAATTGATTTTAATAAATTTAAATTAATCTTTATCAATGTTGAGTCAGTTTTGATACTTTGGACCTATTATAATTGATGTGATGCAATTTGAAGAAATTTATTCTATTTAATTTCAATTAATAAAGAATTCCAAGATTTTTTGTCTATCTGAAAATAAACAATTTCCAAAAAGTATACAAGATAAGCTTTCATTATTGTTTTATTTGAAGAGTGGAGTTTTTCATATCTCTTATCAAAAATGATTTTTTATAACTACTCTCTCTGTAAAATTTATTCTTCAGTTCATCTTATTTCAAAGTGTCTTTTGATAATTTTCTTTAGAAGTTTTTTTTGAAAATTATTAAATGCAAAAGGCTTTTGTATTCAGATACCTTACATTATTAGAACCTTCTCTTCCTTCAATATTAAACCATTTTCACTCATAAAGAGTATCTATAACTATATATTTCAAGATATTTTTGATAAAAGTACAGTATTCAAATATTGTTCATTTATATTTGTATTCTTCAAGTTACTTAAAATAATTTCTAATTTCCTATTTCAAATTTATTATAGAAAATATTTATGTAAATTCTCTCCAAATTCTCAGTAGAGACATTCCATTTTTATATTTGGTTTCAAAAAAAATCTTTAGGTTCAAATTTTTCTAGTTTTATTTAGATGTGTGTTTCAGTTTGAAAATTAATTCCTAACACAATTGAAGTTTAATTTTTCCAATATTTGTTTTGAAATTTATGGATTTCATTCAAAGGTCAAGAAATCCAAATTCGTAGATGAATTAGTCAAATAGTTTATATTGAGTTTTTTGAATAAGTACTTTTTTGCAAAAAAAAATCAATTTTTTCATTTGGAGGTAGCAAAATTCAAATTCAAAGATTAATTTTCTAATAGTTCAAATGAAATCTTTCAAATATCCATTTATTTCAATATTAAGATTAATTTCTACTTTGTTCCCTCTAATCACTTCTAATGGTTCATGGTCTAAAGGAAAGGAATTCTTTATGCATACAATACATCAATAAGATCTTTCTTCATTTTTTGGCTATAACCCTGGATTAATTGTGCTTCCCAAACTTTATTTCCCACAAATTCTTATTTTTGCTCATATTTTACTGAAGATATCACTGATATTTTAATTTCTGTCTTTTTTTGTCTCCAATTGTATAACATCCATTTTTATGGTTACTGATATCAATACTGTAAATTCATTAGTCCTTACCAAGAATTATGTGTTAAAAAGTACAATTATCCATCACTAATATCTCTTTTTTAATCCTCATTCTTTCTTCTGGGTGTGGGAAGACCAGGTTAGTATCCAAAACACCTATTGGGTAAATATTGCTACTATCACTGAGAGATTGCACTCCTTTTATGTGAAATAGATATTTCTTACACTGAGGAAGCATACTATGCAGTTATTCCTCTCCAAAACAAGTGAAAAAAAGCCCCTGTTTCTAGGTTTACTTTGGCCTCTACATCATTTATCAAATTTTATTTAATACAAGATTCTTCAGAAGCCTTTTCCTCTGGAAGGTTTGGTTTTATGCATTATTGTATCTTATATCTTCATTATGCTATAGAAGTCTTTACTGTGTTGTGTAAAGTGGATATAGACTTCATCAACTTCAAAGCATACTGTGATATCTTCAATCTGACTCTCTTCCACTGGTTTTTTATTGGAAATTTTAGATTATTCTTTCTCTTCCTTAAACTGGATTTCTACAATCACTTGTACTTAATTTATCTTTGTCTTTTTAGTACAACTATTGGACAACTCTGCAGTGCTTCCACATATGTGACATTTCATAACAGGTCTCTCTTTTTTCTTTTCTTATCTTTGGCTCTTTGACATTATTCTGAACTCAACAGGATCCCTAGTCCATATACTACCTCTTCTGGCTCTATTTATGATATATTCCATTGCATTTATGTAGTCCTTTTTTTGAAAAAATTTACTTATCTTAATTTCATATCATGTTTTAGTTCACCTCCAAATTCCCTCAAGATTCACAAGCTAATTATTGAGTCAGACATACCTGGGTGCAAGGCAGAATGTCCCTTATGTTTAAGGAATGAAGTAAGTGGTTTGTCTTTCTTGGAATCAAAGATGGAGCATTCAAAAGAATCCTCCATGTTAAATCTCCAGGAATTATTGGCCCACTTGGTGATTCTCTCAGATTTCCACAGAAGCAAATTATTTTGTCCATTATCTTGCCTCATCTTATAGTACCATTTCTTAGAAGCCTTGATAAACAAAGAGTGAAATCTTGCCACTATTGATTCATCTTGTATGTGTAACAACCATCCATCAGGGGTAAGGGTATTCATTCATACACCCACTCAAACACCTCAAATCAGCAAATCCAGTATCTGCATCAGCAGTCAGTTTCAGCAATCTTCATTCTGAAACATGCATACAGCTTGGTACATCAATACAGCCTGTCAATACCTGTACAGGTTGGATTCACCCAATACAGTTTCAATACACCAGTAAGGAACTGTATGATCACTCAAATACACCACACCTCTTGTACAGGTTCTGTACAGCTGTACAGGACCTGTATTGGCCAGACTCAATTCAATCATCAATTGTTCTCATGAAAATTCTTCCTCTGGATCAGGGCTGGTGATTCTCACATATACCAGCCCCTCTTTCTCCCCCCTGGGGACTTTTCCCCAGTTAATTAATTTAGTTTATTTATTATTTTATAATTACTCTTATCCTTATTTTGGGTATTATAATTATTTAATCTTAAGTTATTCTTTGCATTTCTCTCTTCGCCTGTACAGTATGAGTTGGGTGGCCATATCCTTATTAACCCTTCTCTTTCCATTCTGACAGGTTGAAACAGTGGACTTGGACTTGTTTGTGGTTAGCTCTTCTATTCTTTTACTCTTATCTTTTGTTTCTGCTTTTCTTATATTTATTCTTTAGCAATTTATCTTTAACACTCTTAAGTGTATCCCCTTTTATCTTATCTTTGAGCCCTCCATAAGTGAGTCCCAGTTTACTGAGTGCCAGGCCCTCTTCACTTCGAAGAGCCCCTGTGACATTAAATTAATTAACTCATATTTGATTCTTTCTCTTCATTCATTTATATTCATTTCCTCTCATTCATCAATTATGACCTTTTCATGATTTTATGATTTTTTATGATTTTCTATGAAATTTTCTCTCTCATCAATTTTCATCTCATTCATTTCATTCTTATGAAAATTGATTCTTTTTCCTTTCTTAATCATTGCTGACCATTTCATCACTTCATTTTATTTTTATCAATCAAATTTCTTCTGTGTTCTTATTCAGGTTTTATCTAGGGATTATTGATTGGTTTAATTGATTGGATTATTCATTGGGATTCATTTGGGTTATTGATTCAGGATTTATTGGATTTATTGACTTTGAACTCTCAAGATATTGAATTGATTTCTGAAGATTTTGAACTGATTGATTGATTCCTCAAGACTTGATTTCATTTGAAGACACTTATTGATTGATTATTGATTGAATATTGATTGATTATTGATTTCCTCAAGATTATTGATATTTGATTGAATTGATTGTTGATTGATTGAATTTATTTGACTGTTGATTGAATTTGATTCCTCAAGATTTGAATTGATTCCTCAAGATTCATCAAGATTTTATTGTGATTGATTTGGCCAAGCCTGATTATTCTTCTTAATACCATCAAGTTATTTTAATTCTTTTCATAATGCCAGTCCAGCATAGCCCCCCAGCAAAGAATACTAGATCCCAGAAAATTCCAGCTGTTCTCACTCCTACAGCAAGGGCTCCTCTTGACCGCACACCATCAGTTCATCAACTGAGTGCAAATTTGGACAGAGGACCACCAATGGAAGGAGCAGCACCCTCAAGAAGAGGTGGAATGAAATCTAGAAGATCAAGATCCTTTTCTGGACTTTTGGGTGGCTACCCTGGCATGTCTGAAGGTGCAAGAGCAAGATTAGGGGAAGTTGAAGATGAAGAGGGGGAAGAGTCTGTGGAAGAGGAAGATTCTGGGGAAACTGAAGTGGCAGATGCCTTGGCAAATGTTCCAGAGGTGCCTCAGGGTTCTAATCTAGCCCTTTCTAGTCAACCTCTTGTCTCTCAAACTGATCCAAGTCTCCTCAAGATGATGGAGCAGATGACTCAATTCATGGGACAACTCACTCAAGCAGTTGCCCCCAGGGACAATTCCAAAGCCCCTGCTTTCAAGACTCCATCCATGAAGGCACCTGATTCTTTTGATGGTACTCAAGCTCATAATTTGAGAGGATTTATCCAATCCTGTCAACTAATTTTCCATAATGATCCAGCAAACTTCTTCTCTGACAGGAAGAAGGTTTTGTACTCAACTTCTTTTCTTACTGGTAGAGCTGGCAAATGGATTGAACCTTACCTCTCAAATATTTCCAATGAAGACCCTTCCTACCTCCTCAATAATTGGCCATTGTTTGAATCTCAATTATTCACTCTGTTTGGTGACCCCAATGAAGTCAGGAAAGCTGAACAAGAGTTGGACAATTTGAGGATGAAGGAAAGTGGTCATGTTTCCTTGTACATAGCAGATTTCAGAAGCTTAATGTCAAGAATTGGAGATTGGGGGGAAAGAGCTTATATCCATGTTTACAGAAGAGGATTGGCATCAAGATTATTGGATCAGTTGGCTTCTCACCCTGGAACTTTTGATACTCTTCAAGAACTTATGGATGTCACTCTAGAATTAGACACAAGATATCATGAGAGGCAAAAGGAAAAGGGTGGCAATCAAGAAAAGAAGCCTCCAGTCAGTGGATCCAATCAGTCTAGGCCTCCTCAAAACTCATTTCAAAAGAGGCTTCATCAGAAGAAGAATAAGAAAGGCAAGCAATTTCAATCTTCAAAGGACAAACCCCATGCTGCTCTCCTCAATAAGGACAATAAATTAATCGGTTCTGAAAAGGAGAGGAGGATTCAAGCAGGGTTGTGTACTTATTGTGGTGGCAAGCACCCAATTGAAAAATGCTTCAAGAGACCTCAGAACAAGCCTGGGTCATCATCAGGAGGCTTCCCTAGCAAGCAGGGAAAAGCCTGAGTGGGGATCATGATGTGTTCAATGGTTCTCACTTATTTCCTTCAAGAGCACAATTGTGCACTCTGAATACTAGTGTCAAGAAATCTTTAGAATTTCTTATTTTCTCTTCTGTCTCTGATAGTTTTTATAGTATTCTCATTGATTCTGGTGCTACAAACTCTTTTATTGCAAAGAATTTTGTTCTCAAGTACTCATTGACTCTGTCAGAGCTCCCTGAAAAGATTCCACTTTTCATTTTGGATTCTAATGAATCCCCTGCCTTGTTCATCACCCATTATACCAAGTGGGTAGTTGACTTGCCTTCCTTCCCAAGCTTTGAATGGGATTTCTTTATCATAGATTCACCCAAAGGAGAAGACCTGATATTGGGCTATGATTTCCTTTACCATTTCAATCCCATTATTGATTGGAAAAATGGATTGATCACCTATGATTCTAATCATAAGGATTCTAGTGGTATTATTCCTTCTACTAGTAATGACTTAGCCACTGCTGTCAACAGTGTTGCTCTGGCTGGTGAACTTAAGACACCTTCCATCCCTTCTTCTGTCCATATCCCTTCCATAATTCCCTCTCAGTCATTACTTCCATCAAGAGATGAAGTCTTCAAAGAGATAAAGGATGTTGGAGAAGATGTTGCCATATCTTCACTTCATCTCTTCCAAGGGGATATGGACCTTCCTCCCTTATCTTTTCATGCATCCCTGGAGGAGCAGTGGGATGAGGAGGAAGAGCCAGAAGAAATTGAAACTGTGTTGAAGGTTGTTCCTCCTGCTTATCACCAATATTTGGATGTATTCTCCAAGGTGAAAGCAGAGAAACTTCCTCCACACCGCGCCTGTGATCACCATATCGAATTGTAGGGTCTTCTACTTCCAATTGGTGTTATCTACTCATTATCAAATCAAGAGTCAGAAACACTGCGGTCCTACATTTCAGAGAATGTAGAGAAAGGTTTCATTAGACCAAGCTCCTCTTCAACAGGAGCACCTGTCCTTTTGGTCAAGAAAAAGGATGGAGGTCTTCGTTTGTGTGTTGACTACCGCAAACTCAATGCTGTCACTAGGAAGAACAGATACCCTGTTCCTCCTATGAACCAGCTTCTTACCGTATTCAACGGTTCCACTATCTTCTCCAAGATAGATTTGCGTGGTGCATATAACCTTCTGAGAATCAAAGAGGGGGATGAGCACTTAACTGCCTTTAGAACCAAATATGGCAGTTATGAGTATTTGGTCATGCCATTTGGTTTGACCAATGCTCCTGCTTCTTTCCAAAATCTAGTAAATGATATCTTTGCAGATTTTTTGGATGTGTTTGTTGTGGTTTATCTAGATGATATTATGGTCTTTTCCAGTTCTGAGGAGGAACATGTCAAACATGTGGCCTCTGTCCTCCAAAGACTGAGGGACAATAATCTGTTTGCCAAAGCCTCCAAGTGTGTATTCCATGCCTCAAGTGTGGAATACTTGGGCTATGTTGTTTCAAGTGATGGCCTCAAGATGGATTCTTCAAAAGTTCAGCAAATCCTCAATTGGCCTCAGCCCAGAAACATCAAGGCTCTTCAATCTTTTCTTGGCTTTGCCAATTTTTATCGACGTTTCATTAAAAATTATTCTAAAAAAATCACTTCTCTCACTTCCCTCCTTAAAAAAGATTCTCCCTTCATCTTCAATGAGGAAGCTCTTAGTCAGTTTCAAGCACTCAAAGAAGCTTTCACCTCTGTTCCTATCTTATCTCATTTTAATCCTTCTCTACCTACTATAGTAGAGACTGATGCTTCTGATTATGCATTGGGCGCCGTACTGAGTCAGGTGAATGACTCTGGAAAGCATCCCATTGCATTTGATAGTTGCAAGCTCTTACCAGCTGAGCTCAACTATGGGATTCATGACAAGGAACTCCTTGGCATAGTTTGGGCTCTCAAGCGCTGGAGAGCATTTCTTCTTTCTCTTTCCAATCCTTTTGAGGTCTTGACAGACCACTCTTCCTTGCAATATTTCATGTCTTCCAAAGTTCTTACTCGTCGTCAGGCCCGTTGGGCCGAATTTCTCTCAGAATTTCATTTCACTATCACTTACCGCCCAGGCAGGCTGGCCACTTTACCAGATGCCTTATCACGTCGGGACAACGTGTACCCAGAGAGGGGGGTGGACTTCATCAGCAAGAATCCTCAGAATTTTCATCAAGTACTTAAGCAAGATGGAATTCAAGAGTCAAGATTCTTCTCAATCAAAGTGGAAATTTTCTCAGATTTAGTTGACAAGATTCAAGAAGAAGTATGGCAAGACAAAGACTATAAAGAAATACTCAAGCAACTAGCAAGAGGTGAATCAGTTCCAGATTATTCTCTTGAACCTCAAGCCAAGTTATTATTATTCAAAGATAGAGTGGTAATCCCAAGCAATGAAGAACTTCAACTCAATATTCTTCAAAAGCGTCATGACTCACCATTGGCTGGCCATCCTGGCCAGGAAAAGACCCTCAAGCTCATCAAGAGGGATTTTTATTGGGCTGGCATGAATCAATTCATCAAGGACTATGTGTCCTCATGTCAGCAATGTTCAAGAAACAAGAACATCCATCACAAGAAGTTTGGATTACTCAAGCCTCTTTCAATTCCATCTGGTCCTTGGAATTCATTATCAATGGACTTTATCACTCAATTGCCACTGTCCAACAACTTTGATTCAATTTTAGTAGTTGTGGACAGATTCTCAAAAATTGCAATCTTCATTCCAACTTATGGCACAATCACTGCTCTGGATTTAGCTCAAATATTCATTAGCCATGTATTTTCCAAGCATGGACTCCCAGTCAGTATTGTCAGTGATAGAGGATCCTTATTTGTTTCATCATTCTGGACTCAATTGTGTCAGCAGCTCAAGATATCAAGATATCTTTCAACTGCCTTTCACCCTGAAACAGATGGACAGACAGAGAGGGTAAATCAGATACTAGAACAGTACCTTCGGATGTATGTCAGCTATCATCAAGATGACTGGTACACCTGGCTCCCTCTGGCTGAATTTGCCTATAATAATGCAGAACATTCATCAACCAAGCAATCACCTTTTTTCACCATTTATGGAAGAAATACCAGCTTTGACTCAATCCATATTTCTCAAGACTCACCGGCTGGAAAGTTATCAACAAAACTCCAATCAGTACAGCAAGTTGTCAAAGAAGAATTAGAGTCAGCAATAAGGAGATTCAAGAAGTATGCAGATAGAAATAGGGCAATTCCACCTGATTTCCAACCTGGGGACAAAGTATGGCTAGCTTCCAAGAACATCAAGACAACAAGACCCATCAAGAAATTATCAGAAAGATGGTTGGGACCCTTTGAAGTTCTTAAGAAGATTGGCAGCCATGCATATCACCTCAAGTTGCCTCAGCAATGGAAGACAGTTCACCCTGTATTCCATGTGTCCTTATTAGAACCAGTCAAGCATTCAACTATCCCAAATCGTCATCAATTGCCGCCACCACCAGTTTTAGTGGAAGAGCAAGAAGAATGGGAAGTGGCTCAGGTTCTGGACTCAAAACTCAAAAGAGGTAATTTATGGTATCTTGTAGAGTGGAAAGGATTCAGTGAAGACCCAGAAAGAACCACTTGGGAACCAGCTTCCAACCTTACCAACTCACCAGACCTTGTCAAGGATTTCCACTCATTGTATCCAGACAATCCTGGTCCAAATACCTCAAGAGTTTGATTTTATGGTGCTTGGTGGGGAGAAGAAGTTATGAAAGTAAGTTCCTCTCCTGGCATGCACCTTTAAGGGGGTATTCTACCCATATGTTGTTGTAAGCATCACCTTGGCCACTTTGTGAGCACTTGTCAATTCTTTGGACAGGTTCAGGAAGCATACAACATCAATACCCTCCATTTGGACCTTATCAAGATATGGCCAAATATTTTCTTTCTTTCTTTTTGTTTCATTTTCTTTCTTTATTATCATTTCATTTTATGCCAATCATCATGATTCAAGACATTCATTACTTCAAGTCATTTACGGCAATTCATTTCAGTAGTCATTTATGGCAAATCATTTCAGAAGGCATTTATGGCAATTTATTTCAGTCTTATGGTGCTTGGTGGGGAGTGGAAGTTATGAAAGTAAGTTCCATCTCCTGGTATGCATCCCTGAGGGTTCTACTTCTTGTAAAACATCACCTTGGCCACTCTGTGAGCATCAAAATGCTTGGTTTTCACTTTTCAGACACTTTTTTGGCCAGAATCAAGCAACTCACCACAAGAAGGACCAACCATCAGGATTTTTCTTTATTTCTTTCTTTACTCTCATTTTCTCTTATTATTTTTCTTTCTTTCTTTACTTGTATAATTTTCTTTCTTTTATTTCTTTAAAGCAGCAGCATCCCCTCCCCAAATCATGTATTGGGAGGTTCCATTATCTTTTTTATTTTTTTTATTTTTTAGTATTTATAAGAGTGGGGATAGAAGCCAAACCAAACACAAACAAGGAAAAGGAAACTAGTTATCTCTACCCAAGTCATCAAAAGTTCTCTGGAAGTCATTTATCAACTCATCCTCATACCAGGCAAATTTTGCAGCCATCTCTTCAGAAGCAGTACCTGGAATAGTCCTGTCATTGGCATACATAATCACCTCTCTGCTATTTCTATCAACCCTCCTGAACAATCTGGCCACAGCATCTTGATTTTCACTAGCCGCGTTGGGATCTTCTCTGGTAACCCAGATAGGCCAATGTTTTCTTCTTTGGAAGACTTGGGCGGCAGGAAACGGCAAAGGGGATAATCCATCTCTTCTTCTGCTGGAGCTGGCCACAGGTTGGAGTTGACGGGAGGTGGTTATGGGTGAGTTTCTAGGCTGTTGAACTGGTGATGGTCTTACTGCTGGAATCAAGGCAGGCCTGATGGTATGGGAAGTAGTTGGTGAAGGAGGAGGAAGGGTTGTAGGAATGGAGGCAAGCATTGGTTGAAAGGTTCTTGGAGTACTGGGAATGACTTGACTTTGGAATCTGGTGTTGGCAAGAGGTTGAGAGGAGGAATTGCTGGATGGCTGGCCACTTGAATGGGGAATAACTTGAACTTCTTCACCATCCAACTCATCACTTCCTTCAGCATCTGGATCTGATGGGGAATCAACAATTCTTCTTAGCTTCTTCACTACTTTCACCACTCCATCAGCATTGGTCCTTGAAATTGGAATTTCTGAGCTGTAGTGGATGGGCCTACCACCAATGGGAATGGACCCTCCAACATTAGTCCATCTGGCCACATCCCTCTGCCTGGAACCAGTCACTACATCAAGATATCAGCACCAATTCAATCAAAATATGCAAAGCACTCACATTGAGAAAATCCAGAAGTGGCATCAGGGGTAGGCTCCTCAAGAATGGGGAATTCCTGCCCATAAGGCCCATCCTTCCTACTCCACAAGTGTCTCTTGACCCGGGACAAAGTTGATCCGGTACGGCGGCATGGCTTCTTCCCAATAAAGCAGAAATGGAATTTTGACGATGGAGGATTGTAATGTTGAAAGCAATCCTTACCCCTGGCCAAACACTCAGTACAGGCAGAATCAAGGACTTCAACTGCTCTGAACCCATCATATGTTTGGGAGGGGTCAAAATGGCCAGAAGACGCCATAGAAGGAGAAGACAATCAACTGAAGACGCCAGAACCATGAAGAATAGACGGTGGCGGTGCAGAAGGGGAAGATTCAGTGAGCTCAGTCAGTTTGGAACTCATAACTGAAGAATATGCAAGCAGAAGATTCAAGACGTCAGAATCAATCCACTCCATATCAAGAAAAAAGGAACTTGACTCAAGGAAATGGGGCCATAACTCAATTATGCCCCCCCTCAAAGCCTCTAAGGTGAAGGTTCATACCCCTTTGGGGCTGAACTCATCACCCAGGGCGTCCCCTGCAACTTTGGGGAGGCCAGGATCTTGATGGTCCTGGACCCCATCAATGGGTCCAGGCCATGTAAGGTAAAAAATGGGTAAGGGCCATTTCTGGACCCCTTGGTCACCCTGGGTCCCCAGCAAATTTGGGCCCAGGGGCTCCATTTTGGTCCTGGGGGCCTCCAATAGCCCCCACGGACCGCGGACCGTAGGATCCCAAAGACTCAAAAGGGCCAAAAAAGGCCAAAAATCAAGATATCGAGGTTTTTCACCAGAGCACCCAAAAAGGCCCATAGGCCATAAAAAAAATCAAAGACATCAAAATCCATCAGAGCAAAGGCCATAGCCCAAAGTGCCTTATAGGGCTGTTAAGGCCATCTCCATGGATTATGGGGACAAGACCCCTTGGAGGAAATTTTTTCAAATGTTTCAATTTTTCAATTTTTTCCAGAGATTTAAGGCTTGCCCAATGAGTACACTTCATATACTCATTGGGCATCATTTTTTGAGCACAAGAGCTCAGTGGTCCTTATTCTGGGATATATCCCAAGGCCACACCCCAAGAGCATGGCTGATTGAATCAAAAGAAAGAATGGCATATTCTGGAAGGAATACTCACTTAAGCTTGGAAAAAGGGGGGAATCAATTGAATTTGGCAGGGAAGAAGGAATGAAGGATTTTCAGGATAATTGTCAAGAGGAAAAGAAAATTAAAAAGAAAATTTTTTGAAAAAATGTGGGGATATTGAGATTCCACTCAACAGTGGCAGGGTATTATGGTGTTCAGGAGCCCACCAGTTTCAAGAGGGGGATACTGTAACAACCATCCATCAGGGGTAAGGGTATTCATTCATACACCCACTCAAACACCTCAAATCAGCAAATCCAGTATCTGCATCAGCAGTCAGTTTCAGCAATCTTCATTCTGAAACATGCATACAGCTTGGTACATCAATACAGCCTGTCAATACCTGTACAGGTTGGATTCACCCAATACAGTTTCAATACACCAGTATGGAACTTTATGATCACTCAAATACACCACACCTCTTGTACAGGTTCTGTACAGCTGTACAGGACCTGTATTGGCCAGACTCAATTCAATCATCAATTTTTCTCATGAAAATTCTTCCTCTGGATCAGGGCTGGTGATTCTCACATATACCAGCCCCTCTTTCTCCCCCCTGGGGACTTTTCCCCAGTTAATTAATTTAGTTTATTTATTATTTTATAATTACTCTTATCCTTATTTTGGGTATTATAATTATTTAATCTTAAGTTAGTCTTTGCATTTCTCTCTTCGCCTGTACAGTATGAGTTGGGTGGCCATATCCTTATTAACCCTTCTCTTTCCATTCTGACAGGTTGAAACAGTGGACTTGGACTTGTTTGTGGTTGGCTCTTCTATTCTTTTACTCTTATCTTTTGTTGCTGCTTTTCTTATATTTATTCTTTAGCAATTTATCTTTAACACTCTTAAGTGTATCCCCTTTTATCTTATCTTTGAGCCCTCCATAAGTGAGTCCCAGTTTACTGAGTGCCAGGCCCTCTTCACTTCGAAGAGCCCCTGTGACAGTATGTTAAATCTTTCCTGTAACATATCCCCTGTTTTTGAGTTCAATATGGATTTATTCTCTTTCACCAGAGAATGTTGGCCATGCTCCTAGTCTGGAAATATCCTTTAAAAAATCTAATTTCTCCAGTGATATGTCTTTGAAATGTATTTAACATTTACTTTGGAAAGAATTTCCCTTCAGTTGAGGTTGAAGAAAGGCTTTGCATATCTGAAGTTGGTTCATAACTCTTATTAATTTGATCCACTTGTGAAACTATTTCCTCCTTAAATTTATTTCTCTCCTTAGTACTTCTTTCTAAGTGTGTACAATGTGCTATCTCTAGCACATGGTCTTTCAAATTTATTAGTTGGTCATTGATATGATTAATGTAAATATTATGCATTTCTTCATTTTGTAACTCAATTCTACTCCCAAATGTTTTTCATGTGTAAGAAATAGACTCAATTCCTGCAGTGTTCCCTGTACAACATTTAGTAAAATTTCTGTCATTTTTTAGCTAATTCATATTTAATGTTGATTTATTGAAGTAATTATCATAATTGTTACGTTTTACATTAATGGTGTAATAAATATGTCTAATTTTATTCATAACTTTTGTGGAAAGGTCCTCTTAATCCTTTCTTGCTCCTTGATGGTGAGCTACATAAGAGTACTTACCATATTAAACACATTGTCCATGGATGAAGTTTCTCATTTGGGAATCCTGTACCCTTGTGGGTAAGGTCTGTTCCAATTGTCTTTTACTTTCCCCTTGTTTTTGTGAGTCTGGGACTTTTCTGCTTGCTCTGAGGTAGCTTGGGATTTTCCTTGGGGAGTTCTATAGCTTCTTGATGCTGCTGGTCCCTTCTTTTCCAAAGATTTGGTCATCTCCAGCTTTTTCTTTTTTTCTACTGCTAAATTACTTTTACTGTTAAACTAATTCTTGATCTTCTTGACCTTGTCCTGGAAAAACATTGGGCTCCAACTTCCTAAGAGTTCTATGGTATTCTTCCAAACCCAAAGCTCTTGATGTGTAAGTGGGATTTCATTCCCCCTGACAAATTCTTGGGAATATTTCCCATGCTTCCTTGTTGGCTGCTCTGAACAAGTTTCTGTACTGAGACTAATAAATCTCTATGACTGCCACATGGAAATAGACAGCCCTTAATACAGTACTATTAATCAGTTTTGGTTCAGAATTCACATCAAAATTTGTGGTTACATACCTTGGGGAATGGGGCAACTTTGGAATTCTCCAAATATGCCTTTATTGAGGAAGGCCTTCCAGTTTTGGCCCTTTTCTTACCTCTTACTCCTTGTTCATATCCATCTGGTTGAACTGAATAATTGCTTCCATTTCTGGTATGCACCATTTTCAAAACTATATGAGATATAAAAAGGCTTAAAACAATAAAACACACACCTTTTGGTGGTTTTTTGGGTAAATCTGCTTTGAATAAAGTGCCCTTTATGGAAATATGGACTTTCCTGCTTTCTTCAGATTCTGGGCTGGTAATTTATCTTTTACCAGGCTTATAATTACCAGATGCAATATTTCCAATCCCAGACACTAAAACATGAAAATTCTAAAGAAAAAATTATTTTTAGGAGATTATTTATAATTTTTCTCTTTTATATTGACAATAATATATCCCTTTCAAGAAAAAATTGATATATCAGATTTTGAATCAAAGAGAATTCAGAGTAACTCAAAGAAGAATTTTATCAGTTTTTGGATGTGAAAAAGCAATTTGTAGATAAATATGAAATCAATCCTCATTCCTCAATGATAAAAGATTTGAAGACAATCTCAAAAATAAAAATATTCTTCTTTGAAAGAATAGGAAAAATTATTAAATTGATATACTTTTAATTTTGATTATTACTTGATGATTCTTTTTAGCTTTAGCTTGTATTATCCCTTTTTCCATTTTTCCTGAAAGATTAAGAAGTATCAATCAATACTTGTACCTTCACAAATTTTTTGATTACCTCATTTCCTATGTGGTATAGGCAATTAGCATAATGATAGCTGGTTGCCATGAGGTAGTTTGATGGATACTAGTTCCAAAAGGGCTTTAACTATGTTTATTTGGCTTATCAATGGTAAATAATTAAGAATTGGAATGGGTACAGGAGTAACATTTGCTCATTACCTCCTTGTCACATCAAAATAGAAGCTTATTTGCTATTTTCTCATGCTTTTAATCAATTTTAACTTGGTAATAAGGTTCCCAAGCGGCTTCAAGAGAGAAATTGGGGAATTATCAGTCATGGATCAATTCTTTGGTGATTTTCACATCTCAGAGGCCTCAGAAGCTGACTACCCTGGCTCTTTTTGATGTCTTTTGTCCCTCTTAGCAATTTTCACATCAAAATTAGTAATTCAGGCTTCAAGACTGATATTTTCTATGGGTGTAGAAAGTCTTCATGTAAGAATATGGTGATATTAAGTGCCATAAGAATTGTATTCATTATTAGGTGTTGAAGTATTTTCCATATTACCACCTCATAGAGTTAATTTATGCTTATTCACCCCATGGAGTTACCCTGGGTTAATTTTTGCTTAGAATCCCAATCTGGCCTTAAATCCATTGATATAATTACTCAAAAAATGTTTATTCATAGCTTTTCTATATGAAAAATGATGAGCTTTGGATATATACATGACTTAAAGATGATTTATATTCCAGAACTTATTTTTATATCAATTGTGGCCGATTTGGGTGTTTACAGTACACCTCAAGGCTCATGACTAGTGATACTTTTCCAAAAAAAACATTTTAGAAGATGTGGGTGCTATTTTAGGTTCTTAGAGCTAGGGGTTTCCAAAAAGGTTTGAGTTTTTGGGCCTTTGAAATCCTGATATTAAATAGACATTGTATTTAGAAAATCTCAGAAATCAATTTCAAGATTTTCTTGAAAGAAATCCAGATTTAAACCTCAAATTAGGAATATTTTACACCCATGATATTCAAAAAATGAAAAACTCTTGCAAGTATTACACAAGAAAACTTAATTTCTTAATTTTAAGTCTCTTTTTTACCGAAATTTCATTTGATGGTTTTTCAGGGATTTCTATACTTTGGGGAAACCATATCGTTTTACTGTTTATTGCTTTCATTCTTTATTCCCTTGAAGTATTTTTATTTGGATAGCTAAATTTCAGATTTTTCAATAATATCGGGTATTATCCAATAAGATCCCTTCATTAGTAAATTAATTAAATTCAATGGGATTTACTGAGAAAAGACATGAAAATATGAAGAGACAATTTTTTCTCTATGTGTAAATTTATTGGCTGTCACAATGCTGTCTTCAAGACCTCAACAAAGGGAACTCTTTCCAAAAAGGCTGTTAAACTGGTTGAAAAATGGGTTAATACTGGAAGTTGTAGATCACATTCCACCATGTGACAATACCCCTGGTTTCAGAGAGCTGTGTCCCAAAGTGCATGTAACTGATGGTATTACCCATGTTATCCTCATGGAGCTACATTAGTCACCACAGGAGCCTACAAGGAACCTCCAAGGGGCAGAACCCTTTTACACCAATGGAATGGAAAATCCAGCAATTTTTGGTTGTTTTTATTGAGACATTCCCTTGTCTCCAGCCAGAATTGAACCAGTGACTTTTTTAACCAGCTTATTGTCACAATGCTGTTTTCATGCTTAGTCTATGATGAAGTTACAATAATACTATTTACAACTTTAACTATGACTGTGACATGGTGAAATCACTTTGAAAAAGTTTTGAGGATAATAATAATGGTTTAAATATGAAGTAGGGAGGGATTTACTATTAATAAATAGTGGTGGTGAGTGCTTTTGAAATCCCTGGGTGCAGTCTTACCAGTTGGGTTACTATAATAAGAGCTACAATATTAAGAATTAAAGTATACCAGACTTGTTTTCCAAGGGTATAGCTGTTTTTGAAATCTGTACTATGTAGTAATTTAAGATCAGGATGGGGATTCCTCTTTTGGGCAGAGAAAGGTCCCTTTTTATCCTGAAAATGGGTGAAAAGGTCCTCTAGACCATTTCACCTGGATGAAGTGAAGCTTTTTCACTTCAGAGTACTGGCTTGTGGCTTTCCACAAGGCCTGTATACTATTTATTGGGCTCAGATGTGGTTTTGAAATCACTGTCACAATGCTGTCTGCCAGACCTCAGCAAAGGGAACTCTTTCCAAAAAGGCTATTAAGCTGGTTGAAAGACCAATTAATACTGTAAAGCTGTAGATTACATTCCACCATGTGACAGTACCCCTGGGTTTAGAGCACTGCATCCCGAAGTGCATGTAACTGATGGTATTACCCATGTCACCCTCATGGAGTTACATTAGTTACAACAGGAGCCTACAAGGAACCCCCAAGGGGCGGAACCCTTGTACGCCAATGGAGCGGAAAACCCAGCAATTTCTGGTTGTTTGATTGAGATCTCCTCTTGTTTCCAACTGGAATCAAACCCATGACATTGGTAACCGTTTTATTGTCACAATGCTGTCTGCCAGACCTCAGCAAAGGGAACTCTTGCCAAAAAGGCTATTAAACCGGTTGAAAGACCAATTAATACTGGCAAGTTGTAGATCACATTCCACCATGTGACAATCACATCTGGCAGTTTTCACCAATACAGGGTGAAAAGTTTGATCTGGGGACCACACAGCCCTATTCTGACATGTATGACATGTAGAATTCTGTACAAAACCTGTATGGTACCCCAGTATTGAGTGAGCTGTGATTATTGAGCTATAAGCAAGCTTCTTCATTCTTTTGACACTTCATAATAATGGCTATGGGATATTATCCCACAGAAAAGGTGTATTGGCCCAATTCTGGGATTTTAACCTTAAAACTGCTATAGATTTGTCCGTTTTTGATATATTGAGCTCAATTTTGGTTCATTTTGTAGCCCTGGATGGTATCTACACAATGGTATCTCATTTGGTATGGGTAAAATTAGATATGGCAAAGTTATGCCATGTACAAATTTTGTTATTCAGATGTATGATTTTCCCAATATCTGTATGGAGCTTGTTTTCTCCATAACTTTTGTTCTGGATGGGATATGGAAAGATTAATGGCACCATCAGATAGCCCTGATTGTGATCTTCCCAAAAAGACACCACTTCAAGTATCTCACACTGAAACTGTAGAAGTTAGATGAGAGGTGGATATTTTATTCACCCTTATTTGACCTTATTTTGGCCATAACTTCTGTAATTTTGGTGTTAGCTCAATTTGGCTAGTATTATTTAATATCCCTGACTTAAAGCTTAAATTTCAATACCCATTTTCTGGGATAGGCCTCTTCCTTGTGATTTCAGATGAGAGGTGAAAATGAAGGTTTAGGTTCAGCAACAACCTTGTGCAGGAATAACTTTGTTATTCTTTGTCCTATTATGATGGGACTTGTATATTTGGAAAGAGGTTAATTTCCTCTCCCTTTTGATAATCCTTTAGCTGATTTGGCTCAGCTCCATGTTTTGGTAGTATCTTAGCTTTACCATTGGTTTATGGTATTTGGCTGTCATGCTTTTGCTCTGGTTTTGAGTCACAGGCTGACAGCTATCTTCCAGACCTCAAAAAAGGGAACTCTTTCCAAAAAGGCTATGAAACTGGTTGAAATACCAATTAATACTGGCAAGTTGTAGTTCACATTCCACCATATGACATTGGCTTATTTAAGCCTCATTTCTGGATTGATTTTTCAATACCTTTTAAAATTGAAATTTATTGGTTTTTGTTGTGTCATTTACCTTAATCTTCTTTTTCAAATATTAAATTCCACTACTTTTTACTAATACTAAATATTCCACAATATTCATAATAATCATTGGTTATATTAAAAGTAATGAATATTCCCATTAATAATTTTCTCATATTTAGTTTTGAATATAATATTTAATGAGGCCTTTATTCAGTTTAAAAAATCTATGAGGTCATTTTTTCATCCTAAATTAATATTTATTTTGGGAAAATAATAAAAAAAGTTTCTTTTCATCTTGATATTTTGATATTTATTTTGGAAATTAGACATTTATTAAATAAATTGGTATTTAGTATTAATAGATTGATACATTAAGATTGGTGATTTTAGTTTCTCCAAGTACTTTTTTGTTTGTCTTACATTTGTGTAGTTCTGTTATTGTGCTAGCAGTTGTGGAAAATTCTACTCTGTGGTCCTGAAATAGAAGTTCAAAATATATATATAAGTTTTGGTACTCATACTTCATTTATAATTTTCATTGTTATTGGATGTTTATAACTGTTAGAACTCATCTTTGATTGAATAATAATTGAGCTTTTGTAAGGTGTGGATATGAAACTTTGATTAAAAATCAAGTACTTTTCCTGTCCTCAAAATTTGTATAAGGTAAAATTCAGTTAAAAATAGTATGAAATATTATTTTTAAGAGAAAACACGCCAATTTTATTGTTTATAACTTTATTAGTATAAAACAATAATATAAAAATTTATTGTTTTACCAACAATAAAGATTTATCCAAAAAATACTCTACAAGAGATATTTTAAGGCTACAAAAGAAATTTCTTCAAGAGCAATTTCAATTGGAATTAATTGAGCAAAGAACTGCAAGCAATTAATTAAAGAACAAAGTCTTTAAAAAGAATATTAAAGAGAAAACACGCCCAAAAGTGACCAGAGTGAATTTGGAAACAAAGTGACAAAGTTTACAGTGATGAAAGATGCTTTAATTCACTTTTGGGGTGGTTCAGGGGTAAAAATGATTATAAGAGTTACAAACAATGATTATAATGATTTTTTCACGTGGTTAAAAGGATTAAAATGATTATAAATTGGTGGTTGGAATCTTTGATTGATTGGTTTAACAGTGTTTAAACTAATTAATAAAAGGAAAAGATTCTAACATAAAGAGAAAAGTGGGGCAAAGAAGAAATTCTTTTATAGCCATCAATTCTCTTACTCCAAAAGTAAAATTTACTCTTGTCAGTCGTGAAAAACAGTCTGACAACAGAAAAGCCAATTATGGCATCATTGAACCCTGGTTTAGACCAAAAAGGGCTGGTTTAAGCCATTTTTAGCCATTTTTAGCCATTTTAGACCCTTAAATCAGCCATTACTATAGCAATACCAGGCCTAGAGCCTTCAAAACACGTCAGAATGTGTGTCAGAGGCGTAGAAACCAGTTAAAACTGTTTTTATTATGATTGTTTTATCTTAAGGGTAGTTTTACCTTCTTGGCAACAGCTAAAACTACCCCAGTTGGTATCAAAACCTCATCATCAATTGAGTCCACAGACCCTGTAACTCAATTCCAGGCCAAAAGTGATGAACTTTTGCGTGAATTTTGACATCCCACGCCTGTCAGCAAGGATTTTGGGGGTCTAGCTCCCCCTTAGAGCTGGAGTTCCTTTTCCCCCCCAAATTTAATCTTTCCAATTTATTTTTCCTTTAATTCCTCATCATGTATTATACTTATAATTTACACATGTAATTCAATTCAATTGTACAGTACAATACAGTAATAATTGACACCTCATATGTAAATCAAAGTTCACTTATGTAATACACGCGCACATTTTGACATTTCAATTGAATTCAATTGAAAATACTTTAATTCCTCATAACTTCTAAACTAAACACAACACCTCAATTTTAACACAAAAATTGATGGTTAACACCACATGTGGTGTGAATTAAATTAAGGTTTTGAGGATTTTCAACTTTTGTATTGAAAATACTAAAAACTTAATTTAAGCTTATTTAGAGTTGAGTTACAAAAATTTCACTCAGAGGTGACCCCACCTGATTTTTTATGAGGAATCCAATGGTGAAATAAAATTTATATGTTTATTTATTGGATAAAAAGTTATAATAAATTTTATTTAACTTTTTTCCAAATTTATTTATTTTTTCACAATTTTGTTAAAATTTCATTTTTACTTAAATTTTTCAAGTATAAATGTAATTTTATATTTACAAAATTTAAAGTAATTTTATTTTTAAATTATAATTAATTTTTTATTTTTAATATAATTTTATATTTATATTTTTTATTTTTATTTTAATAATATAAATAAATTTATTTTATTTATATTAATATGTTATTTTTTATATTTGTGGTCTTTTGGGTATATGAAATTACCTCTAAGGCTCACATTCCCTCCCCCTAAAAAAGAATATTACTTTGTAATATTGGTGTTTCTAGTGTGTCTGAATCTCCTCAGGAGTTTGGTGGCTTCTGGTATATCTTTCTCTTCTAACCATTCATCTTCACAAGTTGGGTCACTGTACCTAACAAGGTATTCCCTTACTTTCTTGGTTCTTAATTTCCTTTCTTTAAGAACTTTGGTTATTTTCTTAGTACCAGATGTCTCAATAGGAGGTATAACTTGGGGAATCTTATTCCTCAAGGGAAATTTCTCAGCATCACTAGATTTTTATGGCTTTATCAAGCTTACTGGAAATGTAGGGTGCTTATTGCTAAGTTCTTCAGATAACTCTACTTCAACAGCATTTTCTCCATGGAGGGCCTTAATCATAAAAGGTCCTGCAAAGGAGTCTTTTAACTTTTTACATCCTTTGATGTTATTGAAGTTAGTGGTGGATACAAGAACTAGGTCCCCCACTTTGAAATCTGGAGTTGCATGAGATTTATCCCATTTGTCTTTAGCATATGCAAAAGAGTCCTCCATGCATCTCACTGCATGCTTTCTAGCTTTGTCTAGCATTCCTTTGAAGCTAGCAGCTGTGGGATGTATTTCAATTAAGTCTTTCCTCAAGGAATCTTGGGGTAACTTGGGGTTCCATCCTTTTTCTAGAATAGCAGGAGTCTGATTGGTACTGGAATGGATTGATGTTTTATATGCTAATTCCAGTGCTGGTAACAGAGTACACCAATCATGGGTAAATCCATCACAATCTTTGAATTCAAGGCCATATGCACAAAATCTTCTCACCATGTCCTCTAAGGTTTGGATCATTCTTTCAGCCAGACCATCAGTTTGTGGGTGGTAGGCTGTAGAGAAAGACAGTTTTGTGCCAAATAATTGGTGAAGATTTGTCCATAGAGCTGAAGTGAATTTGGGATCTCTATCACTGATGATATTTGTAAATATCTCAGTCCATGACACTACTCTATTCCATATCAGAAGAGCTGTATCCATGGCTGTATCATCTTTGTGACATGGTAAAAAGATTGGAGTTTTACTGAATCTGTCCACAATTACTAGGCAAGCATTATAGCTCTTGTCACCTCCTGGTGGTAGGCCAGTTACCCAATCCATATGGACAATTTCCCAAGGTCTGTTTGGTTCTTGGATTTTCATCATATTTCCAAGTCTTTTGCCAGTGGATTTATTTGCCTTTTGGCATCTGTCACAGGTTTTGCAATATTCTGCAACATCTTTTTGCCACATTGGCCACCATATGCAGGTCTTTACTTTCTCTCTTGTTCTGTCCTCAGAAAGATGTCCTGAAAAGGGACTATCATGGCATTCTTTCAGTACAAGATTGATTAATGACCTGTCTACAACTGTCATGACACATGTGTGCTTGGTTCTGTGGTAAATTATACCATCCAGTAGGTGAAATCTCCCTTCATTATAAGATTTTCTCCATACTTCATCCAAGGCATGTATTAGAGAGTTGTCTTTACAGTCTTTGTTAAGTAATTGGCATAAGATGCTACAATTCTTATCTTGAGTGTAACTATTTCTGACTTCTTCAAAGAAGGTGGTGTTCAAGTCTGTAACACTTATTCCTTCTATTGGAATTTGTGGTGAAGCTTCTTCTGGAACATAAGCAGGATTATCAATGTTATTTGGTAATGGCCATCTGCTTAGTCCATCTGCATTCTTATGAATATTCCCATCCTTATGAACAATAGTCATATTGCCTCTGTATTCTTGTATGGCTATTTGCCATCTGAGCATGTGTCTGTTAGGTGTTTTCATGTTCAAAAGTGATTTCACAGCTGTACAATCTGTTATTACTTCAAAAACACATCCCTCTAAGAAATAGTTCAATTTCTCTAAAGCCCAGACAAGGCATAGACATTCCATTTGACTTGCTCCATATCTGGCTTCAGTTGGTTTGATTTGCCTGGATATGAAACATATTGGTCCTTCTACAGGTTTGTCATTTATGATCTGAACTTGGTGAAGTGCAGCACCTAGTCCATCCCCTGATGCATCAATATACAGTTTGAAAGGCAATTTAAAGTCTGGCATCAGTAAGAGTGGAGCAGTGGTCAATGCTTCTCTTAGAGACTCAAAAGCTTTGACTCTGTCAACAGTCATCTCAAATACTGTGTCTTTGTCACACAACTTATAAAGTGGTCTTGCTATGGATGCAAAGTCTTTAATGTGTTGCCTGTAATATCCTGCAAAACCTAAGAATGACTGAATTTCCTTCTTATTCTGAGGCATGGGTTTTAACAATACTGCTGCAACTTTGTTTTTATCAATTCCAAGGGACAAACCAGATACAACATGTCCTAGTGCCTTAAGTTCTTTAAATCCAAAATGACATTTCTTCAAGGAGATTTTCATGTTTACTGATTGGATTTTTGTCAAAACTCTTGATAATCTGTACATGTGCTCCTCCCAAGTCTTTGAACAGATAATAATGTCATCAATGTAAATGATTAACCATCCCTCTGAGAGTTCTTCAGGGAAGATTTCATTCATCATTCTTTGGAAGTGTGAAGGTGCATTTTTGATACCAAAGGGCATCCTTAAGTATTCATACACTCCACAATGAACAATAATTCTCAAGTATTTTCTTGCTCTTGGTGTTACTACATTTTGATGGAATCCTTTAAGGGCATCCATAGTGGTTATATACACTGCTTGAGATATTTGAGTAAGGGCAATTTGGATTTTTGGTATTGGGTATCTGTCTGGAACAGTGTAAGTGTTCAGAGCTCTAAAGTCCCCAACCATTCTGGATTTTCCATTATGCCACGCCACTATGACTGGTGTAGTTATTTCTACTTCCTCATTGTGGCCTACTTTTCTTATTACACCAAGGTCTAGAAGTTCTTTGATATGAATTTCTAGAGCTTCTCTTGATTTTGGACTTTCTGGATAAGCAGGTCTTCTTAAGAGTGGTGGATAAGGTCTCTCAATGTTAAGAATGATGTCAACTTCATGACCAATAATTGCTCCCAGGGGTTCTTTGTCTGTAGCAAATGCTCCTCTGTGGTCATACAAAAGGGAAGAAAGTTCATTTTCTTGCTTATCAGTCAGATGAAGGCTTATTTCAGCCTCATTTAACTGTTCAGACTTGAATTTCTCTAACTCTAAGTTGACTGGTGATACTTTGTTTACTGTAATTTGTCTTTTAAAGGGTAAAAAGGCAAATTTCTGGCGCTTATTGTCTCCAATTGTAAAGTATCTGTCTTTGTTATTATGTAAATCTATCCCATACATGATTAAATAGTCATTTCCCAATATAAAATGGGTACTAGAGCAATTTTCCATAACAACAAATTCAACTGTGATCCTTAAATTCCCATTTATGTGTGGGAATATGACATTGGTCTCAAAGATTCCTAATGCTTTCATTGGGTTACTTGCACTGTTGAATTTTATACCATCAATTGGTAACAATTGGTCTTCAAAATTTGGTACACAAGTCTTAAGAAAAGATTTTCCAACACAAGAGCAGAAGGCTCCTGGGTCAAGCAAAAGTTTGGTGGGCTTGTTGTCAATCACCACTTCTGTTATACAGGAGTTACCAGCTGTATAACCTTTTCCTCTGTTTGGTTTTGTCTTCATAAGTTGTGCATCTTGAACTTTTGATAAATCAACTTGACCATTGCTCAATTGTGGTAAGTGGGAATAAGATTCCATGATGTCAAAAGTGGCATTGATATTTTCTATATCTTTTGAAGATTCAGTGAATATGGATGACTTATCATCTGAATTGTCTTCAATTATGTCTTCCTTTTCAACATCTGGTTCTTTTTCAATGTCAATTTCATTGATTTTCCCCCTTTTTGGACATGTATTGGCTAAATGGGTGGTGCTTTGGCAAATATGGCATTTTCTGACTGTATCTGCAGATTTATATTTAATATTACTAGAATTTTCTTTGGGGTTTTTGTCCACAGAATCTTTCCAAGGTGTATTAAACCTTGTTTTAAGATTCACCCTACTAGAACCAATTTTGGTTCTGGTGGTTACTTCTTCTAGTATATTGATAATATCCTCTGCTGAAGATTGTTCAGTAGTCCTGCTTTTGACAGCATGCTCTAAGTCACCTCCACATTGTCTCAGAATTTTTCTATGGATCATAAATTCTGACATGTCAGGATATAATGCTGTTAATCTGTCCTTTTGTTGGCAAAACCATGGTAAAGCTTTGTCTTTATCAGCATTAAATTTGGCAGATTCAAAGGCTGTTTCAACTTTAAACCTCCAAGCATCATTTGCCCATTTGTTGATGATTTGGGTTTTCCACCAAGTCCAACTCTGGTGTCCATGTGCTTGTCTTATTTTGATGTACCATCTGTGAGCTGATCTGGTAAACAAGGTGTTAAACCTGGCTGTTACCAATCTGTCTGGTAATTCAAAATCCTCTTTGATCATGTCAATACCTCTAATGAATTCCATATGGTCATACTCTCCTTCACCACTGAAGTGAGGCCATTCTTTAAGTTTTGGAACTTCTTTCAAGAGTGCTTGGCCCATTGATGGTTCCAAGTTATGAAAAGAAGTGGATAATTCATTTTTTAATTGTGAATTATCAGGATCCAATACTTGTGGATTTGAAATTCTTGTGCCCTCATTTTGATTTAGAGGTGTAGACATTCTTGGTAAGGTGTTCAGTAATTGTTCAATGTCATTCATTTTACTGTTGCTACACCTTTGGGAATTTCTGTATTCATGTTGGAAGCTTTGTATTAAATTTATTACTTCAATTTTATACATGTCTTCTTTATGTGTAAGTTCTTGCCATAACTCTGTCTGTCTTGTATTATCAGCAGTGACTTGATTCAATTTCATTGATAATTTTGATACTTCTTCTTGTGAAGCATCAAAACACTTTTTCAAGGCAATGGTATATGTCTTTACTTCAGTAAATGAATTTGAAATGTCATCAAGGACTTTCTTGTTATCTGTCTTGATAATATTTATGGCTTGTTTAATTCTTGTTTCAATTATGTCATCAATATTGAATTTAGAATATTTATCTGTTAATTCTTTAATAATGGCAGATTGTTCATTTATTTTATTGTTAGAAGAATTATCATTATTGGAATTTTTAATTGTTCTCAAAACTTTTTCAAAACACATAAGTGTTTCATTAATTTGGCACAGACTCAGGTTGTTTGTTTTAATGTTGTTACAAATGGTGTCATTTTTATCAGAAAGATGTTTTTTCACGTCATTTATAGCATTATACAACTCTGGGATGGAATCAAATATGTCAGAAATCATTTCTGGAACCTTAATCTGGCTTCCTCCTTCTTCTGTAATTCCATCATGGTTCTGGCCATCTGAAATACATTTTCCATGGCATCCTGCTGAATCTTTGGGATTCTGTAGCCCTGGCTGTAAGGTTTTGGGGCTGGTGCCTTCCCTTTGCCCTTGTTTGGAGTTTGTGGCTGCTTTTTCACGTTGGAATTGCTGCTGCTGGCCACTGGGGCTGTTTTTGGCACTGGTTTTGGTGGTGGAGGGTTGTTTTTCCTCCATTCCAGTGTCAAAAGCATCATGTTTTTCTTCTCCATCAATGGATGCCATCCATTGAGCAATTTGCAAGTGTTGGGATGGCCCAAGAATTTTCTTACTGTCAGGTAAGAATTCATGCAATTCTTCCACAGGTCTGCAAGGATCTGGTACTCTTTGAATTGAAGTGCATTGTTGTATGCACTGTGGCTGGCTTTGTATATGTCCACAGAGGCTTGTTGTGGCGGTGTCAGCTCTTTTTGAAGGTAAAATGGTATTATCAGCTTCAGAATGACCCATTTTAGTTGTTTGGAAGTCATCAACTGACCCTTTTCCTTCTGTACCTGGTTGGCCTCTGCCATAATCACGTCTATTACCTTTTTGGGAGCTGCTTGAGGGGTTGTAGCTGGCTCCTGACCTGGTTGAAGGCATAATTATGGTTAAAAAGGCTTAAAATAGTATTTTTACGTCAAAAACTTACTATTGGCCAAATTTTTAGCTTTCTGAAGGGTATTACTTATGTCCAAGTTAATTAATTCAGAAGATATTGGTTCAGGTTGGTTATTTTGAGTCACAATAACAGTACTATTATGATCAGAATTAACAGTACTGGCAGGGATAATGCTGGTTACTGTTGAGGCTGTTTCAATGTTTTCTTGTCTTACCACGTTGTCAGACACTAAAATTAATGAAAAAGCCAATTAATTAAGTAAAAAAAATGGTTATTTCAAAAAAGAAATAAAAATATAAGCCTCACTTATAATATGAAAAAAAAAATATTTTTTAAGGATTTTTTGGATTATAAGTATTTTTTATATGTTTTTTAAATTTTTCAATATAAGAAAAAAGATTTAAAAAGAGTAAAAAAATATGTCACAGGTAAAATATCACGGCTGGGCCCCCAAATGTAAGGTGTGGATATGAAACTTTGATTAAAAATCAAGTACTTTTCCTGTCCTCAAAATTTGTATAAGGTAAAATTCAGTTAAAAATAGTATGAAATATTATTTTTAAGAGAAAACACGCCAATTTTATTGTTTATAACTTTATTAGTATAAAACAATAATATAAAAATTTATTGTTTTACCAACAATAAAGATTTATCCAAAAAATACTCTACAAGAGATATTTTAAGGCTACAAAAGAAATTTCTTCAAGAGCAATTTCAATTGGAATTAATTGAGCAAAGAACTGCAAGCAATTAATTAAAGAACAAAGTCTTTAAAAAGAATATTAAAGAGAAAACACGCCCAAAAGTGACCAGAGTGAATTTGGAAACAAAGTGACAAAGTTTACAGTGATGAAAGATGCTTTAATTCACTTTTGGGGTGGTTCAGGGGTAAAAATGATTATAAGAGTTACAAACAATGATTATAATGATTTTTTCACGTGGTTAAAAGGATTAAAATGATTATAAATTGGTGGTTGGAATCTTTGATTGATTGGTTTAACAGTGTTTAAACTAATTAATAAAAGGAAAAGATTCTAACATAAAGAGAAAAGTGGGGCAAAGAAGAAATTCTTTTATAGCCATCAATTCTCTTACTCCAAAAGTAAAATTTACTCTTGTCAGTCGTGAAAAACAGTCTGACAACAGAAAAGCCAATTATGGCATCATTGAACCCTGGTTTAGACCAAAAAGGGCTGGTTTAAGCCATTTTTAGCCATTTTTAGCCATTTTAGACCCTTAAATCAGCCATTACTATAGCAATACCAGGCCTAGAGCCTTCAAAACACGTCAGAATGTGTGTCAGAGGCGTAGAAACCAGTTAAAACTGTTTTTATTATGATTGTTTTATCTTAAGGGTAGTTTTACCTTCTTGGCAACAGCTAAAACTACCCCAGTTGGTATCAAAACCTCATCATCAATTGAGTCCACAGACCCTGTAACTCAATTCCAGGCCAAAAGTGATGAACTTTTGCGTGAATTTTGACATCCCACGCCTGTCAGCAAGGATTTTGGGGGTCTAGCTCCCCCTTAGAGCTGGAGTTCCTTTTCCCCCCCAAATTTAATCTTTCCAATTTATTTTTCCTTTAATTCCTCATCATGTATTATACTTATAATTTACACATGTAATTCAATTCAATTGTACAGTACAATACAGTAATAATTGACACCTCATATGTAAATCAAAGTTCACTTATGTAATACACGCGCACATTTTGACATTTCAATTGAATTCAATTGAAAATACTTTAATTCCTCATAACTTCTAAACTAAACACAACACCTCAATTTTAACACAAAAATTGATGGTTAACACCACATGTGGTGTGAATTAAATTAAGGTTTTGAGGATTTTCAACTTTTGTATTGAAAATACTAAAAACTTAATTTAAGCTTATTTAGAGTTGAGTTACAAAAATTTCACTCAGAGGTGACCCCACCTGATTTTTTATGAGGAATCCAATGGTGAAATAAAATTTATATGTTTATTTATTGGATAAAAAGTTATAATAAATTTTATTTAACTTTTTTCCAAATTTATTTATTTTTTCACAATTTTGTTAAAATTTCATTTTTACTTAAATTTTTCAAGTATAAATGTAATTTTATATTTACAAAATTTAAAGTAATTTTATTTTTAAATTATAATTAATTTTTTATTTTTAATATAATTTTATATTTATATTTTTTATTTTTATTTTAATAATATAAATAAATTTATTTTATTTATATTAATATGTTATTTTTTATATTTGTGGTCTTTTGGGTATATGAAATTACCTCTAAGGCTCACAGCTTTGATAAGAAATTATGAATACAAACCAAAAGATAATCATTATATAATGACCTATTGGTATATTTTGAAACTTTATAAAAGTTGAATTTAACAAAGCTTTCAGCTTATTATTATCCTGGTCTTTCTATACCAGAAAAAAATCTTAATTTCCTTGGTATTTTGGAAAAAGGTCTAAAAATAATGGGCACATTTTTAAATTCTCATGATATAGATCATGATCATTTTCACCAAATGAGCTGGTTGTTTGGTATAACAACCTTCACTCCTACCTCAATCTTAATCTTCATTGAAAAGCAAAAGTTAAAGTATATGATTAAAAATCTGAATGAAATCAATTGACCTCATAAAAATTGAATTTATTAATATAGAGTAGTGAGCTAATATATTTTAAGTGCCATTTACTTTTAGTATAATGAATTCAGTAATAGTATATTAAATAGAGATCCATGGATATTATTAACTAAAAAAAACTCTTTTTATGCCACATATTATGATTTTTCCAATCCTTCAGCTCTAGATTAACTATTATTAATTGTGGGTTCCATGCTTTTTCCTTGATTCTCAAAATCAAGTTCCATGATCAAATCTCCCTTTATGGTTGTTTTTTAGTTTGTAATTTTCTCTAGTTGTCAATATGAATCTATGAAGTAGCTTTTAAATACTATGACTATGAGTTTGAAATAGTAAATAAAGTGATTTTACAGCTAATGAGTGCTCCACTATAATTACAGTGATGGTTAATTTTTCTCGAATCCTGTGTTTTAGTGTTTATGAATTTGTTAATTAAAATAAAAGCTACAACAATTATAATTCTAATTATAACCTGGTCATTTTCAAAGAGTACTATTTTGATTGAAAATATTATTATTTAGGAATTCAAGAGCAGGATTAGGATCTACCTTTGGGAAGAGAAAGGTCCCTTTTGGTCCTGAAGAGGGATGGAAGAGCCTCTGGACCTCACCACATAGGAGGTGTCAAGGAATTTTAACTCTCACTGGTGGTCCTGTGGCTTACACAGCCCTTTATAGACTTCATTGGGCTCAGATGTAGTTTTGAACCCACATCTGGTCACGTTTCTCCAATACAGGGTATAATTCTTTATTTGGGGTCCTCACAGGCATGTTTTCACAGGTCAGACATGTAGGATGCTGTATGGAATGTGTCATTGGACCTCATATTGGTAATACTATGAGGTATTGGAGTATAAAAAAGATTTTTTGTGACTTGGACACCACATATTCATATTCATGGGATAGTAAACAACTGGGTTGGTATTTTGACCTGAAAAGTGCCATAACTTTGTATTTTTTTAAGATATAGGGCTCAAAATTGGTTTATTTTGTAGCTCTTGATGAGTAAAGAAAAGTTTTTAATAATTTGATATTACTAACATTAGATATAAAAAATCTAAATAGTATTCACATTTTATAATCGAGTTTGTATTTTTGATAAAACCTCTATCAAGCTATTATCTTCGATAACTTTCATCTTAGAGGTGATATGGCGTGGTGGAGGGTACCATTCAAAAGCTCATATTATTCTATTTTTACAAATACCCCACCTTTTGTATTTCACACTAAAGCTGTATAAGCTAGCTTGGAGGTGGATATTTTGCTTATATTTGGCCATAACTTCTGTAGTTTTGATGCCACCTCCATTTGGCTGGTACCACTTGATATCCCTGACTAAGATATTCAGTTTTAACACCCATTTCATGGGGTTCTGCCCCTTTATGTATATTTTATATGAGAGGTGAAAGCTACCTCTTATTCTCAGCTCTGGCCTTTGGCTGGAATAGGTTTTTCATTCCTTTTCCTATGGTTATGGGAGTTGTGTATTTGGAAAAAGGTTACTTTACTCCTTCCTTTTAAGGACATTGTGAGATATTTTTTCTCAAGTCACTTCTAGGGGGAAATTTTCTCTACCATTGGCTTATGTTATTTTTATTTCATACTTTTGCTCTGGTTTTGAGTCACAGGAAGACACTCTTGGAGAAAAAAATTATTTCTTTTTCTTTTTGTAAAATTATATTTCAAGTTGATGTAGGATTTCACCCTTTTTAAGCTGTTTGATTTGCACACATTTTTCTTTTTTTTAATAGAATGTTCTACTTTTCATTCTATTATATCCATGAGCCGAAAAATATCAATCTCAAAGGAGGTTCAGCATTTAGAATATATACTGGACTCAGGCTGGACTTGAATTTCAATTTTAACCAGGCATGGAGCTTAATTTTGTCAGCTCCAGAAGATCTTTTTTTCATAATATAATTCTATTTATAATTAATTAAACTGTTTCAAATATGCAATTAAATCACATCATAGAAATTATTAAGTTTTGAAACAATACGTTTTAATGAGAAATCCAAGAAACTCTATATAAAGATTTCCTCAAGGCTTGAAAGCTCAAACTATTACAAAATGAATAAGGGAGGATAGATGCATTAAAACCAGATCAAAAGCATCATTAATCTCAATTTTCAATGGTAGATTCCTTATTTGAAGATTAATTCCAACAACTCACAACTAAGGCTCTAGAGCTAGATGGTTCTTATTCTTCAAATTTATGGAAAGCAGAACTCCTCCCCAAAATTACCTTGTTATTACAATAAAAATATGAAACATTAAGAGCTAAATAATCCACACATACAATTTCTTCCAATTATAAATATCTCTTTAAGAAATGAAAGTCATTCAGGATTCATATTTTCATTTCTTATAAGTAGAGCTCAAACACAAACTCGTTTAAATTGAGATTGAAGATATTTCTATCACACCATGGAAACATACCCTGAATGAATTTTGGTCAATAAATTACTATTTTTTATCCTGCTTTAAATGAAAATTTTAATATAAAAAATGAAACATACTAAATTCTTTGTTTGAAATATAATGAAATGATTTTAACCTGTAAGCAATATATTCCCTTGTTTTTTTATTTCAATGCCATATTTAAATCAAAAATTACATCTTTTTACTTACTTATTTTCATTTGAGGAGAATCTAATTCCTTTTACAACTAAAAAATATTCTGAAAGATGTATTACTTTATTTGAAACTACTGTTCAATAACTAACACATTACAATGAAGATTATATTTTAGACAATTAATAGAAAAAAAATATTTCTTAATTATTGAAATGAAGCTTCTCATTCAATAAAATTTGAGAATGGTTTTTATGACAATCATTATAATTATGAAGGTTTTATAAATAATGTTTTACTTGGAAAGCTTGGGCAAGAATAAAAATTGAAAACAATATTAAAAAAGAAATATTTTTGATAAAATTTGAATATGACTTGTTATATTATTTTCTGATGAATCTCATTTAGCCATTGGATTCCCCATAAATTTGATCTTCGGCCACCTCTGGGTCAAGCTTTTTTACCTCAACTCTGAACCAGCTTAAATTAAATTTTTGGGATTCCCCATATGAAAAGATGAATATAATAGAATTTAATTTTAGTTAAAACTACATGTGATTCTAAAAAGCATTCTTTGGGTCAAAAATAATTTGTAGTGAGTAATTTAGAATTTATGAGAAATTGAAGTATTTTAAATTGAATTTTGGGAATATTAATTTGTATTTCATGAGTGAACTGAAATTCAAAGAAAATTACTTTAGAGTTACAGTTCTGTACTTTTATTTTTATATTTAATTACATTGTCTGAAGTCTGTTTATAGTATATGTGGAGAAATCAAATACAAAAATTAAAATATTTATATTTCAAAGGGAAAGTGATCATAGCTCCAAGGGTTCCAAACCAGCCCCCCAGCACCACCACCACAAATCCCTTCCCACAGGATTGGGATGTAAAGCCACATTCAATATTTTGTTACCTTTGGCCTTAAATCAACTAATAAGGTCTTTTACTCAATCAAGAATGTGGTTCTTGTATCAAGCATGTCAATTTTAAATTTTTCTAAGCCTGTAAAACTACCCTTTAGAAAAGACAAAATTCACCAAAAAAGTTTTAAAATCTTCAAATGTTCTTTATACACATTATAGCAAGGCCTCGGGACCTGAGACAGACAGTTACTATAGTAATATCTGTTTTCTTGAACTAAACTGGATAAAACCAGCCCTTATGGCCAAAACTAGGGTTCAGTAATGAAATTATTGGCTTTTTTTGTTGTCATTATGTTTCTCATGACTGGTGAGAATTTTCACAAGTTTTTAGGAGAAAATTTGAGGCTATGAAAGAAGCCCTTCTTGGCCACATCTTGCCTTCCCATGCTAAAATAGTTTCCTTTTATGAGTAGCTTTATTACACTTAATCCAATCGATAAAATGTTTTAATTGCCATTTTGAATCATTTCAAAGATCTTTACCATTTCAAAAAAATGTTATCTTTTTTGTAACTCTTTATAATCTCTCTACCCTTGCGCCACCAAAGAAGTGAATTGAATAATCTTTCACAACTATAAACATTCTAGCTTTGGTTTCAAACTAAATCTGGTCACTTTTTGATATCCTTTTTAAGGACTATTTTCTAATATTAACTTCCTTCAGTTCTTCTTTCAATGAATCCCGATTTAAATTTCTCTTCAAGAAATTGTTTTTAGAGCCTTTATGGATAAATTTTCATTGTTGGTAGAATAATAAATTGTTCTTTATACTAACAAAGCTGAAAGAAATTAATCTGGGTGTATTTTCTCAAAAAACTCCCAATATCAGTATTTTTGTTAAATCCTACCATATCCAGCCTTTTAGGTCATTAAAATTACTTTCTTCTTAATCAAATCTAAATATCTTTATCTTTAATAAAGAGAGCTCATACAGGATTTCTTTGGAATCAAACTTCCATATTATTTGAATTATTTTATACTTCTAACACTTCAGTATTATGGACAATCATTTTGGTGTGTCAGATATGGATAGAATATTGCACTCAATTGGGGCACACTGAATTTGTGCGTACCAATATTCTCCATAGGCATAATGGTTAATACTGAAATTAGGTTTTGGATTTTTAAAGTGGCTTGGACCCAGAAAAGTAGAATATTGAGCTCTAATTGGAACTAGGTTTGACCCAGAATTTCAATATCTGTTGCTTTTCCAACATCTTTTAAGCCACTGGAATATTGAGGAATTTTAAGTTTTTATCCTTTTTCATTTTGATTGATAAGTTATAAGATATTTTCATTTCCAAAAGAATGAAAGCTATGATAAACTTAATCATCCTATACTTTGAAATTATGTTACATTTTTGGATTATCTCATTTCAAATAAGGCTCATGGATTTATTCTGGGTGAACCCCTTTCCTTTAGTACTATATGATTTGGCCTTGTCCTCTTATAATATTTATTTTTTCAAAATTTGAGAAACAAATAGATTTTTCCAAAGATTTTATTCAAAAAATAAATCATCAAGAAAATCTACAATTTTTTTTCTTATTAATTTATTCATTTTCATTTTGATCATTTTTTTTAAAAAAAATGGTAGGACTCAATTGAAGTCTCCTCATTAAGAAAAATCCTATTTTTCAATTAATAAGTAATATCATTTTATTCTTTCTTCTATTTTTTATCTTGGTATATTTCATGACTTTCAATTATATATTTTTGTGTTTTTTGTGGAGTTTTTTTGTTAAGAATTTAAGTGAAGATCTCTGTCAATCCTTTTAATGTAAAAGAATTTTGACATTAGTACTGTAAAAATATCCATACAGTATACCCTTTCACCATGCAGGAATTTTAAGAGACTCTTAGTGTAAATTATTTCAAAACAAATAAAATAAAAATGATATTGATAATTCATGATAATAAAACAATCACAAAATGATAAATACAATAGAATATAGCTATTAAAATCTAGGAAACTTTCATTCTTTCCTCCTACCTTGCAGAGATGAATTCCAAAAAATCAAAAATAAGAAAAAGGATCAATATCATAAAGAAAAAATTAACAAAATACACAAAAAGAGCTACATATCCTGTTCCTCAAACCTTTGAATCAATTTTCATTTTTTTGATGAATTTTTTCTGTTATTCTCTTTGGGCTTTTTAGAAAATATTTTGTCAAAGTCTTTCTTACAATTCTTTATGGAAAACATTTGAGAAAAAGGAATTGAAAGATATAAGTCAGGAAAGTAATATTTTGAGATCATTGAAGGTAAAATAAATCAATATTGTTATTATTCCTAAAAACTTGAATTTTAATAAAACGTTTCCCTCAAAGATTCCAGGAAGATTAGATAAACAGAATGAATTTTTTCTCCAATTGCTCTTTTTGTGGCTCTCTAAATAAGGAAAACAGTTTCATTTGAATTTACTATGTTGAAAAAAAGGTAAGATACAGCTTTAAAGCTGATTTTTTGATATATAACGTCTTTCATTAGTATTATTAATTTCACAAAGAATTAAACCCAGAGATCAGATATTCATTCATCCACTAAATAATAGATTTATTCAGCTTAGTTAGTCAAAAATTTATTTTATAGAAAGAAATATTTATAGTGGAATAAAAAAATCCTTAACAGGAATGTATGAATATATTTTTTTTATAAAATTTTGGGTAAATATTCAGTGTGAGGTGTAATGAGAATAGCTCAAATTTTGGGAAGAAAAGTTATATGATGAAGGGAATTCAATTTTATTTGTCTATAAAGTGATATGTGTATCATGTCTGTAAGGTGTGGATATGAAACTTTGATTAAAAATCAAGTACTTTTCCTGTCCTCAAAATTTGTATAAGGTAAAATTCAGTTAAAAATAGTATGAAATATTATTTTGAAGAGAAAACACGCCAATTTTATTGTTTATAACTTTATTAGTATAAAACAATAATATAAAAATTTATTGTTTTACCAACAATAAAGATTTATCCAAAAAATACTCTACAAGAGATATTTTAAGGCTACAAAAGAAATTTCTTCAAGAGCAATTTCAATTGGAATTAATTGAGCAAAGAACTGCAAGAAATTAATTAAAGAACAAAGTCTTTAAAAAGAATATTAAAGAGAAAACACGCCCAAAAGTGACCAGAGTGAATTTGGAAACAAAGTGACAAAGTTAACAGTGATGAAAGATGCTTTAATTCACTTTTGGGGTGGTTCAGGGGTAAAAATGATTATAAGAGTTACAAACAATGATTATAATGATTTTTTCACGTGGTTAAAAGGATTAAAATGATTTAAAAGTGGTGGTTGGAATCTTTGATTGATTGGTTTAACAGTTTTAAACTAATTAATAAAAGGAAAAGATTCTAACATGAAGAGAAAAGTGGGGCAAAGAAGACATTCTTTTATAGCCATCAATTCTCTTACTCCAAAAGTAAAATTTACTCTTGTCAGTCGTGAAAAACAGTCTGACAACAGAAAAGCCAATTATGGCATCATTGAACCCTGGTTTAGACCAAAAAGGGCTGGTTTAAGCCATTTTTAGCCATTTTAGCCATTTTAGACCCTTAAATCAGCCATTACTATAGCAATACCAGGCCTAGAGCCTTCAAAACACGTCAGAATGTGTGTCAGAGGCGTAGAAACCAGTTAAAACTGTTTTTATTATGATTGTTTTATCTTAAGGGTAGTTTTACCTTCTTGGCAACAGCTAAAACTACCCCAGTTGGTATCAAAACCTCATCATCAATTGAGTCCACAGACCCTGTAACTCAATTCCAGGCCAAAAGTGATGAACTTTTGCGTGAATTTTGACATCCCACGCCTGTCAGCAAGGATTTTGGGGGTCTAGCTCCCCCTTAGAGCTGGAGTTCCTTTTCCCCCCCAAATTTAATCTTTCCAATTTATTTTTCCTTTAATTCCTCATCATGTATTATACTTATAATTTACACATGTAATTCAATTCAATTGTACAGTACAATACAGTAATAATTGACACCTCATATGTAAATCAAAGTTCACTTATGTAATACACGCGCACATTTTGACATTTCAATTGAATTCAATTGAAAATACTTTAATTCCTCATAACTTCTAAACTAAACACAACACCTCAATTTTAACACAAAAATTGATGGTTAACACCACATGTGGTGTGAATTAAATTAAGGTTTTGAGGATTTTCAACTTTTGTATTGAAAATACTAAAAACTTAATTTAAGCTTATTTAGAGTTGAGTTACAAAAATTTCACTCAGAGGTGACCCCACCTGATTTTTTAAGAGGAATCCAATGGTGAAATAAAATTTATATGTTTATTTATTGGATAAAAAGTTATAATAAATTTTATTTAACTTTTTTCCAAATTTATTTATTTTTTCACAATTTTGTTAAAATTTCATTTTTACTTAAATTTTTCAAGTATAAATGTAATTTTATATTTACAAAATTTAAAGTAATTTTATTTTTAAATTATAATTAATTTTTTATTTTTAATATAATTTTATATTTATATTTTTTTATTTTTATTTTAATAATATAAATAAATTTATTTTATTAATATTAATATGTTATTTTTTATATTTGTGGTCTTTTGGGTATATGAAATTACCTCTAAGGCTCACATTCCCTCCCCCTAAAAAGGAATATTACTTTGTAATATTGGTGTTTCTAGTGTGTCTGAATCTCCTCAGGAGTTTGGTGGCTTCTGGTATATCTTTCTCTTCTAACCATTCATCTTCACAAGTTGGGTCACTGTACCTAACAAGGTATTCCCTTACTTTCTTGGTTCTTAATTTCCTTTCTTTAAGAACTTTGGTTATTTTCTTAGTACCAGATGTCTCAATAGGAGGTATAACTTGGGGAATCTTATTCCTCAAGGGAAATTTCTCAGCATCACTAGATTTGTATGGCTTTATCAAGCTTACTGGCAATGTAGGGTGCTTATTGCTAAGTTCTTCAGATAACTCTACTTCAACAGCATTTTCTCCATGGAGGGCCTTAATCACAAAAGGTCCTGCAAAGGAGTCTTTTAACTTTTTACATCCTTTGATGTTATTGAAGTTAGTGGTGGATACAAGAACTAGGTCCCCCACTTTGAAATCTGGAGTTGCATGAGATTTATCCCATTTGTCTTTAGCATATGCAAAAGAGTCCTCCATGCATCTCACTGCATGCTTTCTAGCTTTGTCTAGCATTCCTTTGAAGCTAGTAGCTGTGGGATGTATTTCAATTAAGTCTTTCCTCAAGGAGTCTTGGGGTAACTTGGGGTTCCATCCTTTTTCTAGAATAGCAGGAGTCTGATTGGTACTGGAATGGATTGATGTTTTATATGCTAATTCCAGTGCTGGTAACAGAGTACACCAATCATGGGTAAATCCATCACAATCTTTGAATTCAAGGCCATATGCACAAAATCTTCTTACCATGTCCTCTAAGGTTTGGATCATTCTTTCAGCCAGACCATCAGTTTGTGGGTGGTAGGCTGTAGAGAAAGACAGTTTTGTGCCAAATAATTGGTGAAGATTTGTCCATAGAGCTGAAGTGAATTTGGGATCTCTATCACTTATGATATTTGTAAATATCCCAGTCCATGACACTACTCTATTCTATATCAGAAGAGCTGTATCCATGGCTGTATCATCTTTGTGACATGGTAAAAAGATTGGAGTTTTACTGAATCTGTCCACAATTACTAGGCAAGCATTATAGCTCCTGTCACCTCCTGGTGGTAGGCCAGTTACCCAATCCATATGGACAATTTCCCAAGGTCTGTTTGGTTCTTGGATTTTCATCATATTTCCAAGTCTTTTGCCAGTGGATTTATTTGCCTTTTGGCATCTGTCACAGGTTTTGCAATATTCTGCAACATCTTTTTGCCACATTGGCCACCATATGCAGGTCTTTACTTTCTCTCTTGTTCTGTCCTCAGAAAGATGTCCTGAAAAGGGACTATCATGGCATTCTTTCAGTACAAGATTGATTAATGACCTGTCTACAACTGTCATGACACATGTGTGCTTGGTTCTGTGGTAAATTATACCATCCAGTAGGTGAAATCTCCCTTCATTATAAGATTTTCTCCATACTTCATCCAAGGCATGTATTAGAGAGTTGTCTTTACAGTCTTTGTTAAGTAATTGGCATAAGATGCTACAATTCTTATCTTGAGTGTAACTATTTCTGACTTCTTCAAAGAAGGTGGTGTTCAAGTCTGTAACACTTATTCCTTCTATTGGAATTTGTGGTGAAGCTTCTTCTGGAACATAAGCAGGATTATCAATGTTATTTGGTAATGGCCATCTGCTTAGTCCATCTGCATTCTTATGAATATTCCCATCCTTATGAACAATAGTCATATTTCCTCTGTATTCTTGTATGGCTATTTGCCATCTGAGCATGTGTCTGTTAGGTGTTTTCATGTTCAAAAGTGATTTCACAGCTGTACAATCTGTTATTACTTCAAAAACACATCCCTCTAAGAAATAGTTCAATTTCTCTAAGGCCCAGACAAGGCATAGACATTCCATTTGACTTGCTCCATATCTGGCTTCAGTTGGTTTGATTTGCCTGGATATGAAACATATTGGTCCTTCTACAGGTTTGTCATTTATGATCTGAACTTGGTGAAGTGCAGCACCTAGTCCATCCCCTGATGCATCAATATACAGTTTGAAAGGCAATTTAAAGTCTGGCATCAGTAAGAGTGGAGCAGTGGTCAATGCTTCTCTTAGAGATTCAAAAGCTTTGACTCTGTCAACAGTCATCTCAAATACTGTGTCTTTGTCACACAACTTATAAAGTGGTCTTGCTATGGATGCAAAGTCTTTAATGTGTTGCCTGTAATATCCTGCAAAACCTAAGAATGACTGAATTTCCTTATTATTCTGAGGCATGGGTTTTAACAATACTGCTGCAACTTTGTTTTTATCAATTCCAAGGGACAAACCAGATACAACATGTCCTAGTGCCTTAAGTTCTTTAAATCCAAAATGACATTTCTTCAAGGAGATTTTCATGTTTACTGATTGGATTTTTGTCAAAACTCTTGATAATCTGTACATGTGCTCCTCCCAAGTCTTTGAACAGATAATAATGTCATCAATGTAAATGATTAACCATCCCTCTGAGAGTTCTTCAGGGAAGATTTCATTCATCATTCTTTGGAAGTGTGAAGGTGCATTTTTGATACCAAAGGGCATCCTTAAGTATTCATACACTCCACAATGAACAATAATTCTCAAGTATTTTCTTGCTCTTGGTGTTACTACATTTTGATGGAATCCTTTAAGGGCATCCATAGTGGTTATATACACTGCTTGAGATATTTGAGTAAGGGCAATTTGGATTTTTGGTATTGGGTATCTGTCTGGAACAGTGTAAGTGTTCAGAGCTCTAAAGTCCCCAACCATTCTGGATTTTCCATTATGCCACGCCACTATGACTGGTGTAGTTATTTCTACTTCCTCATTGTGGCCTACTTTTCTTATTACACCAAGGTCTAGAAGTTCTTTGATATGAATTTCTAGAGCTTCTCTTGATTTTGGACTTGCTGGATAAGCAGGTCTTCTTAAGAGTGGTGGATAAGGTCTCTCAATGTTAAGAATGATGTCAACTTCATGACCAATAATTGCTCCCAGGGGTTCTTTGTCTGTAGCAAATGCTCCTCTGTGGTCATACAAAAGGGAAGAAAGTTCATTTTCTTGCTTATCAGTCAGATGAAGGCTTATTTCAGCCTCATTTAACTGTTCAGACTTGAATTTCTCTAACTCTAAGCTGACTGGTGATACTTTGTTTACTGTAATTTGTCTTTTAAAGGGTAAAAAGGCAAATTTCTGGCGCTTATTGTCTCCAATTGTAAAGTATCTGTCTTTGTTATTATGTAAATCTATCCCATACATGATTAAATAGTCATTTCCCAATATAAAATGGGTACTAGAGCAATTTTCCATAACAACAAATTCAACTGTGATCCTTAAATTCCCATTTATGTGTGGGAATATGACATTGGTCTCAAAGATTCCTAATGCTTTCATTGGGTTACTTGCACTGTTGAATTTTATACCATCAATTGGTAACAATTGGTCTTCAAAATTTGGTACACAAGTCTTAAGAAAAGATTTTCCAACACAAGAGCAGAAGGCTCCTGGGTCAAGCAGAAGTTTGGTGGGTTTGTTGTCAATCACCACTTCTGTTATACAGGAGTTACCAGCTGTATAACCTTTTCCTCTGTTTGGTTTTGTCTTCATAAGTTGTGCATCTTGAACTTTTGATAAATCAACTTGACCATTGCTCAATTGTGGTAAGTGGGAATAAGATTCCATGATGTCAAAAGTGGCATTGATATTTTCTATATCTTTTGAAGATTCAGTGAATATGGATGACTTATCATCTGAATTGTCTTCAATTATGTCTTCTTTTTCAACATCTGGTTCTTTTTCAATGTCAATTTCATTGATTTTCCCCCTTTTTGGACATGTATTGGCTAAATGGGTGGTGCTTTGGCAAATATGGCATTTTCTGACTGTATCTGCAGATTTATATTTAATATTACTAGAATTTTCTTTGGGGTTTTTGTCCACAGAATCTTTCCAAGGTGTATTAAACCTTGTTTTAAGATTCACCCTACTAGAACCAATTTTGGTTCTGGTGGTTACTTCTTCTAGTATATTGATAATATCCTCTGCTGAAGATTGTTCAGTAGTCCTGCTTTTGACAGCATGCTCTAAGTCACCTCCACATTGTCTCAGAATTTTTCTATGGATCATAAATTCTGACATGTCAGGATATAATGCTGTTAATCTGTCCTTTTGTTGGCAAAACCATGGTAAAGCTTTGTCTTTATCAGCATTAAATTTGGCAGATTCAAAGGCTGTTTCAATTTTAAACCTCCAAGCATCATTTGCCCATTTGTTGATGATTTGGGTTTTCCACCAAGTCCAACTCTGGTGTCCATGTGCTTGTCTTATTTTGATGTACCATCTGTGAGCTGATCTGATAAACAAGGTGTTAAACCTGGCTGTTACCAATCTGTCTGGTAATTCAAAATCCTCTTTGATCATGTCAATACCTCTAATGAATTCCATATGGTCATACTCTCCTTCACCACTGAAGTGAGGCCATTCTTTAAGTTTTGGAACTTCTTTCAAGAGTGCTTGGCCCATTGATGGTTCCAAGTTATGAAAAGAAGTGGATAATTCATTTTTTAATTGTGAATTATCAGGATCCAATACTTGTGGATTTGAAATTCTTGTGCCCTCATTTTGATTTAGAGGTGTAGACATTCTTGGTAAGGTGTTCAGTAATTGTTCAATGTCATTCATTTTACTGTTGCTACACCTTTGGGAATTTCTGTATTCATGTTGGAAGCTTTGTATTAAATTTATTACTTCAATTTTATACATGTCTTCTTTATGTGTAAGTTCTTGCCATAACTCTGTCTGTCTTGTATTATCAGCAGTGACTTGATTCAATTTCATTGATAATTTTGATACTTCTTCTTGTGAAGCATCAAAACACTTTTTCAAGGCAATGGTATATGTCTTTACTTCAGTAAATGAATTTGAAATGTCATCAAGGACTTTCTTGTTATCTGTCTTGATAATATTTATGGCTTGTTTAATTCTTGTTTCAATTATGTCATCAATATTGAATTTAGAATATTTATCTGTTAATTCTTTAATAATGGCAGATTGTTCATTTATTTTATTGTTAGAAGAATTATCATTATTGGAATTTTTAATTGTTCTCAAACCTTTTTCAAAACACATAAGTGTTTCATTAATTTGGCACAGACTCAGGTTGTTTGTTTTAATGTTGTTACAAATGGTGTCATTTTTATCAGAAAGATGTTTTTTCACGTCATTTATAGCATTATACAACTCTGGGATGGAATCAAATATGTCAGAAATCATTTCTGGAACCTTAATCTGGCTTCCTCCTTCTTCTGTAATTCCATCATGGTTCTGGCCATCTGAAATACATTTTCCATGGCATCCTGCTGAATCTTTGGGATTCTGTAGCCCTGGCTGTAAGGTTTTGGGGCTGGTGCCTTCCCTTTGCCCTTGTTTGGAGTTTGTGGCTGCTTTTTCACGTTGGAATTGCTGCTGCTGGCCACTGGGGCTGTTTTTGGCACTGGTTTGGGTGGTGGAGGGTTGTTTTTCCTCCATTCTAGTGTCAAAAGCATCATGTTTTTCTTCTCCATCAATGGATGCCATCCATTGAGCAATTTGCAAGTGTTGGGATGGCCCAAGAATTTTCTTACTGTCAGGTAAGAATTCATGCAATTCTTCCACAGGTCTGCAAGGATCTGGTACTCCTTGAATTGGAGTGCATTGTTGTATGCACTGTGGCTGGCTTTGTATATGTCCACAGAGGCTTGTTGTGGCGGTGTCAGCTCTTTTTGAAGGTAAAATGGTATTATCAGCTTCAGAATGACCCATTTTAGTTGTTTGGAAGTCATCAACTGACCCTTTTCCTTCTGTACCTGGTTGGCCTCTGCCATAATCACGTCTATTACCTTTTTGGGAGCTGCTTGAGGGGTTGTAGCTGGCTCCTGACCTGGTTGAAGGCATAATTATGGTTAAAAAAGGCTTAAAATAGTATTTTTACATCAAAAACTTACTATTGGCCAAATTCTTAGCCTTCTGAAGAGTATTACTTATGTCCAAGTTAATTAATTCAGAAGATATTGGTTCAGGCTGGTTATTTTGAGTCACAATAACAGTGCTATTATGATCAGAATTAACAGTACTGGCAGGGATAATGCTGGTTACTGTTGAGGCTGTTTCAATGTTTTCTTGTCTTACCACGTTGTCAGACACTAAAATTAATGAAAAAAGCCAATTAATTAAGTAAAAAAAGGATATTTCAAAAAAATAAATAAAAATTTAAGCCTCACTTATAATATGAAAAAAATTATTTTTTATGGGTTTTTTTTGAATTATAAGTATTTTTTATATGTTTTTAAATTTTTCAATATAAGAAAAAAGATTTAAAAAGAGTAAAAAAAATATGTCACAGGTAAAATATCACAGCTGGGCCCCCAAATGTAAGGTGTGGATATGAAACTTTGATTAAAAATCAAGTACTTTTCCTGTCCTCAAAATTTGTATAAGGTAAAATTCAGTTAAAAATAGTATGAAATATTATTTTTAAGAGAAAACACGCCAATTTTATTGTTTATAACTTTATTAGTATAAAACAATAATATAAAAATTTATTGTTTTACCAACAATAAAGATTTATCCAAAAAATACTCTACAAGAGATATTTTAAGGCTACAAAAGAAATTTCTTCAAGAGCAATTTCAATTGGAATTAATTGAGCAAAGAACTGCAAGCAATTAATTAAAGAACAAAGTCTTTAAAAAGAATATTAAAGAGAAAACACGCCCAAAAGTGACCAGAGTGAATTTGGAAACAAAGTGACAAAGTTAACAGTGATGAAAGATGCTTTAATTCACTTTTGGGGTGGTTCAGGGGTAAAAATGATTATAAGAGTTACAAACAATGATTATAATGATTTTTTCACGTGGTTAAAAGGATTAAAATGATTTAAAAGTGGTGGTTGGAATCTTTGATTGATTGGTTTAACAGTTTTAAACTAATTAATAAAAGGAAAAGATTCTAACATGAAGAGAAAAGTGGGGCAAAGAAGACATTCTTTTATAGCCATCAATTCTCTTACTCCAAAAGTAAAATTTACTCTTGTCAGTCGTGAAAAACAGTCTGACAACAGAAAAGCCAATTATGGCATCATTGAACCCTGGTTTAGACCAAAAAGGGCTGGTTTAAGCCATTTTTAGCCATTTTAGCCATTTTAGACCCTTAAATCAGCCATTACTATAGCAATACCAGGCCTAGAGCCTTCAAAACACGTCAGAATGTGTGTCAGAGGCGTAGAAACCAGTTAAAACTGTTTTTATTATGATTGTTTTATCTTAAGGGTAGTTTTACCTTCTTGGCAACAGCTAAAACTACCCCAGTTGGTATCAAAACCTCATCATCAATTGAGTCCACAGACCCTGTAACTCAATTCCAGGCCAAAAGTGATGAACTTTTGCGTGAATTTTGACATCCCACGCCTGTCAGCAAGGATTTTGGGGGTCTAGCTCCCCCTTAGAGCTGGAGTTCCTTTTCCCCCCCAAATTTAATCTTTCCAATTTATTTTTCCTTTAATTCCTCATCATGTATTATACTTATAATTTACACATGTAATTCAATTCAATTGTACAGTACAATACAGTAATAATTGACACCTCATATGTAAATCAAAGTTCACTTATGTAATACACACGCACATTTTGACATTTCAATTGAATTCAATTGAAAATACTTTAATTCCTCATAACTTCTAAACTAAACACAACACCTCAATTTTAACACAAAAATTGATGGTTAACACCACATGTGGTGTGAATTAAATTAAGGTTTTGAGGATTTTCAACTTTTGTATTGAAAATACTAAAAACTTAATTTAAGCTTATTTAGAGTTGAGTTACAAAAATTTCACTCAGAGGTGACCCCACCTGATTTTTTATGAGGAATCCAATGGTGAAATGAAATTTATATGTTTATTTATTGGATAAAAAGTTATAATAAATTTTATTTAACTTTTTTCCAAATTTATTTATTTTTTCACAATTTTGTTAAAATTTCATTTTTACTTAAATTTTTCAAGTATAAATGTAATTTTATATTTACAAAATTTAAAGTAATTTTATTTTTAAATTATAATTAATTTTTTATTTTTAATATAATTTTATATTTATATTTTTTTATTTTTATTTTAATAATATAAATAAATTTATTTTATTTATATTAATATGTTATTTTTTATATTTGTGGTCTTTTGGGTATATGAAATTACCTCTAAGGCTCACAATGTCAATCTTACTTCCAAAATATTTCCAGATAATTTCTATGGAATATATTAAAATGACCTAGTCCCAATTGATACTTTCATCTGTATTCTTTCAAAGAGAACAACAAATATATTAAGATACTCTTTCTGAATATTTTATTTTGTAAAGGTGCCATGGATATGCAGAAACATAATCATAAATACGAATTTATTTAAAGAATTTTAGTTCCTTTTGATTCAGTTTTGGATTTCATTTCTATCTGGTAGTACTTTTTAGCTTCAGGACGCTGAAAGATATCTTTATATATCAGAATCAAGATATAGAGCTTGATAAAATTCCATCTTCTTTTGTATTTTATGTTTGAAAAAAAATCAGAAAGAAAACCAGGTCAATATCACTATTCATTAAATTATCTTCATGCTGGTATCCTTTTCTTATAGCTACGCAATATTTATATTGTTTTAAGGTGTTTATTCATATCCACAATGGAAATTTTATATTTTGAGCCATGTTCTTAGGTGATATTTATGGTGAAAAAAGTCTCAAATATTTCTCCTCATTAATTTAACCTATTTATATTTCCAGTTATGAAGTATTTATGAGTTATTTGAATCGTGTTTAATTAATTCAAGTCCAAAAACCATTGAAAACTATACAAACTGTGTATTTAAGCATATAAATCAATTAGAAAGAATATCTAAGAGTGATTAACCTCAAGATAATCAATAACAGAGTCCATAGCACTGTAAAAATATGATCCAAAAACAAATTGAATGAAAGCTTTTTTAAGAAATAATATTGATCTTTGAGAATGATTTAATGAAAGTAAGCTCAATATACATTTTTAAAAATCACCACAAAATAATTTTACTAGCTAAATAGAGGATAGAGAAAATTTACTGAAGGGGCCCTGAGAAATTTTGACAAAATATTACCCACTAAGAATCTTCAAATGGGAAGTAAAGTTATTGAGATAAAAAAAATTTTCTGAACTGAATAATTGATATGATATATAAATTTTTCCCCTTATTATGAGATACTTCAGCTATGTAAACTCAGAATAACCCAAATATTTTGAATTTTCATGATGAATGTACATGCTATTGTACACAATCTCTCATTTTTCTCATATAAGAATAATCCCCAAAATATGGCCTGGGATCTTAAGAAAAAAACCTTTCATTATTGAAGAAAGACCACATATTTTCCTTGCCACTCTTATTACTCATTGATGTAATTTACTTCAGCTTCACTCAGAATTTTGAGATCCTAAGATACTGGTGATCTTTATTTAATAAGAAGACCATTTTAGTATGTTTTTATATTAAAGTCATATTTTTGATTTAAATTGAACAAATTTACTTTTTCTTCTAAGATCCTGTTTCTCAAAAGAGAGAGAAAAATAGACACATACGACTTATAAGTTGATAAAACCTTTTTTGGGATTGAAAACCTTGATCAAAATGCATTTGTTTCACAAAACTGTAATGGATATTTAAGCCAGCTCATTCATTAATCAATTTCTTTAACTGATCAAAGCTTCTTCCAGAAAAAGAGATCTTATCATAAGCTTATTCACTCATTTTTTTAACATATGTGGAATGGAGAAAAAGTATTTTTCAAAATCTGTCTATGTGTGGGGAGATCTATAAAAAAGAAATGAAAATATTAATTTTTGTCTCTTTAGTTATTTCAATTTAAATAAAAAAATAAATTGTTTCCAATGTAAAATATTTTTTGTCATGTAGCTTTGAGCTCTTGATCTTTTATAATTGCTACCAAACACTCATATTGAGAAACTGAACTGCAGATAAATTTCTTGCAAATGTGGCGTGATCTTTTCCCAAACCTTCTATTTTTAAATTTTCTTTCAAACCCATCTTCTAATATTTCTGAAGCTTATCTACTTTGTTGATTTCCAAATGAAGAACCTGCTATCAGGTTTAGCCACTTTTTGCATGGTGATTGAGGATAATTTCTCTTTTGAGATTGGCTTCATTGAAAAATATCCAAGAAGATTTTGAAATGGGCCTTTTATTCTTTTTTTAGACTGAGAACAATTTTCAATTGATTAGAAAGCCAAAAAATAAATTTTTTCAAGGTTTCAATAGCTTTATGGTGATTAAGTTCACTCATTCCACAAAAGTTGAAATATCATAGCAGTTTTCAAGACTCTTATGCTTTTGAAATCTGTCTTAATGATCCCAAAAGACTTGTAAAAAAGAATTTTGAAAAATATCCAAACCAAAAATAAATTGCATAATAGGAAAATTATACTTTTCTGTCCAAAGCTTTAGCCCTCTTGATATTCGAAAGAATTTTTACAGAATAATTTTTCATATTTCTCTTTTCTCAGGTTTCAAATAAAAATAATCCTTTAAGTGTTTCATCTTTTGAGTTACAATATGGATCACATATCAAAGGCTTTTTCACTGGAGAAAAAAATATTTTATAGCCATTATATAGGTGGTTTGAATTCTTTGACATTTTAGACTATTTTTACATTATTGGTAAGCTTAGATTTCAATATTTAAATTTAGATTTCTTCCCTCAGGGTTGGAGCTATTTATTAGTGACTTTGAATAAGCGAAGATAGATTTCTGTAATAAGCTTATAAAAGAGGTGGCTCATTAAAAAATTGTGTATTTTTAAGATGTTAATTGAATCTGTGAGCCTTAGAGGTATTTTTATATACCCAAAAGACCACAAATAACAAAGAATGTTATAATTATAAATAAATAAACTTCTTTATATTATAAAAATTAAAATATAAATATAAATATAAAATTTATATACACAATTAAAATTCCAATTATAATTTGAAATTATAAATACAGTGAAATTTGAAACTTAGAAAACACATTTCTGATTGAAAAAATTAAGTAAAAATAAATTTTCAATGAGAACATTAAGCTTAAGATACTTTTGGAAAAAAGCTAAATGAGAATTATCATACCTTTTCATTCAATGAGTAAGCTTATGAGAATCATTTCACCATTTGATTCCTCATAAAAAATAAGGTGGGGTCACCTCTGGGTAAAATTTCTGTAACTCAATTATAAATAAGCTTAAATTAAGCTTTTAGTATTTTCTTTATAAAAAATTAAAATCCTCAAAACCCTATTTTAATTTGCACCACATGTATTGTTAACCATCAATTTTTGTGTTAAAATTGAGGTGTGGTGTGTAGTTTAACAGTTATGTGGAATTGAAGTATTTTCAATTAAAATTTCAAAATGTGTGCATGTATTACATAAGTGAACTTTGATTTACATATGAGGTATCAATTATTACAGTTGTGTTCCTTCAAAACTCAATTGAATTAGAAATGTAAATTACAAGTATAATACATGATGAGGAATCAAAAGAAAAATAAATTGGAAAGATTAATGTTGGGGGGAAAGTTATCATGGCTGAAAGGGTGCCATACTCCCCCAAAATCCCCACTGACAGGCATGGGATGTCAAAATTCATGCAAATGCTCATCACTTTTGGCCTGGAATTGAGTCACAGGGTCTGTGACCCAATTGATAATGAGGTTTTGATACCAACCAGGGAAGTTTTAACTGTTTCCAAGAGGATAAAACTACCCTAAAGTTACAACAGCTTTTACTGGTTTTTATCTCTCTTAAACACATTCTGATGTGTTTTGAAGGCTTGAAACCAAGTATTGCTATAGCAATGGCTGATTCAAGGGTATAAAATGGCTAAAACCAACCCTTTTTTGGTCAAACCCAGGGTTCAATGATGACATAACTGGCTTTTCTGTTTTCAGAGTGTTTCTCACGACTGAAAAGAGTAAAATTCATCTTTTGAGTAAAAAAATTGGTGGCTATAAAATAATGTCTCCTTTGCCCCACTTTTCTCTTCATGTTAGAATCTTTTCCTTTTATAATTAGTTTCAACACTGTTAAGCCAATCAATGGAATATTCCAACCACCCTTTTCATATCATCTTGAACTTTTTATTCATGTGTAAAAATGATTATAATCATTTTTACCCTTGAACCACCCCATAAGTGAATTCAAGCATCTTTCATCACTGTTAACTTTGTCACTTTGTTTCCAAATTCACTCTGGTCACTTTTTGGTGTTTTTTATCTTGAAAAATCTTTTTAAAGACTTTTTTCTTATGTTAATTTCCTGCATTTCTTTCTCAATTAATTCCAATTGAAATTTCTCTTGAATAAATTTCTTTTTGTAGCCTTAAATATCTCTTGTAGAGTATTTTTGGGATACTTTTTTATTTTTGAAAAGCAATCAATCTTTGTGATACTATTGTTTTATACTTATAGAGTTAAAGACAATAAATTTGGCGTGATCTCTTATAAAAATCTCAAATCTTACTATTTTTAATCATATTGTACCTTACACAAATCTTTGGGACAGGAAAATTATTTGATCTTTAATCAAAGTTTTATATCCACACCTTACAGAATCAGATATTGTGTATATTTTCTTTGAGAACCATACCTCAACTTCACAAAATCATTAGAAACATTCTGAAAGTTATTTCGTGATCTTTTTATTCCAAAGATAAAAATATAGCACATATGACGATATTTTGAAAGTCAAGTGAATTCAGATAAAAGTAGTAAAAGAAAAGAATTTCTTTCTTCTTAAACTCCTAAAGACTAAGTCATCATAAATATTTTTTTCAATATATCATCCATTTCTCAGTAGCTTAAAGCTATCTAATAGATACCAAAGTATGTACTATAGATAGGTATGTAAATGGGAAAATTTGACCAAATTTGAAATACTATTTTTCAAATGAATAAGAGCTGAATTTGTAAAAAGCAAGTACTCATGGTTTCTAAAAAAAACGTTACTCAAGCTTCAATTTTATTTCTTTAAAATATAAAAATTTGTTGATATAAAATGAGCAAGCTCTGTTTATATTATTTCAAGATAGATATTCTTTTTAATAGGACAGAAAATTCAAAGATAAATACTGTTTTCTTCCATTATTTATTTGAATATACCCTCAAATATATGAGCCTTTTCTCTCATGAGATAGTCATTTCAGAATCCTTTTTGAGATACTTTTTACACTTTCCTAGTAAGGAGAAAGATTCAAGTTCTACTTGTTTCAAAGTTTTATAAAATGAATATCAGTAATATGCCAAAATTATGTTAATTTTGAGTACCTTCATCAATATTATGTATTATATCCATTAGTTTAAATTTAACTAGTCCTTGCTCAAGTGCTTGGATCACTATTTCCATTTGTCTCCCAATTAGTTATTCTTAAGGGGGAAAAGACTTTACAAATTCAAAGATAAACTTCAAGCTTCCTGAAAAGTGACCATTGCTTTATTTTTAAAGGTTTATTATTTTACCTGTTAGCTCAAACAAAAAAATTAGAGCTCCTTGGAAGTACTTGAAAATACTACTCCAAATTTCATGGAAATTTGGTGTTTTCACCTATTTTTGTGGTAAAAAGCACTTCAGAGACCTTGAAATTCCTTTCAAGGCCATCTAATTTACATGTCCTCAACAAGAGTCATTGAAATCCACAAAATGGGCCCTTTAGGTCTCATTTGTTCACTCTTATGCTTCATTGTTATTTATTTTTTAAATATATTGAGAAATGCAGAACTTTTCTACTTCATATTTGAGCCATAGCATTTCTATAAACCTAGGATATCTGATGACACAAAATCTGAAAATCCTGACCCTATCCCTGCACAATAGAAATAAAACTCAAACCCAAATTTTTTCACATTTGAAATACTCTTACTCAGGCTCATCACTTATCCAGAGATTAGTTCAATAAAAGCTCTTATTTTATCAATTTTCAAAGAGTTTTTCTTCCCCTGATCAATAGAACCAAGTGCAAGCTTAATTAAAACTTAAATTTGTATATTTTATTCAGCTTTCATCTTGTAATTTTAAATATGGAGGATTTATAAACTATATAGTTAAATAAAGCCATACATATCTCCAATGATATAGCTATAGTACTTTCATTTCTTGAGAAATTGGCTTCTCTTGAGATCTCAGTATTACCAATAATGTCTTATTATGACGAATATCTCTGTACCTTTCTTAGAATGCAGAATTTAAGGCTTGGGTAATTTTTTAAGCATCTTTATCATTTAAACTTCTTTTTTACCTCTATTGAGAAACAAAAATGAAAAGCTTCTTTTGAAGAATCTAAAAATAACAATAATTTCCAGTTGGAAAAAATATTCTGGAGGAAACAGGTTACTTCAAACTTTTAGATTCTTTTGCCTAGAATCTCAGGAGAATTCAAATATGGAAGCTATGGCTCAACTCCAATTTTCTTTATTTCTATCAGAAATTGAAAAATACTATTTTTTATCAAGTATACAGGTAAATTTTGAATATAAATACTTATACTGAATATTAATTGGAATTAAAACAATTTTTTTCCGAAATCTTGTATATTCCACAATAACTCAAGGTAAAATAGTGATTCCTCAAATTTCATATTTATATTTATTGAGGTAGATAGCCACTTTCATAGAACATTATAAATGTTAGGTTGATTTTTAATAAGCCTATGGTTCATTCTGAAGCAACAACAGGTTGATTTAAGATCAACAATAGGTTGATTAAAAAATAAATCACAGTTTGATTTGAGACTGACCATAGGTTAATTAAAACCAACCATATGTTGATTTAAGATCAACCATATATTTATAAAAAGTCAAACACAGGTTTATTAAACCTCAACCACAGGTTGATTAAAAATTAACAACAGGTTCATTTAACATCAAACGTAGATTGATTAAAATTCAACCAAAGGTTGATTTAAGATCAACCGTAGGCTGATGAAAATTTACCCACAGGTTCATTCAACATCAATCATAGGTTTATTTAAGATCAACCATATGTTTATTAGAAATAAACCACAGATTAATTTAAAATCAACCATATTTTGATTAGAAATAAACCACAGGTTTATTTAATATCATCCATAGGTTTATTTAACAGAAACAATAGGTACAATTAACATAAACCATAAGTTGACTTGCAAGTTATAGTCAAATAATCTTGTTTTGGTGTTGTAACTCTCACTAATTGGTACTCTTATTAGTGAGTATCCTTGATCCAAATAACATTGGAATATTCAATATCCGAATTCACAATATAATGGACCATCTATTTGGAATTAATCTAATATTCATATCAATATTTTCTTATATGATAAGCTCTTATGTCGTCACCAACAGCACATAAATACCCTAATATTTGTGCATTATTTCCTCACAAAAATTGAAGCATCATATCTAAATTTATAAACTTCAGGTCCACCATCCCTTGAGTACAGCCTTTCTCAGAGCTCAGTCAATATGAAGTACAGTAGTGGATTGTATTAATAAATAGAATCAGAAGACCATATTTCTGGGGAATATTATTTTGAAGGCAATTATTATGTGATTTCCAAATATAGTGGTATTATTATATATAATAGTACTCCATAAAGCTTTAATAATACATCTTCAAAGAAGCGAAATATCCAAGCCAAAATTTATTTATTTTTTTGGATTTAGTCAGGTGCTGTCCTCTGATTATCTCTTGTGAAACTTCAGGTGTGTTTCTAGCACTTCTAATTTGGAAAAACGAACTTCTCATGAGTAATGGGTTAAGTCCAAAATAACTTTTGGATTAACTTACAAGATTAGCAAGAAATATTTTTCATTTTTCGAAAAATTATTTATTTGATACTTCTTATACAGCTCAGTATTAATCTAGAAACTATCAGAAAAAATCTGCAAAATTTAAGCAATCATTAATTTTTATGGTATGGGAAATTGAGTTTTTGGGAGTTCAAAAACCCAGGTCCAGTTTATCCCAATATTGGAGGCAAGATATTGGAATTAAAAAACAAATTGATACTCAAAGATCTGGTTGACCTTCATGTTTACCTTTTTTGATCTTTGAATCAACAAGGCTGCAAAAGGTTTAGCAGTTCCTAGCATAAAATCTCATTTGTCCAAAAGTATGGCTTTTGGTCACAACGGAATTAGAATCGTACCTTTATAAAAATAACTATTCATAAAGAAATTTGAGAGCTTACCAATTGATTACTCCCTTTTTTGTCCAATAAATTTTTCTATTGATAAATATTAGACATGGAGTCATATATCCATTATTATTAAATGGATAAATCCAGTGACTCATATCTTTTTCAATTCTCTTGTGCCATTTGAGGTGAGAGTTAATTTTGATTATTACCATCTCATTACCCAATTATTCTTATTTTAGTTCGTAGAGGCTGAATGGGTCTCATCTTGTCTTGCTTTACAATTGAGACTTTAGGATTCATTCATAGAAAAAGGTATGAACAAGTACCAATACAGTAGTATATACAGGTGATAATTTTGGAAAACACTTCGCAATGATGATTAATTTTCAGTGCAAATAGTATCTGGTATCAATATAACATGGTATCAAGATCACTCATTTCATTGGTTTGATTTTCATTTTCACAACTAAGTAGAAAAGCCCATTCTTACAAGGGTCAACTACCCAATGAAGACTGTGATTTATCTGATTAATATCCATTAGTAACCCACTCCATCATTGAATATATCTATAATCAAGTTACTTCTAGTGCTTATTAGCTTCATGGATAGTTCTTTAAATATATTTGGATTTAATTTCAGCATTAATTCTATTTTTTCATTTATTTTCAAACAAGAAAGAATCAAGAACATTAGATAATAAACTACTAATATATACCAAAAAATTGAAAATTTTTGCATTGAATAAAGCCACAACTAATACACAGGACAAAAGAATTGTTAGGAATCACTTTTGGGTAATTATAATGAGAAACAATACTATCACGACCAAAGAGAGTTAATACTGGTAATTAGACCTCCAGGTGATTTACCTGATCCAATGCACAATAGATTTTTTTTATTAACACATTACTTATCAGACCTTTCAAATTCATCACTTTACATAATAGCTTTCATTATATTATGAGATCTATTTTTTCACACCTGTGGCTCCACTAAATCAAAAGAAATTTCAATAGAAGCCTAAAACAACCCTATTATGTGATGTAGCTATTTTCTCAAGAAATCTCAAAGACCACAAAAATGAGAGTTTACACTCTAAATATACACCAGCACTTTTCAAACACACAGATTTCAATGAAAAAAGTATGTATGGTGCACCATTTAATTTTCTTAATCAAGTGCACCCACAAAACATTTTTTGATGCAATACTATTGGATAATTGTGAATTTACTTATTAATTTTGCAATTGTCAGTCCTACCACATGGGCATGCATTCAAAGAATCAAACAATAAAATACAAAAATCTTTTCAATTGGAAGTTTCTAAGAACCCATTAGTTGCCATGCTTTTAAGTCCAAGATACCAAGAATGTTTTTTAAACAACCCATATTTCCATGCAATTTCACCAAATATTTCATCAATATTTGGGAAGGGGGGCACATTTTTATTATATCCACCACTAAAATGGATTTTTCTTGAGTATAATTCAGACTGTCATTGAGATATTTTAGTGGATTCAATAGCCGAAAGCTCAAATACTTGAAGCAGATTCCAATTGAGGTGTCTCTTAATTTACTTAAATCTCAAGATGATTATGCAGAAGGAAAACTAAAAAAACACCCAATGGCTAAAAGTGATTGCATTGGATATTGGAGGTTATGCTTATTTAAGGTGTGGATATAAAACTCTGACCAAAAACTAAGTAATTTCCCTGTTCTCAAAACTAGTATGAGGTAAATTTATGTAAAAAATAGTGATTTTCAGATTTTTGGGAGGAAATATGGAAAAACAATTATTAGTATAAAGAAATAGAATCATGCATATTTTTGAAAAATAAGACTGTGAAGATTTATTCTTCTTAAAGAAAACAAAAATTTATCCAAAATACTCAACAAGAGATATTTATGGCTACAAAGACTCTCTCTTAAAAATATATTTGAATTGACTTTAATTGAGAAAAGATATTAAGGAAGTTAGTATTAGAACAGAGTCTTCAAAAATTATATTCAAAGATAAAAATTACCAAAATTTATCAGAGTTAATTTGAAAACAAAGTGACAAAGTTAAAAGTGACAACTGATGCTTTATGTCAGCCTGTGACTCAAAACCAGAGCACAAGCATGATAGCCAAAATACCATAAACCAATGGTATAGCCAGAATACCACCAAAACATGGAGCTGAGCCAAACCAGCTCAAAAGGTATCAAACAAAAGAGGAAACTCACCTCTTTCTGAAAATATAAGTCCCATCACCATAGGACAAAGAATAACAAAGTTATTGCTGAGCATAAACCTTAATTTTCACCTCTCATCTAAAATATAGAAGGAGAGGCTTAACCCCATCAAATGGGTACTCAAAATGAAGCTCTAAGCTAGAGCTATCCAATGGTACCAGCCAAACTGAGCTAGCACCAATATTACTGGAGTTATGGTCAATTTCAGGCCAAATAAGGATGAACAAAACATTCACCTCTCATCTAACTTCTACAGTTTTAGTGTGTGATACTTGAAGTGGGGTCTTTTTGGAAAGAGCACAATCAGAGCTATATGATGGGGCATCCACTTCCCCATATCTCAACTACAGCAGATGTTATGGGGCAAACAAGCTCAATACAGCTTTTTGCCTAAAACATGCATATGTACAAAACTCTTGTACATGGCATACCTTTGCCATATTTAATGATAGCCATATCAAATAAGGTACCATTGTGTAGCCCACATACAGGGCTACACACTGGTTCAGTTTTGAGGTTGATATCTTAAGAACTGACAAAGCTATAGCTGTTTTAAGGTCAAAATCCCACATTCTGACCAATACAGCCTTACCATGCGATAATATCCCATAAGCATGAATATGAGGTGTCAAATAGACAAAGAAGCTTGTTTTTACTTCAATACCTCATATTTCAGTCAATACTGGGGTCCCATACAGCTTCTTTACAGCATTCTACGTGTCATACACATCAGAATCAGGCTGTGAGGTCCCCAGATGAAACTTTTCACCCTGTATTGGTGAAAACTGCCCATATGTGGTTTCAAAGCCACATCTGAGGCCAATACAGGTTATACAGGCTGTTTGCCAACCACAAGCCAGTACTAGAGAGTGAAAAAATCTTCACTTCCTCTACGTGGAAAGTTCTAGCACCCTCTCCACCCCATTTCAGGATAAAAAGGAGGCTTTTCACAGCCAGATTTGTCTCCTCATCCTGCTCTTGAATAACCTATGTAGTAAACTGTCAAAAACAGTTTTACTCTTGGTTAATAATCAGGTATAATTATAAATCTTAATTATTGCAGTTTTTTATTATTGTAACCCAACAGATAAAGCTGCACCCAGGGCTTTCAACAGTGCTCACCACCACTATATTATATATAGTAAAGCCCTTTTTATCTTAAATTGAATTATCTTTAAACCCTTATAAATCTTTTTTAACCATTTTTACCGTGTCACAAACATAGTTAAAGTTGTAATTAGTCTGTTTACACCTTTATCATAGTTTCATCCTGACATTTTGGGGGCCTGGCCGTGTTTTAAACTTGTTTTGGACCTTATAAGTAAGTTTTTTCTCTTATTCTTTATTTTCTGACAATTGTTTTATATTTTCAGGCGTATTTTCTTTTAAAAATATATTTTATATTTATTTTTACTTTAAATACTCATATTATAAGAGTACTTACCACGTGGTTAATACCCACTGAAACCTTTATTTTTGGCATGTTTACATATAAAAACACATAAGCCATCAACAATTCCTGTATTCTTGATTGAATAAGGACACCTCAGACTGAAAAACCATCAGTTGAGGTGTGTTTAAGTGTATTTTTAACTCAATTACACTTATTCAGATTACACTTGAAAACCACAAGTGTATCTGTGGGATACTGGCACACAAACAGTGTGACAGGGTACCAAAAGCTGTAATTCTGATGTGGAATTGTTGACTCAATTACACTGTCATTATACAGGGCATATTGTAGTAACATACAAGCCCAGAGGCCAATCCTAGACATGCAAAACCAGCATTTTGGAGAAGTCTTAACTGACATAAGCCCTCTTTTTCCTGCCTTGATTCAGTGGAAGAAAATTACATCCCACTTGAGACCCAGTCACAGGCCAACACACCAGTCACACCCTCGGAACCAGAGGGAAGCAAGGGCAAAGGAAAGAGGCACAGTGAAGGTCTCATCACAGCCAAGAAGTGGACTCTAATAGCCACTCAGAGGAGTAAAAAACCACAAAACTCTGCATCAATACAAGGTAAACCAACCTTAACCACTTATACAGGAAAAATTATAATTATTAACCCAGTTGTAACCTACAAAGGCAAACTCCCCAAATCAGAAGATAACAAATTTGTACAAGGCACAGTCAAAGGTAAATACCCTAAGAACATGAAGTTTTTGACTGCTTGCAAACACTGATATGTCTCCTGTATACCTCAGAGACCTTGGCTTCCAAAGGAACCAGCTAGAGGACAGAGAAGGCTTGTCCAGAACCAGAAGACCTGGAAGAGGAGACCTTGGACACAGTGGTGGATGGCAAAACAATGAGGGAGATAATATAAACCCTTCCATTCACACTCCAATTCAACAGGAACCTCAAACCAGAGGACTGGAAGGGTATGAATAAAGTTCTTCAGCTCCACCAACTCCTCAAAGATTTATTTCAATGAAGCATGGACAACAAGAGGTTCAACCTGGCAAGTCACTGGGCAGAACTTGGAGCAAGTTGCCAGAAGATCTGTCTCAGAGAGATAGACTTCAAAGACCTTATGTTAATCACCAAAGGTTGGAATCCTACCAAGCAGTTCAGACTCCTGGAGGCAAGGGCACAGAGGATAAAGGAGAATCAAGCCACTATCCAAGCTATAGAAGAACAGTTAACCCAGACAGGGCCTACTCAGATTCCTTCAGGCTCACAAGGAGCAGGCCAAATCAGCTCTTCAGTGGTTTCACACCATTCATAAACCAGCAGATCAGTGGCCAAGAGTCACCATTATTCACAATTCCAGGAAGTTTCCAGGAGAAGACAAGGAAACAAGGGCAAGAACAAAACCTCCTTCAACCAGAGGAGGAAAGAGTCAGACCCCATGATCCAGAAGCTGTTAGATCTGGTGAAAGAAGTACACAAGAACCAGAAGTAGTTGTAAACCACTCTAGAATCAGTAGTCCTAGTAATAGAAACATTACCCCCACTCAGACTGAACATAGCATTGTCACATCTGAGAGTAACATCAACAGTGACACACTGTGGTTACAAATGTCCCAATATGCTGAACAATCTGCAAAGCAGTTTGCAGAACTTGAAGCTGGCCATGAGAGGGTGAGAAAGACACAAGCCTCCTTGGAACAGATAGTTAAGAATCTTCAAGAAGGATATGTTCAATTGAGCAAAGCCTCTGAATAAACCAACAAAAGACTGAATCTAGTCTTTGAAGAACAACACCACATAAAAAGGGACAGGGATTGTCTGGATCAAGACATAAAAAAACTGTTTAATGTCTACCATAACTTGAAGCCCCATCCACAAGGCCAAGTTATGGATAATCCATATCAACCAGATGCCATGTTGGTGAATAAGGCAAGATCTCCATCACAATACCAGGATGGAGATGGCATGTCTTATTCAGAAAAGGAAGCCTTGAAACATCTTCCTGAGGCCTCAAGCTGGCCCAAGTTCTCTGGATCAGGAGAATATGATCATATGGAACTCATAGATTATATTTATGGACTCTTCATTGATGTACCAAGCATACCAGATTACTGGATCACTGCTAGATTAAATACAGCATTTAAAGGTCATGCTAGTATATGGTACAATGAAATGAAATAAATCCATGGCAGAAGAAACTGGCCATGGTGGAAGAGTCAAATCATCCAAAAGTACTGTAATGGAACTTGGATATGGCAGAAGACCATGTCATATGAGAATGACAAATACTCAGTGGACAAATATCCATATGAATGGTGTCTTAGACAGTCTAAAAGACTTAAAGCCATTGATCCTCAGATGAACATCCAAATGAGCAATCACAAACTTCTGACACAACTGCCAGGAGAGCTAGAGCATGCAGTAAACTGCAGATGCAACCAAAATTGCACTCTAGATGACATTGCCAATACCTTACAAGACATAAGGAAAAGGACTAATATAGGGAAATTCACCCCATATAAGAGCAGTGGTTTCAAAGAGAAACAACATTTCAGGGTAGAGCTTAAAGACAAACCCAGAGAAAGAGTGGAAGAAGTGGCAAAGAAGAGAAATTCTTGTCACAACTGTGGTTCAACAGACCACTATGCCAACAACTGTCCAAAGGCAAAGAAAAAAGTCTATGCCATTGAGAAAGTCCCAGAGGGAGAATTCCCAACAGAGGATTCTGAATCAGAATCCATGGGTGATGCCATCAGAGAACCATCTGATGATGATCCAGACCCAAGAGAGAAATTTCTAGTGGAATACCAAGAGGAACCCCCACTAGAAATTCAGGACATACAGTTGGAAGCAGGCATGCCATAGGACACTGCTCACAAGAACTTGTGCAAACATACACAAGATGCACAAACATTCCTGGTTACACCAACCAAAGGAATGGCATATATACATGGGACAGCCACAAAAATGACTGTTTGTATTGACAATGCTCAGCATCCACTGATCATTGATAGTGGAGCACACTGCTCCATAGTGGCCAGAAACTATCTGGATACCCACTACCCAAACTGGGAAAAACAGCTCTTGCCCACTAAGGAAAAGAACTTTAAAAGTGCATCAGGGAAGATGACTTCCATTGGGACAATTATCAAAGAGATAATTATACCCCACAGGAAGGGTAATATCAGACTCAACCCAGCATTTGTAGTGCTTGATGATTCCCACATCCAAGGGCTTTTACTGGGAGCAGATTACCAGAGGATGTATGGCATAGACATTTACAACAGTAAAAATAGGCACATCACCATTGGTACTAACAAGGAAAAGAAATTTTCACTTGATATATACCAGATATCTTCACAAGATACACTAGAAGAGCTTCTGAAGGAATTCAGAGAGGGAAGGTTTAGAACTACCCTCACCAGTAAACAGAAACTAAGTTTACTGAAGATACTGAGAAATAATAGACCAGCATTTGCCATTGGTGAAGAACCATTAGGCAGGATCAAAGGCCATGATATAGAACGATATCTGGATGTGGAAAGGCCTTATCCACCCATGCTTAGGAGACCTCCTTACCCAGAAAGTCTAGAAACCAGGAAAGAAATTGAAAAATATATCCATGAACTCCTGGACATGGAAGTCATCAGGAAGATTGGACACAATGAAATAGTGTAAATAACCACTCCTGTCCTAATCACCTGGCATGATGTCAAGTCTATATTGTGTGGAGACTTCAGAGCTCTGAATAACTACACAAAAGCAGACAGGTAACCTATGCCCAGGATACCTCATGCCTTGGATAAACTGGCAAAAGCCAAATACATAACCAAAATGGACTGTATGAAAGGCTTCCACCAGAATGGAGTTAAACCAAACTCCATGAAATTACTCAGAATAATATGCCATATGGGCATATATGAGTATATTAGGATGCCATTTGGCATTAAAAATGCACCAGCCCACTTCCAAAGGATGATGGACACAATATTTCAAGGAGAAATATTAGAAGGCTGGATGGTAGTATATATTGATGATATCATTATATACTCAGAGACATGGGAAGACCATGTACAATATATAGACAGAGTGCTAAGTAAATATACACCCATCAATCTGAAAATTTCACTAAAAAAGTGTAATTTTGGCCAACAAGAGCTACTAGCTCTAGGACATAAAGTCTCAGGTCTTAGTCTGGCAATTGACCGGAATAAAGTAGCAGCAGTACTGCAAAAGCCAGTACCAAAAAGCATCAAAGAGATGCAATCCTTTCTTGGGTTTGCTAGCTACTATAAAAACCACATCAAAGCCTTTGCACACATAACTAGTAGTTTATACAAGTTATGTTCAAAAGATGTATTTTATGAAATAACCAAGGAAAGGAGGGATGTATATGATAGGATAAAATATGAACTCACAAATGCACCTGTGCTCATCTTACCTGACTTTAAACTACCATTCAAGTTATACATAGATGCAGCATGCAGTCCAGGCCTTGGAGCAGCCCTTCACCAAAGACAAATTGTGGATGGTGAACCAAGAGAAGGAGTAATTTGCTAAATCTCAAGGCAGCTGAAAGATTCAGAAGCCAGGTATGGGGCCACCCAGACTGAGTGTCTATTTCTAGTCTGGGCTCTAGAAAGACTCCATTATTATCTGGAGGGTGCATTCTTTGAAGTCTACACAGGCTGAACAGACTTGAAGTCTTTAATTAACATGAAGACTACAAATAGACACATGCTGAGATGGCAAATAGCCATCCAGAAGTATAGAGGGAACATGACCATCATATACAAAGAAGGTAAAAGTCATACCAATGCAGATGGCCTTAGCAGATGTCCACTGGACAATGTCAAGAGAAATCCAGCTTATGACCCTAAAGTTGCAGCCAAAATCCCTATCCACTTCATGGAAATAGATAGGAGGAAGAACTTCAGATTTTCTGAATGGGCACCAGAAAGTGGTACCCTTGATAGTGGAAACACTGATTCAGAGGGGACAGAAACTCCCATATTGGGAATAAGTTCCTCCGAACTGCACAATGAATTTTTTAGTGCAGTACTGAAGTCTTATTCCAAACACAAACAGTGTGGCATACTACTACAACTCCTTCAACAAAAGTACAGGAGTCCAGAACTGGAATCCCAGCTGGAAGAACCCTGGTTGAGGGCTTATAAGGATAACAAGTTCCTCCTTATAGATGGCCTGCTCTACCACAGAGAGGAACACACAAGTGCAATCACAGTGGTAGACAGAGACCATATCTCCTTCATCCTGCAGGAATGCCATGACTGCCCCTATATGGGACACATGAGTGAAGACAGGACCAAGGAGAGGGTAGCAAGCACAGCTTGATGGCCCAAGTGGGAACAAGAGTTGGGAGAATACATCAACACTTGTGAAAGATGCCAAAAGGCGAATAGGATACATGGGAAGAATTATGGGTTACTTCAACATATAGAAGAACCCAAACACCCATGGGAAACCATCAACATGGACTGGGTTACAGGACTTGTCCCAGGAGGCAAAGAAAACTACAATGCCTGCTTGATCATAGTTGATAGGTTCAGCAAGAGCATGAGGTGTCTACCATGCCACAAAGAGGACACAGCCATGGATACTGCCCTGTTATTTTGGAATAACATCATATCTACCTGTGGAGTCCCTAAAATAATCATTAGTAATAGGGAACCAAAATTCACATCTGAATTTTGGACCAACTTGTATGACATGCTTGGCATCAAGCTTGCTTTCTCTACAGCTTACCATCCCCAAACAGATGGCCTAGCTGAGAGGATGATCCAGACTATGGAAAACATCCTTAGAAGGTTCTGTGCCTATGGCATGGAATACAAGGACCATGAAGGATACACCCATGACCTGGTTACCCTTCTACCAGCTGTCCAGCTGGGTTATAATACCAGTCAGCACTCTACCACAGGAGAAAAACCTGCAGTGGTAGAGAAAGGGTGGAATCCCCTGTTGCCTGTGGATCACTTAAAGAAAGATATTCTGACCATCCACCCCACAGCCACAGACTTCCATGATATGTGGAAGAGGGCTTGTGACACAGCTTCCAAATTCATAGCTGAGGCAAAAGAATATAATAAACAGAGGTGGGACAAGACACACATGGAACCTGACTGTAAGGTGTGGATATGAAACTTTGATTAAAAATCAAGTACTTTTCCTGTCCTCAAAATTTGTATAAGGTAAAAATCAATTAAAAATAGTATGAAATGTTATTTTTAAGAGAAAACACACCAATTTTATTGTTTATAACTTTATTAGTATAAAACAATAATATTATAAAAATTTATTGTTTTACCAACAATAAAAATTTATCCAAAAAATACTCTACAAGAGATATTTTAAGGCTACAAAAGAAATTTCTTCAAGAGCAATTTCAATTGGAATTAATTGAGCAAAGAACTGCAAGCAATTAATTAAAGAACAAAGTCTTTAAAAAGAATATTAAAGAGAAAACACGCCCAAAAGTGACCAGAGTGAATTTGGAAACAAAGTGACAAAGTTTACAGTGATGAAAGATGCTTTAATTCACTTTTGGGGTGGTTCAGGGGTAAAAATGATTATAAGAGTTACAAACAATGATTATAATGATTTTTTCACGTGGTTAAAAGGATTAAAATGATTAAAAAGTGGTGGTTGGAATCTTTGATTGATTGGTTTAACAGTTTTAAACTAATTAATAAAAGGAAAAGATTCTAACATGAAGAGAAAAGTGGGGCAAAGAAGACATTCTTTTATAGCCATCAATTCTCTTACTCCAAAAGTAAAATTTACTCTTGTCAGTCGTTAAAAACAGTCTGACAACAGAAAAGCCAATTATGGCATCATTGAACCCTGGTTTAGACCAAAAAGGGCTGGTTTAAGCCATTTTTAGCCATTTTTAGCCATTTTAGACCCTTAAATCAGGCATTACTATAGCAATACCAGGCCTAGAGCCTTCAAAACACGTCAGAATGTGTGTCAGAGGCGTAGAAACCAGTTAAAACTGTTTTTATTATGATTGTTTTATCTTAAGGGTAGTTTTACCCTCTTGGCAACAGCTAAAACTACCCCAGTTGGTATCAAAACCTCATCATCAATTGAGTCCACAGACCCTGTAACTCAATTCCAGGCCAAAAGTGATGAACTTTTGCGTGAATTTTGACATCCCATGCCTGTCAGCAAGGATTTTGGGGGTCTAGCTCCCCCTTAGAGCTGGAGTTCCTTTTCCCCCCCAAATTTAATCTTTCCAATTTATTTTTCCTTTAATTCCTCATCATGTATTATACTTATAATTTACATATGTAATTCAATTCAATTGTACAGTACAATACAGTAATAATTGACACCTCATATGTAAATCAAAGTTCACTTATGTAATACACGCGCACATTTTGACATTTCAATTGAATTCAATTGAAAATACTTTAATTCCTCATAACTTCTAAACTAAACACAACACCTCAGTTTTAACACAAAAATTGATGGTTAACACCACATGTGGTGTGAATTAAATTAAGGTTTTGAGGATTTTCAACCTTTTGTATTGAAAATACTAAAAACTTAATTTAAGCTTATTTAGAGTTGAGTTATAAGAATTTCACTCAGAGGTGACCCCACCTGATTTTTTATGAGGAATCCAATGGTGAAATAAATTTTATATGTTTATTTATTGGATAAAAAGTTATAATAATTTTTATTTAACTTTTTTCCAAATTTATTTATTTTCTCACAATTTTGTTAAAGTTTCATTTTTACTTAATTTTTTCAAGTATAAATGTAATTTTATATTTACAAAATTTAATGTATTTTTTATTTTTAAATTATAATTAATTTTTTATTTTTAATATAATTTTATATTTATATTTTGATTTTTATTTTAATAATATAAATAAATTTATTTTATTTATATTAATATGTTATTTTTTATATTTGTGGTCTTTTGGGTATATGAAATTACCTCTAAGGCTCACATTCCCTCCCCCTAAAAAAGAATATTACTTTGTAATATTGGTGTTTCTAGTGCGTCTGAATCTCCTCAGGAGTTTGGTAGCTTCTGGTATATCTTTTTCTTCTAACCATTCATCTTCACAAGTTGGGTCACTGTACCTAACAAGGTATTCCCTTACTTTCTTGGTTCTTAATTTCCTTTCTTTAAGAACTTTGGTTATTTTCTTAGTACCAGATGTCTCAATAGGAGGTATAACTTGGGGAACCTTATTCCTCAAGGGAAATTTCTCAGCATCACTAGATTTATATGGTTTTATCAAGCTCACTGGAAATGTAGGGTGCTTATTGCTAAGTTCTTCAGATAACTCTACTTCAACAGCATTTTCTCCATGGAGGGCCTTAATCACAAAAGGTCCTGCAAAGGAGTCTTTCAACTTTTTACATCCTTTGATGTTATTGAGGTTAGTGGTGGATACAAGAACTAGGTCCCCCACTTCGAAATCTGGAGTTGCATGAGATTTATCCCATTTGTCTTTAGCATATGCAAAAGAGTCCTCCATGCACCTTACTGCATGCTTTCTAGCTTTGTCTAGCATTCCTTTGAAGCTAGCAGTTGTGGGATGTATTTCAATTAAGTCTTTCCTCAAGGAGTCTTGGGGTAACTTGGGGTTCCATCCTTTTTCTAGAACAGCAGGAGTCTGATTGGTACTAGCATGGATTGATGTTTTATATGCTAATTCCAGTGCTGGTAACAGAGTACACCAATCATGGGTAAATCCATCACAATCTTTGAATTCAAGGCCATATGCACAAAATCTTCTCACCATGTCCTCTAAGGTTTGGATCATTCTTTCAGCCAGGCCATCAGTTTGTGGGTGGTAGGCTGTAGAGAAAGACAGTTTAGTGCCAAATAATTGGTGAAGATTTGTCCATAGTGCTGAAGTGAATTTGGGATCTCTATCACTGATGATATTTGTAAATATCCCAGTCCATGACACTACTCTATTCCATATCACAAGAGCTGTATCCATGGCTGTATCATCTTTGTGACATGGTAAAAAAATTGGAGTTTTACTGAATCTGTCCACAATTACTAGGCAAGCATTATAGCTCCTGTCACCTCCTGGTCGTAGGCCAGTTACCCAATCCATATGGACAATTTCCCAAGGTCTGTTTGGTTCTTGGATTTTCATCATATTTCCAAGTCTTTTGCCAGTGGATTTATTTGCCTTTTGGCATCTGTCACAGGTTTTTCAATATTCTGCAACATCTTTTTGCCACATTGGCCACCATATGCAGGTCTTCACTTTCTCTCTTGTTCTGTCTTCAGAAAGATGTCCTGAAAAGGGACTATCATGGCATTCTTTCAGTACAAGATTGATTAATGACCTGTCTACAACTGTCATGACACATGTGTGCTTGGTTCTGTGGTAAATTATACCATCCAGTAGGTGAAATCTTCCTTCATCATAAGACTTTCTCCATACTTCATCCAATGCATGTATTAGAGAGTTGTCTTTACAGTCTTTGTTAAGTAATTGGCATAAGATGCTACAATTCTTATCTTGAGTGTAACTATTTCTGACTTCTTCAAAGAAGGTGGTGTTCAAGTCTGTAACACTTATTCCTTCTATTGGAATTTGTGGTGAAGCTTCTTCTGGAACATAAGCAGGATTATCAATGTTATTTGGTAATGGTCATCTGCTTAGTCCATCTGCATTCTTATGAATATTCCCATCCTTATGAACAATAGTCATATTGCCTCTGTATTCTTGTATGGCTATTTGCCATCTGAGCATGTGTCTGTTAGGTGTTTTCATGTTCAAAAGTGATTTCACAGCTGTACAATCTGTTATTACTTCAAAAACACATCCCTCTAAGAAATAGTTCAATTTCTCCAAGGCCCAGACAAGGCATAGACATTCCATTTGACTTGCTCCATATCTGGCTTCAGTTGGTTTGATTTGCCTGGATATGAAACATATTGGTCCTTTTACAGGTTTGTCATTTATGATCTGAACTCGGTGAAGTGCAGCACCTAGTCCATCCCCTGATGCATCAATATACAGTTTGAAAGGTAATTTAAAGTCTGGCATCAGTAAGAGTGGAGCAGTGGTCAATGCTTCTCTTAGAGATTCAAAAGCTTTGACTCTGTCAACAGTCATCTCAAATACTGTGTCCTTGTCACACAACTTAGAAAGTGGTCTTGCTATGGATGCAAAGTCTTTAATGTGTTGCCTGTAATATCCTGCAAAACCCAAGAATGACTGAATTTCCTTCTTATTCTGAGGCATGGGTTTTAACAATACTGCTGCAACTTTGTTTTTATCAATTCCAAGGGACAAACCAGATACAACATGTCCTAGTGCCTTAAGTTCTTTAAATCCAAAATGACATTTCTTCAGGGAGATTTTCATGTTTACTGATTGGATTTTTGTCAAAACTCTTGATAATCTGTACATGTGCTCCTCCCAAGTCTTTGAACAGATAATAATGTCATCAATGTAAATGATTAACCATCCCTCTGAGAGTTCTTCAGGGAAGATTTCATTCATCATTCTTTGGAAGTGTGAAGGTGCATTTTTGATACCAAAGGGCATCCTTAAGTATTCATACACTCCACAATGAACAATAATTCTCAAGTATTTTCTTGCTCTTGGTGTTACCACATTTTGATGGAATCCTTTAAGGGCATCCATAGTGGTTATATACACTGCTTGAGATATTTGAGTAAGGGCAATTTGGATTTTTGGTATTGGGTATCTGTCTGGAACAGTGTAAGTGTTCAGAGCTCTAAAGTCCCCAACCATTCTGGATTTTCCATTATGCCACGCCACTATGACTGGTGTAGTTATTTCTACTTCCTCATTGTGGCCTACTTTTCTTATTACACCAAGGTCTAGAAGTTCTTTGATATGAATTTCTAGAGCTTCTCTTGACTTTGGACTTGCTGGATAAGCAGGTCTTCTCAAGAGTGGTGGATAAGGTCTCTCAATGTTAAGAATGATGTCAACTTCATGACCAATAATTGCTCCCAGAGGTTCTTTGTCTGTAGCAAATGCTCCTTTGTGGTCATACAAAAGGGAAGAAAGTTCATTTTCTTGTTTATCAGTCAGATGAAGGCTTATCTCAGCCTCATTTAACTGTTCAGACTTGAATTTTTCTAACTCTAAGTTGACTGGTGATACTTTGTTTACTGTAATTTGTCTTTTAAATGGTAAAAAGGCAAATTTCTGGCGCTTATTTTCCCCAATTGTAAAGTATCTGTCTTTGTTATTATGTAAATCTATCCCATACATGATCAAATAGTCATTTCCCAATATAAAATGGGTACTAGAGCAATTTTCCATAACAACAAATTCAACTGTGATCCTTAAATTCCCATTTATGTGTGGGAATATGACATTGGTCTCAAAGATTCCCAATGTTTTCATTGGGTTACTTGCACTGTTGAATTTTATACCATCAATTGGTAACAATTGGTCTTCAAAATTTGGCACACAAGTCTTAAGAAAGGATTTTCCAACACAAGAGCAGAAGGCTCCTGGGTCAAGCAAAAGTTTGGTGGGCTTGTTGTCAATTACCACTTCTGTTATACAGGAGTTACCAGCTGTATAACCTTTTCCTCTGTTTGGTTTTGTCTTCATAAGTTGTGCATCTTGAACTTTTGATAAATCAACTTGACCATTGCTCAATTGTGGTAAGTGGGAATAAGATTCCATGATGTCAAAAGTGGCATTGATATTTTCTATATCTTTTGAGGATTCAGAAAATATGGATGACTTATCATCTGAATTGTCTTCAATTATGTCTTCTTTTTCAACATCTGGTTCCTTTTCAATGTCAATTTCATTGATTTTCCCCCTCTTTGGACATGTATTGGCTAAATGGGTGGTGCTTTGGCAAATATGGCATTTTCTGACTGTATCTGCAGATTTATATTTAATATTACCAGAATTTTCTTTGGGGTTTTTGTCCACAGAATCTTTCCAAGGTGTATTAAACCTTGTTTTGAGATTCACCCTACTAGAACCAATTTTGGTTCTGGTGGTTACTTCTTCTAGTATATTGATAATATCTTCTGCTGAAGATTGTTCAGTAGTCCTGCTTTTGACAGCATGCTCTAAGTCACCTCCACATTGTCTCAGAATTTTTCTATGGATCATAAACTCTGACATGTCAGGATATAATGCTGTTAATCTGTCCTTTTGTTGGCAAAACCATGGTAAAGCTCTGTCTTTATCAGCATTAAATTTGGCAGATTCAAAGGCTGTTTCAACTTTAAACCTCCAAGCATCATTTGCCCATTTGTTGATGATTTGGGTTTTCCACCAAGTCCAACTCTGGTGTCCATGTGCTTGTCTTATTTTGATGTACCATCTGTGAGCTGATCTGGTAAACAAGGTGTTAAACCTGGCTGTTACCAATCTGTCTGGTAATTCAAAATCCTCTTTGATCATGTCAATACCTCTAATGAATTCCATATGGTCATACTCTCCTTCACCACTGAAGTGAGGCCATTCTTTAAGTTTTGGAACTTCTTTCAAGAGTGCTTGGCCCATTTATGGTTCCAAGTTATGAAAAGAAGTGGATAATTCATTTTTTAATTGTGAATTATCAGGATCCAATACTTGTGGATTTGGAATTCTCGTGCCCTCATTTTGATTTAGAGGTGTAGACATTCTTGGTAAGGTGTTCAGTATTTGTTCAATGTCATTCATTTTACTGTTGCTACACCTTTGGGAATTTCTGTATTCATGTTGGAAGCTTTGTATTAAATTTATTACTTCAATTTTATACATGTCTTCCTTATGTGTCAGTTCTTGCCATAACTCTGTCTGTCTTGTATTATCAGCAGTGACTTGATTCAATTTCATTGATAATTTTGATACTTCTTCTTGTGAAGCATCAAAACACTTTTTCAAGGCAATGGTATATGTCTTTACTTCAGTAAATGAATTTGAAATGTCATCAAGGACTTTCTTGTTATCTGTTTTGATAATATTTATGGCTTTTTAAATTCTTGTTTCAATCATGTCATCAATATTGAATTTAGAATATTTATCTGTTAATTCTTTAATAATGGCAGATTGTTCATTTATTTAGAAGAATTGTCATTATTAGAATTTTTAATTGTTCTTAAAACTTTTTCAAAACACATAAGTGTTTCATTAATTTGGCACAGACTCAGGTTGTTTGTTTTAATGTTGTTACAAATTGTGTCATTTTTATCAGAGAGATGTTTTTTCACGTCATTTATAGCATTATACAACTCTGGGATGGAATCAAATATGTCAGAAATCATTTCTGGAACCTTAATCTGGCTTCCTCCTTCTTCTGTAATTCCATCATGGTTCTGGCCATCTGAAATACATTTTCCATGGCATCCTGCTGAATCTTTGGGATTCTGTAGCCCTGGCTGTAAGGTTTTGGGGCTGGTGCCTTCCCTTTGCCCTTGTTTGGAGTTTGTGGCTGCTTTTTCACGTTGGAATTGCTGCTGCTGGCCACTGGGGCTGTTTTTGGCACTGGTTTGGGTGGTGGAGGGTTGTTTTTCCTCCATTCTAGTGTCAAGAGCATCATGTTTTTCTTCTCCATTAATGGATGCCATCCATTGAGCAATTTGCAAGTGTTGGGATGGCCCAAGAATTTTCTTACTGTCAGGTAAGAATTCATGCAATTCTTCCACAGGTCTGCAAGGATCTGGTACTCCTTGAATTGAAGTGCATTGTTGTATGCACTGTGGCTGGCTTTGTATATGTCCACAGAGGCTTGTTGTGGCGGGTGTCAGCTCTTTTTGAAGGTAAAATGGTATTATCAGCTTCAGAATGACCCATTTTAGTTGTTTGGAAGTCATCAACTGACCCTTTTCCTTCTGTACCTGGTTGGCCTCTGCCATAATCACGTCTATTACCTTTTTGGGAGCTGCTTGAGGGGTTGTAGCCGGCTCCTGACCTGGTTGAAGGCATAATTATGGTTAAAAAGGCTTAAAATAGTATTTTTACGTCAAAAAACTTACTATTGGCCAAATTTTTAGCTTTCTGAAGGGTATTACTTATGTCCAAGTTAATTAATTCAGAAGATATTGGTTCAGGTTGGTTATTTTGAGTCACAATAACAGTACTATTATGATCAGAATTAACAGTACTGGCAGGGATAATGCTGGTTACTGTTGAGGCTGTTTCAATGTTTTCTTGTCTTACCACGTTGTCAGACACTAAAATTAATGAAAAAGCTAATTAATTAAGTAAAAAAGAGGTTATTTCAAAAAAGAAATAAAAATATAAGGCTCACTTATAATATGAAAAAAAGTTATTTTTTATGGATTTTTTTGAATTATAAGTATTTTTTATATGTTTTTAAATTTTTCAATATAAGAAAAAAGATTTAAAAAGAGTAAAAAAATATGTCACAGGTAAAATATCACGGCTGGGCCCCCAAATGTAAGGTGTGGATATGAAACTTTGATTAAAAATCAAGTACTTTTCCTGTCCTCAAAATTTGTATAAGGTAAAAATCAATTAAAAATAGTATGAAATATTATTTTTAAGAGAAAACACGCCAATTTTATTGTTTATAACTTTATTAGTATAAAACAATAATATTATAAAAATTTATTGTTTTACCAAAAATAAAAATTTATCCAAAAAATACTCTACAAGAGATATTTTAAGGCTACAAAAGAAATTTCTTCAAGAGCAATTTCAATTGGAATTAATTGAGCAAAGAACTGCAAGCAATTAATTAAAGAACAAAGTCTTTAAAAAGAATATTAAAGAGAAAACACGCCCAAAAGTGACCAGAGTGAATTTGGAAACAAAGTGACAAAGTTTACAGTGATGAAAGATGCTTTAATTCACTTTTGGGGTGGTTCAGGGGTAAAAATGATTATAAGAGTTACAAACAATGATTATAATGATTTTTTCACGCGGTTAAAAGGATTAAAATGATTAAAAAGTGGTGGTTGGAATCTTTGATTGATTGGTTTAACAGTTTTAAACTAATTAATAAAAGGAAAAGATTCTAACATGAAGAGAAAAGTGGGGCAAAGAAGACATTCTTTTATAGCCATCAATTCTCTTACTCCAAAAGTAAAATTTACTCTTGTCAGTCGTGAAAAAGAGTCTGACAACAGAAAAGCCAATTATGGCATCATTGAACCCTGGTTTAGACCAAAAAGGGCTGGTTTAAGCCATTTTTAGCCATTTTAGACCCTTAAATCAGCCATTACTATAGCAATACCAGGCCTAGAGCCTTCAAAACACGTCAGAATGTGTGTCAGAGGCGTAGAAACCAGTTAAAACTGTTTTTATTATGATTGTTTTATCTTAAGGGTAGTTTTACCCTCTTGGCAACAGCTAAAACTACCCCAGTTGGTATCAAAACCTCATCATCAATTGAGTCCACAGACCCTGTAACTCAATTCCAGGCCAAAAGTGATGAACTTTTGCGTGAATTTTGACATCCCACGCCTGTCAGAAAGGACTTTGGGGGTCTAGCTCCCCCTTAGAGCTGGAGTTCCTTTTCCCCCCCAAATTTAATCTTTCCAATTTATTTTTCCTTTAATTCCTCATCATGTATTATACTTATAATTTACATATGTAATTCAATTCAATTGTACAGTACAATACAGTAATAAATGACACCTCATATGTAAATCAAAGTTCACTTATGTAATACACGCGCACATTTTGACATTTCAATTGAATTCAATTGAAAATACTTCAATTCCTCATAACTTCTAAACTAAACACAACAACTCAATTTTAACACAAAAATTGATGGTTAACACCACATGTGGTGTGAATTAAATTAAGGTTTTGAGGATTTTCAACCTTTTGTATTGAAAATACTAAAAACTTAATTTAAGCTTATTTAGAGTTGAGTTATAAGAATTTCACTCAGAGGTGACCCCACCTGATTTTTTATGAGGAATCCAATGGTGAAATAAATTTTATATGTTTATTTATTGGATAAAAAGTTATAATAATTTTTATTTAACTTTTTTCCAAATTTATTTATTTTCTCACAATTTTGTTAAAGTTTCATTTTTACTTAATTTTTTCAAGTATAAATGTAATTTTATATTTACAAAATTTAATGTATTTTTTATTTTTAAATGATAATTAATTTTTTATTTTTAATATAATTTTATATTTATATTTTGATTTTTATTTTAATAATATAAATAAATTTATTTTATTTATATTAATATGTTATTTTTTATATTTGTGGTCTTTTGGGTATATGAAATTACCTCTAAGGCTCACACTGACTTTAAGGAAGGGGACCAGGTGCTAGTGTCTACACTGAACTTTAATAATCTGAAAGGACCCAAGAAGATGAGGGACTCATTTGTAGGGCCTTTCACTATCATTAGGCTGATAGGAAAGAATGCAGTGGAAGTCAAACTTACAGAGGAATTTTCCAGGAAGCACCTAGTCTTCCCAGTAAGCTTGGGCAAACCATACTTCCAAACAAAGGAGGATAAATTCCCCTCCAGGAAGAAGAACCCCACACCACCAGATATAGTGGAAGTGAAGGACTCCCCAGGACCTGTGAGTAAGATCATTGGGGTCAGGAAGATCAGACTTAATGGAAAGGATCAAAGACAATACTTAGTGAGATTCAAGCACCAAACAGCTGATAAAGACAAATGGTTGGCAGAAGATGCCATACCAGATGGAAACCTTAATCTAAGGAGATTCAGGGCCTCTAGGAGGACTGAACAGTCTCATCAATGATAAGCCTTTTTTAGAGGGAGGGTATGTCAGCCTGTGACTCAAAACCAGAGCACAAGCATGACAGCCAAAATACCATAAACTAATGGTATAGCCAAGATACCACCAAAACATGGAGCTGAGCCAAACCAGCTCAAAAGGTATCAAAAAAAAAGAGGAAACTCACCTATTTCTGAAAATATAAGTCCCATCACCATAGGACAAAGAATAACAAAGTCATTCCTGCTCAAAATTATTGCTGAGCATAAACCTTAATTTTCACCTCTCATCTAAAATCTAGAAGTAGAGACTTAACCCCATCAAATGGGTACTCAAAATGAAGCTCTAAGCCAGGGCTATCCAATGGTACCAGCCAAACTGAGCTAGCACCAATATTACTGGAGTTATGGTCAATTTCAGGCCAAATAAGGGTGAACAAAGCATCCACCTCTCATCTAACCTCTACAGTTTTAGTGTGAGATACTTGAAGTGGGGTCTTTTTGGAAATAGCACAATCAGGGCTATCTTATGGTGTCATCCACTTCCCCATATCTCAACTACAGCAGACGTTATGGGGAAAACAAGCTCAATACAGCTTTTTGCCTAAAAAACACATATGTACAAACCTCTTGTACATGGCATGTCTTTTCCATATTGAATGATAACCATATCAAAAAAGGTAGCATTGTGTAGCCCACATACATGGCTACACACTGGTTGAGTTTTGAGGTTGATATCTCAAGAACTGACAAATTTATAGCTGTTTTAAGGTCAAAATCCCACATTCTGACCAATACAGCCTTACCATGGGATAATATCCCATAACCATGAATATGAGGTGTCAAATAGACAAAGAAGCTTGTTTTTACTTCAATACCTCATATGTCAGTCAATACTGGGGTCCCATACAGCTTCTGTACAGCATTCTACATGTCATACACGTCAGAATCAGGCTGTGAGGTCCCCAGATGAAACTCTTCACCCTGTATTGGTGAAAACTGCCCAGATGTGGTCTCAAAACCACATCTGAGCTCAATACAGGCTATAAAGGCTGTTTGCCGGCCACAAGCCAGTACTAGAGAGTGAAAAAATCCTCACTTCCTCTATGTGGAAAGGTCTAGCACCCTTTCCACCCCATTTCAGGATAAAAAGGAGGCTTTTCACAGCCAGATTTGTCTCCTCATCCTGCTCTTGAATAACCTATTTAGTAAACTGTCAAAAATGGCTTTACTCTTGGTTGATAATCAGGTATAATTATAAATCTTAATTATTGTAGTCTTTTATTATTGTAACCCAACAGATAAAGCTGCACCCAGGGCTTTCAACAGCGCTCACCACCACTATATTATATATAGTAAAGCCCTTTTTATCTTAAATTAAATTATCTTTAAACCCTTATAAATCTTTTTTAACCATTTTTACTATGTCACAAACATAGTTAAAGCTTTAATTAGTCTATTTACACCTTTATCATAGTTTCATCCTAACACTTTAACTCACTTTTGGAGTGGTTAGAGGGTAAAAATGTTTATCAAGAGTTAAAAAAGTTAATATAATGATTTAAAATATGGCTATAGGCTTAAAAAGTGCTCAAAAAGGCTTTTTGTATTCCTGTACTTATTGGTTTAACAGTTTTTTAGATAATTATAACAGGAAAAGATTACAACATGAAAAGAAAAGATGGGGCAAATAAAATAGTATTTTCTAGCCACTATTTTTTCATCCAAAAAGCTCTATCAAAATTGGTTATAATAATAATTAAAACATAGAATTTTATTATTGCATTGTTGAAACTTGTTTGAGACTAAAAAAGGGCTGTTTTCAGCGATTTTGTTCCTATAAATCAGCCATTAATATGGGAATAGCTGGTTTAGAGTCTTCAAAACACATTAGAATTTGATTAAGGACACTTTAAAGAAGTTACAAAAAAGACTAAGGTTTTTTAAGCTTGAAATCTGGTTTAACCTCCTGGAAACAGTTGAAACTTCCCTGGTTTGTATCAAAACCTTATCATCAATTGAGACAAAGACCCTGTTACTCAATTCCAGGCCAAAGTTGATAAGCTTTTGCCTTTTCTTTGAGTTCCTTTGACTTCCAGAAAGAAATTTGGGTGAATCAGGCCCCTTGTATCCAATATGCCTTTCCCCAAAAAAATTAAACCCTTCTCATATATTTATTCTTATTTTTACACATGTATTATACTTAGACATTGTCACATGGTGGAATGTGATCCACAACTCCCCAGTATCAACTGGTCTTTGAAACAGTTTAATAGCCTTTTTTGAAAGATTTACTTTTTTTGAGGTCTGGCAGACAGCATTTGGAAGAATGTTTACAAGTTTCATTCAATTTCAACTTTACAATATGCAAATTTAATTCTCAATTACTTATCTTTAAATTGAAGTTCACTTATGTAATACACATGTACATATTGAAATTGAAATTTCCCATACCTTTAAGATACATTCAATTCCTCATTTCAAACACTAAACTTGGTGTAAATTAAATGAAAATTTGAGACTTGAAGCTTTCTGTAGTTAGAATCCTTTAAGACTTGATTTAAGCTTATTTGTAGTTGAGTTACAGAAATATCATTTAGAGGCAACCCAATCTGAAATTTCATGAGGAATGAAATGGTGAAATTAAGCTTATAAGTTAGTTTATTGGAGAAAAACTCATATTAACTTTCATCCATTTTTTCCAAAAAAAAATTTCCTTGAAATTTTCAGTTGAAATTTTATTTTGACTTGAATTTGTTTACAAGTAAAATAGTGATTTTACAATTTTTTTGATCTTCATAATTTTTATTAAAGTAACCATTTCAAATTTAAGCTTATACTAAAATTTCCTTTAATAATGGAACATTATTTTTCAATTATTCTTCCTTAGTTATTCTTTCATTTGTGGTCTTTTGGGTATATAAAAATACCTCCAAGGATCACAGTATCCCTTACTTCTAAATTTCTTCAATTATCCAAGCCATCTAATTCTTCATTCTCAGATTCTGTTAGATTTTTATTTTAATCAGTAAGTGTAGTACTCAGATTATTTTTTATTAAAAATTCATCCACATACGTAGATAAGGTTTTTCTCCCAGTGGTTTCATTAAATTTCCTACAAGGGCTTAACTGAAATTTTTCAAAATAATTTACCATATTTCTCTGGAAGATTGGCTCAATTATGAGTCTCAAGAATTCGTAAAAAAAAAATTATTCTCAGCTTCTTACTATTATTTCATTGAATTTTCATTTTTATTGCAAGAAAATTTGAACATGCTTTTGGCTTATTCTGTCTATTTAATTTTTTATAGATACTGAATGGGATCATATATAGATTACTAATTACAGCTTCTTTACCTGTTAATTTTTCAAATATATTTCTCCTGAATGGGTGTTATCTAAAATTATCTGTACTCATAACTATTTTTGGACCACATATCCACCCTTTATATGTACCATATTTAGTAATAAAAACAAGCTAAAATCATCATCACCCAATAAAAAATATTTTAACAATATTATTAATATTAAATCAGAAACAATACATGCCACAGTATCAAATTATTAATATTTATTGGCCACTCATTTGGTAACCCAAATTCTTGACTAATGAATTGCTAAGAGCACTTTTATATTTTGCTTCAATGGGACCAATATTCCTTCACAATAAAAACTATTATTATTATTATCATTATACATAAATATTGTGAAATTTATCTGATAAGTCATTTAATTTATGACCTTTTCCACTTCATTAATGAAATTAATAAATATATCAGTAGTATAAATATTCCAAGGAAACAAAAGAATAAAATATTAGGAGTGATAGATAAGTTTGTTTGAAAAGTCTAACCACCATGAATTTCTGATTATAAAGCCAATAAAGCTTTCTTCAAAGTATGTTTTTGTTGCTATTATGAACTTATCTTTCCATCAACTTGTGATTTTTAAGTTATTGGTTTAGTTTTATTGTCAGCCTGTGACTCAAACCCAGAGCACAAGCATGACAGCAGAATACCATAAACTAATGATAGAGAAAAATACCACCAGAATGTGAACTGGGCCAAGCATAGATAAGAAATGGTATCAAAAGAAACAGTAAATACACCTCTTTTTCAAAGACATAACTCCCATAATCATAAGTAAGATAATGACAAACTTATTCAGGCCCAAAAGAAGAACTGAGCATAAACCTTAATTTTAATGTCTCATATGGAATACAAAGGGAGAGGTCAAGCCCCATCAAATTGGTGTTCAAATTGAAGCTCTAAGTCAGTGCTATGAAATGGAGCTAGAATCAAAACTATAGAAGTTATGGTCAAATAAAAGTCAAATAAGAATGAATAAAATATTCACCTCTCATTTAACTTCTACAGCTTTTGTGTGAGATACCCAAGGTGGTTTCTGTTTGGTAGGATAAGAATAAAAGCCTTCTCATAGCTCCCTCTATTTACACACATCTCATCTATAACAAAATCCATGGAGAGAAAAAACTTGATTCAGGAATCATAATAAATCCATAATTCAACAATAGAATTCTATAGTATAGCTTTGCCATATTTGATTTTAGCCCTAGAAGATCAGTAACCATTGTGTAGAGCTTCTCAACAGCTAAAGAATGAGCCACTTTCAACCTTTCTATCCCAAAACTGAAAATCCTATGGCAGTTTTAAGCTCAAAATCCTATGACATTGGATAAAATTTAATATGGTGAGATAGTATCCCACAGATATGAATATGAGGTTTCAAAACCATAAAAAAGTGTTTTTGTACTCCAATACCTAATAGTATTACCAATACAGGCTCCACTGATATGTGCTGTACAGAATTCTACATGTCTGTGAGGACCCCAGATGAAGGTTTTAACCCTTTATTGGGCAAAAGTGACCATATGTGGTTTCAAAACAACATCTGAGAACAATACAGGATGAACAGTGCTGTATAAACCACAATACTTCCCTCAGAAGTGAAAAATATCTACTCTTCCTATGGGCACAAAGCAAGAGGTACTTTCCACCCATTTTCAGGCTAATAAGGGACCTTTCTCCCCCTAAAAGAGAAATTCCAACTCTGCTCTTAAATTCCTACCTATTAAAGCTTCTTAGAAAAAGCTATTCTGTTGAAAAATAATAATCATACTTACAAGTCTTATAAGTTTGGTAGTGCTTATATAATTAGTCCAACAATAACTGCTGCACTTAAAGCTTCCATTAGTGCTCACCACCACTCTAACCTCATAGTAAATCCCCAACAACAACACCAATATCTTTTTTTATTACGCTTATCCATGTAATATTCATATCTTAAGCTTTTTATTACTATTAAATAGCCTTATCATAGACTCAGAGTGACTTCCTGGGGGCCTGGCCATTTTTTTGGACTTTTTGGCATAAAAAGTGAGCTATTGTTTCATTTTTATCTCCAATATATTATTATCATTTTCAAGCATAAAATCACCTATATAGAGAGAATGATATGTCAAATATCATATATTATCATTATATCATTGGGATATAACCTTATACCACTGTTTCTTCTTATTTTTATGTATTTTGGAATGGTTAAATTATATTTCAATTACCACTGATAAATTTGGCCTGTTTTTATAATATAAAAACATCACAGCCAAATATTATTCTTTTAATCTTAACAGAATGCCCCTGTACTATGAATAACAGCTTCAGATGGCATGGTTTATTACATTTATAGTTTTAATGTCAGGATGATACTATGATAAAGGTATAACTAGGCTAATTACAACTTTAACTGTGTATGTGACACGGCAGAAAATTATTTAAAAAAAGATTTATAAGGGTTTATAATAAAATAAAAGGGTTCTACTATTGACGAATAGTGGTGGTGAGCGCTATTGAGAACCCTGGGTGCAGGCTTTATCTGTTGGATTACAATAATAGAGTCTACAATAATTAAGATTATAATTATACCTGATTATTAACCAAGAGTAAAACTGTTTTTTGACAGTTTACTACGTAGGTTATTCAAGAGCAGGATGAGGAAAGGGTTTTGGCTGTGAAAAGCCCTCCTTTTATCCTGAAATTGAGGTGGAAAGGCTGCTAGACCTTTCCACGTAGAGGAAGTGAAGATTTTTCACTCTCTATGACAGGCTTGTGGTTTGCAAACAGCCTGTATACCCTGTATTGGGCTCAGATGTGGTTTTGAAACCACATCTGGGCAGTTTTCACTAATACAGGGTGAAAATTTTCATCTGGGGACTTCACAGCCTGATTCTGACGTGTATGACGCGCAGAATGCTGTACAGAGACTGTATGGGACCCCAGTATTGACTGACATATGAGGTATTGAAGTAAAAACATGCTTCTTTGTCTATTTGACACCTCATATTCATGGTTATGGGATATTATCCCATGGTAAGGCTGTATCTGACAACAGGTGGGATTTTGACCTTAAAATGGTCATACCTCTGTCAGTTTTTGAGATATCAAGCTCAAAGTTGGTTCATTGAATAGCCCTGTATGAGCTCTACACAATGGTACCCAACTTGACATGGTTATCATTAAATATGACAAAGTTATCCCATGTACAAATATTTTTGTACATTGGCGTGGTCTGGTCAAAAGCTGTATTAAGCTTGTTTGGCCAATAACTTCTGTTGTAGTTGAGTTATGAGGAAATGGATGGCACCATCAGATAGCTCTGATTGTGCTCTTTCCAAAAAGACCCCACTTTAGGTATCTCACACTAAAACTGTAAAAGTTAGATGAGAGGTGAATGTTTTGTTCACCCTTATTTGGTCTGAATTTGACCATAACTCAAGTAATACTGGTGCTAGCTCAGTTTGGCTGGTACCATTGGATAGCCCTGGCTTAGAGCTTCATTTTGAATACCCATTTGATGGGGTTAAGCCTCTCCTTCTAGATTTTAGATGAGAGGTGAAAATTAAGGTTTATGCTTAGCAATAACTTTGAGCAGGAATAACTTTGTTATTTCTTGTCCTATGGTGATGGGACTTATATTTTCAGAAAGGGGTGAGTTTCCTCTTTTTTTTGATACGTTCTGAGCTAATTTGGCTCAGTTCCATGTTTTGGTGGTATCTTGGCTATACCATTGGTTTATGGTATTTTGGCTGTCATGCTTGTGCTCTGGTTTTGAGTCACAGGCTGACATACCCTCCCTCTAAAAAAGGCTCATCATTGATGAGACTGTTCAGTCCTCCTAGAGGCTCTGAATCTCCTTAAATGAAGGTTCCCATCTGGTATGGCATCCTCTGCCAACCATTTGTCTTTGTCAGCTGTCTGGTTCTTGAATCTGACTAGATATTGTCTCTGATCCTTCCTATTAAGTCTGATTTTTCTGGCCCTTATGATTTTACTCACAGGTCCAGGAGAGTCTTCTACTTCCACTATTTCTGGTGGAGTGGTGCTCTTCTTCCTGGAGGGGAATTTATCCTCCTCTGTTTGGAAGTATGGTTTCACCAGGCTTACTGGAAAGACTGGGTGTTTCCTAGAAAACTCCTCAGTGAGCTTGACCTCCACTGCATTCTTCCCTATCAACTTAATGATAGTGAAGGGCCCTACAAATGAGTCTCTCATTTTCTTGGGTCCTTTGAGATTGTTAAAGTTCAGTGTAGACACTAACACCTGGTCCCCTTCCTTGAAGTCAGGTTCCATATGTGATTTGTCCCACCTCTGTTTATTGTACTCTTTGGCTTCAGCTATGCATTTGGCTGCAGTATCACAGGCTTTCTTCCACATATCATGGAAGTCTTTGGCTGTGGGGTGGATGGTCAGAAGATTCTTCTTCAAGTGATCCACAGGTAACAGGGGATTCCACCCTTTCTCTACCAGTGCAGGTGTTTTTCCTGTGGTAGAGTGCTGGCTTGTATTATAAGCCAGTTGGACTGCTGGTAAGGGGGTGACCCAATCATGGGTATATCCCTCATGGTCCTTATATTCCATTCCATACGCACAGAACCTCCTGAGGATATCCTCCATTGTTTGGATCATCCTCTCAGCTAGGCCATCTGTTTGTGGATGGTAAGCTGTGGAAAAAGCAAGCTTGGTGCCTAGCATGTCATATAAATTGGTCCAAAATTCAGATGTGAATTTTGGGTCCCTGTCACTAATTATGATCTTGGGGACTCCACAGGTGGATATGATGTTATTCCAAAATAACAGAGCAGTGTCCATGGCTGTGTCCTCCTTATGGCATGGTAGACATCTCATGCTCTTGCTGAACCTATCAACTATGATTAGGCAGGCATTGTAGTTTTCTTTGCCTCCTGGGACAAGTCCTGTGACCCAGTCCATGTTGATGGTTTCCCATGGGTGTTTGGGTTCTTCTATGTGTTGAAGCAACCCATATTTCTTCCCATGTTTTCTATTTGCCTTTTGGCATCTTTCACAAGTGTTGATGTATTCACTCAACTCTTGCTCCCACTTGGGCCACCAAGCTGTGCTTGCTACCCTTTCTTTAGTCCTGTCCTCACTCATGTGTCCCATATAGGGGCAGTCATGGCATTCCTGCAGGATTAAAGAGATGTGGTCTCTGTCTATCACTGTGAGTGCACTGGTGTGCCTTTCTCTGTGATAAATCAGGCCATCTATAAGGAAGAATTTATTGTCCTTATAGGCCCTCAACCAGGGTTCCTCCAGCTGGGTTTCCAGTTCTGGGCTCCTGTATTTTTGTTGAAGGAGTTGGAGTAGTATGCTACACTGTTTGTGTTTAGCATAAGATTTCAGTACTGCATTGAAAAATTCATTGTGCAGTTCTGAGGAACTTATTCCCAGTATGGGGGTTTCTTTACCTTCTGAATCAGTGTTTCCACTGTCAAGGGTACCACTCCCTGGTGCCCATTCAGAGAATCTGAAGTTCTTCTTCCTATTTATTTCCATAAAATGGATAGGAATTTTTGCAGCAACTTCAGGGTCATAAGCTGGATTGCCTTTGACATTGTCCAGTGGCCATCTGCTAAGGCCATCTGCATTGGTATGGCTTTTACCCTCCTTGTATATGATGGTCATGTTCCCTCTATACTCCTGGATGGCTATTTGCCATCTCAGCATGTGTCTATTAGTAGTCTTCATGTTTAGTAAAGACTTCAAGGCTGTGCAGTCTGTGTAGACTTCAAAGACTGCACCCTCCAAATAATAGTGGAGTTTTTCTAGAGCCCAGACTAGACATAGACATTCTGTCTGGGTGGCCCCATACCTGGCTTCTGAATCTTTCAGCTGCCTGGAGATGTAACATATTACACCTTCTCTTGGTTCACCATCCACAATTTGTCTTTGGTGAAGGGCTGCTCCTAGGCCTTGACTGCATGCTGCATCTATGTATAACTTGAATGGTAGTTCAAAGTCAGGTAAGATGAGCACAGGTGCATTAGTGAGTTCATATTTGATCCTCTCATATGCATCCCTTCTTTCCTTGGTTATTTCAAAAACTACATCCTTTGAGCATAACTTGTATAAACTACTAGTTATGTGGGCAAAGTTTTTGATGTGGTTTCTATAGTAGCTAGCAAATCCAAGGAAAGATTGCATCTCTTTGATGTTCTTTGGTACTGGCTTTTGCAGTACTGCTGCTACTTTGTTCTGGTCAATTGCCAGACTAAGGCCTGAGACTTTGTGTCCTAGAGCTAGTAGCTCTTGTTGGCCAAAATTACACTTTTTAAGTGAAATTTTCAGATTGATGGGTGTACATTTACTTAGCACTCTGTCTATGTATTGTACATGGTCTTCCCATGTCTCTGAGTATATAATGATATCATCAATATACACTACCATCCAGCCTTCCATTATTTCTTCTTGAAATATGGTGTCCATCATCCTTTGGAAGTGGGCTGGTGCATTCTTGATGCCAAATGGCATCCTGGTGTACTCATATATGCCCATATGGCATATAATTCTGAGTAATTTCATGGAGTTTGGTTTAACTCCATTTTGGTGGAAGCCCTTCATACAATCCATCTTGGTTATGTATTTGGCTTTGGCTAATTTATCCAAGGCATGAGGTATCCTTGGTATAGGATACCTGTCTGCTTTTGTGTAGTTGTTCAGGGCTCTGAAGTCTCCACACAGTCTAGACTTGCCATCATGCCAGGTGATCAGGACAGGAGTGGTGATTTCCACTATTTCATTATGTCCAATCTTCCTAATGACATCCATGTCCAGGAGTTCATTGATATGTTTCTCAATCTCTTTCCTGGTCTCCAGACTTGCTGTGTAAGGAGGTCTCCTTAACATGGGTGGATAAGGCCTTTCCACATCCAGATATAGTTCTATATCATGGCCTTTGATCTTGCCTAATGGTTCTTCACCAATGGCAAATGCTGGTCTATTCTTCCTCAGCATCTTTAGTAAACTTAGTTTTTGTTTACTGGTGAGGGTAGTGCTAAACCGTCCCTCTCTGAATTCTTTCAGAAGTTCTTTCAGTGGGTCCTGAGAAGATATCTGGTATATATCAAGAGAAAATTTCTTTTCCTTGTTAGTACCAATGGTAATATGCCTATTTTTACTATTGTAAATATCTATGCCATACATACTCTGGTAATCTGTTCCCAGTAAAAACCCTTGGATGTGAGCATCTTCAAGCACTACAAACTCTGGGTTGAGTCTGATATTACCTTTTCTGTGGGGTATGATTATCTCTTTGATAATTGTCCCAATAGAGGTCATCTTTCCAGATGCACTCTTAAGGTTCTTTGCCCTGGTGGGCAAGAGCTCTTTTTCCCAGTTTGGGAAGTGGTTATCCAGATAATTTTTGGCCACTATGGAGCAGTGTGCTCCACTGTCAATGATCAGTGGGTGCTGAGCATTGTCAATACATACAGTCATTTTTGTGGCTGTTCCATGTATATATGCCATTCCTTTGGTTGGTGTGACTAGGAATGTCTGTGCATCTTGTGTGTGTTTACACAAGTTCTTGTTGGCAGTGTCTTGTGGCATGCCTGCTTCCAACTGTATATCCTGGATTTCTAGTGGGGTTTCCTCTTGGTATTCCACTAGAAATTCCTCTCTTGGGTCTTGATCCTCATCAGATGGTTCTCTGATGGCATCTCCCATAGAGTCTGATTCAGAATCCTCTGTTGGGGGTTCTTCTTCAGGGACTTTTTCTATAGCATAGACTTTCTTCTTTGCTTTGGGACAGTTGTTGGCATAGTGGTCTGTTGAACCACAATTGTGACAAGAATTCTTTTTCTTTGCCACTTCTGCCACTCTTTCTCTGGGTTTGTCTTTAAACTCCACCCTGAAAGGTTGTTTCTCTTTGAAACTGTTGCTTCTATATGGGGTGAATTTCCCTATATTAGTCCTTTTCCTTAGGTCTTGTAAGGTATTGGCTATATCATCTAGAGTGCAATTTTGGTTGCATCTGCACTTTACTTCATGCTCTAGTTCTCCTGGCAGTTGTGTCAGAAGTTTATGATTCCTCATTTTAATGTTCATTTGAGGATCAATGGCTTTAAGTCTTTTAGACTGTCTAAGACACCACTCATATGGATCTTTGTCCACAGAGTATTTGTCATTTTCAAATGACATGGTCTTTTGCCATATCCAAGTTCCATTACTGTACTTTTGGATTATTTGACTCTTCCACCATGGCCAATTCCTTCTGCCATGGATTTCTTTCATTTCAGTGTACCATATACTTGCATGACCTTTAAATGCAGTGTTCAGTCTAGCAGTAATCCAGTAATCTGGTATGCTTGGTACATCTATGAAGAGTCCATCAATATAATCTAGGAGTTCCATATGATCATATTCTCCTGATCCAGAGAATTTGGGCCAGCTTGAGGCCTCAGGAAGCTGTTTCAAGGCTTCCTTCTCTGAATAAGACATGCCATCTCCATCCTGGTATTGTGATGGAGATCTTGCCTTATTCAACAACATGGCATCTGGTTTGATGTCATCTGGTTGATATGGATTCTCCATAGCTTGGCCTTGTGGTTGGGGCTTTAAGCTATGGTAGGCATCAAACAATTTGTTGATGTCTTGGTTCAGACACTCCCTGTCCCTGCTACTATGGTGTTGTTCTTCAGAGACTTGATTCAGTCTCCTGTTGGTTTCTTCAGAGGCTTTGCTCAGTTGAGCATATCCTTCCTGAAGGTTTTTAACTATCTGCTCCAATGAGGCTTGAGTTTTTCTCATCCTCTCTTGGGCAGCTGCAAATTCTGTAGCCTGCTTTGCAGATTGCTCAGCATATTGGGACATTTGTAACCACAGTGTGTCACTGTTGATGTTACTCTCAGATGTGATAATATTATTTTCAGTCTGAGTGGGGGTAATGTTTCTATTACTAGGACTACTGATTCTAGAGTGGTTCACAACTACTTCTGGTTCTTGTGTACTTCTTTTACCAAATCTAACAGCTTCTGGATCATGGGGTCTGACTCTTTCCTCCTCTGGTTGAAGGAGGCTTTGTTCTTGCCCTTGTTGCCTTGTCTTCTCCTGGAAACTTCCTGGAATTGTGAAGAATGGTGACTCTTGGCCACTGATCTGCTGGTTTCTGAATGGTGTGAAGCCACTGGAGAGCTGATTTGGCATGCTCCTTGTGAACCTGAAGGAATCTGAGTAGGCCCTGTCTGGGTTAACTGTTCTTCTATAGCTTGGATAGTGGCTTGATTTTCCCTTATCCTCTGTGCCCTTGCCTCCAGGAGTCTGTGCTGCCTGGTAGGATTCCAACCCTTGGTGATTACCATAAGGTCTTTGAAGTCTATCTCTTTGAGACAGATCTTCTGGCAACTTGATCCCAGTTCTGCCCAGTGAGTTGCTAGGTTGAACCTCTTGTTGTCCATGCTCCATTGAAACAAATCTTTGAGGAGTTGGTGGATTTGAAGAACTTGATCCATATCCTTCCAGTCCTCTGGCTTGAGGTTTCTGTTGAATTGGAGTGTGAATGGCAAGGTTGATATTATCTCCCTCATTGTTTTGCCATCCACCACTGTGTCCAATGTGTCTTCTTTCAGGTCTTCTGGTTCTAGACATTCCTGCTCTATCCTCTGGCTGGTTCCTTTGGAAGCCAAGGTCTCTGAGGTATGCAGGGGACATATCAGTGTTTGCAAGCAGTCAAAAACTTTATGTTCTTAGGGTATTTACCTTTGACTGTTCCTTGTACAAATTTGTTATCTGCTGATTTGGGCAGTTTGCCTTTGGAGGTTACAACTGGGTTAATAATTGTAATCTTCCCTGTACAAGTGGTTAAGGTTGGTTTACCTTGTATTGAAGCAGAGTTTTGTGGTTTTCTACTCCTCTGAGTGGCTATTGGTGTCCACTTCTTGGCTGTAATGAGGCCTTCACTAAGCCTTTTTCCTTTACCCTTGCTGCCCTCTGGTTCTGAGGGTGTCACTGGTGTGTTGGCCTGTGACTGGGTTTCAAGTGGGATGTAGTTTTCTTCCACTGAATCAAGACAGGAAAAAGAGGGCTTATGTCAGTTAAGACTTCTTAAAAGGCTGGTTTTGCACGTCTAAGAATGGCCTCTGGGCTTGTATATTATTACAATATGCCCTTGTATAATGACAGTGTAATTGAATTAACAATTTCACGTCAAAAATACAGCTTATGGTGCCCTGTCACACTGTTTGTGTGCCAGTATCCCACAGATACACTTGTGGTTTTCAAGTGTATTCTGTACAAGTGGTTTTGTATAAGTGTTATTGAGTCAACAATACACTTAATCCACGCCTCAACTGATGGTTTTTCAGTCAGAGGTGTCCTTATTCAGTCAAGAATACAGGACTTTATTGATGGCTTATGTGTTTTTATATACAAAACACGCCAAAAATAATCAAATTCAGTGGGTATTAGCCACGTGAATAATACTCTTTAAAATATGAGTATGTATAAAAAAGAATAAATATATATAATATATATATTTAAATAAAGAAATTAGGCCTAAAAAAGATAAAAACAATGGTTAATAAGTCATAAAAAAGAGAAAAGACTTACTTGTAAGGTCCAAAAAGTCAAAAAAACACGGCCAGGCCCCCAAAATGTCAGGATGATACTATGATAAAGGTATAACTAGGCTAATTACAACTTTAACTGTGTATGTGACACGGCAGAAAATGATTTAAGAAAAGATTTATAAGGGTTTATAATAAAATAAAAGGGTTCTACTATTGACGAATAGTGGTGGTGAGCGCTATTGAGAACCCTGGGTGCAGGCTTTATCTGTTGGATTACAATAATAGAGTCTACAATAATTAAGATTATAATTATACCTGATTATTAACCAAGAGTAAAACTGTTTTTTGACAGTTTACTACGTAGGTTATTCAAGAGCAGGATGAGGAAAGGGTTTTGGCTGTGAAAAGCCCTCCTTTTATCCTGAAATTGAGGTGGAAAGGCTGCTAGACCTTTCCACGTAGAGGAAGTGAAGATTTTTCACTCTCTATGACAGGCTTGTGGCTTGCAAACAGCCTGTATACCCTGTATTGGGCTCAGATGTGGTTTTGAAACCACATCTGGGCAGTTTTCACCAATACAGGGTGAAAATTTTCATCTGGGGACCTCACAGCCTGATTCTGACGTGTATGATGCGCAGAATGCTGTACAGAGACTGTATGGGACCCCATTATTGACTGACATATGAGGTATTGAAGTAAAAACATGCTTCTTTGTCTATTTGACACCTCATATTCATGGTTATGGGATATTATCCCATGGTAAGGCTGTATCTGACAACAGGTGGGATTTTGACCTTAAAATGGTCATAACTCTGTCAGTTTTTGAGATATCAAGCTCAAAGTTGGTTCATTGAATAGCCCTGTATGAGCTCTACACAATGGTACCCAACTTGACATGGTTATCATTAAATATGACAAAGTTATCCCATGTACAAATATTTTTGTACATTGGCGTGGTCTGGTCAAAAGCTGTATTAAGCTTGTTTGGCCAATAACTTCTGTTGTAGTTGAGTTATGAGGAAATGGATGGCACCATCAGATAGCTCTGATTGTGCTCTTTCCAAAAAGACCCCACTTTAGGTATCTCACACTAAAACTGTAAAAGTTAGATGAGAGGTGAATGTTTTGTTCACCCTTATTTGGTCTGAATTTGACCATAACTCAAGTAATACTGGTGCTAGCTCAGTTTGGCTGGTACCATTGGATAGCCCTGGCTTAGAGCTTCATTTTGAATACCCATTTGATGGGGTTAAGCCTCTCCTTCTAGATTTTAGATGAGAGGTGAAAATTAAGGTTTATGCTCAGCAATAACTTTGAGCAGGAATAACTTTGTTATTTCTTGTCCTATGGTGATGGGACTTATATTTTCAGAAAGGGGTGAGTTTCCTCTTTCTTTTGATACCTTCTGAGCTAATTTGGCTCAGTTCCATGTTTTGGTGGTATCTTGGCTATACCATTGGTTTATGGTATTTTGGCTGTCATGCTTGTGCTCTGGTTTTGAGTCACAGGCTGACATTTAATCATTCATATTACACCACTTTTGTTGATTTATTATTGTTAATTAAAGAATGATCTGCGACATACTTGAGTTATAGTAGTAACCCATACATTTGTTACATAATATTCTTGAGGTGGAAATTGATATTGACAACCCACAATCCCTAAGAATAGGTTTAATAAAGCCATATATAGCTCCAGATGCCATTATTTTACATTCAGGGCAATTGTAAAGAGTCAGAACTCACATAAGTCCTCATATCCTTTCCCACTGGAGACACAGTAACAAGGCAATCCACCAGTGACACCCTCAGACACAGATCATTTTCAGAAGGGAAAAGTCAAGAGGAACAGTAAGTTCCTCATTAGATACAAAAGGTTGATACTAAAGCCACCCAGAGGGCCAGAAAGCCACAAACTTCTTCCTCAATACAAGGTAAACCAACCTTGATAAATCATACAGGTAATATAACAATGATTAACCCAGTTTTAACTTCTAAAGGCAAATTTTCAAACTAAGTAGAGCATAAAGCTGTACAAAGTACAGTCAAAGGTAAATATTGTAAGAAAAATAGGTTTTACGCTTATTGCATACACTGATACCATTTCCCCTGTACACCAAGAAACCTTTTAGTCCCAAGGAACCAGCCAGAGGAAAGAACAGGACTGTTCAGATGCAGAAGACCAGGGTTTGGGCAACATGGTGAATGACAGGACACTTGGGGAGAGCATTCTTATTCTCCCCTTCACCTTCCTTTTCAACAGACACCTCAAAATGGATTATTGGACAGATATGGATCAAGATCTTCAGCTCTACCAATTTCCCTAATATCTGTTCAAATGGAGCATGGAAAACAAGAGGTTCAACCTGGCTTCACACTGGGAAGAACTTGGGGAAAGCTTCCAGAAGATATTCCTCAAAGTGAGATCTTTCAAGAACCTTATTGAAATCACTGAAGGTTGGAATCACAACCAGCAGTTAACACTATTAGAGGAGAGGACATCCAAGATAAGGGAGAATCATGCCACCATCAAAGCTATAGAGAAGAAATGGGACCAGAAAGAGAATACTCTGACTCCTTCAGGCTCACAATGAGTGGTAAATTAACCAAACTCTCCTGTGGCTTCACATTACTCATAAAGCACCATATTGGTGGCCAAGAGTCACCATTTTTCACAATCACAGGGATTTTATAGAAGAAAATGACCAAAGGGAAAGAGCAAGATTTCTTTCAACCAGAGGCAGAAAGAGTCTGATCCAATTATCCAGAAGCTGTTTGACTTAGTGAAGGAAGTACCCAAAAGCAACAGATAATTCTATATACCTCTTCTATAATTAGTAGTCAAACAATTTGAAATGATATCCCTAATCAGAATGAGCACAGTGTTGTAACACATGAGAGTCCCTTAAGTAGAATTTCCTTGTGGACACAGAGGTAACAGTTTTCAGACCATACTCAGAGAGACTTTGACAAACTTCAAGAGTGCATAAGCAGGTTTCAAGAAATTAACACCTTGCAAGCCAGGACTATCCATAACCTGCAATAGGATTACACTAAGCTCAGTTGAGCCTCAGAAGAAACAAATAAAAGACTACACCAAGTCTTGGAGGAGAAGAATCACTCCAAAAGAGATATTACACACATCCAAGAGCAAGTGTATAATATAGACAAATATATGAACAATATGTTTAATTTTTAACAGCATACACATTTAAAAGATCACTGTGTTATACATGATAAGAGACCTACACCAATATCACAGGAGGACACCAGACCAATTTTTCACCTAGAGAATGACCAAATATCACAATGACAATACCAAGATTGAGAAAACATGACATATCAAGAAATTGTGGCATTGAAACAATTACCATAAGCCATAAGGTGTCCAAAACTCTCTGGTGTAGGATAATATGATCATATGGAGGTCATTGACTATATTTATGGACTTTTCATTTATTTACCAAGTATACCAGACTACTGCATAACTGCTATACTGAATACAGAATCAAAAGAAAATCCAAGTATATGGTACATAGAAATGAAATAAATTCATTTCATAAGGAACTGGCCATGGTGGAAGAGTCAAATAATCTAAAATTGATGTAAGGGTACATGGATATGGAGAACATTCATGTCATTTAAAACTTACAAGTAATCAGTGGGAAAAGATCCTTATTAGTGGTGTCTTAAACATTCTAAAGGACTTAAGCCATTGATCCCCATATGAATACTGTCAGGCTTAGTCTATGATAAAGGTGTATAATAGTATTTACAAGACTTAACTATGATTTTGACACAGGGAAAATATTTAAAAAAGAGCTTTATTCATAGTAACAAAAGGTTTTAATGATAATAAAAGGGCTTTAATATTGTATAATAGTGGTGGTGAGTGCTTCTGAAAGCCCTGGGTGCAGTCTTACCAGTTGGGTTACTATAGTAAGATCTACAATACTTAAGTTTAAAGTATAACCTGGTTATTTTCCAATAGTATAGCTGTTTTTAACAGCTTTACTATGTAGGAATTCAAGATCAGGATAAGGAAACCTTTTCTGGCTGTGAAAAGGCCCCTTTTTATCCTAAAATGGGGTGAAAAGGCTTCTAGACCTTTCCACGTAGAGGAAGTGAAGATTTTTCACTCCCAAGTACTGGCTTGTGGTTTTAAAAAATCCTTTATAGCCTGTATTGGGCTCAGATGTGGCTTTTAAACCACATCTGGGCAGTTTTCACCAATACAGGGTGAGAATTTCCATCTGGGGACCACATAGCCCTCTTCTGATGTGTATGACACATAGAATGCTGTACAGAACCTGTATGGGACCCCAGTATTTAATTAATTATGAGGTATTGAAGTATAAAAAAACTCCTTTGTCTGTTTGACACCTCATAATTATACTTATTGGAGAATATCCCACAGTGAGACTGTATTGGTTCAATTGTGGGATTTTGAGCTTAAAACTTCCATACCTTTGTCATTTTTTGAAATATCAAGCTCATAGTTGATTCATTGAATATCCCTGGATGTTTTCTACACAATGGTACCTCATTTTGTATGGTTATCATTAAATATGGCAAAGCTATGCCATGTACAGGTTTTCTTATACACATTTATGATTTCTTCAAAAACTGTATGGAGCTTGTTTGCTCCATACCTTTTGTTCTAGATGAGATATGGGGAGATGTATGGCACCATCAGATAGCCCTGATTGTTCTCTTTCCAAAAAAACCACTTTACATATCTCACACTAAAACTGTGGAAGTTAAATGAGAGGTGAATATTTTAATCACCCTTATTTGACCTTATTTTGGTCATAAATCTGGTAATTCTGGTGCTAGCTCAGTTTGAATAGTACCATTGGATAGCCCTGACTTAGAGCTTCATTTTGAATACCCGTATTATGGGATTAAGCCTCTTCCTCTTTATTTCAGATGAGAGGTGAAAATTAAGGTTTATGCTCAGCAACAACTTTGAGCAGGAGTAACTTTGTTATTCTTTGTTGTATTATTATGGGACTTGTATATTTGGAAAGGAGTGAGTTTCCTCTTTCTTTTGATACCTTTTGAGCTGGCTTGGCTCAGCTCCATATTTTGGTGGTATCTTGGCTATACCATTGATTTATGGTATTTGGCTGTCATGCTTGTGCTCTGGTTTTGAGTCACAGGCTAACATACCCTCCCTCTAAAAAAGGCTCATAACTGATGAGACTGTTCAGTCCTCCTAGAGGCTCTGAATCTCCTTGGATGAAGGTTCCCATCTGGTATGGCATCTTCTGCAAACCACTTGTCTTTGTCAGCTGTCTGGTTCTTGAATCTGAATAAGTACTGTCTTTGGTCTTTACCAGTAAGTCTGATCTTCCTGGCCTTAATGATTTTCTTCACAGGTCCAGGGGAATCCTCCACTTCCACTATTTCTTGTGGGGTTGGGTAATTCTTCCTGGAGGAGAATTTGTCCTCCTCTGTCTGGAATTATGGCTTGACTAAGCTCACTTGAAAGACTGGGTGTTTCCTTGAAAATTCCTCTGTGAGTTTGACTTCCACTGCATTTTTCCCCATAAATTTAATGATAGTGAAGGGCCCTACAAATGAGTTTCTTATTGTGGTACTCCATACCTTTTTACCAGTTTCAAGAAATCTTTTGGAAATTAAAAGTTGGAAAATCAAGATCAAAATGGCTAATTCAGGAAATCACCACTCAAAGGACATGATTGAAAATCACACACACCCAGGAACAACATCAATAGTAGGGAGGAATGGAAGATTTTAGCATTCACAATTGAAATATTCAATATACTTCTATAATTAAATGAATAATAGAGGAGTCCAATCTTATGGAGCTACACAATAAAACTTACATATAAGGCTTACATGATCAACAATAGGCTTAATACATACAGAAAACTCAAAATTACATGGACAAAGTAACATTGTAGTATTATATCCACCCTAAAGCCATCAAGAAGATTATATTACCAACAATTACAGTAACCAAATACAGTTCATGTGACACAAGGATCATATGACAGTATCCAATCCAATTCAATACAGGAAAATCCACTAAAAACTTAAAAATTACACAACAATACAGGAGCCCAAATAAGACTTATGCAGTCCACATGCATAAGATCTGCACATTACACAGCCACAGGATTATTAAAATTCAACTTAATTAAAATTCAACTAGCTGCATGCAAGGAAAATACACTAAACTGTAAAGTACACAGCAATTACAATAATCAAGAATTAAAACTCAAGAAGATATCCCCACATTGCACAGCATAATCACCTGGAACTAAATAAACCTTACAAACAAATTTTACATGGGCTTATTCACATGACATCACCTTTATCCTTAACTCACCAGCATTAATTCCTCAAGGCTATGCAAGCTGACTAAAGCAGTGCAAAAGAGAAGTCATCTGATATTTTTATCAAAATCCCCACCAAGCAAAACACCTCAACCTTCATTTTGACCAAACAAATGGAAAAATATTTCAGTCATATGACACCATTCTCAATTTTACACACTAGCATTAATCTCTCAAGGCTGTACAAGATTACTAATACAGTGTAGCAGATAGGTCATCTGACTTTTGTTACAAAAAATCTACACCAGCAAAATTATCTCAAGGGCAAGAATAACACTTTACATGGAGAGCCCATGGGTACTTCTCACAACATAAAAAGAGGCCTCTCTCTCATTTTTTCTCCTCTTTCCTCATGCCAATAATTATATACCAAGAAGGAGAATAATTATTCATCCCTTACTAGTAGGTTAATCTAGAAATTATTATTATTATTACATTACATTACATTAAAAGTGATTTATATATAGCTGTAGTTAACAGTAGGTCTGCCTATATTATAAATTCATCTATTAGTGAAACACTCATATTCAACAAAAATATTTATATTATACTCTTCTCACTAGAAGAAAATCTATATCACTATTATTATTATTACAAAATACATCTAACATATTATCAAAATTATTTATCAACTACAACTATTTAAAATATTAAACAATATTATTATATTATCACAATTACTAAATTTTCTCATATTGAGCTATTATCCATTAAACAAAATACCTTCAACAAAGAAAAAAACTTAAAATCACCACTCAGTACTATTATATCTATTATATATCTACTAAATTATTATCTTATCATCTTGAAATCACCTACAAATTTATTTATTTAAAATTATTATTATTTTATCATTAGTCTGATTATTGAATAGGTCTGATAGAGACTGCTGAAAAGTCTTCTCTAGTTGTAAAGCCACAATCTTAAATATTGATTTGTGAGCTCTGTAGGGAGATTGTTTAGTATATTCAGAGGGGCAGCTAACACACCATTAGCACCCTTGGTTACAGGATTATTTCAGAAATTCAAAACTGTTTACCTGTGATTTCCCCCTCAAGGACTGCCTTATCCAATCCCACACTAAAAGGAGTTCCAAATCTGGTGTCCCAACAGTGGCCATTTCAACTTCAACATTCAATAATCAGTCAATCATCAATTCAGAAGATAATCAAATCAACATAACTCACAAAAATAATTATCATTATCAAGAATTAACAATCAACACTCTCATACAATCTAGAATCTGGAAACAAATCCCATTCCAAATCATCATCACCATCACAATCCTCAAATTAATCATACCATTTTTATTATCCAGTAAAAGAAGGAACACCAGAAAATCAAACACCTCAGGATATTGATTTACTCATTGCAACACCAAGAACAGAACAGAAGGAAAAGGAAGAATTAAGGAGATTTTTCTTCAAGTTAATTCAAGAAGCAAAGAAAAACAAGAAAAGTACAAAAGAATTTAAAGGATCAGTTTATCAAGTAGAAATGAATCAACAATCAACATCTGACTTACCACCATTACCTGAAGATACTGTAGAAGGACAGTATGCAGAAGAAAGTGAAGAGGAAGATCAAACAGTACAGATACAAAGTCTTATGAAGCAAATGCAAGATTTATTATTAACACAAAGTAAAAAGAAAGGAAAAAGAATGGAACAAACATCTTACACACCTGGAGCCAGTACAAGTGAACAAAAATTACCAAGGCATGTTAGACCTCAAGACTCACAAATATCACCTACACCTGGTCCAAGAGCAACCTCTACTCCAGTAACAGAACCAAGAACTCAAAATATTCCAAGGAGAGTTTTTGTCACTACACCTAATAATCCAAGTCTATTACAGCAGAAAGTTCCAAGACAAGAAAGACCTGTAGTTAAAATTAAAGCAAAGGATTACAATCTAAATTTTGATGGAGAAGAAGTAGAGAAATTTATCAAGAAAGTGGAAAGAAGAGCCCAAATTGAAGGAGCAACAGATGAAGACCTAGAAATGCAAATGGCATTTTGGACAACAAACCAAAAGGTGAGTGATGCAATTGAAGCTATGCCAGGTTATGAAGAAGGAAATTGGACACAACTCAAGAAAGATCTCATAACAAAATGGGGAAGAGTTGAACCTGAAATAAGATACAGAAAAGACTCCCTAATGAAGCTTTTTTCTGAAACTCAAGAAGATGGAGGAATTGGTAGTCTATCACAATATAAGAAGTTTATGGGAGAATATGAAACTATTTTTACTTACTTATTAAGATACAGGTATATTCCTCAAGATAACATGTTCCATGAAGACTTATTTGATTGTCTTTCAGCTGATATTAAAGGGGCCATAAGTAAGGAAATGATTAAAGATAATGTCATGGTTAGAGCTGAAGATGGAGGATACCTTATACCACCTATGAAGATCCTCAAGAAGTACATTGAACAAGAATTGGAAGCCAGAATATTAGTAACCAAAAGATTCTCATCATCAAGAGATACAGGAAGGAATGTTACTGAAAATAAAAATAAAGTTCATTTCAAGGAAGAGTTTTTCCCAGGAATGAGTGAAGCTTTTAATAAAATGAAGGAAATTACTGAATCCCTCAAAGAACAAAAACTGGAAACTAGAAAGCAGGCACAAGGGGAAAATGAAGATTTCAAGAAATTTATGACTCAACTAGAAGAATTGAAAAGTCTATCCAACCCTCCAATGGGTGGGGTTCCCAATAATCAACTCAATAATCATCAGTTCAAACCAAGAAATGATTTACCCCCATTCTCACAAAGGCATGTTCCCTATGCACCAGCACAAAACATACCAAAACCTTATGTCAAATGTTACTACTGTCTGGAGGAATGACATTCAGTTAATAGATGTAACTACCTATTTGAAGATCAAAATAAAAAATGGGTCAGCAGACAAGGAGGTGGATTCTTATTTCCAAATTGGCAAAGAGTACCAACAGATGGAAAAATATCACCAAAGAAGTTAGTTGAAGAATTTGCAAAAGAACAGGAAGAACTTACCAATAAAAGAAAAGAAAATGAAGCTAAAGAATCAACACACCAACCAAAAGAAGTAAACATGATACAAGTAAAGAAAAATGACATTTCAACAGCTATAGCCAAAATTGAAGATTGGGGAAGCTGGCAGCCACCAACTATATCATCAGCAAATGATCCATTTCTCAATAATTATGGATTAAGAAACACCAAACAAAGATCCTCAAGAAATGAACATCCAAGTCAAGAACCAACAAACTCATTACCAAAAATAATGGAAACACCACTAAAAAAGAAACCAAACATACCTGGAGCCTATATTGGAGATGAACATGGAACAGTGGAAAAAACAATTATTCCCACTAAATTCAAGAAAACTCAAGAGTTCAAAGAGGAAGAAGTTAGCCCAGAAGTTAAAGAAAAACAGTATTCTGGCAAAAAGCAGGAATTGACTCAAAATACTATTAAAAACAAGGATATCAAGCAAGAACACACAGAATTTCAAGAGGTTATGAGTCAAATTATCAAAAAGGTTTTGGATCAGAAAATAAATCTCACCTTAGAACAAGTTCTTATCATGTCACCCAAAGTTATCAACCAGCTTAAAAATTTGACAACAGAAGAAAGAAACTCAATCAACTCACTTGACACAAAAGAAATTCAAACCAAACTCATAAACCACCACTTAGGAGATTATGAACAGCCCAAACTACATTATGCCTGTCCATTGGGGTTTATGCAAGTGTACTTAGAAGAAGAAGGACATGAAATAATGGCACTAGTTGATACAGGATCAGAATTAAATATAATACCAGAAGATTCAGCAATCAAAGCAGGACTTACCACAAGATGTCTCAACATGAATTTAAGGGGAATTGGTGGGCATTGTACCTCAATAGTTGGATTAGCAGAATTTACCCCAATCACTCTAGTCACTGGGGAAGAAAGAAATATACACCTTTTTGTAGCAAGGGGAGCAGTACACACAGTATTGGGAAGGCCCTTCCTTGCAGACAACAACATCAGATTAGACTTTTCTCAACAAAAAGGGGAAATATTCAGTTATATAGAGCCAGATGGAAGAAGGCTTTGCTTACCAATTTGCTCACCACAGAAAGTAGGATGGAGAGAAAACCCACCAGCAGGAATGGAAACATGTGCAGTTTCTAAATTGGAAGATTGGAAAAAATTACCAGTAGAGAAAGAACCAAGCTCCAACAATCAGGCAATTTCAGAAAAACATTCTAACCAAGTATTTAAGGAAGAAGAAATAATTGAATCTGGAGGAAAAAGGGATATAAAAGTGGAATTAGCCCCATTTAATACAGAAGACATCAAGCCAAAGCCTAAAGAAATGAATCTTACAGGAATTACAACCTCAAAAAGAGAAAATGGAAATACTGGTGACCAAACAACTCAAGCTATCAACCATTATAATCTCAAAAATCCTGAAGAAATCAGAAGAAAACCACTCACCAAGCTCCTCTCACCTATCAAAGCATTAAAATCCCTTTCAAAAGGAATATTTAAGAGTAGTTGGAATTCAAGTATCAAACCAGTTGCAACAGTAATAAATGTCACTGCAGAAGCAAGGAATTTGGACTCTCATCCTGATACATCAGCATTAAATTCCTTAAAAGAAATTTCTCTCAGATACAAAATTACCATAAATAAAGACCTCAAGCCTCAAGAAAATCCTATAATTCAGGAAGAAAGTATGGACTCAAACTCAAAACCTAAAGAATCTACAGAATTGAATAAAAGCTTGAAAAATATAATTGATAATCAACAAACAAATGGAAATGATTACTGTCAAGCAACCTCCAAGAAAGCATCCAGAAAACCCAACATCAAAAATTATGGGGATGAAGGTAAATCACTCTTACCACAAGAAGCAACCAGTCCACCAATTTTATTTTCAAAGTTACTCAAACCAGAAGCTTCACTCAAAAATGAAAATAATGAAACTCAAAAACTTCAACTTTTACCCTCAAATATGGTAAACATTGATCCAAGGCTTATTAGGGAAAATAAAGATATTATCAAACAAAACCTAAAGAAGTCAAAAATTGAAACAGAAAAATCAGAACAAGAATTGTAAAAAGAACTCATTCAAGAACCAAAAGAAGAATCAGATACTTATCTTCCCAAAGAAAATAACCTATTTCATATCCACACACCCAATAAGGATCCAATATTCCTAGAATATCCTCAACACCTTGAAGCTTTCAACCCAAACAGCAAAGTAAAAAAACAAATTCAATCTGGAAATAAAGCTATCCAACAAGAGATTAATGCACAAAAAGAAAGTGACATTACCAAAAATGAAGATTTAATGAACTCAAGACCTAAAGATCCTACCAACATCAGTATTCAAGAAAAAGAACATGAACATAAAATAACTCACCATCATGGACACTCACCACAACATAAAAATTATCTTGGAAAAGAAAATAAAAATGTCAAAAGGAACTTAGTCAAAGGGATAAGTCAAATACCTTATAAGAAGAAAAGAAGAAGGGCAAAACCATATGATAGGATTGCCCCAAATCAAAAATTATCCTCCAATTCACCATTACATTTGGCATACAGATATCAGGCTTCAATTCAAAATAAAAAGATTCTGCAACATAAAAAGGAAGAAAATAATTATTTCAGCACACAAATAGGTCAAAATACAGAGGAAATGGACATTCATAAAAAATTCACTTACCCAACAAACACAGAAGATTGTGTGGAAAACAAATTAGAGCCAAATGAAATATATAGGTCAAATTCTATATATCATTCAACCAATTCCAAAGAAGAATATTCACCTACCCCACACCATCATTCTGATAAAGAAAATACCAATTTGAATCTGGAAACAAATCACTTTTCTTTGGGCAAAGCCAAGGAAAGCCAAATGAACAAAAATGAAGAAATAAATGAAGAAATCAGTAACAGACAACAGAAACAGGATCAAGAAACTTTCTTAGAACAAACAAATATTGAAGAACTTGAATTAGATGGAATTTTACTTACAGAAGACCAATTTCTCTGGGAAGGCTATACCAATTCGCAGCCTTTGAGGAATGAAAACTGCAGCCTGGAACTATACAAAATAACTGAACAAGATCATCAATGCTCAACTCAACATGTAAAATGGCTAGAAGAAATGAAGAAAGCACCAAATGAAAGAACTGAGATTAGAAAAGAAAAGCTCACCAAGGAAGAAAGGGAATATTTTTGGATTACTCAGAATAAGAAGATATGCCCAAATTTGCAAGCCCATTTGGCACACAGATATCAAGTTTCAACACAAAATAAGGACAGAGAAGAAAATAATAACAGAAATGAAAATACAAATCTTGAGCATTTGGGAAATAAAGAAGAGTTTCAATATCAGTATCTCAATACAGAAAGAAGAAATGAACTTACAGCTAAGAAGGCCAAATTCAAGAAAGGTCTTGACAACAAATTATCATATTATCAATCACTTTTTTTATTATAATCAAACATTTTTCTTTATTATTTCATAAATTTTAGTCTTATTCTAGTATCAAATATCCATAAAAAATATATAAAAAAATATATATATATAAAAATAAATAAATCAAATATCAAAAAAAAAAAAAAAAAAAAAAAAAAAAAGAGTTTCAAGTGAATCAGTATCATTATACCATGTTATCTTATGTATTAGTATATATAAAATAAAAAAATAAAAGAAAAGAAAAGAAGAAATATATATGTAGATGTAAAATAATACTTATTTTTTAATTTTATTTTTCTTAGTGTTATTCATTTATTTATTTATTTTTACTTATTTTTGTTTATTTTATTATTATATCATTTTTTTCTTATTTTATCTTATTGTTATCTTATTTATTATTATTTTTGTTTTATGTTTATTTAAGTTCTTCTTATTATTTATTTTTTATTGCTTTATTGTTTATTTTTTTAATTTTGTTTTTTAGTATTGCTTTTTTTTCTCTCTTCTTATCTTACAGCTAATGGAGTCTTGGCATGAGAATCAAAAGGACCATGTATCGTTTTTTTATTTCAAACCCTTTTACCCCAACCACCTAATAAAACAAAATAAAATTATATATATATATATATATATATATATATAAAGAGAAAAAACAACAACAACAACAACAACAACAAGAGGAATGAATTTTTTTTTAATTGTATTTTTTTTTTAAACTAAAAAAAAAATATAAAAAAAAAAAAAAAAGAAAAAGAAAAAAAGCGTCTATTTTAGGGCCATCCAGCATTTATGACGACAAATCTGTTTCTTCATCAAGGATCCTACATTGTAAAGGATCATATCAATAAAAAAAAAAAAAACTCACCGTGACATTTGGTTATATAATTCCATAACCATACGCAAGGACGAACGCAAACAGAAAAGTTCCATAGGATTCGAAGAAGATGCCACTGTTTCATGGTAGTTTTCGTAGAAGTCGTTGACGTAACGCCGAAACATTCGATCGAAAGCCGCGTAGATCTGATTGAATTGCTCCTCGCGGCGAAATCGTAAGGCTGGCGGTGAAGCAGAAACAAGGCGAGGTTTGTAAGGAGGTGGAGGAGTGGGAATAGGTGACGATATATGGGAACCATTGACCAAAGGAGGGATCGGATCGCCGAAGATGGAAGCAATTTTGGATGAAGTTGGCCCATGGAAACCGTTAGTAAGAACAGCAGGGGAAGCCGGATCATCGTGATTAAAGGACGAGGTTTGACTCAGGTAAACGAGTGATGGGAATAGAGGACGAGGGTGAAAATGTGGAAGGCGTCGATTGTTGCCCACCGGGCTGTGCACAATTTATCGTATATCGATTTCCCCCGTAGAAAACCGTGATGACGTCTTGACCATCGTTGGACGTATTAATGAAAAAGGCGGTGGTGGGCATAACGAATCAAGATAAAAAATATGATAAGAATATTAGTATAATAAAAATAAAAAAAGAGAAAGAAAAGAAACAGGACGTACCTCGCTGAGAATATGCCCCAAAACTCATGCATGCAAAGGCATTACATCCTAAACCCCGCCAACGTTTATTAATCTAAAATAAATATAAAAAAAATAATAATAATAAAAACAAAAAAAAAAGAAGTCAGTAGAATAATAAAATTAAGAATTGAATACACTATACTGAAGAAGACGTGGACGACGAAAGGATTAGCATCGCCAAAGACGGTTACGACGTGGAAGAAATAGGTGTGGCGTCGTTATAAATGAAAGATAAGAGTAAAAAAAAATATAATAAAAGAAACGAATAAATGAAAAAAATAACAATAAAAAGAAAATCAGATTGAGCGGGCAGAAGAAGAGACACCCGCGGCTAGAAAACAAAACCAAACACTTCAAATTTGAAGTATTCACACCCAGCTACTCCAAAAAAAAAAAAAAAAAAAATATTAAAAACTAAAATTATTATTATTATTAAAATTAAATTTAAATTTATTAAAAATTAAAATTATTATTATTATTAAAATTAAAATTAAATTTATTAAAATTAGAATTATTATTAATATTAAAATTAAAATTAAATTTATTAAAATTAGAATTATTATTAATATTAAAATTAAAATTATTATTATTATTAAAAAAAAAGAAAAAAAAAAAAAAAAAAAAAAAAAAAAAAAAAAAACATCATGACTGGTATAAAAGTGGTAATTAGGGCAAAAAAAAATTTAAATGGAGAGGGGGTGCCCACCCATTTAATAATCATCAAGGGGTTGTAGTTTAGAGTTGTCATGAAGAGGATGACATGGAGAAGGAGGATATTAGGCCTCAACACTAATCAATACAATAAAAAAAATAGGACAAAACCAATGCAATTAGGCAAATATTTCCAACACAACTCAAAACTTCAAGAAGAGGTCCTAGATAAGACCTTAAACTGTCTGAATAATTACTTTATCTTTTATCAATACCATTCAACCAAATCAACTCAAGAAAAGGTCTTTGATATGACCTTAAACTGTCCAAATATTATAGTTTTTTCTATTTATCATCAACAAATTAACTCAATAAATGGTCCTTTATAAGACCTTAAACTGTCTGAAGAACTCTCTTATAGTACTTATTCAAAATCAAGACTCAAGAAAAGGTCCTGAGTATGACCTTAAACTGCCTCATCAGCATTATTTTATGCTAATTACAGTCTCAGGACTAAAGCAGAGGTCCTGGATAAGACCTTAAACTATACCAATTTTCTTTTTTATTATTTTTCATTTATTTTATTTTATGGCAATACTGGGGGAAATATTTAATCAAGATAATTTATCAGTAGCTGGAAGAATTTTTATCAAATGGAGAGGGAAATCACCCTAAATCAGTATTGATGATATAGGACAACATTAACATGGATAAACAAACAAACAAGAAGAAACAACAGGGTCCAAATCAAATAAGAAGATATGGAGATTCAAAATCAATATAACAAGCCATAAATGGAACTATCAACTGAATTTATTGAAATAAAAAATTAAATAAAGAAAGTTCTCACTTATGAACCCAGGATACTGTACTTGAAACTGGAATGCTGGGGACAGCATTAAATGGAGAGGGGGATGTGGTCTTCCATACCTTTTTACCAGTTTCAAGAAATTTTTTGGAAATTAAAAGTTGGAAAATCAAGATCAAAATGGCTAATTCAGGAAATCACCACTCAAAGGACATGATTGAAAATCACACACACCCAGGAACAACATCAATAGTAGGGAGGAATGGAAGATTTTAGCATTCACAATTGAAATATTCAATATACTTCTATAATTAAATGAATAATAGAGGAGTCCAATCTTATGGAGCTACACAATAAAACTTACATATAAGGCTTACATGATCAACAATAGGCTTAATACATACAGAAAACTCAAAATTACATGGACAAAGTAACATTGTAGTATTATATCCACCCTAAAGCCATCAAGAAGATTATATTACCAACAATTACAGTAACCAAATACAGTTCATGTGACACAAGGATCATATGACAGTATCCAATCCGATTCAATACAGTAAAATCCACTAAGAATTTAAAAATTACACAACAATACAGGAGCCCAAATAAGACTTATGCAGTCCACATGCATAAGATCTGCACATTACACAGCCACAGGATCATTAAAATTCAACTTAATTAAAATTCAACTAGCTGCATGCAAGGAAAATACACTAAACTGTAAAGTACACAGCAATTACAGTAATCAAGAATTAAAACTCAAGAAGATATCCCCACATTGCACAGCATAATCACCTGGAACTAAATAAACCTTACAAACAAATTTTACATGGGCTTATTCACATGACACCACCTTCATCCTTAACTCACCAGCATTAATTCCTCAAGGCTATGCAAGCTGACTAGAGCAGTGCAAAAGAGAAGTCACCTGATATTTTTATCAAAATCCCCACCAAGAAAAACACCTCAACCTTCATTTTGACCAAACAAATGGAAAAATATTTCAGTCATATGACACCATTCTCAATTTTACACACTAGCATTAATCTCTCAAGGCTGTGCAAGATTACTAATACAGTGTAGCAGATAGGTCATCTGACTTTTGTTACAAAAAATCTACACCAGCAAAATTATCTCAAGGGCAAGAATAACACTTTACATGGAGAGCCCATGGGTACTTCTCACAACATAAAAAGAGGCCTCTCTCTCATTTTTTCTCCTCTTTCCTCATTCCAATAATTATATACCAAGAAGGAGAATAATTATTCATCCCTTACTAGTAGGTTAATCTAGAAATTATTATTATTATTATTACATTACATTACATTAAAAGTGATTTATATATAGCTGTAGTTAACAGTAGGTCTGCCTATATTATAAATTCATCTATTAGTGAGACACTCATATTCAAAGAAAATATTTATATTATACTCTTCTCACTAGAAGAAAATCTATATCACTATTATTATTATTACAAAATACATTTAACATATTATCAAAATTATTTATCAACTACAACTATTTAAAATATTAAACAATATTATTATATTATCACAATTACTAAATTTTCTCATATTGAGCTATTATCCATTAAACAAAATACCTTCAACAAAGAAAACAACTTAAAATCACCACTCAGTACTATTATATCTATTATATATCTACTAAATTATTATCTTATCATCTTGAAATCACCTACAAATTTATTTATTTAAAATTATTATTATTTTATCATTAGTCTGATTATTGAATAGTTCTGATAGAGACTGCTGAAAAGTCTTCTCTAGTTGTAAAGCCACAATCTTAAATATTGATTTGTGAGCTCTGTAGGGAGATTGTTTAGTATATTCAGAGGGGCAGCTAACACACCATTAGCACCCTTGGTTACAGGATTATTTCAGCAATTCAAAACTGTTTACCTGTTATTTCCCCCTCAAGGACTGCCTTATCCAATCCCACACTAAAAGGAGTTCCACATTATCTTCTTAGGTCCTTTGAGATGATTAAAGCTCAGTGTAGACACAAATACTTGGTCCCCTTCTCTGAAGTCAGATTCCATGTGTGATTTGTCCCACCTCTGCTTATTATATTCTTTTGCCTCAGCTATGCAGTTGGCCGCTGTGTCACAAGCCCTTTTCCACATTTTATTGAAATCTTTGGCTGTGGGGTGGATGGTCAGAAGATTTTTCTTCAAGTGATGCACAGGCAATAGGGGATTACACCCTTTCTCTACCAGTGCAGGTGTTTTTCCTGTGGTATAGTTCTAACTTGTATTATAAGCCAGCTGTACTTCTGGTAGAAGGGTAACCCATTCATGGGTGTATCCTTCATGGTCCTTGTATTCTATGCCATAGGCACAGAATCTTTTAAGAATGTCCTCCATTGGCTGGATCATCCTTTCAGCTAATCCATCTGTTTGTGGATGGTAAGCTGTGAAAAATGCAAGCTTGGTTCCAAGCATGTCATACAAGTTTGTCCAAAATTCAGATGTGATGTCAGCCTGTGACTAAAAACCAGAGCACAAGCATGACAGCCAAAATACTATAAACCAATGGTATAGCCAAGATACCACCAAAACATGGAGCCAAGCCAAATCAGCTCAAAAGGTATCAAAAGAAAAAGGAAACTCACCTCTTTCTGAAAACATAAGTACCATCATTATAGGACAAGGAATAACAAAGTTATTCCTGCTCAAAGTTATTGCTGAGCATAAACCTTAATTTTCACCTCTCATCTAAAATCTGGAAGGAGAGGCTTATCCCATCAAATGGGTACTCATAATGAAGCTCTAAGCCAGGGCTATCCAATGGTACCAGCCAAACTAAGCTAGCACCAGTATTACTTGGTTATGGTCAAATTCAGGCCAAATAAGGGTGAGTAAAACATTCTCCTCTCATCTAACTTTTACAGTTTTAGTGTGGGATACTTGAAGTGGGGTCCTTTTGGAAAGTGCACAATCAGGGCTATCTGATGGTGCCATCCATTTCTTCATGTCTCACCTATAACAGAAGTTATGAGGCAAACAAGCTCAATACAGCTTTTTGCCCAAACCACGCCTATGTACAAAAACCTTGTACATGGGATACCTTTGTCATATTTAATGATAGCCATACCAAATTGGGTATCATTTTGTAGATCTCATACAGGGATATTCAATGATCCAACTTTGAGCATGATATCTCAAAAACTGACAGAGGTATGGCCATTTGAAAGTTATAATCCCACAATATGACCAATACAACTGTATTATGACAGGATACAGTTGTACTCTGATTATGAGGTGTCAAATAGACAAAGAAGAATGTTAATACTTCAATACCTCATAGGTCAGTCAATACTGGGGTCCCCTACAGCTTCTGTACAGCATTCTACACGTCATACACGTCAGAATCAGGCTGTGAGGTCCCCAGATGAAACTTTTCACCCTGTATTGGTGAAAACTGCCTAGATGTGGTTTCAAAACCACATCTGAGCCCAATACAGGGCATACAGGCTGTTTGCAAACCACAAGTCAGTCCTAGAGAGTGAAAAATCTTCACTTCCTCTACGTGGAAAGGTCTAGCACCCTTTCCACCCCATTTCAGGATAAAAAGGGGGCTTTTCACAGCCAGAATTGTCTCCTCATCCTGCTCTTGAATACCCTACGTAGTAAACTGTCAAAACAGTTTTACTCTTGTGTAATAATCAGGTATACTTTTAATTTAAAGTATTGTAGTCTTTATTATTGTAACCCAACAGGTAAAGCTGCACCCAGGGCTTTCAACAGTGCTCACCACCACTATATTCTTTATAGTAAAGCCCTTTTATTATTAAGTTAATCCATCTTTAACCCTTATAAAAAGAATTTTAAATCATTTTCCACGTGTCACAGTCATAGTTTTAGCTGTAAATAGCTTTATTACCACTTCAACATAGACTCATCCTGACATTTTGGGGGCCTGGCCATGTTTTGAAACATTTTGGAGTTATTACAAGTAAGTTTTTCTCTTTTTTATCATTTTATTGACACTTGTTTTATCTTTTTAGGCGTCATTTTCTCAGAAAAATATATATTTTTATATATTGTTATTTATTTTTTAAAAAAAATACTCATATCTTAAAGAGTATCTGTCACGTGGCTGATAACCACAAGACCAGTATTTTTGGCATGTTTTGTATATAAAAACACTTTTAAGCCACTAATACAGTCTTAATTCTTAATTGAATCAAGACAGCTCATACTGATAAACCAACAGTTGAGGCGTGTTTGGGCACATTGTTAACTCAATTGCCCTGTAATACACCATCTTTGACAGATTATACTTGCTAATTACAAGTATTCTGTAAGATATTGGTATACAAACAGTATACCACATATCAGTAAGCTGTATTTTTGATGTGGAATTGTTAATTCAATTGCACTGTCATAATACAAGGGCATATTGTAATAATATACAAGCTCAGAGACCATTCTTAGACGTGCAAAACCAGCCTTTTAAGAAGTCTTAACTGACATAAACCCTCTTTTCCTGTTTGATTCAGTGGAAGGAAATTTCATACCACTTGAGACCCAGTGACACCCTCAGAACCAGAGGGCAGCAAGGGCAAAGGAAAAAGACTTAGTGAAGGCCTCATTACCGCCAAAAGGTTGACACCGTTAGCCACTAAGAGAAGTAGAAAACCACAAAACTCTGATTCAATACAAGGTAAACCAACCTTAACCACTTGTACAGAGAAGATTATAATTATTAACCCAGTTGTAACCTCCAAAGGCAAACTGCCCAAATCAGCAGATAACCAGTTTGTACAAGGCACAATCAAAGGTAAATACCCTAAGAACATAAAGTTTTGGACTGCTTGCAAACACTGATATGTCCCCTGCATACCTCAGAGACCTTGGCTTCCAAAGGAACCAACCAGAGGACAGAGAAAGCTTGTCCAGAACCAGAAGACCTGGAAGAAGACACTTTGGAAACAGTGGTGGATGGCAAAACAATGAGGGAGATAATATCAACCTTGCCATTCACACTCCAATTCAACAGGAACCTCAAACCAGAGGACTGGAAGGATATGGATTAAGTGCTTCAGCTCCACCAACTCCTCAAAGACTTATTTCAATGGAGCATGGACAACAAGAGGTTCAACCTGGCAAGGCACTGGGCAGGACTTGGAGCAAGTTGCCAGAAGATCTGTCTCAAAGAGATAGACTTCAAAGACCTGATTGTAATCACCAAAGGTTGGAATCCTACCAGGAAGTTCAGACTCCTGGAGGCAAGGGCACAGAGGATAAGGGAGAATCGAGCCACTATTCAAGCTATAGAAGAACAGTTAACCCAGACAGGGCCTACTCAGATTCCTTCATGCTCACAAGGAGCAGGCCAAATCAGCTCTCCAGTGGCTTCACACCATTCAGAAACCAGCAGATCAGTGGCCAAGAGTCACCATTCTTCACAATTCCAGGAATTTTCCAGGAGAAGACAAGGAAACAAGGGCAAGAACAAAGCCTCCTTCAACCAGAGGAGGAAAGAGTCAGACCCCATGATCCAGAAGCTGTTAAATTTGGTAAAAGAAGTACACAAGAACCAGAAGTAGTTGTAAACCACTCTAGAATCAGTAGTCCTATTAATAGAAACATTACCCCCACTCAGACTTCAAATAACATTGTCACATCTGAGAGTAACATCAACAGTGATACACTGTGGTTACCAATGTCCCAATATGCTGAACAATCTGCAAAGCAATTTGCAGAAATTAAAGCTGTCCAAGAGAGGATGAGACAAACTCAAGCCTCCTTGGAACAGATAGTTAAAAATCTTCAAGAAGGATATGCTCAACTGAGAAAAGCCTCTGAAGAAACCAACAAAAGACTGAATATAGTCTTTGAAGAACAACACCACAGCACAAGGGACAGGGAGTGTCTGGATCAAGACATTAACAAGTTTTTTAATTCCTACCATAGCTTGAAGCCCCAACCACCAGGCCAAGCTATGGATATTCCATATCAATCAGATGACATCAAACCAGATTCCATGTTGATGAATGAGGCAAGATCCCCATCACAATACCATGATGGAGATGGCATGTCGTATTCAGAGAAGGAAGCCTTGAAACAGCTTCCTGAGGCCTCAAACTGGCCCAAACTCTCTGTATCAGGAGAATATGATCATATGGAGCTCATAGATTATATTGATGAACTCTTCATTGATGTACCAAGCATACCAGACTACTGGATCACTGCTAGATTGAATACTGCATTTAAAGGTCATGCTAGTATATGGTACACAGAAATGAAAGAAATCCATGGCAGGAGAAACTGGCCATGGTGGAAGAGTCAAATCATCCAAAAGTACAGTAATGGAACTTGGATATGGCAAAAGACCATGTCATTTGAAAATGACAAATACTCTGTGGACAAAGATCCATATGAGTGGTGTCTTAAACAGTCTAAAAGACTTAAAGCCATTGATCCTCAGATGAAAATACAAATGAGGAATCACAAACTGCTGACACAATTGCCAGGAGAACTAGAGCATGCAGTAAAATGCAGATGCAACCAAAATTGCACTCTAGATGACATTGCCAACACCTTACAAGACATAAGGAAAAGGACTAATATAGGGAAGTTCACCCCATATAAGAGCAGTAGTTTCAAAGAGAAACAACCTTTCAGGGTAGAGTTGAAAGACAAACCCAAAGAAAGAGTGGCAGAAGTGGCAAAGAAGAGGAATTCTTGTCACAATTGTGGTTCAACAGACCACTATTCCAACAACTGTCCAAAGGCAAAGAAGAAAGTCTATGCCATAGAGAAAGTCCCTAAGGAAGAACCTTCAACGGAGGATTCAGAATCAGACTCCATGGGTGATGCCATCAGAGAACCATCTGATGATGATCAAGACCCAAGAGAGGAATTTCTAGTGGAATACCAAGAGCAAACCCCACTAGAAATCCAGGACATACAGTTGGAAGCAGGCATGCGACAGGACACTGCTAACAAGAACTTGTGCAAACACACACAAGATGCACAAACATTCCTGGTTACACCAACCAAAGGAATGACATATATACATGGGACAGCCACAAAAATGACTGTTTTTATTGACAATGCTCAGCTGTCACAGGGGCTCTTTGAAGTGAAGAGGGCCTGGCACTCAGTAAACCAGGACTCACTTATGGAGGGCTCAACAATATGGTATGAAGGAATACACTTAAGAGTGTTAATGATGAATTGCTAAAAGAATAAATATAAGAAAGCATAAACAAAAGAATAAGAGTAAGAAATAAAAGAGCCAACCACAAACAAGTCCAAGTCCACTGTTTCAACCTGTCAGAATGGAAAGAGAAGGGTTAATAAGGATATGGCCACCCAACTCATACTGTACATGCAAAGACTAACTTAAAATTAAATAATTATAATACCCAAAATAAGGGTAAGAATAATTATGAAATAATAAATAAACTAAATTAATTAACTGGGGAAAAGTCCCTAGGGGGAGAAAAAGGGGCTGGTATATGTGAGAAACACCAGCCCTGGTCCAGAGGAAGAATTTTCATGGGAGGATTGAATTATTGAATTGAGTCTGGCCAATACAGGTCCTGTACAGCTGTACAGAGCCTGTACAAGAGGTGTGGTGTATTTGAGTGATCATACAGTTTCATGCTGGTGTATTGAAACTGTATTGGGTGAATCCAACCTGTACAGGTATTGACAGGCTGTATTGATGTACCAAACTGTATGCATGTTTCAGAATGAAGATTGCTGAAACTGAATATTGATGCAACAGTGGATCTTCTGATTTTGAGGTGTTTGAGTGGGTATATGAATGAATACCCTTAGCCCTGATGGATGGTTGTTACAGTATCCCCCTCTTGAAACTGGTGGGCTCCTGAACACCATAATACCCTGCCACTGTTGAGTGGCATTCCAATATCCCCACATTTTTTTTCAAAAAAAAAAATTCTTTTTAATTTTCCTTTCCTCTTGACCATTATCCTGAAAATCCTTCTTCAATTCTTCTCTGTCAAATTAAATTGATTCCCCCCTTTCTTTCAAGTTTTGAGTAAGTATCCCACTTTGAAATATGCTTTTTCTTGCTTCTGATTCAATTCATCTTGACCTTGGACTGTGGCCTTGGGATATATCCCAAAATGATGGCCACTGGGCTCTTGTGCTCAAAAAATGATTCCCAATGAGTATATGAAGTGTACTCATTGGGCAAGGCTTAATCCAAATGATATCTTGAAAATTTTCCTCCAAGGGGTCTTGTCCCCATTGTCCATGTAAGTGGCCTCAACAGCCCTCAAAAGTGGTTTTGGGCTGTGGCCTCTTCCCTGATGAATCTTGATAAGTTTTGATTTTTATGGCCATTTGGGCCCTTTTGGGGGTTTTGGTGATTTTGGTGATTCCATGGTTTATGGCCATTTTGGGTCTTTTTGGGCTTGATGGTGTTTTTATGACATATGGCCATATTGGCCTTTTTCTTGTCTTTGGGGTCCTACGGTCTGCGGGCCGTATGTCGCGGTATGTGGTCTTGCGGTCTGCGGTCCGTGGGGGCTATTGGAGGCCCCCTGGGCCCAAATTTGATGGGGACCAGAGTCCCAGAGACCCCTTTTTATGGCCTGGACCCATTTATGGGGTCCAGGGTCACCAAGATCATGGCCTCCCCAAAGATGCAGGGGAGGCCCACAGTGATGAATGCAGCCCCAAAGGGGCTTTGAACCTTCATTCTTGAGGCTTTGAGGGGGGGCCATAAATGAGTTATGGCCCCATTCTTGAGGTCAACTTCCTTTGGATTGAAATGGACTGATTTGGACGTCTTGAATCTTCTGCTTCTGCATTTCCAAATTCGACTGGTATGAAGATGAACCAAATGATGACTTCCAGTGAACTTTTGATGATTGGGTAGAGAAATAAGTTTCCTTGTCCCTGTTGTGTTTGGTTTGACTTCTATTCCCACTCTTATACTACTAAAAAGAAAAAAGAAAATAAAAGATATATGGAACCTCCCAATATGTGACTTGGGGAGGGGCTGCTGCTGCTCTAAAGAAATAAAAGAATAAGAGAAAATGAGAGTAAAGAAAAGAAATAAAGAAAAATCCTGATGGCTGGTCCTCCTTGTGGTGAATTGCTTGATTCTGGCCAAGAAGTGTCTGAAAAAATGAAAACCAAGCATTTTATGCTCATAGAGTGGCCAAGGTAATGTTTTACAAGAAGTAGAACCCTCAGGGATGCATACCAGGAGATGGAAATTACTTTCATAACTTCCACTCCCCACCAAGTACCATAAAACTGAATTAATTTGCCACAAATGACTTCTGACATGGATTTCCGTAAATGACTTGAAGTAATGAATGTCTTGAATTATGATGATTGGCATAAATTAAATGATAAATAAAAGAGAAAGAAAGAAACATTTGGCGATATCTTGATAAGGTCCAGATCCGAGGGTATTGGTGTTGTATGCTTCTTGAACCTGTCCAAAGAATTGACAAGTTCTCACAAAGTGGCCAAGGTGATGCTTACAACAACATATGGGTAGAATACCCCCTTGAAGGTGCATGCCAGGAGAAGAACTTACTTTCATAACTTCTTCTCCCCACCAAGCAACATAATCAAACTCTTGAGGTATTTGGGCCAGGCTTGTCTGGATATAATGAATGGAAATCCTTGACAAGGTCTGGTGAGTTGGTAAGGTTGGAAGCTGGTTCCCAAGTGGTTCTTTCTGGGTCTTCACTGAATTCTTTCCATTCTACAAGATACCATAATTTACCTCTTTTGAGTTTTGCGTCCAGAACCTGAGCCACTTCCCATTCTTCTTGCTCCTCCACTAAAACTGGTGGTGGCGGCAATTGATGACAATTTGGGATAGTTGAATGCTTGACTGGTTCTAATAAGGACACATGGAATACAGGGTGAACTGTCTTCCATTGCTGAGGCAACTTGAGGTGATATGCATGACTGCCAATCTTCTTCAGGACTTCAAAAGGTCCCAACCATCTTTCTGATAATTTCTTGGTGGGTCTTGTTGTCTTGATGTTCTTGGAAGCTAGCCATACTTTGTCCCCAGGTTTAAAATCAGGTGGAATTCCTCTGTTTCTATCTGCATACTTCTTGAATCTCCTTATTGCTGACTCTAATTCTTCTTTGACAACTTGCTGTACTGATTGGAGTTTTGTTGATAGCTTTCCAGCAGGTGAGTCTTGAGAAATATGGATTGAGTCAAAGCTGGGATTTCTTCCATAAATGGTGAAAAAAGGTGATTTCTTGGTTGATGAATGTTCTGCATTATTATAGGCAAATTCAGCCAGAGGGAGCCAGGTGTACCAGTCATCTTGATGATAGCTGACATACATCCGAAGGTACTGTTCTAGTATCTGATTTACCCTCTCTGTCTGTCCATCTGTTTCAGGGTGAAAGGCAGTTGAAAGATCTCTTGATATCTTGAGCTGCTGACACAATTGAGTCCAAAATGATGAAAAAAATAAGGATCCTCTATCACTGATGATACTGACTGGAAGGCCATGCTTGGAGAATACATGACTAATGAAGATTTGAGCTAAGTCCAGTGCAGTGATTGTTCCATGAGTTGGAATGAAGATTGCCATTTTTGAGAATCTGTCCACAACTACTAAAATTGAATCAATGTTGTTTGACAGTGGCAATTGAGTGATGAAGTCCATTGATAATGAATTCCACGGACCAGATGGAATTGAAAGAGGCTTGAGTAATCCAAACTTCTTGTGATGAATGTTCTTGTTTCTTGAACATTTCTGACATGAGGACACATAGTCCTTGATGAATTGATTCATGCCAGCCCAATAAAAATCCCTCTTGATGAGCTTCAGGGTCTTCTCCTGGCCAGGATGGCCAGCCAATGGTGAGTCATGACGCTTTTGAAGAATATTGAGTTGAAGTTCTTCATTGCTTGGGATTACCACTTTATCTTTGAATACTAATAACTTGGCTTGAGGTTCAAGAGAATAATCTGTACCTTATTCACCTCTTGCTAGTTGCTTGAGTATTTCTTTATAGTCTTTGTCTTGCCATACTTCTTTTTGAATCTTGTCCACTAAATCTGAGAAAATCTCCACTTTGATTGAGAAGAATCTTGACTCTTGAATTCCATCTTGCTTGATTACTTGATGAAAATTTTGAGGATTCTTGCTGATGAAGTCCACCCCCCTCTCTGGGTACACGTTGTCCTGACGTGACAAGGCATCTGGTAAAGTGGCCAGCCTGCCTGGGCGGTAAGTGATAGTGAAATGAAATTCTGAGAGAAATTCAGCCCAACGGGCCTGACAACAAGTAAGGACTTTGGAAGACATGAAATACTGCAAGGAAGAATGGTCTGTCAAGATCTCAAAAGGATTGGAAAGAGAAAGAAGGAATGCTCTGCAGCGCTTGAGAGCCCAAACTATGCCAAGGAGTTCCTTGTCATGAATTTCATAGTTCAGCTCAGCTGGGAGAAGCTTGCAACTATCAAATGCAATGGGGTGCTTTCCTGAGTCATTCAACTGACTCAGTACGGTGCCCAACGCATAATCAGAAGCATCAGTCTCTACAATAGTAGGTAGAGATGGATTGAAATGGGATAAGATAGGAGCAGAGGTGAAAGCTTCTTTGAGTGCTTGAAACTGACTAAGAGCTTCCTCATTGAAGATAAGAGGAGAATCTCTTTTAAGGAGGGAAGTGAGGGAAGTGATTTTTGTAGAATAATTCTTAATGAAACGACGATAAAAATTGGCAAAGCCAAGAAAAGATTGAAGGGCCTTGATGTTTTTGGGCTGAGGCCAATTGAGGATTTGCTGAACTTTTGAAGAATCCATCTTGCGGCCATCACTTGAGACAATATAGCCCAAGTATTCCACACTTGAGCCATGGAATACACACTTGGAGGCTTTGGCAAACAAATTATTGTCCCTCCGTCTTTGGAGGACAGAGGCCACATGTTTGACATGTTCCTCCTCAGAACTGGAAAAGACCATGATATCATCTAAATAAACCACAACAAACACATCCAAGAACTCTGCAAAGATATCATTTACTATATTCTGGAAAGAAGCAGGAGCATTGGTCAAACCAAATGGCATGACCAAATACTCATAACTACCATATTTGGTTCTAAAGGCAGTTAAGTGCTCATCCCCCTCTTTGATTCTCAGAAGGTTATATGCACCACGCAAGTCTATCTTGGAGAAGATAGTGGAGCCGTTGAATACAGTAAGAATCTGGCTCATAGGATGAACAGGATACCTGTTCTTCCTAGTAACAGCATTGAGTTTGTGGTAGTCAACACACAAACAAAGACCTCCATCCTTTTTCTTGACAAAAAGGACAGGTGCTCCTGTTGAAGAGGATCTTGCTCTGATGAAACCTTTCTCTAAATTCTCTGAAATGTAGGCCCGCAGTGTTTCTGACTCTTGATTTGATAATGAGTAGATAACACCAATTGGAGGTAGAAGACCCTTCAATTCAATATGGTGATTGCAGGCGCGGTGTGGAGGAGGTTTCTCTGCTTTCACCTTGGAGAATACATCCAAATATTGGTGATAAGCAGGAGGGACTACCTTCAACACAGTTTCAATTTCTTCTGGCTCTTCCTCCTCATCCCACTGCTCCTCCAGGGAGGAAGGTCCATATCCCCTTGAAAGAGATGAAGTGAAGATATGGCAACATCTACTCCAACATCCTTTATCTCTTTGAAGACTTCATCTCTTAATGGAAGTAATGACTGAGAGGGAATGATGGAGGGGGTATGGACAGAAGAAGGAAAGGAAGGTGTCTTCAGTTCACCAACCAGAGCAACACTTTTGACAGAAGTGGCTAAGTAATTACTAGTAGAAGGAATAATACCACTAGAATCCTTATGACTATAATCATAGGTGATCAATCCATTTTCCCAATCAATAATGGGATTAAAATGGTAAAGGAAATCATAGCCCAATATCAGGTCTTCTCCCTTGGGTGAATCTATGATAAAGAAGTCCCATTCAAAGCTTGGGAAGGAGGGCAAGTCAGCTACCCACTTGGTATAATGAGTGATTAACAAGGCAGGGGATTCATTAGAATCCAAAATGAAAAGAGGTATCTTTTCAGGGAGCTCTGACAGAGTCAATGAGTACTTGAGAACAAAATTCTTTGCAATAAAGGAGTTTGTAGCACCAGAATCAATGAGAATACTATAAAAAATATCAGAGACAGAAGAGAAAATAAGAAATTTGAAAAATTTCTTGACACTAGTATTCAGAGTGCACAATTGTGCTCTTGAAGGAAATAAGTGAGAACCATTGAACACATCATGATTCCCACTCAGGCTTTTCCCTGCTTGCTAGGGAAGCCTCTTGATGATGACCCAGGCTTGTTCTGAGGTCTCTTGAAGCATTTTTCAATTGGGTGCTTTCCCCCACAATAAGTACACAATCCCTCTTTGATCCTCCTCTCCTTTTCAGAACCGATTATTTTATTGTCCTTATTGAGGAGGGTGGCATGAGGCTTGTCCTTTGAAGATTGAAACTGCTTGCCCTTCTTATTCTTCTTCTGGTGAGGCCTCTTTGAAGATGAGTTTTGAGGAGGCCTAGATTGATTGGATCCAATGACTGGAGGCTTCTTTTCTTGATTTCCACCCTTTTCTTTTTGCCTCTCATGATATCTTGTGTGTAATTCTAAAGTGACATCCATAAGTTCTTGAAGAGTATCTAAAGTTCCAGGGTGAGAAGCCAACTGATACAATAATCTTGATGCCAATCCTCTTCTGTAAACATGGATATAAGCTCTTTCCCCCCAATCTCCAATTTTTGACATTAAGCTTCTGAAATAAGCAATATACAAGGAAACGTGACCACTTTCCTTCATCCTCAAATTGTCCAACTCTTGTTCAGCTTTCCTGACTTCATTGGGGTCACCAAACAGAGTGAATAATTGAGTTTCAAATAATGGCCAATTATTGAGGAGATAAGAAGGGTCTTCATTGGAAATATTTGAGAGATAGGGTTCAATCCACTTTCCAGCTCTACCAGTGAGAAAAGAAGTTGAGTAAAGAACTTTCTTCCTGTCAGAGAAGAAATTTGCTGGATCATTATGGAATATTAATTGACAGGATTGGATAAATCCTCTCAATTTATGAGCTTGAGTACCATCAGAAGAATCAGGTGCCTTCATTGATGGAGTCTTGAAAGCAGGGGCCTTGGAATTGTCCCTGGGGGAAACTGCTTGAGTGAGTTGCCCCATGAATTGAGTCATCTGCTCCATCATCTTGAGGAGACTTGGATCAGTTTGAGAGACAAGAGGTTGACTAGAAAGGGCTAGATTAGAGCCCTGAGGCACCTCTGGAGCATTTGCCAAGGCATCTGCCACTTCAGTTTCCCCAGAATCTTCCTCTTCCACAGACTCTTCCCCCTCTTCATCTTCAACTTCCCCTTGTCTTGCTCTTGCACCTTCAGACATGGAAGGGTATCCACCCAAAAGTCCAGAAAAGGATCTTGATCTTCTAGATTTCATTCCACCTCTTCTTGAGGGTGCTGCTACTTCCATTGGTGGTCCTCTGTCCAAGTTTGCACTCAGTTGATGAACTGATGGTGTGCGGTAAAGAGGAGCCCTTGCTGTAGGAGTGAGAACAGCTTGAATTCTTTGGGATCTAGTATTTTTGGCTGGGGGACTATGCTGAACCGGCATTTTGAATAAAATGAAATAAAACTTGATGGTATGAGAATAATAATCAGAACTGGGCCAAATCAATCACAATTAAAATCTTGATGAATCTTGAGTAATCAATTCAAATCTTGAGGAGTCAAATCAATTCAAACAATCAAGTATCAATAATCTTGAGTAAATCAACAATCAATCAATATTCAATCAATAAACAATCAATCAATGAATTGGTGTCTTCAATATGAATCAAGGTCTTGAGGAATCAATCAATCAATTTAAAATCTTCAGAAATCAATTCAATATCTTGATGAGTCAAAATCAATCAATAATCAAAATCAATTCTTGAGTATCAATAAAATATCTTGAGAATTCAAAGTCAATCAATCCAATCCAATGAAAATTCCTGAATCACTGAATCAATAAACCCAATGAATCCCAATGAATAATCCAATCAATTAAACCAATCAATAACTCCTAAAAGAACCTGAATAAGAACACAGAAAAGATTTTATTTGATAAAATGGAATGAAGTGAATGAAATGGTTAGCAATGGTTAAGAAAGAAGAAAAATGAATTTTATATGAATGAAATTAATGAGATGGAATTGATGAGAGAGAAAAATCATAATCATTAAAGATCATTAAGTCATGAAAGAGATCATCATTGATGAATGAGAGGAAATGAATATAAATGAATGAAAAGAAAGAATCAAATATGAGTTAATTAATTTAATGTCACAGGGGCTCTTCGAAGTGAAGAGGGCCTGGCACTCAGTAAACCGGGACTCACTTATGGAGGGCTCAACAATATGGTAAGAAGGAATACACTTAGGAGTGTTAATGATGAATTGCTAAAAGAATAAATATAAGAAAGCAGAAACAAAAGAATAAGAGTAAGAAATAAAAGAGCCAACCACAAACAAGTCCAAGTCCACTGTTTCAACCTGTCAGAATGGAAAGAGAAGGGTTAATAAGGATATGGCCACCCAGCTCATACTGTACAGGCAAAGAAAGAAATGCAAAGACTAACCTAAAATGAAATAATTATAATACCCAAAATAAGGGTAAGAATAGTTATGAAATAATAAATAGACTAAATTAATTAACTGGGGAAAAGTCCCCAGGGGGAGAAAGAGGGGCTGGTATATGTGAGAAACACCAGCCCTGGTCCAGAGGAAGAATTTTCATGAGAGGATTGAGTCTGGCCAATACAGGTCCTGTACAGCTGTACAGAACCTGTACAAGAGGTGTGGTGTATTTGAGTGATCATACAGTTTCATGCTGGTGTATTGAAACTGTATTGGGTGAATCCAACCTGTACAGGTATTGACAGGCTGTATTGATGTACCAAACTGTATGCATGTTTTGGAATGAAGATTGCTGAAGCTGAATATTGATGCAACAGTGGATCTTCTGATTTTGAGGTGTTTGAGTGGGTATATGAATGAATACCCTTACCCCTGATGGATGGTTGTTTCATCAGCACCCACTGATCATTGATAGTGGAGCACACTGCTCCATAGTGGCCAGAAACTATCTGGATAACCACTTCCCAAACTGGGAACAACTGCTCTTGCCCACTAAGGCAAAGAACTTTAAAAGTGCATCAGGGAAGATGACTTCCATTGGAACAATTATCAGAGAGATAATTGTACCCCACAGGAAGGGTAATATCAGACTCAACCCAGAGTTTGTAGTGCTTGATGATGCCCACATCCAAGGGTTTTTACTGGGAACAGATTGCCAGAGGATGTATGGCATAGACATTTAAAACAGTAAAAATAGGCACATCACCATTGGTACTAACAAGGAAAAAGAAATTTTCACTTGATATATACCAGATATCTTCTCAAGACCCACTAGAAGAACTTCTGAAGGAATTCAGAGAGGGACAGTTTAGCACTACCCTCACCAGTAAACAGAAACTAAGTTTACTAAAGATGCTAAGAAAGAACAGACCAGCATTCGCCATTGGTGAAGAACCATTAGGAAAGATCAAAGGCCATGGTATAGAACTATATCTCGATGTGGAAAGGCCTTATCCACCCATGCTGAGGAGACCTCCTTATCCAGAAAGCCTGGAAACCAGGAAAGAAATTGAGAAACACATCAATGAACTCCTGGATATGAATGTCATTAGGAAGATTGGGCATAATGAAATAGTGGAAATCACCACCCCTGTCCTAATCACCAGGCATGATGGCAAGTCTATACTATGTGGAGATTTCAGAGCTCTGAATAACTACACAAAAGCAGATAGGTACCCTATACCCAGGATACCTCATGCCTTGGATAAACTGGCTAAAGCCAAGTACATAACCAAAATGGCTTGTATGAAAGGTTTCCACCAAAATGGAGTTAAACCAAACTCCATGAAATTACTCAGAATAATATGCCATATGGGCATATATGAGTACAGCAGAATGCTATTTGGCATCAAGAATGCACCAGCCCACTTCCAAAGGATGATGGACACAATATTTCAAGAGAAATATTGGAAGGCTGGATGGTGGTATATATTGATGATATCATTATATACTCAGAGACATGGGAGAACCAAGTGCAATACATAGACAGAGTACTAAGTAAATGCACACCCATAAATCTCAAAGTTTCACTTAAAAAATTCAATTTTGGACAACAAGAGTTACTGGCTCTAGTACATAAAGTCTCAGGTCTTAGTCTGGCAATTAACCAGAACAAAGTAGCAGCAGTACTGCAAAAGCCAGTACCAAAAAGCATCAAAGAGATGCAATCCTTTCTTGGGTTTGCTAGCTACTATAGAAACCACATCAAAGCCTTTGCACACATAACTAGTAGTTTATACAAGTTATGTTCAAAAGATGTAGTCTTTGAAATAACCAAGGAAAGGAGGGATGCATATGAGAGGATAAAATATGAACTCACTAATGCACCTGTGCTCATCTTACCTGACTTTGAACTACCATTTAAGTTATATATAGATGCAGCATGCAGTCAAGGCCTAGGAGCAGCGCTTCACCAAAGACAAATTGTGGATGGTGAACCAAGAGAAGGAGTAATTTGCTGCATCTCAAGGCAGCTGAAAGATTCAGAAGCCAGGTATGGGGCCACCCAGACTGAATGTCTAGGTCTAGTCTGGGCTCTAGAAAAACTCCATTATTATCTGGAGGGTGCAGTCTTTGAAGTCTACACAGACTGTACAGCCTTGAAGTCTTTACTAAACATGAAGACTACAAATAGAGACATGCTGAGATGGCAAATAGCCATCCAGGAGTATAGAGGGAACATGATCATCATATACAAAGAAGGTAAAAGTCATACTAATGCAGATGGCCTTAGCAGATGGCCACTGGAAAATGTCAAAAGCAATCCAGCTTATGACCCTGAAGTTGCAGCCAAGATTCCTATCCATTTCATGGAAATAGATAGGAAGAAGAACTTCAGATTTTCTGAATGGGCACCAGAGAGTGGTACCCCTGACAGTGGAAACACTGATTCAGAGGAGACAGAAACTCCCATATTGGGAATAAGTTCCTCTGAACTGCACAATGAATTTTTTAGTGCAGTACTGAAGTCTTATGCCAAACACAAACAGTGTGGCATACCACTACAACTCCTTCAACAAAAATACAGGATTCCAGAACTGGAATCCCAGCTGGAGGAACCCTGGTTGAGGGCCTATAAGGATAACAAGTTTTTCCTTATATATGGCCTTCTCTACCACATAGAAAAGCACACAAGTGCACTCACAGTGGTAGACAGAGACCACATCTCATTGATCCTGCAGGAATGCCATGACTGCCCCTATATGGGACACATGAGTGAAGACGGGACCAAAGAGAGGGTAGCAAGCACAGCTTGGTGGCCCAAGTGGGAGCAGGAGTTGAGTGAATATATCAACACCTGTGAAATATGCCAAAAGGCAAATAGGAAACATGGGAAGAAGTGTGGGTTACTTCAACACATAGAGGAACCCAAGCACCCATGGGAAACCATCAACATGGACTGGGTCACAGGGCTTGTCCCAGGAGGCAAAGAGAACTACAATGCCTGCCTAATCATAGTTGATAAGTTAAGCAAGAGCATGAGGTGTCTACCATGCCACAAGGGGGATACAGCCATGGATATTGCCCTGTTATTTTGGAATAACATCATATCTACCTGTGGAGTCCCTAAAATCATCATTAGTGATAGGGACCCAAAATTCACATCAGAATTTTGGACCAACTTGTATGACATGCTTGTCACCAAGCTTGCTTTTTCCACAGCTTACCATCCCCAAACAGATGGCCTAGCTGAGAGGATGATCCAGACTATGGAGGACATCCTTAGAAGATTCTGTGCCTATGGCATGGAATACAAGGACCATGAGGGATACACCCATGATTGGGTTACCCTCTTACCAGCTGTCCAACTGGCTTATAACACAAGTCAGCACTCCACCACAGGTAAAACACCTGCACTGGTGGAGAAAGGGTGGAACCCCCTGTTGCCTGTGGATCACTTGAAGAAGAATCTTCTAACCATCCACCCCACAGCCAAATACTTCCATGATATGTGGAAAAGGGCTTGTGACACAGCTGCTAAATGCATAGCTTAGGCAAAAGAATATAATAAGCAGAGGTGGGACAAGACACACATGGAACCTGACTTTAAGGAAGGGGACCAGGTGCTAGTGTCTACACTGAACTTTAATAATCTTAAAGGACCCAAGAAGATGAGGGACTCATTTGTAGGGCTTTTCACTATCATTAGGTTGATAGGAAAGAATGCAGTGGAAGTCAAACTTACAGAGGAATTTTCCAGGAAGCACCCAGTCTTCCCAGTAAGTTTGGTCAAGCCATACTTCCAAACAGAGGAGGATAAATTCCCCTCCAGAAAGAAGAACCGCACACCACCTGACATAGTGGAAGTGGAGGACTCCCCAGGACCTGTGAGTAAGATCATCAGGGTCAGGAAGATAAGACTTAATGGAAAGGATCAAAGACAATACTTAGTCAGATTCAAACACCAGACAGCTGATAAAGACAAATGGTTGGCAGAAGATGCCATACCAGATGGGAACCTTCATCTAACGAGATTCAGGGCCTCTAGGAGGACTGAACAGTCTCATCAATGATGAGCATTTTTTAGAGGGAGGGTATGTCAGCCTGTGACTCAAAACCAGAGCACAAGCATGACAGCCAAAATACCATAAACCAATGGTATAGCCAAGATACCACCAAAAAATGAATCTGAGCCAAATCAGCTCAAAAGGTATCAAAAGAAAAAGGAAACTCACCTCTTTCTGAAAACATAAGTCCCATCACCATAGGACAAGGAATAACAAAGTTATTGCTGAGCATAAACCTTAATTTTCACCTCTCATCTAAAATCTAGAAAGAGAGGCTTAACCCCAACAAATGTGTACTCAAAATGAAGCTCTAAGCCAGGGCTAACCAATGGTACAAGCCAAACTGAGCTAGCACCAGTATTACTTAAGTTATGGTCAAATTCAGGCCAAATAAGGGTGAACAAAATATTCACCTCTCATCTAACTTTTACAGTTTTAGTGTGGGATACTTGAAGTGGGGTTGTTTTGGAAATAGCACAATCAGGGCTATCTGATGGTGCCATCCACTTCTTCATATCTCACCTATAACAGAAGTTATGAGGCAAACAAACTCAATACAGCTTTTTGCCCAAACCACGCCTATGTACAAAAAGGTTGTACGTGGGATAGCTTTGTCATATTTAATGATAACCATACCAAATTGGGTATTATTGTGTAGATCCCATACAGGGCTATTCAATGAACCAGCTTTGAGCATGATATCTCACAAACTGACAGATTTGTGGCCATTTGAAGGTTATAATCCCACAATATGACCAATACAACTGTATTATGACAGGATACAGTTGTACTCTTATTATGAGGTGTCAAATAGACAAAGAAGAATGTTAATACTTCAATACCTCATAAGTCAGTCAATGCTGGGGTCCCATACAGCTTCTGTACAGCATTCTATGTGTCATACACATCAGAATCAGGCTGTGAGGTCCCCAGATGAAAATTTTCACCCTGTATTGGTGAAAACTGCCCAGATGTGGTTTTAAAACCACATCTGAGCCCAATACAGGGCATACAGGCTGTTTGCAAACCACCAGTCAGTCCTAGAGAGTGAAAAATCTTCACTTCCTCTACGTGGAAAGGTCTAGCACCCTTTCCACCCCATTTCAGGATAAAAAGGAGGCTTTTCACAGCCAGAATTGTCTCCTCATCCTGCTCTTGAATACCCTACATAGTAAATTGTCAAAAACAGTTCTGCTCTTGGGTAATAATCAGGTATACTCTTAATTTAAAGTATTGTAGTCTTTATTATTATAACCCAAGAGGTAAAGCTGCAACCAGGGCTTTCAACAGTGCTCACCACCACTATATTCTTTATAGTAAAGCCCTTTTATTATTAAATTAATCCATCTTTAACCCTTATGGAAAGCATTTTAAATCATTTTCCACGTGTCATAGTCATACCTTTAGTTGTAAATAGCTTTATTACCACTTCAACATAGACTCATCCTGACATGTGAACTTTGGGTCCCTATTACTAATAATGATTTTTGGGACTCCACAGGTAGATATTTTGTTATTCCAAAATAACAGAGCAGTTTCCATGGCTGTGTCCTCCTTGTGAGATGGTAGGCACCTCATACTCTTGCTGAACCTATCAACTTTGATCAAGCAGGCATTGAAGTTCTCTTTTCCTCCTGGTACAAGTCCTGTAACCCATTCATTGTTGATGGTTTCCCACGGTTTCTTGGGTTCTTCTATTTGTTGAAGTAACCCATACTTCTTCCCATGTTTTCTATTTGCCTTTTGGCATCTTTCACAAGTGTTGATGTATTCACTCAACTCTTGTTCCCATTTGGGCCACCAAGCTGTGCTTGCTACCCTGTCCTTGGTTCTGTCCTCACTCATGTGTCCCATATAGGGGCAGTCATGGCATTCTTGTAGGATTAAGGATATATGGTCTCTGTCTATTATTGTGAGTACACTAGTGTGCTTCTCTCTATGGTAGGGCAGGCCATCTATAAGGGAAAATTTGTTGTCCTTATATTCCCTCAACCAGGGTTGCTCTAACTGGGATTCCAGTTCTGGGCTCCTGTACTTTTGTTGAAGGAGTTGCAAGTATATTCCACACTGTTTGTGTTTGGCATATGCCTTCATCACTGCATTGAAAAATTCATTATTCAGTTCTGAGGAACTTCTTCCCAATATGGGAGTTTCTGTTCCATTTGAGTCAGTGTTTCCACTGTCTGGGGTACCACTTTCTGGTGCCTATTCAGAAAATTTGAAGTTTTTCCTCCTATCTATTTCCATGAAATGGATAGGGATCTTGGCTGCTACTTCAGGGTCATAAGCTGGATTGCTTTTGACATTATCAAGTGGCCATCTTCTGAGGCCATCTGCATTGGTATGACTTTTAACTTCTTTTCATATGATGGTCATGTTCCCTCTATACTCTTGGATGGCTATTTGCCACCTCAACATGTGTCTATTGGTAGTCTTCATGTTCAGTAAAGATTTCAAGGCTGTGAAGTCTGTGTAGACTTCAAAGACTACACCCTCCAAATAATAATGGAGTTTCTCCAGAGCCCAGACTAAGCATAGACATTCAATCTGGGTGGCCCCATACCTGGCTTCTTAATCTTTCAGTTGCCTAGAGATGTAACATATTACTCCCTCTCTTGATTCACCATCTACAATTTGTCTCTGGTGAAGTGCTGCTCCCAATCCTTGGCTACATGCTGCATCTATGTATAACTTGAATGGTAGTTCAAAGTCAGGCAAGATGAGTACAGATGCATTTGTGAGTTCATGTTTGATTCTCTCATATGCATCCCTTCTTTCCTTGGTAATTTCAAAAACTTCATCTTTTGAACATGACTTGTAGAAACTACTAGCTATGTGGGAAACATTTTGATGTGGTTTCTATACTAGCTAGCAAGCCCAAGGAAATATTGCATCTCTTTGATGTTTCTTGGTACTGTCTTTTGCAGTACTGCTGCTACTTTGTTCTGGTAAATTTCCAGACTAAGCCCTGAGACTTTATGTCCTAGAGCTAGTGGCTCTTGTTGGCCAAAATTTCCTTTTTTAAGTGAAATTTCCAGTTTTATGGGTATTCATTTACTTAGCACTTTTTCTATGTATTTCACATGATTTTCCCATGTCTCTGAGCACATAATTATGTCATCAATATATACTACCATCCAGCCTTCCAATGTTTCTTCTTGAAATATTGTGTCCATCATCCTTTGGAAGTGGGCTGGTGCATTCTTGATGCCAAATGGCATCCTGGTGTACTCATATATGCCCATGTGACATATGATTATGAGTAATTTCATGGAGTTTGGTATAACTCCATTCTGGTGGAAGCCTTTCATACAATCCATCTTGGTTATGTATTTGGATTTTTCCAGTTTGTCTAGGGCATGAGGTATCCTTGGTATAGGGTACCTGTCAGCTTTTGTGTAGTTGTTCAGAGCTCTGAAATCTCCACACAGCCTAGATTTGCCATCATTCCAGGTGATTAGGACAGGAGTGGTGATTTCCACTATTTCATGGTGTCCAATCTTTCTGATGACATCCATGTCTAGGATTTCATTGATGTGTTTTTCAATTTCTTTTCTAGTCTCCAGACTTTCTGGGTATGGAGGTCTCCTGAGCATGGGTGGATAAGGTCTTTCCACATCCAGATATAGTTCTATATCATTGCCTCTAATTTTGCACAATGTTTCTTCACTAACAGCAAATGCTGGTCTATTTTTTCTCAGAATCTTCAGTAAACTCAGTTTCTGTTTACTGGTGAGGGTAGTGCTAAACTGGCCCTCTCTGAATTCATTCAGGAGTTCTTCTAGTAGATCCTGGGCAGATATGTGGTATATATCAAGTGCAAATTTCTTCTCCTTGTTGGTACCAATGGTAATATTCCTGTTTTTACTTTTGTAAATATCAATACCATACATCCTCTGGTAATCTGTCCCCAGTAAGAACCCTTGGATGTGGGCCTCATCACGCACTACAAACTTTGGGTTTAGTCTGATATTACCCTTCCCATGGGGTATGTTTATCTCTTTGATAATTGTCCCAATGGAAGTCATCTTCCCTGAGGCACTTTTGAAGTTCTTTGCCTTGGTTGGCAATAGTTGTTTTTCCCAATTTGGGAAGTGGTTGTCCAGATAATTGCTGACCACTATGGAGCAGTGTTCCCCCCTGTCAATGATCAATGGGTAATGAGCATTGTCAATGCAAACAGTCATATTTGTGGCTGTCCCATGTATGCATGCCATTTGTTTGGTTGGTGTGACCAGGAATGTCTGTGCATCCTGTGTGTGTTTGCACAAGTTTTTATTGGCAGTGTCTTGTGGCATTCCTGCTTCTAAGTGTATGTCCTGGATTTCTAGTGGGGTTTCCTCTTGTTATTTCACTAGAAAGTCTTCTCTTGGGTATTGCTCTTCATCTGATTGTTCTCTGATGGCATCTCCCATAGAGTCTGATTCAGAATCTTCTGTTGGGGATTCCTCCTCTGGGACTTTCTCAATGGCATAGACTTTTTTCTTTTCCTTTGGGCATTTGTTGGCATATTGGTCTGTTGAACCACATTTGTGACAAGAATTTTTCTTCTTGGTCACTTCTGCCACCCTTTCCCTGGGTTTTTCTTTAAACTCCACCCTGAAAGGTTGTTTCTCTTTGAAACCACTGCTTTTATATGGGGTATATTTCCCTATATTAGTTCTTTTCTTTACATCTTGTAAGGTATTTGCAATGTCATCTAGAGTGCAATTTCGGTTGCATCTTAATTTTACTCCGTGCTCTTGTTCTCCTGGCATTTGTATCAGGAGTTTGTGATTCCTCATCTGAATGTTAATTTGAGGATCAATGGTTTTAAGTCTTTTAGACTGTCTAAGACACCATTCATATGGATCTTCATCCACTGAATATTTTTCATTTCCAAATTACATGGTCTTTTTCCATATCCAAGTACCATTGCTGTACTTTTGGATTATTTGACTCTTCTGCCATGGATTTCTTTCATTTCTGTGTACCATATACTAGCATGTCCTTTGAATTCTGTATTAATTCTAGCAGTGATCCAGTAGTCATGTATGCTTGGTACATCAATGAAGAGTCCATCAATATAATTTATGAGTTACATATGATCATATTCTCCTGTTCCAGAGAATTTGGGCCAGCTTGAGGCCTCAGGAAGCTTTTTCAAGGCTTCCTTCTCTGAACAAGACATATTATCTCCATCCTGGTATTATGTTGCAGATATTGCCTTATCCATCAACATGGCATCTGGTTTGATGTCATCTTGGTGATATGGATTATCCATATCATGGCCTTGTGGTTGGGGCTTCATGTTATGGTAGACATTAAATAGTTCTTTTATGTCTTGATCCAGACAATCCCTGTCCCTTTTTTTCTGCACTGTGGTGCTGTTCTTCAAAGACTGGATTCAGTCTTTTGTTGGTTTCTTCAGAGGCTTTGCTCAATTGAACATGTCCTTCTTGAAGGATTTCAACAATTTTGTCCATGGAGGCTGTTAACTCTTTCATCCTCTCATTTCTTGCTTCAAGTTCTGAAAACTGCTTTCAAGTTCTCTCAGCATATTGAGACCTTTTTAACCACAGTGCATCACTGTTTAGGTTACTTTCAGGTTTGACAACATTATGTTCACTCTGAGTGTGAGTAATATTTCTATTAAGGGGACTACTGATTCTATAATTATTTACAACTACTTCTGGTTCTTGTGCACTTCTTTCACCAAATCAAACAGCTTCTGTATCATTGGGTCTGACTCTCTCTTCCTTTGGTTGAAGGTGGTCTCATTTTCCCCCTTGTATCCTTGTCTTCTCCTGGAAACTTCCTGGGATTGTGAAGAATGGTGACTCTTGGCCACTGATCTGTTGGTTTCTGAATGGTATGAAGCCACTGGAGAGCTGATTTGGCCTGCTCCTTGTGAGCCTGAAGGAATCTGAGTATTCCCTGTCTTGGTCAGCTGTTCTTCTATAGCTTGGATAGTGGCTTGATTATCTCTTATCCTGTTTGCCCTCACCTCCAGGAGTCTGAACTGCCTTGTGGGATTCCAACCTTTGGTGATTACCATAAGGTCTTTGAAGTCTATCTCTTTGAGACATATCTTCTGGAAACTTGCTCCAAGTTCTGCCCAGTGTGATGCCAGGTTTAACCTCTTGTTTTCCTTGCTCTATTGAAATAAATCTTTGAGGAGCTGGTGGAGCTGAAGAACTTGATCCATACCTTTCCAGTCCCCTGGTTTTAGATACCTGTTGAATTGGAAAGTGAATGGCTGAGTGGGTATGACTTCCCTCAGTGTCTTGCCATCCACCACTGTGTCCAAGGTGTCCTCTTCCAGGTCTTCTGGTTCTGGACAAGCCTTCTCTGTCCTCTGGCTGGTTCCTTTGGAAGCCAAGGTCTCTGAGGTGTAAAGGTGACATATAAGCTTTTGCAAGCAGTCAAAAACTTTATGTTCTTAGGGTGTTTACCCCTGACTGTTCCTTGTACAAATTTTTTTGAGGTTACAACTGGTTTAATTATGGTAATCTTATGTCAGGATGAGTCTATGTTGAAGTGGAAATAAAGCTATTTACAACTAAAACTATGACTGTGACACGTGGAAAATAGTTTAAAATAGTTTTATAAGGGTTAAAGATGGATTAATTTAATAATAAAAGGGGCTTTACTATATGAAATATAGTGGTGGTGAGCGCTGTTGAAAGCCCTGGGTGCAGCTTCACCTGTTGGGTTACAATAATAAAGACTACAATACTTTAAATTAAGAGTATACCTGTTTATTACCCAAGAGTAAAACTGTTTTTGACAGTTTACTACGTAGGGTATTCAAGAGCAGTATGAGGAAAGGTTTTTGGCTGTGAAAAGCCCTCCTTTTATCCTGAAATTGAGGTGGAAAGGCTGCTAGACCTTTCCACGTAGAGGAAGTGAAGATTTTTCACTCTCCAGGACAGGCTTGTGGTTTGCAAACAGCCTGTATACCCTGTATTGGGCTCAGATGTGGTTTTGAAACCACATCTGGGCAGTTTTCACTAATACAGGGTGAAAACTTTCATCTGGGGACCTCACAGCCTGATTCTGACTTGTATGACGCGTAGAATGCTGTACAGAAACTGTATGGGACCCCAGTATTGACTGACATATGAGGTATTGAAGTAAAAACATGCTTCTTTGTCTATTTGACACCTCATATTCATGGTTATGGGATATTATCCCATGGTAAGGCTGTATCTGACAGCAGGTGGGATTTTGACCTTAAAATGGTCATAACTCTGTCAGTATTTGAGATATCAAGCTCAGAGTTGGTTCATTGAATAGCCCTGTATGAGCTCTACACAATGGTACCCAACTGAACATGGTTATCATTAAATATGACAACGTTATCCCATGTACAAGTATTTTTGTACATTGGCGTGGTCTGGTCAAAAGCTGTATTAAGCTTGTTTGGCCAATAACTTCTGTTGTAGTTGAGGTATGAGGAAATGGATGGGACCATCAGATAGCCCTTATTGTGCTCTTTCCAAAAAGACCCCACTTTAGGTATCTCACACTAAAACTGTAAAAGTTAGATGAGAGGTGAATGTTTTGTTCACCCTTATTTGGTCTGAATTTGACCATAACTCAAGTGATACTGGTGCTAGCTCATTTTGGCTGGTACCATTGGATAGCCCTGGCTTAGAGCTTCATTTTGAATACCCATTTGATGGGGTTAAGCCTCTTCTTCTAGATTTTAGATGAGAGGTGAAAATTAAGGTTTATGCTCAGCAATAGCTTTGAGCAGGAATAACTTTGTTATTTCTTGTCCTATGGTGATGGGACTTATATTTTCAGAAAGAGGTGAGTTTCATCTTTCTTTTGATACCTTTTGAGCTAATTTGGCTCAGTTCCATATTTTGGTGGTATTTTGGCTATACCATTGGTTTATGGTATTTTGGCTGTCATGCTTGTGCTCTGGTTTTGAGTCACAGGCTGACATACCCTCCCTCTAAAAAAGGCTCATCATTGATGAGACTTTTCAGTCCTCCTAGAGGCTCTGAATCTCCTTAGATGAAGGTTCCCATCTGGTATGGCATCTTCTGCCAACCATTTGTCTTTGTCAGCTGTCTGGTTCTTGAATCTGACTAGATATTGTCTCTGATCTTTCCCATGGAGTCTGATTTTTCTGGCCCTGATGATTTTACTCACAGGCCCAGGAGAGTCTTCTACTTCCACTATTTCTGGTGGAGTGATGTTTTTCTTCCTGGAGGGGAACTTATCCTCTTCTGTTTGGAAGTATGGTTTGACCAGGCTCACTGGAAAGACTGGGTGTTTCCTAGAAAACTCCTCATTGAGCTTGACCTCTACTGCATTCTTCCCTATCAACTTAATGATAGTGAAGGGCCCCACAAATGAGTCTCTCATTTTCTTGGGTCCTTTGAGATTGTTAAAGTTTAGTGTAGACACTAACACCTGGTCCCCTTCCTTGAAGTCAGGTTCCATATGTGATTTGTCCCACCTCTGCTTATTATACTCTTTGGCCTCAGCTATGCATTTGGCAGCAGTATCACAGGATTTCTTCCACATATCATGGAAGTCTTTGGCTATGGGCTGGATGGTCAGAAGATTTTTCTTCAAGTGATCCACAGGTAAAAGGGGATTCCACCCTTTCTCTACCAGTGCAGGTGTTTTTCCTGTGGTAGAGTGCTGGCTTGTATTGTAAGCCAGTTGGACTGCTGGTAAGAGGGTGACCCAATCATGGGTATATCCCTCATGGTCCTTGTATTCCATGCCATAGGCACAGAACCTCCTGAGGATGTCCTCCATTGTTTGGATCATCCTCTCAGCTAGGCCATCTGTTTGTGGATGGTAAGCTGTGGAAAAAGCAAGCTTGGTGCCTAGCATGTCATACAAATTGGTCCAGAATTCAGATGTGAATTTTGGGTCCCTGTCACTGATTATGATCTTAGGGACTCCACAGGTGTATATGATGTTATTCCAAAATAACAGAGAAGTGTCCATGGCTGTGTCCTCTTTATGGCATGGTAGACATCTCATGCTCTTGCTGAACCTATCAACTATGATTAAGCAGGCATTGTAGTTTTCTTTGCCTCCTGGGACAAGTCCTGTGACCCAGTCCATGTTGATGGTTTCCCATGGGTGCTTGGGCTCTTCTATGTGTTGAAGCAACCCATATTTTTTCCCATGTTTTCTATTTGCCTTTTGGCATCTTTCACAAGTGTTGATGTATTCACTCAACTCTTGCTCCCACTTGGGCCACCAAGCTGTACTTGCTACCCTCTCTTTAGTCCTGTCCTCACTCATGTGTCCCATGTAGGGGCCGTCATGGCATTCCTGCAGGATTAAAGAGATGTGGTCTCTGTCTATCACTGTGAGTGCACTGGTGTGCTTTTCTCTGTGATAAATCAGGCCATCTATAAGGAAGAATTTATTGTCCTTATAGGCCCTCAACCAGGGTTCCTCCAGCTGGGTTTCCAGTTCTGGGCTCCTGTATTTTTGTTGAAGGAGTTGGAGTAGTATGCTACACTGTTTGTGTTTAGCATAGGATTTCAGTACTGCATTGAAAAATTCATTGTGCAATTCTGAGGAACTTATTCCCAGTATGGGGGTTTCTGTCTCTTCTGAATCAGTGTTTCCACTGTCAAGGGTACCACTCCCTGGTGCCCATTCAGAGAATCTGAAGTTGTTTTTCCTATTTATTTCCATAAAATGGATAGGAATTTTTGCAGCAACTTCAGGGTCATAAGCTGGATTGCTTTTGACATTGTCCAGTGGCCATCTGCTAAGGCCATCTGCATTGGTATGGCTTTTACCTTCCTTGTATATGATGGTCATGTTCCCTCTATACTCCTGGATGGCTATTTGCCATCTCAGCATGTGTCTATTAGTAGTCTTCATGTTTAGTAAAGACTTCAAGGCTGTGCAGTCTGTGTAGACTTCAAAGACTGCACCCTCCAAATAATAGTGGAGTTTTTCTAGAGCCCAGACTAGACATAGACATTCTGTCTGGGTGGCCCCATACCTGGCTTCTGAATCTTTCAGCTGCCTAGAGATGTAACATATTACACCTTCTCTTGGTTCACCATCCACAATTTGTCTTTGGTGAAGGGCTGCTCCCAAGCCTTGGCTGCATGCTGCATCTATATATAACTTGAATGGTAGTTCAAAGTCAGGCAAGATAAGCACAGGTGCATTTGTGAGTTCATATTTGATCCTTTCATATGCATCCCTCCTTTCCTTGGTTATTTCAAAAACTACATCCTTTGAGCATAACTTGTATAAACTACTAGTTATGTGAGCAAAGTTTTTGATGTGGTTTCTATAGTAGCTAGCAAATCCAAGGAAAGATTGCATCTCTTTGATGTTCTTTGGTACTGGCTTTTGCAGTACTGCTGCTACTTTGTTCTGGTCAATTGCCAGACTAAGGCCTGAGACTTTGTGTCCTAGAGCTAGTAGCTCTTGTTGGCCGAAATTACACTTTTTAAGTGAAATTTTCAGATTGATGGGTGTACATTTACTTAGCACTCTGTCTATGTATTGTACATGGTCTTCCCATGTCTCTGAGTATATAATGATATCATCAATATACACTACCATCCAGCCTTCCATTTTTTCTTCTTGAAATATGGTGTCCATCATCCTTTGGAAGTGGGCTGGTGCATTCTTGATGCCAAATGGCATCCTGGTGTACTCATATATGCCCATATGGCATATAATTCTGAGTAATTTCATGGAGTTTGGTTTAACTCCATTTTGGTGGAAGCCCTTCATACAATCCATCTTGGTTATGTATTTGGCTTTGGCCAATTTATCCAAGTCATGAGGTATCCTTGGTATAGGATACCTGTCTGCTTTTGTGTAGTTGTTCAGGGCTCTGAAGTCTCCACACAATCTAGACTTGCCATCATGCCAGGTGATTAGGACAGGAGTGGTGATTTCCACTATTTCATTATGTCCAATCTTCCTAATGACATCCATGTCCAGGAGTTCATTGATATGTTTCTCAATCTCTTTCCTGGTCTCCAGACTTTCTGGGTAAGGAGGTCTCCTTAACATGGGTGGATAAGGCCTTTCCACATCCAGATATAGTTCTATATCATGGCCTTTGATCTTGCCTAATGGTTCTTCACCAATGGCAAATGCTGGTCTATTCTTCCTCAGCATCTTCAGTAAACTTAACTTTTTTTTACTGGTGAGGGTAGTGCTAAACTGTCCCTCTCTGAATTATTTCAGAAGTTCTTCCAGTGGGTCCTGAGAAGATATCTGGTATATATCAAGAGAAAATTTCTTTTCTTTGTTAGTACCAATGGTAATATGCCTATTTTTACTATTGTAAATATCTATGCCATACATCCTCTGGTAATCTGTTCCCAGTAAAAACCCTTGGATGTGGGCATCTTCAAGCACTACAAACTCTGGGTTGAGTCTGATATTACCTTTTCTGTGGGGTATAATTATCTCTTTGATAATTGTCCCAATAGAGGTCATCTTTCCAGATGCACTCTTAAAGTTCTTTGCCCTGGTGGGCAAGAGTTCTTTTTCCCAGTTTGGGAAGTGGTTATCCAGGTAATTTCTGGCCACTATGGAGCAGTGTGCTCCACTGTCAATGATCAGTGGGTGCTGAGCATTGTCAATACATACAGTCATTTTTGTGGCTGTTCCATGTATATATGCCATTCCTTTGGTTGGTGTAACCAGGAATGTTTGTGCATCCTGTGTATGTTTACACAAGTTCTTGTTGGCAGTGTCTTGTGGCATGCCTGCTTCCAACTGTATATCCTGGATTTCCAATGGGGTTTCCTCTTGGTATTCCACTAGAAGTTCCTCTCTTGGGTCTTGATCATCATCAGATAGTTCTCTGATGGCATCTCCCATAGAGTCTGATTCAGAATCCTCTGTTGGAGGTTCTTCTTCAGGGACTTTTTCTATAGCATAGACTTTCTTCTTTGCTTTTGGACAGTTGTTGGCATAGTGGTCTGTTGAACCACAATTGTGACAAGAATTCTTCTTTTTTGCCACTTCTGCCACTCTTTCTCTGGGTTTGTCTTTAAACTCCACCCTGAAAGGTTGTTTCTCTTTGAAACTACTGCTTCTATATGGGGTGAATTTCCCTATATTAGTCCTTTTCCTTATGTCTTGTAAGGTATTGGCTATATCATCTAGAGTGCAATTTTGGTTGCATCTGCACTTTACTGCATGCTCTAGTTCTCCTGGCAGTTGTGTCAGAAGTTTATGATTCCTCATTTGTATGTTCATTTGAGGATCAATGGCCTTAAGTCTTTTAGACTGTCTAAGACACCACTCATATGGATCTTTGTCCACAGAGTATTTGTCATTTTCAAATGACATGGTCTTTTGCCATATCCAAGTTCCATTACTGTACTTTTGGATTATTTGACTCTTCCACCATGGCCAATTTCTTCTGCCATGGATTTCTTTCATTTCAGTGTACCATATACTTGCATGACCTTTAAATGCAGTATTCAGTCTAGCAGTAATCCAGTAATCTGGTATGCTTGGTACATCAATGAAGAGTCCATCAATATAATCTATGAGTTCCATATGATCATATTCTCCTGATCCAGAGAATTTGGGCCAGTTTGAGGCCTCAGGAAGCTGTTTCAAGGCTTCCTTCTCTGAATAAGACATGCCATCTCCATCCTGGTATTGTGATGGAGATCTTGCCTTATTCAACAACATGGCATCTGGTTTGATGTCATCTGGTTGATATGGGTTCTCCATAGCTTGGCCTTGTGGTTGGGGCTTTAAGCTATGGTAGGCATCAAACAATTTGTTGATGTCTTGGTTCAGACACTCCCTGTCCCTGCTACTATGGTGTTGTTCTTCAGAGACTTGATTCAGTCTCTTGTTGGTTTCTTCAGAGGCTTTGCTCAGTTGAGCATATCCTTCCTGAAGGTTTTTAACTATCTGCTCCAATGAGGCTTGAGTTTTTCTCATCCTCTCTTGGGCAGCTGCAAATTCTGTAGCCTGCTTTGCAGATTGCTCAGCATATTGGGACATTTTTAACCACAGTGTGTCACTGTTGATGTTACTCTCAGATGTGATAATGTTATTTTCAGTCTGAGTGGGGGTAATGTTTCTATTACTAGGACTACTGATTCTAGAGTGGTTTACAACTACTTCTGGTTCTTGTGTACTTCTTTTACCAAATCTAACAGCTTCTGGATCATGGGGTCTGACTCTTTCCTCCTCTGGTTGAAGGAGGCTTTGTTCTTGCCCTTGTTGCCTTGTCTTCTCCTGGAAACTTCCTGGAATTGTGAAGAATGGTGACTCTTGGCCACTGATCTTCTGGTTTCTGAATGGTGTGAAGCCACCGGAGAGCTGATTTGGCATGCTCCTTGTGAACCTGAAGGAATCTGAGTAGGCCCTGTCTGGGTTAACTGTTCTTCTATAGCTTGGATAGTGGCTTGATTCTCCCTTATCCTCTGTGCCCTTGCCTCCAGGAGTCTGTGCTGCCTGGTAGGATTCCAACCCTTGGTGATTACCATAAGGTCTTTCAAGTCTATCTCTTTGAGACAGATCTTCTGGCAACTTGATCCCAGTTCTGCCCAGTGAGTTGCTAGGTTGAACCTTTTGTTGTCCATGCTCCATTGAAACAAATCTTTGAGGAGTTGGTGGATTTGAAGAACTTGATCCATATCCTTCCAGTCCTCTGGTTTGAGGTTTCTGTTGAATTGGAGTGTGAATGGCAAGGTTGATATTATCTCCCTCATTGTTTTACCATCCACCACTGTGTCCAATGTGTCTTCTTTCAGGTCTTCTGGTTCTAGACATTCCTGCTCTATCCTCTGGCTGGTTCCTTTGGAAGCCAAGGTCTCTGAGGTATGCTGGGGACATATCAGTGTTTGCAAGCAGTCAAAAACTTTATGTTCTTAGGGTATTTACCTTTGACTGTGCCTTGTACAAATTTGTTATCTGCTGATTTGGGCAGTTTGCCTTTGGAGGTTACAGCTGGGTTAATAATTGTAATCTTCCCTGTACAAGTGGTTAAGGTTGGTTTACCTTGTATTGAAGCAGAGTTTCGTGGTTTTCTACTCCTCTGAGTGGCTATTGGTGTCCACTTCTTGGCTGTAATGAGGCCTTCACTAAGCCTTTTTCCTTTACCCTTGCTGCCCTCTGGTTCTGAGGGTGTCACTGGTGTGTTGGCCTGTGACTGGGTTTCAAGTGGGATGTAGTTTTCTTCCACTGAATCAAAACAGGAAAAAGAGGGCTTATGTCAGTTAAGACTTCTTAAAAGGCTGGTTTTGCACGTCTAAGAATGGCCTCTGGGCTTGTATATTATTACAATATGCCCTTGTATAATGACAGTGTAATTGAATTAACAATTTCACGTCAAAAATACAGCTTATGGTGCCCTGTCACACCGTTTGTGTGCCAGTATCCCACAGATACACTTGTGGTTTTCAAGTGTATTCTGTATAAGTGTTATTGAGTCAACAATACACTTAATCCACGCCTCAACTGATGGTTTTTCAGTCAGAGGTGTCCTTATTCAGTCAAGAATACAGGACTTATTGATGGCTGATGTGTTTTTATATACAAAACACGCCAAAAATAATTATTTTCAGTGGGTATTAGCCACGTGAAAAATACTCTTTTTATAATATGAGTATATGAAAAAAAGATAAAAATATATAAAATATATATTTTTAAATGGAAATTACGCCTAAAAAAAGATAAAACAATGTGTTAATAAGTCATAAAAAAGAGAAAAGACTTACTTGTAAGGTCCAAAAAGTTAAAAAAAACATGGCCAGGCCCCCAAAATGTCAGGATGAGTCTATGTTGAAGTGGAAATAAAGCTATTTACAACTAAAACTATGACTGTGACACGTGGAAAATAGTTTAAAATAGTTTTATAAGGGTTACAGATGGATTAATTTAATAATAAAAGGGGCTCTACTATATGAAATATAGTGGTGGTGAGCGCTGTTGAAAGCCCTGGGTTGTCACAGGGGCTCTTCAAAGTGAAGAGGGCCTGGCACTCAGTAAACTGGGACTCACTTATGGAGGGCTCAAAGATAAGATAAGATGAGATACACTTAAGAGTGTTAAAGATGAATTACTAAAAGGATGAATATAAGAAAAGCAGCAACAAAAGAAATAAGAATAAGAAATAGAAGAGCCAACCACAAACAAGTCCAAGTCCACTGTTTCAACCTGTCAGAATGGAAAGAGAAGGGTTAATAAGGATATGGCCACCCAACTCATACTGTACAGGCGAAGAAAGAAAAAAGGCAAAGACTAACTTAAGATTAAATAAATATAATATCCAAAATATAAGGATAAGAATATTCAGATAATAATAAATCAACTAAATTAATTAACTGGGGAAAAGTCCCCAGGGGGGAGAAAGAGGGGCTGGTATATGTGAGAATCACCAGCCCTGATCCAGAGAAGAGTTTTCATGAGAATAATTGATTGTTGAATTGAGTCTGGCCAATACAGGTCCTGTACAGCTGTACAGGACCTGTACAAGAGGTGTGGTGTATTTGAGTGATCATACAGTTACATACTGGTGTATTGAAACTGTATTGGGTGAATCCATCCTGTACAAGTATTGACAGGCTGTATTGATGTACCAAACTGTATGCATGTTTCAGAATGAAGATTGCTGAAACTGACTGCTGATGCAGATACTGGATTGGCTGATTTGAGGTGTTTGAGTGGGTGTATGAATGAATACCCTTACCCCTGATGGATGGTTGTTACAGTATCCCCCCCTTGAAACTGGTGGGCTCCTGAACACCATAATACCCTGCCACTGTTGAGTGGCATCTCAATATCCCCACACATTTTTTTTCAAAAATTTTTCTTTTTAATTTTCTTTCCTCTTGACCATTATCCTGAAAATCCTTCATTACTTCTTCCCTGCCAATTTCAATTGATTCCCCCCTTTCTTTTCAAGTTTGAGTGAGTATTCCTTCCAGAGTATGCAATTCTTTTCTTTTGATTCAATCAGCCATGTCTTGGGATGTGGCCTTGGGATATATCCCAGAATAAAGGCCATTGAGCACTTGTGCTCAAAAATTGGTGCCCAATGAGTATATGACTTGTACTCATTGGCCCAGACTTAATCCATTCAATGAACCTCCAAGCGGTCTTGTCCCCATGATCCAAGGAATTGGCCTCAGGCAGCCCTCCCAGTGGGTTTTGGACTGTGGCCTCCATCTTGAGTGATCTTGATGTATCTTGCTTTTTATGGCCTTTTTGGCCTTGCTGGGTGTTTTGGTGACTAGGGCAATTTTTGATTTTTCTGGGTTTTTTGGCCATAATAGGCCTTTTTGATGTTTTGGGATCCTACGGTCCGCGGTCCGTACGCCGCGGTCCGTGGTCCGTGGTTCGCGGTCCGTGGACCGTGGACCGTACGCCGCGGTCCGTGGGGGCTATTGGAGGCCCCCTGGGCCCAAATTTTCTCGGGACCCAGGGTGACCAAGGGGTCCAGAAATGGCCCTTACCCATTTTTTACCCTACATGGCCTGGACCCATTGATGGGGTCCAGGACCATCAAGATCCTGGCCTCCCCAAAGTTGCAGGGGAGGCCCTGGGTGATGAGTTCAGCCCCAAAGGGGTATGAACCTTCACCTTAGAGGCTTTGAGGTGGGGCATAATTGAGTTATGGCCCCAGTTCCTTGAGTCAAATTTCTTTTTCTTGATGTGGAGTGGATTGATTCTGACATCTTGAATCTTCTGCTTGCACTTTCTTCAGTTATGAGTTCCAAACTGACTGAACTCACTGAATCTTCCCCTTCTGCACCGCCACCGTCTGTTCTTCATGGTTCTGGCGTCTTCAGTCGATTGTCTTCTCCCTCCATGGCGTCTTCTGGCCATTTTGACCCCTCCCAAACATATGATGGGTTCAGAGCAGTTGAAGTTCTTGATCCTGCCTGTACTGAGTGTTTGGCCAGGGGGAAGGATTGCTTTCAACATTACAATCCTCGATCGTCAAAATGCCATTTCTGCTTTATTGGGAAGAAGCCATGCCGCCGTACCAGATCAACCTTGTCCCGGGTCAAGAGGCACTTATGGAGTAAGAAGGATGGGCCTTATGGGCAGGAATTCCCCATTCTTGAGGAACCTACCCCTGATGCCACTTCTGGATTTTCTCAATGTGAGTGATTTGCATTTCTTGGTTGAGTTGATGCTGATATTTTGATGTAGTGACTGGTTCCAGGCAGAGGGATGTGGCCAGGTGGACTAATGTTGGAGGGCCCATTCCGATTGGTGGTAGGCCCATCCACTACAGCTCAGAAATTCCCATTTCAAGGACCAATGCTGATGGAGTGGTGAAAGTAGTGAAGAAGCTAAGAAGAATTGTTGATTCCCCATCAGATCCAGATGCTGAAGGAAGTGATGAGTTGGATGGTGAAGAAGTTCAAGTTATTCCTCATTCAAGTGGCCATCCATCCAGCAATTCCTCTTCTCAACCTCTTGCCAACCCCAGATTCCAAAGCCAAGTGGTTCCCAGCACTCCAAGAACCTTCCAACCAATGCTTGCTTCAATTCCTACAACCCTTCCTCCTCCATCACCAACTACTTCCCACACCACCAGGCCTGCCTTGAATCCAGCAGTAAGACCATCTCCAGTTCAACAGCCCAGAAACTCACCCATAAACACCTCCCGTCAACTCCAACCTGTGGCCAGTTCCAGCAGAAGAAGAGATGGGATGTCCCCTTTGCCGTTTCCTGCCGCTCAAGTATTCCAAAGAAGAGAACATTGGCCTATCCGGGTTACCAGAGAAGATCCCAACGCGGCTAGTGAAAATCAAGATGCTGTGGCCAGATTGTTCAGGAGAGTTGACAGAAATAGCAGAGAGGTGATTATGTATGCCAATGACAGGACGATTCCAGGTACTGCTTCTGAAGAAATGGCTGCAAAATTTGCCTGGTATGAAGATGAGTTGATAAATGATTTCCAGAGAACTTTTGATGACTTGGGTAGAGATAACTGGTTTCCTGTTCCTTGTTTGTGTTTGGCTTGCCTTCTATCCCCACTCTTATAAATACTAAAAAATGAAAAATAATGGAACCTCCCAATACATGATTTGAGGAGGGGATGTTGCTGCTTTAAAGAAATAAAAGAAGAAAATTATACAAGTAAAGAAAGAAAGAAAAAATGAAAGAATAAGAGAAAATGAGAGTAAAGAAAGAAATAAAGAAAAATTCCTGATGGCTGGTCCTTCTTGTGGTGAGTTGCTTGATTCTGGCCAAGAAGTGTCTGAAAAATGAAAACCAAGCATTTGATGCTCACAGAGTGGCCAAGGTGATGTTTTACAAGAAGTAGAATCCTCAGGGATGCATACCAGGAGATGGAACTTACTTTCATAACTTCCACTCCCCACCAAGCACCATAAGACTGAAATAAATTGCCATAAATGCCTTCTGAAATGAATTGCCATAAATGACTACTGAAATGAATTGCCGTAAATGACTTGAAGTAATGAATGTCTTGAATTATGATGATTGGCATAAAATTAAATGATAATAAAGAAAGAAAATGAAACATAAAGAAAGAAAGAAACTATTTGGCCATATCTTAATAAGGTCCAAATGGAGGGTATTGATGTTGTATGCTTCCTGAACCTGTCCAAAGAATTGACAAGTGCTCACAAAGTGGCCAAGGTGATGCTTACAACAACATATGGGTAGAATACCCCCTTAAAGGTGCATGCCAGGAGAGGAACTTACTTTCATAACTTCTTCTCCCCACCAAGCACCATAAAATCAAACTCTTGAGGTATTTGGACCAGGCTTGTCTGGATACAATGAGTGGAAATCCTTGACAAGGTCTGGTGAGTTGGTAAGGTTGGAAGCTGGTTCCCAAGTGGTTCTTTCTGGGTCTTCACTGAATCCTTTCCACTCTACAAGATACCATAAATTACCTCTTTTGAGTTTTGAGTCCAGAACCTGAGCCACTTCCCATTCTTCTTGCTCTTCCACTAAAACTGGTGGTGGCGGCAATTGATGACGATTTGGGATAGTTGAATGCTTGACTGGTTCTAATAAGGACACATGGAATACAGGATGAACTGTCTTCCATTGCTGAGGCAACTTGAGGTGATATGCATGGCTGCCAATCTTCTTAAGAACTTCAAAGGGTCCCAACCATCTTTCTGATAACTTCTTGGTGGGTCTTGTTGTCTTGATGTTCTTGGAAGCTAGCCATACTTTGTCCCCAGGTTGGAAATCAGGTGGAATTGCCCTATTTCTATCTGCATACTTCTTGAATCTCCTTATTGCTGACTCTAATTCTCCTTTGACAACTTGCTGTACTGATTGGAGTTTTGTTGATAACTTTCCAGCAGGTGAGTCTTGAGAAATATGGATTGAGTCAAAGCTGGGATTTCTTCCATAAATGGTGAAAAAAGGTGATTGCTTGGTTGATGAATGTTCTGCATTATTATAGGCAAATTCAGCCAGAGGGAGCCAGGTGTACCAGTCATCTTGATGATAGCTGACATACATCCGAAGGTACTGTTCTAGTATCTGATTTACCCTCTCTGTCTGTCCATCTGTTTCAGGGTGAAAGGCAGTTGAAAGATCTCTTGATATCTTGAGCTGCTGACACAATTGAGTCCAGAATGATGAAACAAATAAGGATCCTCTATCACTGACAATACTGACTGGGAGTCCATGCTTGGAGAATACATGGCTAATGAATATTTGAGCTAAATCCAGAGCAGTGATTGTGCCATAAGTTGGAATGAAGATTGCCATTTTTGAGAATCTGTCCACAACTACTAAAATTGAATCAAAGTTGTTGGATAGTGGCAATTGAGTGATAAAGTCCATTGATAATGAATTCCAAGGACCAGATGGAATTGAAAGAGGCTTGAGTAATCCAAACTTCTTTTGATGAATGTTCTTGTTTCTTGAACATTGCTGACATGAGGACACATAGTCCTTGATGAATTGATTCATGCCAGCCCAATAAAAATCCCTCTTGATGAGCTTGAGGGTCTTCTCCTGGCCAGGATGGCCAGCCAATGGTGAGTCATGACGCTTTTGAAGAATATTGAGTTGAAGTTCTTCATTGCTTGGGATTACCACTCTATCTTTGAATAATAATAACTTGGCTTGAGGTTCAAGAGAATAATCTGGAACTGATTCACCTCTTGCTAGTTGCTTGAGTATTTCTTTATAGTCTTTGTCTTGCCATACTTCTTCTTGAATCTTGTCAACTAAATCTGAGAAAATTTCCACTTTGATTGAGAAGAATCTTGACTCTTGAATTCCATCTTGCTTAAGTATTTGATGAAAATTGTGAGGATTCTTGCTGATGAAGTCCACCCCCCTCTCTGGGTACACGTCGTCCCAACGTGACAAGGCATCCGGCAAAGTGGCCAGCCTGCCTGGGCGGTAGGTGATAGTGAAATGAAATTCTGAGAGAAATTCAGCCCAACGGGCCTGACGACGAGTAAGAACTTTGGAAGACATGAAAAACTGCAAGGAAGAGTGGTCTGTCAAGACCTCAAAAGGATTGGAAAGAGAAAGAAGAAATGCCCTCCAGCGCTTGAGAGCCCAAACTATGCCAAGGAGTTCCTTGTCATGAATTTCATAGTTGAGTTCAGCTGGTAAGAGCTTGCAACTATCAAATGCAATGGGATGCTTTCCAGAGTCATTCACCTGACTCAGTACGGCGCCCAATGCATAATCAGAAGCATCAGTCTCTACTATAGTAGGTAGAGAAGGATTAAAATGAGATAAGATAGGAGCAGAGGTGAAAGCTTCTTTGAGTGCTTGAAACTGACTAAGAGCTTCCTCATTGAAGATAAAGGGAGAATCTTTTTTAAGGAGGGAAGTGAGAGAAGTGATTTTTTTAGAATAATTTTTAATGAAACGTCGATAAAAATTGGCAAAGCCAAGAAAAGATTGAAGAGCCTTGACGTTTCTGGGCTGAGGCCAATTGAGGATTTGCTGAACTTTTGAAGAATCCATCTTGAGGCCATCACTTGAAACAACATAGCCCAAGTATTCCACACTTGAGGCATGGAATACACACTTGGAGGCTTTGGCAAATAGATTATTGTCCCTCAGTCTTTGGAGGACAGAGGCCACATGTTTGACATGTTCCTCCTCAGAACTGGAAAAGACCATAATATCATCCAGATAAACCACAACAAACACATCCAAAAAATCTGCAAAGATATCATTTACCAGATTTTGGAAAGAAGCAGGAGCATTGGTCAAACCAAATGGCATGACCAAATACTCATAACTGCCATATTTGGTTCTAAAGGCAGTTAAGTGCTCATCCCCCTCTTTGATTCTCAGAAGGTTATATGCACCACGCAAATCTATCTTGGAGAAGATAGTGGAACCGTTGAATACGGTAAGAATCTGGCTCATAGGATGAACAGGATACCTGTTCTTCCTAGTAACAGCATTGAGTTTGTGGTAGTCAACACACAAACGAAGACCTCCATCCTTTTTCTTGACAAAAAGGACAGGTGCTCCTGTTGAAGAGGAGCTTGGTCTAATGAAACCTTTCTCTACATTCTCTGAAATGTAGGCCCGCAGTGTTTCTGACTCTTGATTTGATAATGAGTAGATAACACCAATTGGAGGTAGAAGACGCTCCAATTCGATATGGTGATCACAGGCGCGGTGTGGAGGAAGTTTCTCTGCTTTCACCTTGGAGAATACATCCAAATATTGGTGATAAGCAGGAGGAACAACCTTCAGCACAGTTTCAATTTCTTCTGGCTCTTCCTCCTCATCCCACTGCTCCTCCAGGGATGCATGAAAGGATAAGGGAGGAAGGTCCATATCCCCTTGGAAGAGATGAAGTGAAGATATGGCAACATCTTCTCCAACATCCTTTATCTCTTTGAAGACTTCATCTCTTGATGGAAGTAATGACTGAGAGGGAATTATGGAAGGGATATGGACAGAAGAAGGGATGGAAGGTGTCTTAAGTTCACCAGCCAGAGCAACACTGTTGACAGCAGTGGATAAGTCATTACTAGTAGAAGGAGTAATACCACTAGAATCCTTATGATTAGAATCATAGGTGATCAATCCATTTTTCCAATCAATAATGGGATTGAAATGGTAAAGGAAATCATAGCCCAATATCAGGTCTTCTCCTTTGGGTGAATCTATGATAAAGAAATCCCATTCAAAGCTTGGGAAGGAAGGCAAGTCAACTACCCACTTGGTATAATGGGTGATGAACAAGGCAGGGGATTCATTAGAATCCAAAATGAAAAGAGGAATCTTTTCAGGGAGCTCTGACAGAGTCAATGAGTACTTGAGAACAAAATTCTTTGCAATAAAAGAGTTTGTAGCACCAGAATCAATGAGAATACTATAAAAAATATCAGAGACAGAAGAGAAAATAAGAAATTTTAAAGATTTCTTGACACTAGTATTCAGAGTGCACAATTGTGCTCTTGAAGGGAATAAGTGAGAACCATTGAACACATCATGATCCCCACTCAGGCTTTTCCCTGCTTGCTAGGGAAGCCCTTTGATGATGACCCAGGCTTGTTCTGAGGTCTCTTGAAGCATTTTTCAATTGGGTGTTTGCCACCACAATAAGTACACAACCCTGCTTGAATCCTCCTCTCCTTTTCAGAACCGATTAATTTATTGTCCTTATTGAGGAGAGCAGCATGGGGTTTGTCCTTTGAAGATTGAAATTGCTTGCCCTTCTGATTCTTCTTCTGGTGAGGCCTCTTTGAAGATGAGTTTTGAGGAGGCCTAGACTGATTGGATCCAATGACTGGAGGCTTCTTTTCTTGATTGCCACCCTTTTCCTTTTGCCTCTCATGATATCTTGTGTCTAATTCTAAAGTGACATCCATAAGTTCTTGAAGAGTGTCAAAAGTTCCAGGGTGAGAAGCCAACTGATCCAATAATCTTGATGCCAATCCTCTTCTGTAAACATGGATATAAGCTCTTTCCCCCCAATCTCCAATTCTTGACATTAAGCTTCTGAAATCTGCTATGTACAAGGAAACATGACCACTTTCCTTCATCCTCAAATTGTCCAACTCTTGTTCAGCTTTCCTGACTTCATTGGGGTCACCAAACAGAGTGAATAATTGAGATTCAAACAATGGCCAATTATTGAGGAGGTAGGAAGGGTCTTCATTGGAAATATTTGAGAGGTAGGGTTCAATCCATTTGCCAGCTCTACCAGTAAGAAAAGAAGTTGAGTACAAAACCTTCTTCCTGTCTGAGAAGAAGTTTGCTGGATCATTATGGAAAATTAGTTGACAGGATTGGATAAATCCTCTCAATTTATGAGCTTGAGTACCATCAAAAGAATCAGGTGCCTTCATGGATGGAGTCTTGAAAGCAGGGGCTTTGGAATTGTCCCTGGGGGCAACTGCTTGAGTGAGTTGTCCCATGAATTGAGTCATCTGCTCCATCATCTTGAGGAGACTTGGATCAGTTTGAGAGACAAGAGGTTGACTAGAAAGGGCTAGATTAGAACCCTGAGGTACCTCTGGAGCATTTGCCAAGGCATCTGCCACTTCAGTTTCCCCAGAATCTTCCTCTTCCACAGACTCTTCCCCCTCTTCATCTTCAACTTCCCCTAATCTTGCTCTTGCACCTTCAGACATGCCAGGGTAGCCACCCAAAAGTCCAGAAAAGGATCTTGATCTTCTAGATTTCATTCCACCTCTTCTTGAGGGTGCTGCTCCTTCCATTGGTGGTCCTCTGTCCAAATTTGCACTCAGTTGATGAACTGATGGTGTGCGGTCAAGAGGAGCCCTTGCTGTAGGAGTGAGAACAGCTGGAATTTTCTGGGATCTAGTATTCTTTGCTGGGGGGCTATGCTGGACTGGCATTATGAAAAGAATTAAAATAACTTGATGGTATTAAGAAGAATAATCAAATTTGGCCAAATCAATCACAATAAAATCTTGATGAATCTTGAGGAATCAAATTCAATCAACAGTCAAATAAATTCAATCAATCAACAATCAAATCAAATCAAATATCAATAATCTTGAGGGAATCAATAATCAATCAATTTTCAATCAATAATCAATCAATAAGTGTCTTCAATATGAAATCAAGTCTTGAGGAATTAATCAATCAGTTCAAAATCTTCAGCAATCAATTCAATATCTTAATGAGTCAAATCAAATCAATAATCAAAATCAATTCTTGAGGATCAATCAATATCTTGAGAGTTCAAAGTCAATAAATCCAATAAATCCTGAATCAATAACCCAAATGAATCCCAATGAGTAATCCAATCAATTAAACCAATCAATAATCCCTAGATAAAACCTGAATAAGACACAGAAAAAATTTGATTGATAAAAGTAAAATGAAGTGATGAAATGGTCAGCAATGATTAAGAAAAGAAAAAGAATCAATTTTCATAAGAATGAAATGAATGAGATGAAAATTGATGAGAAAGAAAAAATCATAATCATTAAGATCATTAAATCATAAAAGGAATCATAATTGATGAATGAGAGAAATGAATATAACGAATGAAAAGAAAGAATCAAATATGAGCTAATTAATTTAATGTCACAGGGGCTCTTCGAAGTGAAGAGGGCCTGGCACTCAGTAAACTGGGACTCACTTATGGAGGGCTCAAAGATAAGATAAGATGAGATACACTTAAGAGTGTTAAAGATGAATTACTAAAAGGATGAATATAAGAAAAGCAGCAACAAAAGAAATAGGAATAAGAAATAGAAGAGCCAACCACAAACAAGTCCAAGTCCACTGTTTCAACCTGTCAGAATGGAAAGAGAAGGGTTAATAAGGATATGGCCACCCAACTCATACTGTACAGGCGAAGAAAGAAAAAAGGCAAATACTAACTTAAGATTAAATAAATATAATATCCAAAATATAAGGATAAGAATATTCAGATAATAATAAATCAACTAAATTAATTAACTGGGGAAAAGTCCCCAGGGGGGAGAAAGAGGGGCTGGTATATGTGAGAATCACCAGCCCTGATCCAGAGAAGAGTTTTCATGAGAATAATTGATTGTTGAATTGAGTCTGGCCAATACAGGTCCTGTACAGCTGTACAGGACCTGTACAAGAGGTGTGGTGTATTTGAGTGATCATACAGTTACATACTGGTGTATTGAAACTGTATTGGGTGAATCCATCCTGTACAAGTATTGACAGGCTGTATTGATGTACCAAACTGTATGCATGTTTCAGAATGAAGATTGCTGAAACTGACTGCTGATGCAGATACTGGATTTGCTGATTTGAGGTGTTTGAGTGGGTGTATGAATGAATACCCTTACCCCTGATGGATGGTTGTTACATGGGTGCAGCTTTACCTGTTGGGTTACAATAATAAAGACTACAATACTTTAAATTAAGAGTATACCTGTTTATTACCCAAGAGTAAAACTGTTTTTGACAGTTTACTACGTAGGGTATTCAAGAGCAGGATGAGGAAAGGTTTTTGGCTGTGAAAAGCCCTCCTTTTATCCTGAAATTGAGGTGGAAAGGCTGCTAGACCTTTCCACGTAGAGGAAGTGAAGATTTTTCACTCTCCAGGACAGGCTTGTGGTTTGCAAACAGCCTGTATACCCTGTATTGGGCTCAGATGTGGTTTCAAAACCACATCTGGGCAGTTTTCACTAATACAGGGTGAAAATTTTCATCTGGGGACCTCACAGCCTGTTTCTGACGTGTATGACGCGTAGAATGCTGTACAGAAACTGTATGGGACCCCAGTATTGACTGACATATGAGGTATTGAAGTAAAAACATGCTTCTTCGTCTATTTGACACCTCATATTCATGGTTATGGGATATTATCCCATGGTAAGGCTGTATCTGACAGCAGGTGGGATTTTGACCTTAAAATGGTCATAACTCTGTCAGTTTTTGAGATATAAAGCTCAAAGTTGGTTCATTGAATAGCCCTGTATGAGCTCTACACAATGGTACCCAACTGGACATGGTTATCATTAAATATGACAAAGTTATCCCATGTACAAGTATTTTTGTACATTGGCGTGGTTTGGTCAAAAGCTGTATTAAGCTTGTTTGGCCAATAACTTCTGTTGTAGTTGAGTTATGAGGAAATGGATGGGACCATCAGATAGCCCTGATTGTGCTCTTTCCAAAAAGACCCCACTTTAGGTATCTCACACTAAAACTGTAAAAGTTAGATGAGAGGTGAATGTTTTGTTCACCCTTATTTGGTCTGAATTTGACCATAACTCAAGTAATACTGGTGCTAGCTCAGTTTGGCTGGTACCATTGGATAGCCCTGGCTTAGAGCTTCATTTTGAATACCCATTTGATGGGGTTAAGCCTCTCCTTCTAGATTTTAGATGAGAGGTGAAAATTAAGGTTTATGCTCAGCAATAGCTTTGAGCAGGAATAACTTTGTTATTTCTTGTCCTATGGTGATGGGACTTATATTTTCAGAAAGAGGTGAGTTTCCTCTTTCTTTTGATACCTTTTGAGCTAATTTGGCTCAGTTCCATATTTTGGTGGTATTTTGGCTATACCATTGGTTTATGGTATTTTGGCTGTCATGCTTGTGCTCTGGTTTTGAGTCACAGGCTGACATCTTACCTGTACAAGCTGTTATGGTTGGTTTACCTTGTATTGAAGCAGAGCTTTGTGGTTTTCTATTCCTCTGAGTAGCAAGGGGTGTCCACTTTTTTGCAGTTATGAGGCCTTCACTGTGCCTCTTTTCTGGGCCCTTGCTGCCCTCTGGTTCTGAGGGTGTTAATGGTATTTTGGCCTGTGACTGCATCTCTAGTGGGATGTAGATTTCTTCCACTGAAACAAAACAGGAAAAGAGGGCTTAATTTTAGTTAAGACTTCTTAATATGCTTTTTGCACATCTAAGAATGGCCTCTGGGCTTATATACTTCTATATTATGCCCTTTTATAATGACAGTGTAATTGAATTAACAATTCCACATCAGAAATACAGCTTACAGATACCTGGTACACTGTTTGTATACCATTATCTCACAGATTAACTTGCAATTAGCAAGTATAATCTGAAAAATGTGGTATGTAAGAGAGTAATTGAATTTAACAATACACCCATCCACGCCTCAATTGTTGGTTTTACAGTAGGAAGTGTCCTTATTTAATTTGAAAAAGGACTTTACTAGTGGCTCAAAGTGTTTTTATATGTAAAAGACACAAAAAAAGGGTTTGTGGTGATTAAACTATAATCAAACATGCAACAATATAATTAAAAAAGATGAAAGATAGTGGTATATGGCATTTACCACTTTGAAAATATATATGAGATATGTATTATATATATATGTTTAAGAGGTTACACCTATAAATAAAAAACAATATGTCATAATATAAGAAAATAAGTAAAAGACTCACTTATAAGGTCCAAAAAAGTCAAAAAAACACAGTCAGGCCCCCAAATTGTCAGGCTGAGTCTATGATAAAGGTGTATAATAGTATTTACAAGCTTTAACTATGACTTTGACACAGTGAAAATAGTTGAAAAAGAGTTTTCTTTACAATAATATAAGGTTTTAATGATGATAAAAGGGCTTTACTATTGTATAATAATGGTGGTGAGTGCTGCTGAAAGCCCTGGGTGCAGTCTTACCAGTTGGGTTACTATAATAAGAGCTACAATACTTAAGTTTAAAGTATAACCTGGTTATTTTCCGAGAGTATAACTGTTTTTTACAGTTTGACTACATAGGAATTCAAGAGCAGGATGAGGAAACCTTTTCTGGCTGTGAAAAGGCCCCTTTTTATCCTAAAATTGGGTGAAAAGGCTTCTAGACCTTTCCACGTAGAGGACGTGAAGAGTTTTCACTCCCAAGTACTGGCTTGTGGTTTTCACAAAGCCTCCATAGCCTGTATCAGGCTCAGATGTGGTTTTTAAACCACATCTGGGCAGTTTTCACCAATACAGGGTGAGAATTTTCATCTGGGAACCACATAGCCCTCTTCTGATGTGTATGAAGTGTAGAATGCTGTACAGAACATGTATAGGACCCCACTATTGAATGAATTATGAGGTATTGAAGTATGAACAAGCTCCTTTGTCTGTTTGACACCTCATAATTATACTTATGGGAGAATATCCCACAGTAAGACTGTATTGGTCTAATTGTGGGATTTTGAGCTTAAACCTGCAATACCTTTATCAGTTTTTTGAGATATCAAGCTCATAGTTGGTTCATCGAATAGCCCTGGATGTGTTCTACACAATGGTACCTCATTTGGTATGGTTATCATTTCATATGGCAAAGTTATGCCATGTACAGGTTTTCTTATACACATTTATGATTTGTCCAAAAACTGTATGGAGCATGTTTGCTCCATATCCTTTGTTCTAGATGAGATATGGGGAAATAGATGGAACCATCAGATATCCCTGATTTTTCTCTTTCCAAAAAGACCCTGCTTTAGGTATCTCACACTAAAACGGTAGAAGTTAGATGAGAGGTGAATATTTTAATCACCCTTATTTGACCTTATTTTGGTCTCATAACCTCAGTAATGCTGGTGCTAGCTCAGTTTGGATAGTACCATTTGATATCCCTGACTTAGAGCTTCATTTTGAATACCATTTGATGGGGTTAAGCCTCTTACTCTGTATTTCAGATGAGGGGTGAAAATTAAGGTTTATGCTAAGCAACAACTTTGAGCAGGAATAAATTTGTTGTTCTTTGTCCTATGACTATGGGACTTGTATATTTGGAAATGGGTTATTTTCCTCTTTCTTTTGATACCTTTTGAGCTGGTTTGGCTCAGCTTCATGTTTTGGTGGTATCTTGCCTATACCATTGATTTATGGTATTTGGCTGTCATGCTTGTGCTCTGGTTTTGAGTCACAGGCTGACAAATACTCAGATGAGGCATCACAAAATTCTGACACAATTCCCAGGTGAACTGGAACTTTCAGTTAAATGCAAATGAAACAAGTACTTCACTATATATGATATTGCAAACACCCTAACATATTTAAGAAAGACAACAAGCATTGGGAATTATTCTTCCCATAAAAGCAACAGTTTAAGAGAAAAAAGACGTTTTTGGTTGACAATAAAGACCAAATTAGGTAAAAAGTGGCATAATTACTTAAGAAAAAGAATTTCTGTCATAATTGTGGATTTACAGACCACTATTCCAACAATTTTCCAAAGGAAAAGAATAAAACATATTCCATTGAAAAAGTCCCAAGGGACTAAATTAAAACAGAAGAATCTGACTCTGACTCTATTAGTAACGCCATCAGAGAAAACTCTGATGATTACCAATACCCAATAAAAAAAAATCTGGTGGAGTACCAAGAGGAACCCCAGTTATAAAAACAGAACATACAGCTGAATCAGGCCAGCCACAGGATACCACCAGGCACAACCTGTTCAAAGACACTCAGGATTCCCAGACATTCTAAATGACACCCAATGAGGGTATGGCTTATATACATGGCTCAGCCACAAAGATCACAGTTTTTGTTGACAATTCTCAACACCCACTAACCTTTTACAGTGGAGAACACTGCTCCATAGGAGCCAAAAGCTATTTGAGCATTAATCTTCCTAATTGGGAACCCCAACTATTTTCTACAAAAGAAAAGAACTTCAAAAATTCTTTGGGCAAGACAAACTCTATAGGCACTATTATCAAAGAAACAATGATAACTACAAGAAGGGTAACATAGGACTCAATCCACAATTTTTTGTGCTTGAAAATGCATACATCCAATGTTCCTACCAGGAACAGACTACCAAAGGCTGTATAGCATTGACATTTACAACAGTAAAAACAGTCACATTACCATAGGTACAAACAAGGAGAAGAAATTACCCCTTAATATATACCAGATATCAAACCAATATCCCTTGGAAAATCAATTAATTAATTTAAGGAGAGAAAATGCAGTTCTAACCTCACAAGTAAACAAAAAACCAGTATACTTAAAATACTGAGGAAGAATATACTACCTTTTTCCATAAGGGAAAACCCTTCAGGAAGTATTAGAGGCCATGATATAAAATTATATCTGGATGTGGAAAGACCTTAGTCACCCATTTTCAGAAGACTGAGATACCCAGAAATTTTGGAAGCTAGGAAAGAGATTGAGAAACACATCAATGAGCTCCTAGATGTGAATGTCCTCAGGAGGGTTGGACATAATGAGCTTGGGAAGTAACCACACCAGTCCTAATCACTTTGCATGATGGAAAATTTAGATTTTGTGGAGAATTCAGAGCACTGAATAACTACACTAAATCTGAGAGCTACCCTATACCAAGGATACCCCTTTCCCTGGGCAAATTGTCAAAATCCAAATATATTACCAAGATGGACTTCATGAAAGGGTTTCAACAGAATTGAGTTAAGCAAAACTCCATGAAGCTACTTAGAGCTATATGATATATGGTATATATGAGTATACCATAATGCCACTTGGCATAAAGAATGCACCAGGCCGCCTCCAAAGGATGGTGGACACAATATTTTAAGAGGAAATATTGTGAGGCTGGATGGTATTATATATTGATGATATTATCATATACTCAGAGGCATGGGAAGAGCATGTTAAATACATATAAATAGTCTTAAGTAGATGCACACCCATCAAGCTGAAAAATTCACTTAATAGGTTTAACCTTGTTAAACAGGAATTATTTGCACTGGGACACAAGTTTTCAGGCCTTATATTTTCCATAGATCAAACAAAATAGCAGAAGTAATTGAAAAACCAGTACAAAAAAGCATTAAATAAATGAAATATTTATTAGGATCTTTCAGGTAATACAGAAACCATATCAAGAAATTTTCACACATAACCAGTATTCTATATAAGCTATGTTCAAAGGATGTAGTTTCTGAAATCACCAAGGAAAGGAGGGATGCATATTAGAGGATAAAACATGAGCTCACTAATGTACCTGTCCTCATGCTACCTGAATTTGAACTTCCATTCAAGCTGTACATAGATGCAAACTGAAGTCAAAGATTAGTACCAGCCCTACACTGGAGGAAAATTGTATATGGTGAACCTAGAGAAGTTTTAATCTGTTATATTTCCAGAAAACTGAAATATTCAGAAGCCAGATATGGATATAATCAGAAATAATGCATATGCCTAATATGGGCCCTAGAAAAAATCTGTTACTATCTAGAGGGTTCACTCTTTGAAGTTTACAAAGACTTCACATCACTCAAGTCTGTAAATATACACAACACCTCAATTTTAACTAAAATTTTGGTAAGTTTGCATAAACCTTATGCAGCTTTAAATTTAAGCTTATTTAAGCTTAAATTTAACAATTTTAAAAAAATGTTAAAAAATTTACATTAGTACTGTGAGATTCTTAAATCTTCTAATAACATAAGAAATAAGCCTTTTTGGGTATAACACCCTATGGGTGTACCCTAGGTTATTTTTGGTGTAAAATCCAAAAATGACATGATATTTATATCTTTGTTTATCCAAAAGACAGTTATACTTATTTTTTGTTATTTTTTATTTTAAATTCAATTGAAAAGTATGTTGAAGACTAAATCAGCTGTATGTAAAATCATCTGTGGCCTTATGGGTATGCTATACATACCTCACAGTCTCACAAAAGGTTACAGGCAGATGGTCCATTGGGGATTTCTCAATCCCAGAGAAAAGCTAGTCCAGTTTTTTGATGAGGGAGGAGGGGGGTTTGAATCATGGAATGGGGCAGGGTCATCAGGGGAAATTCTGATCCACTGGGTAATTGTATCAGTTTCTTGCTTGGAAGTCAATGAAAAGAGAGTGGGATATTGGGGTGGCGTCTAGTTTGAAGCGTGAAATGTGGGAGTAAAACGTTGACATTGAGTATGAGAATTATGGTCATATTCTTTAGGAATTTTAAGCTTGAAGTCTTGTTTTTGAAAATTTTCAATTATGAATGGAATGTTCAGAAACCATGTGAATAACATCAATTCTAGATTGGGTTTCTGAGATGAGGAAGGATCATTTGGATCAGTCATAAATACTCCCTCAACAAATAATACTTGAGTAGGATTGGATTGGCAATTTTCAATCCATTCCCCACCAGGACCACAGTGCATGAAAGTTTTTGCTGCCCCAAGGAATGGTATCAAATTTCTGGAAAGGGTTCCAGGGAGACCCATGTTGAGGTGGCAAATAGCAATCAAAGAGGTTATAGGTAACATGACCATTATATATAAGGAATTCAAAAGCCACCCCAATGCATATGTCCTTTTTATATGGCTACTACATAATCTCAAAGTAAATTCATCTTATGATCCAGAGGTGGCTTTAAAAATTTGTATCCACTTCATGGAAGTAGATGGAAAAAAGAACTTCAGGTTCTCAGAGTTGGCACCAGAAATTGCTACTCTAGACACTGGGAATGATGAACCAGAGGAGACAGAAACACACATATTGGGGATAAGCTCCTCAGATATTAATACTAAGTTTTTTAATGCAGTACATTAATTCTATTAAAAAAACAGTGTAGAAAAATGACATCACTACTACAACATAAATATAGGAGCCCAGAACTGAAATCCCATTTAGAAGACCCTTGGATGAGGTATTATAAGGAAAATAAGTTTTTCCTTATATATGGACTCCTTTACCACAGGGAGAAATACACTAGTGCCCTCATAGTGATAGACAAAGATAATATCATACTAATTCTTCAAGAATGTCATGACTCCCCCTACATGGGAAGCATCAGTGAAGACAGAACCAAGGAGAGAATAGCAAGCACAGCTTGGTGGCCTCAGTGGGAACAAGAGTTTAGTTAATACATCAATACGTTTGGCAGATTACAGAAGGAAAAAAGAAATATGGATTATTCCAGCATATAGAGGATCCTAAGAGCCCACAAGAAATTATTAACATGGAATGGGTAACAGGACTTGTTCCAGGAGGAAAATAAAACTACAGCTCTTTCCTAGTCATAGTGGACAGGTTTAGAAAGAGCGTTAGGTGCCTACCATCTCATAAAGAGGATACAGCTATGGGCATAGGATTGTTATTATGGGATATCATTATAGCAACCTTTGTAGTGTCTGATATTATCATCAGTGACAGGGACCCCAAATTTACATCAGATTTTTGGAAAAACCTCTATGATATTCTTTGAACCAATCTTGCATTCTCCACAGAATACCATTCACAAACAGATGGCCCAGCTGAAAGGATTGTCCAAACTATAGAGGAAATTATTAGGAGATTCTGTGCCTATGGAATGGAATATAAGGATCAGGGAGGGTATACCCATGACTTGGTTACCCTTTTACCTGCTACACAGCTGGCTTATAACACCAGCCATCACTCCACCACAGGGAAAGAACCTTCTCTGATAGAGAAAGTATGGAATCCCCTATTTCCAGTGGATCACTTGAAGAAAAATCTTCCAACCATCCACCCCACAGCCAAAGATTTTTCTGATATGTAGGATAGAGAATGTGATAAAGAATCAAGATGCATATCTGGGTCAAAGGAGTATAACAAGCAGATTTATGACAAGACTCACAGGGAACCTGACTTCAGAGAAGTTAACCAGGTGCTAGTATGTACTTTGAACTTAAATAATATTGAAGGACCAAGGAAAATGAGAGACTCATTTTTGGGACCATTCACTATCATCATATTGATAGGAAAAAATAAGTTGAAGTCTAACTCACGGATGAATTCTCTAGAATACATCCAGTGTTCCCAGTGAGCTTGTTCAAACCATAGCACCAAGCTGGAGATGATAATTTCCCCTCCAGGAATGAGATTCATACCCCACAGGACATAGTGGAAGTAGAATACTCCCCTGGCCAAGTGAAAAAATAATCAAAGCCAAAAAGATCAGACTCAATGGGAAAGACCATAGACAGTATCTTTTTGGATTCAGAAACCAGACAGCTGATAAAGATAAATGGTTGGCATAAGATGAAATACTGGATGTTGACATTGACCTGAGAATTCTCAGATCCTCTAGGAGGGCTGAACAGTCTCATTAATTATAATCCTTTTCTAGAGGGAGGGTGTTTCATCTTGTGAATAAAACCCAGATCACAAGCATGAAAGAAGAATACCATAAACCAATTTTAAAGAAAAATACCACCAAAAAAGTGAACTGAGCCAGAAATATCTCATAAATGGTATCAAAAGAAATATTAAATCCATTTCTTTCCACAGACATAACTCCCATAATCATAAGGCAAAGGATGAAGAAGTTATTCAGGCTTACAATGATAACAGAGCATAAACCTTGATTTTCACCTCTCATCTAAAATCAAGAGGAAAATGCATCACCCCATCAAATTGGTGTTCAAATTGAATTTCTCAGTCATTCTTCTTCAATTATACTATCCAAATCGAGCTGGAATAAAAAATATAGGATTTATGATCAAATACAAGCCAAATAAGGGTGAAGAAAATTCTCCCCTCTAATATAACCTCTGCAGTTTATTTTTGAGATACCCAAAGTGGGGTCTTTGTGGAAGAGCACAATCAGAAATTCTGTATGGTGCCCTCCATTTCCCCACATCTCACCTAGAACAAAAGTTATTGAGAAAAAAAAACTCAATACAGGATTCATAATAAATCCATAAGTCAGAAATTGATATGAAAATTGATATAAATTTTCCATACTTAATGTTAGCCTTACAAAATCAGTAACCATTTCTTGGAATATATAAAGGGATACAAAATGAGCCACTTTTAAGCTCTCTATCTTCCAAACTGACAAAGTTATGACAGTTACAATATCAAAATTCCCCAATATCAGATAAAATTTAACACTGTGAGATAATATCCCACATCTATGAATATGAGGTGTCAACACCATGAAAAAGTGTTTTTATTCTTCAATACCTCATAGTATGGATAATACCAGGTCAATCACATGTTCTGTACAGAATTCTTCATTTTTGGCCTATCAGAACACATCTGTGAGGGCCCCAGAAAAAGAATTTCACCCTGTATTTTGGAAAAGTGACGAGATGTGAGCTCAAAACAGGTTTTACATGGTTTTATAAGCCACAAGGCATCCCTTTGAAGTAAAAATTCTTCACTATTTCTACATGGACAGGATCATAGGTCCTTTCCACCCATTTCCAGGATCAAAAGGGACCTTACTCTGCCCAAAAGAGAAATCCCCATCCTGATCTTCAAATCCTACAGAGTAAAAATGTTTACCAACAGTTATGCTCTTGAAAATTATTATTTTATACTTGAAAGTCTTATAAGTATTGTGGTGCTTATTATAATTAGTCAATTAATAGCCACTGCACCTAGGGCTTTCAGTAGGGCTCACTACCACTGTAACCTTATAGTAAATCCCCAACAAAATCACCAAAGTATTTTTTCTTTACTTTTATCCAAACAAAAGTCATAGGTAAATATTCTTATTATTATTTAATGGCCTTATCATAGACTCAGCCTTTAATTTATAAAATAAATTTAATTTGTATCAGGAACTGTTCATATTTTTGTTGAAGTAATACTTGATTGATTATCATACTATTCATTAATATTTTTAAATAATGGGAAAATTTATGTACATATTCTTACTTAGCTTATAAATAGTTTTTTATTCTTCAATAAGTGACACATCTTCCTGTATATTATTCTGAATTTCTTCCAGAAATTCATTTACTTTGATGGTTTTTTACATCCATCTTGCATATTTTGCAATTTAAGCTTGAGTTTAAATCAAATCTTATTTTACACCTTCTTGGCCATTTATTTGAAGCAAATTCCCTTCAATAATGACTTCAATATAATTAAAGAAATTGGTAAGAGAAAAAAAAGATTAAGAACTCTTCTTTACCTCAATAAATTTTGAAAACACAAAAATTATTGTAGTATTTCAGATTTATTTAGAATTTTTGATAAGTCTTATATTGATTATTTGAGGAATTCATTAGAAGTAATATGCAATTTTGGTGAAAATTGATAAAATATGAAAGAAAAAGAGCTTCCAAAATTTCCAGAAACTATTAAGAAGGATAATAATTTTTGTAAAACTCAGAAATTGAACTGATAATCTCAAATTTTTTAATTTCTCTCAATTATAAAACTGGCTTGTAACTCCTTTTGAAAGGATAAAGAGTAGCTTGATTCAACTCTGGATCCCCTAGTTTCCCAATGTGAGATTTTTTAAAAGAACTACATCAAAGTCATTCCTTATTTATCAGATTCAAGGGGGAATGGCAAATTTCCTTGTTTATTTTTTACCTCATATATCTCTTTGGTAGTTACCCTCAGAAGACATATTTTTAGACTGAATAATTGAATATCTTACTGTAAATAGCCATATTAATGTATCACTATAGAAGAAACTTCTCTGAATATTGGGAAGCTTATATAGCCTTAGCCAATAGTAAAGTAAATATTCATGTATTCATGTCCTGAATTGGGCCAAATTCTTGGCTCAACCATAGTTCAAGCTTGATTTAATTATTCAAGTTCAAATTACTTCCTAATTCATTATTCTAAATATTATAATTAACCCTCTTAAGTAATTGATACAAGTTATTATTTCCAGTATATCATTTAATATTTTTATCCTTCTTTAATCCTTTGTCTAATATTCTTTTCATTTTGAAATTCTCTAATTCTTTCAGATTCTTCAATAAATTTCTCAAGATTTTTCTATAAAAATTCAGATAATAATATTTTTCTTTTTTCTTAATTATGTCTCTTCTTGGTTATGATTTTGATTTATAGCTTTCCTTTTATTTCAATATTGTAGTCCCTGAATGTTGGAGTAGTTTAGTAATTAGAAGTCCTTAAAAATCACTTATTTGTGTCATGAAAAGTAGCTGTGACAAGTGAATTTTTATCATATATTCTTTATTTAAACTAGGATTTCACAAAATAAATCTCATTGAGGTAGTTTAAACATATTTTTCTTAATTTCCATTTTAATAAGAAACAAACATATCCATCCATCACGAATTTCTTTTTTTCACTAGAATTCCATTTTATGTTTTTATTAAAATATTCCTTACCCAGAACTTGTCTGTAGCTAGGGAAACATTTTTTCTATGTTTGATTTTTATTTTTGAATCCCCTTGAAGTAATATTGGTGGTATTAGATATCTGAAAAAACCTTCAGGTCATATTAGTTATTCTTTCATGATACCATTTTTTTATTATTAAATTTATTCCATTAACTTTTATATATTTTATATTGTAAAGGAAGAAATCTATTCTAAAGAGATATTTGTCCCGATGCAAAAAGTATTGATCTTTAATCTTTATCTAAGCCTTATTTATTGATTACTTATTGCTAAAATCTTTGTGAACGTGGACCTGTTGGGGTGAAATTGTTTCAAGGAACTTAATCAATCTCTCCAATGTCCATTATTTGTATTTAGATTGAACATTCCTTATAATTTCTAACCAATAGCGGTGTGCTTAAAACGTCTTTTTGGTTCTATTAATTGAGTCATTTAGCTTATGGAAATTGATTTTATATTGTAAAACAGAAATTGGACCTATTTTTGGACAAAAAAGAGGCCATTTTATTAATTAACCTTAATGATTGTTTTGTGGAAATGATAGGGATTTTTTTTTATCCTATTGTTTCATTTTTTGTAACTATTAGCTCTACCTCTTTATCAAATATTTTACAGTTTTCTCTAACCATGTTTATATAATATCTAAAATACTCAGATATAAGGAGCAATATGAAGTTGAAAATACTGAGAGAATTTAACTAGAATCCTATGAAATTAATTTTATACATGAAAATGGAAGTATTAATAAAAAAAGACACCTTTCTTAGTGGAGTATATGGTGATTTGGTCCAACTAATAAGATATTTTCTCCATTTTCTTTGCCAAAGAGAGAATGGTACTCTTCATTGCAGTAAAGAAATAACTCTTAAAAGCTTTTCAATCATAAAAAATTAACTTACCTCGAGAAATTATTCAATTGGATTCATTTTCAAAAAGAAAATCAACAAAAAATGATTATACTGATAGCTGATCTCATAGGTTGAGATTGTTATGTATGTTTTATAAGAACATACAATCGGCTTGAAACAAAATATTTATCCAGCTTAGTCAAAAAAATATCATGATATTCAAGTTTAGTCAACCTAGAAAAATACAATTTAGATTGAGTATTTCTTTAATTTAATCAATTATTCTCTCCCTCAATGACTATCAATTCATTTTATAATTCTCATATTTAATTGTTGATATTATTATATCTTTCTTTCATTTTTACTGAAAATTTGGTTAAGTTAAGAAATATCTTCAACTGAAACTGTAATTCATTCTTCAGCTAAAAACAGAATAAAAGACCAAGCTACTAAACATTTTTTAAAAAAAATATCCGAAATTTTAGAGTTAGAAACCACCAATTCGATTATACTTAACAACAATATTAACCCGAAATTAGCTCAGATTGAATAAATACATATTTGGCTTTTGTAGGATCATAATTAAGGACTCTTTTAAAAAAAGGAAGAAATATTTCCCAGAAGCTCTAGACTTAAGGAAAAGGCAAAGGAAAATCGAACATGATGAGATCAAAATTTATATCCTATAAATTCAACTAATTTTAATCAGAAACTCAATATCAATATTATGTTGTTTTCTCAATCTGTTTTATAAAAAAACGTCTTGCTTGCTGAAAACATACAGTCTCTGTTTCTTAATTAATAATATCAAAAGAATCTCTCACCAGCATGAACAAATATTTAACAAATCTCAAATATTTGCAAAAGTGGCTGGGTTCCTCTGTAGAATTACCCTAGATCGATGGAAACCTGTTCGAAGTGACTTCAACTTTGTAAATTTGGTATATGTAGCTGGAAGTGTTACTGAAGCTGTTCTCACAGAGATTAGAAGCCACGGCCATGATACCAAAGTAGAGTTTCAATTTTTCACGTGAGATGTTTTTTGATTCACCTAAGCAATTCTTGAAGTCCATCGTTGCGCAGCGGCGGTGATGGCTCACCAGTCTACGCAGCAGAATGGCGCAGCAATGTCCCAGCGGGTCACGAGTATATCTAGTCGGAACCCTCCAAGCGGTTTCCAGCCCCTTTCAAAAAATCTCTTGTCGCCTGCCAATGTTCTCTCCTTGAGCATCCCTCCATCAGGATTCAGGAATTCAAGACCAAACTTTTAATCAAAGCATTCCATCTCTTTTCGCTATGACTTCAGAATCGAATCCTTATTTGGCACATTTATCGGATCGCACCAAAGGAAAGCTGCCCTCTTCCAGCGCTCTGGATGGATTCATACCTCGAAAAGTTACTGCCGAACAAGTTGAGAAGGCGATGGACCATGACTATAATCCATTCACCAATCGATCTTACTCGAAGCAATATAAGGAAATACTCCAAAAAAGAAAGGCTTTACCTGTTTTTCAAGAGGTAAAGTTAAAAAATCAGCACTCAAAATCAATTCCATCATTCTTCTTATTTTTTTCCTTGTCTGTTTTGGTTATAAAAAAACCAACTATTTTCCACTTGGTTTTTCATCTGCTTTGTTGCTGACAGTTTCGCTCCTAATTAATCATACAATCACCTTTTCGAATCAATTTGATCCAATGATTGTATTTGGGGTACATTCATGCTTTCTATCATCAGATGTCCGAATTTTTCAAGTTGTACAATAAAAATCAATTTGTTGTCATGGAAGGTGAAACTGGCTCTGGCAAAACAACTCAGTTGAGCATCCTATACACCAAATCCCTGGCTTTCGTAAACTTTACACCCGGCTAACTCCTTTTTAATCTAAACATAGGATTCCACAATATGCCGTTTATAGCGATCTGCCTCATATGAAAAATCGTCAAATTGCTTGTACTCAGCCAAGACGTGTTGCGGCCATGAGTGTGGCCAAACGTGTTGCCGACGAGATGGATGTTAAACTTGGGCAAGAAGTTGGCTATAGCATTCGTTTTGAAGATTGCACAAGTCCTAAAACTATTTTAAAATGTGCGTTTTCGGCTTCTTCTCCAAGTTATTCTCGAGTCAAACGCCAAATGACTTAACTTTTAGATATGACCGATGGAATGCTCCTCCGAGAAGCTTTACATGATAATACGCTACAGCGCTATTCAACCTTGATTCTTGATGAAGCTCACGAACGCACTCTGGCAACTGATATTCTCATGGGTTTATTAAAGGATATTGCCAAACGCCGCCCTGATCTCAAGATCATTGTCATGTCTGCTACTCTTGATGCAGCCAAATTTCAAAAGTATTTTAACTCAGCTCCACTCCTCAAGGTACCTGGGCGAACATTTCCCGTTGAGACATTTTACACTCCTGAACCTGAGCCAGATTACTTAGAAGCAGCTATTCGAACTGTTCTGATGATTCATCAAGCTGAAGAGCCGGGTGATATTCTTCTTTTCCTCACGGGTGAAGAAGAAATTGAAGATGCTTGTAGAAAAATTAGTATTGAAGCGGACGCACTGGCAGCTTCTTCGTCGCTAGTCGGTCCCCTGAAATGTGTTGCATTATATTCTTCTTTGCCGCCTCAGCAACAGCAAAAGATCTTTGAACCACCTCCACCACCCCTTACGCCCAATGGCCCACCTGGTCGAAAGGTCGTAGTGTCAACCAATATTGCCGAGACGTCGCTTACTATTGACGGGATCGTTTATGTCGTTGATCCTGGATTTGCAAAACAAAAAATCTATAATCCTCGACTCAGAGTAGAATCCCTACTTGTATCACCTATTTCCAAAGCATCAGCTCAACAACGCGCTGGTCGGGCAGGTCGTACCCGGCCTGGAAAATGCTTTAGATTATATACTGAAGCCAGTTTTGTAAAAGAATTGGAAGAACAAACTTACCCTGAGATCTTGCGCTCAAATTTGGCCAGCGTCGTTCTAGAGCTCAAGAAATTAGGCGTTGATGATTTAGTTCACTTTGATTATATGGATCCTCCGGCACCTGAGGTTATGATCAGAGCATTAGAACTTTTGAATTTTTTGGCTGCTTTTGATGACGATGGTAATTTGACCCCATTGGGTGAAATCATGGCTGAATTCCCGTTAGACCCTCAGCTCTCAAAAATGATTATTGCTAGTCCTGAGTTTAAATGTAGTAATGAGATTTTGACCATTGCGGCTATGTTGTCAGGTATTTTACTCATGAACTTTTTATATTTTCTCAATTGGCTACTTATACTTAAAACTTTGGAACCTTTGTTTAGTTCCTAATCCTTTCCTTAGACCTCATAGTCAACGCAAGGAGGCCGATGATGCGAGGGCTCAGTTTGCTCATCCTGAGGGTGATCATCTGAGCTTATTGAACCTTTATCACGCATGGAAAAGTAGTAAGTAATAGTTGTTGAGCAGCCTTGGATCGGTTTATGAATGTTAATATTGATGCATACATCACATAACCAAATGCATTCAATCTACAAGATCCTGACCAGAATTGGTGTTGGCAAAATTACGTCTCGAGTCGAGCAATGATTCAAGCCGATAATATAAGGCAACAGCTGAAACGAATCATGGAAAAATACAATTTGGACTTAGTTTCGATTGATCACACTCACAAAAGTTATTCTAGCAATATTCGAATGGCTATCACTACCGGTTACTTTATGCAAGTCGCTCATAAAGAAGGTGAAAAAGGAAGTTATGTTACAAGAGATGGTCAAATTGTTGGATTTCACCCAAGTTGCGAACTTGATAATAATCCAGAATGGGTACTTTATCATGAAGTGAGACCCATTTGTTTGTGCTAGTTTTTGGTAATGAAGCTCAAGTGTTGGGAACTCGTTATATAGTTCGTTTTGACAACCCGGAATTTTATTCGAACTTGCACAGCTGTTAAACCAGAATGGTACGCGTTATTTGATTTATTTAAATTAGATTTTTACGCGCGGCTGATCTCCCACCAATTTATCATGACACCAAAAGGTTATTGGACTTTGCACCGTTGTTCTATGACATAAATATACTGCCGGAAGGAGAAGCCAAACAAGCTTTGAAAAGAATAGTGTCGAAAAAAACCAATAAACTCAGGGATGACAGACAGGATCGTAAAAAGCGCAGAAAAGACAACTCAAGAGGAGAGAGAAAACAAGACTAGTGACGGTGTTAGCAAGATCATTTGTTTTTTGAGATTCGGCATGTCTTGGCTTCTCTTTTCATTTGCGCTTCCATTTAGCGAGTCGGGTTTAGATTGTCCGACTCAAAGATGTGTTTTTCAAAAAAAATAAATGTGATGATGTTATTTTTTGATATAATTTTTGAGAGAAATTAAATTTTAATTTGAAAGAACGTCCAAGGATGACACTGAATAATTATTGAGATGCTTAAAAGTATCCATAGGCTGAGAGTTTTGAGAGTTTACTATCGAAGCTACCGATCTGTGCCACAGATGCCCCAGTTGGGATGCTTGTTATTGATTCTGGGCGCGGAAACCACTATGTCAAGTTAGCGATGGTTTTGTGGGGGCTGAGATCGCCAAATTTCAATTTTAAGTTCTCATTTCCAAAATCTCCGTCGAGAATTTTCAAATCCACCGAACATGCCAGGCAACCTCAACTTGATCACATTGGTTTGGTTGTCTCTCAAACCGCTCATCAAGGTAAGCTTCAGAACGTTTGACTTTTCTTCAAATTCTCTGACGATTCGTTTTCTCGTCCACGTCGATCCAGGTCATCATTTCGGGCTGCGTTGGCTTTGGATTGGTCAGGTTTAAGGATTTGGATGAGACTGGCTTGAAGACGATTGCTCAAGTGCAGATCGTGGCTGCTTTGCCTGTCAGTTGGCCTCCTCCCAGAAGCCAAGAAATTTTATTTTCAATCGAAATCTTTTGGTCCATCACGTTTAAAGGACTCCTTCCTTCTTGCTAGTTCAATCTTTTCTTCAATATCGTACCTTCGATTACGACTCAAAACTCCCATGGCATTCTCGTTTGTATCGCTTTCGCACTCTTTTACACGGTACGTTGGTCATTGTCGATTCTTTTCGTGTCGTACTCCAATTCAAGCTGGCTGAGCTGGCTCTCTTTTTAGCTTTTGGGCTACATTCTTGCCCATGTCTTGTTGCGTTTCGTTTCAGTGCCCGATAATTTTCGTCATGGCTTCATTGTCGCTGCTATTGTAAGTTTTTCTTAAGGTTCCTGGTCGTATCGCTTCCTTGCTTACATCACTGAATGTTGGTCTTGAAATCTTTTAGTGGTCGAATTGGGGTAGGAACTTGACTATAAACTTGAAAAACATTATAACAATATCTTACAGACAGAGCGCTCAACTCATATGCAAGCAATCATCTCAATTTCTTAGGCAACCTCCCTCTCAGCGTTATACAATCTATAATGGCTGGTCCTCCTTTTGGCAAACCCGGTCAAATCAATCTTGGTTTTGCACTCGGTTCATTTTTTGCCATTGTTCATAGTGTAAGATTCAATAAAGATCATTATTTTATCCTTCTTGGTCAATCCTTCCAAAGATTTCTTGTCTTTCATTCAACTCAACTCTTCAACGCTCTAACTAACAAATTTTCTTCAATTTAGATTACGATGTTTGTTGGTCCCGGCACAAGGTACAAATTAACCTAGCCTTCATGACCTTGTTTAAAATGAATTTTATGATCTTGTTTTTTTTTTTCGTTTTTAGGATGATTGAGAAAGACTTTGAGGAAAAACCTCAATCAATTCATCCAGAGCCCTCGTCTCTTGGTCATCCAACCTTGCGAAATCGCCTATCAATAATTTCGGCTGAATATTGTTACAGTGATACAGAAGAAAGTGCTCTAACCTCCCAAGTAAACCGCAGCGACTCGCTCTTAAGTAAATTTTCATTCACTTGAGTGTTATACCATCTATAAAGCCTAAAAACCAACAACTGATAGATTTTCAATTTCTCGGCAGTTACTGATCAGCTTGGCGAAACTGCGCCATTATTAGGTAAGCCATCGTAATATTCTTGTTCATTGTCATCTAGTCAAGTTTTTCTTCAACGTGATCTTAAAAAGTGCAACAAGGCCGCAATCAACATTCCCTTTAAACTTAATCACACAATCCATTTAATGCCATTGAGTCTATTCGTTCGACAGGCCTTCCCGAAGTTAACAAAAACCAACCTCTCAAAAAAAGCCGCGTGGAATCTTGTCATCATTTAATCTCGCCAGTTAATGTCGCCTTAGTTGTTGCAACTGTCATTGCCGTCGTACCTGCCTTGAAGCACCTATTTGTTAATGAAGATTATCACCACCTACCAACAGCCTCAGGCGATGAACCAATATTGTCTGTGTTTTTAGATTCAGCCAAGTTTCTTGGGGCTTCAGCTATGCCATTGGCTTTGATTGTCACAGGCGCTAGTTTCGGCAGAATGTCCGTCCCAAGAAGTTCTTGGTCATCTCTACCGTTTGGAGCAATGTTCGGCTTGGCAGTAGCTAAATTGATAATTATGCCATTGTTTGGCTTTGGCGCTGTAAGTTTATTGAAAAACTTTACGAACATTTTTGAAGGAAAAGACGGCCAGGTTTTGCAGTTTGTCTGCTTTTATTATTCTTGCACTGTCATTTCAACAAACCAAATCTCTTTAACGACTATAGCAGCGGGAGATTCGAGCATAGAAAGTAATGTTGATTTATTGTGTGCTTTTATCATCATTCAAGTAAGACACCATAATACTATTTTTCGTTTCTTCAAAAAGTCTGTCAAAGTGGACATGTCCTATTTTTTCGCTGATTCTGAGATTGCCCTTCGATTGCAATTCCAATTTATTATTAGTATTTGATTTATTTGGTCGCGGGTACCTTTGTCATCACACTTGGACTAAAGATGTTATCTTGAAACATTTGTTTTGTTCAACCATTAGCATCAGGGTTTAATTATCTTTGCTCCGAAAAGCGTATTACATTAGACTAGATTAAAAAAGACTCGTGATTCACCAGCTGTAAAATCAAACTGAAGGACAAAGCGGCATTTTGAGCAATTTCGTTATTTTAGTTTTCAGCTCACTTTTTTTTTTTCGAAACAATTGTATTTCAAGTAAATAATGGCATGCTTTTTTGTTCTTTGGCAATGTTATCACAACTTCAATTAAAAAAGGGAAAAATATAAAATTATATGATATTCTTTTTCAAAATTCATCGTTGATTCAATGTGAATTTAACCCAAAAAAACTCAATAAGTCTTGGCTTAAATAAGCGAAATAAGGAGTAGTTTGGGATGTCGTGATTCATCTTCCTACGCTTAAACCTGCAAAAAAATATCTTTGAGAACAAATTATAGGCGTTATGCAAATCAGTTGCTTTCTCTGAACAGAAAGTCATCTTGTGCAGCCCAAAGGGCAGTTGATTGTATACAAAAAAACTAATAGGTTTTCAAAAATAGCTGAACACCCCTCCCCCCCCTGAAAAAGAAACCTTCAGCAACATAAAAACTTTTGTTGGTCCACAATTGACATCAACATTTGTTAGCTTTTTTTTCTGACAAGTTGAAGATGAAAAAAGAAAAACTCACTTTCCGTTGATGTTTTTTTTAGAATCTTATTACTTGAATTGCATATACATTATATATGTATAAAGCAAGGATAAAGAAATATAAATACATAAGTGAGTATTTTTTGAAAAAAAAAATTGTATATTTAGAAAAAAAGATTTTTTTAAATGAATTTTATGTTTAAAAAAGAAAAAAAAAGAGATTTGGCGGTTAATTTTAATGTTACTTTTTTTTAAAGATGAAAAGGGGAAAAGTAGTTGGGAAAGAAATAGAAGGAATAATAATATGATGTTAGCTTAATAAATACAGTAGAACCTGTCAAATCCCATGAGGGTTGGTAGACAAGTACGGGTTTAAACAGGAGTTACCTGTCTAATCCCATGTCCAAACCCATACCTTATTTTACTTGATGTATTGTAAATTCTTTTATGAAAGTTATATGATCTGTTTCAATCAAAACCTCAATAAAAATAAAATTTCATAAACCATACAAATTGCTAGCTATAATACTGTAGTCTATAACCAACAATTTCTTTTAAGAAAACATGTTATTGTAATAAAAGAGTATAGTTTTTTAGCAAGAACTATTACATTTCTTTTCAGCTGTTTTTTTGAGATAATCCAGTATTTTGGTTTGTTTACTATTAACAAGCAAGTGAAGATCCAAAGAGCTGCTGTAAGCGTTAAGACATTCAACTAGAGGACTTGCCTTTTTCAATGAACTATGGAGAGTATTATTAAACAGAGTCAAACTTTCTGTTTTGACTTCAGCTAATGGTGGATTTGGGAGAGAAGCTTCCTGTATAATAACCTCTCCACTTTCTTTACTTGAGCTCATATTTTTGGAATATTTCTTCTGTTGGCAGGATATCAATATTGTCTTCAGTAGCTGGGCTTAGTAGTTCATTTATTGACATACAATTGTTTGCAGTTATGATTCCAATTTCCTTCTCAGGTGATGCTTCAGCCCTAATTACTCCAAGGTCATTGGGAATTCCCAAAAGACTAGGAAGTATTTTTTTGTGAAACCAGAAGATGGTAATAGTTTCAGTGCTGATGACATCCCATGCATGCTTGCAGCTCTGTGTTGCACTAAGTTAGTCAATGTTGTATATATTGCAGGTTCTGACTTTATGTAAGACTGGATGGCTGTTAGAATTAATTTTTTCCTATATTGTTCTTTAAATGTAGTAATGATTCCCACCTCAAGTGGCTGTACATGGGAAGTTATTTTGGGCAAGAAAAATATAATTTTTATGTTTGACAAGCCTTCAGGAGCTTCATTTCCTTGGAAATTTTCCAGGAGTAAGGCCATCTTTTGATCCTTTGCACATAGGTAATTGCTAAAATTTGTTATCCAGTTTTTAAAAATCTTGCTCATAACCCATTCTTTTAGGTTATGGTAATAGTTAAACCTATCATCTGAGGAATAATTTTTGTTAAATCACCAAAGGCTTTGAAGCCTGCCAATAAAAAACATTGAGAGTTGTTTTGTTCCAGTAGCATTAAAGGTCAAGGATATGGTGAGTCAGATATTGTTTCCTTTTATGGAATTTGAATTATCTTTAGTGAGACCTTTCTCTGGAGGTAAGCTAAAATAAAATATTTAGCCCAATGTTTCCAATAAAATCAAAATTAAAATGAAAAATAAACATAAAATAGGCTTGTTTAATCCATTTTGAATATGTCTTCTTGATTAAACCTTGACAGTTGGGTTTGAAGACAAAGAATCTCAGCATTGAAATTTTCTGTGATTTTGGAGGATGCTTCAATATTACAATTATATTTTTTTTTGAAATGATTCTGCTTTTTGGAGGAAGAATGCTAACCATTAAATAAATTTAGCCACTATTCATATGGGATTTCAAAAATTTGTGCAAAATACTTACATTTTTCTTGAATAATATTGCAATTAATGACACAATCTTGAAGGAGGGATTTCTGGACACATTCCTCCACTTTTTCATCAACTTGTCAGTTATTTAAAGTTGAAACCTTTTTAAAAGTAAAAGCAAAGATATTTGACTTTTGTCAGAAGAGCTGGATTTTTTCTTTAAACAATTCTGAGATACAAGTCTGTTTAAGTGCCAATTAAGGGTAAATTGTATCAAAATGTTCAAAAGCCACTTTTTTATTATTGCCATTCTGATTATTCCAATTAAGGATATGTACTTACTTTGGTATTTTACTTTGTGCTTTTTTTGAATGTGCTTCTCCTTTGTTTTTCCTTGTTTGAGTTTATGCTTAGAATTGTTTTTTTCAATAGTATTGTCTTGTTAAATTATGAACAGTAATTCCTAAATTTGATTTTTTAGTTAGTGTGATTGGTGAATAAGAATTCTCAGGGAAATAAAGAAGCTGAGAAACTACTGCATTTTTTTTACTAACTTTGATTCATTGTCAAGCCATATTTCTTCAATAAGTCCAGTGGTTTGTTGTTTCTCTGATAGGGTTTCTTTTTTGAAACTGAATCATAAAGTCTTTTCAGGTTGACTTCAAAAAAAATTCATTTCATAATTCTTAATCATATTTGTGAAAAAAGAATTTATGGATTAAGTAAAAGTGATTGAAAAATAAATGGAATTGCCCAAATTGATAAAAAAAGAGCTTGTTGGGGTGATCCAAAAAAGGTGAGAAGTTTAATTAAGGCTGAGTAATTTACAGTATTGTAATTTATATTTTACAGTAAATGTATTAAAATTAAAATTAGATTAAGAAAGAACCATAATATAGTATGTTATTTGAGAGGAAATTTTTGTTTCTTTTGATCAATGGTCATGGGTTAAGGGAGTAAACAGTTCTATGGGATTTGGATTTTTTTGGTCCACACCAATTTGTTGGACAAAAATTTTGATGGATTAAAAAAGTATATAGCCTTATAAATTCATGGTAATAGAAAGCTTCTACTATATATATCTATTGAGAAAAAGGACTTTCCTTGGGGGGAATTTAATTACAGCTTTAAGTTATTTAATGATAATAAAATGTTGAAAAAAGGAAATAATGTGTAGATATTCATTAATAAAGAAAACTATACATGACACTATGTTTTTTTATTTGTGCTCCATATCAGTTTCTTTCCAGATTCATGCCTCAAAGTTACTAAACAGAATCAAGGATCATGAAATTTGGTACATCTCAGCTCAAATTGATATCAGTAATTAGACATTACCTGTAAACCATGAATTCATACCTCATATACTAAAAGGAATTTATGTACTTTAGAACATAATACACTTACATAACTCAAATTTAACACATATATTTCAAGTACACTAAAAAATGATAAATCCTGGTCGCATCAAATATACCAAAGCTGTCAGGCTGAGTCTATCATGAAGCTATAGAATAGTAGTCAGAAGCTTTAAATATGACTGTGTCATATAGAAATAAGTTGAAAGTAATAATTATGGTATTTTTAGGGCTTTAGTATGAAGATATAATGGTGGTGAGCTCTACTGAAAGCTCAGGGTGCAGTGATTAGAATAATAACTACAATAAGTATAGTTATAATTATACCTGATTATTTCCCATGAGTATAATTCTTGGTAAACAGTGTTACTGCATAGAAATTTATGGCAAGGATGGGGATTCCTCTTTTTGGAAGAGGAAGGTCCCTTTTTATCCTGAAAAGTGAGTAAAGAGACCTCTGGTCCTTACCACATAGGAAGAGTGACAATTTTTCACTCCCAAGGGTGGGATTTTAGCTTACACAGCCTTGTATGCACTGTATTTGGCTCAGATGTAGCTTTGAGAAAACATCTGGTCACTTTTCCCAAGTACAGGGTCTTCACAGCTGCTTTCTCACAGGCCAGAAATGTAGAAAGCTGTGAAGAACATGTTAGTGGACCCTATATCAGTCATACTATGAGCTATTGAAGTATAAAAAAACTTTCTTGTAGTTTTGATACCTCATATTCATAGTGATGGGATGGCATCTCACCATATTGGTATTTTTCCAACATTGTGGGATTTTAACCTCAAAACTGCCATACCTTTGTCAGTCTTGAAGATAGAGGGATACAAATTGGTTCATTTTTTAGATCTTTATGAGGTCTACAGAGTGGATAATCATTTGGTATCCCTAATATTAAGTATGAAAAATTTATACAGGTTTCAAAGTTTAATGTTGGAATTGGTTTTTTTAAAAACCTTTATTAAGTTTTTATCTTTAATAACTTCTTTTCTAGTGGTGGTACAAAAATACAGATATTACCATCAGAAATTTTATATTCTGTTCTTTCTAAAAAGACCACACTTTGAGTATCTCACACTAAAGATATAGAAGTTGAATGAAATATGAATAGTTTTCTAACCCTTATTTGGCTTATTTTTGGCCATAACTTCTGGATTTTCAATGGTAGCTTCATTTGGCTAGTACTATTGGCTAGTCTTCACTTAGAGCTTAAATTAGAACACGGATTTAATGTAGTTCTCCCCATTTCTCTAAATTTGGATGAGAGGTGAAAGTTAAGGTTTATTATCACCTCTTGTTTTGAGATGGAATGAGTTTTATGTTTTGAAAGAGGTGACTTTCATTTTTCTTTTGAATGCCTTTATGAGGTTTCTTCGGCTCAGGGCAGCTTACAGTGGGAATTTTACTCTAACATTGGTTTATGGTATTTTTATTTCATGCTTGTGCTCTGGGATTTGGTCACAGTCTGAAAAAAACCCTTATAAAACACCTTAAACCTATCTGAAAGCATGCAGAAGAACCTTATACAAATAAAACTCCAATACCCAGAAATATATTTTAATTAAAACCACAAAGATTGAATTTAAAACACCCAAATAACCTTTACAGACTCTTTAAAGACTTTAATATATGTATTTGAAGTAAATGATAAATGTAAAAGAATAAACAAATTCAACATTGAATAGACAAATCACCTTCTACAAGTGGAGAATTGACTTAACTGGCACAGCCTCACCAAAATCAATCAAAAAATAACTGAGAAATCATGAAATTAAATTTCAAAAACAAGATCACACATCACAAGAAGCTTTATAAGATCACTATAGCAAAGGTGGTTACTTCATGGAATGAGAATACCTGCATTTTACATCCAAAACAGTAACCTGACAACTCATACCATCAAGATCCTCATATAAATTGAGAATAAAATAACCTACATAAATACAAAATAATGTTACAGTGCCCTGCTATAATTATAAAAAACCGATACAGGCAGGGAACTGTATTTCTTTTGCTGTGCAATTGGAATCTCACACTTGTGGGGCTGGTTTTTTCTAATTCAAATGCAGAACACTCTTCTTATATTTCAATTTTTGGTAACTGCAAGTAATCAAGCCTTTATATTTACTTAAGAAAGGCCAATTGCAATTATAAGTAAAATATAAAAATACTTTTTTTTTTAAAAAAAAAGTAACACAAATAGAACTTGATATGACAAAAGAAAATCAATAAGAAAGAGAGTAAGAAATCAAGGATTTATTGTTTACTGTGTGTGAGTCAAACAAAAACTGAATTTTTATGAATGGAGTTCCTACTAAGAAGTTGAAATTCCATCATTTCAATGACCATGGCCATTTGTTGTGGCATTGAGTAGATAAGATTGTTTAGGAGGTTAACATGAAAATTGGCTCATACAGAATTAATCACATGTTGTAGCTCTTCCACCATCTGTGGTTAGTAGAGTTTACTGATTTGACTCTTCATCATTTTCCATAAATTTTTGCTTGGGTTCAAGTCTGGTTAATGTGCTGGAAAATAAAGTTTCTGAATTTTGTGCTTTCTTGGGCTGTTATCCTCCATAAGTAAGAGGCAGTGGTACCCACAAATCCAGGGGGCCTGCTCCATAAAGGCTATTAATGGAAGTGGGTGGGGTTGTTAGACTTTCTGCACAGTCTCAGTTGAAATCATTCAACTTTCTAAAAGAACTAATGGCACTTGAACCACTGTGTAAAAGGCCCCCAAAACCATTACTGTTTTGAAACCAAATCAATAGCTGACTGTGAGGTTCTTCATCAGAAATTTCTCTTGAGGCATCCTCCAAACCCATACCCAATTGACCTTTTTCCCAAGATCAAAGGCTGGCTTGTCTGTAAAAATGACCCAGGCCCAAGTGTTTATCATTCAATGGAAGTGGGCTTGGGAAACTTTCAGGCAATGTTGGAAATCTTGAGGACAGAGATGGGGTTTTTGGGAGAAATCAAAGACTGCTTACCCATTTCATGGCTCTTCTTCTGGATTGTTTGGGTGGAACATTTCTGAGTCAATAAGCTGTTGACACTACAAAAATTAACTCATTTATACAAATATCTCATACCATGCTAAAATAATGACAAATGTCAACAAAGTATTTCTAAATTGATATGAAGAAGTAATTCCTTGAGAAGCTCAGAGGTGGACTGGAGGGAACTGTGTGTAGGTGTGGTGAGGATGCGCAAGAAACCCCATGCACAAGCTAACTGCTATCTGTTATACTGTGAAAAATAACTGATATACCTCACAGTAAAACAGTTAATACCGTGCAAAATAACCAATATACTGCATGGTAAAACAGTTAATATTTGCAGTGTGACATGCACAATGGTTAATTGATGACCACATGTGATGATTTGGCTGAGCTCTTGGCTGTCAGGATCAGACATTATTGTTGGTTGACCAGTTTCATTTTCTGTCTGGACTGTGCCAAATTGTTTGTAATTCCTCACAGTTTTGTAGACCATAGTCAGTGGCACCCTTGCAAGGCTGGATATAGCTGAAATTGGAAGGCCTGCTTGGTGCATCCCTACAAGGAATCCTCTGGCTTCAACATTAAGGTAAGGCATGAAATCCTACATAAAAAGACCAAGTAATAAGAAATTTATTTTTGGGGCTGTTAAGAGATCAAAAAATGTTTGTTAAAAAAACCTACTGTGAGTGAGGATTTAAGCTCATGAGCTTGGAAGCTGTAGTGGTTCAGAACAGGACACAATGAGGAGTGAAGGGGACCTTTTATGTCTTCAGAGTTGATCATCAGGGTGTTCATAATGATAATAAATGAAGAAAGAAAGAAAGAAAGGAAGAAATGAGATTCATAGGGAGAAAAAAACAAAAATAAATGATAGTGAGAAATAAGTTAAAGACAAGTGAGATTTTTTCTGAAAAATGAGAGCAGACAGTTGCTTCATGCACACACAGCAACTTCATCCATATAGCTTCCCTGCCCATTTTCACTTACTTTGGGCAGGGCACTGTACATATACAGATTATGAAATCATATGACATACACTTGAGAAATACCAGCTAGCTCATACTAACAAAGAGTCCCTCAGAAGACCTTTATTAAGCTCAAACTTACCTGCGTACATCACAAATTCCAATCAAGAGAAAAAGAAAATCACTCATCATATACCCAAATAAACCCTTAATTAATCAAAATTGAAAAAATCTTGTGGAATAATGGTTGTTTGGATAGGAAATAGCTAAAAAAAGATGAGAGAACCTGATGCATGGAAAAAAAAATTCCAGACACAAGGGGAGAAAAACCTCACCAAAAGGAGTAGTAAATGAATAGAAACAGATAAAATGCAGTTGATGTCAGGCTGAGTCTATGATAAAGTGTTGATAAAGGTATATAAAGCTTTAACTATTACTGTGACATGGGTGTAAGGTATTTAAAGAGGTATTTAAAAAGTTTTGGGTTAAATATATTAAGGGCTTTACTAATAAAATTAAGGGTGTTGAGCGCTACTGAAAGCCCTGGATGCAGTTTTACCTGTTGGGTTACAATAATAAAGACTACAATACTTAAGCTTAAAGTATACCTGACTTGTTTTCCAAGAGTATAACTGTTTTGGACAGCTTGACTACATAGGAATTTAAGAACAGGATGAGGAAACCTTTTCTGGTGGAGAAAAGGGCCCTTTACATCCTAAAATGGGGTGGAATGGCCCTCTAGACCATCCATGTAGAGAAAGTGAAGAGTTTTTCACTTCAGTGTACTGGCTTGTGGTTTCCAAAAATCCTGTATGCACTGTATTGGGCTCAGATGTGGTTTTGAAACAACATCTGGGCAGTTTTCACCAATACAGGGTGAAAATTTTCATTTGGGGACCACATAGCCCTCTTCTGACGTGTATGACGTGTATAATTCTGTACAGAACCTGTATGGGACCCCAGTATTGACTGAACTATTAGGAATTGAAGTATAAACATTGTTCTTTGTCTGTTTGACACCTCATAATCAGAGTTATGGGAGAATATCCCACAGTAAGGCTGTATAGGTCAGACTGTGGGATTTTGACTTTAAAGTTGCCATAACTTTGTCAGTTTTTGAGATATCAGGATCAAAGTTGGTTCATTGTGTAGCCCTTGATGTTTTCTACACATTAGTACCTTATCTGATGTGGTTATCATGAAATATGGAAAAGGTATGCCATGTATAAGGTTTCTTATACATATTCATGATCTTGCCCAAAAACTGTATGGAGCTTTTTTGCCCCATAACATTTGTTCTAGATGGGATATTGGGAAATGAATGGTACCATCAGATTGCTCTGAGTGTTCCCTTTCCAAAAAGACCCCACTTTTAGGTATCTCACACTAAAACTGTAGATGTTAGATGAGAGGTTAATATTTTATTCACCCTTATTTGACTTTATTTTGGCCATAACTCCTGTAATTCTGGTGCTAGCTCAGTTTGGGTAGTACCATTGGATAGCCCTGACTTAGAGATTCCATTTGAATACCCATTTTATGGGCTTAAGTCTATTCCTCTGGATTTCAGATGAGAGGTGAAGAATAAGGTTTATGCTCAGCAACAAGTTTTAGCAGAAATAACTTTGTTATTCCTTGTCCTATGATGGTGGGACTTGTATATTTGGAAAGGGGAGAGTTTCCTCTTTTTTTTGATACCTTTTGAGCTAATTTGGCTCAGCTCCATGTTTTGGTGGTATCTTGGCTTTAGCATTGGTTCATGGTATTTGGCTGTCATGCATGTGCTCTGGTTTTGAGTCACAGGCTGACAGTTGAATTGAAGTGAAAAGGTTTAGCCAAAACAAAATTTATAATGAATTAATATAAATAGAAATCCTGAAGAATATAAAAGAAAGAAATATTTGTGACTTGAAATGATGAAGTAAAAATAATTCTTTATCAAAAATATTAAAAATAAAATATTTTTTGGAAAAAGTGTAATAGAATTTTTGTAAATTTTTTATAATAAGTGAGCATATGAAAAATATTTTACCATTGAATTCATCATTAACTTTCAGGTGGGGATATCTCCCACTGAAATTTCTGTAACTTAACTCTAGAGAAGCTTAAATTAACTTTCTAGCATTTTCTGTATGAAAATCTGAAAATACTCAAAATAACAACTTAACTGACACCAAGTGTGGTGTTAACCATAAATGTTTGTGTTAAAATTGAGGTGTGGTGTGTATCTTGAAGGTTATGAGGAATTAGAGTATTTTCAATTGAAATTTCAAACTGATGAGGAATGGACAATTATAGTTATGTACTGTAAGTTTTTAATTGAATTTCAGGTGTCAAACTTTTAGTATAATAAATGATGAGGAATTGAAGACAAAAAAAATTTGGGAAGATTAAATTTTGGGGGAAAAGGAATATTTCTTCCAAGGGTTCCAAACTCACCTAAATCCCTTTCCAACAGGTCTGAGATGTCAAAATTCATGCAAAAGCTCCTTCATTTTTCTGTGAAGTTGAATCACAGGGTCTGTGACTCAATCAATGACAAGGTTTTAATACAAACCATAGAAGGTTTAACCGTTGCAAAGGGGATAAAAATAACCTTAAGTTGAAAAAAAATCATTCAAATTGTGTTAAGCTCTTTTGAGATATCTTCAACACATTCTGATGTGTTTTGGAGGCTTTAAATCAGCTATTACTATGGAATGGCCAGTTTAAAAGACCAAAATGGCTAGAACTAGCCATTTTTTGGTCCAAACCAGATTTCAATGCTGCAATAATTAGATTTTTTGTTGTAAGAGTGTTTTTCAAAACGTTTTTGAGTAAATTTTACTTTTTGAGGAAGAAAATTGAAAACTATAAATTAATTTCTTCTTTTCCTCATTGTCATCATGTGACCCAAAACCAGAGCATGAGCATGACATTGAAATACCACAAACCAATGGTACAGAGAAATTCCCACTAAAAAGGGACCTGGGCTAAATTCGCTCATAATTGAATGCAAAAGAAATAGGAAAGTCACCTCTTTCCAAACACTACAAAAATTGACTCATTTATACAAATTTCTCATACCATGCTAAAATAATGACAAATTTCAACAAAGTATTTCTAAATTGATATGAAGAAGTACTTCCTTGAGAAGCTCAGAGGTTGACTGGAGGGCACTGTGTGTAGGTGTGGTGAGGATGCACAAGAAACCCCATGCACAAGCTAACTGCTATCTGTTATACTGTGAAAAATAACCAATATACCTCACGGTAAAACAGTTTATACCATGCAAAATAACCAATATACTGCACGGTAAAACAGTTAATATTTTCAGTGAAATATGAAACTACCATAACTATAGGATAGAGAGTAACAAAGTTATTCCAGATCAAAGCCATCACTGAGAGTGAACCTTAATTTTCACCTCTCATCTAAAATATAGAAAAAGAGGCAGAAAAAAATAAGATTGGTTTTCAAATTGAATCTCTCAATTAGGGATAGTGAATGGTACTACTCAAATTGGACTAACATAAAAATCACAGAAGTTAGGGCCAATCATAAGCCAAATAATGGTTAATGAAATATTCACCTCCCATATACTTTCTATAGTTTTAGTGTGAAGTACCAAAGTTGATGTCTTTTTAGAAGGGAAAAAATCTTATAGTAATAATGGGACCCTCAAAAACAATAGATCACCTCTAGAGCCAAAGTTATCAAGGATAATAACTTAGTACAGGTTTTATCAAAAACACAAATACCACTAATGTAATTTGAAACCTGTATAATGTTTCCATACTTAACTCTAGAGATACAAAATTAGTAACAACTGTGTAGAACTCATCAAGGGCTACAGGATGAGCCACTTTTGAGCTCTCTATCTTCAAAACTGACAAATATTCAGTTTTAAGGTTAAATTCTCACCTTATTGGAAAAAAACCAATAATGTGGGATAAGTTCACATAGCCTTGTATATGATGTGTCAAAAAAACTTTGATACTTTTTTGATACTTCAATATCTCATAGTATGACCAATATTGGGTCTACTGACATGTGCTATACAGCATTTTATGTGCCTGACCTGTCATAACACATCTGTGGGGTCCCTGGATGATAATCTTCACCCTTTATTGGGGAAAGGTGACAAGATGTGGCTACAAAACAACATATGAGCCCAGTAAAGGGGATACAGGGCTGTGTAAGCCAGAGGTTCACCCTTGGGAGTGAAATTTCTTTGCTCCTGCTATGTGGTAAGGACCGGATTCCCTTCCACCCACTTTTCAGGATAAAAAGGAACCTCCCCTTCCCAAAAGAGGAATCCCCATCCTGCTATCAAATTTCTATGTAGTACTGCTGTGAAGACAAATATTGATCTTGGAAAATAATCAGGTCATAATCAAAACTAACTTATTGTAGTGCTTATCATAATTAATCAATTATAACTACTGAGCCACAGGTTTTCAGAAGCATTCATCATCACTGAAAATAGTAAAAACACTTAATTAAACTCTTCCAAAAATTGGATTACATTCCAAACTGAGACATATAGTCTTGTACATACTATATCATATAGTAATCCTGACACCCATCTTTTCATTTCATGTTAGTATATTTTCTTTTACAATTAGCTTAAAAGCTGTTAAAAAATCAATAAAAGATTATAATAACCAATTTTAAAGAATCTTGAACCTTTGAACCACTAAAAAAATTAACTATAATAATTTTATGTAACTATTTATGCTCATTTTACCTTTGAACCACGCCAAGAATGAATTAAAGAACATTTTATCACTCTAAGGTTTGTCACTTTGTTTCCAAACTAGCTCTGGTTACTTTTGGGTGTTATTTATCTTTTACATTAGTTTTGAAGACTATGTTCTCATATTAGTTTCCTGAAGTTCTTTACTCAATCAATTTGAATTGAATATTATTTTGTAGCAATAAATATCTTTTGTAGAGTATTTTTGGATAAATCTTTATTGTTGGTAAATCGATAGATCTTTAGAATATTATCCTTCAATACTAATAAAGTTCAAAAAATTAATTTTAGCAAGTTTTGTCTTAAAAATAATGAAATTACTTTTTTCACTTGATTTCACCTTGTAGATATTTTAAGGAAAGAAAAAGCTCTTGGTTTCAAATCAAAGCTTCATATCCACAACTTACAGAAAGAATAAGATTTCAAAGAGGCTCTAAAGGCTCCAAAGAAGCAAAACTGCAGAGGTTCCGTTTCTCAATACCTCAGGATTATCTCCATGGAGTCCAATTCCACTCAGATGAGCAAATTAATAGATCACATAGAAAACATTCCATGGTATTTGACTAAATAAGAATACCCAGAGGATAGCCTTAGTGGAATCATAATTTTGTATTTAAAACTGTTTCATTTGGTCATTAATACAAAGATTATCAATAATTCTAATTGTTTTTCCAAATTTTCAACACCAGTTGCAATAGCTATTACTTTTAGGTGTGGAATTCCTCATAAAATTGATTTCCTAGCACCATCATCCCAGAATTGAAAATAAATGTTTAAAAAACCTCCAGATTTCTGTTACTACTATCTCATAATCAGGAAAAATAACCAGAAACTACAAAGATCCTGATATAATATTTTAATTACTATTCATATTTTTTATACCCTCAAATTATTAAAAATATGAAATAATTAAATAAAATGAACTAATAAGAACATTTATGCCAGATATTTTTCCCACTACATATATACATTACTCTGATTACTGTTTTTTCCATTGGGTATCTATACAATGGGTATTTTAAGTCAGTGATGAATCAGTATCAGATTGATGAAAATATGCATAATTACTATTTCAAATATGTGAGCTCCAAGAAAGAGATTTTCAATATGTTAGTAGTTTCATAAGATACACCTTCTCCTCTTTGGTTAAGGGTTTCATTTTTAGTTGAAAGCTATCAATATATGGTTTTCCCCTTTAGGTACTTCCTCATATAAGCACAAACAGAGGAGCACTGGAAATAAAATAACAGACAAAACTATCTTGATTAAATAAAATCATTTAAGAAAACAAAATATGAGTTCAAAGCATAAGGATATCTGAAAATTATTGCATATTTGTTTTACAAAATTAATTTCAGTGAATTAAATTTGTCATTCAATTTTTGGAATATATGTAGCTACCAATTATGAAAAAGAAGCTTTGTAAACAATGTTCAATAAGAAATCTGAATATCAATTTTACTAGTGAATACCGCCCAAGTGATAATCTAATAATAGTTAATAAGAAACATATTATTTAGAAATTGTCTTAATGAAGTATAGTATTAGTAATGAATATTATTTATTTAAAAGGTTTCTCAAAAAATAGCTGACAAAATAGGGTCCATTTTCCCTTTTTACAGATATTTCGATATTATTATTGGAGAAAATTTATCTTTGAATCAATTATTATTTGAAATTCCACAATTCTAAGGATATAATTTTGGAAATAAAGCACAATTATAGATTAAAAATCAACAATTAAGCAAAGAAATGCATTTACCAGTATCACACATTTATATGAGCTAATGAAATCTATTTTCCACTTAACAAATTATTTGATTCCTTACGATGAAGAAATAATACCTTTTTATATATCTAAAAAGAATGTTGAGGATTTTAATGACATTAAATCATTTTTTTTGGAAGAAATACTTGATATCCAAAAGATATAGTATTTATGTAACACAAAAAAATGGGGTGGGATTGGTTTTGGGTTGAATTACAAGTTAATAAGTTAATAATGTAGAATATAGTAAGTGTTATGTGAAAAAAAATAAATTTTATGTGAATCAAAATTATAGAAATTTACTCTCATAGCCCATAAAACATTTTAAGACTTGAAAAATAACATTCTTTTGTGCTAGGAAATGTTCTTATCAGAAAGGTAATGTTAAAAGTTTCATTTTTTGGGTGTTTTAACAAAGAGCCAAATATAAGAAATACAGATATAAATAAATCAGTAAGTATTATGAAAAGAGTTTAGTTTGTGATAGGTTATCAAATTATCTCCAATGGCTTGTTTGTTAATTTTTTTTCCTGAAAAAAGATAAGTTGGAAGGAATAAAGTTGGTAAAATGCTTCTAAAAGATTATAAGAAGAAATAGTTTTGGAAAATATAGGGGAAAACACAAAGGTGAGTTTTTTTCCCAAAAAAGTCTTTGAGTTATTGATTTTGCTAAAGAAATATGAGCAATTGTGTTTTTTTGACAAAATGGTTTGTTGAACTGATTAAACCAAACCATTTTAAATTAATTTCCAAGTATTCTTGAAACATTCTGGAAGTATTGAAAATGAATTTCTTGTTTAGTAAGATCTAGTGTGTTTCTTATTTGAAATTTTCTGTAAAATACACAGAATCTTTGAAGAGAGTATGTTTTTTTTGGAATGGAGGTATATTAAAAATATTTACTGATAATTTGAGAATTTTTGAGGTAGAATTTTAAAGTTCTATCAAGTAACAGATACCTAATATTGACATATTAAGTTATTGCGTTTGTAATAATTAAGAATCAGAAGCAATGGAAATATTAAAATGTAGAATAATTTAGATTAACCGCAGAATCAACTCAGATCTTCACCAAAATCTTTAATAAAATTCATAAAATTATCAATCAAGCTAGTGTATGATAAATACCAAGTAAAGAAATTTGAATCAATCTTCTTCCACCAATTTTTCCTTGAATTTTTGCAAATTCAATTTTCAAGTCAAAATAATTGGGAAATAAATGAAGTATAATTACAAAAAGTGAGCATCCATTAGTGATAGAATAAAACAAAATAATTTATCAACAGCTTCAATAAAACTACATAGAATTATTTCAAACAGTTTCACAGTTGTTGTAAGGTTTGACTATGAAACAATAAGTAAAAATTACTAATTTATTACTTATTGTACTCTGAATGTCCTTATAGTTGAAATAAATAAGATTGAAATAATAATAATAATAAAGAAATATTATTATTATGGCGTAAAAATATTATATTATTAAATAAATATAATGATATAATTAATATTATATGAAATTATAATATTATAAATAATATATTAATATAAAATAATTAATATATTATAAAGCTCTTTATTATTGTTACTAACAAATAATAAAGGCGTAAAAAATTGTTTTTTATTAATAAAAAACAATTAATAACAATAATATTACTAATATTAAAGTTATGAATTAATATAAATACTATTTATATTAATTAAAGAATTATTAAAAGAGTAATAATAGAGAAATTATTATAATAAGAGAAAATAACCTACTTTTAACACTTAATATAATAATTTTGAAGTATTTTACGCCAAAAAATATAAATACAACCTTTTCAAATTGTATTTACAATAAAAATAAAGAAAATTACAAATTATTCTGGATTTTTACGTGGAAATGAGTTATTAGAGAGATTTTTTAACAAAAACAATTAAATAAATGATTTAATCACGTCAAAAGAGTTGATTATAGCAAGGTGGTCTTTGGTCTTTAATAATATAACAGTTTTATATATAAAGAATAAAGAAATTACCTTTGATTTAATTGATTTAATGTTTTTGATGCGTCTGAGGGGAAAACAGAGTAAAAAGAGCTCTATTTATAGTAAATACCTCCCTCCTAGAGTCCAACAGGCTTCTAGTAGACGTGTACTGATCATATCCACTGGAATTGATCAATATTTTAAGGTTTGAGGGTGATTACATCATGATCAAACTATATTACATCATTATTACACCATTATTTAGAGTTATCACTATAACTCTAATTGTGATGACATCAGAGGCTTGGAAGAACCCCAAATTTCGTGGATTTTATTAGTTTTAATCATAAACTAATAGTATTCACCAATTTTATCACTATTAAGACTGTTAAACTTAATTTAAGGTTACAGTATGTGATCATAACAGCTCAATTTAAGCTCAAACTTTGATCCTCAATAACTTTTAAGGTTTTCACGCTACAGCAATTCAGAGAGTGAATTCTGATAGCCTGACATAACCTCATTATGCTGCCAAGAGCTTTTCATTACATCATCAAAACTCTAATTTTGATGATTTTTCTTGTAACTCATCTTTTCTGTTGAAATTCAATATTTTAAACTTCAAACCTTGATTTCAGGGGGTTATACCCTGAATTTAATAATAAAAATTACATCATTCTTCACGAATGAACTAGGAGAATCTAACTGTGTACTTTTTTCTAAGTTTGGAACACTTTCACAACAAAGTGGTCAACAGCTCTGTTGATTTTTATCAATAATTCATCATAGGTTTTAACCTTGTTTATAATTTGTAAAATAAAGTTCATATCTGTGTTCTTACAGTAATTACGTGGTAACTTTATTTTTGGTTCATCATTCTATCATGTATAGTTTAGAAGATATTAGCTATGATCCTTGAATATATGCGTTGACCAAAAAAGTGCATATATTCAGGATAATTCCTTAAGTATTAACATTGGAAATTAGCTTATTAATTGTTTTATATGTGAACTTTTGTGGGGAATCCACTGGTACAATTTATTTGACATGTTGTTTCATTAGTTTCTGAGATAAATAAGTTTTTATGGTTTTTATAAGGTATTGTACCTTATAATTCCTTAAATATTGGCTTTACAGATATGCCATAAAAATGGTATATGTGTATTTTTCCATGGGGAATCCAATGGTATAATTAATTTCACATGTTCATTCATTGGTTTTTAAGTTAAACCAATTTTAGTACCAATTTATGGTATTTTTTGTATATTTGAGTAATTATTTTTAGTGTATAATTATTCTAATTAATTTTAATATAATTATATTAAAGGTATAATTATTCTGAGTATTTTTTGTGACCTTATTGGGTATGTGGTCATATCTCAAAGGCTCACATTCCCTACCACCAAAAAAGATTGTACCACAATCTGATATATGTGATTAGGGTATCATCCACTGTCCTACCTCTTCAATAGACTTTTGTTAGTCTTGAAGCTCAATAATGCTTAACTTTTTATTTTTCAGGTTTTCTTTCATGTCTGAACCTTCTTAGTAATTTATCAGCATTTGTTATATCTTTCTCAAGTAGCCATTCATCTTCTTGAGTTGAATTTCTATACCTTACAAGGTATTCCCTTTCTTTTTTGTTTCTTGTCCTTCTTTCTTTAAGGACTTTTACTATTCTCTTTTCCTCTCCTTCCTACAAGGGGGGAATTTCAAGTGGGGGTTTATTTCTTAGTGGAAATAATTCCTTGTCACTTGAACTGTAAGGTTTTATCAGACTTACAGGGAAAGTTGGGTGTTTGTTCATTAGTTCACCTGTGAGTTCTAATTGCACAGCATTGGGTCCATGAAGTGCTTTTATCATAAATGGTCCTGCAAAGGAATCTTTCAATTTCTTTGGGCCTTTTATGTTATTGAAATTAAGGGTTGATACTAAAACCAAGTCCCCTATTTTGAAATCAGGTGGTTTATGACTTTTATCCCATCTTTCTTTTGCATATTTAAAAGAATCTTGCATGCATCTGTTTGCATGGTGTCTTGCTTTGTCAAGCATTATCTTGAAGCTGCTTGCTGTTGGATGTATATCCACTAAGTCCTTTTTGAGGGTATCATAAGGAAGTCTTGGATTCCAACCTTTCTCTAGCATTGCTGGTGTTTTGCCAGTAGAAGAATGGATTGATGTCTTATATGCCAGTTCAAGTGCTGGTATTAGTGTACACCAATCATGGGTAAAACCATCAGAATCTTTGAATTCTAGCCCATAAGCACAGAATCTTCTGATCATATCCTCTAGGGTCTGTATCATTCTTTCTGCTAGACCATCAGTTTGAGGATGATAAGCTGTTGAGAATGATAATTTTGTCCCAAACAAGTTATGGAGATTTGTCCATAATGCTGAAGTGAACTTTGCGTCTCTATCACTTATAATATTTTGGAATAAGCCTGTGTGGCTAATGACTTTATTCCATATCATTATGGCTGTATCCATAGCTGTGTCATCTTTATGACATGGTAAGAACATGGGAGTTTTACTGTACCTGTCAACTAATACTAGGCATGCATTATAACTCCTGTCTCCTCCTGGAGGTAAAGCTGTTACCCAATCCATATGAACTATTTCCCATGGGGATTTTGGTTCTTGGATTTGGATCATCATTCCAAATTTCTTTCCTGTGGCTCTGTTGGCTTTTTGGCATCTGTCACAGGTTTGGCAGTACTCTGCAACATCTTTCTTCCAATTTGGCCACCAAGAGCAGGTTTTCACCCTCTCTAGTGTCCTATCTTCTGAGAGATGTCCAGATGCAACACTATCATGACACTCATGTAAAATAGTGTTTATTAGTGTTCTGTCTGTTAAGGCCATAACACATGTGTGTTTTGTTCTATGGTAAAGGATTCCATCAAGGAGGTGGAATCTTCCTTCATCATATGCTTTTTTCCATATTTCATCTAGTTTTGATGAAAGTGATGGATCTTTGCAGTCTTTCATTAGAAGTTGGCTTAAGATATGGCAATTTTTGTCTGTCTTATAGCTTTCTTTAACTTGGTTAAAGAATTCTGTGCCAATGTCTGTAACACATATTCCTTCTATATGGTGCTCTTCTTGTGGTACCCATGCTGGATTGTCAGGGGTATTTGCTAGAGCCCATCTGCTAAGACCATCTGCATTTTTATGAATATTTCCAGATTTATGAACAATAGTCATATTTCCCCTATATTCTTGGATAGCAATTTGCCATCTCAGCATATGTCTATTTGGAGTCTTCATATTTAATAGTGATTTCACAGCATTACAGTCTGTGATTACATCAAATACTGTGCCATCCAAATAATAATGCAGCTTTTCTAAAGCCCACACTAGGCATAAGCATTCCATTTGGCTTGCTCCATACCTTGCTTCTGTTGGCTTTATCTGCCTTGAAATGAAACAAATTGGTCCTTCCACTGGTTTATCATTGATAATTTGTGTTTGGTGAAGTGCAGCACCTAGTCCTTCTACACAAGCATCAATGTACAGTTTGAAAGGTAGTTTCCAATCTGGCATTAGAAGAAATGGGGCATTTGTTAAAGAATTTTTCAATTCTTCATATGCCTTGACTCTTTCTTCTGTCATCTCATAGACTGTTTGTTGGTCACATAGCTTATACAAGGATTTAGCAATCTTTGCAAAGTCCTTTATATGCTGTCTATAGTAACCAGCAAATCCTAGAAATGATTGCATTTCTTTTTTAGTTTGAGGCATTGGTTTAAGTAGTACTGCTGCTACTTTATTTTTGTCTATGCCTAGACTAAGTCCAGATACTACATGTCCTAGGGCTTTCAATTCACTATACGCAAAATGACACTTTTTCAATGAAATTTTCATATTTACTTGGACTATTTTCTGTAGTACCCTTTCTAGTCTTGTCAGGTGATTTTCCCAAGTTTCTGAGCAAACTATGATATCATCAATGTAGATTATTAACCATCCTTCTGATAATTCTTCAGGAAATATGGTATTCATCATTCTTTGATAATGGGAAGGTGCATTTTTTATCCCAAATGGCATTCTTAAGTATTCAAAAATTCCACAATGGACTATTATTCTTAGTAGTTTCTTGGCATTGTCTGTTAAGACATTTTGATGAAAACCCTTAAGAGCATCCATAGCTGTGATGAACTTAGCTTGTGACAATTGGGTCAATGTCTCATGGATTCTGGGTATTGGATATCTGTCTGGAATGGTATAGGTATTCAGGGCTCTGAAGTCTCCTACCATCCTTGATTTTCCATTATGCCAAGTTATAATGACAGGTGTAGTAACTTCTACTTGCTCATTATGTCCAACCTTTCTTAATACTCCAAGGTCCATTAATTCTTTAATGTGCACCTCTAGGGCTTCTCTAGCTCTTGGACTGGCTGGATAAGCAGGTCTTCTTAATAAAGGTGGGTAAGGTTTTTCTACATTAAGAATTATATCCACTTCATGTCCAATTATGGCACCTAGTGGCTCTTTGTCAGTTGCAAAGGCATTTTTATACTTAAATAAGAGGTCAATCAATTTTTCTTTCATTTTTTCTGTTAATTCTTGATTGAATTCTGCCTCTTTGAGTTGTTCAGATATAAAAAGTTCTTTTTCTGGAATTTTTTCCTCATTCTTAATAACTGTGATTTGTTTTTTGTTATTTAAGAATCCAAACTTTTGTCTTTTATTATCTCCTATGGTAAAATATCTATCCTTTTGGTTGGAGATATCTATACCATAGATTGATAAGTAGTCATTTCCAAGTATGAAATGATTACTAGTACAGTTGTCCATTACTACAAACTCTACTTTGATTCTGACACATTGTGAGGGATGAGGAAAAATTAGTGTTAAATCAATTATTCCAAGGGGCTTCATGCTCTCACTTGCACTACTAAATTTGACACCTTGTATTGGCATAAGTTTTTCTTGCCAGTCTGGGACAATGGTTTTTAAATAATTTTTGCCAACACAGGTGCAATATGCTCCTGTATCTAAGTTAACCTTTCCTTCTTGGTTATCAACCATAACAATACTAATACTTGATTTTCCAGCTGTATATCCCATTCCTCTTGCAGGTTTGGTTCTATACATTTTGGCATCTTGTATGTTTGTCAGATTTGTGTCAGATGTTCCAACTTGTGGCAAATTTGAGTTAACATCCAGTACTTCATAAATTATATCAATATTATTAATTTGTGCATTAATTATATTGATTTCATCACTTTCAGAGCTTTCTGATTCTTCTGTCTCTTTTTCAGAGTCAGATTCTTCTTCTTTGTCATTGTGGTTTTCTGTTTCCACAATTTCATTAATCTTTGCTTTTTTAAGGCAATTATTGGCTAAGTGTCCAATACCTCCACATTTATGGCATTTTCTTTGCTCATTATTGTTGGATGTATTGGGTTTGAAGGATTCTTTTGATTTATCTTTCTTGATAAATGGTTTATTTGGGCTTTTAATGTCCAATTTTTTCCAAGTCCTGCCAATTTTTGTTCTTGTCACTATATCTTCTAGTGCATTTATATACTCTTCTGTGGAGCATGGTTCTATACACCTGCTTCTTAGGGCATGTTCTAGTTCCCCTCCACATTTTTTAAGTATTTTCATATGCACCATCTTCTGTGACATTTCTGGGTACAGTGCATTAAGCCTTTCAACTTGTTTTAGGAACCAAGTTAAAGGTTTATCTTTCTCTGGGTCAAAGAAAGAGTTTTCAAATGCATTTTCTATCTTATACCTCCAGGCATCATTTGCCCACTTGGTGATTATTTCTTGTTTCCACCAAGACCAGGTATTTTTACCATTTGTTTGTCTTATGCCATAATACCATCTTTTTGCAGATTTCTCAAACAAAGAATGTAATCTTGCAGTGATTAATTCATCTGGTATGGCATAATCTTCTTGTAACATGTCAATTGTTTTAATGAATGACATGTGGTCATATTCACCTTCTCCTGTGAATGTTGGCCATTCTTTCAGTTGAGGTGCTTCCTTCATTAAGACTTGGTTATTATCTTGGTGACTCAAGTCTGTTATGAAAGGATTTGACAATTCCTCTTTTGTTTTAATAGGGCTTCTTATATGAGAAAATGGTGTTGATAACTTTGGCATATTTAAATTAGCCTCATTAATTTTATCCATTTTTTCTGTAATAAGCCTTATTTCACTTTGAATATCATCTTTCAGATGCATTCTTGCTTCATCACTTTTTTCCACATGGTCCAAAAGTAATTTTTGGTGTGATGAAGTCTTTTCTTCAAATTTTTCTACAGAAATACTTAATTTATTTAATTTTTCTGTAAGATTGTCAATACTCACATCATAATTGATTGTCAAAGTCTTATCTTTGATATCTTTTATGTATTTATACAGTTCTTGTTGTCCTTGTATTAATTTTTGAGTATTGTCAATTAAATTTTTTGGTTTATTATTTTCAACAATAAACTTAATGTTGTCAATTTCTTTCTTGTTTTGTACAACAATTTTTGTTAAAGAAGATAAATTGTTATTTATTTCTTGTAGTGATAATAAACTGTCTTTAATTTCTTTTAGAGGTAATATACTATTTTCAATTTCTGTTAAAGTATTTACAACATCTTTGGACAAGGTTATTTCTTTGGGAAATGAGGTTGTCTCATTCTTTGCTCTTCCTTGTCCTTGAATTCCATCAAGGTTCTGGCCATGTTGAAAACATTGTCCATGGCATCCTTTTGGATTCTTGGGATTCTGTAGCTTGGGGAATATGGTTTCCTCCAATGCTTTTTCTTGTTCTTCTTCCCTTCTTGGGGAAGTGGGTTGGCTTGAGGCTTGCTGGTAGAAGCTACTGGGGCTTCTTCCTTGGTTGCCTCCCTCTTTTTGGCATGATAATCCTTGATTTTTTTGATTTGAGGTTTGGATGACAGTGGATTCCATCCATTGGAGTATCTCACTATCTCCTCCTCTTTGAGGAACTTTTTCAGGATGTGCCAGGAGTTCATCACTCCTTGGTGTATTTGAGGCAGCATTTCCCAGTCTTTGTCCTTGTATACTGTGTAATACTGCTTGTACTGGCTCATGTAGATGTCTATTTGAGCCTTCTGAATGTGATTTGTACCTGTTTGAGTTACTCATACTTAGTTCCAATTCAGGCTCAGATATCATGGGCATTTCTGGGACTTGCCTTTGGGATAAGGCACTTCCTTGTGTGGATTCTGTTCCACTGGGGATATTGCCCTTTCTTTTCCCTTTTGAGGGATCAATTCTCCTTCTGAGTCCAGCTCCATCTGATTGGATGGAGTATTGGGAACCTCTTCTGGTAGTCATAATTAAAGAATAAGAAAAAATAAAAGTATTTTAGAATAAAATTCTTTTATGGCAATTTAAAAAGAGGTGCTCACCTTCAGAGTCTTGAATGGTGGGCCCTGGAAAGTCTAATTTCTTAGCTTTCTTTCTTTTGGTGATAACTGGTGTTGGAGAACTTTGACAAGTTTCTTCCACCAATCTCTCAACAGTAGCTTGGTTGTCTTCTGTTGGGTTATCTTCAAACACTAAAAAAGACAAATAAATATAAGTCTTTTTATAAGAAGTGTTATTTTTGGCAAGATATGGCAATTTTCCATGTAGAAATTGCTTTTATATCTTAAAAAAAATAAAATAAATAAAGAAACGAATAAAAATAAAAATAACTTTTTTTATTGGTTTTTAATATTTTTTAATATTTTTTATGTATATTTTTATTTTTAAAGAATAAAATAAAAAATGAATATGATTCTTATAAAATTAAATTATAATAAAAATTATTTTTAATTTATAAATTATCTTTTTTAATCACTAGAGTCACTCAAAGAAAGTTCTTGCAAGTCTAAGGATGTGAAAAACCACGTGTAAGACAGTACAATTGCTTTCCAAATGCCTCAATAGCTTTTAAAATCAATAAAATATAAAATTATTATATAATTTTATGATTATAAATATAATTTATTATTGGATAAACCCAATTAGAATCTTTTTAAAGGTCTTTTAAGTAAATATCCCGGCCAGGCCCCCAAATGTAAGGTTTGACTATGAAACAATAAGTAAAAATTACTAATTTATTACTTATTGTACTCTGAATGTCCTTATAGTTGAAATAAATAAGATTGAAATAATAATAATAATAAAGAAATATTATTATTATGGCGTAAAAATATTATATTATTAAATAAATATAATGATATAATTAATATTATATGAAATTATAATATTATAAATAATATATTAATATAAAATAATTAATATATTATAAAGCTCTTTATTATTGTTACTAACAAATAATAAAGGCGTAAAAAATTGTTTTTTATTAATAAAAAACAATTAATAACAATAATATTACTAATATTAAAGTTATGAATTAATATAAATACTATTTATATTAATTAAAGAATTATTAAAAGAGTAATAATAGAGAAATTATTATAATAAGAGAAAATAACCTACTTTTAACACTTAATATAATAATTTTGAAGTATTTTACGCCAAAAAATATAAATACAACCTTTTCAAATTGTATTTACAATAAAAATAAAGAAAATTACAAATTATTCTGGATTTTTACGTGGAAATGAGTTATTAGAGAGATTTTTTAACAAAAACAATTAAATAAATGATTTAATCACGTCAAAAGAGTTGATTATAGCAAGGTGGTCTTTGGTCTTTAATAATATAACAGTTTTATATATAAAGAATAAAGAAATTACCTTTGATTTAATTGATTTAATGTTTTTGATGCGTCTGAGGGGAAAACAGAGTAAAAAGAGCTCTATTTATAGTAAATACCTCCCTCCTAGAGTCCAACAGGCTTCTAGTAGACGTGTACTGATCATATCCACTGGAATTGATCAATATTTTAAGGTTTGAGGGTGATTACATCATGATCAAACCATATTACATCATTATTACACCATTATTTAGAGTTATCACTATAACTCTAATTGTGATGACATCAGAGGCTTGGCAGAACCCCAAATTTCGTGGATTTTATTAGTTTTAATCATAAACTAATAGTATTCACCAATTTTATCACTATTAAGACTGTTAAACTTAATTTAAGGTTACAGTATGTGATCATAACAGCTCAATTTAAGCTCAAACTTTGATCCTCAATAACTTTTAAGGTTTTCACGCTACAGCAATTCAGAGAGTGAATTCTGATAGCCTGACATAACCTTATTATGCTGCCAAGAGCTTTTCATTACATCATCAAAACTCTAATTTTGATGATTTTTCTTGTAACTCATCTTTTCTGTTGAAATTCAATATTTTAAACTTCAAACCTTGATTTCAGGGGGTTATACCCTGAATTTAATAATAAAAATTACATCATTCTTCACGAATGAACTAGGAGAATCTAACTGTGTACTTTTTTCTAAGTTTGGAACACTTTCACAACAAAGTGGTCAACAGCTCTGTTGATTTTTATCAATAATTCATCATAGGTTTTAACCTTGTTTATAATTTGTGAAATAAAGTTCATATCTGTGTTCTTACAGTAATTACGTGGTAACTTTATTTTTGGTTCATCATTCTATCATGTATAGTTTAGAAGATATTAGCTATGATCCTTGAATATATGCGTTGACCAAAAAAGTGCATATATTCAGGATAATTCCTTAAGTATTAACATTGGAAATTAGCTTATTAATTGTTTTATATGTGGATTTTTGTGGGGAATCCACTGGTTCAATTTATTTCACATGTTGTTTCATTAGTTTCTGAGATAAATAAGTTTTTATGGTTTTTATAAGGTATTGTACCTTATAATTCCTTAAATATTGGCTTTACAGATATGCCATAAAAATGGTATATGTGTATTTTTCCATGGGGAATCCAATGGTATAATTTATTTCACATGTTCATTCATTGGTTTTTAAGTTAAACCAATTTTAGTACCAATTTATGGTATTTTTTGTATATTTGAGTAATTATTTTTAGTGTATAATTATTCTAATTAATTTTAATATAATTATATTAAAGGTATAATTATTCTGAGTATTTTTTGTGACCTTATTGGGTATGTGGTCATATCTCAAAGGCTCACAGTTGTTTCCAAATATAAAATCAAAAAAATAGTGTTTTTGTAAAATACACATCAATTTCCCAAATTTTCCTTGAAAAAAAAGGTTGAATCCTTGATAAGATTCATTTTTATTCTTATCTTTATTTTTGAATAACAAGTATTAGCATTATTTGAATAATTTATTGAATATTTTGTCCCATGTTCTAAAATCCTTTCTAGAAAATAATTGAGTTTTTTGAATAATTTTTGGAGAACAGTTCTCCCATTAATATTAACTTTGAAAGGGAAAGCATATATTAGAAGGTTGGAAAATAACCGAATTTTTGATTATGTAATTAATTTATTATTGAACGACTACCATATTCAGCCAATGAGCTTGGTAAACACCACAACTCCCAGGGTGTGACTTCAAAGGTACCAAAAAACGTAATTTTGGTACCAGATCTTTAATTATGGAAAAGCTCTGAAATTTCAAAAACCACACTAATCAGTAACAAAACAATAAATCATATATGATTTTTGAATCATATATCTACAAAATTTATGTTCAAAATAGCTATAAATGGAGTAAATATGAATAGTCCCATTTTTTCATGCCAAAAAAACCAATGAATTAACAAAAATGTGAATTTATAAACAGGAATTTTTCTAAAAAAAATTCAAATTCAAATTTAATATCAAAATTGGAATAATATTTTATTGATGGAAAATAAGCTCAATGATAGATTGTAGGAATAAAAGGTGAAGCATTTAAACATGATTCAAGGAGATGTGGACTGTTTTTAGCTTTTACCTAGTTTTTGGATAATCTAGTTCATTGTGGTACTATTTTAATAAAAGTATTTCACTCATTTTTTATTGAAAAAACTTTATAAATTTAAAATTAGTATTCAAGTTATCTTTGATCTTATGAGTTGTTTCTATGTCAAAATGAAATATGGAATATTTCTTCAATTATATATTTGTTTTATTAAGGCTGGGATGTTTTAAATCTATCAATCCAATCTTTCATTTTTTCAAATTTTTTACAAAAGAGAACATCTTTCTGGATAAGTTGTCAATATATGGCTTATTATTTTTAAGTAAATATTTTTTCTCTTAGAAATAGCTACAGTAAGCTCAAATAAGCTAGAATCTGATTATTATGTAAAGCTTCTTTGAATGTATCAATGGGATTATACTAAAATTGAAGTGTAAAAATTGAAGTTTTTGTATAATATCATTTATATCATTTTAAAATCTAAGATGATTTGAAATAAGGAAAACCAATATATGGTATTATTTTAATCATATGTTGAATAGGAAGCTCAATTATAGCTTAATACAACCACCCTACTTGAATCAGTCTAATACCAGTTAATACATTAAAAGTTAAAAATCTGGAATGATGTGCAGCTTAATAGAAGTTTTTCAAGATAATTGATTAAAGTAACATTTTATTCAAGGACAACATTTATGTTTGATATTTTTTCATGGAAGGATATAATTTATTTTATGAGGTATTTCTTGGTGCATATAGATATATGAAGAGTTTTATTTCTTATTTTTTGAATTAATTAAGATGATCAGAAAATTTTCTTCTTCTATTTTATGATGATAAACAGAATCATGGCCAGTATTATAAATAAACCATATGACATGGATTAAAATCTATTTTATAATTACAAAACAGAAATGAAAATTTACTAATTCTTTGATTTTTTTACAAGAAAGAAAGGAAAGGAAGTTTATTGATTCTGTATTGTTATGGAATCCATTTATAGTTTATTTCTATTAAATTTTCCAAAATATCCCCAAAACATCTTTCAAATGACTTAATTGAAAAGAGAATTTTGAGAGAAAATTTGAGTTGAAGAATTAGCTAGAGTAATTTGAAGGAGAAATATGATAAGAATAGAATGTTTTTCATTTTTAAATCTGTGGGAAACAGTGTTTCATTAAATTATTCAATTTCAGTAATTCTAATTTACATTTTCTTTCAAAGAATAAACACTGTTTTTTGAAAATGTTTTAAGTTTTAAAAAAAATACAAGGGGACTTAGTAGGAAAACATTTTTTTTGGAATTTCACAAAACAAGTTCCTTTATCTGAGAACTTGACACAAAATGATTAATAATTTCAATAATGGATTTGGTAGCTTTGACACCCCCTTATGAGTAAAGTATGTGAATAATAAGTTATTGTAGATCATTGGAAACAGTAATTAAATTTTTTATTACACATAGATTTCAAAAAAACGAATTATTCTTAAAAAAGTTCAAAAATTCTTTTTTGTATATTTGAAGAAGTCAGAAATCCAATTTTCAAGCCTTTGTTTCAGATTTAATACAGAAACTACTCATAGATTGATTCTTTTATAGATATTTTTTTCCAGGACTAAAGATATTACTTTTTTTTTACTATTGATATAGCTATGACTCTTTTGATATTGATCAAAGAATAAAGTGATGTTATTTTTTGATAAAATTGAAAAAAAACAGAGAATTAAAATCAATTGGAAATATTAGAGTAAATTGTATTTTTCATTTAAAAAACTCAACTAACCTCAAAAGCTAAATCAAGACAAAATATGTTTACATAAAAAAAATTAAAGGAATTAATAAATAATAATATTTAGTAAAAAAACTCTTTGTAACAGAAAAATAAACAAATCAAAAAAGAAAAACCGAATTAATTTTTTAAGAAAATCTCAAAATCCTATATGAAAAATGCAGCTTTTAGATATAACTTACAGTTTCACCTTTTACACCATATCCCTCAAAGTTTCTGTAAATTTTATATGTTAATCCCAAAGAAAATAAATATTATATAGAGATCTCTGAATGGCTTAAGAGCTATATTCATATGGTATCAATAGCTCATCAATTTTATCTTGGAGAATTTTAAATAAAATTTTGATGTTGGTAAAAACTTAAGTAATGTTTTAGCAAGACACCTAATCAATGGTACGCAGGTAGCTTGAAACTTAGAATAGAATCCTTGTACAAACTCCAGGGGTTCACTTACTGAAGTAAAAAATCTTGTACAATTATTCAATTTCCCAAATTTTTGAATAAAAATTGAATTTCTGAAAAATTATCATGAGAAACTTGGGGCCTGTTCTGGGCACTTGAAAAGGGGATTTTTTGATTGTGGGTCACTTATCTCAAAATTTACTTATTAGATCATAAGCTGCGTGTGTGCCAATAAATAAGTTCACTCATAACTGCCTTTTCCATTTTTATGGGGTGAAAGCCAAAGAGATAACCTGATTTGTACAACTTATCATTTCATTTTTTGACTATTGCAAAAAAAATCCTGCCTATACAGGATCACAATGGCTCGAGTCCTTCTGGAATATGCAGTCAGTATTGGTGATTCTATCCACACAACTAATAACAACTCAACTGAAAAAATACAGAACATGCCTTTTACTTCATATAATACCAAAAGGGCTTCTTCAAACTTATGGTCATCTGAAGAGAAATCATTCTTCCTGGAAAAATATGCCAATATGCATGATATTGGAAAGTACACAGAGGGTGGAAATTTTGAAAAGGAGGTTTGGGCTATACTTGTAAATAGATTGAATAGAAAGTTTGAGCTCAGCCAGCCTTGAAAAAACTCAACAAAAAATGAAAAGGATTCTTTATGTTTCTTACTACTAGATTCTCAATTCAAAATGCTAATATACTGTGTTGTAACAGATCAAAAAGCTCTATACTAAATATGATTTTCTACAATACCTCAGTGGATCTTGATGGGATGAAAAGAAATAATAGTGGAAGACAATTTCTTTTGGGATCAGCTCAAATCACAAAATCCTAATAAAGGATATGAAAAATTGTGTGGGTTCCAGTGCCCACATTTTCATCTTTTTGAAAGTTTTTTGGCAGAACCTGTGTTTCAAGGAAGGTTTCCAAGTCTGTACCAAATGTGCCTTCAGAAAACCCGGGGTTTCAGAGGTTTTGACACAATTCTAAAGACTCATTGATATATGAACAGGGGAGAAAGGAATCACTGAAAATGAAGAAGGGTAAAGAAGAAAAGGAAAGAACCCCTTTCAAAACTGAAGCTCAACCATCATATGAAGGATTTCTTCAATCAAAAACACCCTATCCACAAAAGAAGGAGGTGGTGATTAATGTTTTGGCTTATATAGAAACATCTATTCAGAAAATACCTGAAGCACCCAATAAACTATCAGCGTCACTAATGAATCAAAATACAGCCATTTCAGATTGCTCACTAAAATTCAGTTTTTTAAATACCAATATATTGGCTTGTTAAGTGAAGAGGACTATGTAGAGTGTCTTAACTTACTTGTAAATGATTGTAAGGCCATTGTTTTTATAGGTATTTTGGTTTATGTTTCAAAAAATATCCAATGAATTCAGAAAGGAATACATATATGCAAGATTTTAATATTCATAACACTGTTATTATATAGCGCTTCTTTCAAGTATTATCAGTTGGGAATAATTTTTAATTCCCTTAAAATTTCAATAATTCATCAATGACAGTTCTATATTTATTCCACATCTCTTATTACATTTTTGTTCAAACTAATGGCATCTGGCTATCATCAGATTTTCCAAGTGTTCCTCTTGTATTCATAGGAGTCTCTTCATTTTCATTAGGATTTCTTTATTGATTCAGTTCAGTATTTCCTTTAGGTAATTGATAGTTATGAAGGTGTGCATTAGAAAATATTGTATTATTGTTGAAATTTACCACCATCAACACATTTTGTGAGATTATACCTTTATGGCTACAAAAAGGTCCTTGATCTCTGATTAGTACCATGGAAGGAATGAAGGTTCCATCTATGACACCATTAAGAAATGAACTTGTGAGTATTTTTCATTATGTAAAATCTCCTTACAAATTGTATTGCCTGTGGGCTGAGTGACATACTGTCACAATGCTGTCTGCCAGACCTCAACAAAGGGAACTCTTTCCAAAAAGGCTATTAAACTAGTTGAAAGACCAGTTAATACTGGCAAGTTTTAGATCACATTTTACCATGTGAAAGTACCCCCAAGCTTAGAGCACTGCCTCCCACAGTGCATGTAACTGATGGTATTACCCATGTCCTTCTCATGGAGCTGCATTAGTCACAACAGGAGCCTACAAGGAACCCCCAAGGGATGGAACCCTTTTACACCAATGGAGCAGAAAAACAAGTGATTTCTGGTTGTTTGATTGAGACCCCTCCTTGTCTTCAACTGGAATCAAACCCATGACATTGGTAACCAGTTTATTGTCACAATGCTGTCTACCAGACCTCAACAAAGGGAACTCTTGCCAAATAGGCTATTAAGCTGGTTGAAAGACTGGTTAATACTGGAAAGTTGTAGATCACATTCCACCATGTGACACATACTCAGGAAAAGGTGAGAAGAGTGCTTCAACTACTACACAAAAAGGTTTGTATATTGTTTCCTTCCCTCTTTGGAAATGATCTCCAGCTTGTCAAGTTTATTGAAAATTTCAGATGATGTACAACAAATGTATCATCTTTTCAATTTCCTTGATATATTTTGAATTATTCAATAAGAACTTTCCTTGTATTTCATTTATAAGCTCTAAAAATACTTCTTTCCCTATGCAAAGTACTTGAAGAAATCTATCAGGGGGGCTTCCAGAAGATCTTGCACATAATCATTTCCACAAAGGAAGCCAGGATGGAATCCTTTGCACTCTTCAAGTTCCAGAATGACTATACATGCCAGCATGAAGTGAAACAATGTAAGGAGGACTTTTTGGTGTTTGGTGAAGTAGTAAGACATTGTTAAGGGATAGGCTTTGCGTCATTCCAATGAAAAGTCAAATACAAATAGCTTTCAGGTACCTGTGCACTTTTTGCTAGGGACGCACAGGAAACTTTAGCTTTTCATGCAAAAGTTTTTTTGTTTTCGTCCAAAAGCTTTTTTCTACAAAGCTAAAAAGTAAGAAGTGACCTCATTATGAAATGTACTGTGCATTTAAGGTTCATGTGTGTGCTCTCAACAGATACTATGCGCATACACTCAACATTTCAGTATTTAACGACCATGTTTAGGAAGGAAGGAGAAGGGGAAACCAGTTCTTTTTCTTGTTAATCCTAATTGCTCAGAATTATTTTGTAATCTAATCATCATAAAAATCCTGTCATTCAAAAAACCCAATTCCTACTAATAAATTAAACTAGCTAGTAAATATCAAGAACTGAATTAGCTAGAGCTATTACTAGTGGAGGTAATTACTCTCATTCAAATCCAAATTACAAGGTAGATATTAACAATTAGGTATGATAACAAATAGGTTAGTAGTATTTTTGACAAACCAGTTTTCAGTCAAAAATATTTTGTCTAGTTAAATATTACATTTAAAATAATGTTTAAAGGTACACACCCTATCTTTTAATCCATGTAAATATGACGAATCAAACTTACGTAATATGTTTCTACTGTTTAAAGTTACTGCTACTGACTTTTGTATAGTGTTGCAATAAAGCAATTAACACTCAATAAAACTACTACATGGTAGCAAGAGTTATTGCTTGACACATCATAAGTCAGATTTAGAACAGATATACAGATATATATGTCATGGCATCATTGTCTAGTCTGAGAATCACCACATCAATTTAAGATAAACCCACCATTGACTCATATGATGACAGCTCCTCAAAGATGAGGGTAAAAATGCTGAATGGTGAAAATTGGATGCAGTGGTTTGAAAAACTTACATTTCTATTCAAATATAAAGGATACAATGATCTATTCAATTAGGAATGGGTGAAGAGCAACAAAATGTTGCCAGAATACAAGGTAAAAAATGTGTTTGCCATGTCTACACTGTACAAACCTGTACATGAAGACCTTCAACCACTCTTTTATGAAAAAAAAGATTTTGTCGAAGCAATCAGAACACTCAGCGAAGCATGTGGTTAAGCCTCAGTAATCTTGCTGTGCAATAGTCTTTTTGAAATGGACACAGTTTATGATCCTGGCACATTGCTAAAGGCACATGTTCTACAATTTCAGAAAAAGGACACAACATTTAAATGCCTAGTTGCTAACACAATGAAACTTGTAAACATCACAGAAGGTGCTGCAGCAGGGTTCCCACTGCGCAGTCTAGCAAGTCTTGTCCAGAACCTGTACGATATTGAGCCATTCAATATACAAACAGTAGTTAAAAGACTGCTATTTGAGCACATGCAACGGAGCTTGGGGAACAATGCCACTGTCTTCAATGTATCCAACTAAAAGAATCAAAAGAGCAAGCTCCAACAAAAATTAAAACAACAACCCAACAAACAAACACTTTCAGGTGCCACACCTTGACAGACGATTTAAACAAATGGAATCAAATATTCAACTCCTACTAAAATTACATAACAGGGACACCATGAATCAAGTTGATGAAGGCTCATCACTATCATCAACGGCAAAAGTGGTTTTTATGTAGGAGAAGAAATAAATCACGTTGCCAACAGTAATTCCAATCAAACATTAATACTTGACACTGGTGCTTCAACAACAACTATCTCAAATTTTGAGCTACTCATAGACCCCAAACCTACAGAAATGTTGATAAAGACTTTTTCTGGCTCTGCATTGATCACTCACACAGGGAAGCTAAATTTGAATGGGACCATTATCCAGCCTGTATTCTACGCACCAAATGGAAATACCAATGTCATATCACTATCACAGCTTGAGGATCAAGGTATCAGAGTTTTTCACAAAAACCAAAAATTGTTACTAAAAAGAGGTGAAAAGATTGTAATGGAATTTCCCAGGAAAGGGAAGCTATACATTTCAAGTACTAAACCCTTAATAAACCATGTGGAAATCTCATCAAAAAAAGATTGGCACATCCTACTAGGGCACCCCTCCGACAAATACCTTAGGAAATTCCTAAAATATAACAATATGCCCAGTCTGTATATGGAATATGCAACCAAGTGTGAAATCTGCACTAAGTGAAAACTGAAAAGATCCCCGCGCAAAAATCTCATTCCTGCAGGCCATAGACCATTTGAAAAAATCCACTTTGACCTCCTCAAAATCAAACCCTATGCAAAAAACTCAGCACAATATGTACTCATAATGATTGATGACTTCTCACAGTTTAACAGGATTATGTTATCATCAAATAAGTATCAGGCTGAAACAAACCTCATTAGTTTCATCAGGGAGATAAAAAACAAAACAGGAAACTATCCCTTGTACCTACACTCCGACCAAGGAGGAGAGTTCTCATTGATCAAGTTTATGACAGAGTGCGGCAAGCTGGGAATATCTTATGAACACGGACCAGCTGACAGCCCCCAATCAAATGGTATTTCTGAAAGGTTTAATTAATCCCTGCTTATAAAAATACACTATCTACTAGCCCAATGCAGCCTTCTTATCAATTTTTGGGACAAAGCTGCTAACCATGCATCAACAATTATCAACCTACTCCCTTCAAGAGCCCTTAACTGGAAATCCCCTGTTAGTATACCTAAAACTCATGAAATGATGATTGAACCTCTAAGACAAATCTACTCACCAATACCTTTTGGAATCAAGGTATTTGTGCATCAACACAACAAGCCAAAACCACTGCCTCCATCCAAACCTCTTCTGTACCTTGGATATGAAAAGTACTCCGATGCCATGCCGTATTTTGACCCCACATCAAGAAAGATTGTAATTAGCAGGGATTTCTCCATAACCCAGCTCACATTTGCATATGGAAGCAAGAAAGTCCTCAAAAAGGATCCCATCACCTTACCAACGAGTGAAATCAGCCCGCTGCAATACAATCCATTGGACTCTATAATTATAGAACCACTATTCACTTTGACAACTACTGCACTCAACAGACCTAATAACTGTACAACAGCCCCTCACCCACCTAGCCCTCCAGCTACAGTGGAACCAATTTAACAACTCAGATAAGCCAACCAGAAAAAACCAAAAAAGGTTATGCTTATGTACCTCACTACTCTACTGCTCCAAGGAACATCAAAAGCAGAATAAGTACAACCAACAGAAATCAACAAAAAGACAAGAATACAGCTCACCTTGTTGACGACTACAAACCTGAAGGTGAAATCATCATGCTAAATGAAACTATCCCTATCTCTGAGGCTTTGTCAAACAAAGAAGAGCTGCAACACTGAAAAGATGCAATGGAAGAAGAATTCAAATCTCTGACTACAAAGAACACTGGCACACTTGTACCACCTCCCAAGGATGAAAAAATTATCGGAGGCATGTGGTGTCTAGTGAAGAAAAAAAATGAGTTTGGAGAAATTACAAGGTACAAAGCTTGATGGGTATGTTTTGGGAATCATCAAGAACACATGATTCATTACTTTGACACATACTCATCTTTTGCCAGAAACGAGTCACTGAAGATCCTACTGTCAATGGCTATAAATAGAGATATGCACATATTTCAGTTCAATGTTGAAGCTGCATTTCTCTATGGGGTAATTGATGCTCCAGTCAATGTCTCACAGGTGTCAAATTTTGAGATATCAGGGAAAGAATCATGGGTGTGGAAACTTAACAAGTCTTTCTATGGTACTTAACAAGCACCCTGCCAATGGCACTCTCATCTATCATCAACATTGAACAAAATTGGAATGTATTCTGGCAATAGTGACAAATCACTATTCTTCAACAAAGAAAAGACTATATACATCCATATGCATGTTGACAATGGACTAGTAGTTGGCGACTCAAGAGAAAGTATTGAAACAATTTTAAAAAACTATCCCAAACATACAAACTAAAAATAAGTGAAAGACCAAACCAACATCTGGGGTACACTCTTGAATGGAATGATGGATCACTAACCATGCACCAGGAAGATTTTTGCAAGAAAATACTTGATGAGCTTAACATGTTCAACTCAAACCCAATCAAAACTCCTACCCCTATGAACCTCAGGCATGTACTAGAAGCTGAATCGCCCCCAATCAAAGCAAGCTATGTACAGAAAGCCATTGGAATGTTGAGCTACCTTGCGCTTCACACTAGACTGGATATAGTGTTCACTGTGAACGTACTGTCACAACATGTTAACAAGCCCATAAGCGCAGTCTGGCAGTTGATAAAGCATGTACTAAGGTACCTCAAAGGTACAAGCGGAATGGGTATCAAGTACACCAAAGACAACACCCAAGTAGCTGGCCTTATTGGGTGGGCAGATGCGGATTATGCCAATTCCACCATCACACGCAAGTCAACCTCTGGCTATGTCATCACCTTATTTGGGAACCCAGTGTCATGGTCTACAAAAAAGCAATCAATAGTGGCACAATCAACGACTGAGGCTGAATTTGTTGCGGTTAATAAATGTGCAAAACAGGTACGATGGATGTCCAGCCTACTAACGTCAATAGGAATAGACATTTGTACTCCAGTATTGTTGAATGACAATGCAGGTGCGGTGTTCATAGCACAAGAAGCAAAATTAAACTCAAACTCAAAACACATTGAAATAAGATTTCAATATGTAAGAGACCTGATTAAAAAGAAACTGATGAAAATCGCACACATCTCAACCCAACTGATGATTGCTGATATACTAACAGAACCACTTGCTACAACAAAGTTAACCGAATCAAGGAAGATGCTAAAAATGATTGACACAGTACATATCAACGGGGGGTGACGTCATTATGAAATGTACTGTGCATTTAAGGTTCATACATGTGCTCTCAACAGATACTATGCGCATACACTCAACATTTCAGTATTTAACGACCATGTTTAAGAAGGAAGGAGAAGGGGAAACCAGTTCTTTTTCTCGTTAATTCTAATCGCTAAGAATCATTTTGTAATCTAATCATCATAAAAATCCTGTCATTCAAAAAAACCCATTCCTACTAATAAATTAAACTAGTTAGTAAATATCAAGAACTGAATTAGCTAGAGCTATTACTAGTGGAGGTAATTACTCTCATTCAAATCCAAATTACAAGGTAGATATTAACAATTAGGTATGATAACAAATAGGCTAGTAGTATTTTTGACAAACCAGTTTTCAGTCAAAGATATTTCGTCTAGTTAAATTTTACATTTAACGTACTGTTTAAAGGTACACACCCTATCTTTTAATCCATGTAAATACGACGAATCAAACTTACATAATATGTTTCTACTGTTTAAAGTTACTGCTACTGACTTTTGTATAGTGTTGCAATAAAGCAATTAACACTCAATAAAACTACTACAATAAGTCGCGCGGGGATGTGGCATAAGCCCTTATTTTTTGAAGTTTCTGATTGTGTTTAACATTCCTCAAAGGCTCATTTCAAGGATTTGCAGAAAGATTTTGAAAAAACTCATGATTTGAAATTACTTTGGGATACTCGGTCTAAGTTCTTTTCAGATCATGAAAAATCTATCGCAAAAATCATGTTTTTGAAAAATTCACCAGCTCAAGGCTTCTGGAGGGAGCGATATTTTTAGCGAATGTATATACAATGACAAATGTATATGTAGTTTAAAGTCCATTAATAGTCTATAATTAGCTCCAAAAATACGAGTAAAAAGGTATAATCTTTTTGATCGCCGTTCCAGGGTAATAAAAAAACCTGAACCGAAGCTGCCTTTCAAAAGGATGATGTGTTACAAGAACATTCAGAATTTATTTATAGTTTTCTTTATCATAATCCAAAATCTGCTCTGAATTAGCAAAAACCTAGCGTCAGGCTTGAAAAAAGAAGCAAAATGGCTAGAATAGAGAGAACACACGAATGGAAATGGATTCCGCCAGCCTTGGCAGCAAGGCTAGAATCAGCAGAAGAAACAGCAGCTTGGAAGGCGACCCTAAGTTCTGGAGGGCCACAAACACCAATAGCTACGCCGCATCCGACAGTCTCTCCTCGGCCATCTATGCTTGCACGGGTGGCTTCAAGAGCTTCTGAGATAACCGCGTGTGGCTCAATACGACTTCGGATAATTTGAGCCGGAGAGACTGTGTTCATGGTCCCAGTGACTATCGGTGTGGTGATATGAAGTCTGATGCTTGTTTCAATGGAGATGCTTCTTGCAGAATTCAGAGTTTTTTTGAGTGATTCTGCAAAGACTTGTAGTATATCTAGAAAGAGCCAAAAAAATAAGATGAGAAACGTTTCGGTAAGTCTTGGGGAAAAGTAAAACAAAAGTAATTTACTAAGGTCTCTTAAAGGCCATATGATGAAGACTCTTTTTGTGACACCGTAGCCTTTCAAGGCAGTCCCAACAATCTTTATTTTCAAGCAACCTTTCAGCGAAATTTAGCCAGAAAAAGCTCTGTGGGCGAATCCAAAGCACCAACGCTCACCTCCTCAAAGTTTGCCATGCAGTATGTAAAGCCACTACCACCACCCACCAAGACAACTGTCTCAAAATCGCACATTTCCATGTACGATACACCATACGGCCTTTTCAAAAAAGTCAGCATGAAGGCTGACAAATGGTGAAGTAATAATTATATGCAAGTGAAAAACATAGCGCCGCTTACCCTTCTACGGACACCGCCAAGCGACAATCAGAAGCAGCCCTACAAAAGTCGTCAGGATATTTCTTGAAATCAAGACTACGCTTTTCCAAGTCATTTCCAAAAGCAGCTTCTGCGTAGCCCAGATGATGAACATGCTACATAGATTGCAAAAAAAGCTATTATGTTCAGGAAGACTAGAGGACAACTAAGCGGAGTAAATAACATACTCTAGTAAAATCCCCAGCACTTTTAATAACCAATAATAACGTAGTGCGCCTGAAATAAAACTGCTTTTAGTAACTGTTGGGGGCTTTGGAGACAGAACTTTAGGAAAAGTGGTGAAAGTTACCCTGTCGTAGAGGCTGAAGCAGGCGCATTGGCGATTGTAAAAGGATGCTATAAAGAAAACTCTTCTTAGTAAGCTAGAATACGAGGCAGTGACAATGAGTAACCAGTCAAAACGTGTATGAACCTTTTCAAAGGCTCGGAACCCATTAAAGACACGAAGATACACATGCTGGCCTAAGGGAAGGAAAAAAAACGAAGAGCTGATTGAGTTCAATAATCTCAAGCATCTGAAATTAATTTTATTTTACTGAGATAAGTAATTACAGAAATAAAAACATTTCTGGTTCATGAGCTCCTAAGATATGACTTTATTCCTCTTAAAAAAACTTAAACATCTGGTCTAGAGGACTTCTATGAAAGAAGCCTTCATAATTGATACCATAAGAGTTCAGTACTTCACTTACCAGCCTTCCATCCTTCTCCAACCCGGTCAATCTCAACTTGGGTGATCCCACCAGGGTGTGATGTAAACACAGCAGAGCGTAAAGACGTTTTCAAAAAAGCCAAAAGGTAGTCAATCGCAAGAAGACCTATTGAGAATTTTATATACTTTTCAAAAAAGGATTGATATGTTACAACACAGGAAGACTCCTGGAAACCTTGCTTTAGAAGGCTTTCCGATCAAAATCAAACCAAGGCACTCACTGGTCGCAAAGTAGGATGATGCGTCCACAAGGCAACTAATAAGGTTGAATAACTAACACAATCCGGAGGCGATGCGTCAAAATTTTGAGCAAATTAACAATAAAAAGAAAGGAAATTGGTTTACCCGACAATGTGACAGACCAAGAAAAGCTGATACACCTTGGTTCTTATCCATTGAAGAGACGTCACAATTATTGAAAACATAGCCGCTAGGGCCACCACACCAGTAAATGAAGCGCTTTGAAATACAACTGGAATTTCCCCATTAAGTTGCTTTTTGTACCATAGCACACCATGGGCCAAAGCTAAATCAAAAAAGAAACATAAATAAAGGTCTGAAATCCTTGAAAACACTTATAATTTGAGCTTACCCCCTGCGAATACCCCATGACCTTTTAAATGGAAGGTAATTCTATGAGATTATTAGGCTACAGAAATTTTCACACATGAAAGGAGAACTGACCAAGGAATTTATGGATAAAATTTACTTTTTCATAGCCTTTTCCTAGAATTCCTAAAGGCGAATTCTTCATCGCCAGTAAAAAAAGGAATGGGAGAAAAATGATTGATCCCCAGCCTGCCCGTCTGAAGTTTGAGCTTGGGCTTGGGTTTTTGTACATGAAAACCATGCTTATAATGAGGAGTATAAACTGGAAGAGAAAAAAGCATTTTCAGTTGGTTCTGTTCAGTTTTGCGCTCGAACAAGGAGGACTTTCTACAAGACGAAAAATTGCTCACTAGTAAAATAAAAAGTTGGCCCACAGTCATTTGGAGCCTAGGAATTATTCTTAGCAAGGTTTTGTTGTAAAAATGTCGAAACGCTATTGAGAATTTAGTAGATTGAGAGCCGATTGGAATGTTTGAGGCGCGACTATTTGCATGATTGACAATCGATGTAGTTTTGTTATTTCTTCTCAGTCGCCAGCCCTTTTTGTATCTCCCTGATTTTAAGTGACCATAGATTAAAGGAGATACTAGCACCAAAGAAGCCTAAATTCAAATAAAAAAATAGATACATACATAGCTCTTTATGATTAGCTCAAAGATTCAAGCTATGTTGCTAAATTTGGTTGCTCATTAACTCAACTGCAAATACTCCAGCTTGTGTTACTAACGTGTACACTACTATTTCCTCTGTGTTCATTTTCTGGTAGGCTATTTTACCTTCTTCAATCGTCGAATTCATAGACATTGTTAGGCTTTCTGAAATATTTTGGTTCAAAATGCTGCCCTAGCCCAATGAAAAGGTCGGCTTGAACAAAGATTGGATCTGGCGTAATGTTGCGATTTTGTTACATCTAATTTATCAACTCCTACGCTAAGCATAAGAGCCAATATCTCGAGTAGAGCTTGTCACCAACTACAGAGCTAAGTGAAAGATGCGTCTCGATTCCAAAATTTAATCAAAGAATCTCACAAGAGTGGGGCTTGAGATCCAGCGAAACGAAGCGTCCAAAGTAAAAAGTCCTTACCAGGGGAAGAGCTTAAACTCAACTATCTCAAACATTGTTCCAAAGGCTTTCACAAATAAATAACAATAAGTAGATTACCATGCCTTCCGTAGCCGGGAAGGTTGGGCGTCGACCGAAGGCTAGCTTCGCGTCGCGAGGTGTTCTTGGAGCCAGAAGACAAAACTCAAATGCGACATAATGAGTGAATTCAGGAAAGTGGCAGTTATCACGATGAAAGGCATCGGCCCACAAGGAAATAGACCGAAGCAATCAACAGCTGGAATGCACAACACGGACCAAAATAATTCAATCGCAACAAAATTGCTGAGAAGTCCGGTTACAGCTCTACTGCTTTTGTCGCCATTTCGACCAGCTGGAATAACACGCCCGAGCAGTAGCAAGGCTAAAAGCGAGCTATGCTTATTTCTAATTTAGGATATATTTTTCTGGAGTGTGGACTCATGACAACATTGGGAAGTACCATAAAAGCCCCGATTGCTTTACAAAGCTGATTTGATCCCACATATTCATAGAATCTGTAACGCTACAAGCTAGGTGGGTACTCGTAAGAATATGAGAACTTTCAGCTAAGCCCGTCTCCCGCCGAGATACCGGCCCATCTTGGCCAATCCGTATCCCGCACTTAGTCCATCCCCGGGTTTTTTTGCACAAGATTGACACCCAGGGACTGGCCATCTTGAAATTTCCGGTACCGGGAGGGGTCCCCAGAGGTATTAAATACTCTGTTTTTCTTTTCCTTTTTTATCTGCGCTTCTTCCTTCTCTACTTGCCACTGATTTCTCTTTTTTGAATCTTTCTCCTTTTTAAAAACTTACCCTCCTCCCAACTTTTTCATTATATTTCCCCTTCTCTCCAAATTTCTTTTATGAATTTTTGCCTCCTGCCAGCCTTTAGTTCACATTGACTTATTTTTTATCAATTCTTGCATCCTCCTATCTTTTTTGCCATAAATAAATTTCTTATTGAATTGGTTCATCTCCTACATAGTTGAAAAATTTATGTGTGATGTCTTCATCAACAACACCTCCCTTCTTGCATGACACTACAACCAGTGAAAATGATCTGACCACTCATGACTCTATGTCTGAGCTACTCTCAAAAATGAAATGTTTTTGGGTTTATTTCATCTGAGTGGATGAGACTCATTTAGAATGAAATGTACTTGATTGATGTGGAACACCATGCACAAAGAGAATCAAATGTGATCCAACTGGAAGTACCAAGGCAATGTCAGGTCATTTGACAGGTTTCCATCAGTTATAAAACCCAAATAAGAAGAAATAGAGGGCTCTTAAATCACTTGATAAGTACTTTCCTAATCATAATACCAATAAATTATGTCATGTTATCATTGAAAAATATATTATTCATTTTTACTGGAACATTCTTCACAGACTCTCTCCTTGAATAATGTCAAAACAGCTCTCATTTACTTTGTAGCCAAATGAAATCTGGAATTTCAAACTACTGAATCAAAAGCTTTCCATTCCTTACTTGAGCTATGAAATCCAAGTGTTTTAAGCCTCATGGTTGGTTGCATAATGTGGAACTCCTTTTGGTGTGGGATTGGATAAGGCAGTCCTGGAGGGGAAAATCACAGGTAAACACTTTTGAATTTCTGATATAATCCTGTAACCAAGGGTGCTAATGGTATTTTAGCTTCCCCTCTGAATATACTAAACAATATCCCTACAGAGCTTATAAATAAATATTTAAGATTGTGGCTTTACAACCAGAGAATAATTTTGAGCAGTCTCTTTCAGACCTAATCAATAATTAGTCTAATGATAAAATATACTGATTTCAAATAATAAATTTGTAGGTGATCTCAAGATAATGAAATAATAATTGAGTAGATAAATAGTAGATATAATAGTACTGAGTGCTGATTTAAGTTTTTTCTTTTGTTAAAAGTATTTTTTTAATGGGTAATAGTTTAATAGGAGAATATATAGTAATAGTGATTATATATGATAATTTGTTTATTGGTTGAATAGTTTGAATTAATAAACAATATTGATAATATGTTGAATATAATTTTTGATAATAGTAATAGTAATGGCTATTAAGGAAAAGTAATTATGGATTTTAATACCACTATAATTTTCAAGAAATAATGGCAAATGTTGATGAATAAGTTACTATTTATAATAGTAATATTAGATGATAATTGAGATGATAACAAATAATAAGATATACTGATAGTAGCAGTCTGTAACAACCACTAATTGGGGGTAAGGGTATTCATACTTACACCCACTCAAGCACCTCAAACCAGAAAATCCACTGTGTGTATCAGCATTCAGTTTCAGCAATCTTCTTTTTCTGAAAATGCATACAGTCTGGTTCATCAATACAGCCTGTGAGCTTTGTTACAGGCTGGAATTACCCAATACAGCTTGGATACACAATCCCCAAACTGTATGATCACTCAATATCACCAATACTCTTGTACAGATCCTGTACCACTGTACAGGACCTGTATTGGCCAAACTCAATTCAATAATCAAATCTTCTCATGAAAATTCTCTGTCTGGATCTGGGGATTTTTCCCCAGTTAATTAATTTAGTATATTTATTATTTTACAATTATTCTTATCCTTATTTTGGGTATTATAATTATTTGATTTTAAGTTAGGCTTAGCCTTTTTTCTTTCTTTTCCTGTACAGTATGAGTTGGGTGGCCATATCCTTATTAACCCTTCTCTTTCCATTCTGACAGGTTGAAACAGTGGACTTGTACTTGTTTCTGATTTGCTCTTTTATTCTTATGCTTATTTTTTGATGCTGTTTTTCTTATATTCTTTTATTTAGTAATTCATCTCATAGCACTCTTAAGTGTATTCTTTCTTACCATATCCTGAGCCCTCCATAAGTAAGTCCCAGTTTACTGAGTGCCAGGACCTCTTCACTTAGAAGAGCCTCTGTGACATTAAATTAAATAACTCATATTTGATTCTTTCTTTTCATTAATTTAACTTCATTTATCTCATTCATCAAATTATGACTCCTTTATGATCTTATGAGTTCTCATGATTATGATTTTCTCTATTCAAGTTTCATCTCACTCATTATATTAATATGAAAATTGATTCTTATAATTTCTTAATCATTGCTGACCATCTCAATCTCATTCTCAATTCTATCTCCAAATCCAATTTATCTTTTTTGTTTGTTTATTCAGGTCTTATCAGGAGTTATTGATTGGTTAATTTATTGGTTGATTGGTTGGGATTCATTTGGGTTATTGATTCAGCAATTCAGGATCTTCATTGGGATTGGACTGATTGACTTTTGAATTCCTCAAGATAACTGATTTATCCTCAAGAATTGATTTTTGATTATTGATTGATTTTAATTCCTGAAGATATTGATTTGACTGATTGATTCCTGAAGAACTTGTATTGACATTGAAGACATTGTTTGATTGATTGATCATTGAATTCTTCAAGATTATTGATATTTGATTTGAATTGATTGTTTATATTTGTTGAATTGATCAATTGATTGTTTGATTCAATTTGATTTCACCTCAAGAATGTTGATTGATTCCTAAAGATCATCCAGATTTTATTGATTATTGATTTGGCCAAGCTTTGATTCCTTTTGTGAAGTATAATAAAGTTTTTATTCTTAATTTTCCAACAATGCCAGTTCAGCATATCCCTCCAGACAAGAATACGAGATCTCAAAGAAATCCAGCTGTTCTCACTCCTACAGCAAGGGTTTCTCTTGACCACACCCCATCAGTTCATCAACTGAGTGCAAATTTAGACAGAGGACCACCAATGGAAGGAGCAGCACCCTCCAGAAGAGGGGGAATGAAATCAAGAAGATAAAGATCTTTCTCTGGCCTGTTGGGTGGTTATCCTGGCATGTCTGAAGGTGCAAGAGCAAGACTAGGAGAAGTTGAAGATGAAGAGGGGGAGGAGTCTGTGGAAGAGGAAGATTCTGGGGAAACTGAAGTGGCAGATGCTTTGGCAAATGCTCCAGAGGTACCCAGGGTTCTAATCTAGCCCCTACTAATTAACCTCTTGTCTCTTAATCTGATCCAAGTCTGCTCAAGATCATGGAGAAAATGTCTACTATTATGGGACAGCTATCTCAAGCAGCAGCCCCCAGGGACAATTCCAAATCCCCTGCATTCAAGACTCCATCAATGAAGGCACCTGATTCTTTTGATGGTACTCAAGCCCACAAATTGAGAGGATTTATCCAATCCTGTCAATTTATTTTCCATAATGAGCCAGCAAATTTCTTCTCTGACAGGAAGAAAGTTCTATACTCAACTTCTTTTCTCACTGGTAGAGCTGGAAAATGGATTGAGCCCTACCTCTCCAATATTTTCAGTGAAGATCCTTCCTACCTCCTCAATAATTGGCAGATATTTGAAACTCAATTATTCACTCTGTTTGGTGATTCCAATGAAGTCAGGAAATTTGAACAAGAGCTGGACAATTTGAGGATGAAGGAAAGTGGTCATGTATCCTTGTACATTGCTTATTCCAAAAGCTTAATTTCAAGAACTGGAGATTGGGGAGAAAGAGCTTACATTCATGTTTATAGAAGAGGATTGGCATCAAAACTTCTGGACCAGTTGGCTTCCTACCCTGGTAACTTTGATACTCTTCAAGAACTTATGGACATTACCCTGGAATTAGGTACTGGATACCATGAGAGACAGAAGGAGAAGGGTAGTAATCAAGAAAAGAAGCCTCCTGTTACTGGATCCAATTCTCCAAGGCCTCCTCAAGACTAATCTTCAAAAAGGCGTCACCATAAGAAGAACAAGAAGGGCAAGCAATTTCAAGCTTCAAAGGACAAGCCCAATTCTGCTCTGCTTAATAAGGACAATAGATTAATTTGTTCTGAAAAGGAGAGGAGAATAAAAGAAAAGTGATGTACTTATTGTGGTGGAAAGCACCAAATTGAAAAATGCTTCAAGAGACCTCAGAACAAGCCTGGGTCATCAAGAGACTTCCCTAGCAAGCAGGGAAAAGCCTGAGTGGGAATCATGATGTGTTCAATGGTTCTCACTTATTTACTTCAAGAGTACAACTGTGCACTCTGAATACTAGTGTCAAGAAATATTCAAAGTTTCTTATTTTTTCTTCTGTCTCTAATATTTTTTATAGTATTCTCATTGATTCTGGTGCTAAAAACTTCTTTATTGCAAAGAATTTTGTTCTAAAGTACTCATTGACTATGTCAGAGCTCCCTGAAAATATTCCTCTTTTCATTATGAATTCAAATGAATCCCCTGCCTTGTTCATCACCCATTATACCAAGTGGCTAGTTGAATTGCGTTCCTTCCCAAGCTTTGAATGTGACTTTTTTATCATAGATTCACCCAAGGTAGAAGACCTGATATTGGGCTATGATTTTCTCTACCATTTTAATCCTATTATTGATTGGAAAATGGACTGATTACCTATTATTCTAGTCATAAGGACTCTAGTTGTATCAAGTCTTCTGCTAGTAATGATTTGTCCACTGCTGTCAACAGTGTTGCTCTGGTTGGTGAACTTAAGACACCTTCCCTTCCTTCTTCTGTGTAGCAACCACTCACCAGGGGTAAGGGTATTCATCAATACACCCACTCAAACACCTCAAATCAGCAGATCCAGTATCTGCATCAGCATTCAGTTTCAGCAATCTTCATTCTGAAACATGCATACAGCTTGGTACATCAATACAGCCTGTCAATACCTGTACAGGTTGGATTCACCCAATACAGTTTCAATACATGAGCATGAAACTGTATGATCACTGAAATACACCAAACCTCTTGTACAGGTTCTGTACAGCTGTACAGGATCTGTATTGGCCAGACTCACTTCAATAATTCAATCCTCTCATGAAAATTCTTCCTCTGGATCAGGGCTGGTGTTTCTCACATATACCAGCTCCTCTTTCTCCCCCCTGGGGACTTTTCCCCAGTTAATTAATTTAGTTTATTTATTATTTTATGAATATTCTTATCCTTATTTTAGGTATTATATTTATTTAATATTAAGTTAGTCTTTGCATTTCTCTCTTTGCCTGTACAGTATGAGTTGGGTGGCCATATCCTTATTAACCCTTCTTGTTTCATTCTGACAGGTTGAAACAGTGGACTTAGATGTGTTTGTGGTCGGCTCTTCTATTCTTTTATTCTTATTCTTTTGTTGCTGCTTTCTTATATTCATTCTTTTAGTAATTCATCTTTAACACTCTTAAGTGTATTCCTTCTTACCATATCTTTGAGCCCTCCATAAGTGAGTCCCAGTTTACTGAGTGCCAGGCCCTCTTCACTTTGAAGAGCCCCTGTGACATTAAATTAATTAACTCATATTGATTCTTTCTTTTCATTCTTTTATAATAATTTCCCTCATTCATCAATTATGACTTTTTATGATCTTATGATTCTTAATGATTATGATTTTCTCTCTCATCAATTTTCATCTCATTCATTTCATTTATATGAAAATTGATTCTTTTTTCTTTCTTAATCATTGCTGAACATTTCATTCACTTCATTTTATCTTATCAAATCAATTTTTTCTGTGTTATCATTCAGGTTGTATTGAGGAATTATTGATTGGTTTAATCGATTGGATTATTCATTGGGATTAATTGGGTTTATTGATTCAGCAATTCAGGATTTTTCATTTGGATTGGATTGATTGACTTTGAATTCTCAGGATATCTTATTGATCCTCAAGAATTGATTTTGATTATTGACTTATTTGACTCATCAAGATATTTGAATTGATTTATGAAGATTTTGAATTGATTGATTGATTCCTCAAGACCTTGATTTCATATTGAAGACACTGATTTATTGATTGAATATTGATTGACTTTTGATTTACTCAAGACTATTGATATTTGATTTGAATTTGATTTATTGTTGATTATTGATTGAATTGATTGATTGTTGATTGAAGTTGATTTCACCTCAAGAATTGAATTGATTCCTCAAGACTCATCAAGATTTTATTGTGATTGATTTGGCCAAGTTTTGATTTCTGTTCTCAATACCATCAAGTTTCTTTTATTCAACTTCTGTTCATAATAACAGTTCAGCATAGTCCGCCAGCAAGGAACACTAGATCCCAAAAAATTCCAGCTGTTCTCACTCCTACAGCAAGGGCTCCTCTTGACCGCACACCATCAGCTCATCAACTTAGTGCAAACTTGGACAGATGACCACCAATGGAAGGAGCAGCACCCTCAAGAAGAGGTGGAATGAAATCTAGAAGATCAAGATCCTTTTCTGGACTTTTGGGTGGCTACCCTGGCATGTCTGAAGGTGCCAGAGCAAGATTAGGGGAAGTTGAAGATGAAGAGGGGGAAGAGTCTGTGGAAGAGGAAGATTCTGGGGAGACTGAAGTGGCAGATGCCTTGGCAAATGCTCCAGAGGTGCCTCAGGGTTCTAATCTAGCCCTTTCTAGTCAACCTCTTGTCTCTCAAACTGATCCAAGTCTCCTCAAGATGATGGAGAAGATGACTCAATTCATGGGGCAACTCACTCAAGCAGTTTCTCCCAGGGAAAACTTCAAAGCCCCTGCTTTCAAGACTCCATCCATGAAGGCACCTGATTCTTTTGATGGTACTCAAGCTCATAAATTGAGAGGATTTATCCAATCCTGAAATGACTAAGAATAAGAGTGTGATGAGGTGGAAACATCAGGACTATCAAGAGTTTTTGTTTTGTTCTGTCTTTTCCATTTTCTCTATTTGCTCCATACCATTTTTTAATTTTATCAACTCATTTTTTTCAACCAACTAACATTATTCCTTCTTTTCTTACCTTTATTTCCATCACTTCCTTTTTGGTCTGCTTTTATCCACTTTGAGTACTTATCATGTTGTCTTCCCTCTTGTTTTTCTACCTTGACCTGTTCATGGTCCATAAACGTTTTTGAGATTCTGTTTTAATTTGAGAGAAATTTTTGTCTGACTTTGGATTTCAATATATAATTTATGATTCTTTTAAATATTTTTTGAAATTCAAAATATGCAAAAAGATGCCTTTTTTCAAGCTTTGATCCAGAAAATCAACACCCAGTCACCATGAAAAAAATTCTGTCCCTACTAGCAGGTGAAGAAAGTTCAAACTTCTTTCAACCCAACTTCAAAGCTTTTACCCAACCTTGGAAAGTTTTTGAAGAAAATTTTACAAATCACTTTGATAATTTATAGTTTTATTCAATTGATAAATAATCCCATGGAGTATGAATTCTTTGTATTTTCCACCTTGTACAGAATTTGAAGCTCCTGAGAAAACTAAACCTCATACAATAAGGAAGTTTATTTTCTTCAAAAAAACTGAGTGAAGCTTAAATTTAGATACTCATAAATGCAGCTTATAATCACTTACTTTTCCTTTCCTTGGACAATTTCCATGAGTTATACATTTATTTCATCATTTTATTTTGAAATTAGTGCAATTATGAATATTTGAAATTATATAATCAGCCATAGCTAGTTCTTCATCATGAAAGAATCTTCAAAATTAATCCTATTCTTATTAGTATACAAAATAATATAAATCTCATTATTTCAAAGGAGATAAAGGTTCCTATCATAGTTTTTGTATCATATAGGAATGTTGAGAATTTATTTGTTTTCCTAGTAAATTTTATTTTAAAGAGACACAGAGAGTTGTTGCAGTATCTTAGTACTATTTCCATCTCTTATGTGGAAAGAGTGGAATTTATGATTAAGAATTTTTATTAAGCTAAAATTTCTTCCAGACAGCTTGTAAAGTATATAATTTTTTAGAAAGAATCTGAAATTACACATTTCTTCAATAATTCTTCTTATTTAATTCAGAAAAGATTAAATTAAAATTGAATATTTTCTTATTCACCTCCATTATTTCTTCATACATTGCAATGCTGAATGATTCTAATAGTTGAATCCGATTGGTTCTTAGGTATAAATCTTTGGTCAGGTTTATAGCTTATAAAATAAAATGAATAGATACTTTATCAATTTAAAGTGAACTTATGATGCTTGATAGATAACTTCCTGTAATTTTGGTTCCCTTATTTTTTTCTTGAATTCACAGTGATTCAGATTACATGTATTATCATTTTACTGAAATATTTTGCATCTGAATGTTCTCAAACTCTCTAAATATCTTTTAATTTTCAAATTATTACTTAATAAGTAATATATTCTACTGTCAAAAGCCATGTAAAAAAGTCCTTTTAAACTGCTTCAAGCCATATTGAAAGACTTGTTTCATGATATACAGAAGAACTTCTTCCAAAAAATTCTTACATAAATTCTTGAACCATCATTTGTTTGGCTACTTTGAGGCACATAAAATCTCTGGGACCCAGGTTTGGTTAGGCCAGATTTTGTCATTACCCTTTTTAGGACCTCCTACGGCCTGTACAGACCACAGGCTTCATTCTACAGTTCATAGGGGGTTCAAATACCAATTCTGACCCCCATGCCCAAAAATGGCTAACTTGGCCATAAACCCCATGGTCCCCAAAAATGGCCATAAGCCCCCATGGTCACCAACCCATCAAAGGGACATGGTTCCTTCCCAATAGACCCTGACCCCATTCCTTCCAAAGAATTACCATATTATCAAAATTGATCATTTTTTTCCTATGGTTCCATTTCTGGAAAGCATAACCCCTCAAGTTGAGAATAGTATCATTATGCCTCATTATTTATGGTGAATTATCCTCTTCCATTTTCATGCTGTCAATGTTAATTATGGAAATTTACTCAAGGGAAACCACTTCAACATGACAGATGCCAGCATCAAAAGTTGAACCCAATAAAGGCCAGGCCCTTTATTAAATCAGCCTTTACCATCAATCAAAAAGTATTCCCCCAAGGGAGTACCATACATGTTCTCCAAGGATGATCCAAGATACAGTTGCCAAGGTATCAAGGCCCAATACCTCATTTTTACAACCAGATTTGGCCAGGTAGTCTACATTTAAAGCAGGCTGTATTGCATTGGACCTTATGGTAAATTAAGCTCCATACTGTGAGTATTTAAATAAAATCAGTTCATTTCTCAATCTTTCCAAGTTATATTTCTCATGAAAGTATATACAGCTGGGCTTTTAGCCTGAAAGGATCATTTTGTAATCTCTTCACCTATACTGAAAACTACTCAACCAGCTGCAAAATTTCTTACCAGTTAATTAATCTGTTGGATTTATTTTCTCTCTTATTTTTGATATTAAATACCAATAATATTAGGTTTAAACAGTGATTAAGTACTTTCTTGGTAGGATTTTTTCCCATTGTATTTCTTTTCTTATTTTGCATATCATTTATACTTGAATTTTCCTTTTTTTGTTAATTATTTGGAGTTTTCCAAGTAATTTCCCTGATTTATGAGTGCCAGGCCAAGCGTGTGTTCTGCAACAGCCCATGTGACACCCCAATAGACCCAACTAGCTTCAAAATATTTCTTCATTTCGCGGGTTCAAATTGATCTCTTATAAAATTTTTATTAAATAATTTTGAATAATAATTTTTTGAGATTACTAATTTGTAATAAGTTTATTTAATTGGGGCTATTAAAAAAGAGATTAATTTTTAATTAATTTACATTTTAAAGTGATATTTTCAGTATCAATATGAATAATATTGTAAGAATTCTTCACAGAGTTTTGAAAATAAAACATTCACCTATAAAGCTATTGAGAATTAAGTTTTACATGAAAGTATTTTTGTTGTAAGGTAACAGTAAATTTATCCTTAGAAGATGTTTATTGTAAATTAGGAAAGAGATTTTCTTAATACCTATTGAGATTTATGAATATGTTTTTTTCTAAGAAAAGGAGAAAAAATTTGAAAGAAATGTTCAGAAAAAGAGAAATGATTAATAATACAAGAGTTTGAAAAAATAAAATTAAAACAAACAACTAAATATCTTTTAAATTAGGCTAAAAGAGCTAATATTCTGTGGGAAAATGAATCATACCTCTAAATAGGAATTCTCACAAAAGAATTTTGAGCCAGGTAAATGTGTCTTTTGACAAAATGTTCCTGCAATACTACAAAACTCACAAATAAAAATTCAAGTCCTCATTATAAATCTTCAATAATTGAATATCAAATATGTGTAAATTATTTGTCATTGGTATCTTGTTAAAGGGAGAAGTAATAAAACACAAGGAAGAAGTTTTGAGTTTAATTTGAAGTAGGAAAGTGTTCTCAAACTGAAATAATTTGAGATTAAATACTCCCTATTTGGATAGGGTAATTTTAAAGGTATGAGCTATTTTACATCTCATAAAGAAAGGCCAAATAAACCAAGAGAACATTTCAAACCCAATAAATCCAACACTATTGAGAAAAGAAAATTATATAAATGTGGTGGTATTGGACACTTAGCCAATAATTGTCTTAAAAAGGCAAAGATCAATGAAATTGCGGAAACAGAATACTACAATGACAAAGAAAAAGAACCTGATTCTGGAAAAGACACTTAATAATAAGACCCCTTTTAAAGTTATTAAATAAATATAATTCCTGCCCAAATTAATAATATTTATTTAACATATGAATTAATAGATGTAAACTCAGACTTACCACAAGTTGGAAAATCTGATACAAGCCTCACAAAAATAAGAGATTACAAACTGCATAGAACCACACCTGAAAAAGGAATGGAATCTACAGCTGGAAAGTCAAGTATAAGCATTTTTATGGTAGAAAAGAAAGAGGCAAAAGTAAACCTGGACACAGGAGCATACTGCACCTGTGTTGGTAAAAGTTATTTCCAAAAACTTATACCAGATTGGGAAGGAAAATTATACCAATAAAAGGGGTTAAATTTAGTAGTTCAAGTGAAATCTTGAAGCCCCTTGGAATGATTCCACATAAAAATTGTAAAAATTGTATTTCTCTCTATTTTTTATTGTAACTAAAATTTAAATAATTTGTAATTTTTTTTTTGGGTGTGAAACTAATCAAAATTAGAATATTAAGTGTAAAAAGTAGGTTATTTTTTTCTTATTATAACATTTATTTCTATTATTATTCTTTGAATTGCTTTTATTAATATATAGCCTTAATATTGGTAATAATATGTTAAAGAATTTTTTTTATTGTCAAATAACAATTTCCCACACGTTTATCATTTGATTTTTTGAATAATGAATTTCTATAAGTATATCAATTATTTAAATATTAATGTATTTACTTTATTACATTATTTTATTCTTATTAAATAATATAAATATTTTGTGCCAAAATTATAGTAATATATCATTATTATAATTATTTTTAACCTTATTATTCATTTTTCTTAGGAAATTCAGAGTACAAGAAGTAAGATATTATTATGATTTGCTTATTCCTTCATATTCAAACTTTAAATCATCTAAGAATTTCTTGAATGTAAAATCAATCCATTTGGACTGAGAATATATCATGATACTTACTACCAATAATCTTAAATTAACATATTTTATATTCATGCGCAAGCACCCCATAGTAACAGGAACATAAACATATGAAAATAAAACACTTAATCAGAAAATTTCTCTAATATTAGGATATAAATATGCTAATAAATATTAAGCCTGTTCTTTGGATTAATATTTCAGAATAGGCTGAAAGAGTTCATTGAGTGGAAAAGAAACCCAAGTGAGAGCTGCATATTTTTGTATTAAATTCATCTCAAATTATCTATAAAATGTGACTTGCATTTAAGGATCAAGGGAAAGTAGCTATTTTGAATGACTTTGTGTAAATTGAAATTAAAATTTCCCTAATGAGTCCCTTCAAGCCTGAAAAACGAACTTCCCTTCAGTCTGAGCTTAGCAGTCCCTATTCAGTATAATCACCATTTTCACAATTTTGACCTACCAAAACAATGCAATGAAGAATTTTTGTAGAAGGTTCAAGCCTCTAGCACATTTAAGAAGTTTGATTCTTGTTTCTAAGAGAAATTTTGCTCAATTATTTCCTTTTTAATATAAAGAATTCTATGTGGGAGCTCAACATTATCAAAAACCCCTTTTTGTATGAAAGTATTTATTTACTCAAAACCTTTCATAATAAAAGGTATTTTTTTAAATTCTTAATAACAACACTTGGTTAAATATATATCTTAAATTAATAATTTGCTTTGAAAATTGTATAAATCAACCCTTTTATAAATAGAAATGTATAGCCCTCCTTTATATAAAGAAATAACAAATGCAGAATAGCTTCTGTGAATAATAATACCATTTTATGAGAGGAAATAATCAAAATGGATCTCATAGACACTGAGTATGTGAGAGGAGCTGTATATGAGCCCTTTGGGAAGGTGAGTAATGAAAATTTCTCAAAATAGATAAATAGAATATTGGGAAAAAATCTTAAGAGAACTCAAATTAATGAAATAATGTGAATTATTTTGAATCTTAGAAACATTTTTTGTAAGATTTGTCTATGAAACTGATGATAATATTACTATTAATCAAAAGTACTATGACTGTTCTTATGAAATATAATAACAAAATGTTATTATAACCACAATTAAATAATTAAAGAATTATTTCTTTCACGTGTTAAACACTACTAGTGATTTTAACAGTGAGCAAGTAATTGTCTACAAGAATCAATTACAAGAAGATTTTAATAATAAAACTTCTTTTATTAAAATAATAAAATTATTTCAATATATAATTATCTTTGGCAAGAATAATTATAATTATAATTCTTGAAGAAAACTAATTTTATAGAAAACCTTTAAGAATTAAAAAATAAATCACTCACTAATATTCCAAAGAACTTATTGAAAGATAAGATAGAGAGATTTGACATTGAATTGTGGATTTTAAGGATAAAAATGAATTTATAAAAGTATTACAACAATATATAGTTGGATTCTATGATTTCAAGTCTTTCTGATTGATTCTGAAAGATTTAAAACACTTAAGAATAGCTATAACTAATACTTACTTGTTGGTAATAATGATTTTTGGAAAAAACAGCTAGAGGAGGCCTCTTTTAAGTCAACAACAGCTCACAGAGGCGTGCCATGGAGCAAACTGAAAAACCAGTGAGTGAGAAAACAATAAGCCTTTTTGGATTATTGATTGCATCATCTGTTGTCACGTAAGATTATCATAATTACTTAATTGATGCTTTTACGTGACTACCAACCCCAATATGGTTAAGAATAAAAGGAGTAACATCTGTAAATCTTCTTTTATTCCAAAATAATCATTGATTTCTAAAAGTTATCAATGTTATTGGAAATTTCATCACAGGTTGTAATTACTGTGAATTTTTGAAGATTCAGTGTTTCATGTAGAATAGTCAAAAATGGACTGTAAGTAAAACTTTGAATTTTACTAGTAAAACAATAATTATTTTTGGTTGTACCATAGATAATACAGTTCGCCATTAGTCCTTTAAGTTTCAGAAATATTAATTAAGAATTGTATTTTTAATGAATTTTGAAGTTTTTACCTCATTTCTACGTAGAATTGCAAATATCAGTGTTTCCCTGGTTGCTATGAGGTAAATCAATGGATACAAGTCCAAAAAGGGTTTTAATTACTCTTTTGGGGTTTATCCATGGAAAATCATTAATAATTGACATGGTTACAGGAGTCTAAGTAGCTGTTTACCTCCTTGGCACGTCAAAATAGCAGGTTGTTTGCTATTTTCTTAAGATTTACAGTAGTTGTAACATGGTAACTAAGTTCCCCAAGGGTTTTAGTTTACCAATTTGGCCGAGATCAGCCATGGATCCAAGATTTGGAGCTGTCCACGCCTCTGAGGCCTCAGAAGTTGGGTACCCTGGCTCTCTTTGATGTCTTTTGTCCCCCTTGCCTATTTTTCACATCAAAATAGAAATTTAAGCTTCAAGTGAGATATCCACTATGGGTGTACCAAAGGTCCATGTAAGAATACCATGATATTAAGTGCTCAAAACATGAATAACACTATTCTTAGTGTATATGTAACATGCGATTTCTCACATTCCCATTATTTTGGCGTGAAATTAAGAAAAACAAAAATTTTCACGGATCTTTCATGTGGTATTGATGATGTGGTATTGAAGTATTTTCCATTTTACCACCTCAAAGATTTAATTTGAGCTTATTCACTCTATGGAGCTACCCTAGGTGAATTTTTGTGTAGAATCCAAATCTGGCCTTCAATCCATGGATTTACCTACTCAATGAAAAGTTATTCATCTTTTCTGAAATCAAAAATGATGAATTTTGGATATATGCATTACTTATGAGCTATGCATAATTCAAAATTTATTTTTAAGATAATTGTGGCCTATTTAGGTATGTAAAGTATACCTCAAGGCTCACATTTTTCTTCCAGTGATTAATAAAATCCCTCAGAAACTGTGAGCCTGGGGGCATGTATAACATAACCAAAAGGCCATAAATTATTCACTAAATAACTGACTTATGAAATATTTTCAAAGAAAGAATTGATATAAATTGACTATAGACTTATTTTGCATGAACAAAGTGATAATTATGTTGTTGTTTTTAGATTCTAAAAAAATGATAACAAAGGGTGAACCCATAGGGTGTTATACTAAGAATTGTTTATTTTTTCTGTTATTTGAAGATTGACTAATCTCAAATAACACTTCAACAAATTTACAAAATTTTCGATAAATTTTTGAGATTGTTAATTTTAACTACAATTCAAAGTTATATAAGATATATTTACTCTTACAAAAATTGTGGTAAAGTTGAGGTGATGTGTTTAGATACCAAATTTGCTAAAGAATTCAAATCCTGCATTGACTCAATTGAGATGCATTTGAAGCCATGTTTTGGCTTTAAGTGAATAAATTGGCAAAATCCAGGGAAAAAGTGGGGCAAAAAGGGGAAAATGGAAAAAGGCTCCAGGGTATGAAGCTTTTAAAAGCTTTAAGAGCCCAAATGTGTATTTCCTCCTATATAAAAGTATTTTGAATTTTTTTTAAAACTAAAAATTAGAATTTTATTGAATATTAAATCTTAAAAGAGTCTATCCTCCATTTAGACAGAAATTATGAGCTGCCCAAGGGTAAATCCCATTCTACAGGCTTCTAATAAAGATTTTGAGTAATTTATAATCTTAATCAAGCTTTAATAATCTTCAAAAAGGTAAATGTGAATTTAAATTAATCAAAAAAATATCAAAGGTTAAGTTTTAGTGTATATTTCCATTTTTATGTGGAAAAAAAAATCAAAAATTTATAGAAAATGCATTTCTCAATGAAATTTCTGAATCCTTTCACACAGAGTACTATTTGATGCTATATGTGTATTAATTTAAGATTAATTATCTGTTATGAATGATTTTCTTGTTATTTACCCTTGAAAATACCTCATTTAATTATTCTTAAAGAAAATTAAGATTTCTTTAAAAATAAATTGAAAATATTAAACAAACTTCTTTTCCTCATATTTCAATTTCAAGATATTCACAAAGTGAAAGTTATAATAGATGAATGACTGTTAATTTGAACACTAAAAAGAATAAGCAAAAATGAATCTTAGAGCCACTTTGATCTATGGATGATACAAGTAACCCAAATTGTAATAAAAACTGAGACTTTTTACATTAAAAATTCATTTTTTTGATGAAGTTTTCATTTATGGTGACTGGCTTCCCTTTCAGAGTATATTTCTCCCATAGAAGGTCTCTTACGGTATCAAAAGTGGCAATTACTTTTTTTCCCATCAATCAGTACAAGCAATCTTCTAAAGCATAATACTTTATTAATAAAACCTTATTTTATTATGAATAATATTCCTGTCTTTTATTTTTTAAAATTTGTATAAATGAAGGATTTAAATATTACAACTTTATTATATATGTATAATATTTAAATAAATTTTTTATCTTTCAAAATCCACAAATCCTCTAAAACTCCCTTAAATCTTGATTTTGGCATTTTTACTGGTTTTTACTGTTTGATAATTGTTTCTGACCTTTTTTTGATTGGTTTGATAAAATGATAGCTTATGAGATAGTTTTCAATCAATATTTCATGCTTTTAACTCATTATTGTTGTTTTTATAGAATTATTTTTATAATTATTATCACACAGCTTGGTATGATATTTTATATTATTGGAAAATTAGTTTTGCTTATTCAAACTAACTATAAATCTCTGTGTTTTATATTTTGTATTCTTATTTTCATACTTTTCCATGACTTATGATAATAATATAATAGCTATATCAGCTTCATATATGATTGTCATAATTTTATTGTTCAAAGTTTTACTAATATTAGTTCTTCATATAATGTCTCATTTATTTCAAAGATTTCAATATAAATAATAATTATATTTACATCTTGAGCTATACTTCATAATATGATATTTTCCACTTGAGGACATTCATAGTACCCTTGATAATAAGTATTATGATTATAAGCCTCATAGACAAACCTTACAGAAATATTCAATTTAATAAGAATAAATTTTACCAATTTCAGAAGATTATGTTACCACTATATTTAAAGAGATCTGTATTTCATATTTTTGAAATATCTAATAAAATTATTTCTATTTTTTGATCTTATTACAGGCCTGTTTACCTTATTAGCTTCTTCCAAGAATATATTAGACTGGCCTCAAACTACCATCTCCCAGAAGGATTCATTAGGCCCAAAGGAGGGTCGAGGACAGAAAAGAAGCTAAGAGGAATTTTGCAACAAAAATACAAAATTAGGGTTCAAATAATTATATTCTTTTATTGGAAGAATCTGAATAGTGAATTTCAATCTATTTTTCAGAAATAAAATAAATTACACTAAATTTAAGGATCTCTTGCACCATATTTAAAATATATATTCTGAGCTCATTATTTCTTCTCAATACTCATATTTTAATCAATTTTAAGATGATATTGAAGGATAAAAAGAAATATAATTTTCAGTAAAAAATACTTAAGCTGTAAGCTTATCTCAATCTCTATCTCAATATGCTCATAAAATATATAAAAGAAATATTCACCTCAAAAGAAATTTTAATTCTATTTTGAAAAATATCATAAATATGGAGACTACGTAATTTTGAGCTTTTTTTACCTTTATTACCTATTATATTAAGTAATATTACTGTTTTCTAACATTCCCAAATATTCGTTTTTGTGAGCATAATATTGTGATAGCTAGAATATCTACTTTTAAGGGTATTATTTGGGAGTAAAATATTGTGGTAACTGAAAGTTCTCATTCAAAATTTTTTTTTCTAAGCTTCTGGGTTTAATATTAAGGTTAAATGTTCCATATTAGTTTTATATTTGGTAAGAATGGGTCTGTTATAGTAGGATATTCTATATAGCTCAAGTATCATTAATATCAACTTGTTGGTAGCTAATCCTGATCCTCTTTCAGCTTATGAAAGAAAAAAGAATTAAATACTTATAAGACTGAGCTATTCCTATCAATGGTTAGACCTTTTCTATCGTGATCAATATTGAAGAGGAAATTTTCATAAATCTTATGGTCAATTGAATTTACTTGAAATAAAAAATTATTATTCAATGTGGGGGTATTTTTCTATTCAATACTCTTCAGAATCACAGATTAAATCAAAACTTAAGTCTATAAATAATATTTCTTGAATGTCTATTATATATCTTTTCATCAATACTACCACCGTATCAAGGTTGACAGACAGATATTTGCAGAGTTTTTAAGGAAATATCATTTGAACGGGCCCAATTCCCTTTTCTGAATATCCCTATCCAAATATTGAGTCTACTTTTATCATTCTTAACTCTGCTTCAAGTGGAAGATATCTTTTTTCCCAGTATCTCTATTTGATACAAGGTTTTGATTAATTTCTGGAAATGGGAATCAGTAAAAGTGTTATTATTAAAAATGAAGGAAATTGAATGAAAATATTAGCTCAATTCCCAATTAAAGCCCTGAGGAATGTACAATTTCATTCCTTAAACGGGTTTCGATTTTATGAAGATTTTAGCAAGATAAGTTCATAAATATTTTAGCTCTAGTCATATCTAAAAAATTACTGTTTGAATTTAAATACTTATGAACACGAGCTAAGAAAACCTCACAAAATGAAATGTCTAAATTTCAACCTTTTGGATACATCTAACAACTGCAAGGAAGAAACTTCAAATTTCAATTAAAACTGAGAGAAAATATTAATTCAATTTCAAAATTTCTGAGGATAAATGAAATAGTGACAGGTATGAATAAATTCTTTCCTATAGCATCTAAAATTCTTTTCACCAAGATTTAGTAAGATTTTTATATTTGAGGAAACACATTATATTTTGATTAACCTGGGTAATGAAAAGGAAAGCTCATAAAAAGCCTCATTTGCGTTTAATTTTACAAAAAAATAGTTTTCAAAGGTACTCCAAACACATAATCAATTTTCAAGGGATATTTTGCATTTCATCTTTAATAGAAATACATGCATCAATATTCAATTCCATAAAATATTATATTCTCATTCCTACTAATCTCTAGCTTCCTCATTCAGGTTTTTCTATTTTATCATTTCAAAAACCTTTTTTTATGTTATTTCTTGCAGCAGAGGTAAATTTTGAACAAAAAATCTGTATTATCTTGGGGTTCCTAGTGTTAAGACCAATATCTTCAATGTTTCTTTTGAGAAATATTATAGATTAGAAGGAATTCATATTTCATTAATGGTCAAAAAAAAAAAAAAAAAAAACTTGAATATTAATATTTCTAAAAATACTTGTTTGATCCTTTTTGTGGTTTCTAAAAAAAGATAATGAGTTTTTCTGGCAGGAAATGTTCTGTGATATCATTTTTTCAAAGACTCATGAAAATTCAAAAATAAAGCTCTTTTTTGGGTTAATTTTCACAATATCAAAAATGGATTGAGTTTAATTTTACAAGCTCACATGAAGAAAAATCCAATTCAGCTGAAAAAACCCTGGTATTTTCTATCCTCACAAAGAATTATCAGTTAAGTCTTTGAATATTGTCGGTATGTTTTATCAAAATATATGAACAAGTGATGTGGTGTTCCATACCCCTTTACCAATCTCAAGCTCACTTGTTGTTAGCCTGTGAGTTATGTATGAAATACCCATAAAGTCACAAATAACTTTTTATACATTTTATTTAGCAATGAACTGGCTTTTCAAATGAGTTTGAAACAAAAAAATAACAAAAAATCAGTATAAATTTATTTTTGATGAAAAAATTTATAAGTATTATGTCGTTTTTGGATTCTAAACCAAAAATAACATAGGTTAGACCCATGGGGTGTTATACCCAAGAATGGCTATTTTAGAGGTTATTAGAAGATTTGATAATATCATAGTAAAATTGCACCATTTAACTATTTTTACTAAACATTTCAAATTTTTAAATTTAAGTTTGACTCTAAATTTTCATAAGGTATATGTAAGCTTACAAAATTGAGTTGAAATTGAGTTGTTGCATTTATTTACTTAATTAGCTAAGGATTTTCCATAGAGGATTTGAATCTTGTGTGAGATTAATTTTAATTTATTCAAAGCCATGGTATGACTCTGAGTAAATATAAAGGAGAAATCCACAATGTGTTATTCCATACGTTTTTTTGCAAGGCTAAAGTCCACTTTAATAAAATAATAAATTTAATAGATAGTGATAGTTTGTATTAAATAATATATCAAAATAAATAATAATAATAAGCAAAATTGATAATAATAAGATTACTAATTCCAAAATATTATAGCTAGTTTTTAATAGCTCAAGAGTACTACATCATTATATTCCCAAAATATTTTGAGCTAGGGCTTTATATTGGCTCAAAGCCATAGGACCAAAACTGAGCAAGATATGAGGAATTTAGGAAAAAACAAAGATATACTCAGAAGGATACTTTCTAAATTCACATTAAGAGAATTCTTATAATATGCATACTAGAATTTCATATTTGGTTAATTTCAAAGAAAATTTACAAAATAGGTTGATACCAATCTATAAGCTTAGAGTAATACTTACCCCTCATATATATGACCATAAGTACCATATATTTGAAAGAATAATGGACTTAGTTATACCTTACATTATGAATATGCAAAGTAATGAATTTACACAAAAGAAAAAAATTCCCTGCATAATTTCAGACCTTAACTAGAGTGCATATTCAACTTTCACAATGACTTTTCAGAACCAGAAATCATCCTAAAGTCACCAACTCAGCATCCTATTGGTCATAATTGAAAAAACTCAAAGTGCATACTCAGAATTACCAATAGAAGTCATATATCATCCTAATTGGTCCTTAAAGCTAATTAACATGATGGCTCAATCTTATTGATAAGAAAACACCACACCAAAAAATAACTCACCTGCTAAAATAACTCAAAATTTGAAAGATTCTAACTCCCTTGCTTTTGGTAGGCTCTATGAAGGCCCCAAAAGGTATAAGTAGAGCTCTTTTCTCTAAAACGTTGTCCCCATGCTTCTGATTCATACAATAGTCTTTAAAATCAATCCATCCTTCCTCTAGTATGATAATCTAGTATTATATCAAAAAGATCAGTAGCAAGGGGCAATATCTGACAGTATTATTTATAATTAATTAATGAAAGATATTAAAATTATCTAATAGTTTTACCATTATAGTAGTATTTTAGAAATAGTGTTTGAAGATATTATCATTTGTAATCTTATAAATTTACCAATAACCTTTATTTATAGAAAGGATATATCATCTGACCCCTATACCTTACATCATAAACCTTATTGATATATTGGATTATATTGATATTAATCCCAAGAATAGTATATTACTATTATATTATCTATATCTCACTTCAATATTAAGCTTAACAACCCTTACTAAATTAGCTTACCCTTGAATTATTATATTTTTATTGATAGTATTATTAATTCAAAGCAGAATTTTGAACTAGCTACCAATATTATTGTTAATATTGATAGTTATCCTGAAAAAAATATATTATAAATATCTCAAGTATTGGAAGAAATAATCCCAGAAAAATTAACTACAAATAATTATATAATAAGTCAAAAGAATTTAAGAATACCTCGATTATCAAACAAATATTGTTTATTACCATTATTATCATAGTAATCTTTTGTTAAAATATTGATACAGACTTTTGAAGAAATCTAATTGTTATAAAAGCCACAAAGCTGAATAATTTATTTGTGATCTAATCAAGAGGGTCTCTTTTTCAGTATAGTTAAAAGGGCAGCCACCTTAGCACCCATGGTTATTGGCTAATTATGAAATTCAAAACAGATTTTCCAATAATTTCCCCCTCAAGGTACTGGCTATTATTTATGCCAAATAAAAAAGAGTCCCACAATTCAAAAAGGTGGGAAAAAGGAAATTTGGCAAAAGGTGCCAGGGTACCCATTTTTTGGGATCTGCAAGAGCCCAAATAAGGTTGTACACCTTTATTGGAGCATTTCCAGCCTTATTTGAACTTTATTATTAGATTTTTATTGAATATTAAAGCTTAAGATGGTTTATCCCTATTTGGACAGGAATTACATGCTTTGAAAGGGTAACTCCCCCATGCATACTTTCAATCAAGGTTTTATGAGCTGTCAAAGCTTAATAAGCTTAAAAAGGCTTATATTTTAGATTTATAAGTATTCAAACCTTATCCAAATTTAAGGTTTAGTGTGTAGTTCTATCTTGTATGAAGAAATAGAAATAGCTTCAGAAACTTATTAAAAATGAAATTCTGAATGAATTTTCTTGAAAAACTCACGCAACCTACAATGCAATGTTATCTGTGTATATATAGAATATTGGGTATCTTTTTTAAACAGGATTTCTTGATAATTTACCTTCAAAGTAGCTCTTTCAATAATTCTTGAAGGAAATTAATATTTCTTTTAAAATTAATTAAAAATCCAGTTTTATCGGATTCTGACTCAAAACCCTTCATTTGGAAGTTTCTCATGTGATTAACTTTAGTATAAATAACTTTATCTAATATTTAGATATAATATGATTAAACCAAAAGAGGATTAAAGTTACTTTTAGTTAAGAATAACACTGGTAACTTTAGATTGAAGTTAAAAATAAGTTATCTTGAGTTAAGAACCTTATTTTTAGGTATGGCTTTGCAGTTTTGATCTGAGCACGCCCTCTATATCCATTAATGATAACAAGAAATTCTCCAGAGGTGTAAGAGAAGCCTTTACATAATACTTTTATCCCTCAAAATCAGCAGTAAATCAATCAGACATTTTAAACAGGTAATATTTTATTCCATAAAGAATCTTACATTATTAAGGTAGCTATCAAGTTATTTGATTCTGTATTAATTCTAAATAAAGAATTGAAACTTATAATTTGGATTATCTTGTTTTAATAACCAATAATTAATTTTATCTTATAAAATGATTTTTTTTAATATCTTACAAATCCACAAATTCCTCAAAAATATCTTAAATCCTAACTTGCCCTAAAAAAGTTATTTTATTCCTTTACAGTATTGATTTTTTGCATTTCTTTAACTTATAAATATTATTTAATACTATAGCTGTTTCTGTTTTACTTATTGTATTGAATCAATATTATGAGTAAGCTTTCTTTGAATTTATATATTTTTTTCATCTAGTATTAGTTTTTTTAGATGAATTTTCTCTATAGGAATTATCTCTTCACACAATGTGGATGATTTTCTTTATAAATATTATTATTATTATTCATAAGTAGTTAAACATCATTTTTGTCCACATATACATGTCTCATCAAGAGCTTTTATGTTTCTCATGATTATAACTGTCAGTGACTATAATAGTAATAGAATAATTATAATTTATTATAATTGCTCAGAATTTTTCTGTTATTAAATTATCTAATAGTAATTAATTCTTCTTTTTTTGACTATTATTTTCCAAAAATTATATTAATATTTGGTTATAATAATTCATTTTATCATATTTTCCACTGAGGAAAGTCATAGTACTCTTGATATTTGCACCATTATCAAGGTTTTCATAGACAAGACTTAAAATTGAGGGCCTTCCCATGATTTCAACCATATTTTTGGACAGGAATAATATTCTAGACCTTATTTTATTCCATTTGGATGTAAAATTTACATATTTAATTATTTTTGGCTTTTTTGCAACTTATCCATTATAAATAATTGTGATAATATTAAGAAAGTTATTTTTCTTAGAAATATTTTTTGAAACAATATACTCTTGAGTTATTTGAACTATATTTCTTTTTTCTAACTAGTTGCTTTTTCACATCACAGACTTGAAATTTACTCTTTGAATTATCTTATTACAAAGTGGATAATAATACAGTTCTAATTAATAAGCTTATTAATTGAATAATTATTATTTATTTGAAGAAAATTAATAAAATGAATCTAAAATTGAAAAATCTTTAATTAAAAAAACTCTCTTTACTCTCTAGACAATTTTCTTCATTTTTGATGTAATTTGCCATAAATTACTCTAAAAAACATTATCCAACAAGATGAGTAATTAAGCTTGTTTTATCATAATTAATTTTAATAAAACAACTCATATCTATATTCTAGTTTAATCTATCAGAGAACCTTCTTCTAGCTGTTTCTTTTCAGAGTAAAGTGTTGAAAGCAAAAGCATCCTAAGACCAGGAGGTTTACCTACAAAAGAGCCCATTACAGGTCTAGCAGGCAAATTTAGCCCATTTCTTGTTCAAATTTTCTTTAAATTGACATTAAATGACTCTTACAAGAACTGAAATAAACTACTTCATACAATCAGATGGATCTGGACATTGACATTCAATTCTTAAATAAAACAGACAAGAATTACAGCCCAGGATAGAGACACATCTGGAGGATTCCAGAGCTTCCACCAGTTGCCAAGGGTTATACAGCACCTTTTAAACTCTTCTTGAGAGTCAAGAAGTGGGCATTACTACTATTACTGCTTTAAGATATGAAAAACTTTCAGGAAGAAGCAGTGGAGATATACATGTCTTGGTACAGGAACTGGCTTATGGCATCAAATAAGCAGGATTGGGAGCTTCTTCCAGGATTGTGAGCCTTAGAGGTATTTTCATATACCCAAAAGACTACAAATAAACAAAATAAGATGAAAATATAAAGAAAATAAATTTATGTATATTATCAAAATTAAAATTAAAGTATAAATACAAATTTATATACAAAAATAAAAATTTAATTCTAATTTAAAATAAAAATTACATTAAATTTTAAAATTATGAAAATGCATTTTTACTTGAAAAAATTAATTAAAAATGAATTTTTAATAAAATTAATGAAAAAAAATATTTTTGGTAAAAAGTTACATAAAATATAGCATAACTTTTTTCCCAAAAAATAAACATAAGAAAATTACTTCACCATTGGATTATTCATAAAAAATAGGGTGGGGTCACCTCTGGGTAAAATTTCTGTAACTCAACTCTAAATAAGCTTAAATTAAGTTTTTAGTATTTTCTGTACAAAAGTTGAAACTCCTCAAAGCCTTAATTTAATTCACACCTCATCTGGTGTTAACCATCAAATTTTGTGTTAAAATTGAGGTGTTTTGTGTAGTTTAGAAGTCATGAGGAGTTGAAGTATTTTCAATTGAAATGTCAAAATGTGTGCAGTTATCACATAAGTGAGCTGTAATTTAAGTATGAGGTATCAATTATTACAGTTGTGTACTGTAAAATTTCAATTGAATTGCATGTGTAAATTAAAACTGTATTACATGACGAGGAATTAAAGAAAAAATATATTGGAAAGATTAAATCTGGGGGGAAAAGAAACTCTAGCTCTAAGGGGGAGCCAGACCCCCAAAGTCCTTTCTGACAGGCATGGGATGTCAAAATCCACGCACTTGTTCATCACTTTTGGCCGGTAATTGAGTCACAGGGTCTGTGTCTCAATTGATGATGAGGTTTTGATACCATTTAGGGCAGTTTTAACTGTTGCCAAGAGGGTACAACTACCCTTAAGTTGAAACAATGTTAGTAAAAACAGTTTTAACTGATTTCTACGCCTCTTACACACATTCTGACGTGTTTTGAAGGCTCTAGACCAGGTATTGCTATAGTAATGACTGATTTAAGGATCTAAAATTGCTAAAAATGGCTTAAACCAGGGTTCAATGATTCCATAATTGGCTTTTCTGTTGTCAGACTGTTTTTCATGACTGAAAAGAGTAAATTTTACTTTTGGAGTAAGAAAATTGATGGCTATAAAAGAATGTCTTCTTTGCCCCACTTTTCTCTTCCTGTTAGAATCTTTTCCTTTTATAATTAGTTTGAACACTGTTAAGCCAATCAATGAAAGATTCCAACCACCCTTTTTATATCATTTCAAACCTTTTAACCACGTGAAAAACTCATTATAACCTTTTTTTTGTAACTCTTATAATCATTTTTACCCCTTGAACCACACCATAAGTTAATTAAAGCATCTTTCATCACTGTTAGCTTTGTCACTTTGTTTCCAAATTCACTCTGGTCACTTTTGGGTGTGTTTTCTCTTTAAATACCTTTTTAAAGACTTTGTTCTTTAATTAATTGCTTGAAGTTTTTTTCTCAATTAATTCAAATTGAAATTTCTTTTGGAGCCTTTAATATCTCTTGTAGAGTATTTTTGGATAAATCTTTATTGTTGGTAGAACAATAAATCTTTATAGTATTATTATTTTATACTTATAAAGTTGAAAAAAAATAAAATTGACATTTTTTCTTTTAAAAATACTATTTCATACTATTTTTAATTATTTTTTACCTTATACAAGCTTTGAGGACAGGAAAAGTACTTGATTTTTATTCAAAGTTTCATATTCACACCTTACAAGGCTTGTGTGTAAGTTTCTTCTATGAAGCTCTTGACAATAGTACTATAGCTTTCCTCAGTAGTAAATATAATATAATCAAATATTATAGCCACAAATTAATCTAATTATTAAGAATAATTATATAAGAAAAGGACTTAACTTTTATTAAGTAATTGGATAATAAAAAAATATTAAGAATTATAATAAATAATAATTATTCTATTATTATTATGGTCACTGACAGCCATGTTAATGAGAACTATAAAAGCTCCTAATGAGACAATTATATTCGAAGGATAATAGCATTTCTCCACTTCTGAATAATATAAATATTTTTTGCAAAAGAAATATCACACACATTGTGCAGAGATGAATTTTATAGAGAAATTATATATAAAAAACAGATTCTAGATGAAAAAGATATAGAAATTCAGAGAAGACTTACTTATAATACTTACTTAATAAAATGGGTAAAGACACAGGTATAGTATTAAGTAATTTTTATAGGTTAAAAGGACACCAAAAGTCAATATTTTGAAGTATATAAACAGCTTTTTCATGATAAGATAATATTTAAGGGTTTTGGAGGAATTTGTGGATTTTAAAAAGATATTTAAGACAATAATCTTAGAATATAAAATGTATTATTAGTGATTACAACAATAATCTGAGTAATATGATTTCAATTCTCTAATTTAATATTTATAAAGAGGGAAATACTTAAGAATTACATTTAATAAAACTTTACCTGTTTGAATGTCTGATATGGTTGAATTATCATGATAATGATGGACAAAAACGCTGATGTGAAGCCTCTTTTTATGCCTTCAGAGAAGCTCTCATGATTCATAATTGATATAGATTCCATTCTCAGGTCAAAACTGAATACCCATTCTTGAAAATAAGGTCCTTAGCTTAAGGTAACTTATTTTTCATTCCATTTTGAAATTTCTGGTGTTATTCTTAACTCACAGTAATTTTAAGCCTCTTTTGGGTTAATTATTTTGATTTTAAATATAAAATAATTTTATTTATATTGGAGTTCATCTCATGAATAACTTGAAAATGAAGTTTCCAGTGAAAATATCTTGAAATTTTTTTTGAATCATTTTTAAAGAAATCTCAATTTTCCTTAAGAATGATGAAAAAAGTTAATTTCAAGGCCATTTAACAATTAAGATTTTTTAAAAAGATAAATAAACTTTAATTTATACACATTTAACATGTAACTGTAACATTTGTGAAATTCTCAAGCAAATCCATTAAGAATTGGAGTTTTAATGCATTTTTGAAGTTAATGCCATTTTTCCACTTAAAATAGCAATAAACACCAAAAATTAACTTTTTATAAGTTTTTAACACTTATATATTTGAAGTTTAAGCCTATTTAAGCTCTCAAAGTTCTTAAATTCTTGATTACAAGTCTGCATATGGGGATTTACCCTTTGGCAGACTGTAATTCCTGTCCAAATTGAAATAAAACCATTTTAAACTTCATTTTTCAATCAAAGTCTAATCTTAAAGTTTGAATAAGGTTTATAATCCTCAGTAACAGGTGGAAAACTGTGAACCTTTGAGATATGACCACATACCCAAAAAGGTCACAAGTAATATTTAATATAATTATAAGTACTTTTAAAAATACAAAAATACCGTAAATTGGCATAAAACTTGGTTTAACTTAAAAACCAATGAATAAACATGTGAAATAAATTACACCATTGGATTCCCCATGGTAAAATACACATATACAATTTTTATGGCATATCTGTAAAGTCAATATTTAATAAGTTATAAGTAATAATACCTTATAAAATACGCAGATCCTTATTTATTTCAAACTCCAATGAGACAACATGTAAAAAAAAGGTACCAGTTGATTCTCCATAAAAATCCACATATAAAACAATTAAGAAGCTAAGCTTCAAAATCAATACTTAAGGAATTAACCTGAATATATTCACTTTTTTGGTCAACGCATATATTCAAGGATTTTAGCTAATATCTCTTGAGTTATGCATGATAGAGTGAATAACCAAAAAAAAGGTCCTCACGTAATTACTGTAGGAATACAGAATTGAAGTTTATTTCACAAGTTATAAATAAGGTTAAAACCTGTAAGGAATTATTGATTAAAATCAACAGAGCTGTTGACCACTTTGTTGTGAAAGTGGTCCAAACTTAGAAAAAAGTGGACAGTTGGATTCTACTAGTTCATTTGTGAAGAATAATGTATTTTTTATTATAATATTTAAGGTATAACCCCTTGAAATCATAGTTTGAAGTTTAAAATATTAAATTTCAACAGAAAAGATGAGTTACAAGAAAAATCATAAAAAATAGAGTTTTGATGATGTAATGAAATGCTCTTGGAAGCATAATGGGTTATGCCAAGCTATTAGAATTCACTCTCTGAATGGCTTTAGCGTGTAAATCTCAAAAGTTATTAAGGATCAAAGTTTGAGCTTAATTTGATCACTTATGATCACTCACTGTAGCCTTAAATTAAGTTTAAAAGTCATATGAGTGATACAATTGGTGAATACTATTAGTTTATGATTAAAACTAATAAAATACACAAATTTTTGGGGTTCTTCCAAGCCTTTGACGTCAGCAAACTTAGAGTTATAGTGATAACTCTAAATAATGGCGTAATAATGATGTAATATGGTTTGATCATGATGTAATCATCACCCAACCTTAAAATATTGATCAATCCCAGTGGATATGATCAGTACACGTCTAGAAGCCTGTTGGACTCTAGGAGGGAGGTATTTACTATAAATAGAACTCTTTTTACTCTGTTTTCCCCTCAGGCGCATCAAAAATGTTAAATCAATACAATAAAAAGGTAATTTCTTTATTCTTTATATATAAAACTTTTATATTATCAAAGACCAAAGATCATCTTATCATAATCATCAATTTTGACGTGATTAAATCATTTATTTAATTGTTTTTGTTAAAAATCTCTCAAAAATCTCATTTCCATGTAAAAATCAAGAATATTTGTAATTTTCTCTATTTTTATTGTAAATACAATTTGGATAAGTTGTATTTACATTATTTGGTGTAAAATATCTCAAAATTATTCTATCAAGTATTAAAAGTAGGTTATTTTATCTTATTATAATAATTTTCTCTCTATTATTCTTTTAATAATTCTTTAATTAATATAAATAGTATTTATATTAATCTATAACTTTAATATTGGTAATATTATTGTTATTAATTGTTTTTTATTAATGAAAAACAAAATTTATGCCTTTATTATTTGTTTGTAAAAATAATAAAATGCCTTTGAATATATTAATTATTTTATATTAATACATTTATTTTATTATATTATCATATTTTATTAATAATATAATTATTTTTACGCCATAATTATAATAATTCTTTATTATTATAATTATTTCTATCTTATTTATTTCATTTATAAGGACATTCATAGTACAATAAGTAAAATATTAGTAATTTTTACTTATTTTTTCATAGTCAAACCTTACAACAACCTTACTTGAGTCCTTGCAGATACCAAAAGTTGGGTACCCTATCTCTATTTGGCTTTTTTTCTTTGTCCCACCTTTCTACATGTATTTTGCCCTTTCATTCATTTAAAGCAATACTATGGCCTTAAACAAATTTCAATTGAGCCCACACAGGATTTACATTCTGTATGTCAAATCCTTATCTGGTTCAATAAATACACACAACACCTCAATTTTAACTGTTGAGCTTGCATGAACCTTATACAGCTTTAAATTTAACCTTATTTAAGCTTAAATCAAACAATTTTTAGAAAACTTTGAAATTGTGCAATTTTACTGTGAGACTCTTAAATCTATCAATAACATAAAAAATAGCCATTTTTGGGTATCACAACCTAGGTTATTTTTGGTGTAGAAGCCAAAAAATGACATAATATTTATAACTTTGTTTATAAAAAAGAAAGCTGCACTTATTTTTTGTTTTTTATTTGAAATCCACTTGATAAGTCTGCTCAATACTAAATCAACTGTATCAAAAAGTCCCTTGTTGACTTGTGGGTATGTTGTACATACCTCACAGACTCACATTGTGGATAGGGACAAGGAGCTACTACCTCAAAGTAAAGGAATTCTTGGGTCAATAGAAGACACAAGAGCTTCTGAAAGTTTTGAAACCAATTTCTTGAAAAGGACAAGTCCAAAATATAAAAGCTTGGTTGAAAACCCAAATCATGTTATCAGTTAATCAGAGGAAGGAGTTGGCCCAAAAGAATTACAACATTTCTGCGGAAGATCCAAAGCCTCCACAAGTGCCAAACAAAGACAAGAAAGCCCCAAAGACCAACTGTAATGTAAATCAAAATGGAAAGGGAAAGGGAAAATACAAATGGAACAAAACTTACCCTCAGAGCTACAGAATTTCAAAGAAAGAAAGAACATCCATTGACAATGTGTTGAATATGGCAAGGACTTTTATGGAATTCAAAAAAAAGAAGGACAAAGAATGAATCAATACTTCCCAATGAAATGTATTTTGGAAATATTGTATATTATTTTGAAATTTATCATAAAAAGAGTTTAACAAAGCTTAAACATTTTTAATATATCCAACAAAATTTGGGTAGAAAGGTTTTGCAAGTGAAAGAGTGAAAAATACCATGATGGGTCTATAAAATAAAATGAAAGACAATATTCTTTCTTTTACACATATTTGTGAGAGGATAGGATACAAATTTAAATTTCTTAATTTGACATATGATAATTCTATTTCTTTGATCACTTGACAATTAAACAGATTAAATATACAAGTCCAGAGCTTGGAATATTTAAGTTGTCCCATTGCATCTATTTTCAAGTAACAATTGGAAAAAGTTATTAATAAAGACTTTCATTTAAAGAAGATATTAAGTCAAGTATTAACATAATCTAATTAGATAATTAGTTACCAAGACAGGCTAAACCAATTCTAGAAATAAATGTGTTTAACTTGAATACTAATTATTTACACCATATTAAAATTTCAAGTAATGCAGAGGTTGAAACTGCCTTTGACTTTAAGTACATTTGAAGATTGGATGAATGGCCTAAATTCAGTGATGAAGGGGAATATAAACATATTTGAATTATGAAAACCAGTGATATGTTCAAAAAAGACTTTATCATACTAGATGAATACATAAGTTCCATATTACACTCATTTTTTACCAAATCAGCAAAGAAAGGGTATGATTAAATGAGACAAGGCCATGCTAAACACTCCCGGCCTTGGTTGAAAGGGAAGATTATTTCAAAATGGCCTAATGTCTCTTGGAGATTTATGATAGAAAATTTATTTGAAGAAGCAATTTTTTATATTGAGATGGACAGGCCTATGTTCTGTTTACTTGAGAAGCAAAACAGATCAACTTCCCTACATTCTGATATGTCTGAAACAATGTTACATAAAAGGATATCAAGAAAGTTTGGTGGTGACCTAGAGAATTCCATAAGAAGCAGATGTGTTGAGCCTTTCTTCACAGAATATTATATCAATTCCATGGAAGAAATCACTATGAGAACAAAATTTGGTAGAAATTGGTATGAACCCCCAATATACAATTAGACTAGTGGGAAACCAATTTCTAGAAAAGGGCCAAATAAAACATAACACAGAGCTCCTTTGAAATGTCATAGCTGTGGAAGTAAATCTCATTTTGCCAAGGAAAGCAATGAAGCTACTGTACAAGAAAGTGATTTGGGACCTTCTGAAGAAAAAGAGTTACCAGATGAACTTAGTATATAAATAATTGATGTGTCCTTTGAGCTCACAGAGGTGCATACTCACTTTCCACAATATAGTGAAGAATGTATGTATCTCATACATGTGCAAGATGCCAAAATGCAGAAATCCAAACCTTCCAGAGGCAAAGGCTGTACAGATTAATCATCTTGTATTACTAATATTGTGATAAACAAAAAAATATAATATTCATCTTGACTCAGGTGCTTTCTGCACTTGTTTTGGTAAAATTTATACTAATTGATGGGAGAAATTGATGCCAATGGAAGGTCTAAAATTCAGTTTTTCTAGCCTAGATTTGCATAATTTGGGAATTTTTGAAGCAGAAATGGTATTTCTTCATCCTTCTGGAAGTATTGGACTGAGAGTTAAATTTGTTGTTATAAACAATTGTACCTCAAAAGAATTCATACTTAGATATGATTATAGTAATATATATGGTATTTATATTAATAAGCATAAAGAAAGATATTTCACAATGGGCAAGAATAAAGGAGAAAAACTTGCTTTTCCTCTAGAAAAGAAAGAAATAACTGTCATAAGACAGGTGAAATATTTCAAAAAGGAGAAAATTGTGATTGATAAATTAATTGAAGCATAAATTAGTCCTTAATTAACATAAAAAATGAAAGAAGACCTTATTTAAATTCCATTTAAATATAGTGAACCCTTTTCTTCTAATAATGAACCACTAGGGGCTATTAAAGGCCAAGAAGTGTAAATTATTCTTAATTTGAAAAGACCTTATCTTCTACTACTAATGATATCAGCTTGACCAGCTATCCCTAGAGTTAGAAAATAATTAGATTCTTATATAAATGAACTAATTGAACTTGTATTTCTCAGAAATCTGGACATAATGAGGAATTAGAGGTCAAAGCCCCTGTAATAATCACTTGGCATAATGATAAATCAAGGATGGTCGGTGATTTTAGAGCATTTAGTACCTATACCATTTCAGAAAGGTATCAAATTCCTATAATCTATGAGACTTTGAATTAATTATCCAAAGAAAGATTTATCAATTCTATGGATGCACTTAAATGTTTCCATAAGAAGGGTTTTACACTCAATGCTAGGAAATAACTGAGAATAATTTCCAATTGTGGTATTTCCAAATATTTTAGGATTTCTTTTGGAATTGAAAATTCACTTTCCCATTATCAAAAAATGATGAATAACATTTTACCACATGAATTATCAAAGGGATGGTTAATCATAGCTATTTATGACATTATCATTTTTTCAGAAAAATGGAAATTTTATTTAGAGAGAATTTCATTAATACTTAGGAAGATTCTTCAAGTGAACATGAAAATATCTCTTAAGGAATGTAATTTTGGGTTTAATGAGTCAAAATCTCTGGGACATATAGCTTCAGTACTAAGCCTGGGTGTTGATAAAAAAAGTCGCTGCAGTATTACTGAAATAAATTCCCCAGAGCAGAAAAGAACTTAGGGTTTGCTAGTTATTACAGGAAACACCTTGAATATTTTGCAATTCAGGCCAGATCATTGCACAAAATTTGTGATCAACAAGCTTTCTTTTAAATTACAAAAAAAAGGATTTAGGCATATGAAAAGATTGAGTATGCCTTAAATAATTCACCACTATTATTGATTCCAGACTGGAAACTTCCTTTCAAGATATATATTGATACATGTGGTGAAGGTTTAGGTGAAGATCTTTATCAAGTTCAAATTTTCAATGACAAGCCTTATGAAGGTCCAGTTTGTTTTATCTCAAGGAAACTAAAATCTACTAACACCAAATATTGAACAAGCCAAAGTGAGTACCTTTGGCTTTTATGGGCTCTGAAAAAGCTTTCTTATATAAAAAATAACAACACAAAATAACAAAAATTAACAAAAATAACAAAAAATCACAAAAAATCACAAAAAAATCACAAAAATAACAAAAAAATAACAAAAAAATACCAAAAAATAACAAAAAATACCAAAAAATAACAAAAAAATAACAAAAAAATACCAAAAAAATAACAAAAAACTAACAAAGAAATAACAAAGAAGAAGTATAGCTTCATTTTTGATAAACAATGTTATAAATATGATATCATTCTTGAATTTTATAAAAAAATAACCTAGGTTAGACCCATGGGATGTTATACCAAAAGATGACTACTTTAGAATTTATCAGAATATTTTAGAATCTCACAGTACAATTGCACCATTTAAAAATTCTTACTAAAAATTTTGAATTGTTAAATTTTAAGTCAAACTTAAAGCTGTATAAAGTTTATGTAAAATTTAAAAAATTGAGTTATAATTGAGATTTTGTGTTTAGTTACTGCATTGGCTAAATATTTTCCATAAAGGATTTGAATCTTGTGTGGGATCAATTGGAATTGATTCAAAGCCATGGTATTTCTTTGAATAAATAAAAAGGCAAAATATACACTGTGGTATTCCATATCTTTTCTACAAAGCTCAAGTTCACTTTGGTGAAATAATAAAATTACTCCATAGTGATAATTTGTATAAAATACTATATCAAGATAAATGATAATAAAAAGCAAAATTAATAATACCAAAACTACTAATTTCAAAATATTATAGCTAAATATTAACAGCTCTCAATTACTTCACCATTAGATTCTCCATAAACCTTAAGCTAGGGCTATATATTGGCTCAAAGACATAGGACCAAAATTGAGGAAGATATCATGGATTTAGTTAAAAAACAGAGATATACTACAAGGGATACTTTCTAAAGTGACAATAAGAATATTTTTATAGTATTCATATGAGAAATTCATATTTATTCAACTTAAAATAATTCCAAGAACAAGTTCATACCAATATATAGGCTCAAAGTAATACTTACCCCTCATTCATATTTCCTTGCGCACCATATATCTGAAATAATTATGGACTTATATTTACCTGAAATTATGAATATGGAAAGACATACCTCTACAAAAAGGACCAAAAGTCATTAAATAATTACATACCTTAACCATAGTGCATATTGAACTTTGCCAATGACTTTTCAGAACCACTAATCATCCTTAAGTCACCAACTAGGAATCCTATTGGTCATGATTGGGAAAAGATTTAAAGTGAATACTCAAAATTACCAAATGAAGTGATAGATCAAGATGCTTGGTCAGAGAAATTAATTGACATGAGGGCTCAATCTGATTGGTCAGAAAACATCACACCAAAAATCACTCACTAGCTAAAATGACTCAAAATTGGAAAAATTCTAACTCCTTTGTTTTTGGAAGGTGCTGTGGAGGCCTCATAAGGTATAAATAGAGCTCCTTTCTAAACTCCCCCCCCATGCTTCTAATGAATACAATAATATTGAGTATCAATCCATCCCTTCTATAGTAGGATAATCTAGCATTATACTGAACATATTAGTAGCAAAGCTCAGTATGCTATAGTATTATATCTTATTGATTAATGAAATATATTTATAATATTAATGAAACATTTTAATATCATTTCATAGTTTTACCATTATATTATTAGTGTTGAAGTAGTGTTTGAAGATATTATCATTTGTGGCCTTATCATATTTATCAATAACCTTTATTTATGACAGGTATATATAATAACCCTTATAGATATATTGGGTTATATTAATATTAGTCCTAAAAGCTCTATATTTCTCTTATATTATCTATATCTTACCCTAATATTAACTAGAACCACCCTTAGAAAATTATCTTACCTTTAAAGGCTTATATTTACTGTGATAGCATTTTTGATTCAAGTTGAAAGTATTAACTATCTATCAAGAGTATTCTTAATAAAAATAGTGATCTTGAGAAAAATATTCCTTAAATATCTCAAGTATTGAGAGAAGGAATCCTATAAAAATTAATTAAGAATAGCTATATAATAAATCAAAATAATTTAAGCAAACCTCAATTATTAAACAAATATTCTTTATTACCAGTATCATCATAGTGATCTTTTATTGAAATACAGATAGATAATTCTGAATAAAGTTCTTTAATTTAAAATCCACAAAACTAAATAATTTATTTGTGATCTCATCAAGAGCATCTCTTTTTCATTATAGCTAGAAGGGCAGATAATAACCCTTAGCATCCATGGTTATTGGCTAATTATGAAATTCAAAACAGACTCACCAATAATTTCTGCCTCAAAGTACTCCCTATGATTAATGCCACAATAATTGGAGTTCCCATACTGCAAAAACATGGGACAAAAGAAAGCTGGAAAAAGGTGCCAAATTACCCATTGTTTGGGATCTGCAGGTGCCCAAATAAGGCTGTCCGCCTGTATTGGATAATTTCCAACCATAATTGAACTTCAGTATTAGATTTTGATTGAATATTCAGTTTTGAAATGGTTTATCCCTATTTGTACACAAATTACACGCTTCCAAAGGGTAAATCCCCATATGAAGACTTGTAATCAAGGTTTTATGAGCTGTCAAAGCTTAATTAAGCTTAAAAAAACTTAGACTTTGGAGTTATAAGTATTTGAACTTAATCAAAAGTTGAGTTTTAATGTGTATTGCTATCTTATGTGGAGAAATAGAGATTGCCTCAAAAATTCATCAAAAATTCAATTCTTAATGAATTTTATTGAACAATTCACACAGCTTAAAATCCAATAAGTATATATATCAAATTTTAGGTATCTTTTTTAAACAAAAGTCCTTGATAATTAACCTTGAAATTAGTGTTTTTAATTATTATTGAATAAATTAAGATTTCTTGAAAAATTAATTAAAAATACATTCCATGATATTTTAACTTGGAAAACTTTATTTGAGAGTTTCTTATGTGATTAACTTTACTATTAATGAATTTCTTTTATATCTAGACTTGAAATAATCAACCCAAAAGAGGATTGAAGTCACTTTCATTTGAAAATAACACTGTTTACTTTTAATTGAAATTCAAAATGAGTTATATTAAGCTAGGGACCTTATTTCTAGGAATGGCTTTTTCAGTTTTGATCTGAGGACCCTTTATATCAACTATTTATCATGAGAGCTGTTTTGAAGGCATAAAAGTAGTCTTTTGGTCACTGTTTTCATTAAAACCAATCCTCATTTAATCAATCAGACATTTTAAATGGGTAATATTTCATTTCATATGGAATTCTATATTCTTGAAGTAATTCTCAAGTTATTTAATTCTTTATTAATTTTCAATAAATAATTGAAAATTATAATAGCTACTTGCAGTTAAGAATAACACTCTTAACTTTAAATAAAAATGAAAAAAAAGTTATCTTAAGTATAGAACCTTATGTTTAGGCATGGATTTTCAGTTTGTATCTGAGAAAACCCTCTATATCCATTATTAATCATGAGAAAATCTCTGAAGGCATAGAATAGGCCTCAAATTAACTGCTTTTATCCATCACATTCATCATTAAATCAATCAAACATTTTAAACAGGTAATATCTCATCATATATAAGATCTTACATTATGAAAGTAATTCTCAAGTTATTTTATTCTTTATTGATTGTGAAGAAAGAATTTGAGGGTTATAAATTGGATTATATTTTTGCAGTCACCAATAATTGATTTTATCTTATAAGATTCTTTTTTGAATATCTTTTAGCTCCAAAAATTCCTCTAAAAACTGTTAAATCTTATTTAATTCTCAAAAAGCTGTTTTATTCCTTCAAAATATTGATCCTTTGCATTTTCTATCTCATAAACATTATTTGATACTATAAAAGTTGTTTTTTGACTTATTGTATTAAGTCTATATTATAAGTAAGTTTTCTCTTAATTTATATATCTTACTATTAGTTTCTTTTATATACAATTTCTTCATAGAAATTAACTATGCACATTGTGTGTTATAATTTCTTTTATAGCTAATATTCTTATTAGTTATAACTGGTTAAATATTATTATATTCCACATATGATTGTTTCAGTGAGAGCTTTCATATTTCTTATTATCATAGCTGTCAGTGACTATAATAATAATAGAAAAATTATAATTTATTATAATTGTTAATGATTTCTTTATTATTGAATTATTTGATCATAATCAATACTTCTTTTTTGTAAAATTATTTTTGATAATTATATTGATTTTTAGCTATAATAAATCATTTATTATACTTTATACTGAGGACAGTCATAGTAGTCTTGATATTTGTTACTATTATCACAAGTTTCATAGACAAACACTACATCTTTCCAGCGCAAACTCAAAAACATGTAATAAATGGAAATTATAAGAGATTCAACATCAAAATGAATCCTAAACCTTAATTTCCCCATCTAATGTATTTCACCAAAACCACAGTTTAGAATGAAAGGTAATTAAAACATCCATTTGAGAAAATATAAAATTATCAATATTTCTAGCAAGAAAAAAGGAGCAGTAATTCGAAAAAATTATTCCAAAGAAAAAATTATCCCTAGTCATATTCTGAAGCAACTTTTCAGCTCAAATATCTTGAAATATTATTAGCAGAATAAGAGAACAAGGTATTTATTTATGTAAGGTGTGGATCTCAAACTTTGATTGAAAATCAAATACTTTTCCTGTCCTCAAAATTCGTAAAAGGTAACAATTTGATTAAAAATAGTATGAAATAGTATTTTTATGAGAACACATGCCGGATTTGTTGCTTTTAACTTTATAAGTATAAAATAATAATATTATAAAGATTTATTGTTTTACCAACAATAAAATGTTATCCAAAAATACTTTACAAGAGATATTTAAGGCTACAAAAGAAATTTCTTAAATAGCAATTTCAAATGGAATTAGTTGCACAAAGAACTGCAAGAAATTAATTAAAGAACAAAGCTCTTAAAAAGATTATTAAAGAGAAAACACACCCAAAAGTGACCAGAGTGAATTTGGAAACAAAGTGACAAAGTTTACAGTGATAAAAGATGCTTTAATTCACTTATGGGGTGGTTCAGGCGTAAAAAGGATTATAAGAGTAATAAAAAGTTATTATAATGATTTTTTAACATGGTTAAAAGGTTTAAAATGATTAAAAAAAGTGGTTAGAATCTTTTATTGATTGGTTTAACAGTGCTTAAACCAATTATATAAGGGAAAGATTCTAACATTAAGAGAAAATTGGGGCAAAGAAGACATTATTTTATAGCCATCAAATTTCTCACTCTAAATTCAAAGCTTACTCTTTTCAGTTGTGGAAAACACTCTGACAACATAAAAGCCAATTATGGCATCATTGAACCCTGGTTTTAGCCATTTTGGACCCTTAAATCAGCCATTACTACAGTAATACCTGGTCTAGAGCCTTCAAAACATGTCATGATGTTTTTAAGAGACATAGAATCCAGTTGAAACTGTTTTTACTAAGGTTTTTTTAACTTGAGGGAAGTTTTACCCTCTTGGCAACAGTTAAAACTTCCCTGGTTGGTGTCAAAACCTCATCATCAATTGAGTCACAGACCCTGTGACTCAATTACAGGCCAAAAGTGATGAATTTTTGCATGGATTTTGATATCTCATGCCTGTCAGCAAGGAATTTGGGGGTCTGGCTACCCCTTAGAGCTAGAGTTCCTTCCCCCCCCCAAATTAATCTTTCCTATTCATTTTGCCTTTAAGTCCTCATCATGTCTTCTACTTGTAATTAACATATGTAAATCAATTGAGTTTTACAGCACACTTACTGTAATAATTGACATCTCATATGTTAATTACAGTTCACATATGTAATACACATGCACATTTTTACATTTCAATTGAAAATACTTCAGTTCCTCATAACTTCTAAACTACACACAACACCTCAATTTTAACACGAAAATTGATGGTTAACACCACATGCAATGTGAATTAAATTAAGGTTTTGAGTATTTTCAACTTTTGTACAGAAAATACTAAAAACTTAATTTAAGCTTATTTAGAGGTGAGTTACAGAAATTTTACCCAGAGGTGACCCCATCTTATGTTGTATGAGGAGTCCAATGGTAAAAAAATTTTCATAAGTTTATTTGTAGAAGAAAAGGAAAAATAATTTTTATTTAACTTTTTTCCAAACATATTTTGATTTTGGTATTTTTGTTGAAAATTCATTTTTACTTAATTTTTTCAAGAAAAAATGTGTTTTCACAAGTTTAAAATTCAAAGTAATTTTATCTTTAAAGTATGATTAAGATTTTTTTTTATATATAAATTTATATTTATATTTTTTTTATTCTGATAAAATAAATAAATTCCCTTTATTTATATTTGTATCTTATTTTATTATTTGTGGTCTTTTGGGTATATGAAAATACCTCTAAGGCCCACAATTCACATATAGTAGAGACCTTGTACCTACCAAAAAACCTTTTTTTACTGGTTGCCAAGGTATTACCCTCAATATTCATAATTTCTATTACAATATCTCAAGCCACAGTAGTTATAATCTCCCAAATTCCAGTGATTTCTGAAAAAGAATTTTTGTAATGTTTTCAAAAATCAAGAATATTTTGGAATGCCTCAAAGTATTCAGTGATATATATACATTAATAATGTATAATATTACTCAAAATATTTATTCAATGAGTATTACAAACATAACCCACAGTTGAAACATGAAATATACACAGAAATTTCCAAAAATCAGATAATTGGTAGCAAACTACTCAAAATATAAAAGCTACAGGAAAACCCCAACTTACACAAAACAGAATTTATTATTGGTAATATTATGTCCACTATAGCTCAGCCACAAGCCCTCAAACCCCTGGATATAGGTTCAGTTTAAAATGATTCCACATAAAGTGATAATATCATCAAAATTTGTACAAGCTTGAGCATACATATTCTCGATAAGGCTTTACAGCCTTCTTCAAGAACTATAGTATTAAAATTACATGTTACCCTCAGCCTATAAGAGACTTTAGAAAGCTACATGGCCCAATATACACCTTAATTTGATTAATTAGTTAAATAAAATATAAAAATATACATCCTCACCACATATAATGTGACAAACAAACTCTATGCACAGGAAAATACCCACCAAAAATCAAAGTCACATGAGAACCTTCAATGAACTCCCCACAAAATCCATAGTTACCTGAGACCATCCAGAAAAATACTCACTAAGAATTACCTTTCAATTCTTTGAAAGATTACTAGATCAATGAAGTATCTCCGCTAAATGACTTGTACTAATTAAATTAAAACTAGTAAAATCATATCAAGTAAAAATTGAGTCTCACAAGCGTTAAAAGGAAAGCTATAATGAACAAATGTATACCTCATTCAGCAGAAATAGAGCCTCCATCCCCCCCAAATTATTATTCTCTTCCCTAATAAAGCTAGCTATATACAAATAAGGTTATCAATTAATCAACCCTAGCATAAAAATTAAAATATTTATCCTCAAATATTCTAAGCTCCATATAATCTATTAGTTTATTCATAATCTACAGAAGCTAGAATAAGGCATTATAAAGATATAGACCACAAACCTAACATAGAATTATTTAACATCAATATTGGTTGAATGAAGGTCTAAATGAAATTATCAATATATCCTTAATTCACAAACAGTAATGTTATATTATTGATAACATTGTTAAAAATGGATAATTCTCCAATATCAGTAGCTCAAAATATGATTTTTTATAATACTATTGAGATTATTTCCACCCTCTATCATTTTTATATCAACACTAAATATTATATTTTCTTACTTGTATTATCATTAAACATCACCACATAGATAGTACTTATTATTGATTATCAACAAAACCTGACGTTTGACAGTAATACAAACACCATATCCCATTCAAAATAATCTCAAAAAATCACACTACAAATAAAAGCTTCAAATATAGAGGAGCTCCAGCTCCATTCAACCCCATTTTTTCATCTTTCTATCAGATATTCTTTATACCTATTCTACTTAAATATTTACTCAGTAATAAAAGCTTATTATTTTTTCATCACCGTCAAGAACAATTCATCAACTATCCTAAAGAATTTAATTTATCCTTTTTTCACCAAAATTATTGGTACTAATCATCAATTAGACCTTATGGGGACTTTTCAAGTACTCTTCTCTAGTTTCAGATCCACTATCTTTAGCTATTCTTTATTCGCAATCTTATAAAGAGGAATTATTTTGGTAAGCTCAGAGGGGAATATAGAAAACCATTAGCCTTCTTTTTTATAAGATCATTTCAAAAACCCAAAACTAATTAGCTATTAGTTCCTCCTCAAGGATTGAATTACAAGAGTCCGCACATTAAAGAGATCTACAGCAGTTTTTTAGATTCTAAAAAACAATGAGTATTTTGATAAATTAATAATCTAGTTCCTTGAAATCCAAAAATACCAAAAGTAACTTTATGTTTTATTTTATGTATGAAGAGCTGGTGAGTAGATAATTTTAGCTATAAAGGCTATAATAACTTAAACAATTTGCTTACTTATACATAAATTCTTTAGATAATATTACAGAAAAACATATTTTGATTAAAGTTAAATTTAATATTCAATTATGATATTTCATTTCCCTTGAAGCTTTAATAGGGAAATTTCTGAATAATATTCATACTTTCTAAATTGAGGCAAGAGAAAAATGACTTAACTATGGATCCTTATGTTTTCTAAGAGCTGATTTATTTTTTGCTTAAAACATAATTTATGGAACAAAAAAATATTAAGCCATTAAAATTTTATCAATCAAACTGTTTGAACCTGAAAAAGATATGGTTTCGATATTTCATTTATGTATAAGAATGAAATTAAGTCTTTCTTATTTGATGGTATGTATTTGACTTTCTGTTCAATATCTGATAGCTATATTAGCCTACCTTTCAGCTAACATTTCACTGAAAATAGTCTATTTGAAATATGATAGAGTGCTCCATTAAAAAAATAACTGATAGAAAGTCGATTACTTTATATCTGAAAAAGTCCTCTTTGCAAGTTAAATAACTAAATTTTCAAAAAATATTCATATTGCATTTCCAAAATTTTGGCTCAAGGCTTAGGTTAAAGAATATATGGAGAATATTTGTGACCTCATGCTATTATTTATTATTTCAATTATATATATCCTTATATCTTAACTGGATAGCCCAAGGTATCGAAGAAATATAAATCAAATTCAGCTAAAATTTTATTTATGTGGCTCTGAGTCAGAATCCAATTGCAATGTAAATACTATTTTTATTGTTTTTTGAGCCTCATAAATTTTTTTTTTAATAAAGTTTTATTGGAATAATTTATTTTTAGATATTACCGATTGCACTTTTCATAAAAGAATTTCCATATATAAGCTATTTCCTCTATTATAGAATATATTTGGATGACTACGGGACCTCAAATGAAAATTTGATCCTCATTTATTGAAACATTAATTAGTAAAAAAGGAATATAATTATTAATTTTTACTTTTATAAGATTAATTCCACTAAGAAGATTATCAATAAGAAAATCTTCTCAAGACTGTAACTTTTATTTTCATTTTATGGAGGATTAATCAATTTTTCGCATAAACCATCCAAATGAAATCCTTAAAGCATCGGAATCTTGATGAGGTTTTTTTTTGAAATTCATTTTTGGCTAACATTAATGATGATTCAGAATAATGAGGGTATACATAATCATATCTTATCATTTCAAATGGTGTAATATTATTTCATTGAATATTGTGCTGTTTTTCATCAAAAATACTGAGTATTCATGGTGAAATTGTCTCAATATTTGTAGTACAAACCTGGCGAAATATGATGCAGTGTTTCAATCTTCATTTTTTACTTTCCTTCGTTGAGCCATAAAATTCAATTCTTTCATTTGGGGTTATTTATTTTTGCCTTCTAACAGGCCACATTTGGAAAGAAAAGATTTTTTGTTTATTTTTACTCACTTTGAGGCTTTCTTATATTTGAATGAGGTAATAAGTCAGAAATGGAAATTAATGTCATATCAGGTGAAAATACTAGGCTTAATTTGAAAGAAATATTATTCAATTTATCATCATTTTTGGTAAATGACAACTTAGAATCCCAGGATTGATATTCTATCGAGTTGAGTGGTTTTGATTTTGAAAATTATGTTTGGCTACTTTAGTTCGGGGAACATCAGATAACTCAGATTATAATTTATGATTTCCACATTTATTTACACAAGTCATTTAATTGGATATAGTGGGTGATAAATTTTTATCTAAGATTATAAGATAAAAATTATCATAAGAAAATTATTGAAATATATAAATGAAATAAAATATTTCAAACATAGTATTATATGGTGGGATACACTTTTAAGATGAAACGTTTAGGTATATTACATGATATCAGAGCTTAAAAGGCAAATTATAGGTACAAAATGCTTCTGAGATTTGAAATTCATTTTACTATTCAAAAATATGGTATGAGATTTACTGACATGCACAATTTATTTTTATTTTTGAATAATCATGTAGCCTTTTTTGTGCTTTTTTTCTGGTTATGTCCTTTTTAAATACTTCTTATTTTGGAATTTGCTAGGAGAATCAAACCCAGAGAGAATAAAATGACCTTTTCTTGGATATATTAAAAAAATGAAACAAGAATAATATAAAAATATCTAGTCAGAATGACTCCTAGGCGAAAGGAGACCAAAAGCAAGAAAGAAAATAATTTTCTTTTCTTGGTTATCTATTCAATAAAAAAGATTAATTAAGAAGGCTGAAGAGGGTAAGACACCAAATGGAATTAATAAAAGAATATCTTATTTCAATTAAAATCCCATTGTCTCAAAATTCATTAATACACAAATTGGGATAAAATAAACTTTTAAAGCTTTATTTCTTTGGGCTTCAATCTTTTTAAAATGAAAAAACTGTCAGTCATCACTTTTCAAAAATTTTAATTTGGAATTTTTATTTAATTCTTTTTTATTTTCAATTTTCTCTATATCAAGAATTTTAATTACTCTATATGCTCCTATTTTTTATTTAACCAGACATATCATAATTAATGATCATATTCAAGCCTTTTTCCTGCACTGAAATGAGTTCAAGTGGATTTATCCATATACAAATTCTATAATTGTAAGTATATATCAAAATATATATGGTTAATTGGGGTTTGAAATAAGAAAGGAATAATGCAATATTGTTAAGATAATTTTTTCAACCAATCTGATTTGAAAGGTTTTTTTTTTACAAATTCTTTGAGCTGTCCAGATATGTGTTTTTTCATGTATAGCTTAAAGCTCAGGTGAGTCTTTATAATTATAAAATCACATCCATTTTTTCCCAATTTGTGAGAAAGAATTATGAAGCATTATGCAGTTAATAACCCAATTCACTAATTCTTGAATTTTCTCAGGATTATTCATCTTAAATTGCATCTGCTATAGACTAGACCAATGTTGTGGTATTCCATACCTTTTTCAAGTCCAGTCATGAGCTCACAATTACTCACAGAAAAAGGATTTCAACTCAAAATTACCACCCAAGCTATTTATAGACCCAAATTTTACCCCCAACACAAAATACTATACTATGCACAGACATCAAATATTCTAAATCATAGCTTATGATTCAGTTGAATGAATTATAGGTAGAATCACAAGGTACATACAGCAGTCACTTACAACAAGCATTAGCCCAAATGAGGAATATCACACACTCTAAACAGCCTTTAATAAAGTTAAGAAGGAAACCAGGAAGCTCAAAATACCCAAAGGAAAGGGAAAATCTTTTTATGAAGGAAATTTTAACAGTAACCCTTTCACACAGCCTCTTACAACAGCCCAAGGCCCAGCTACTATGATATTAAATCAAAAATCACTTGATATGAAAATAATCTTCTATGAATCTCAACCTCCTTAAATGAATTCCGTAATATTTTTCCATGAAATGAATCATAAACTCCACCCTTAGCTTAATTAATTTACTATTTCTATTCTTATTTCTGAATAAAAACCACTCTAATAATATTAAAATAATAATGACTTAATAATGAAAAAATATAGTTGATATGTATTTATATGAAATGATAAATGTATAATTTTATTATAAACTATAATTTTTTATAATTATCAATATAGAAATAAGAATAATATAATTATTCTAATATGAGTAATTTCACATAGAAATAGTTATACATAGAAAGTAAAAATGATATCATGTAAATATATTATGAGAATATGATATACTAAAAGGAATAATGAATGATAAGTGCTACCAAGCCTATTTGAATAATAATTCAATTATAATCTGTGGATTTGGTTAAATCTGTCTTTAATAAGAGATAAATTATTGATTTGAAACAATAGGGTTATTTCAAATAGGGGTATCAAAACTACACAACAGAAATAATTCTCTTTCATTTATTCAAAAACCTAACCCCTCTTCTTTACATCTCACTAATCACAAAACACAATAAGAAAATTTAAATAATCTGCTGATATTAGAATTATTTGCTCTCCAAAATTCAAAATCTAAAATCCTTATGAAAAATTCCAAAAGCATAAAATAATTCCAACCTCCACTTCTCAGCTCAAACAACGTGATTAGGAGATCATTACAAATTTTCTTCAACAAAAGTTTAACTATGATGCATGAGTTGGTTCAGATTGTGCTACACATATTTGAAGCCCCAAAGAAGTTAAGCTTCATATTTTTGATATTATACCAAAGCATTCAAAGATAGAATCAAACTTAAAGGGACAGCTCAAAGGGAAAAAAATGAAATAATTTTTCAAAACATAAAAGACAATATATATGAAGGCATAAACCAGAATCAATTCAACTGGATTTGAAATAAATAAAGATGATGAGTCCAAATTACTCTATAGTGTGAGCCTTGAGGTATATTTTCCATATCCAAGTAGGCCACAATCAATATTAAAATGAATCCAGAACTATGAATGACCCATAAGTCATGAATATATCTAAAGTTAATAATTTTTTATTCAAGGAAAGATGAAAAATCTTTTTGTGAGTAAGTAACTCCATAGATTTAAGGCTAGCTTTGGATTCTACAAGAAATTCCACCTAGGGTAGCTCCATAGAGTCAATGATTATAAATTAACTCTATGAGGTGGTAATATGGAAATTACTTAAACACCACATCATCATTACCACTCAAAAGAGCTGTGAAACATTTTGTTTTTCTCAATTTCACACCAAAATAATGGCAATGTGAGAAATCCCATGTTACATATACACTAATATTGGTGTTATACATGTTTGTGGCACTTAAAATAATAGTCTTCTTACATACAGTTTTTGGTACACCCATACTTAATATCAGTCTTTAAGCCTGAATTACTAGTTTTGATGTGAGAATATCTAAGGGGGAGAAAAGACATCAAAGAGAGTCAGGGTACCCAGCTTCTAAGGCCTCTGAGGTTTGGATAGCTTTAAAGCTTGTATCCATGACTTATCATGGCCCAATTAGTACACTAAAGCCTTTTGGGAACTTGGTTACCAAGTTAAAGTCCCATTAAAACATAATAAAATAGAAAATAAGCTGCTATTTTGACATGAAAAGGCACTAATGAGCTACTCTGATTCCTGTAGCCATTTCAATTCTTAATGATTTTCCATGGATGAACCTTGAAATTGTAATTAAGACCCTCTTTTGACTAGTATCACTGCATTGACCTCATGGCAACCAGCTATAACTGTGCTATTTGCAATTGTATGTAGAAATAAGGTAGAAACTTCAAAATTTCATTAAAAATACAATTCTTAATTAATCCTTCTTAAGATTTCAGGACCAATGGAGAATAATATGATCCATAAGGAAGCCAAAAGAAATTATGACTTCATAATTCAAATTAAATTTTTTACTTACAGTCCATTTTTAATGATTCTAAGTGAAACACTGAATCTTCAAAAACTCACAGAAAAAACAACCTATGATAAAATTTCCAATAGCATTGATAACTTTGAGAAATTAATGTTTATTCCTTGATAAAAGAATATTTACAGTTGTTAATCCTTTTTATATTTAACCATGATTGGGTTGGTAGTCACATAAAAGACTCAATTAAGTAATTCTGAGAATCTTACGTGACAACAGATGATACAATCAATAATCCAAGGAGGATAATTTGCTTCTAACTCAACAGTTTTTCAGTTGTCTCAATTTAGTGCCTCTTCGAGCTGTTGTTGACTTGAAAGAGATCTCCTATTGCTGGTATTTTTAAATCATCTAATTATCCAATTATATCTTTAGTACCAACAAGTAAATATTAGTTAATTCTTTTCTTAAATATTTCAAATCTTTCCAAATCAATAATAAAGATTTGAAATCATAGGAATATACTATAATTTTTTTTATTACTGCTATAAATCAAATTTTGATCCTTTAAATCCACAGTTTATCCATCAAATCTCTCTACCAATTCTTTTGAAGGTATTATTGGAGTATTAGTGAGTTTTTTTTATTGATTCTTCAAGTTTTTTCTCTATTATTAGCTTTATTCAAGAATTATGTTGATAATTACTCATGAAAAAGATAATTATATATTAAAATAATTTTATCATTTTAATAATGAAGTTATATTATTAAATACTTCTTGTAGTTGATTCTTGTAGACAATCACTGCTTACTGTTATAATCACTAATAGTGTATAACAAGTAAGAAAAATAATTAAGCAATTAAATATTTGATTGTGGTCATAATAATTCAGTTTTATTATATTTGATAAGAACAGTCATATTACTGTTGATAAATAGTAATATTATCAACAGTTTCATAGAAACATCTTACACTTTTAGATGTAGTAACAGAAGCCTAAGAAAGCCTTGAATTTGGCTTTGTAGAACTTAAAGCATTGGGACATATTGTTTCTGGCTTAAGCTTGGGTATTGACAAAAATAAAGTAGAAGCAGTGGTACAAAAGCCAAGACCCAGAATAAGATTAAATGATGTCTTTTCTTGTATTTTCCAGTTATTACAGGCAACACTTGAAATATTTTGAAATTAAAGCCAATTCACGCTATAGAGTCTGTGATCAATTGAGAGTATTTGAGATGACACAGGAAATAATTAAAGCTTATGAGGAAATAAGGACAGCTCTTAAATAAGCACCTTTACTCCTTATTTCAGATTAGAATATACCTTTTAAATTGTACATTGATGCATGTGGAGATGTATTATGGTCAGCCCTACATCAAGTTCAAATTATTTATGAAAAACCCACATAAGGAACATTTTGTTATATTTCAAGAAAAATCAAACCAACAGAAGTCAGATATGGTGCAAGCCAAATGAAATCCTTGTTTTTGATATAGGCAATTGAGAAATTACACTATTATCTTGATGGCAGTTATTTTGAGGTGTTAGATTACTCAAATGTCCTAAATTCCCTTCTGAACATGAAAGCACCCAACATACACATGTTGAGATGGGAAATATCCATTCAAGAATATAGAGGTAACCTTACTATAGTTCATAAAGACGGTAATATACATGATTATTCTGATGGACTTAGCAGGTGGGAATTAGCCAATACCCCTGATAACCCAGCTTATGTACCCTTGGAAGTAGAACCACATATTCCAAGTGAGGGCATTAACATAACTGATGTTGGAACTGAATTTTTTGAAGAAGTCAAAGAGTATTATAGACAGGACAATAATTTTCATATATTGACATCCTTGCTGGATAAAGACTATAAAGATTCAGCTTTGATCAATTGATGGGATAAAATATGGAAAACTTCCTATTCTGAAGGAAGATTTCACTTTTTTGATGGAATAATCTACCAGAGAACCAAACATTTATGTTTAATGAAATTGTGCAGTATACTTCTTCTTAATAATATTATTAATGACTTTCATGATAGCAGCTATTCTGGACACCTGTCAGAGGACAGAACACTTGAAAAGTCAAAAACTGTGCTTGGTGGCCATCTTGGAGAAAAAAGATCATTGAAATCTGCCATAAATTTGACAGATATCAAAAAGAAAACAGGAGTACAGGCAAGAAATTTGGAGTTATGATCCATATTCAGGAACCAAAATCCCCTTGGGAAGTTGTTCAAATGGATTGGGTCACAGCACTTCCTCCAGGTGGTGACAAAAGCTATAATTCTTGTTTAGTCATTGTAGAAAGATACAGCAAAACTCCAATACTCTTACCATGTCATAAAGATGACATTTCTATTGATACAGCTCTCTTTCTATGGAATAGAGATATTTCTCATACAGGGTTATTTAAGAATATCATGAGTTACAGAGACCCCAAGTTCACATCTGCACTTTGGACCAATCTTTATAGATTTTTTGGGGCCAAGTTATCATTTTCTACAGCATATCACCCTTAAACGGATGAACTAGAAGAAAGAATGATTCAAACTTTAGAGGACATGATAAGAAGATTCTGTGATTATCAATTATAATTCAAAGAATCAGATAGATTTACCCATGACTGGTGCACTCTAATACCTGCATTAGAACTGCAATATAAGACATCAGTTCATTCTTCCACATATCAGACTGCTTCTATTTTAGAAAAAGGATTAAATGCAAGACTCCCAGAAGACACACTGAGGAAAGACTTAATTGAAACCCATCCTACAGCATCCTGCTTCAAAATTATGCTTTATAAAGTGAAAAACCATGAAAAACAAATTATTAATGATTCTTCTGACTATGAAAAACAGAAATGGGACAAGAGTCATAGAGTATCAGACTTAAAAGTAGGGGACTTACTTCTAGTTTCAACATTGAATTTAAAAAATATCAAAGGCCCAAAGAAACCTAAAGATTATTATGTAGGACCTTTTATTATTATTGCCTTAAGTTAAACCGATGAAGTTCAAGTGGAATTTAGCAGTGACTTAGAGAATAAACAGTCCACCTTCCCAGTCAGCTTGATAAAGAATTTTTTCCCTTAACAAACCCAACTTCTTTTTTCTCTACCACCAGTGGAAAAGAATAAAGACAAAAGGATAAAAAAATTTGTTAAAAAAAGGAGAATTAGGGGTAAAAATCAAAGAGAATGACCTTTCAGATATAGAAATCCAATACATGAAGAGAAATGGCTGGCAGAATCAGACACATCTGACTCAGATAAGCTTTTTAGAAGATTTAAACATGAAAGAAGGCCAAAATCCTGAATATGTCTATAAATGTGCTTTTAATTACTTGGCCTGAATAATATAAAGAGGTTTGAAAGTTTCAATTAACCCCCTTTGGGGCCTTTTTCTTCTTAATATCATTAATAAAACTGTAGTACAGTCTTATTTTTTGGTGAGAGGGAATGTGAGCCTTTAGATATATTTTACATACTCAAATAAGCCACATTTAATACTAAAATAAATTCTGAACTATGCATAACCCATAATTCATGCATTTATCCAAAATTCATCATTTTTTTATTTAAGAAAATATGAATAAATATTTTGTGAGTAAGTGGATACATAGATTTAAGGCCATATTTTGAGTCTACACAAAACCTCACCTAGGCTATCTTCATTAAGTGAATAAGCTTAAATTAACTCTATGAGGTGGTAATATGGAAAATACTTCAACACCACATCATCAATACCATGTAAAATGATTGTGAAACTTTATTTGTCAATTTCATGCCAAAATAATGGGAATGTGAGAAATCCCATGTTACATATACACTAAGGTTAGTTTTGTTCATGTTTCTGGCACCTAAAGACATATTATCCTTGAATTAATTCTTGGTACACCCATAGTGTATATCAGTCTTCAAGCCTGAATTACTATTTTTGACTTCAAAATAGCTAAGGGGGACAAAAGACATCAAAGAAGGCCAGGGTATGCCACTTCTGAGGCCTCTGAGGCTTGGATAGCTCTAGAGCTTGAATAAATGGCTGATCACGGCCAAATTAGTACACTGAAACCTTTTGGGAACTTTTCTACCAAGCTAAAGTCCCATTAAATCATAAGAAAATTGCAACTAAGCTGCTATCTTGGTGTGACAAGGAGGTAAAGAGCAACACTGACTCCTGTAACCATGTCAATTCTTAGTTATTTTCCATGTATAAATGTTAAAAGAGTAATTAAAACCCTTTTTTGAATATTAGCCAATCAATCACCTAATGGCAACCAGCTAAACTGTGATATTTGAAGTTCTATGTAGAAATAGGGTAAGAACTTCAAAAATTCATGAAAAAACAATTATGAATCAATTTTTCTGAAAATTTCATTAAGAATTTATAATGGTATTATCCATAAACAAGCTGAAAAGAACTATAACTTCATAGTTCAAATTGGAGGTTTTACTCATAGTCCATATTTGATGATTCCAGGTGAAAGACTGAATCTTCAAAAATTTGCAGAAAATACAACCTGTGATGAAATTTCCAATATTATTGATAACTTTGAGAAGTTTTTTTTATTTTGAGATAAAAGAATATTCACAGTTGTTACTCTTTTTATTCTTAACCATAAATTGGTTGGTAGTCACATAAAAGACTCACTTAAGTAATTATGATAATCTTATGTGACAACATATAATGCAATAAGTGATCCAAAGAGGATAATTGATTTCTCACTCACTTGTTGTTTTTCCGTTGCATGACTCTGTGAGCTTTTGTTGACTTAAAAGAGGCCTCCTCTTGCTGTTTTTTTAAATCATCTTATTATCCAATTATGTCTTTAGTACCAACAAGTAAGTATGAGTTGATTCCTTTCTTAAGTGTTTCAAATCTTTACAAATCAATCATAAATATGTAAAATCATGGAAATATACAATTTCCAATAGTATTTAGCTATTATATTCTTGTTTTATTGTTATAAAGAAATTTTGATCCTTCAAATCCACAATTTATTCAGCAACTCTCTCTTCCAATTCTTTTCAAGGCTTTATTGGAGTATTAGTGAGTGGCTTTATTAATTCTTGAATTTTTTTTCTAGTAATGGATTTCTTCAATAATTATCTTTATAATTATCCTTGCAAAAGATAATTATATAAATTCAAATAATTTTATTATTCTAATAAAGAAGTTTTATTATTAAATAATTCTTTTAATTGATTCTTGTAGACACATACTGCTTACTTTTATAAGCACTAGTAGTGTATAGAAAGTGAAAGAAATAATCAATTAATCAATGATTTTATTGTGTTTATAATAAGTTTATTTATTATATTTCATAAGAACAGTCATAGTACAGTTGTTAATAGTAGTATTATCAACAGTTTTATAGAAACATCTTACATATAGTATGGAATATAAAATGGACTCATTGTTTCCTTACTACAAACAAATTGATTTCATAATTGGGAGCAAGCCAAATAAAAGCTAGCTATCTCCATTTGATGGACAAATTTCTTGGGATAAACTATTGGCTCAAGAGGTAATTGCTTACTATTGTATCAAAGATTCTTTCATGAATGAAAATGATATTTATTATGATTATGACTGTAATGAGCTTTACAAATTGAGTATTTTACTACCTTTTTTAAATATATTGGTCACTGATTCATTTTTTTGGTTTCATTCTCATAGATTGAAATTTTGGAGGAGCAAAAAAGGGTGTTCAAATTCCACTTCGGAATCATCCTGCAAGAAATATGTTTTATGTTCTCCATAAATTGAGGTTTCTTTCAATAAAGTAAAAGGCCTTAAAAATTGATAATTTTAATCCTACAAGCCATACAAAAAAACAAAAAACCCCTTTATTTGGACATTATCAGGAATTAGTTAGTTATCTGGCCGAAGGTAATACAGTACCTCTTTACATTTGTGGATCAAGCTTATTTTGGATTGTCCGTGTTATAGCAAAATATTTGTCTTAAATAGAAAGGTTTTAATTGAAAAGAATAGAGAGGGAATATAGAATTAAGCAAAGAGAAAATTCAAGCAACTTTAAACATTAATATAAATCAAAGGGAAACAGTCTTATTTAAAAGGAAAGAAGGAGGATATGGAATTTCAAAACAAGGAAAAATCAGGAGTTAAGCTTTCATCTTTAAGAAGAAGAGAAAGATAGATTACTTGATTCTCAGAAATAATTCCATTATATTATGAGTAAATCAATATCATCACACTGGCCAGTTGCAGATTTGGAAATGATGTAAAATATTATACTTTCTTTAAAATATGTTGAGGATCTTTTGTTTTGAATGGGTTTAATAGCAGCTTGGAATAATATATACTACCTAGTATGATAAGGATTCTTGTTTTATCTCTCAAATATCCCGAGCTATAAATTGAGAAATATTTTTCAAAATGCACCCATAATTAATTTTTGCCAATTTTTGAGGATTAGTAAGTTACTGTTTCTTTGTATCTTAATAAAATTAAAAAAAAATTGAATGACTTTTATGTTGCTATAGTTCATATTATCATTGCCTGTTTCATATAAGCCAATAATGGAAAGAAAGTAAATAGTAATTTGGGTTTGTTGGAGTTTACCTTTAGGTATATCTGCTACTCAATTATTGAGCAACAGAATGCAAGATCATTTTCATCGTTTTGCTTCAAAAAAGAACTCATCATAAATCAATACCCCACTTAAGGAATTTCTAGCTCAAATTCCGACTTTCAAAAAGCTATTTCAAATTTAGATATTAATGCTTGTAAAAATCTTATTTAACTTTCTCTAAACCATTACTTCATTATGATGCATCTGCCTCATTACTAAATATCTAATCAAAAATTTCTCCTATTTCTTGTGTCTTCCCTCTTTTTATCACTTCAAATTCATAGTTTATATTTCTCATAAAGTAGAACCTTCCAGGAATCATAGGGAGAAAAAAAACAGGAACCATTGTCAAGAGGTATAAAAAAATGCACTTCTTCCAAGCCTTTAGCTTGGTGGATTTGCAGCTCTTTAGAAACATGCTCACCCTTCTTCTCCAATAATTTTATTAAACTTCTCTTCCGCACATTAATGACACATTTGAATATTCCTTGTCAAAGATGAATCACTAGTCTTGAATTTGGATTAAAAAATTCCATTGCTTTAGCAGTATTCACTCCATTTTCAGAAATGTATACATCTTGAAATATTTCCTTTCAATTCCTTTCTCATTATTTGTTTAAACTTACCAATCTTCTATCCAAAATTGCAACAAATTCAACATTAATTCTGTGAGTTGGGTATGCTTTATGTTGTAAAAAATAATTTGCAAAAAATAAAATTATTTGTAAATATCACATCAATTTCAATACTCAAAAAACATTGATTTGCAGTATTAAAATCAAGAGAAACTTCCTTTAGCCAAAAAAATTTTAGGAAAATTATTTAAGCTTCTATTAGGAAAATTTTCTTTCAATATCAAGAATCAATCAAATGATCTAAAATAACAAGAACTTGGTCATAAAACATTTCATTAAGGAAACCAGCCATTGAAATTTACATAAACTCTCACCTTTACTTTTAGAAACTGTTTTAATTTCTTACATCAAGATAATGATGCAAAATCATTTTAATTTGGCCTATTTCTTCCAAAATAACATTATTTATTTTTTTAATTTTGTGGAAGAAAATCTTTAAGCTTAAAAATGTAATTTTTTCCCTTATCAATAACTTTAATTCTATTTCTCAATATGCTATGGTTCTGTGAAGCCTATCTGGTGGTCATCAAATTTTACCTTCAATAAATTATGAATTTCATACTCATTTAGGAATCTAAGCTCATATTCCTTCAAATCCAGTAAGTCTCTTCAAAACAACAGAAGAGGAATGTTTTGGAAAAGTAATTAATAGTGAGCATTATTTTGGGAATATTCCTCATATGTATTCTGTTTCTTCTAGCTATCAATAATAATCTTTCATTAATTAAAATATCTGTGTACTTGTGCTTCTCCCAATTCTATAAAAGAAATTTTTGTTCAAACTTGATCAAATTAAAAATCAAAAATTCTCATACATTCAAATTTATATTCTCAAAATACCTGTTTTTTTCTGGTTACAATCAATACCACGTGCTTTGAACTTTGAAATGGACATCACCCTCCTCAAAAATTACATTTCAAAATCTTTCATCTTTCTCATTATATATTTCCTCCCAGTTTTTTTTCACATCAGAAATGATATTGTGTAAAATCACAAAAACAACTCCCCATCTAATTAGTTGAACCATATCTTATTTCTTCTAATTTTATTACACATTTCTTGAAGTGATGACCATCTTCCTGGCAAAATTCCACATTCATCGGCTTTCATATGCTTAATTAGATGGGATATATTCACTGTTTCTTAAATTATTTGCTGGCCCTTGGGAAATATACGTTCTTTGAAAGACATTAGATTCATGGAAAGAGCCTGGATACCCTCAATTTAAAGGGATAAGCTTCTTGTTTATATCGCAAATAATCTTTACTGAAACCAAATACCTAACCAAAAAATTTATAAATTTGATTATCAAATCAAAAAATGGAAGCAATGATATATTTTTTAAAATCAAAATAGTTACTTAAATCAATTTCTTGTTCCTGAATTGGTTTCCGTATTATATGCCAATTGATTTGGTAAAATTGGAAGAATATGAATCATTTTTAAAAAAGGAAGGATTTATTATTTGGTTTTTAATATCTGCTTTAATTGACTGTTATTAATAGAAAAGGTATCCCCCTCTTCAAAAACTGGGTAATCATGTATACATTGGTGTAGTACCAGATATTTCTTTTCATATAAATCCTTCAAAAAAAGGATGTGACCCTCATTAGTTAAGTCTTAATTTTGAGCTAATTCTAAATACTTAAGCTCTTTTATATAATTAAATACCTTTTGGTGGTGGGATAGCATTTCTAAGGTACTCTGGGAGGAATTTGGGTTTTTGAATTATGAATTTGATACGTATTTTGGATTATTTGTCTATGTTTTTTAACAAGAATATGGTTTCAGTGATATTAAATGATTATTTTCTTGGAAATAAACTTCTTATTAATGATATAAGCCTTGAAATATATCTGTCCAGGGTAAGGTATTGGGGGAACTCCTCTTGTGTGGGATAAATCAGGCAGTACCTGGAAGGGGAAATCACAAGAAAACAGTTTTGAATTTCTGTTCAAGCTTGTAACCCTTTCTCTGCTTGTGTGCTAGAATAATCTAGGCTTCCCTGCCTAATAATTCTGAGTTATCTTGACTTGAGTTCCACAACTAATTTGATTTATTTGATGATTTCTGGGTCAGAAAAGTATATTCAACAGACTGTATCAGACTGTTTTTGATCTTGAAACAATGGTTTAGTAAACCTTAACACAAATAAATAAAGATATAAAACTTGGGGAAAGACTTTTCAATTCCTTTAATGAAAACAGTGACACCTTGAGAGATTTCCCATTTTTCTGATGAAGCTGTTAATAATATGACAGATAATAATAACAAACTTTCCTATTTATTTTTGACAGGTTCAATACTTTTATGATGATAACTTGGGATAACAGACACTACTATTGTTCTATTTACTACTTGACTTTGCTACTTAGTAAAGGACCTTGTCGATGGGATTGATTTATAAAATAATTTATACCAACTGTTTACTACTACTATCTATAAAACACCCAGGAAATACTACTGAGCTTGGCTATGGAGCAGATTTATTTATGGAGTAGTCAATGAAATGAGTTTATGAATCAATGTATACCAAATTCTAACAACTATTAATTATAAATCACTCAGAAAGATATTCTCAGCTTGGCTACTTCATAAAGAAACTTTTCAATGGGATGTATTTATAAAATGATGTATACCAACTGTGAACTACTATTATCTATAAAACACCCAGACAATTCTACTGAGTTTGGCTACTGAGTAGATTTAGAAATGGCGTAGTCAATGAGATGAGTTTATTAATCAATTGAGACCAACTTCTAGCTACTATCAATTATAAATCACTCAGAAAGTGCTTCTGAGCTTGGCTACTGAACAGATTGGCAATTGGATAGTAAACAAGTTTAGTTTATAACACAATGTAGACCAGCTGTTATCTGCTATCAATTATGAAAAAAAAGACTTGGGAAGTGCTTCTGAGCTTAGCTAAAGAGAGATAATGAGATGGAGATAGTCAATGAGATTATTTTATTAACTAAAGTAGACCAACTGTTAACTACTATCAATTATAAATCACTCAGAAATTAATACTGAGCTTATCTACTGAGCAAAATTTAGGAACACACAGGGGATAACTACACTTCTGAGCTTAGCTACTGAGTATTCCTAAAAAATTAGGATAATGTTGATGGATGGAGAGGATTTCCCACAGAAAAAATATTAATAAGTTATGTTTTTGTGATGAGCCTCTGTCTAGGCTATGAGGAGAAAATAATTGAAAGGGGGAGTAGAGCGCTATTTATAGTTTTTGGGGCCTCTATGGGAGTGTCAAAAACAGGGGACTTCAAATTTTTCCAGTTCTGATACAGCTTTTTGAGTAGTTGATGTATTGTGACATGATTTCAATTTATGACCAATCAGATTTCACCATTCCAATTTTACATGTTGAAGTGATTTGACTTGACTACAATTTCTGACCAATCAGATTGCTTCATTTTGATCTTACACTTTTGCATGTTGTGTCATGATTATAGTCCTAACCCCATTTTTAAATTGTTGCCATGATGATGATTTCATCAATTGAAAATCCTGGAAGCTTTATTTCCATGATTACTCATCTTCATTCACTTGATTACTAAGCCTATTGATTTATTCCCTAACTCCTTCCGGGATTAGTAATATCAATTTTATTTATTACTAATTCATTCAATTCTAGTATGTTACAAACCCCTACTATAAATTATAACCTTTTACTTTAACATTACAGAAAACTGTACTTGTACAGTTCATAGCTGTAAGCCTCCTCTTTGAATTTTTGTGATATTTCTCTCCTTATTTTAATTACTTTTTCTACTTCCTAACCTATTCTCCTTCACCTTTCACACCATTTTTTCAATTCTTCTCCTTAAATTTGAATTAAGGTCAATTCACTGCCTGTTCTAAGCCTCAAAGGTTGATTGGTGGACCTGATACACCCCTTCTGTTCACATAAATTGACTTTTAAGCCCGAATCAAACAATTTTCCTAGCGTTAACCCCCCAAATTTACTATTCATTTGCTTCTCAAAAGTAATAGAAAGACTAATGTTCATCTAAATACCCAATTCTACCCTTTTTATATATAAATGAACTTTTAGTTTAGTTTTATGACCCCTATTATGCTACAACTCTTCCCTGAAGTTTAATTCCATGCATGCTCCTTTGAACTAGGACCTTCTGTGGTGTAGTATATGTTTGTTCACTTTTTTCTACCCACAATATCTAATGAAAATTGTAGTAAAAAATTAATAAATTAAAATATATATGAAGTAATTTCTTTAGTTCAACCAATCCCTTGAAGGTTAAATTCATCTGGGTGGTGCATTTGTGTGTCACATCATAATTGTCAAGTTCATTTATTAACAAGGGGTATTCATTAGGCTTTAATGGTTTCAGTTCTTCTTATAATTTCTTTTGAAAAGAAATGAATACTCTAATACATTGTAAAAGGACTAAGAAAAATTGAAAGTATTCCTTCTTAATTTGTCCACTAATCCAAACTGGAATAGGTATACCACAGTATTTTTCCCAACTAGGCCTTCTTTGATTGGATATTTCCAGAGTTTTTGGTTCCCAAGTACCTCTCTTTTTTGAGGAATATCTTCTCAGGATTCATACCCTTTAATTGAGAAAAAATACCTAATTTGTTGTAAAAAACTACTATTAATTCCAAATCATGTCAATAAATAGTAATTAAAGATAATTTATAAGTGATACCTCAAGAGATATAAATAAAATTCATTTTCATTGATAATAAAACAAATTTATTCAATTTATAACAAGTATTGTTTTTGATAATAACAATTTAAAAGATATTTTTCTTATTTTATTTGACATAAAGCTTATTTATTACAGCTTTCAATCTTAAATCTCTTGCTGATTTATAATATGATATTATTTCTTGGGTGAATTCTGTGGATTTTGGTGTGCTTTAAAGATCTTTTTTAGACTAAATGAAGTCCTAAAATTTTGACAAGAATATTATTATTACTTCAAATTCTCATAATACTCTTGAATACTGTATTAACACCAAATTTAATCTTATATACAAGCTTAGTTTCTATTTTCAATCATAAAGAAGCCAAGAAAAGACTCAATGATTGAATAAGTTTGATAAATAATTTCTCTCAATAATAATTATAAGATATATAACCTTATATTAGTAATATAACCCAATTTTGTAATATTATTAGCACTATTTCTTAATTTTTAATGTTATTTCTAAAAAAAAAATATTTTTCACAATGAAAACTCCTTCACAGTTTACACCCAAAATTCTGAAAAATGAATCTAAATTTATTTCTTCATTGAAGATATAAATTCTCAATTTGGAGTTTTTTTGAGAAGTGAATGAAAGCTTTTACTTATTAGATAGTTTTCAGCTTATTTTCACTATAGCAGAATAAGAGTACAATTTCACTATCAGTAAATTCTGTTCAATTTTATGTGTACAAGATCAATACTTTGATAGGGTGATATTTAGTAGGAAAAATTCTATGTATATAGTTTTATCAAAAATCTATAAGTAAACAAAAGGTTCTCACTAATAAGGAAATCTCAATTTCTTTTCTCAAAATTTCTACTTTTATAGTATTTTTAAGATTAAATAAACTTTAAAGTTCATTTTTATATGATTTTTTAGCTTCAAATATTATTATCATAGAGCTGATCATTAATATATACCAATCAATTTAGAATTTTGAAGTACCCACTTATTATTTTGATAAAAATAAACTTCTTAATAATTGGTTAATCTTTGAAATATGTTCATTGAGCTTCCATTAATAAATCTGATGCATTCAGGAAGCAAATCTTTTTTCATTACCTAGGATAGTGCCTTATTTTCCTTATTATCTGGTAATGTAATATAAGATGACTTTTGTTTAAAAATTGCTTCAATGATGCATTTTGTATAAATAATTTCATTTTCTTGACCAATTCAAAATAGTGTCCTGATTCTTCCAGCTGAAGATCCAGTAACATTACTAGAAAAGAAGCAAAGCTCTACAGATTATTGTATCCTGATCTCATATTGCTTCATATTCCATGGTTTGGGAGTATCTCATCTGCTTGGATGATTTGGCTTAAACCTTGCAAGCTTGTATATGAGGTCCAACATTTTTTTTAAATATTCCAAGATGGTAGGCTTTCAAAACCCTGTTTTTGTTATGAAATTGGTAGTGGATTGAATATTTTTTTTCATAGAAGTAATTAAGTAATTGTAAGACTGTGACTAAAACCCAGAGCATAGGTGTAAGGTTTTTCTATGAAACTCTTGTTAATAGTAACAATATCAAGAGAACTATGACTTTCCTCAGTAGAGAAATATAATATAACAAGAGATTATAACCACAAATCAAATATAATTATCAAAATAATTATATTCAAAAAAATGAATTCAGTTATCATTATATAATATAATAATTATAGAAACAATATTAATACTTATAATAAATTATAATTATTCCATTATTGCTATAGTCACTGACAGTTATAACAATAAGAGGTGTGAAGCTCTTAATGAGACAATTACACATGGAAAATATAAATATTTAACCACTCAAAGATAATATAAATATTATTTATAAAAATAAATTATAACACACACTGTGCATATACAATTCTTATAATGAAATTCTATATAAAAAACTAATAATAGATAAGAATTATAGAATATTAGAGAAAAACTTACTTATAATATATAATTTAATACAACAAGTCAAATACAACAGTTATTATATTAAACAATTATTATAAGTCAAAAACACACCAAAAATCAATATTTTAAAAGATAAAACAACTTTTTCATAATAAAAAATATCATTAAATAGTTTTTGAGAGGAATTTGTGGATTTCAAAAGATATTTTAAGACAATAATTTTATAAAATAAAATGTATAATTGGTGATTACAACAATAATGTAATTTCTATAATTTCAATTCTTTAACTGAAGATTTATAAAAAGTAAAATAATTAATAAATACTTTAATAATAAGATTTTATATATAATAAAGCTTTACCTGTTTAAATTTCTAATATGATTGGATTGGATTGGATTGATGGACAGAAACAGTGATGAATCGACTCTTTTTATGTCTGCAGAGAAGCTCTCATGATTCATAATGGATATAGAGGGTGTTCTCAAGGCAAAGCTGAAAAGCAATGCTTAAAAGTGAAACTCTTAGCTTAAGGTAACTTATTTTTAATTCCAATTTAAAGTTACTGGTGTTATTCTTAACTCCAAGTAGCTTTAATCCTCATTTAAGTTAATTATTTTAGGTTTTAATATAAAATAAGCTTATTTATTATACGTTTTATCACATGAATAACTTAAAAATAAATCTTCAAGTAAAAATCTCTCAAACTCAATTTTTAATTAATTTTCTTTGAGTATGATTAAAAGAGTAGTTTTCCAGGCAAATCACCAACAAACCCTGCTTATAAAGAATACTCAAAATTTAATATATACACAAATGACATTGAATTGTAATCTGTGTGAGAGTTTCAAGAAAATCCATCAAGATTTGAATTTTTAATGAATTTCTGAAGTTATTGCTATTTTTCCATGTAAAATAGCAATACACACTAAACCTTAACTTTTGATAAGGTTTTGATACTTGTAAATTTAAATTTTTAAGCTTATTTAAGCTTTGGCAGCTCTCAAAACTTCAATTTAAAGCTTGCATGTTGGGATTTACCCTTTGAAAGCTTGAAATTCCTGTCCAAATTGGGATAAAAACAGTTTATTTAAACTTTAAGGTTGGATCAAAGTCTAATCTTAAAGTTTAAATAAGGTTTAAAATCCTCCAATACAGGTGGAAAGCCTTAATTGAATCCTTCCAGATCCAAAAAGCTGGGTACCCCAGCACTGTTTGGTCTTTTTCCTTTGTCCCACCTTTTGACATGGATTTTGCCCTTTTATTTATTTAAAACCATACTTTGGCCTTAAACACTTTTAAATTGAGCCCATGCAGGATTTACTTCCTGTATGGCAAATCCTTAGCCAATTCAGTAAATATACACAACACCTCAATTTTAACTAAAATTTTGGTAAGTTTGCATAAACCTTATGCAAATTTAAATTTAACAATTTTAAAATAAGTTATAAAATCTACATTAGTACTGTGATATTCTTAAATATTCCAATAACTTAAGAAATAAGAATTTCTCAGTATAACACCCTATGGTTGTACCCTAGGTTATTTTTGGTGTAGAATCCAAAAACAACATGATAATTATAACCTTGTTTATCCAACCAAAAGTTATACTTATCTTTTGTTTTTTTTATTTTAATTTCAACTGAAAAGTCTGTTCAAGACTAAATCAGCTGTATATAAAGTTATTTGTGGCCTTATGGGTATGTCATATATACCTCACAGGCTCAAAACAGGCATGACAGCCAAAATACCATAAACTAATGGTAGAACAAAATACAACCAAAATATGGAACTGGGGCCAACCAGCTCAAAAGGTATCAAAATTGAGAGGAAACTCACCTCTTTCCAAATATACAAGTCAAATAATCTTAGGTCAAAGAATAACAAAGTTATTCAAGCTCAAAGCAGTTGCTCAGCATAAACCTTAATTTTCACCTCTCAGATAAAATCTAGACAAAGAGGTTGAACCCCATCAAATTGGCTTTCAAATTGAAGCTCTCAATTAGGGCTATCCAATGGTGCTATCCAAATTGAGCTTGCACAAAAACTACAGAAGCTATGGACATGATAAGGTCAAATAAGGGTGACTAAAATATTCACCTTGCATCTAACCTTGAAAGTTTTAGTTTGAGATACCTAAAGTGGGGTCTTTTTGGAAAAAGATAAATCAGGGCTATCTTATGGCTACATCCATTTCCCCATAGCTCAACTAGAACAAAAGCTATGGAGCAAACTAGTTCCATACAGGTCTGAAGAAAAATACATATCTGGATAATGACAATTGAACATGGTATAGCTTTTCCATATTTGATAATACCCATAACAAATGAGGTACCATTGTGTATATCCCATTCAGTGCTACTCAATGAACTAACTTTGAGCTCAATATCTCAAAAACTGACAAAGTTATGGCAGTTTTAAGGTCAAAATCCCACAGTTTGGCCAATACACCTTTACTGTGGGATACTTTGCCATATCTTTCATTATGAGGTGTCAAATAGGAAAACTAGCTTGTTTATAATTCAAATCCTCATAGTCTACTTAATACTGGGGTCCCATATAGGATCTGTATAGCATTCTACCCATCAGAGGAGGGCTATGTGGTCCCCAGATAAAAGTTTTCACCCTGTATTGGTGCAAACCTCCCAGATGTGGTTTTCAAACCACATCTGAGCCCAATACATATTATACTGGCTGTGAGAAAGCCACAATCCAGTAGTTGGAAGTTAAATTTCTTCACTTCCTCTGCCTTAAATGGTCTAGAGGACCTTTGCACCCAATTTCAGGATAAAAAGGGACCTTTCTCTGCCCAAAAGAGGAATCCCAATCCTGATATTGAATTCCTACGTAGTACAGCTTTCAAAAACAGCCATACTCTTGGAAAAGAATCAGGTATACTTATAAATTAAAGTATTTTAGTCTTTATTATAATAACCCAATTGGTAAAGCTGAACCCAGGGTTTTCAATAGTGCTCACCACCACTATTTTTCTATAGTTAAACCCTCAATATTACTCTTTTGATTCTGATACACAGTGTCACAGTCATAGTTTAAGTTTTAAATAGCCAAATCACAACTTCTTCATAGACTCATTCTGACAGTAATACAATTTCTTCACCCAGTCCTTTATTGGTCTTATCTTCCATTATAGTTGTATATTAAGCTTCCTGTAAATACAAAGAGAGTGATTTGTGCTATAAGCCTTGGGGAATGATGTATTGCAAAAAACAGATGAGGATGTATTTGGGCTCTCCTAAAGATTCCTTTAATTTGCATTGAGAAACTTGAATTTGGTCACAGAAAATTGATGTTATTGAATTCAAAATATCAAATATTTTGAGATTTGATATTTGAAACCACCCAAAATTAAATTTGATATCTGGTATGATAAGACTTGCGATTTTTTAGCTTTGGAGAGGGCTATTAATAGTAACACCAATTGTAAAATATTAACTTTTAATATTGTTTCTATTAAGTATATCATTAATTGAGAAATATCTAAACTATTTTCTATCAAAGTTATTGAATGAAAAGCTTTCATCACTATTCTGTGACTTATCAATACAATATATATACTTCAGCAATGTTATCACATATTGTTAGACTATGGCTAACTCATTCCTTGAACTAAAGACACCTGTTGAAATTATTTCTGATAAGTTAATTTAAGCTTATAGTAATATTGGATAGCTACTTGGAATAATCAACAACTACTTATTTCTGGAAAAATAAACATCTTCAGCTAATTTGAAGAAAGATTATATTACAGAAAAAAGGTAGGATAAATAAAGTCTTTTTCCAATTTCCTTCCCAAGTTTCTGCTGCCATAAATCTGCTAGTAATTTTTTATAGCTCAATATACTTTGAAAAATTCTATAAACCCAAAATCATGGTAAATCTAGAACCTTAAGATGTTTGTGAGGCTTAGTTGATAGGATTATATATTAATTATATTCAATATTTCTGAAAATAAAGATAAAACTCTTTCACTTTTTTTATTGGTTATTCATTTTTACCAAGAGCTTAGAATATTCATTTGATGGTATCTTTTTATAAGAGGCGACACAAATAGGCTTGAAATTCTGCATAAATAAGCTTTAATTGATGGAAAAATCACTCCATATCCATCTCCAACCTGGTTTAAATCCTGGTCAAAATCACTTTTCGAATATTTCACTGAACCTATTCAACATTTACCAATGAGGTTTTACATATCTTTTTCATTTTTTGATGGTAATTTATCAAAGTTTTTCTTCATGAAATAAAAAAATCTCCAAAAAAATAGGATTTTTTATATACTTATTTTATCATTAAATCAATTCATGTATCATCAACTTTTGTGAATGAAAATTTGATTTAATTTTTGAATATTATGGCATTTTTATTAAGCCTTAAAATAGTGAAATAATGCCTTTAATTTAAATATTTATTGGATTTGAACAGAACTACAGTCATCTCAAGCTTATTTAACTTTTCATTACTTGATAATATGATAAATCTATACAGATATCTTTTAGACATTGAGTAACTTGGGAATTATTTCTTAATATTAAACAAAATATTGAAATTCAAAATTGATATGATCAGTAGGATATTAAACTCATACATTTAAAGCCATTCTTTCCCACATTTTTTCTTCTCAAATAAAATATTATTCCTTTTCAAATTTAAAGGGGAAAAAGGAACCAAAATATCCATAAGGTTCAATTTGAAAAAATTCTTGAGGAACTTAAATAAGAGGGGAAAATCACCTCAAAAGCAATTAATGATAAAAAAAATTAATACTGAGGTGTATTTTTTCCTATCATTATAATTGTATTTTTTTAATTTTTTTTCCAAATAAAAACAGTGAAAATATTTCTTTTGATTTCCTGCTAATTTAAAAAAAAAACTTTAATCAATTTTTAAATTTTATTATCAATTTTCTGGTTAATACCATTTTACTTGAATATTAGGGGGTGTCAAAGTCACCAAATCCTTCCTCAAAACAACATGAGATTTGGCTTCCAAATCTCAACACTGAATCCTTTGTTTTTATGCTTAAACCACATGGCAATTTAACTGATTCCCCTGTTATTTTCACCAAATCCCATGAATCTGGGAGTTCAGCTTGAAACCTAACCCAAATGAGTATTCACAATTCAAAACTGTACAAAATAATCTTCCACACTCCATTTTTGAAAGTCTGACCAAAAAGCTTATAATCCATTTATATTTCTTCAACCATATAACAACATGTTGTGCCAAAGCAAAACACTTCAAGTAAGATATGAAGAACACCTTGGGCCTTTCTCATCTATAAGGTCACTTAATCTGTACTGATTTTTGAACCATAATTCATTGGCTTTCAATAAAATCAAATTATTGAGTCATGCTTTGGTACTAGTGGTTCAACCTCAATTGGAAAGCCTCCTTTATCAAAGCAGAATGGGTTTTATCTGATGGCCATTTAGTTCAACAAAAAATCACAACATTTCTTAAAACTTAATTCAATAAGCATCCAATATCTATTTCAAATGTATAAAATGAAGTATATGGAAGCAAAAAATATTCAAAATTTGGCTGGGGCTGGACTGATCAAATGAAATGAGAGTAAAAGTATCAAATAAATGAGTGAAAATCTTGAAAGTATGTGTCCATGCTATGTAAGAATGGCTTTGCTCTTTGGCCACAAGCCTAATTTCACACCCATTTCAAGCTATGATTTTCAAGAAAAAGACAGCTTAAATGGTTATGATTATGATGATCATTTGCTTAATAAGGTAATTTTTCATCTCTTTTTATTTTTACCTGAGATAATTGAAGCTCATTTTTTTGAAAGGAGAATAATTGTTTGGAATCACCTCGCAATATTGATCCTTTGCTTAATAATGATGATAACTCAGTTCAGGCTTAAAATGTGCAAGATGAATACGTAAATATGTTTAAGACTGATATTTGGAAAATCCAATGTTTATTATTTCTTCTCTGACCAGCTAAGTAAATCCCTGACACATTCAAAACAAAAGCATAATCAAGCATCAACCCCAAACTTGAATTACAAGACTTCATCTAGGAAAAGGTCAATTGATATTTTTGTGCCTACTTATGCCAATTTGCTTTAATCACAGAAAAAGGGTATGTCTTAAGATTATTTTTACTCTGATCAATCCTACTGACAAAGAATATGGCTCTTAGCCAGTGAAGCCAGTAATAATTGTTGTTTAGAGTGAAACAAGGAGAGTTGGAATAAAGAGAAAGTGAGTAATATGGAAAATCAATGGCTTGAACAAGTGAAGTTAAAAAAACAAATGGAGTTTGACAAGAAACACCACAAAACTAAATATGAATTTGAAAAAGAAAAGTGGGATTGGGAATTGGAGCTGAAGGAAAAGCAATGCCAGATGGATCTCACTATAGCAGCATTGTCATCAAGCAGGCCAATTGCAGAGCTGCAACACATTCTAACATTAATCATTAAAAAAATACTGTATTAGTTATATGAAATGTGATAATTTTAAAATGGTATATTTTTGAAATATAAATGATGTTTATTTGAAATTGGGGCACAAATTTTAAGCTGATATTATCTTTCAAAATTTTACTGAAATTTATTTGAAAATTGAAAATTTGGGCAACTTTTGCATTGATATTTTCTGTGCCAAAGATCAATTACACAGTTTTTTAAAATTGAATTGGAAGCCTTCCTCCAAGTTTTATTTTTTATTTTTTTTCAAATTCATTTTTATTGCCCCTTACTTTTTAATTTTTTTTTCAATTAAAACTGCTTCATTTTCACCAAAATACTTGTTTTGAAAAAAAAACCTGGTGAAATTTTCACTCCTTAACCCCCAACTCCTTCATTTAAACTTATTTTTTTTCTTTTTTTTAGATTTTGAGAAAATCCTTTTGAAGTAAATCTTTTGGAATTCATAATTTTGAGTCACAAATTAACTAGGTAAGTGTTTTATCATTGATTTGTCTTTTATTTTATTTTTCTCAGGTTCAAAAACAGGTTCCTCACCCCCATCTCTGCCAACTCCATCCCTCATCACCCAACCATCATCCAGCTCAAGTTATCCTCCCACCATCCACCATCCAAACAGGCAACTGGGAGGCTTTAAGGCATTTTCTATTAAAAACAATCCAAATTAATTTTTATCAATCTCTAACGCTTCTGGAATTGATTCCAATGTTTTTTATCTTTAATTATTTTATTGTATTATTAACTCTTTTTTTTATTTTTGATTATTTCGTTATATTATCAAATTGCCCATCCAACACAGCCCAGCCTCCCACATCAGCCCCTAGGAGGTTCTAAACATATTACAAATTAAATCAATTCAGGAAGTATTTTTTTGATATTTTTTTCTTTTTGTATTTAAGTTTCTGACTTTTTTTCTGTTTTGTATTATTTCATCATGATTATTATTGTTGATTTTCTTTTGAATTAATCAATCATAACTAACCTTTTATTTACTGATTCTCATAACTAATGACTGTTATATTTTTTATTTCATCATCACCACTACTGATAATTATTATTTTTATTTATGTATAATTCCGATTATTTTGATTATTTTTTTAACTTTTTTAATTATTTTTTATGGGTGGATAATTTAAAAGGGCTCTATTTGCAATTTCATTTAATTTCACCTCCCTCCCCTTATCATTTAAATCCAAAAAAACATCCTTCTCTCTCTCACTCTGAAAATAATTCTGATGATTCAATGGCTAGGACTGAACCAGATCCAGTACATAATCAGAATGATGAAACTCTTATTCCTCCTCTTGATGTCATTTTTAGGACTAAACCTAATATAGAACATTACATGTTGAGTAAGACTGAAACAAATAATAAATGAAAACTTACCCAAAGCCAAATACAACATATCCATGATTTAAAACACATCATTTCTCACCTTTGCCATTCAAAAAATGAATCTAAAGCCTCCTAACCATACCAATTGAAAATAAAGAAGCTAATTCCACATGGCTAAAACTTCCATCATTAGCTACTTTACCACATCCTTATGTGATCATTGATAATGCCAATAATCCATTCTTACCTGTTGTCATTTATGAAATCATCCCATTTTACAATTATTCTGGCCACTCTCAAATCTTAAAAGACCTTATTATGACCTTAATGACCTTATTTAAAAATTGACAGGGAATTAAAACCAATAAGTATATCCTAGGTGGCATTATGAAAGGTATTGGCTTTTTTCCTTGTTCTTATTCTGGAAAATCTGCAGGTGTGTCATCTTTTTTACTTTTTATATTATCATTTACTAATTAATCTCAAAAATTGTAGGTGTTTACTCCCAAAAACCTGGTTTGAATCCCCTTCAAATTGAAACATATAATAACCAATGGTTCAAACTTGAAAAATATAATGAATTAATTTACTCAAGAATTTGTCATTTCCTAAAGTAGCTGTAAATGAAAATCACTCATTAATGGAAGCTGCTAAATCACCAAATTTGAATCAACTCAAATTGACTTCTTTCAATACAAAAAAAGAATTCAAATATTTTACCAATGTCATTGTCATTCAAGATGGGTTTTTCAATAAGAGACATCAAAATTTAAATGATCTCAAATCCTGGACTTATGGTATATTTTTTTTTTCTCCAAAAAAAAAGTCCATCCCCTTCCAACCATTTTCACCCCATCTGGACATGGCTTTCATTTCCCCAAATTTAAAATGGAGATTGATTTTTCAAAAAAACATCAATAATGGTTTATCATACAACAAAACGTCCTCCAGAAATTTTCAATCATGACAAAATAAATAATTTGGGATGTTCTTTTTAAATAAACCACAAATTATTCAATGTAGGTGACAAATTCTCAAAAATGACATTTACCAAAATTAAGTCAAAGGTCAATGGTTACTTTGAAAAAAATCTTCAGGACAAAAAGAGAGTTAAAAATTATTGATTTTGAATAGTTTTATTTTCTCAATAACATCTCTACTTCATTTTAGGCCATTAAATTAAGTAAATAATTAAATTTCCATTATGAAATTAACAATTGATTATCTTTCCATTCCAAAGTAATTTGCTTAATTTTTTCACACATATTGTGGTATTCAATACCATTTTTTTCACCAGGCTCAAGCTCATAGTACCCTATAACAGCAGTAAATCAAGCCTACAGGCAGACTTACACTCCAAGTTTACACCAAAAGGTCAATTCTACAGCAAGAAACTGGATTTAACTCATAAAACCATTGCACAGGCACCAAAGGGCAGTGTGTGTGTTTAAATAAATTATTCAATTTCATTATGCATATTTAAAAATCAAGTTACATATAGTAAACTAGTTACAAAAAATAATGTACCACCCTTTAAATTACACACCCCACTCAGCTTTACAACCCATTATAGCCACAGGACTCATGCAGAAATAAAAGGACACCTGCATGAATTACACAGCAACCTAGCACTCAACATAGAGAAGTCACATGATGCAAAGCTAAAACCCATGGAATTCCTGCAATTCATTTACAACACAGCCACAGGAGTACCTTATCTTATATCCACAGTAACCCCACTTGAAACCTTAAAACAGAATCAAAATTATTTACACAACTAATCACCTCATTCAAACCAAAGCTAGTTACAACAAGCTGCATGCAGTACACAATTTTTTAATTAAATCTCAACCACATGACTATGTACAGCATGTGTCAAACTCAAAAATCACATCATCTCATAAAAAACAGTAAATTAATTGGTGCAAGAATTATCACCTGACCTCATTTTAAAGTTCAAAAAGAAGAAAAACAACCATGACACCTGCATAAATCACACAGCCACATCTACCAATCCTAAAATATGACATATGCAAAGGAATTACAAGGTCATCATGTGATACTGAATCCACCAACAGAATATCATGTGATAGAAAAGAGGCTGTGCACAACAAAAATCCCCAGCCAAAATTGAATCACCTCATGCATGAAAGGAAAATTCAAGAATATAACATCATAATTAGTTCACCAAAAGACAATCATGTGATGAATGGAGGCTGTGCAGAGAAAGAATTATCACCAAACCTTAAATCACCTTACCCATGCAACAAAGGTCCTCACCAAAAATGGAGTCACATGATGAAATCAAGAGGAATTAAAGTGGAAAAAGACAGCTCCCATGGAGGGCCCCCTGGGCTCCCAAAAGGTATAAATAGAGGGGCTCTCTGCCCCCAAATTTAAAAATCCCCCCCATGAAAATTATATCCCTTGCACATTGCAAGCACAGGAATAATTTATCCCTCACCTGGGAGGTAGTCCAGTATATTATAGTAAAATTACTTGCCCAGTAGCTAAGCTCAGTGGAAGTATAGTGTTGAAGATTACCCAGTAGCTAAGCTCAGTGGAATCTTATTATTATTCAAATAAAAATAAAAATTACCCAGTACCCAAGATTAGGGTTACTACTCTATTGAAATATTTCACCTAGTAAAGTTAGCACCATTTATCAAGAATTCAAAATAACTTACCCCTTTAAAAATCCAATATCAAAGAATCTTACCTCTCAAAATTAACAAATACAATTTTATCTTATTGATAACCACTCTTAAAAAAATAACAAACCTTTAAAAAATTATTATTTTACTCTATTATAACTTTAACTTAAGAAAATTACCTTTATTGAAACCCATCATATTTTTTCTGAACACCTTAAATAACTAATCTTACCAAAATTATATCAACAAGAAGAAACCACTCACCCCAATTTCACCAAAAAAAAAGAAATTAAAATCAAAACAGACAAGTATTTCATTAAATCTAAAAAATTAACTAAAATTACTGATATTATTTTTCATATTATATATTGAATAGGTTCTGATCTGAGACTGCTGAATTTTTTCTTGTGCAGTTTTAAAGCCACTTACTAATTTTATTTTGGTTTGTGAGCTCCAAGGAAGATTTTGTTCAGTATTTTAGGAGGGGCAGGCAATACACCCTTGCCACCCTTGGTTACAGGAGTTATTAGCAATTCAAAACTAGTTGCCTGTGATTTCCCCCTTAGGGTACTGCATCATTTTAGTCCCACACAAGAGGAATTCCCACAATATCTACAACATCTTCCCCATTATCACTATTTTACATATGTACTGCTTGTGGTGGATCATCATCTTCATATAAATCAAACCATTCATATTCAATTTGTGCTAACAGATTATTTAGAATCATACAGGAAACAACCCAACTATAAAGTTATTTGATTTTTTGAGGATCCCTCATTTTATTTTGCATTTCCCTTAGAGAAAACCACCTCCCCTTCAAAGTTCCAATTTTATGCTCAATTCTGAGCCTTGATTTTGCTAGAAATTAATTGAAAGTATGGTTGTCTTCATTATGTTCCACAACTCCCTTATAAGCTGGAACAACACAAAGAGAGCTTGTATATGCTTGATTGCCTAGTAATTACTGATCTTTTTTATAAAAGTCTTGAGTTTTTTGTAAAATCCTTATCTGTCTATATAAATTTGAATCATTAAGTGACCACATAAAATCCACATGTTGAGCAGTGAACTGTTTGTTTATATTTGCAAACCAGTTAGCTGTATTTACATATAATACTTTAATTTGTAAACAATAAGTAAAAATGAAATCAAGTATTAAAATTCGAAAACTGAATTCTTTTTCAGATCAAGATAAGCTTCACCATCATTGGTGGGTTGTTGTGATAATGGTATTAGACTCCCATCAATAGATCCAATGCACCAAGGGAAGCCTTACACCTGAATCACTTGAGAAATCTCTCTGCAGTTTTCTATTGTTAGCCACACAATCAATTTTCTCTTTAGCTTCATTAATATCCCAATAATTTTTTGAGTGTACAAAACAATAGCCCCATGGCTAATTCCAAACAACATTTCAATCTTTCCCAAAGTGGCCCCATTTCCATTTGATCTTAACCTTGATAGTTCCACAGCCGATTGTATAGAAGGGTTTTTTTAATTTTTCTGTGATTAGTTGTGAAATATTTCATCATCCCAAATTTTTGAAACCAACTTTGCAAATTAGTCATGTGTCAGGCTGAGTCTATGATGAAGCTAACAAATACTAATTACAAGATTTAACTATGACTGTGACAGGGTCAAAATGATTAAAAAATTTTCTTTTGATTATAATAATGGTTCATAATGAGGTATACAGGGCTTTACTATTGAGGAATAGTGGTGGTGAGTGCTATTGAAAGCCCTGGGTGCAAGAATTATCAGTTGGTTTTTTATATTAACTACTACAATAATTGATATTATATTTATACCCTGCTTATTTTCCAAGAGTGTAAATGTTTTTTACAGATGTACTACATAGGAATTCAAGAGCAGGGTGAGGAAACCTTTTCTGGTAGAGAGAAGGCCTCTTTTTATCCTAAAATTGGGTGAAAAAGTCTTCTAGACCTTTCCACATTGAGGAAGTGAAGATTTTTCACTTCCAAAGAGTGGCTTGTGGCTTACACAAGGCCTGTATAGCCTGTCTTGGGCTCAGATGTGGTTTTGAAAGCACATCTGGGCAGTTTTCACCAATACAGTGTGAAAATTTGCATCTGGGGACCACAAAGCCCTCTTCTGATGTGTATTATGCGTAGAATGCTGTACAGAACCTGTACAGGACCTCAGTATTGGCCAAAATATGAGGAATTAAAGGATAAAAAAGCTTCTTTGTCTGTTTGACACCTCATAATCATATTTATGGGATATTATCCCACAGTAAGGCTGTATTGGTCTAACTGTGCGATTTTGACCTTGAAACTGTCATACCTTTGTCAGTTTTTGAAATATAAATCTCAAAGCTGGTTCATTGTGTATCCCTGGATGTGTTCTACATGATGGTACCTCATTTGATATGGCTATCATTACATATGGCAAAGTTATGCCATGTACAAAGTTTTTGGACTTATGTATGATTTGCTTAGAATCTGTATGGAACTTGTTTGCCCCATAACGTTTGTTGTGGATGAGATATGGGGAAATGGATGGCACCATTGGATATTCCTAATTGAGCTCTTTCCAAAAAGACACCACTTTAGGTATCTCTCACTAAAACTGTAGAAGTTAGATGAGAGGTGAATATTTTATTCACCCTTATTTGACCTTATTTTGGCCATAACTCCGATAGTTCTGGTGCTAGCTCAATTTGGCTAGTACCATCAAATAGCCCTGACTTAGAGATTTAATTTGAATACCCATTTTATGGGGTTAAGCCTCTTCCTCTGGATTTCAGATGAGAGGTGAGAATTAAGGTTTATGCTCAGCAACAACTTTGAGCAGGAATAACTTTGTTATTTCTTGTCCTACGATGATGAGACTTTTATATTTGGAAAGAGGTTAGTTTCCTTCTTCTTTTGATACCTTTTTGAGCCTGTTTGGCTCAGCTCCATGTTTTGGTGGTATCTTGGCTTTACCTTTGGTTTATGGTATTTGGCTGTCATGCTTGTGCTCTGGTTTTGAGTCACAGTCTGACATACCCTCCCTTCAAAAGAGGCTAATCATTCATGATACTTTTAAATCCTCCTGGAGTCCGTTAGCCTCCTTAGGTGAAAGTTACCATCTGGTCTGGAATCTTGTGCCAACCATTTGTCTTTATTTTCTGTCTGGTTTTTGAATCTGACCAAGTATTGCCTTTGGTCTTTACCATTAAGTCTGACCTTCCTGGCCTTGCTGATTTCCTTCACAGGGCAAGGGGATTCTTCCACTTCCACTATTTCTGGTGGATTGGGCTTCTTCTTCCTGGAGGGGAACTTATCCTCCTCTTCTTGGAAGTATGGCTTAACCAAACTCACTGGGAATACTGGGTGTTTCCTAGAAAATTCCTCCATGAGTTTTACATCCACTGCATTTTTCCCTATCAGCTTAATGATATTTAAGGGCCCTACAAATTAGTCTTCCATCTTATTTGCTCCCTTAAGATTGTTGAAGTTGAGTGTGGACACTAGCACCTGGTCCCCTTCCTTAAATTCAGGTTCCATGTGTGTCTTGTCCCACCTCTGCTTATTATATTATTTTGCCTGAGCTATGAATTTGGCAGCTGTGTCACAAGCCCTCTTCCACATATCATGGAAGTCTTTGGCTGTGGGCTGGATGGTCAGAAGATTCTTCTTCAGGTGATCCACAGGCAATAGGGGGTTCCACCCTTTTTCTACCAGTGAGGGTGATTTCCCTGTGGTGGAGTGCTGGCTTGTGTTTTAAGCCATCTGGACTGCTGGTAGAAGGGTAACCCAGTCATGGGTGTATCCTTCATGGTCTTTGTATTCCATGCCATATGCACAGAATCTTCTTATGATGTCCTCCATTGTTTGGATCATCCTTTCAGCTAAACCATCTTTCTGTGGGTGGTAAGCTGTGGAGAATGCATTTTTAGTACCAAGAATTTCATAGAGGTTGGTCCAAAATTCTGTTGTGAATTTTGGGTCCCTATCACTAATGATAATTTTAGGGATTCCACAGGTGGATATTATGTTATTCCAAAATAAAAAGGAAGTATACATTTCTGTGTCCTCCTTGTGACATGTTAGGAACCTCACACTCTTTCTGAACCTATCAACTGTGATCAGGCAAGAATTGAAGTTTTCTTTTCCCCCTTAGGAAAATTCATGTAACCCAGTCCATGTTGATGGTTTCCCATGGGTTTTTGGGTTCTTCTATGTGTTGAGGTAGCCCAGAAGTCTTCCCATGTTTTCTATTTGCCTTATGGCATCTTTCACAAGTGTTGATATATTCACTAAACTCTTTTTCCCATTTGGGCCACCAAGCTGTGCTTGCTACCCTTTCTTTGGTCCTGTCTTCACTCATGTGTCCCATATAGGGGCAGGCATGGCATTCCTGCAGGATCAGGGATATACGGTCCCTGTGTACTACTGTAAGTGCACTTTTGTGCTTTTCTCTATGGTAGATCAGGCCATCTGTAAGTAAAATCTTTTTGTCCTTATAGTTCCTCTAGCTGGGATTCCAGTTCTGGGCTCATGTACTTCCGTTGAAGAAGTTGCAACAATATGCCATACTGTTTTTGTTTGGAATATTTCTTCATTACTGCACTGAAGAACTCATCATAAAGTTCTGAGGAGCGTATTCCCAATATGGGAGTTTCTGTCCCTTCTGATTCAGTGCTTTCACTGTCTGGGGTACCACTTCTTGGTTCCCATTCTGAAAATCTGAAGTTTTTTCTTCTATCTATTTCCATTAAGGGATAGAAGCTTGGCTGCTACTTCAGGGTCATAGGCTTTGTTGCTTTTGACATTGTCTAGTGGCCATCTGCATTGGTGTGACTTTTGCCCTCCTTGCATATGATAGTCATTTTACTTCTATACTCTTGGATGGCTATTTTCCACCTAAACATGTGTCTGTTGGTAGTCTTCATATTAAATAAATACTTCAAGGCTGTGAAGTCTGTGTAGACTTCAAATACTGCACCCTCCAAATAATAGTGGAGTTTCTCTAGATCCCAGACTAAGCATAGGCATTCAGTCTGGGTTGCCCCATACCTGGCTTCTGAATCTTTCAGTTTCCTGGAGATGTAGCATATTACTCCCTCCCTTGGTTCACCATCTATAATTTGTCTCTTGTGAAGAGCTGCTCCTAAGCCTTGCCTACATGCTGCATCTATGTATAACTTGAATGGTATTTCAAAGTCAGGTACTATGAGCACAGGTAAATTTTTGAGTTCATGTTTGATCCTCTCATCTGCATCCCTTCTTTCCTTGGTAATTTCAAAAACTACATCTTTTTAACATAACTTGTATAGGCTACTAGTTATGTGAGCAAAATATTTTATGTGGTTTCTGTAGTAGCTAGCAAACCCAAGGAAAGATTGCATATCTGTAATGTTCTTTAGTACTGGCTTCTTCAGTACTTCTTCTACTTTATTCTGGTCTATGGCCAGACTAAGACCTGATACTTTTTTTCCCAGTGCCACTAATTATTGTAGGCTAAATTTGCATTTTTTGAGTTAAATTTTCAGATTGATGGGTGTGCACTTACTTAGTACTCTGTCTATGTACTTCACATGGTCTTCCCATGTCTCTGAGTATACAATGATGTCATCAATATATACTACCATCCCCCTTCCAATATTTCTTCTTGAAATAATGTGTCCATCATCCTTTGGAAGTGGGCTAGTGCATTTTTCATTCCAAATGGCATCCTGGTGTACTCATATATGCCCATATGGCATATGATTCTGATAAATTTGATGGAGTTTGGTTTAACACCATTCTGGTGAAAGCCTTTCATACAATTACTCTTGGTTATGTATTTAGCTTTTGCCAGTTTGTCTAGGGCATGGGTATCCTAGGTATAGGTTACCTGTCAGCTTTTGTGTAGTTGTTCAGGGCTCTTCAATCTCCACACATCCTAGATTTTCCATCATTCCAGGTGATAACAACAGGAGTGGTGATTTCCACTATTTCATTGTGTCCAATCCTTCTGATGACATCCATGTCTAGGAGCTCATTGATGTTTTTTTCAATTTCTTTCCTAGTTTGCAAACTTTCTGGGTATGGAGGTCTTCTAAGCATGGGTGGATAGGATCTTTCCACATCCAGATATAATTCTATATCATGGACTCTTATTTTGCCTAATGTTTCTTCACCAATGGCAACCTCTGGTCTAATTTTCCTTTGAATCTTCAATAAACTAAGTTTTTGTTTACTGCTAAGGGTAGTGCTGAATTGGCCCTCCCTGAATTCATTCAGTAATTCTTCTAGAGGGTCATGGGTAGATATTTGGTATATGAAAAGTGAAAATTTGTTTTCCTTGTTTGTACCAATAGTAATATGCCTGTTTTTACTATTGTAAATATCAATTCCATACATCCTCTGGTAGTCTGTTCCCAGTAAGAACCCTTGGATTTGGGCATCTTCAAGCAAAACAAACTCTGGGTTGAGTCTTATATTACCTTTTCTATGGGGTATAATTATCTCTTTGATAATTGTCCCAATGAATTTCATCTTCCCTGATGCACTTTTGAAGTTCTTTTCCTTGGTTTGCAAGAGCTGTTTTTCCCAATTTGGGAAGTGGTAATCCAAGTAATTTCTGGCCACTATTGAGAAGTGTGCTCCACTGTCAATGATCAATGGGTTTTGAGAATTTTAAATAAAAACAGTCATCTTTATGGCTGTCCCATGTATGTATTCTATTCCTTTAGTTGGTGTAACTAGGAATGTTTGTGCATCTTGTGTGTGTTTACACAAGTTTGTATTTGAAGTGTCCTGTGGCATTCCTGCTTCCAACTGTATGTCCTGAATTTACAGTGGTTCTTCTTCTTCATATTCCACTAGAAGTTCTTCTCTTGGTTCCTGTTCATCATCAGATTGTTCTCTGATGGCATCACCCATAGAGTCTTATTCAGAATCCTCTGTGGGGGATTCCTCCTCTGGGACTTTTTCAATGGCATAGACTTCCTTCTTTGCCTTTGGACAGTTGTTGGCATAATTGTCTGTTGAACCACAATTGTGACAAAAATTTTTCTTCTTAGCCATTTATGCCACCCTTTCTATGTGTTTGTCTTTGAACTCCAACCTGAAAGGTTGTTTCTCTTTGAAACCACTTCTTTATATGGGGAATATTTCCCTATATTTGTTCTTTTCGTTACATCTTGTAAGTTATTTTCAATGTCATCTAGAGTGCAATTATGCTTGCATCTTCATTTCATTGCATGCTCTAGCTCCCTGACATTTGTGTTAGGAGTTTTTGATTCCTCATCTAAATTTTCATTTGAGGATCAATGGCTTTAAGTCTTTTAGACTGTCTAAGACACCACTCATATGGATCTTTGTCCACAGATTAGTTGTCATTTTCAAATGACATGTTCTTTTGCCATACCCAAGTATCATTTATGTGCTTTTGGATAATTTGACTCTTCTGCCATGGCCAGCTTCTTCTTCCATGTATTTCTTTCATCTCTGTATACCAGATACTAGCATGTCCTTTGAATTCTGTATTGAGTCTAGCAGTAATCCAGTAGTCTGGTATGCTTGGTACATCAATGAAGAGTCCATCAATATGATCATATTCTCCTGTTCCAGAGAATTTGGGCCAGCTTGAGGCCTCTGGAAGCTGTTTCAAGGCTTCCTTTTCAGAATAAGACATATTATCTCCATATTGGTATTGAGATGGAGATCTTGCCTTATTCACCAATAAGGCATCTGGTTTGATTTCTTCTTGGTGGTATTGATTCTCCAAAGCATGGCCTTCTGTTTGGTGCTTCATGTTTTTGTAGACATTAAGCAATTTGTTTATGTCTTCATCTAGACAATCCATGTCCCTTTTGCTGTGGTGTTGTTCTTCAAAGACTAGATTCAGCCTTTTTTTGGTCTCTTCAGAGGCTTTGCTCAATTGAGAATGTCCTTCTTGAAGGGTTTGAACAATTTTGTCCATGGAGGCTGTTAATTTTTTCATCCTCTCATGGCTTGCTTCAAGTTCTGCAAGCTTCTTTTGAGTTTGCACTGCAAATTTGGACATTTGTAACCACAGTTTATCACTGTTCAAATTACTCTAAGGTGTAACAACATTATGTTCTTTCTGAGTGGGGGTAATATTTCTATTAATGGTGCTACTGATTCTAGGAGTATGTACAACTATTTCTGGCTCTTGTGTACTTCTTTCACCAAGTCCAACAGCTTCTGAATCATTGGATCTGACTCTCTCTTCCTTTGGTTGAAAGAGGTCATGTCTTTGCCCTTGTATCCTTGTCTTCTCCTGGAAACTACCTGGGATTGTGAAGAATGGTGACCCTTGGCCACTGATCTGTTGGTTCCTGAATGGTGTGAAGTTACTGGAGAGCTGTTTTTTCCTACTCCTTGTGAGGCTGAAGGAATCTTAGTATGCCCTGTCTGGGTCAGCTGTTCTTCTATAGCTTGGGTAGTGGATTGATTCTCCCTTATTCTGGTTGCCCTCTCCTTCAGAAGTCTGAACTTTTTGGTGGGATTCCAGCTTTTGGTGATTACCATAAGGTCTTTAAAGTCTATCTCTTTGAGACATATATTCTTGAAACTTTCTCCAAGTTCTTCCCTGTTGGATGCTAGGTTGAACCTCTTTTTGTCCATGCTCCATTGAAAAAGGTCTTTGAAGAGTTGGTGGAGCTGAAGAACTTGATCCATATTCTTCCAGTCCTCTGGTTTGAGGTTTCTGTTGGATTGGAAAGTGAATGGCAGAGTGGGTATGATTTCCTTCAGTGTCCTGCCATCCCCCACTGTGTCCAAGGTGTTCTCTTCCAGGTCTTCTGGTTCTAGACAAGCCTTCTCTGTCCTCTGGCTGGTTCCTTGGGATGCCAAGGTTTCTGAGGTGTACAGGTAACATATCAGTGTTTTCAAGAAGTCAAAAGCTTAATGCTCTTAGGGTATTTACCTTTGACTGTGCCTTGTACAAATTTGTTGTCTACTGCTTTTGGCAGTTTGCCTTTAGAGGCTACAACTGGGTTAATTATTTTAATTTTCCCTGTACAAGTTATTAGGGTTGGTTTACCTTTTATTGATTCAGAGTTTTGTGGTTTTCTACTCCTCTGAGTGGAAATTTGTGTCTACTTCTTAGCTGTGATAAGGCCTTCACTGTGCCTCTTTCCTTTCCCCTTTCTTCCCTTTTGGTTATTAGGGTGTCACTGGTATGTTGGCCTGTGACTGGGTTTCAAGTGGTATTAAATTTTCTTCCACTGAATCAAAAAGGGAAAAGAAGGATTATTGTCAGTTAAGAATTCTTAAGATTCTGTTTGCACATCTAAGAATGGCCTCTGGGAAATATATTTCTATATTATACCCTTGTATTATGACAGTGCAATTGAAATGATCAATTACACATCAAAAATACAGCTTGTGGATTTCTGGTGTACTGTTTGTATACCAGTATCTCACAGATTAACTTGTAATAAACAAGTGTAATCTAAAAGTGGTTATGTAAATGGCAATTGAAATTATAAATATACCCAACCAGGCCTCTAATACTGTTGGTTTACAGTAAGAGAAGTGTCCTTTTTAATTGAAAAAGTACAGTATTGATGGCTTAAAGTGTTTCATATGTAAAACACACCAAAAAATAAAGGTTTTGTGGTGCTTAAATTATAATCAACCACACAACAAGGCAATTAAAATAGAAACAAACAGTGGTATATGTCCATATACCACTCAAAAAACAACTATAAGATATTTTTTATATTATTCTTCAAAGAATTTCTACGCCTAAAAAAAGAAACAATAGTGTCAGAAATAAGAAAATAAAACAAAATACTCACTTTTGGCTTAAAAAAGGTCCAAAAATTTAAAAAAAAACACTACCAGGCCCCCAAAATGTCAGGCTGAGTCTAAGATGAAGCTAATGAAGACTAATTACAAGCTTTAACTATGACTGTGACATGGTAAAAATGATTAAAAAAGTTTATTTTGATGATAATAATGGTTGACAATAAGTTATACAGGGATTTACTATTGAGGAATAGTGATGGTGAGTGCTGTTGAAAGCCCTGGGTGCAATTATTATCAGTGGGTTTACTATAATAGCTACTACAATAATTAATATTATAATTATAACCGGATTATTTTCCAATAGTATAAATGTTTTTGACATTTTTACTAGGTAGGAATTCAAGAGCAGGATGAGGCAACCTTTTCTGGTGGAGAGAAGGCCCCTTTTTATCCTAAACTTGGGTGAAAAAGTCTTCTAGACCTTTCCACATGGCCGAAGTGAAGATTTTTCACTTCCAAGGAGTGGCTTGTGGCTTACACAAGGCCTTTATAGCCTTTATTGGGCTCAGATGGGGTTTTGAAGCCACATCTGGGCAGTTTTCACCAATACAGGGTGAAAATTTTCATCTGGGGACCACACAGCCCTCTTATGACATGTATTATGCATAGAATGCTGTACAAGATTCTAATATTGGCCAAACTATGAGTTATTAAAGTATAAACAAGCTTCTTTGTCTGTTTTACACCTCATAATCATAGTTATGGGATATTATCCCACAGTAAGGCTGTATTGGTCTAACTATGGGATTTTGACCTTAAACCTGTCATACCTTTGTCTGTTTTTGAAATTTTAATCTCAAAGTTGGTTCATTTTTTATCCCTGAATGTGTTCTACATGATGGTACCTCATTTTATATGGCTATCATTAAATATGGCAAAGTTATGCCATGTACAAAGTTTTTGGACTTATGTATGATTTGCTTAAAATTTGTATGGAGCTTGTTTTACCCATAACTTTTGTTCTAGATGAGATATGGGCAAATAGATGGAACCATCATGTAAGGTGTAGATATGAAACTTTGATTAAAAATCAAGTACTTTTCCTGTCCTCAAAATTTTTATAAGGTAAAAATCAATTAAAAATAATAAGAAATATTATTCTTCAAGGAAAAACACACCAATTTTATTTTTCATAGCTTTATTAGTATAAAAAGATAATATTATAAAGATTTATTGTTTTACCAACAATAAACATTTATCCAAAAATACCCTACAAGAGATATTTAAGTCTACAAAAGAAATTTCTTCAAGAGCAATTTCAATTGGAATTAATTGAGCAATGAGCTGAAATCAATTCATTAAAGAACAAAGTCCTTAAAAAAATATTAAAAAGAAAAAATGCCCAAAAGTGACCAGAGTGAATTTGGAAACAAAGTGACAAAGTTTACAGTGATGAAAGATGCTTTAATTCACTTTTGGGGTGGTTCAGGGGTAAAAATGATTATAAGAGTTACAAAAAAGGATTATAAAGATTTTTTCATGTGGTTAAAAGGTTTAAAATTATTTAAAGAAGTTGGTTGGAATCTTTCATTGATTGGCTTAACAGTGTTTAAACTAATCATAAAAGGAAAAGATTCTAACATGAAGAGAAAAGTGGAGCAAAGAAGACAATCTTTTATAGCCATCAATTTTCTTACTCCAAAAGTAAAATTTACTCTTTTCAGTCGTGAAAAACAGTCTGACAACAGAAAAGCCAATTATGGCATCATTGAACCCTGGTTTAGACCAAAAAGGGCTGGTTTAAGCCATTTTTAGCCATTTTAGACCCTTAAATCAGCTATTACTATAGCAATACCTGGTCTAGAGCCTTCAAACCACATCAGAATGTGTGTAAGAGGCGTAGAAATCAGTTAAAACTGTTTTTACTAACATTTTTTTAACTTAAGGGTAGTTTTACCCTCTTGGCAACAGTTAAAACTGCCCTGGTTGGTATCAAAACCTCATCATCAATTGAGTCACAGACCCTGTGACTCAATTCCAGACCAAAAGTGATGAACTTTTGCGTGAATTTTGACATCTCACGCCTGTCAGAAAGGATTTTGGGAGTCTGGCTCCCCCTTAGAGCTAGAGTGCCTTTTCCCCCCCAATTTTTTTTTTCCTTTAATTTGTCATCATGTATTATACTTGTAATTTACATGTGTAATTCAATTGAATTTCACAGTACAATACAGTAATAACTGATACCTCATAGGTAAATCAAATTTCACTTATGTAATACACACGCACATTTTGACATTTCAATTTAATTCAATTGAAAATACTTCAATTCCTCATAACTTCTAAACTAAGCACAACACCACATGTGGTGCGAATTAAGTTTAATTTTTGAGAATTTTCAATTTTTGTATTGAAAATACCAAAAACTTCATTTAAGCTTATTTAGAGTTGAGTTACAAAAATTTCACACAGAGGTGACCCCACCTAATTTTTTATAAGGAATCAAATGGTGAAATAAATTTTATATGTTTATTTATTGGATAAAAAGTTATAATATATTTTATATAAATGTTTACCAAAAATATTTTAATTTCATAATTTTTATTAAAAATTCATTTTTACTTAATTTTTACAAGTAAAAATGAATTTTCATAATTTTAAATTTTATTGTAATTTTATTTTTAAATTATAATTCAATTTTTATTTTTAAATATAAATTTGTATTTATATTTAAATTTTTTATTTTTATACTATAAATAAATTTATTTTATTTATATTTGTATTTTAATTTATCATTTGTGGTCTTTTGGGTATATAAAAATACCTCTAAGGCTCACATTCCCTCCCCCTAAAAAAAGAATATTACTTGGTAATATTGTTATTTCTAGTGTGCCTGAACCTTCTGAGAAGTTTAGTAGCTTCAGGTATGTCCTTTTCTGGCAACCATTCATCTTCACAAGCTGGGTCACTGTACCTAACAAGGTATTCCCTTACTTTGTTGGTTCTCAACTTTCTTTCTTTGAGAACTTTGGCAATTTTCTTACTACCAGATGGCTCAACCGGAGGTATAGCTTGGGGAATTTTATTCCTCAAGGGAAATTTTTCAGAATCACTAGATTTATATGGCCTTATCAAGCTCACTGGAAATGTAGGATGCTTATTGCTAAGTTCTTCAGATAGCTCTACTTCAACAGAATTTTCTCCATGGAGGGCCTTAATAGCAAAATGTCCTGAAAAGGAGTCTTTCAGCTTTTTACATCCTTTGATGTTATTGAAGTTAGTGGTGGATACAAGAACTAAATCCCCTGATTTGAAATCTTGAGTTGCATGTGATTTATCCCATTTGTCCTTAGCATATGCAAAAGAGTCCTCCATGCATTTTACTGCATGCTTTCTAGCTTTTTCTAGCATTCCCTTGAAGCTAGCAGCTGTGGGATGTATTTCAATCAAATCTTTTCTCAAGGAATCTTGGGGTAATTTGGGGTTCCATCCCTTTTCTAGGATAGCAGGAGTTTGATTGGTACTGGCATGGATTGATGTTTTATATGCTAATTCCAGTGCTGGAAACAGAGTGCACCAATCATGGGTAAATCCATCACAATCTTTTAATTCAAGGCCATATGCATAAAATCTTCTTACCATGTCCTCTAAGGTTTGGATCATCCTTTCAGCCAGACCGTCAGTTTGTGGGTGGTAGGCTATAGAGAAAGACAGCCTAGTGCCAAATAATTGGTGAATATTTGCCCATAGTGCTGAAGTGAATTTGGGATCTCTATCACTAATGATATTTGTAGATATTCCAGTCCATGACACTAATCCATTCCATATCAGAAGAGCTGTATCCATGGCTGTATCATCCTTGTGAAATGGTGAAAAGATTGGAGTTTTACTGAATCTGTCCACAATCACTAGGCAAGCATTATAACTTCTGTCACCCCCTGGTGGTGGGCCAGTTACCCAGTCCATATGGAAAATTTCCCTAGGTCTGCTTGGTTCTTGGATTTTTATCATATTTCCAAGTCTCTTGCCAGTGTATTTATCTACTTTTTGACATCTGTCACAGGTTTTGAAATACTCTGCAACATTGTTCTGCCACATTGGCCACCATATACAGGTTTTAACTTTTTCTCTTGTTCTGTCTTCAGACATATGTCCTGAGAAGGCGCTGTCATGGCATTCTTTCAGTACAAGATTGATTAATGACCTGTCCACAACTGTCATGAAACATGTAAGGTTTGACTATGAAACAATAAGTAACAATTACCAATATTTTACTTATTGTACTATGAATGTCCTTATAAATGAAATAAATAAGATAAAAATAATTATAATTATGGCGTAAAAATAATTATATTATCAATTAAATATGATAATATAATAAAATAAATATATTAATATAAGATAATTAATATATTTAATGGCATCTTATTATTGTTACAAACAAATAATAAAGGCATAAAAAATTGTTTTTTATTAATAAAAAACCATTAATAACAATAATATTACCAATATTAAAGCTATAAATTAATATAAATACTATTTATATTAATTAAAGAATTATTAAAAGAATAATAGAGAGAAAATTATTATAATAAGAGAAAATAACCTAATTTTAATACTTAATATACTAATTTTGAGAGATTTTATACCAAATAATATAGATACAATTTATCCAAATTTTATTTCCAATAAAAAATAGAGAAATTACAAATATTCTTGATTTTTACGTGGAAATGAGATTTTAGAGAGTTTTTTAACAAAAACAATTAAATAAATGATTTGAATCACATCAAAATTTATGATTATGATAAGATGATCCTTGGTCTTTGATAATATAAAAGTTTTATATATAAAGAATAAAGAAATTACCTTTTTATTGTATTGATTTAATGTTTTTGATGCGTCTGAGGGGAAAACAGAGTAAAAAGAGCTCTATTTATATTAAATACCTCCCTCCTAGAGTCCAACAGGCTTCTAGTAGACGTGTACTGATCATATCCACTGGGATTGATCAATTGGTTAAGGTTTGGTGATGATTACATCATGATCAAACCATATTACATCATTATTATGCCATTATTTAGAGTTATCACTATAACTCTAATTTTGATGATGTCAAAGGCTTGGAAAAACCCCAAAATTCGTGGATTTTATTATTTTTAATCATAAACTAATAGTATTCACCAATTGTATCACTCATATGACTTTTAAACTTAATTTAAGGCTACAGTGAGTGATCATAAGTGATCAAATTAAGCTCAAACTTTGATCCTTAATAACTTTTGAGATTTACACGCTAAAGCCATTCAGAGAGTGAATTCTGATAGCTTGGCATAACCCATTATGCTTCCAAGAGCATTTCATTACATCATCAAAACTCTATTTTTTATGATTTTTCTTGTAACTCATCTTTTCTGTTGAAATTTAATATTTTAAACTTCAAACTATGATTTCAAGGGGTTATACCTTGAATATTATAATAAAAAATACATTATTCTTCACAAATGAACTAGTAGAATCCAACTGTCCACTTTTTTCTAAGTTTGGACCACTTTCACAACAAAGTGGTCAACAGCTCTGTTGATTTTAATCAATAATTCCTTACAGGTTTTAACCTTATTTATAACTTGTGAAATAAACTTCAATTCTGTATTCCTACAGTAATTACGTGAGGACTTTTTCTTGGTTATTCACTCTATCATGCATAATTCAAGAGATATTAGCTAAAATCCTTGAATATATGCGTTGACCAAAAAAGTGAATATATTCAGGTTAATTCCTTAAGTATTGATTTTGAAGCTTAGCTTCTTAATTGTTTTATATGTGAATTTTTATGGAGAATCAACTGGTACCTTTTTTTTACATGTTGTCTCATTGGAGTTTGAAATAAATAAGGATTTGCGTATTTTATAAGGTATTATTACTTATAACTTATTAAATATTGACTTTACAGATATGCCATAAAAATGGTATATGTGTATTTTAACATGGGGAATCCAATGGTATTATTTCTTTCACATGTTTATCCATTGGTTTCTAAGTTAAACCAAGTTTTATACCAATTTATGGTATTTTTGTATTTTTAAAAGTACTTATTTTTAATGTATAATTATATTAAAGATTTCTTGTTACCTTTTTGGGTATGTGGTCATATCTCAAAGGTTCACAACACATGTGTGCTTGATCCTGTGATAAATTATACCATCCAGTGGGTTAAATCTTCCTTCATCATAAGAGTTTTTCCATACTTCATCCAAGGCATGTATTAGAGAGTTGTCTTTACAGTCTTTGTTAAGTAATTGGCATAATATGATACAATTCCTATCTTGAGTGTAACTGTGTCTTACTTCTTCAAAGAAGTTGGTGTTCAAGTCTGTAACACTTATTCCTTCTATTGGGATCTGTGGTGAAGCTTCTCCTGGAACATAAGCAGGATTATCAATATTATTTGGTAATGGCCATCTGCTTAGTCCATCTGCATTCTTATGAATATTCCCATCCTTATGAACAATAGTCATATTGCCTCTGTATTCTTGTATGGCTATTTGCCATCTAAGCATATGTCTGTTGGGTGTTTTCATGTTTAAAAGTGATTTGACAAGCTGTACAATCTGTTATCACATCAAAAACACATCCCTCTAAGAAGTAGTTCAATTTTTCCAAGACCCAGACAGGGCATAGACATTCCATTTGACTTGCTCCATATCTGGCTTCAGTTGGTTTGATTTTCCTTGATATGAATCATATTGCTCCTTCTACAGTTTTATCATTTATGATCTGAACTTGGTGAAGTGCAACACCCAGCCCATCCCCTGATTCATCAATATACAATTTAATGGCCAATTTAAAGTCTGGAATCAGTAAGAGTGGAGCAGTGGTCAATGCTTCTCTTAGAGACTCAAAAGCTTTGACTCTGTCAACAGTCATTTCAAATACTGTGTCTTTGTCACACAATTTATAAAGTGGTCTTGCTATGGATGCAAAATCTTTAATGTGTTGCCTGTAATATCCTGAAAAACCTAAAAATGACTGAATTTCCTTTTTGTTCTGAGGCATGGGCTTTAGCAACACCTCTGCAACCTTGTTTTTGTCAATTCCAAGGGACAAACCAGATACAACATGTGCTAGTGCTTTAAGTTCTTTAAATCCAAAATGGCATTTCTTCAAGGAGATTTTCATGTTTACTGATTGAATTTTTGTCCAAACTCTGGACAATTTGTATATGTGCTCTTCCCAGATCTTGGAACAGACAATAATATCATCAATGTAAATGATTAACCATTCCTCTGAAAGTTCTTCAGGGAAGATTTCATTCATCATTCTTTGGAAGTGTGAAGGTGCATTTTTGATACCAAAGGGCATTCTTAAGTATTCATACACTCCACAATGAACAACAATTCTCAAATATTTTCTTGCTCTTGGTGTCACCACATTTTGATGGAATCCTTTAAGGGCATCCATAGTGGTTATATACACCGCTTGAGATATTTGAGTAAGGGCAGTTTGGATTTTTGGTATTGGGTACCTATCTGGAACAGTGTAAGTCTTCAGAGCTCTGAAGTCTCCCACCATTCTGGATTTTCCATTATGCCATTCCACTATTACTGGTGTAGTTATTTCTACTTCTTCATTATGGCCAACTTTTCTCATTACACCAAGGTCTAGAAGTTCTTTGATATGAGTTTCCAGAGCTTCTCTTGACTTGGGACTTGCTGGGTATGCAGGTCTTCTCAAGAGTGGTGGATAAGGTCTTTCAATATTAAGAATGATATCAACTTCATGACTAATAATTGCTCCTAGAGGTTCTTTGTCTGAAGCAAATTCTTCTCTGTGGTCATACAAAAGGGAAGAAAGTTCATTTTCTTGTTTATCAGTCAGATGAAGGCTTATTTCAGCCTCCTTCAACTGTTCATATTTGAATTTTTCCAATTGTAAGTTGAATGGTGATACTTTATTTACTGTAATTTGTTTTTTAAATGGTTAAAAGGCAAATTTCTGACACTTATTGTCTCCAATAGTAAAGTATCTGTCTTTGTTGTTATGTAAATCTATTCCATACATGATTAAATAGTCATTTCCCAATATAAAATGGGTACTAGAGCAGTTTTCCATAACAACAAATTCAACTGTGATTCTTAAATTCCCATCAATGTGTGGGAATATGAAATTGGTCTTCAAAATTCCTAATGCTTTCATTGGATTACTTGCACTATTGAGTTTTATACCATCAATTGCTAACAATTGTTCTTCAAAATTTGGTACATAATTTTTAATAAAAGATTTTCCAACACAAGAGCAGAAGGCTCCTGGGTCAAGCAAACGTTTGGTGGGATTGTTGTCAATCACCACTTCTGTTATACAGGAGTTACCAGCTGTGTAAACTTTCCCTCTGTTTGGTTTGGCTTTCATAAGTTGTGCATCTTGAACTTTTGATAAATCAAGTTGACCATTGCTCAATTGTGGCAAGTGGGAATAAGATTTCATGATGTCAAAAGTGGAATTGATATTTTCTATATCTTTTGAAGATTCAGAAAATATGGATGACTTATCATCTGAATTGTCTTCAATTATGTCATCTTTCTCAACATCAGGTTCCTTTTCAATATCAATTTCATTGATTTTCCCCCTTTTTGGACATGTATTGGCTAGATGGGTGGTGCTTTGGCAAATATGGCACTTTCTGACTGTATCTGCAAATTTATACTTGACATTATTAGAATTTTCTTTGGGGTTTTTGTCCACAGAATCTTTCCAAGGTGTATTAAACCTTGTTTTGAGATTCACCCTACTAGAACCAATTTTGGTTCTGGTGGTCACTTCTTCTAATATATTGATAATATCCTCTGCTGAACATTGTTCAGTAGTCCTGCTTTTGACAGCATGCTCTAAGTCACCTCCACATTGTCTCAGAATCTTTCTATGGATCATAAATTCTGACATGTCAGGATATAATTCTGTTAATCTGTCTTTTTGTTGGAAAAACCATGGTAAATCTTTGTCTTTATCAGAATTAAATTTGGCAGATTCAAAGGCTGTTTCCACTTTAAACCTCCAAGCATCATTGGCCCATTTGTTGATAATTTGGGTTTTCCACCAAGTCCAACTTTGGTGTCCATGTGCTTGTCTCAATTTGAGATACCATCTGTGAGCTGATTTGGTAAGTAAGGTGTTAAACCTGGCTGTTACCAATCTGTCTGGTAATTTAAAGTCTTCTTTGATCATGTCAATACCTCTGATGAGTTCCATATGGTCATATTCTCCTTCACCACTGAAGTGAGGCCATTCCTTAAGTTTTGGAACTTCTTTCAAGAGTTCTTGGCCAATTGATGGTTCCAAGTTATGAAAAGAAGTAGAAATTTCATTTTTTAATTGAGAATTTTCAATATCCAATACTTGTGGATTGTGAATCCCTGTACGCTCATTTTGATTCAGAGGTGTAGACATTCTTGGTAAGGTGTTTAGTAGTTGTTCAATATCATTAATTTTACTGTTGTTACACCTTTGTGAGTTTCTTAATTCATGTTGTAAGCTTTGTATAGAGGTTATTACATTCTTTTTATGATCATCCTATTTATATGTCAGCTAATTCCATAATTCTGTTTGTTTAGTATTATCAGATATAACCTCATTTAGCTTTATTGTTAATTTTGGTATTTCCTCTTTTGAGGTATCAAAACACTTTTTCAAGACAATTATATGTGTTTTTACTTCAGTAAATGATTTTGAAATATCATCAAGAGCTTTGTTATTATCCTTTTTGATAGTATTTATGGCTTGTTTTATTCTTGTTTCAATCATGTCATCAATATTGAATTTAGAATATTTGTCTGTCAGTTCTTTAATAATGGAAGATTGTTCATTTATCTTAATGCCAAAAAAATTATCATTATTGGAAGTTTTCACTTTTCTTAAAACTTTTTCAAAACATTTAAGTGTTTCATTGATTTGGCTCAGACTCAAGTTATGTGTTTTAAGATTGTCACAAATTGATGTATTTTTATCAGAAAGATGACTTTTTACATCAGTTATAGCTTCATACAACTCTGGAATATAATCAAAAATATCAGAAATCATTTCTGATATTTTAATCTGGCCTCCTCTTTCTTTTGTAATTTCATCATTGTTCTGGCCATCTGAAACACATTTTCCATGGCATCCTGTTGAATTTTTGGAATCCTGTAGCCCTGGCTGTAAGGTTTGGTGGCTGGTGCCTTTTCTTTGCCCTTTTTTGGAGCTTGTGGCTGCTTTTTCACGTTGGAATTGCTTCTGCTGGCCACTGGAGCTGTTTTTGGCACTTCCTTGGGTGGTGGAGGGTTGTTTTTCCTCCATTCTAGTGTCAAGAGCATCATGTTTTTCCTCTCCATCAATGGATGCCATCCATTGAGCAATTTGCAAGTATTGGGATGGCCCAGGAATTTTCTCACAGTCAGGTAAGAATTCATGCAGTTTTTCCACAGATCTGCAAGGATCTGGTACTCCTTGTACTGCAGGGAATTGTTGTAAGCTTTGTGGCTGGCTTTGTATATGTCCACTGAGGCTTCTTGTGGCATTGTCAGCTCTTTGTGAAGGTAAAATGGTATTATCAGCATCAGAATGACCTATTTTAGTTGTTTGGAAGTCATCAACTGACCCTTTTCCTTCTGTACCTGGTTGGCTTCTTCCATAATCACGTCTATTACCTTTCTGGGAGCTGCTTGAGGGGTTATAGCTGGCTCCTGATCTAGTTGAAGTCATATTTATGATGAAAAAGGCTTAAAATAGTATCTTTACATCAAAAACTTACTATTGGCCAAATTCTTAGCTTTCTGAAGGGTATTACTTATATCCAAGTTAATAAATTCAGAAGATATTGGTTCATGTTGGTTATTTTGAGTCACAATAACAGTACTATTATGGTCTGAATTAACAGTACTGGCAGGAATAATTCTGGTGACTGTTGAGGCTGTTTCAATGTTTTCTTGTCTTACCATGTTTTCAGACACTTAAATTAAGGAAAAAGCCAATCAACTAAGTAGAAAAAGGTTATTTCATAAAAAGAAATAAAAATGTCGGCCTCACTTATAATATGAAAAAATTATTTTTTATGGGTTTTTTGAATTATAAGTATTTTTTATATGTTTTCTTAAATTTTTCAATATAAAAAAAAAAGTTCAAAAAAAGTAAAAAAATATGTCACAGGTAAAATATCATGGCTGGGGCCCAAATGTAAGGTGTGGTTATGAAACTTTGATTAAAAATCAAGTACTTTTCCTGTCCTCAAAATTTGTATAAGGTAAAAATCAATTAAAAATAGTAAGAAATATTATTCTTCAAGAGAAAACACACCAATTTTATTTTTTATAGCTTTATTAGTATAAAAAAATAATATTATAAAGATTTATTGCTTTACCAACAATAAAAATTTATCCAAAAATACTCTACAAGAGATATTTAAGGCTACAAAAGAAATTTCTTCAAGAGCAATTTCAATTTGAATTAATTGAGAAATGAACTGCAATCAATTAATTAAAGAAAACAGTCTTTAAAAATAATATTAAAGAGAAAACACACCCAAAAGTGACCAGAGTGAATTTGGAAACAAAGTGACAAAGCTTACAGTGATGAAAGATGCTTTGATTCACTTTTGGGGTGGTTCAGGGGTAAAAATGATTATAAGAGTTACAAACAATGATTATAATGAGTTTTTTATGTGCTTAAAAGGTTTGATATTATTTAAAAAAGGTGGTTGGAATCTTTTATTGATTTGTTTAACAGTGTTTAAACTAATTATAAAAGGAAAAGATTCTAACATGAAGAGAAAAGTGGAGCAAAGAAGAAATTCTTTTATAGCCATCAATTTTCTTACTCCAAAAGTAAAATTTACTCTTTGCAGTCGTGAAAAACAGTCTGACAACAGAAAAGCCAATTATGGCATCATTGAACCCTGGTTTAAGCCATTTTTTGCCATTTTTAGCAATTTTAGACCCTTAAATCAGTCATTACTATAGCAATACCTGGTCTAGAGCCTTCAAAACACGTCAGAATGTGTGTAAGAGGCGTACAAATCAGTTAAAACTGTTTTTACTAACATTGTTTCAACTTAAGGGTAGTTTTACCCTCTTGGCAACAGTTAAAACTGCCCTGGTTGGTATCAAAACCTCATCATCAATTGAGTCACAGACCCTGTGACTCAATTCCAGGCCAAAAGTGATGAGCTTTTGTGTGAATTTTGACATCTCATTCCTGTCACCAAGGATTTTGGGGGTCTGGCTCCCCCTTAGAGCTAGAGTTCCTTTCCCCCCCCCCCAATTTTAATCTTTCCAATTTATTTTTTCCTTTAATTCCTCATCATGTATTATACTTGTAATTTACATATGTAATTCAATTGAATTGTACAGTAAAATACAGTAATAATTGATACCTCATATGTAAATCAAAGTTCACTTATGTAATACATGTGCACATTTTGACATTTCAATTGAATTCAATTGAAAATACTTCAATTTCTCATAACTTCTAAACTAAACACAACACCTCAGTTTTAACACAAAAATTGATGGTTAACACCACATTTGGTGTGAATTAAATTAAAGTTTTGAGGATTTTCAATTTTTGTATTGAAAATACTGCAAACTTAATTTAAGCTTATTTAAAGTTGAGTTAAAAAGAATTTCACTCAGAGGTGACCCCACCTAATTTTTTATAAGGAATCAAATGGTGAAATAAATTTTCTATGTTTATTTATTAGATAAAAAGTTATAATATATTTTATATAAATTTTTACCAAAAATATTTTAATTTCATAATTTTTATTAAAAATTCATTTTTACTTAATTTTTACAAGTAAAAATGAATTTTCATAATTTTGAATTTTATTGTAATTTTATTTTTAAATTATAATTAAATTTTTATTTTAAAATATAAATTTGTATTTATATTTCAATTTTTATTTTTATAATATAAATAAATTTATTTTATTTATATTTGTATTTTAATTTATCATTTGTGGTCTTTTGGGTATATGAAAATACCTCTAAGGCTCACACATCATATAGCCTTGATTTTTCTCTTTCCAAAAAGACCCCACTTTAGTTATCTCACACTAAAGCTGTAGAAGTTAGATGAGAGGTGAATCTTTTATTCACCCTTATTTGACCTTAATTTGGCCATAACTCCTTTAGTTATGGTGCTAGCTCAATTTGGCTAGTACCATTGAATAGCCCTGACTTAGAGCTTTAATTTGAATACCCATTTAATGGGTTTAAGCCTCTTCCTCTGTATCTCAGATGAGATGTGAAAAATAAGGTTTATGCTCAGCAACAGCTTTGTGCAGGAATAACTTTGTTATTCCGTGTCCTATTATGATGGGACTTTTATACTTCGAAAGACGTTATTTTCCTCTTTCTTTTGATAACCTTTGAGCCTGTTTGGCTCAGCTCCATGTTTTGGTGGTATCTTGGCTTTACCATTGGTTTATGGTATTTGGCTTTCATGCTTTTTCTCTGGTTTTGAGTCACAGGCTGACATCATGTGTGGTCCTAAAAAGCTTGAAAAACGTTTCAGATGATAATGTTTGTAAATCACTCATTTTATATATTCTAAAAGGATTGATTTATATTTATGATTTAATCATATCTAATAAGGTTATATATTCTTGGATATTAGAATTACTATCAGAGCTGAAAGAATTGATGAACTGAAATGAGTTTAATTTCTGAAGTAAAAGTTGCCTTTTTGATACTTTTGGCATTGTAAATGAAGAAAGTATCTATATTAAATACAATTTTAAATCAAATAATTTAATAAATGACAAGTATATTTAGATTTTATGCAATAGAAAGGAAGTTCTATGTAATTTAACATTTCCTTACTGAGGCATGTGTTATAAAAATGTTCCTCTAAATAAAGCTAAAGGTGAGATTTGGTGGTATTAAAAAACCTGGGTTTTTTACCTCAAAAGGTGTGGGATTTCCCAAATTCCAAAAATTTAATGCGTAATTTATAAAAAAAAAAGGGGGATTTTGAGTGTGGGATTTAGTAACTTTGACACCCCCTATTAATAATTTTTTATCTTTATTTTTGGGTTCTTAAATTTGAATTTATTTATTTATTTAGCTTTCCATTTTGAAGATTCAAATATTAGTCCCATTAAAGAACTTTAATTTAATTTATTAAACATTAAAAAAAATTCTTATTATTTTACAATAGTGAGACCTTTTATTAATAAAAATTTAAAATTGAGGAAAAAAAAATTGAACTTCTTCATGGTAGCTTAGTGTACTTTAAAGCCCCTGATACTTCTCTTTTAAATTTAAAATTAAATCTTTCAAAATACCAAAAGAAATTTTTTTTTTTGTTTAAGAAAGATAAAATTAGATCTTTACTCCTGAAAAAATTGATCATCTTAATTAATAATGAGAGAAATAATAAAATTAGATAAAATTCAAAATTATATCTAAATTGAGAAGATCTTAATACATAAAAAATAATATACTTTTTTTTTTGAATAATATTATTGAAGAAAATTTTTCAAAATTTTAATTTTATTTATTTTGAATTTGAAGAAAACTTTCTATATAAAGATTAAAAAATTTAATATTATCATGATTTTTTGGAGATGAGGATTTTTCTCAAAATAGAATATTTCCTAAGAAAAATTTCAAATCAAAATGAGAATTAAAATCATTATTAATTGATGGTAATTAACCATTACAAGAAGATAAAGTTTTTCTTAATTTTTAAAATGTTATTTTCTTCTTGTATTCCCTCAGAGAAGAAAATAATTGATCAAAGTCATAATATATTTATAGGGTAAGATATTTATATTATATCATAATTTCATGAAGAAAAAAATATAGTTGGTGAAATTTTCTTATCATCCAAGATTCTATAAAATATTTTATATAATATAATATATATTCATTATATAAAACCCAAAAAAATAAAATCTTGTGATTCGTATTAAAACTTTAGTGGCTTGAAATTACTGGGAATATAAAATAAACATTAAAATCTTAGGTAAAACCTTTTTCAAAAGAATCATTTAAGATAACTCTATTCTGGGTCAAAACCAATTTCCAAATTCAACACCTTCTTTAATATTTAGCCATTTTTTCTCATTCTAATGCTTTTTCTTTAAGCAAGAGAAAGTTTTAATTCTAATTAAGCAATATAAATTTAAATTATTTGATCTAAATGAGGTAAAAAATTTGATATTTTCAGCTTGAGGTTACTTATCTTTTTATTCTTCCTAATTCATTTTATTACCTTCTCTTTTATAAATAGTAATTTTTCCAAAAATCTTCAATTTTTTATTGAAAATTATATAAAAAAATTTCGATTTCAATTTTTTATATATATATGCTAATATTTTCAGTTGAAATTGAAGTAAATTATTATAAATTTCAAATGTAAACTCAAAGGGTTTGGGCTTGATTCAAACAGTAAAGGTATTTTAAGCTTTAAATTGAATTGACTGATTATGAAACTAGATTAAAAACTCTTCCAATGCAAGTAGGTGGCTTTAACCTCCTTTTTAAATAAATAATAATTTGTTTATAATTATTTCAGTAACATCTGTTCTTTTAAGTATAAAATATTTTCATTAAATTAATGATAACTAAATCAATCTAAATTTCATGTTTCAAAATCAATTTTTTGGGGGTTATTTTGACCAACCTTTGATTTTTTTTATCTTACCTATTAGCTACCAGGTAACTTGATCTTATCAAAAAAATAAAAAAAAGAAGAAAATATCTCAATAAAAATTAAAAAAAAAATGAAGTTTTTTTTCCTGATTTTTATTATTACAAAAAAAAATAAATTAATATTCATAAAAATATTTTTTTTTGAGAATATTCAAATTCAAAAAAAAAAGGAAATTAATCAATTTTTTTTCTTTAATTATGCTAGCTATTTTAAAAAAATAAAATAAAATAAAGAATAATAAAGAAATACATAATTCCAAGTGAATCAGATTCTCATATTTATAAGAGTAAAAATTCAAATCTTGGGTTTGAATTAAAATAAGAAAATAACTAATAGTTTAAATTAATTTTATTTATTATTAACCTATATTTAAAAACGTTTGAAATTGAATTAAATTTTTTCTTTCTAAAACATTTTTATTTAAAACATTTAAAATGGATAAATTATTAATTCATAATTATCTCTTATTCAATTAGTTTTTATTTTAATATCATACATTTTCATTAAATAAGTTATTAATAAGGAAATAATTGATTTTATGTTTGAAAATTAAATTTAGTTTATCTATGAGCTACATAATTTTGTTAAAAGTTGATTTGATTCTTCAATATTAATAATAAAAAAATTAACCTATTGTTCAAAAATATATATATATATATTTTAAGTATTTTCATTTTAATGATAAAGTGATAAAATTTATAATAACTTACTTGGGAATCTTTTAAATTAAAAAAAAATCAAAATCAAAATTCTTTTTTTTTATTATCTTAATTTGAATTTAAATTAAAATAATTTTTATTAAAGAGAAAGAAGAAAAACAAAGAAAAAAAAAGAAGAAAAAAGAATAAAAAAGAAAAAAAAGAAAAAAAAAAAAAAAGAAAAAAAGAAAAAAAAAAAAAAGAAAAAAAAAGAAAAAAAAAGAAAAAAAAAAGAAAAAAAAAAGAAAAAAAAAAGAAAAAAAAAAGAAAAAAAAAGAAAAAAAAAGAAAAAAAAAGAAAAAAAAAAGAAAAAAAAAGAAAAAAAAAAGAAAAAAAAAAAGAAAAAAAAAGAAAAAAAAAGAAAAAAAAATGCAAAAAAATGTAAAAAAAAGAAAAAAAAATGAAAAAAAATGATAAAAATGATAAAAATGATAAAAATGGAAAAAATGAAAAAAAAATGAAAAAAAAATGAAAAAAAAATGAAAAAAAAATGAAAAAAAAATGAAAAAAAAAATGAAAAAAAATGAAAAAAAAATGAAAAAAATGAAAAAAATGAAAAAAATGAAAAAAATGAAAAAAATGAAAAAAATGAAAAAAATGAAAAAAAAATGAAAAAAGAAAAAAAAAAAAAAGAAAGAAAGAAAAAAGGAAAAAAAAAAGGAAAGAAAAGAGAAAAAAAAAGCAAAAAAAAAGCAAAAAAAAACAAAAAAAAAAATAAAAAAAAAAAAAAATAAATAAACAAAAAAAGAAAAAAAAAAAAAACAAAAAAAAACAAAAAACAAAGAAAACAAAAAATGAAAAAATGAAAAAAAATGCAAAAAATGAAAAAAAAGGAAAAAAATGAAAAAAATGAAAAAAAAAAAAGGGAAAAAAAGGGAAAAAAATTGAAAAAAAAAAGAAACAAAAAGAACAAAAAAGAAAAAAAAAAGAAAAAAAAAAGAAAAAAAAAAGAAAAAAAAAACGAAAAAATAAAAAAAGAAAAAAAAAGACAAAAAAAGACAAAAAAAGATGTTTTTTTTTTTCAAGATTTTATGAATATTTAATATTTTTTTTTAATAATAAAAAATAAGAATCTATTTCTTTTTTTTTAAGAAATTCAATATTTTAATTATTTATTTTATTTAGAATTCTTTTTTTTTTATTTTTTAATTTTTATTAAAATATCAAATTTTAAAGGGTTTTTTTTTTTTTGGAAATCATAAAAAAAAAAACATTATTATTTAAATTAATAATTATTTTTTTTTTTTTTTAAATTAAATAATTTTTAATATTATTAAAATCTCACTCTCCCTCATTCCCTCCATTCAACAAAAAAAAAAAAAAAACTCTTTGTTTTCTTATGTAATTTTTTTTAAAATACCTCTTATTAACTGATTAATTAAAATTAATTTAATTAAAACTCTAAAGAAAAAATTAAATAATTCATAATTTTTTTTCTATTTCTTTTAAATCTAAATTAATCTATGATTTTTTTTTAGACATTTAATTTGGATATTTATTATATTTATCATGATATTATGTTTATCAATCTATGGTATAAACAATACAATTTATTAATTAAGGATTATCTAATCTTGATTTCAGCTTAATTCTCTTTGATTTTAATTAATTCAAATTTGAAACTTTCAAATCAAGTTTTAAAATTACTTCAAAGGAATTCAAAAGAGATAATTTTAATCATTTTACCCTTTTCTTACCCTTCCCCTGACTTGTTTTTAGAACTTTTAATTAAAATTATCATTTTTTTAATTTAACCTGAAAGAGATTCTTCATTTTATTTATCTATTTTTTTTAATAAATCTAAATATAAATATTATCATTAAAACTTTATTCAAGATTATTTAATTGGAAAGAAGGGAAATTCACATTATCAAAATCAATCAAAAGATTATAATTTATCCTTTTTAAAATGACAACCAAGAAGATCATAATCATTAAAATAAGGGTGTTGGTAAACCAACGTAAGCTTTTAGTAAAAACATGTAAGCCTTTACGTGTTTTTACTAAAAATGTTAAGGCCAAAAATTACAATAACAATGCCATTTATGGAATTCTTAAGGCTATAAATGCCATTAAAAATGCATTTATGGAATTGGTAAGGCTATAAATGAAATTAATAATGCCATAAATGGCATTCATGCCATTGTTAATGTCATTTATAGCCTTAAAATTTCCATAAATGGCATTGTTAATGTCATTTGTGGCCTCAACAATGCCATAAATGGCATTAATGGCCTTCAAAATACCATAAATGGCATTAACAATTACATTGATGGAATTAATAATGCCCTTTATTGCATTTATAATTCCATTAATGGCCTTAAAAATGCCATAAATAGCCATATTTCATTTAAAAACCACCCCTTATGTCTTTTTAACATACAATTACGTGTTTTTACCAATTGATGGCAAAAACACGTCAGCCCTTACGTGGGTTTACCAACACCCTAAAATAATTATTAAAAACATGATTTTGAAAAGAAAAAAAAAGAATCATATTTATTAAATTTGAAAAAAAAATTAATTGGTTAATTTCCAAATAAAAAAAAATTATTCAATTTAAAAAAATCTTAAATTAGGTTTAAAGAAGAATATAAATTATAAAAAAAAAGAAAAAAAAAAAAAACATTGAAAATAATCCTAAAAAGAAAACTCAATGAAAACAATTTAATTTTTATTTTTTATAATGAAATAAATTATAATTTAAAAAAATTCCTTTTTTTTGTTTTAAAATTTCATTTTTGAAAATATATATATATTCTTAAGCTTATCATAATAATAAAAAAAAAAAAAAAAAAAGGAATTATAATTTCAAATAAATTTTTTTAACAATTTTATTTTTAAAAAAATTTAATCAAAATCAAAAAAAAAAAACTCAAAAAGAAAGTTTTAAATTAATTTAAAGATTAAATTCTTATTTTTTTTTAAACAAAAAAACAAATAAATGAATAAAGAAAAATTTTAAAACATATATATATATATTCAAAATCCTTTAATTTTTAGTATAAATCAAAAAAAACATAATTATTATTGATATATTTTTTTTGTTCTTTTTTTTTGAAAGGGGAAATTTGAATGAGATATATATTTAGGGTGTTGGTAAAAACACGTAAGCAAATTGGTAAAAACACATAATAGCTTACGGGGTTTTACTAAAAACTTATGTGTTTTGGCCATAAATTGGTAAAAACACGTAAGGGGTGCCCTGGGCCCATTTTTAATTTAAATTAAACACAATTGGGCCTGTATTGGGCCAAAACATGCCCAAAAGAGGATTTTTCCCCACAAAACCTCCCTAACTCCAAATTGTTTCTGATTTTTCTGCCCAGCCCCCCCCTAAAAAAAACAAGCCCAAACACCCCAATAATCCACATTATCCCCACCCCAAACCATTGTTTGTTTTTTGGAAAAACAGCATTACCAAAGCCATTTTGCAAAGCTTTTAACACTTTTTTTTCTTTTTTTCCCCCAAAGACTGCATTTTCCACCACAACAACCTGCTTTCAAGCCTCTCAATTTTCAATTTTTTACCTTCCCTCATCTATCAATCCCACATTCAAACCACTTTCTTTCACTCTTAACCACTTCTGTTCATTTTTCACACCTTTTTTCACCTCTTTTTCACATTTCGAAAGGTTCTTACCCCATTCCAAATCCCCCAATTCCCCCTTTTTTTCACTTTTATACATATTTTTCATTAAAAAATGCTTCAACCTCCCACTGAAGGTGAATTTCAGACCCTTGAGCTTCTTTGGCAACATGTGCATAATGTTGCCAGGGCTCAGGGGTATGCTGTGTCCACCTTGAGGTCCAATATGACCCACAACCAAATTGAAATATGTTGTGACAGGTCTGGCACCCCAAATCCCAACAAAAGCCCCTCCAAAATAGTCACCTCAAGAAAGATTTACTGTCCTTTTAGACTTTATGCCAGGAAATATGTCAAGAGTACCACTTGGACTCTTAAAGTCAAAAATCCTGAACATAGCCATGATGCCACTGAAAATATCATGGCACATCCTGATTTCAGCAAATTCAATGAGCAAGAAACATCCCAAATTTCTCAAATTTCTGAATTACTGCTCATGCCAGGGCAAATTCAGGCCCAATTATGCAGCCAGAGGGAGTCTGACAGGCCTGTAATCCTTCAAGACATTTACAACCAAGTCAAGAAAATCAAGAAAGACAAACTGCAATGCAGAAGGCCCATTGATGCTCTTATTGACACTCTCAAACAAGAAAATTTTGTTTGGTCCTCTGCAAGGGATTCTGAGGGACACATTAACTCCTTGTTTTTTACTCACCCCCTGGCCATGAAACTTCTTCATGGCTTTCCTCATGTCATTCTTATGGATTGTACTTATAAAACCAATAAGTACAAAATGCCCCTTTTTCATATTGTTGGATTCAGCTCAACCAATAAGACCTTTTCTGGGGCTTTTTGTTTGATGAAGAATTAAAATGAACCTTCATATACTTAGGCATTAAATCAATATATAGAAAAGGTCCTCAACAACACCAATCTTGTTCCCCCTCCAGTTATTGTTATTGACAGGGATCTGGCCTTGAAAAACTCTATTAAGAAGCTCTTCCCAGACTCCAAAGTCATGCTATGCATTTGGCACATCAACAAGGATGTATCTGCTCATTTCATGAAGAAAATTGGTCATGGAACTGATTTTGAAAATTTTATGGGCCTTTGGAATCAAGTAATATACTTTTATCTTTCACTTTATTTCACTTTTTTTCTTATTATTGTCTTTATTAATGACTTTGGGATTCATTTCTCAGGTTATGTATTCATCCACTGAAAAGTCTTTCAAAGACAACTGGAAGAAGCTTCAAAGGCAAGTCAAAAATCCTGAAGTCTTGCAGTATTTGGAAAATACCTGGCTTCCTCTAAAGGAGTATTATGTGCCAGCCTGGACCAACCACCATTGCCACCTGGGTGTGATCTCCACCTCCAGAGTTGAAGGTGCCCATGCCATGGTTAAACTTTGGCTCCCAAAGTCCACTGGTACTATCCTGGAGGTAGTCAGGGCTCTCCACATGGCATTCAGAAAACAATTTATTGAAATAATCAACAGAATCTCCAAAGAAATGATTGTCCATGTCAAGAATTTTCCTCCACACATCTGTTCCCTCAATGGCAAGGTGTCTCATTATGCTCTTCAGATTGCCTTTGAAAATTTCAAAACAAAATTTCCTCCAAATGCAAAATGCACCAACAACTACAGCAATTATAAAGGCATTCCTTGCAAGCATAAGACCCAAAAGGCATTTTCCAAGCGCCAAAGGCTTGAATTATCAGACTTCCATCCTCAATGGCATTTGGATTTTCCTGTGAGGGTTTTTTAATTTCTTATTATTATTATTTTCATATTCTTCTCAGGCTGGTTTTCAAGGTGATGATCAAAGTTTTGAAAAAGAAAGAAAGAATGAAGCCAAGAAAATATTTGAAGACATTGGGGAAGACCTGTTTCAAAGACCAATGGCAGAAATCACTCCAATACTTCAACATTTTCATGATGTTTTGACTGGAAAAGTCCCATTTGATCAAATTCCCAAGAGTCAAGAGGATGATCGATATTATGAAGACCCTCTAGAATGCAAGAATATCTGTGGAAGACCCCAAGGAGCCAAGAATAAAAACAAAAATCAAAACAAAAGAGAATCTTCAAGATTTGAAATTATTGAAAGTCAATCCAAGAGAAGAGGAAGACCCCCATCAAAAGTGACCAGTACAACAACGTCAAGATCCCAGTCAAATGTCCCCTCTCCAATTATGGAAGTGGACTCATCTGAATATTCTGAAGATTCTGAGGATTCATTATCTAAATCCATCAGTTCATCAGATTCACTACCCTCAGAAACTGAATTAGATAAATCAGAAATAACCCTTAGAAGTTCCAGAAGATTGGCAATTGGAAGCAAAACCTCTCAAATAAAATCACACAAGCCTGCCACCAGTTTGAATATCTATGATGCAATTGAATTGACCTGTGAGCATTGTCAAAGCAATTATCACACAAGTGATGAATGCTTCAAGCTGTTTGTGAGTTTCTAATTCTTTTTAATGTAATTTTCGGTTATGTATTTTGATATTTATTCATTTTTTGAACTTATTTTATCAGATAACTGGCTCAGAAGACTTGCCCAAGTTTATATTGAAATACACCTTCAAGGCCATCAATTTCCAGGGTGATGGATACTGTGGCTACAGAACAGTATCCCACTTCATTTACAAGACTCAAGATCAATGGGCTGATGTCAGAGGTGACTTGGCTGAAGAAATTCACCAAAATTGTAAGATGTGACTATGAAACTGAGTATAATATTATTATTAATCAACAGTACTATGTCTGTTCTTATGAAATATAATAATAAAATATTATTATAACCACAAGTAAACAATTAAAGAATTATTTCTTTCACATTTTAAGCACTACTAGTAAGTTTAACAGTGAGCAAGTAATTGTCTACAAGAATCAATTACAAGAAGATTTTAATAATAAAACTTCTCTTATTAAAATAATAAAATTATTTTAATATATAATTATCTTTTGCAAGAATAATTATAATGATAATTCTTGAAGAAAACTAATTTTAGAGAAAAACTTTAAGAATTAAAAATAAATCACTCACTATTATTCCAAAGAACTTATTGAAAGATAATATAGAGAGATTTGACATAGAATTGTGGATTTTAAGGATCAAAATGAATTTATAACAGTATTACAACAGTATATAGTTGGATTCTATGATTTCACGTCTTTCTGATTGATTCTGAAAGATTTAAAACACTTAAGAATAGCTGTAACTAATACTTACTTGTTGGTAATAACGGTTTAAATGATAATAAGATGATGATGTGGAAAAAAACAGCAAGAGGAGGCCTCTTTTAAGTCAACAACAGCTCACAGAGGCGTGCCATGGAGCAAACTGAAAAACCAGTGAGTGAGAAAACAATAAATTCTTTTGTATTATTGATTGCATCATCTGTTGTCACGTAAGATTATCATAATTACTTAATTAATGCTTTTACGTGACTACCAACCCCAATATGGTTAAGAATAAAAGGTGTAACATCTGTAAATCTTCTTGTATTCCAAAATAATCATTGATTTCTCAAAGTTATCAATGTTATTGCAAATTTTATCACAGGTTGAAATTACTGTGAATTTTTGAAGATTCAGTGTTTCACGTAGAATAGTCAAAAGTGGACTGTAAGGAAATCTTTCAATCTTACTAGTAAAACTGTAATTCTTTTTGGTTTTACCATACATAATACAGTTCTCCATTAGTCCTGAAGGTTTCAGAAAGATTCATTAAGAAATGTATTTTTAATGAATTTTTGAAGTTTTTACCTCATTTCTACGTAGAATTGCAAATATCAGTGTTTCACTGGTTGCTATGAGGTAAATCAATGGATACAATTCCAAAAAGGGTTTTAATTACTCTTTCCGGGTTTATCCAAGGAAAGTCATTAAGAATTGACATGGTTACAGGAGTCTAAGTAGCTTTTTACCTCCTCGGCACGTCAAAATAGCAGGTTATTTGCTATTTTCTTAAGTTTTACTGTAGTTGTAACATGGTAACCAAATTCCCAAAAGGTTTTTGTTTACCAATTAGGCCAAGATCAGCCATGGATCCAAGCTTTGGAGCTGTCCACGCCTCTGAGGCCTCAGAAGTTGGGTACCCTGGCTCTCTTTGATGTCTTTTGTCCCCCTTGCTTATTTTTCATGTCAAAATAGAAATTTAAGCTTCAAGTGAGATATCCACTATGGGTGTACCAAAAGTCCATGTAAGAATACCATGATATTAAGTGCTCAAAACATGCATAACACTATTCTTAGTGTATATGTAACATGGGATTTCTCACATTCCCATTATTTTGGCATGAAATTAAGGAAAACAAAAATTTTCACGGATCTTTTATGTGGTATTGATGATGTGGTATTGAAGTATTTTCCAATTTACCACCTCAAGGAGTTAATTTGAGCTTATTCACTCTATGGAGTTACCCTAGGTGAATTTTAGTATGGAATCCAAATCTGGTCTTTAATCCATGGATTTACTTACTCAATAAAAAGTTATTCATCTTTTCTGAAATTGAAAATTATGAATTTTGGATATGTGCATGACTTATGAGTTATTCATAATTCAAAATTTATTTTTAAGATAATTGTGGCCTATTTGGGTATGTAAAATATACCTCAAGGCTCACATTCCCTCCCACCAAAAAATAAAATTGTACTACAATTTTATCAATGGTAGAAATAATAAAAAGCCCCAAAGGGGGGTTAATGTCCACTGTCAAACCTCTTTACATTACTCAGATCAAGTAATTTAAAGCACATTAATAGACATATTCAGGCTTGTGGCCTTCTTCCATGTCTAAATCTTCTCAAGAGTTTATCTGAGTCAGGTATATCTGATTCTGCTAGCCATTCATCTCCATGTACTGGATTTCTATATCTGACAAGATATTCTTTCTGATTTTTACCCCTAAGTCTCCTTTCTTTAATGACTTTCTTTATCTTTTTATCTTCATTCTGTTCCAATGGTGGGACAGTCAAAGGAGTTGGGTTCCTTAAAGGAAACAATTCTTTATCAGCTGGTTGATAAGGCTTTATCAAGCTGACTGGAAAAGTGGGGTGTTTATTTTCTAATTCACCACTCAATTCCACTTGAACTGCATTGGTTCCATGTAAGGCAACAATAACAAAAGGTCTTACATAAGTATCTTTAAGTTTCTTTGGGCCTTTGATATTATTAAAATTCAAGGTTGAAACTAGAACTAAGTCCCCTACTTTGAAGTCTGGTACTTTATGACTCTTGTCCCACTTCTGTTTTGCATAATCAAAAGCATCATTCATACTTTATTTTGCATGATGTTTTACTTTATCAAGCATTATCTTGAAGCTGGAAGCTGTAGGATGAATATCAATCAAGTCTTTCCTCAGTGTGTCTGCTGGAAGTCTTGGATTCAATCCTTTTTCTAACATAGCAGGAGTTTGTCCTGTGGAAGAATGGACTGATGTCTTGTATGCCAATTCTAGTGCAGGTATCAGAGTGCACCAGTCATGGGTAAAGCCATCTGAGTCTTTGAATTCTAACCCATAATCACAAAATCTCCTGATCATGTCTTCTAAAGTTTGAATCATCCTCTCTGCTAGCCCATCTGTTTTAGGGTGATATGCTGTAGAGAATGATAGCTTAGTCCCAAACAGTCTATGAAGATTGGTCCAAAGTGCAGATGTGAACTTGGGATCTCTGTCACGTATGATATTCTTAAATAATCCTGTATGAGAAATAACTCTACTCCATAGAAGAAGAGCTGTGTCCATAGCAGTGTCATCTTTATGACATGGTAAGAATATGGGAGTCTTGCTATATCTGTCTACAATGACTAAACAAGCATTATAACTTTTGTCCCCACTTGGAGGAAGTGCTGTGACCCAATCCATGTGAACAACTTCCCATGGGGATTTTGGTTCTTGAATATGGATCATAAGTCCAAATTTCTTGCCTGTACTCCTGTTTGCTTTTTGCCATCTGTCACAGGTATGGCAATATTCAATGGTCTCTTTTCTCCAAGATGGCCACCATGCACAGTTCTTTACTTTTTCAAGTGTTCTATCCTCTGACAGGTGTCCAGAGTAGATGCTATCATGGCATTCATGAAGAATTGTATTGATAAGCAATCTGCTGCATAATGTCATTACACAAGAATGTTTGGTTCTGTGGTAAATAATCCCATCAAAAAAGTGAAATCTCCCTTCAGAATAGGAGTTTCTCCAAACTTCATCTAGTGCATTGACTAAAGATGTATCTTTGCAGTCTTTATCTAATAATGAAGTAAAGATATGGCAATTCTTGTCTTTCTTATAAGATTCTCTGACCTCTTCAAAGAATTCAGTCCCAATATCAGTTATATTAATCCCTTAAATTGGAATCTGTGGTTCAGCTTCCAAGGTTACATAAGCTGGGTTATCAGGAGTGTTGGCTAATGCCCACCTGCTAATTCCATCAGCATTCTTGTGAATTTTTCCTGCTTTGTGGACTATAGTCATGTTTCCTCTATATTCTTGAATGGCTATTTGCCATCTCAACATATGTATGTTGGGAGTTTTTATGTTAAGAAGTGATTTTACTGCATTACAGTCAGTTATCACCTCAAAAACACTGCCATCAAGATAATAGTGTAATTTCTCAAGTGACCATACCAAACGTAAGCACTCCATTTGGCTTGCACCATATCTGGCTTCTGTTGGTTTGATTTGCCTTGAGATGTAACAAACTGGTCCTTCTGTAGGTTTGTCATCAATAATTTGGACTTGATGTAGGGCTGCCCCTAATCCATCTCCACATGCATCAATGTACAATTTAAAAGGAATATTCCAGTCAGTCATGAGGAGTAAAGGTGCTTCTGTAAGAGCTTTCCTTATCTTCTCATAAGCTTTAATTCTCTCCTGTGTCATCTCAAATACAGTCTGTTGATCACAGATTCTATAAAGTGACTTGGCTAGAATTGCAAAGTCTTTCAAGTGTTGCCTATAATAACTGGCAAACCCAAGAGAATACATCATTTCTTTTTTATTCTGGGGTATTTGCTTAAGTAACACTGCTACTACTTTGTTTTTGTCAATACCCAAGCTTAAACCAGAAACAATATGTCCTAATGCTTTGAGTTCTTCAAAACCAAAATTGCATTTCTTAAGTGAAATTTTCATGTTCACTTCTGCAGCTTTGTGAAGTACTCTTGCAAGTCTTTCAAGGTGCAAAGACCATGAATCAGAACATATGATAATATCATCAATATAAATGATAAGCCATCCTTCAGACAATTCTGTGGGAAAGATTGTGTTCATCATTATTTGATAATTGGATGGAGCATTTTTAATGCCAAATGGAATTTTAAGATACTCATAAATACCACAGTGAGTGATAATTGTAAGTAATTTTTTAGCTTTAGGCGTCAAAACATTCTGATGGAAACCTTTCAATGCATCCATTGATGTTATATACTTGGCTTTAGACAATTGAGTCAAGGTTTCTTGAATTCTAGGGATTGGATACCTATCTGGAACTGTGTAGGTATTCAATTCTCTGAAATCTCCAACCATTCTTGACTTGTCATTATGCCATGCAATAATAACAGGTTTTGTCACTTCAACTTCCTTATTATGGCCTACTTTCCTTAGTACACCAAGTTGGATTAACTCTTGGATATGTTTTTCCAAGGCTTCTCTAGCTCTGGGACTGGCTGGATAAGCTAGTCTTCTAAGTACTGGAGGATATGGCCTGTCAATATTAAGAGTAATATCAACTTCATGTCCTCTTATAGCACCTAATGGTTCATTATCAGAGGAAAATGCATTTTTTTATGTGTATAACACACTAATAATTTCATTCCTCATCTTTGGTGACAATGATGGATTAATTTGTGCTTCAACAAGTTGATTAGACACAAATTCATCTTTGTAAGTATCCTTGACAGAAGATACTCCAGATATTTGTTTTGGCATATTGGAAAAAGCAAATTTTTGTCTTTTGTTATCCCCAATTGTGAAATATCTGTCTTTATGGTTATTGATATCAATGCCATAAATATTCAAGTAATCATTTCCAAGAATGATGTGCTTAGATGTGCAATTATCCATTACCACAATCTCAGTTTTCATCCTTACACTTTCTTCTGGATGTGGAAATACAAGATTAGTGTCCAATATACCCAAGGGGTACATGTTGTTACTGGCACTACTAAATTTTACACCTTCTATTGGTAATAGATGGTTTTTCCATTCAGGAAGTATCATTTGGAGATAATCTTTGCCTACACAAGTGCAAAATTCCCCTGTATCCAAATTTACTTTGGCTTCAATATCACTCATCAAAACTGATGTGATACAGGATTCTCCAGCAGTGTAACCTTTTCCTCTAGCAGGTTTTGTTTTACACATTCTGGCATCTTGGATATTTATCAGGCTGCAGCAATCCTCACTGTACTGTGGCAAGTGGGTATGGACTTCTGTGACCTCAAAGAAATCTGTAATGTTTTCAATGGGATAGTCCTCCACTGGTGTATCTTCAGAGACTGCGGAATCTTGATCAGACTCCTCTTTCTCTTCAGTGCACTGAATGTCTTCAATTACTTGAACTTCATTTATTTTTGTCTTCTTGGTGCAAGTGTTAGCTAAATGTGAAGTACTTCCACATTTATGACACTTCAAGACAGGTCTTTCTGGTCTTTTATCTTCTCTGGGAATCTTTGGGACCATCTTGGATTCCATAGGGATTTTAGTCCAAGTTTTACAAATTCTTGTTCTGGTAATGATATCTTCCATTGCATTAATGTAGTCCTCTGTTGAACAGGGTTCTACACATCTGCTTTTGATAGCATGTTCCAGTTCTCCTCTACACTTTCTTAATATCTTCATATTAATCATAATGTCAGACATATCTGGGTGTAAAGCAGATAATCTGTCTTTTTGTTTGAAGAACCAAGTAAGTGGTTTATCTTTCTCTGAGTTAAAAATGGCACTTTCAAAAGAATTTTCCATTTTAAACCTCCAAGAATTGTTGGCCCATTTGGTAATCACTTCAGATTTCCACCAAGACCAATCATGTTTTCCATGATCTATTCTCATCTTGTAATACCATTTCTTTGCAGTTCTGGTAAACGGAGAGTGTAATTTCCCCACTATGATTTCATCAGGTATATTAAAGTCTTCCTGTAACATATCAATAGTCCTAATGAACTCAATATGGTTATATTCTCCTTCACCAGAGAATGTTTGCCATTCTTCTAATTTTTGAATATCTTTGACAGAGACAACATTCTCTCCTAGAAGTGGGGTAAAACTTCCTTTAACAGAAAGTTTTTCTTCAGTCAAAGGTGTAGAATGTCTTGGCATATGTGGTTCATAATTCTTATGAATTTGTTCTACATTTTCAATGATTTCATTCTTTAACTTCTGCCTTTCACTGTCACTTTTTTCTAAATGTGTGGCAAACTGATTGGTATTTTGAACTATATTCAAGACATGATCTTGTAGAATTTTAAGTTGATCATTCATTTTAAAAATAGAAAGATCTTCCATTTCATCATTCTGAATCTGACATGTACTCTCAATTCTGCTACAAGAATTGATAATTGAATCAAATCTGGCATTTGTTAATTCATACCATTCAGTATATTTCTTGTCATTTCTTTTCAATTCACTTATGTTCAATATGATTTTATTTAACTTTGCATCAAATTTTCCCAGTTCTACATCAATACTAGATTTAACAAAGTGTATTTCATCAATTATTTGCGTGGAAAAGTCCTGTTCATCCTTTCCTGCTCTTTGGCTGTGAATTCCATTAGAGTTCTGGCCATGTTGAACACACTGTCCACTGCTGAAGGCTTCAATTTGGGGATCCTGTACCCTTGTGGGTAAGTTCTGTGCCAATTTTCTTTTCCTTTGCCCTTGCCTTTATGGTTCTTGGGACCTCTCTGCTTCTTCTGAGGTCCTTTGGGCTTGTCTTTGGACACTTCTGGAGCTGGTTTGGAGCTGGTAGACGCCACTGGGGCCTCTGTCTCCAAAGCTGGAGTCATTTCCAGTTCCTTCTTCTGGTCTATGGACAAAAGACTTTGGTTCTTCAACAAATTCTTTATCTTTTTGACCTTGTCTTTGCAAGACAGGGGGCTCCATCCTCAGAGTTCTATGGTCTTCTCCTGACCCAGAAAGCTCTTGATGTGTAAGTAGGAGTTCATGGCCCCCTGCCAAAGGCTTGGGCATATTTCCCACTCTTCTTCTTTGGCTGCTCTGAACCAATTTTTGTACTGGCATTGATATATTTCTATTGCTGCCACTTGAAAATGGTTCAGCCCTGGAAATATTGTCATGAATTAGTTCAGGCTCAGAATTCACATCAAAATCTGTGGGTACAGACCTTGGGGAATGGGGGGCAACTCTGGCATCCTCCAAATGTGTCTTTCTTGTGGAAGATTTGGCACTTCTGGATTTGGTCTTGTCTCTTCCTTGTCCACACCCATCTGGTTGGACTGAATAGTTGCTTCCATTTCTGGTAAGCACCATTTTCATGTCAATTTAAAGATAAAAGGTGAAAATATAAGATAAAATACACACCTTTTGGTGGTAATCTAGCCTTTTCTAAGTTAAATAAGGTGCCTCTATTAGCAATTTTCACCTCAATACTGTCTTCAGATTCTGGACTAGTAATATATCTTTTACTGAGTCTGTTGCCAGCTGTACAGTATTTGATTAAAGACACTAGAAAAAAAATTATAAAAGAGAAAAAATTATTTTTTATACTTTTTAAAATATTTTTACTAATAAAAAATTATTCTTTTTAAAGAAAAAAAAATTGAAATTCAAGATTTTGAATGAAAATTAATTCAAAGTAACTCAAAGAATAATTTTATAAGTTTTTGGATTTGAAAAGCCATGTGTAAAAACAGTATAAAATTAAACCAAATTCCTCAATGAAAAAGATTTTCCAAACAATTCTTAAAATAAGAATTATTTTAACTTTAAAATGAAAGAAAAAAAAATTATTAAATTAATATATTTTAGAGCTTAAAAATATATTAATTAAGGGTACAAGGTTCAAAAAACATGGCCAGGCCCCCAAATGTAAGATGTGACTATGAAACTGATGATAATATTATTATTAATCAACAGTAATATTTCTGTTCTTATGAAATATAATAATAAAATATTATTATAACCACAATTAAATAATTAAATAATTATTTCTTTCATGTGTTAAGCACTACTAGTGATTTTAACAGTGAGTAAGTAATTGTCTACAAGAATAAATTACAAGAAGATTTTAATAATAAAACTTCTTTTATTTTAATATATAATTATCTTTTGCAAGAATAATTATAATGATAATTCTTGAAGGAAACTAATTTTAGAGAAAAACTTTAAGAATCAAAAATAAATCACTCACTATTATTCCAAAGAGCTTATTGAAAGATAATATAGAGAGATTTGACATAGAATTGTGGATTTTAAGGATCAAAATGGATTTATAACAGTATTACAACAATATATAGTTGGATTCCATGATTTCATGTCTTTCTGATTAATTCTGAAAGATTTGAAACACTTAAGAATAGCTGTAACTAATACTTACTTGTTGGTAATAATGGTTTAAATGATAATAAGATGATGATGTGGAAAAAAACAGCAAGAGGAGGCCTCTTTTAAGTCAACAACAGCTCACAGAGGCGTGCCATGGAGCAAACTGAGAAACCAGTGAGTTAGAAAACAATAAATCCTTTTGGATTATTGATTGCATCATCTGTTGTCATGTAAGATTATTATAATTACTTAATTAATGCTTTTACATGACTACCAACCCCAATATGGTTAAGAATAAAAGGAGTAAAATCTGTAAATCTTCTTTTATTCCAAAATTATCATTGATTTCTCAAAGTTATCAATGTTATTTCCGATTTCATCACAGGTTGTAATTACTGTGAATTTTTGAAGATTCAGTGTTTCACATAGAATAGTCAAAAATGGACTGTAAGTAAATCTTTTAATATTACTAGTAAAACTAGAATTCTTTTTGGCTTTACCATACATAATACAGTTCTCCATTAGTCCTGAAAGTTTCAGAAATATTCATTAAGAATTGTATTTTTAATGAATTTTTGAAGTTTTTACCTCATTTCTATGTAGAATTGCAAATATCAGTGTTTCACTGGTTGCTATGAGGTGAATCAATGGATACAAGTCCAAAAAGGGTTTTAATTACTCTTTTGGGGTTTATAAAAGGAAAGTCATTAAGAATTGACATGGTTACAGGAGTCTAAGTAGCTTTTTACCTCCTTGGCACGTCAAAATAGCAGGTTATTTGCTATTTTCTTAAGTTTTACTGTAGTTGTAACATGGTAACCAAGTTCCCAAAAGGTTTTGGTTTACCAATTAGGCCAAGATCAGCCATGGATCCAAGCTTTGGAGCTGTCCATGCCTCTGAGGCCTTAGAAGTTGGGTACCCTGGCTCTCTTTGATGTCTTTTGTCCCCTTTGCTTATCATTCACGTCAAAATAGAAATTTAAGCTTCAAGTGAGATATCCACTATGGGTGTACCAAAAGTCCATGTAAGAATACCATGATATTAAGTGCTCAAAACATGCATAACACTATTCTTAGTGTATATGTAACATGGGATTTCTCACATTCCCATTATTTTGGTGTGAAATTAAGGAAAACAAAATTTTTCACAGATCTTTTATGTGGTATTGATGATGTGGTATTGAAGTATTTTCCATTTTACCACCTCAAAGAGTTAATTTGAGCTTATTAACTCTATGGAGTTACCTTAGGTGAATTTTTGTGTAGAATCCAAATCTGGTCTTAAATCCATGGATTTACTTACTCAATAAAAAGTTATTCATCTTTTCTGAAATTGAAAATGATGAATTTTGGATTTATGCATAATTCAAAATTTATTTTTAAGATAATTGTGGCATATTTGGGTATATAAAATATACCTCAAGGCTCACAAAAATCAAGACCTTTATGAAGCCATGAACACCTTAATTCCCTCAGTATCCTCTTATTTGGAAAGAATTGAATGGTATGAAGATGTTGGCCAGGCTCCAAAAAGCAAGTGGATGTCCATGCCTGACATGGGGGATCCAATTTCAAATAAGTATAAAAGACCAGTTTTCTTTTATTCCACAGCCCAATCTTTTTCTTTTTTCCCTTCTTTCTGTCCTCCAAATGATAATCCCCCCATTTTCATCTGCTTCTTAAATAGTTGTGCTTATTTTGTTCCTTTGGACATCATCATTTCTAAAGTTTATCCAGTCCCCCCCATTACTGTAAACTGGCAGATTCATGCCCAAACACAAGCCCTGGGGTGGGCTGATAAATTTAAAAAACACAGAATGTTGTATTTGCCCAATCTTCCTCCCCCCTCTCAGAAAAAACCCACTATTTTGGAGGTTGATTCTGATTGAATGATTTTTGTATATACAATTTATGCCAATTATCCCCCTCCTCAGTCATATTTATTGCTTAAATCCCACCTCAGTCTCCTTTTCTATCAAACATGTGGAACTTTTGTACTTGAAAATAGTCATATTACACACAAGAAAAAAAAACAGTTGAAAAAAAGCACTCATTGCGCCTTCACTTGTTGTCCCACCAAAGAAATTTTCCCAATTCATGAGCTTCTGGTTATTTATTTTCCAGATTGAACCCTTGAATTTAAAAAGAAAATGAAGGAAATTCATAAGTGGGAAGTTATTAAATTCACTTTTCAAAAATAGGCATATTACAATGATGAGAATAAACATTTGAAAAAAAAACCCATTTTGTGCCTTCACTTGTCCCACTCAAAAAAAATTCCCAAAATTATGAGATTCTGGTGCTTTATTCTTCACATTGAACCCTTCATTTTTAAAAAAAAAAACAATGAAGGAAATTCATAAGTGGGAAGATTTTTAATGAATTTTTGAAAAAAAAAATATGCCATTTTTGGCATATTGACCAAATTGGTGAAATTTGACAAAAAAAAAAAAAAATTTCAAAAAAAAAAAATTGCTTATTGATATTCCAAGTTGAGAAAAATATGGCAAAAAAAAAAAAAATTAAAAAAATCCTCAAAATTGAGCCTGAGGAATTTTTTTTTGAAAAATAAGGTCACTTAATGTGTTTTTACCATAAACTTAAATGTGTTTACCAACACCCTATATTTATTATAAAAAAAAAAAAAAATTAAATTAAATAATTTTTTTTGATTTTCTTGTTTTTTTTTTTAAGGATTAATAATAAAAAAAATAAAAAAATATTTTTATAAATTTTTAATATATAATTTAATTATTAATTATTAATTATTTTATTTTTATTTTTTATTTTTTATTTTTTTTAAAAAGAATATTTTTAAATTAAAAGAAATTTTCCTATTTTTTTTATTTTGAAAAAAAAAAAACTTAAATTTATTTTTAATATTATTAAAGATATTAATTAAATAATTAATTTATTTTACTTTTTTTATTTATTTATTTAAAAGTTTTTTTTTTTGTTTATTTAAAAATTATAAAGTATTCAGAATTAAGTGATTAAAGTTTTTTTTTTTTTTTTTTTGATTTTTATTTAAAATAATGATACTAATAGAGTAAATCCAAAAAAAAAAAAAGGCCATGAAGTTTTTTTTTGATTAACTAATTAATCAAAATTATAATATGGTTTTTTTTTTTGTTTTTTTTTTTGAGTTTTATAAATTTATTTTGAATGGATTTTAAATATTTCTTTATTAAAATAGAAAAAAAAAATAAAAAAATAATTAATTAAAATTTAAATATTAATGAAAAATAAATAAATCAAAATTTAAGAAAAAAAAAATAATTAATTAATTAATTTGTATAATTAATTTTATTTATAAAAACACTAATTCAAATTTATTTATTTTTTTTTTTTTTAATTTTTTAATAATTAATAAAATAAATAAATAAGAAATTAAATGAAATAAATATTAATTAATTTTAAATTTTTTAAATTTTAATAATTTATTTTACCTTAATAATTTTAAATCTTTTTAAAAACAATTTATTAAAAAAAAAAAAAATTTCTTAATAAATAAATTTTATAAATATTTATTTGAAAAATTCTTTTATTTGAATTCGAATTTATTTTCAAATTAAAAAAAAAAATTTAATTTTATATTTAAAATTTTTTTAATAATAATTTTAATCTTTTTTTTTTTTCAATTTTTTTTTTTAAAAGTAGAATTAATAATAATAATAATAAAAAAAAAAATAAATATAAATAAATAAATAATTTTTTTCTTATTTAAAATTTTTTAAAGAAAAAAAAGAAAAAAACCTTTCTTAAATTTTTTTTTTTTTTTTTTTTTCATTTTATCAAAGAAAAAAAAAAAAAGAGAGATTTATATATATATATATATATATAGTCTTGATTAATTTTTTTATCTTTTTAGAAAAATTTAATAATTGAAAAGTTTTAATTAAATTAAAAAAAAATATTAATATTGAATAAATGGATTTTTAAGTAAGTAAGTAAAATAATAATAATAATAATAATAATAATAAGTTTTTAAGTTTAATAAAGAAGATGAATAATTTTTTTTTTTTTCAAGTTAATTTAATTAATTTAATTCATAATTAAAATTAAATTAAATTAATTAATTATTTTTTTTGTTATTTTTTTTTATTGAAAGATTTTTGAATGAATTTTTTATCAAGAGAATTTTATTTTTTTATTTTTTGATTATATAAAAAAAAATATGTGTATTTCAAGTTAAAAAAATGGTTAAAAAATTATTTTTTATTAGAGATTAAAACATATGGATAGAGTTTTATAGATTTATTTAATTTGTGTATGTTTTGACTGTTTTTAATTGTATGAATTGAAATGTTTTTGTTATGGAACCTTGGGTTTAGGTCCTTGCACAGATTTTCCTTTTTAATTCATAATTTTCTTTTAAAATAATAAATAAATTTATTTTTGATGAACTAGGTCATGAGCTAATTCATGATAATGGTTTGTGATTTTTGTTAAATTTTTTCTCATTTTAATTTAAAATTTGATTCATGGATCATTCAGTTTAAGCCCTACTATTTTAGAAATTAAACTAAAATAATATTTAAAAACTGAATGAAGATTTAAATGTATTATTTTATTTTTTAAAAAATTACATCATTTTAAATCATATGATGAATTAATTTTTATTTAAAATTATAAAATCTATATAATACAAAAAAAAAATTGTATGGTTTTAAGTCTACTTTTTTATTTTTTCTGTTGGATTTTTTTTTTTTTAAAATTGAAAAATTATAATAATAATATTTATTTATAAATAAAATTTTAAATTTAGATTAAGAGTGGCCCAAACTCACTTTACAGATTTTACAAATAACTAATCTTTATTGTATGTACAGTACAGTTGTACTATGCTTTGAAGAAAAAAAGAAAATAAACCAATTAATAAATTAATAAAAGATTTTACAATTATTTTTTTTATTTTATTTTTTTTGATGATGATTAATTAATAATAAACTATACTGTAAATCATTCGATTTCATAATTTAAGATTCAAAATGCTAAAAGTTTCAACGAAATTAATTTTATTGATCGAAATCGTTGAGATCCATCCATCCAGATCACGACTGTATTATTGATTGATTTAATGATCGCTGTAATAATTTCTGATTAGTTTGGCTTCGACGAGAAACAATTTTAGTCAACTGTCACCTGTGGCTATGCGTGAGGATGTCACACACTTGTAACTATATATGTCATGCGCTGTACAGTACTATACTATTGTAGAGTAGTCTAAGCTTGTACTATACCCGGGGTCTGCTCGTCACAATTTTCTTGACGAGTAGCACGACCTAAGGCCGAGACTCGAGAGTGATTTATAATTCTTGTGCCTCTTTAATAATCACAAAAGAAATTACTGTACTGTACAAAAAAACAACTAAAGTTTACAGTAAATCTACCTTACAGTGTGACTCAGGTAATAGTTCACAGAATACAGTATATGTAGGTGTACTGTACTGTACTGTACACAACTTTGACGGTATAGTGATCAGTACAGTTTTTTGTCGGATAATCTTTGATGGATAGATGAGTGATTTGTGAAGATGACTACAGTCTGCGCACTCTGCGGTAGCTAGTAGTTATTTAAGTAATGAGTTTTCGTTGTCGATTAAGATTTCTAAATCTTTAAAGATTAAATTTTAATTTTAATTTTATCCTTGCAATTATTTTTTAATTTACTTTAAAGTTGAAGTTGTTATTTTTTAAATTTTGTTTAAATTTTTTGATACTCAAAACTTTAAATTACCTTTGTCTTTTAAACTTAGTCATCCATCAATATTAAATTGATAAATTGATTAATTTGAGTTCTTTGTAAGAATTTGGTCATCAAACTCCTTTGAATTTAATCATTTATTTTGAAATAAATCAATTTAATCTCTGGTAGATTTCTTTCACTTTTTTTTAATAAAATTAATTAATTAATTTAATTGATTCTTTGAATGGTAATTTAATGATAAATTGTTTACTTTAAAAACTGAATTTTTAATTTCCTTTTGTTTTAATGGTTTGATTTGATTTAAAAATTCTTTAAAATCTAAATTTCTTTCAAATTGAAAAACAAAAAATCTTTAAATTTAAATTTTCATCTCCTTAATTTTAATTTTAATTTTAATTTTAATTTCTTTTGTATTTGATATAAATATAAAATTCTATTTGGATTAGACTCATTTATGATAATAAAAATAAAAATTGAATTAAAATCCATGGATTACTTCTAACAAACTAGTTTTACACCCTACTACACTTTATAATTTACTACTTGGCTTGGTTCGATCTAATCTTGATAACTCAAATTTATTTCCATCTTCACTTCTCATCGTGGCTTAGATTTTAGACTTATTTCGATTTGACTGTAGCTCTCTTAACTTGTCCATCCCTCTCAGTCTGTCCCTCATCCCATCAGACCCCTTTAGATCTACACTGCAGTACAGGCAAACTCTGAGCCCCTGTATTAGCTATTTAACTCAATCCCACGCGACCTAATAAGCCTATTTATTTTATCACGTCACCATTTCCACCACCCAGCCAGCCAGCCTTTAAAAAATATAAATCTTTATCAACTTTTTTTCTTTCAAATTTTTCGGTTTGTCAAACTTAAAAATTATACTCAGCCGATTACAGATCCTAGTATACTCTATACTGTACCGCAACACAAGCACAACATTTAACTTTACAGTATACTGTACTGTACTCTACAACTGTACTGTACTGTGCATCCCAAAAAATTTACCAAGACTTTTTACTTAACAAGTCTTTACTCACCACGCTATACCACTAGGTAGGTACCGTACTAATATTGTAGGTACAGTACTGTACGTAACGTGTATCATCATATGATACTTTGATCATACCTTAAATTTCTATTTTCGTTTCTTCTTACTCTTCTTGATCTAGCAGATAGATTTACTATGATACTACCACTCTAATTTATTCCCCACCTTAACTTCAACTTGTACTGTACTGTACAACTCGTTGTAATCTCATACAGTAAAGAATCAACTGTACAGTCACAGTGTTTTACAGTACTGCTTACAGTTTTAGTACTGTAGTATCCTGTTTTACATTACCACATTCCTTTCTTTGCAAAATCAATCTCATCTTGACCAATTTTTCTTCTGCATTTTCTTCTTAATTCTTTTACGTTAACTTTGGCTTTCTGGATTTTGTCAATCTTTGTTTTTATTTTTTATTTTTAAATCTTTTTAGTGTTTTTTCCTTCTTTAAACTTTTTTGATAATTAATTAAAATTATTGATTATTGATTGTTGATGATCAGATTAGATGGTCTCAAATCAAATCAATCTCATCTTAATATTTATCTTAATCAATTCCTCACTAATGTTTTGATAACAAAATTTAAATTCAACAAATTTTTATTCACCTAACTTATCATTGTCTTTAAACTTTCATTTTCAAATTTCTAGAATTTCTACTCATTCGAACCATTTTCGATTCATAATCAAATCAATTCAACTTTTTGACCTTGTCTTGAAATTTTTGGCTTCAAAAAAATTCACTCAAATTATCCTCATCTTATCCTATTAGTAACTTAATTAATCCATTATCTCATCTTACTTACAAAGAAAAAAAAATGGCCCAAGCTCCACCACCTTCACCTATCATGTCCCATCTTAGGGAAATATCTGCCCAAGTAAATGAACATGTTGGAATGTTCATTGGCTATACTACCTTAGCCTTCGTAGGCGTAAGTATCATAATCTTTAATCAAATCAGAATAATAATCATTATTTTAATCATCTCTATCGAATAATCCTGTCAACTAATTCTTGTAATTCATTTCATCAATTTTTATCACAGTTAATCGTATTACTTCGATTACCTTCATTTTTTAAACAAAGAATTCAATTTGCTAGATTACCATCTCAAGGTTACTTTTTTAAAAATAAAATCATTAGATCATCAACTAAAAATCAAAACCTCAAATTCACTCCTACCTGGACTTTAAAATCTAAAACATTGAAAACCTTAGGAGGATTCAGAATTCCTTTCATTGGCCTTAATGTAACAAAATTCAGCTTTATGTTGGTATGTGATTCTATCTTGCTTTTTTTTTATTAGTCCATCTTCAAATTTAAATTGTTAATCATCACTCATCATCTCAATCTTTTAATCAACTTCTTGTTGGATAGATTTATATGATTATCTTGGTAATCTTGTCATTATATCAAAATACTAACTCAAATACTAGTATATTAAATTACAAACGCTTTGGTTTCATTGCAATCTCACAATTACCTTTAACCTTCATTTTGGCTATGAAAAATGGTCCAATGAGTTGGTTATCCGGTCAAGGTTATGAGAAACTCAACTTTCTACATAGATTTATCGGTCAGTAATCTCATTTAGCATCTTACTAAAATTCAAGGTTAATCTTCTAATCACAACCTTAAAATTCGTGGGATCTCTTACGATCAGGTCGAATGGTATTTGTTTTTGGTCAGTAATCTTTTTGTTTGTATTTGTCTAGTTCTCATAAAAAATTTCTGATTATATTCAACAAACATTTGACTTTCTAGCTCTGGTTCATGGATCGTTAAATCTTCGTTTAAAACAAAAGTTATTCAATGCTATTCACATTACTGGACCTGCTCGACCTGGACTCATTGCCCTTTGCGCCTTAGCCCTCATCGTCTTTACTGGCTTGAGGGTTTTCCGTAACAAATTTTATCAAATCTTTTTAATTTGTCACATTATTGGGTAAATTCTCTTTAATATTCTTTGAATTTCCACCTCACGACTTTTTTAAATCACATCTAAATTTCTGTTTTTATTATATCTTAGCTATTTGACTGCAATTGTTGCCCTTTGGAAACACGTCGATGCTACTCATCCTGTTTGTTCTTCTTATATTAAATCCCCTTACATTTAACCACAACTAATCTGTTTGGATTTTATTCACCTTTACAAAAGTATCTTGCTGTTTGCATTGCTGCAATCTGTTTTGATAGTATTTGTAAACTCTTGAAAACTCGTCTCAAGCGGGCTACTTTTACAGCTATGCCTGCTGGTTTGACCAGAATCGAAGTCGCAGGTGTTAAAGACGGATGGCGTGCAGGTAACTATTTCTCATCAATTTCAACCCGCTTCTTCCATTAAACAGCTTTTCATACTTTTACCTTTACTTTTTAGGCCAGCATGTTTTTATACGAGTCTTAAAAGGTAGACATATCTTTGAAAAAGTTGGTTTTCTAACACAATTTCACCAAAACTCAATATGACTTTTGATTAAAAGTTTTTAATCAAATCCTCTTCTTATAGCATCCCTTTACTATTGCCAACGCCCCCAATTCAACAACACCCTATGGGTACGCTTTTTATCATTACCTCTCTCAAGTCTTTATTCATTCAACTTATCCTGTATTTATAATTTTGCTCTATACCATATACTTAGTTCAACAAATAATTTATTACTGGTTGCTAAAGCCACTGGTGACTTTACTAAGGTGATTGTCAAGAGCCTCAAATGAATTTTTTTTTTTTTTAGATTTATTCATTTAAAATCATTTTGCTTCAATCAGAGCATCCATCGTTTGGCTGGTTTACCTCGTTCGGTGGAGCTTTCCGATCCAAAAAGTCTGGAAAAGTCAAAACCAATCAATCAAGTTCCAAGTGATGATCCAGTAATTCCATCTGAAACTTATTTTCATGTCATATTGGATGGGTCAGTTTTTTTTCTGAGCTTTTTAGCTCTTATCATTTATAATTCATTAAGCTTGTTTCTTTTGGTATCCATAATTTTCCTTAGACCATACGGCGCTTTTTTTAATGATATGACGAGATACGAAACTGTTTTACTTGTATGCGTATTTTATTTCTCAATTTTCCTTTATACTTGTCACTTTTTATCATTATTGCTTCTCTTAGTGCGCAGGTGGAAGCGGCTTTACTTATTGCATGGCCACAATTGAAGACGTGAGCTTAATCAATCAACTTTTTTTTTTAATATTGAAATCTATTGACTTTTTTTTTTGAGGGCCATGTACTTATAAATTTATTAGATTGTTGGTGAAGCTGCCATTCATAATGGAAGAAATATTTGCAAGCATATTTGCTTAGTTTGGAGTTTAAGAGAATGGCGTAAGTTTATTGGCCTTATTTTATCAAGTCATCCCTTCTCATTTCATGCCAGGGATGACCAATAATACTCAAGTTTGGTTACTAATTGATCTGCTCCCCTGGAATGGAAAATACAATAGAGATGATTCAAAGCTTTAGTTCATTACTTGAAGAGACAATTAGAATTGCCAAAGCGCATGGCCTTGACGTTACTTTCAAATTGTTTTTGACAGCTGGACGAGATGATCCAATAGATAACTTGCTTCCTAATACTCTTGTCGAATTTAATGCAACGCGCCCCGATTTCAATCAGATTGTTAATCAACTCATTGAGTCCAAATCGGGGGGTGGATTAGGAGTAGGTGCTTGTGGGCCAATCGGCTTACTTGATAACGTGTCAGATGCCGTCAACAACTTGGAGCCATCTAAAATTAACAAAATCGGTGGTGTTGACCTTCATTTGTCAGCTACCATAATCTTTTCTCAAGTAAAACTGATGACCAATACTGAAGCAGGCTTGTTTTTTTTTTTTCAACCAATAGAGAAAAATTCGGATGGTAATCAGCAGCGCGATCAATCAAAACCGAGCTTTATCGTCGGCGGTATCATAGTTATATATCTATTCTGATTTCATTAACTCAATGCTTTTTTATGATAGCTTGTGAAAAACTATTGTATTATGGAGGATGTGATATGAAATAATCTTTGGGAATTGATTTGAGATTTCATGATTTGGGCGGCTATATGATGCTTTGATAATGTATTTTTACCATCTCTGAAAAATGAGCTAGCTTTTGAAAGACAAAATTCCATAAGCCAAAAGATAATTTTTAACCCATTAAGTTTCAGTTGATTTTAAGTTAATTCCAACTTTACGCTCAAAGTTTTGAAATAGTTTTTTACCCAATTTATTTTGTTTGTACTTCCAAGTCGATGTCAACAACTCAAACGTAAAAATGTTTTTAACCATATTTCATTTTAAAATCAAATTCTATGCCCTGGTTTATGATTTGGTTTTAGTAGTTCTTGAATATATATATATATTGAAACAGTTTGATCATTTTATTTTGATAAAATCTTAAGTTTTGTTAACCTTGAACATCAATCAATTTATTATCATTCACAATTTTAGTTTTAAAAATATTTTCTCAAATGTGATTTTGAATTTGTTTTAAAATGAGTTCTGTAATAAAATTTAAACCAAAACTTTTGAATAAAACTTGTCTTATATTATTTTCTCTCTCTTTTGAGTAAATAAAAAATAAACTTGAACAAATTTGATTACTTTAAAATTTTATATTTTCAATTCACAGAAAAAACCTTAGCCATAAAACCCAAGAATTTTGCCAGGTGTCAAAGATAGCTCATCCCAGGAGATAGTGAAAATAACTAACAATATATAAATTACTCTTTTGGGTCTTACAAATGCAATTAGTAAGATATAAATCCTTTAACAAGGAGAGATTGAAGGGGAAACCTGGTGCCAAAAGCCATTATAATTCCAGCTCCAATGAAATATATTAAGATTGTTTATATTAAATGATGAAAAAGAAATAATTAGAAATTTTAATTAAAATAAAAAATTTTACTAGAAAAAATGTTTTATTTTAAAAGTTTTTTTGCTTTTTTTTTTTTTTTTTTTAATAATAAAAATCTCATTTATTGCCAAAAAACAAAAGAAACATTCTTAAATTTTTTTTTATTTGTTTTTTTTTGAAATTTTGAAATTTTAAAAATTTTCAAATTAATAAAAAAATTACAAAAAAAAAAAATTTTTAAAAAATTAATTAAAAATTTAAAAATTTAAAAATCTTATTATAAAAAATTAAAAAAAATTAAAAAAATTAAATAAAAAATTAAAAAAAAATTAAAATATTAAAAAAAATTAAAAAAAAATTATCAAAAAATTGAAAAAAATTAAATAAAAAATTAAAATTAAAAAAATTAAAAAAAAATTGAAAAAAAATTAAATAAAAAATTAAAAAAAAATTAAATAAAAATTAAATAAAAAGTAAAAAAAAAATTAAATAAAAATTAAAAAAAAATTACAAAAAATTAAAATATTGAAAAAAATTAAAAAAAAATTACAAAAAATTAAAATATTAAACAAAATTAAAAAAAATTAAAAAAAATTAAAAAAAAATTAAAAAACAATTATAAAAAAATTAAAAAAAAATTAAAAAAAAATCAAAATTAAAAAAAAATTGAAAAAAAATTAAAAAAAATTAAAAAAAAATTAAAATTAAAAAATTTAAAAAAAATTAAAAAAAAATTAAATAAAAATTAAAATTAAAAAATTTAAAAAAAATTAAAAAAAAATTAAACAAAAATCAAACAAAAATTAAAAAAAAATTAAAAAAATTTAATTGACTTTGTGGTAACAACCAAAAAAAAAAAAAAAAAAAAATTAAAATTAAATTTTTTTTAAAAAAAAAGAATTTTTTTTTTTCAAAATTATTCATTAATTGAAATTATTATTTTTTTTAAACAAAAAAAAAAAAAAGAAAAAAAAAATTTTTTTAAAGAAATTTTTTTTTTTTTTTTTTTAATTATATTTCTTTTTTTTTTTTTTTTTTTTAATTATATTTCTTTTTTTTTATATTATTTTTTATTTTTTATTTTTTTTTGTAATTAATTGAAATTTTAAAATTAATTATTTTAAAAGAATTTATATAATAATTTATAATTTTTTTATTTTATTTTATTTTATTTTATGTTATTTTATTTTATTTTATTTTATTTTATTTTATGTTATTTTATTTTATTTTAAATATATATTTATATATATATATATTTCTTTTTTAATAATAATAATAAGAAATCTTTTGTTAAAAATAAAAAAAAATTAAAAAAATTTATGAAATTTGATTTGATTTTTTTTTTTTTTTTTTTTTTTTTTTTTTTTTAAATAAAATTTATAAACTTTATGAAAATTTAATTTAAATTTTTTTTTTTTTTTCATATTTTTTTTCTTCAAAAATTAAATTATATAAATATTTTCATATCTATCTATATATATATATATTAAATTTCTATATAATTTTTCTTTTTTTTTTTTTTTTTTTTTTAAAATATATGTTAAAAAAAATATATATATATAAAAAAAAAAATTTGAAATTAAAAAAAAAAAAAAAGAACAATAATAATAATAATAAGATTTATTTATTTATTTATTTATTTATTTATTTTTTAATCAAGTTGGAATTATTGAAAAAAAAAAAAAAAAACATATAAATTAATTATATTTATCTTTTTTTCTTTTTTATTATTATTATTATTATTATTTATTCATCTATTTATTTTTTTTTGTAGAAAAAAAGAAAAAAAAAAAAATTAATAATTTATAAAAATAAAAATAAAATATATAATAAAAAAACTTATATATATATATATATATATATATATAACAAATAAATCAAAGAAAAAAATAAAATAATAAATTAAAAGAATTATTATTTTATTTTATTTTTTAAATTAATTATAAAAAATAAAAAAAAATAAAAAAAATTTATTAAAATTATATTTATTCATTTTTTTTTTCCATTAAATTAAAAAAAAGATTATATCTTAAAAAATGAATTTTTTGGTTAAAACAAAAAAATATATGTATATATTAATTAGAAAAAGCTTATGATTTATCAAATTTTACCTTTAATAAAACATATTTAATTTGTTAAGCATATGGCCTTGCTAACACATAAGCTATGGATTGGAAATATATGTTCTTCTCTTAGTTAATTAAAGAAATATTATTAAAAATAAGTAAAAAAATTAGTTATTTCTTAATAAAGAGGTGTTTAATACCATAAAAAATTTCTAATAAAAGGAAAAATATGAAATAGAATAGTAATCCTAGCCATTATGAAAAGGTTTTGAATCAAAAAATTTATAAATTGTTGTTTGTTGAGAATTTTTAATAAAACAAAAGGTCAATTTTATGAGCATAAAATCAAGTGACTCATGAAGCTGGTCCTCTTGGGTTGTTCTTTTCATAATTGAGAGAATTTATTAGAAATGGTATTTCCTTCTGAGCCACCTTTTCTGTTGGCCCACTTACCTCAGTATCTTCATGAAAATTGATCAAGTCTTCTTGAATTGAGATTATATTTTAATAAAAACGTGGCCTTTAATATCTCATTAGGAGATCATTGTTCTAATTTTTCTACAAATTTTGGATTCAGAAGTTTTTTTTTAATATCTTTATATTCTTTTCATGAATTTAATTTAACTAAAAAATATGAATGAATAATGATTTAACTTCTTGTTCAGATTTTAAGATTTCCTTCTCAAAAAATAAAATTTGAATATTTTGAACTTTCAAAGGTAAAAAAAAAAAATATTAATTTTTTTTTTAAAAATTTAAATTTTTTTAGATTTAATAACAGAATTCAAAGAAATCCTTTAAAATTTTAATTTTTTTTTTAATAAATGATTAAAATTTGAGATTTGTAATGATAATTTTTAATTAAAAAAAAATAATAATAATAATAATTTGAATTTGAAAATTAATATAATTCTTTTATTTAATGATTAAATATGATTTATAAAATTTATTTAGTTCAAAAAAAAAAATCTAAAATAAATTTATTTGATGATAAATTTTAATAAAATATTAAATTTTAATTTATTAAAAATTAGAATAATTTATCAATTGGAAAAAAAAAAAATTCATTAATATTTTTTTTTTTTTTTTTTTTTTTTTTTTTATAATATTTATTTATAAACAAAATTTTATAAAAATATTTTTTATAAAATAATTTTATTTTATTTTTTTCATTCAAAAATTCCTAATAAAAAAAAAAGGGGGATCCAATTTTTTTTTTTTTTTTGTTTATAAAAGATTTAAACTTAATGAAATTTTAAATTGATTATTTTTTGAATTTCAGTATAAAATTTTTTTTTTTTTTTAATATAAAACAAGCCCTTTTCTAATGGTATACTAAATAAATTTGAATAATTTAAATTAATTAGAATAATTATCAAAAAAAGATAAAATTTAGTGAGTTAATTATTAAAAGATAAATTTATTTTTAATTTTGAAAAAAAATATTTTGAATTATAATACTTGATAATTATCTTTAAGAACTTAAACTATTTCTGTGAAAAGTTTTATTTTTTTTTTGAAAAGGAAATAACCCATAATATTGAGCTTTGAGATAAGGGTTTGGCAGGTCAATTATTTTATAATCTTTTTAACTTCAAAAAGATTTTTTTTTTTTATTCACTTGGTTTTTGAGAAATAAAACCAATATTTTCTCTTAATATATTAAAATTCTTTGATTCAATAAGAAACTTAATCTTTCTTGAGGTCAAGTTGACAATATTTTTTGAAAAAGTTTTATTAAGTAACACTGTGAATCTTCCCATTTTAATTTTAACACTTGAGGATATTAATAATTCCCATTATCTTGGTTTTTATGGTCTTTTTATTGAATTCCTTTTTTGATTTTTCTTGAGAGATATTAATCTTTTCTCTCATGATTTGCTTTTTTTTTTTATTAAATATTGAACTTTTATGGTGGCTTATTTATTTAAGAATTTAAATTAAATTAAGTTGAAGAAAATTTAAGTAGATTTTAGAAAAAGGATATTTTGGACATACAAAAGAATCAGAAAAAATCTTTATAAGTAATTAAAGAAACTTCATAAGATATCTTTAATTCTGATAAAATATTTGTGAGTATGATTGTTTCTTATAAATTTTTTAACAATTACTCTTTTTTAATCATAAAATGATATTGAATACTGGGTTATCTAGTAGTATTTTTTTTTTGAAGTTAGTTTGTTTTAAGTGAAAAGGAAATTCTTTTAGTAATGAATCAGGATTTAAAGAATTGAAACTTCAAGATGATTAAGCTTAGAAAAAAAAGAGGTTTTTTCAAATTAAAATCAAAATGATACTAAGAGTTTTAACTAGCAGAATTATAGAAAAAGGCTGAGGTTAATGTATCATAAAATTTGTGGAGAAGTAAATGTAAAATTTAAATCCTGATGGATTTTTAAAATCAATGATTTGATGGTTTTTTTTTTTGAGAGTTTTTGATTAAAATAAAAAAAAAATTTATAGGTTAAGAAGTATTTTTTTAAACTCTGAAATATATGAGATATTTGGTAGATGAATTTTATGGGATTTTTTGAGGAATTTTGAAATTTAAAAATTTTTTTGGATTAAATTTCCTTATTGAGTTGAGAAGTTTATGGGTTAGGATGGATTTTAATATTTATTATATTAGTCTTTATATAGGTAGTTTATCTATAATAATAATAATTTCACTTTCATAATGCTTAATTAATTTTTGAAAAAATATTTTTATTCAGTATAAATATAAATATATATATATATTAGAATTTAAATAAAAGAGTTCTTTCTTTCAAAAAAAAAACCAAAATTAAAAAAATATTCCTCAAGAAGAGTTTTTTTTTTAAAAAAAAATAAAGTTTTATTTTAAAATTAATTGAATTATTAAAAAAAAAAATTCTCATTTTTATTTTAATTTTTTCTTTTCTTTTCTTTATTATTTATTTTTTTCAAAAAATTATTAATAAATTGATTTTTGATAAACAAATTTCATTTTGAAAATTTAAAATTTATAAAATTATATATTTATGAAGGTATTATTTCATTTTATAATTTTTTTTTTCAATTATATATATATATAAATGATAATAAAAAAAATATTCAATTTTTTTATATTTTTTATATCTTTAATTACCGCAAATTATTTAAAGTTTTGATGTTTTTTTTTTCTCAAAAAAAAAAAAAGGAATTTCTTGATTAATTAATTAATAAATAACTAAGAAAAATGAAAGAAATTAGTTAAAAGAGATAGAAAAAAATCCTTTTTCTTTTTGAAAAAGCTTCATCATAGTTAAATTTAAAAGATATAATAAAAGTTAAGAATCATTTTTACTGAATGGATGCAAAATTTTGATTTAAATTCAAAATTTTATTCAATTGGTATTATCTTCCTTTAAATATATAAAGATATTTATTAAAATTGTGAGACTTTGAGATATGATCACATATCCAAAAAGATCACAAGAAAAACTTTACAATAATTATTCCTCCAAATAAGTAAAAATACCATATAAAGAATAAATGCTGAATCAACTTTAAATCTTATTGATAAACATTTGAAATAAATTGCAACATTAAATTCCCCATGATAAAACACACATATATCATTTTTATGGAATATCTGTAAAGTCCATAACTAATGAGTAATAAGCTGAAAATGCCATAAAAAGACATGAATTATTATTTATCTCAGAAACAAATGAAAAAAAATGTGAAATAAATTTCAACATTAGATTCCCAATGAATAAATAAACATAATTTTTTTTATTTCATTTCTCTAAAGTTAATACTTAAGGAATTAAGCTGAATATATGCACTTTTTTGGGCAGTGCATACATTCATGGGTTTTAGCTAATATCTATTGCAATATACATTATAGAGAGCTAAACCAAAAATAAATTTAACACTTAATTACTGTAAGAACACAGATATGAACTTTTTTTTGACAAGATATAAGAAAGGTTATAACTTCTAAGGGTTTATTGAACAAAATTGCTAGAGCTGTTGACCACTTTGTTGTGAAAGTGGTCCAAAACTTAAAATGAAGTGGATATTCAGGTTTTACTAGTTCATATACGGAGAATGATGTATCTTTTATCATAATATTCAAGCTAAAACCCCCTGAAATCATGGTTTGAAGTTTAAAATATTGAATTTTGGCAGAAAAGATGAGATACAAGAAAAATCATCAAAAATGGAGTTTTTATTATGTAATGAAATTCTCTTGCAATTCCAATGAAGACATGAAAAGCAATCAGAATTCACTCTCTGAGTGGCTTTAGCGTGTATAACTTGGAAGTTATTAATGATCAAACTCTAAGCTTAAAATTGATCATTTATGATCACTCACTGTAATCTTATTTTAAGTTTAACAGTTATATAAGTGATGAAACTGGTGAATACTATTAGATTATGATTAATACTAATAAAATACACTAATTCTACGCTTCTGCCAAGCCTATCATGTCATAAAACTTGAAGTTATAGTGATAACTCTAAATAATAGTGTAATAATGAGATAAGATGGTTTGATCATGATGTAATAATCACTAAAACTTCAAATACTGATAAATTCCAATGGATAGAATAAGTACATTTCCACTAGAAGGGAGGAATTTACTAGAAATAGAGCCTTTTTACTCTATTTCCCCCTCAGCCGCATCAAAAACAATAAAACATCAAATAAAAAGGTAAAATCCTTATTCTTTATATATAAATCATTTATATTATCAAAGAACAAAGGTAATCTTTATTATATTCATCAATATTGATGTGATTACTACATTTGTTTAATTGTCTTTTCTATATTTCTCTAAAAATCTTATTTTCCATGTAAAATTAAGAATATTTGGAATTTCTCTTATTTTATTCTGTAAATAGAATTTAAATAAGTTGTATTTACAGTTTTTGGCATAAAATATCCAAAAATTATTATATTAAGTGTTAAAAGTAGGTTATTTTCTCTCTATTCTTACTCTTAATACTTATTTTATTAATATAAATAGTATTTATATTAATATATAACATTAATATTAGTAATATTATTGTTATTAATTGTTTCTTATTATAAACAAACAATTCTTTATGCATTATCATTTGTTGGTAAAAATGATAAAGAGCTTTAAATATATTAATTATTATATATTAATATATTTATTTTTATTATATTTATTTAATAATATAATAATTTTATGCCATAATTGTGATAATTCTTTATTATTATAATTATTATTTATTTTATTCATTTAATAAGGAGATTCATAGTACAATAAGTGAAATATTTGTAATATTTACTTATTGTTTCATAGTCAAACCTTACAGAAATTATCTATAAAAATTGTTATAAATATAAAAAAATCCAAAGAAATGGATCTCCATTTAATAACTATATTTCTAATTATACTTTGAGATTAATAAGTTATTTATAAAACATTGTTTTATTAATTTATTTGTAAAGCCTTCATTTTATTAAGTTTTGTATGCCAATATTTAGAATTACTTAGACTTTGTAGGAGATAAAGTTTTGAGATTATTGATTTATATTTAATCAAAAGAAATTCTCATCTTTGGTTATTCTGATTTTTTTGGTTTTAATGATATACATAATGGGGTATTCATATTATTTAAAAATAAGTGAAAAAATCCAAAATCTAAATTTCTATCAGATCAAATTGCTTTTGAATACTACAAAAACTGTGATAAATTCGAATGGATTCATAATTTTTTTTTTTGAGAATTAGTTTTTAAATTAGGTAATATTGTGTTAATTAATATAAGATTTTATATAAAATTATTCATTTTTTCATTTAAAAGATTTAAATTTAGAAAACCCCAAAGAAATTTAGTTTTCATTTTAATTTAAAACATGATTTAGAATTATTTATAAAAGAAAAAAAAATATGGTTTTATTAAGGCTTTTTATTATAAATTCTTGTTTAATTGTGTAAAAATAAACAAAACATTTCTCAATTGTTCAGTTAAAGAATATTTCTATAGAGCTAAAATACCAAAAAAAAAATTGAATTTGAACTTATTTAGAATTAATAAAATAATGTCTTTTGAACTGGTGTAAAAAACAATTTCTGATTTAATAATTCTCCTTTTTAATATTCTTGAATTTATATATATATTAAATACTTAGAAATGAAACTTATTTGAATTAGTATTAATATAAAAATAAGAAAAAATGAATTATCTTTTTTCTCTGATTTTTTACCCCAAATAACTTCTTAAATAAGTTAAAATATTACATTTGAATATTCAATAATCAAAAGATCTATTCAACCAAAATAATTGATAAATTGAAATATTTGTAATTTATCTTTATATATATCTTATTCAAAAGGAATTATGAAATTTATCAAAAAAAGAGCTCAAGAAAAGGAAAATTATATTAATAATGGTATTCATAATTTATATATCTATATCTTCAAAATTAATTGAAAAAAAATATTATTAAATAAATAACATGAATAAGAATTTTTTTCTTTGATTTATAGAAATATTAGATTTCTTAAAGTTAAAAAATAAATTAAAATGATCTTTAAAAAAAAAGAAAAATTAAGTTAGTTTATAGTTAAAAAATATATTTGTATAACTATTTGCAAAGAAGAGAAAAAAGATGGATAATCTTAAAAATAGATTATACAAGAGATTCACAGCTAATTACACACTATGAACAGGTCAATCTCAATATTTGACTACTTAAGTAGAGATTTTAAAATAGAATAGCCTCTCTTTCCTCAATTATTAACAAATTGATTTCTTTTTTACATTTAAAGTTGATTCATTTTAAGAAATTTAAATTCAATATTTAGCTTGATATCACCTTTTGATAAGTATTATGCGGTAATATTTTTCTAATCCTTCCATTCATGATTAAAAGCTGAAATAATAAATCTGAAATATACCTTTTGTCTTGACTCAGAGTAGTTTTCCCATCTATTTATTTCTTCTTTTATTTTTGTAATGAATCCACTTATCAAAACTGTGAGCCCTTGAGATATGACCACATATCTAAAAATGTCACAAAAAAACTTTACAATATTTGTTTTAATAATAAGAATCAAAATTATTATCTTAAAATAAAGAAAAATGGCATAAAAAAGGATTAATTATTGATTACCTCTGAATCTAATGAGTAAGAACGTGAAATTAATTGCACCACTATATTTTCCATTGTCAAACACACCTATAACACTTTTGTGTCATATCTGTAAAGGCAATAATTATTTAGTAATAAGTAAAAAACACTATAAAAAGGGACAAATACTTTCTTATATCAGAAACCAAATAATCAAAATGTGAAAAAAACTTCAACATTGGATTCCCCATGAGAAATTTCACGTATAAAACATTTATGTAATATATGTAAAGTCAATACTTAAGGAAATAACCTGAATATATGCACTTTTATGATCACTGCATATATCCATGGGTTTTAGCTCATATCTCTCAAAATATACATAGTATAGAGTTGAACCAACAATCAATTTACCACTTAATTACTTTAAAAATACAGATGTAAGATTTATTTGACAAGGTATAAAGAGGGTTATAACTTGTAAGGGTTTATTGAACAAAATTGTTGCAGCTGTTGACCACTTTGTTGTGAAAGTGGTCCAAACTTGAAAAAGAATAATTATGAAAATTTTACTAGCTTATAAATTAAGAATGATGTAGTTTTTATCTTTATATTTAAGGTATAACCCTTTGAAAACATATATTGAAGTTTAAAATAGTAAATTTCAACAGAAAAGATGAGTTACAAGAAAAATCATAAGAAATAGAGTTTTGATCATGCAATGAAATTCTCTTTTCATTTTATTAATGAAATTCCAAGCTATCAGAATTAAATCTCTGAATGGATGTAGTGTGTATAGCTCAAAAGGTATTACTGATCAGAGTTTAAGCTTAAAATTTATCATTTATGATCACTCACTGTAATCTTAATTTAGGTTTAAAAGTCATAGCAGTGATAAAATTGGTGAATACTAGTTTATGATACTTAAAGAAAATAAAATAAACTGATTTAGTCTTCCAAAAAGCCTATTATGTAAGCAAACTTAGAGTTACAGTGATAACTCTAAATAATGGTGTAATTATGAGATAAGATGGTTTAATTATGATGTAATGATCAATAAACCTTACAATACTGATTGATTCCAGTGGATACCATCAGTCAACATCTACTAAAAGACTTCTGGACTCTAGGAGGAAAGAGTTTAGTATAAATAGAGCTCTTTTTACCTCCATTTCCCCCTCAGACACAACAAAAAACATTAAATTATCAAAACCAAAGGCAAAAGCTTTATTCTTTTTATATTAAAATATTATATATTTAAAGACTCGAGTTAATATTCATTTTAATCACCAATATTGACCTTATTAAATCAATTTTTAATTGTTTTTTTATATCTCTCTCAAAAAATTTCTAATTCCACATAAAATTAAGAATATTTGTAATTTCTTTTATTATTAATTGTAAATACAATATAAATAAGTTGTATTTAAATTTTTAGGGGTAAAATAATTCAAAATTATTATATTAAGTATTCAAAGTAGGTTATTTTCATCTTTTATAATAATTTTCTTTTTATTATTATTTTTAATAATTCTTTTATTAGTATAAATAGTATTTATATTAATATATAGCTTTAATATTGGTAATATTATTGTTATAAACTGTTTTTTATTATGAGAAAAATTATCATGCCTTTATTATTTTTTTGTAACAATAATAAAGTGACATAAATATCTCAATTATTGAATATTAATATATTTATTTTTATTATATTATTTTATTTATTTAATAATATAAATATTTTACCCCATAATTATAATAATTCTTTTTATCTTATTCTTGAGTTTCATAAGGACATTCATAGTACAATAAGTAAAATATTGGTAGTATTTACTTATTGTTTTATAGTCAAACCTTAAATTTGGGCACCCGGGGGTGATATTTACTTAGAAGGCCTCTTGAAAATTTTCAAATTGGGTTTATCCAATAAAAATTATTTTAAATAATTCTATTTTAATTGATTTTGAAATCTATTGAGGCATTTGGAAAGAAATTGTACTGTATTACATGTGGTTTTTCACATCTGAGTGACTCTAGTGATGAAAAAATATATTTATAAATTAAAAATAAATTTATATTATAATTTAATTTTGAGGATAATCTGAATTTTTATTTTATTCTTTAAAAATAAAAAAAAAACAAAATACAATAAAAAATCATTCTTATTCCTTTTTCCATACCTTTTATTCATGCAATTAATTCAAAAAACATATAAAAGCAATTTTTACATGGAAATTGACATATCTTATCAAAACTAACACTTCTTATAGAAAAACTTCTATTTATTTGTATTTTTTAGTTTTTGAAGACAGCCCAGGAGAGGACAACCAGACCACTGTTGAGAGATTGGTGGAAGAAACTTGTCAAAGTTCTTCAACACCTATTGTAAATAAAAAGAGAAAGGCCAAGAAATTAGTATTTTTAGGACCCACTGTTCAGGACTCTGAAGGTGAGTAACTCTCTTAATATTTCCATAAAAAGATTTTTTAGTGTTCTGAAATACTTTCTATTTCTTATTCATTAATTATGACCACTAGAGGAGGATCCCAATACTAGATCCAATAAGATGAATCTGGACTCAGAAGTAGAATTAATCCCTCAAAAGGGAAAATAAAGGGCAAAATCCCCAGTGGAACAGAATCCACACAAGGAAGTGCCATATCCCAAAGGCAAGTCCCAGAAATGGCCATAATATCTGAGCCACATTTGGAACTAAGTATGAGTAACTCCAACAGGTACAAATAACATTCATAGGGCTCAAATAGACATATAAATGAGCCATTAAAAGCAGCACTAAATGGTGTAAACGTAAAAGGATTGGGAAATGTTGCCACAAGTCCACCAAGGAGTGATGAAATCCTGGCATATAATGAAAAAGATCCTCAAAAAGGAGGAAATAGTGAGATACTCCAATGGATGGAATCTACTATTGTGGTATTCCATACCTTTTTACCAGTTTCAAGAATTTTTTTGAAAATTAAAAGTTTGAAAATAAAGATCACAATGAATAATTCAGGAAATAACCACTCAAAGGACATGATTGAAAAATCACACACACCCAGGAACAACTTCAATAGTAGGGAGGAATGAAAGAATTTAGCATTCAGAATAGAAATAACCAACATATTTCCACAATTAAATAAATAATAGGGGAATCCAATCTTATGAAATTATACAAGAAAACCTACATATAAGCCTTACAGAATCAACAATAGTCTCAACACATACAGAAACTCAAAATTACATAAGAAAAGTAACATTGTAACATTATACCCACTCTAAATCCATCAGGAAGATTATATCACTAAGAATCCAATACATCAATAAATAAATAAATAATACAGTTCATATGACACAAGGATTATCTGACAGTATCAAATCCAACTCAATACATGAAAATTCACTAAAACTTGAAAATTACACAACAATAAAGGAGCCCAGATAAGACTTATGCAGTCCACATGCATAAGATCTGGACATTACACAGCCTCAGGATCATCAAATACAACTCAATTTAACTTCAACTAGCTGCATGCAAGGGGAATGCACTAAACTGTAAACCACACAGCAAATATAGTAATCAAGAATTAAAACTCAAGAAGATATCCCCACATTGCACATCATTATTGCCTGAAACTAAATAAATCTTACAAACAAAATTATACAAGGGCTTATTCACATAACACTACCTTCATCCTTTTAATCACCAGAATTAATTCCTCAAGGCTATGCAAGCTGACTAAAGCAGTGCAAAAGAGAAGTCACCTGATATTTTTATCAAAATCCCCACCAAGAAAAACATCTTAACCTTCATTTTGACCAAACAAATGGTGAAAATATCTCAGTCATATGATACCATTCCCAATTTTACACACTAGAATTAATCCCTCAAGGCTGTGCAAGATTACTAATGCAGTATAACAGATAGGTCATCAGAATTTTGCTACAAAGATCTACACCAGCAAAATTATCTCAAGGGCAAGAATAAAACTTTACATGGAGAGCCCATGGGTACTTCTCACAACATAAAAGGAGGCCTCTATCTCTCATTTTCTCCTCTTTCCTAATGCAAATAGTTATATACCAAGAAGGAGAATAATTATTCATCCCTTACTAGTAGGTTAATCTAGAAATTATTATTATTAAATTACACTAAATAGTGGTTTGTAAATAGCTGTAGTTAACAGTAGGTCTGCCTATATTATAGATTCATCTCTTAGTCAAATCCTCATATTCAAACAAGTTCAAAGAAATATTATTATACTCTTCTCACAAGAAGACAAGTCATTATTATTATTATTTATCAAATTAAAAAATAACAAACAAAGTTACACATTAGTAGTTTCATTAAGCTTACTATTAACAGCTCTTATTATCTATTATCATCCCTCTTATCATCAATTATTACTATTATAAGTAGTAATCAATCTATAAATCTTCACCAGTATTTTTTTAAAAGAAAAACATATAGTGGTGCTATTATCTATAATACTTATTAGCTATACAATTATTATTATCATATATATATTTGACATATTATCAAAATTTCTTTATTAATTACACTCATTTAAGATATAAAACAATATTATTATATATTATCACTTATATAAAATATTCTGATATTAAACTATTATCCATTAAACAAAATACCTTTAACCAAGAAAAACACTTAAATCACCACTCAGTACTATTACATCTACTATATATTTTACCCAATTATTAATTTATTATCCCAAAATCACCTACAAGTTTATCTTTTGAAATTATTTTATCTAAATTAGTATTATTATTTTATCATTAGGCTGATTATTGAATAGGTCTGATAGAGACTGCTGAAAAGTCTTCTCTAGTTGTAAAGCCACAATCTTAAATATTGATTTGTGAGCTCTGTAGGGAGATTGTTTAGTATATTCAGAGGGGCAGCTAAAACAACATTAGCACCCTTGGTTACAGGATTACTTCAGAAATTCAAAACTGTTTACCTGTGATTTCCCCCTCAAAGACTGCCTTATCCAATCCCACACTAAAAGGAGTTCCACACTATCATCCAAAACTCAAATCAAAAATATAGAACAGTACAATTCCACAAAGAGGGAGGCAAGCAAGGAAGAAGCCCCAGTAGCTTCTACCAGAAATCTTCAAGTCAACCAACCTCCCCAAGAAGGGAAGAAGAACAAGAAGAAGAATTTTAGGAGAACATATTCCCCAAGCTAGAGTATTCCAAAAATCCAAAAAGATGCCATGAACAATTTCTTAAACATGGCTAGAAAATTGATGGAATTCAAGGACAAAGAGGAGCAAAGAATCAGACAACCCCATTACCCAAGGGAATGAATTTTTCATCTGATGTTGTAAATACTTTAACAGAAATGAAAAATAGTATTTTACCTCTAAAAGACATTAAAAATAGTTTATTATATTTAACAAAAATTGTTGTAAAAAATAAAAAAGAAATTGACAGCATTACATTTATGGTTGGAAATAATAAACCAAAAGTCTCAATTGAAAATACTCAGAAGTTGATACAAGGACAAAAGGAATTGTATAAATACCTGAAAGATATCAAAGAAAAAACTTTGACAATCAATTATCATGTGCTTATTGACAATATTGCAGAAAAATTAAACAAATTAAGTATTTCTTCTGAAACATTTGAAGAAAAGACTTCATAACATAAAAAAATACTTCTAGACCATTTAGAAAAGAGTGATGAAGCAAGAATTAATCTTAAAGATGAAATTAAAAGTGAAATAAGGATTATTACCAAGAAACTAGATAAAATAAATGAGACTAACTTAAATATTCCAAAGTTATCAACCCCATTTTCCCACATAGGAAGTCCTTGCAAACCAAAAGAGGAAATAACAAATCCATTCATAACAGACTTGAGCCATCAAGACAACAATAAAGTCTTAATGAAGGAAGCATCTCAATTAAAAGAATGGCAAAAAATAAAAGGTGAAGATGAATATGACCATATGTCATTTATTAAAACAATTTACATTTTACAAGAGGATTATGACATAAAAGATGAATTAATCACTTCCAGATTACATTGATTATTTGAAAAATATGAAAAAAGATGGTATTATGGAATAAGAAAAACAAATAGCAAACGTTCATGGTATTGGTAGAGAAATGAAATAATCACAAAGTGGCCAAATGATGCCTGGAGGTAAAAAATATAAAATCCATTTGAAAATTCCTTCCTTGACCCAGATAAGGATAGACCTTTGACTTGGTTCTTAAAACAATCTGAAAGATTAAATGAACTGTACCCAGAAAGGTCACAAAAAATGGTGCATATGGAAATACTCCAAAATGTGGAGGAGAACTGGAACATTCCCTGAGAAGCAGGCTCATAGAACCATGCTCCACAGAGGAATCCATTAATGGAATAGAGGATATAGTGACAAGAACCAAAAATGGCAGAAAATGGAAGAAATTGGATATTAAAGCTTAAAATAAACCATTTATTGAGAAATATAAACCAAAAGAACCTTTCAAGCTCAATAAAACCAACACTAATGAGCACAAAAGATTCCATAAATGTGGTGGTATTGGACACTTAGCCAATAATTGCCTAAAAAAGGCAAAAATCAATGAAATTGTGGAAACAGAAGACCACAATGATAAATAAGATGAACCTGATTCTGACAAAGACACTGAAGAGTCACAAACTTCTTAAAGTGATGACATTAATTTAATTAATGCACAAATTAATAATATTGATTTAATATATGTAGAACTACATTTAAATTCAAACTTACCACAAGTTGGAATATCTGATACAAGCCTCACAAACATACACGCTGCCAAAACCCATAGAACCAAACCTGAAAAAGGAATGGGATATACAGCTGGAAAGTCAATTATAAGTATTGTAATGGTTGAAAACCAAGAGGCAAAAGGAAACCTGGACACAGGCTCATACTGAACATGTGTTGGTAAGAGTTATTTGAAAACAATTATACCAGATTGGGAAAGAAAAATTATACCAATACAAGTGGTTCAGCTTAGTAGTGAAAGTGAAAGCCTGAAGCCCCTTAGAATAATTTGCTTTAAACTAATTTTTCCTCACCCTTCCCAATGTATAAGAGTGAAAGTAGAGTTTGTATTAATGGACAACTGTACTAGTAACCAGTTTATACTAGGAAATTATTACTTGTCAATTTATGGTATAGATATATCTAACCACAAGGACAGATAATTTACCATAGGAGACAATGAAATACAGAAATTTGGTCTTTAAGCAATAAGAAACAAATTAATGTTATAAAAAATGAAGAGCCAAAACCAGAAAGACAATCATTAATAAGTTAACAGCTTACCAAAGCAGAATTCAATCAATAATTCACAGAAAAAAATAAGAGAAAGATTGATTATTCTCTTATTAAAATACAAAAGTGCTTTTGAAACTGACAAAGAGCCTTTAAATGCTATCATTGGACATGAGGTAGACATTATTCTTAATGTGGAAAAAACTTATCCACCCCTGTTAAGAAGACCAGCTTACTCAGCTAGCCCAAGAGCTAGGGAAGCCTTAGAGGTACAAATTAAAGAACTAATGGACCTTTGGGTGTTAAGGAAAGTAGGGAATAATGAACAGGTAGAAGTCACTACACCTGTCATTATAACTTGGCACAATGGAAAATCAAGGATGGTAGGGGACTTGAGATCTTTAAATACTTACACTATCCCTGACAGATATCAAATACCCAGAATCCATGAGAAATTAACAAAATTGTCACAGGATAAGCTCATTACAGCCATGTATTCTCTAAAAAAGCTTCACCAAAATGTCTTAAAAGACAATGCCAAAAGCCTACTGAGGATAATAGTCCACTGTGGAATATATGAATATTCAAGGATACCATTTGGTATAATAAATACACCTTCCCACTATCAAAGAATGATGAATACCATATTTCCTGAAGAATTTTCAGAAGGATGGTTTATTATTTACATTGATTATATCATAATTTTCTCATAAACCTGGAAAAATCACTTAAAAAGACTAGAAAGATTATTAAAAAGGATAGTGCAAGTAAATATGAAAATTTACTTGAAAAAAATTCATTTTTCATATAATGAACTAAAGGCACTAGGACATGTTTTATCTAGACTAAGCTTTGGCATAAACAAAGATAAAGTACCAGAAGTACTACTGAAACCAATTCCTCAAACCAAAAAATAAATGCAATAATTTCTAGGATTCTCTCTTTATTACAGACAGCATATAAAAGACTTTTCAAGAATTGCCAAATCCTTGTATAAGTTCTGAAACCAACATATAGCCTATGAAATTACTTAAGAAAGGGTGAAAGAATATGAGGAATTAAAAAATTCCTGAAAAAATGACCCATTTCTTTTAATGCCAGATGGGAAACTACCTTTCAAGCTGTACATTGATGTTTGTGGAGAAGGACTAGGTGCTGCACTACACCAGACACAAATCATAAATGATAAACCTGTTGAAGGAAAAATTTTCTTTATTTCAAGACAAATTAAGAAAGCAGAAGCAGTATATGGAGCAAGCCAAATGGAATGCCTTTGCTTAGTGTGGGCTTTAGAAAAGTTACACTACTATTTTTATCAAACAGTGTTTGATTTCATAACAGATTGAAATTCTGTAAAATCTTTATTAAACATGAAGACACCAAATAGACACATTCTGAGATGGCAGATTTCTATCCATTCATATAGAGGAAATATGACTATAGTTAATAAATATGGAAATATTCACAAGAATTCAGATGGGCATTAGAAAATACACCTGAAAACCTAGCATGGGTACCACAAGAAGAACATAATATCGAAGGCATATGTGTTACAGATATTGGAACAGAATTATTTAACCAAGGTAAAGAAAGCTACAAGATGGGAAAAAATTGTCATATATTATGCCAACTTTTAATAAAAGATTGCAAAGACCCCTAATTATCCTCCAAACTATATGAAGTCTGGAAAAAGTCATATTATGGAGGAAGATTACAACTTCTTGATGGAATTATTTATCATAGGACCAAATACACATGTGTCATGACCTTGACAAATAGAGCTCTGATAAACACTATATTACATGAATGCCATGATAGTGTTTTATATGGACATCTCTCAGAAGATAGGACAATAGAGAGGGTGAAAAACTGCTCTTGGTGGCCAAATTGGAGACAATTTTATTAAGAGTATTTCCAAACCTGTGACAGATGTCAAAAGGAAAACAAAGCCACAGGAAAAAAGTTTGGAATGATAATCCAAATACAAGAAATAAAATACCCATGGGAAATAGTTCACATGTATTGGGTAACAGCCTTACCTCCAGGAGGAGACAGGAGTTTCAATGCATGACTAGTACTAGTTGACAGGTACAGAAAAACCCCAGTTTTCTTACCATGTCATGAAGATGAAACAGCTATGGACACAGCCATAATGATATGGAATAGAGTCATTAGTCACAAAAGCTTATTCCAAAATATCATGAGTGATAGAGATTCAAAATTAACTTCAGCATTATAGAAAAATATACATAACCTATTTGGAACAAAGTTATCATTCTAAACAGATTACCACCCTCAAACTTATGGTTTAGCAGAAAGAATGATACAAACTTTAGAAGAAATGATAATAAGATTCTGTTCTTATGATCTAGAATTCAAATAATCTGATGGTTTTACCCAAGATTGGTTTACCTTAATCCCAGCTCTTGAACTGGAATATAAGACATCAATTCATTCTTCAACTGGAAAACACCAGAAATGCTAGAAAAAGGTTTGAATTCAAGAATTACTTATGATAATCTCAAAAAGAACTTAGTGAATATACATCCAACAGCAAGAAGTTTCAAAATTATTCTTGAAAAAGCAAGACATCATGCCAACAGATGTATGCAAGATTCTTTGAAATATCCAAAGGAAAGATGGGACAAAAGTCATAAGCCACCTGATTTCAAAGTAGGAGACTTGGTCTTAGTATCAACTTTAAGATTTAATAACATTAAAAGCCCAAAGAAATTGAAAGATTCCTTTGCAGGACCTTTTATGATAAGAGCACTACATGTCCCTAATGCTGTGCAACTACTACTCACAGGTGAATTAATGAATAAACACCCAAATTTCCTTGTAAGTCTGATAAATACTTACATCTCAAGTGATAAAGAGTTATTTCCCCTAAGAAATAAACCACCTCTTGAAATTCCCCCTCTAGAAAAAGGAGAAGAAAAGAAAATTGAAAAAGTCCTTAAGGAAAGAAAGGCAAGAAACAAAAAAGAAAGGGTATACCTTGCAAGGTATAGAAACCCAACTCAAGAAGATGAATGGCTACTTAAGAAAGATATAATTAATTCTTATAAGATATCAAAAGGTTAATATATTAAAGAAGACCTAAAGAATAGTAAAGTGAAGCATTATTGAGCTTCAAGACTAATAAAAGTCTAAGGAAGAGGTAGGACAGTGGATGATACCCTAATCAACTATATCAGATTGTGATATAATATCTTTTGGTGGTATGGAATGTGAGCCTTTGAGATATGACCACATATCCAAAAAGGTCACAAAACAACTTTACAATATATATTCTAATAATAAGAATTGAAATTATTATCTTGAAATAAATAAAAAAGCCATAAAAAAGCATAAATTATTGATTAACTCTGAATCTAATGAGTCAAATTGTAAAATAAATTTTAAAATCAGATTCATCATGGTAAAAGACACCTATAAAACCTTTATGTCATATCTGTAAAGGCAATACTTATTGAGTAATAAGTAAAAAACACCATAAAAAGGGATATATCCTTAAATATATCAGAAAAAAATGAATCAAATTGTGAAGAAAATTGCACCATTAGATTACCCATGAATAATTACACATATAAAATTTTAATTTCATATCTTTAAAGTCAATACTTAAGGAAATAACCCAAATATATGCACTTTTATGATCAGTGCATATATTCATGGGTTTTAACTCATATCTCTTGAAATATACATGATATAGAGTTGAACCAAAAATAGATTTAGTGCTTCTTTACTTTGAGAATACAGAAATAAACCTTATTTGACAATTCATAAAGAAGGCTATAATCTTTAGGGGTTTATTGAACAAAATTGTTGTAGCTGTTGACCACTTTTTTGTGGAAATGGTCTGAACTTAAAGCAAAGTGAATAATAATATTCTAATATAATATAGGTGAAGAATGATGTAGTATTTATTATTATATTCAAGGTATAGCCCCTTTAAATCATAGCTTCAAGTTCAAAATAGTAAATTTCAACAGAAAAGATGAGTTACAAGAAATATAATCAAAAATAGAGTTTTGATTATTTAATTAAATTCTCTTGGAATTTTGATAATGACAGGACAAGCTATCCTATTTAACTCTATTAATGGCTGTAGTGTGTATAACTCAAAGGTTATTAATGATCAGAGTTCAAGCTTAAAATAGATCATTTAAGATAACTCACTGTAGTCTCAATCTAAGCTCAAAAGTCATATAAGTGATAAAAGTGGTAAATAATAGTTTATTATGATTAAAACTAATAAAATACACAAAATTAAATTGAGTAAAATTAATTACAATTATGAGGATTACCTTTTTATTACTCCTTTGTGTCATTTTATTATCACAATGTATCATTTATTGAATTTGTGCTTTTTTCATGTATTACTTATTATTAATCTTTACCACTTATTAATTACGAATTGAATTTTTCATTTTCAATAGTTGCTTTTATTATTTCTTTTTCATGAGAAATTTATTATTTATTTTATATTTAAATAATTTTCAATTTTAACTATTTGCCTTTCTTCAATGATAAATTGATCATTTGTTTAATCTTTAATATTAAATTCTTCTTTTTTTCTTTTTTTTATTATGCATTATTGCATAGCTTTTTTATGCATATGCCCTATTACTTATCACTACGTTAGGTATGTGTCTCTTTGGAGCCTCTGACTATGCACTTGTTCTCATTAATTATGAATTTTAAATAATTTTAAATTTTTAACATTCAATTTTTTGTAATCACTTCTTTTTTTATGGCCATAGTTTTTTTTATAGTTTTCGGGCTCTTTCCTTTATCTCATCACCGCATCACCCTCATTTGGCCATTGTCAAACATGTCTAGATTGATAGTTGTGTTTGAAGTATTCAATTTTCCTTGACCAACCAAGTTTGAAGGTCACATTGAGTAAGTGCAAAAGTTAATCATTTTTAATCTTCTAAATTACCATTCTATTATATATTGATAATCTTCAACAGTTTGATGTAGTTGCAATTTTTAAAGATATAATGGATCAACCTACCAGCCGAGCTTTTAGAAATAATGTATGTAGAAATCAGTTTATTTTCATTGGACTTATTTGTGATTGTGATCTAACTCAACCTTGTCAGGGAAACTGTTTATTTATCATATCACAGCAGCACGCTCATCAGCTTTGAAGCAACTTTCCCAGCTGATCACATGAAAACAATTGTATTGTTCTAAGAGCAGCAAAACTGGAAAGCTAACTAAAACTGAGAGTTCTAAGAGGCCCCCTCTTGATCTAACCTAAGAAATTGTACCGATTTACAAAGTAGAAGATATGTCCTAAAAGCTAAAAACTCTCTCAAAATCTGAATGCAAAAATATCAAATCTGACAATTCCAACCAAGTTGAGAGAAGACTGTTAAAAAAGCAAGCAAAGTTAAGAATCAAACTACTAAGCAAGAAGTTAGATCAAAAAAATCAAAACGTGAACAAAATTCCAAAATCATCTTCAAATGCTAAGACCCAAAAACACGCCGAGTCCTCAAAAAAGAAAAAGAAATCATTTAAATCATCTGAATCATAACTGTTTTAATTAGGTGTGAACACTTATGTGTTAATGACCTGCTTCCATTGTCAATTGGCATTAAAATTATTAGAGATCTTTCTTGCTCTTTTCAATTAAGCATTGATAATTGTCATTGGCAATCAACCAGACTCTTTCTTCATTTTGCGGTCATCTTCATGCTTTGTCTCAGCCCTTGGTTTCCCCTCAATCTCTGCTCGCATTACTCCGTGCCATCTTTAGTGCAACAACTGAAAAATGCTTAAGGATCCTTTGTCAGGGTTTACTGAAGAGTGGATTGCTTAAACTTGACGAGGTCAAAATCAAACGAGAGGTTTCGGAGCTGATCGGCTCAATTTGAGTACATATGGTTGTCAATTGACGTGTTGATCGCTCCCTATCACAATATGTTGATGTCAATTCAATGGTTTTTTCAGTTGTTTTCATATGCTCATGCTGTTTAAACTCGCCAGCCTATCGAAGAGCTTGTGGTGTCTCTTGAAGGCCATCCCAGGGTAGATACCTTGCCAGTCCTTGACAAACCCTTTTGCCCACTTCTAGAATTGCGAATGAAAGCATCAGGTGCTGATTCGCCCTATCCCAAGTAATTTGACCTGCCGATTAATCTGTTACCTCCTGACATGGAAGAGCCTGGTCTCAATTCTCACCCTGCACCTAAGCCTCAAACTAGTGTATAAGGCCCAGGTTCCATTCCACTAGACTCTAAGGATTGCCTTCAACTGTCACACCAGGTTTGGAGAGACAGGAACCAATGTCGAGGCAGTTAGATTAGAGCCAGAGGGCATTAGAAGATCTTCTGATTGGTTTGCGATTCATTTATCCAACTTTGGATTCTTGTGGGCTTGGAAGGATTGGTACGCTTGGTTTAATCTTCCATAAAACTCTCCTACTATCTTACTCTACTAGGTCTCATTTGTCTCAGTTGATTTCTCATTCAAACTGCTGATCTTTTGACTGACTGGCTGTTTGAACAAAAATCATTTCTATTTAGTTCTGATGCAATGGATCTTCCTTTGCCTCATCCAACACGAGTTTTTGTATCCCGAGAAATTGAGTGAGAAATTTGTTTGATCTACTCCAACCTAATTAAGGGGACCGTTCATGACATCTTTATATAATCGGAATTAATACCCTCATGAAAGAGTGTTTAACCACCGATGGGATTGAAGTGTCTGTAGAGGACGTGAAGCAACCTTTTAAGTGTTGGATCGAGATCTTTTTGGCATTTTTTAAATGTATTAGAAAGGTTGGTACCCCCTTCTTTACTGCACGCACACTGCTTGCCCTCAGTTTGAATTTTTTTGCTTATGAGGCTGAACCTTTTCATGATTTATACGGTCAATTTTTTTGTGCAAGCCAAATGACAATAACTAATTGCAAAGCTTAGATAACTAAGCCTTGTCCTCAAACATCAACTCATCAAAAATTCTGGAAGCCCTTAGTGGACTTGGTCAAAGCAGGGTGTTGCTTAAGGCTTTGCCTCTCTATGTGGGTGCACATGCATAGAGATGGCTTGAGGCTGTAACACTGTGTGGCAACTGATAAATTGAGGGCTTGGGTCAATGGATCCATAAAAGAGGAGCTGTCCAGGCCAATAGGGCCGGTGCCTGCCACAATAAAGAGTGAAACACCACTATAACATTAGATGAAGTCAACATCTTAAACAAAGACATTTTCTCCTTGTTTTTAATAAAAATCTTACTTTTAATCTTTGTCAAGTCATGGTGGGGGCCCACACCATGACTTGTTTTTGTATTTATTTATAAATGTTAGCTTTGGGGGAATTGCTGCCCAATTTTCGTAAAGTTCTGCTACAAATTGATTGATCAATAAATAAACAATTCAAAAAAATATTCTCATTTTTTTATTATAAGACATAAATAAAAAAAGAAACCACGAATAATGAGAAGTTGGCCATTAAAAAAATAATAATAAATGATAAAAGCTGAAAGCTACATTTTCATTGAGTTTATCCAGTTTGAATTAGTTATAATTACTTTTCATCATTCTTGATTTAATTAAATTTTAATTAATGTTTACTTTTTCATTTTATTGGAATGAACTTATATAAATATATAATATATGACAAATTGATAAGATAATTGATTAAAAAAAGATAATCAATACATCAAGAATGAAGGTATAATCAATTCATGGGTAATAACAAAGAGTTTGAAATACAAATAAATCATATATTATAAAGAATAAATAAGTATGGAAAACCAAAAACAGCCAATTAACCAATAAAGATTAAAAATAAACAAATAATAAAAAACAAAAAAAGTAAGTAATCAAGAAATGATCAAAGCTAAAAAAATACATTGTCATTGAGTTTAACCAGTTCTAATTAGTTATAATTAGTTTTCATCATTCTTGATTTGATTAAATTCAAATTAATGTTTTTATTTTTATTTTTTTATTTTATTTGATTGAACTGTATGAATTTCTATTAAATGTAATCTTAATTGGGATTGATTTATTTTTAGAAAATGCTTAATGAATATCCATTTTTAATTAAGCTTAACAAATTTTGATTAACTAATCTTAATACATCTTAATTTTGTTTTGTAATTTGAATTATTTTGAATAAACTATAATAATAAGTGCATAAATAAAAAGTAACTAAATAAATGAAATTGGCTATATAGTATATTCAAATTTATAATTTACTTATATGCCTTAGCTTCAATAAAGCAGTAATTATAAAAATATAAATCAGAAATTAAATGGCCTAAAAAATCTTTAATCTAAAGAGAATATATAATAAATCCAAATTAAAAACACAGAATTAATAAAGGAATAAATCACAAAACATTACTATAAAATGAAAAGCAATAAATCCAGATATGAATAAATAATAAAATGAGACAACCAATTAATCCATGAATAATAAAAAATAAATAATATAAAATATAAAATATAAAATCAAAAAATGAAAGAGCAAAAAAAAGGGAGGAACTAATAATTAAATGAATAAATAATAAGTAAGCTGTAAATAAATGAAATATAATTCATAAAGTAATAATTAATCATTATTAAATTATTCAATCATAATAGTGCTTCATAAATAAGCCATATTCTAACTCATTAATCATTTGAAATTGATAAGTGCAATGAATAAGTCATCATAGAAATATGAATAAACTATATACCCTTCAATAATAATAAATAAAGGAGCTACAAAAAAAAAACCATAATAAACATAATAAACATAATGGAAATAATACAACAATTCATTACTGTATTATGAAAGTATTTCTTCTTATAATTGAGTATTGATTGAATTTCTGTTGTTTGAATCATATATGCTTGTAAATGAGAATATAAGACAACACATAATTTTTTGTAAAAACATATAAGTGACATATTCTTTTGAAAAAATCCTCATTAAATGAAATGTTTTGAGGAGTTTGTCAATTTTGTTTACCCATATTTATTGCATTATGTTTTTTAGTATTTTTTTTGGCAAATTTCTCTGACAATTTCTTTCAAAAAACTCCCCCCTTATGAATTTCCTCATTATTTTTAAAAAAGGAATTTAATTTTAAGAAACAAAAACAAGAAGCCTACATTTTTGTAAAACTTCTTGGGTTGAATGATTGTTACAATACCATAAGTCACATGAATTGCATGAAAAATTCCATAAATGGTATGAATAGAATCAACAACTCCATAAGTAACATTAATGGAATCAAAAATTACATAAGTAACATTAATGGTATCATCAATAATATAAATGAAATTAATGGAATCAAAAATGCATAAATAAAAGAAATGGCATGAAGGGAATTAACAATACCATAAATTTTATTCACAGCACCATTTATGGAATAGGAATTCCATTTATTACATAAAAAAGGATCCCATTGTATTTTTTATTTGTATTTAATAATTTATGGCAAAAATACTTAAGGGCTATTGGGTTTTTACCAAAGGCCAAAAATGGTTAATTATATATAAATGAAAGTGTTCATGTAATTATTTTTTTAATTATTCCCAAAAACATAATTAAAAATTGTTTTTGAATATTCAAAAATTTGAACATTCAATTTCAAATATTTGAAGGTAGCTCAAATTCAATATTGAATATTCGATGACCCTTAAAATTCAATGAATTTTCAAAAAGGTATGCATTGTTTTTAGGTGTGAAATAATTCAAAATTATTATCCAAAGTATTAAAATTATGTTATTTTCACCTTTTATAATAACTTCCTTTTTATTATTATTTGTAATAATTCTTTAATCAATATAAATAATATTTATATTAATATATAACTTTAATATTGGTAATATTATTGTTATAAATTATTTTTTATTATTAAAAACCAATTTTCTATGCCTCTGTTATCTGTTTGTAACAATAATGAAGTGCCATAAATATCTTAATATATTTGTTTTTATTATATTATTTCATTTATTTAATAATATAAATATTCTACACCATAATTATACTAATTCTTTATTATTATAGTTATTTTTTATCTTATTCTTCAAAATGATAAGGAAATTCATAGTAAAATAAGTAAAATATTGGTAATATTTACTTATTAACCTTACAAAAACCCCAGGAAATATTAGTGATATCTTCACTTCCTCTGAAGAAATTCTATTAGAAGTATTTAATATAAGAACTATTAAATTATTAAAAATCTCTCTTCTATTATAATATCTCCTTTCATTTCAGAGAAATGAGATAAATAAATACAAAGAATGAATGAAATTTGACATTATTCTGAAATTTATTTTAATTTAGAATTTAATCTAGATTAAATATCTGAGCATTTTGATTAATCTTGATAGTTTAATTCAAGAATGTCAGATATGAATAATTGTAATTAATATTTGGAAATTAAGAGAATTGATTAATAATATTTCAATAGAATTAAATAATAGGAACTATTATTGGCTATTTATACATAAATTATTAATAAATACTGGGCTTTTGATGAAATTCCCTCTCAATTGAATAAAATTCTTTATTTTGTAATGGTACCTGATATACCATACACAACCATATACACAAAAATTCAAAAAAATGAACCAATTTATTATAGATGGATGATATATTGAACAACATTTATAAAAAGCTTGATCATTTTATGGTGTTTTGAAGATGAGAATCAACTCAATTAATTTATTCAAAATTCTTACCAAAAATTCAATTTGAAGACCTTTTTTTTTCTTTTGAATTCCTGAATTTTTTGAGCTGAGTTTCCCTGGGATTTTTCCAAAGCCCTCTTTAAAAAATCAAACCAGTCAAATCTATCTTGTCTTGTTAGTTTATCATTTACTTTATTTCAAATTTTTCAATCCCCACAATCAATTTATACCATTAAAGCCTCTTTTCATTCTTTTGAATCATCAAAATTAATTTTTACTATTAAGCAGAATAAAAATGCACTATGCTATGTAAATTCTCTTATTCAAAAAAACTCCTCAAAAAATACAAGAACACCTGATTAAAAAATGAGAATATCATTTTACAACTACTGGTCACCTTTGTGTTATGAATTGGATCTTGGTAAATTCTAACTTGAATTCTTGCTTTGCAAGCTCAGAAACACCCTCCATAGGGTTTCTAGCTTTTCCCAGGAAAGACATATTACAGAAGATTTCCAATTAGGTGAATGAGAATTCCTACAGCAAATTTACTTTTAGTTAATAAAGAGTAAAAGAGCTATGGGGAAAATACAAGAAAAAAATATATGTTTGAAAAATTCCTTTGAAACACAGGATCTGGACTCACTCCTGATTATAATGAAAAGGGAATACAGAATTATCTAAAAATCTTGAACCAAATTTTATTCCTTTTTCCTCTTCAATTGCACAAGATGAAACCTTTAATTCTGAAATTCAAGCACAAACTTTAACCAATTACTAAGAGGTGAGCCCTCATACCTATTAACTTGATATTATATTCATATGAATTGATCACTCAATTTTTTAGAGCAATTTTCTTCCCAGTAGCACAAGAAATTCTGAAGAGCCCTTTTTCCAATAGTGATATCTCTTGTGAGATATATAGAATGGATCAAGATAGTATTTGTGTATGAAATGTAAGCTCTTTTTGATATATTTTCATTATAAGAACTCTGAAGCAATACTATCATAGGTTTAATATTTGCATTTTATTGAAGCCTCAAATATTAAGCAGATAATTTATCATATACCTCAAAAATCTACTAAGACACAGAGGAGAATAATTAGGAATATAGGAGAATTAAAAAAGTGAATAATTATAAAAGCTCAAGCTCAGGGGTTGTCTTCACATAATTCAAACATTCTGAGTGGTTCAAAGGAAAATTTGCAAGATCCATTATAAAAAACCTCTAGTAATTTATTGGATGCCTATAAATAAATTTAGTTTCACTTAAAATTATTTTATAAATTAACTTTCTTTCTCTGATTTAGTTAATATTTCTGTGAATGATAAAAAACCCTTTCACACCTGGAATGGGAAAATTTAATATGAAAGGAGGGAAAAAATCATAAATTTACAAGCTAATAAATTAGAGATTTCATTCACAAGAGAAAAGATCAAAAAAAAGTAATCTTAACTTAACAGTAGCTAGTTCATAGTTTACTATTTTTCTAATAAAAAAAAAATTAAAATATTTAATTTTACTCATATTTCTACTTTGTAAGATGTGTCTATGAAACTGTTGATAATATTACTATTAATCAACAGTACTATGACTGTTCTTGTGAAATATTATAATAAAAATTATTATAACCACAATAACATAATTAATTATTTTACTTGTTATACACTACTAGTGACTATAACAGTAAGTAGTAATTGTCTACTAGAATCAATTACAAGAAGTACTTAATAATAAAACTTCTTTATTAAAATAATAAAATTATTTTAATATATAATTATCTTTTGCAAGTATAATTATAAATATAATTCTTTAAGAAAACAATCACTAGAGAAAAACTTTAAGAATTAAGATAAATCACTCACTAATACTCCAAAGAACTTATTAAAGATAATAGCAGAGAAATTTGATGGATAATTGTGGATTTAATGGATCAAAATAGATTTTTAACAGTATTACAACATTATATATGTAAGTTTTGTCTATGAAACTCTTGATAATAGTAGAAATATCAAGAGTACTATGACTGTCCTCAGTAGAAATATATAATATAATGAAATATTATAACCATAAAATTAAACATAATTATTAAAATAATTATAAAAAAAATAAATTTAATTATTATTATAAAATATAATAATAAAAACAATAATAATTATAATAAATTATAATTATTCTATTATTGTTATAGCGACTGACAGTTATAACAATAAGAAGTGTAAAGCTCTTAATGAGACAATTACACGTGGAAAATATGAATATTAACCACTGATAAATAATATAAATATTATTTATAAAAGAATTAAAACACACACTGTGCAGAAATAATTCTTATACAATAATATTCTATATAAAAGAACTAATTCTAGATAAAAAAAATATAGAACTTTAGAGAAAACTTACTTATAATATTTATTTAATACAACAAGTCAAACAACAACAGTTATTATATTAAATAATAATTATAAGTTAAAAACACACCAAAAATCAATATTTTTAAAGATAAAACAACTTTTTATAATAAAAATTATGATTAAAGATTTTTTAAGAGGAATTTGTGGATTTTTAAAAGATATTTAAGATGATAATTTTATATAATAAAATGTATTATTTGTGATTACAACAATAATCTGAATTCTATGTGTTTAATTCTTTAATTTTGATTAATAAAGAATAAAATAACTTAATAATTACTTTAATAATAAGATTTTATATTTAATAAAACTTTACCTGTTTAAATTTCTAATATGGTTGGATTGATAATGAATGATGGACAAAAACAGTGATTAAAAGACTCTTTTTATGTCTTCAGAGCAGCTCTCATGATTCATAATTAATAAAGAGGGCGTTCTCAGGTCAAAACTGAAAAACCATGCTTAAAATTAAAGTTCTTAACTTAAGGTAACTTAATTTTAATTCCAATTTAAAGTTATCAGTGTTATTCTTAACTCCATGTAACTTTAATCCTCATTTAAACTAATTATTTTAAGTTTTTAATATAAATAAACTTATTTATATTAAATTCAATCACATGAACAACTTAAAAATATAGTTTCAAGCAGAAATCTCTTAAACTCAATTTTTAATTAATCTTTAAAGAAATTATAAATTTCTTTGAGCTATAATTCAAAGAGTAAATTTCCAGGCTAAATACCCAGGAAATCTCTTTATAAAAGATACTTAAAATTTGATTCATATATAGATAATATTAAATTGTAAGCTGTGTGAAATTTTCAAGCAAATTCATTAAGATTTGGATTTCTAATGAATTTTTGAAGTTATTGCTATTTTTCCACATAAAATAGGAATACACACCAAACCTTAACTTTTGATAAGGTTTTAATGCTTGTAAACTTAAAATTTTAAGCTTATTTAAGCTTTTTAAGCTTAATTAAGTTTTGAAAGTTCTTAAAACCAGAAATTCAAGCCTGCATATTTGGATTTACCCTTTGGCAGCTTGAAATTCCTGTCTAAATTGGGATAAAACCAGTTTAAACTTTAATGTTGGATCAAAGTCTAATATTAAAGCTTAAATAAGGTTGAAAATACTCCAATACAGGTGGACAACCTTAATTGAATCCTTGCAGATCCAAAAAGTTGGGTACCCCAGCTCTATTTGGTCTTTTTCCTTTCTGCGTGGATTTTGCCCTTTTATTTACTTAAAGCCATACTATGGCCTTAAACCCTTTTAAATTGAGCTCACGCAGGATTTACATTCTGTATGGAAAATCCTTAGCCAATTCAGTAAATATACACAACACCTCAATTTTAACTAAAGTTTTGGTAAGTTTGCATAAACTTTATGCAACTTTAAATTTAAGCTTAAATTTAACAATTTTAAAAAAATGTTAAAAAAGTTACATTAGTACTGTGAGATTCTTAAATCTTCCAATAACATAAGAAATAAGTGTTTTTGGGTATAACACCTTATGGATGTACCCTAGGTTATTTTTGGTGTAGAATTCAAAGATGACATAATATTTATAACTTTGTTTATCCAAAAAAAAGTCATAATTATTTTCTGTTATTTTTTATTTTAAATTCAATTAAAAAGTCTGCTGAAGACAAATTTAACTGTGTATAAAGTTATTTGTGGCCTTATAGGTATGTTATACATACCTCACAGGCTCACAATATAGTTGATTTCCATGATTTCACGTCTTTCTGATTGATTCTGAAAGACTAAAACACTTAAGAAAAAGTTTTAACTAAGACTTACTTGGTGGTAATAAAGGTATAATAGAATAATGTGATGATTTGGAAAAAACAGCAAGAGGAGTCCTCTTTTAAGTCATCAACTGCTCACAGAGGCATGCCATGTAGAAAACTAAAAAACAAGTGAGTGAGAAAAAAATAAAACTTTTTTGATTATTGATTGCATCATTTGTTGTCACATAAGATTATCATAATTCCTTAATTGAAGCTTTTATGTGACTACCACCCCATTTATGGTTAGGAATAAAAGGAGTAAAAACTGTAAATCTTCTTTTATTTCAAAATAATCATTGATTCCTCAAAGTTATTAATTTTATTGGAAATTTAATCACAGAGTTTATTTTCTGTGAATTTTTGAAGATTCAGTGTTTCACATGGAATCATCAAAAATGAACTATAAGTAAAACTTTTAATTTTACTTATAAAAGTATGATTATTTTAAGTTTTTATATGAATCATACTTTTCTCAATTGGTCCTGAAGGCTTCAGAAAGATTCATTAATAAATGTATTTTTAATGAATTTTTGAAGTTTTTACCTCATTTCTATGTAGAATTGCAAATAGCACTATATGGCTGGTTTCTATGAAGTAAATCAATGGATACTGGTTCAAAAAGGGTTTTAATTACTCTTTTAGCGCTTATTCATGGAAAATAATTAAGAATTGACATGGTTACAGGAGTCTAAGTTTCTCTTTACCTCCTTGGCACATCAAAATAGCAGCTTAATTGCTATTTTCTTATGATATAATGAAGTTTTGACTTGGTAACCAAGTTCTCAAAAGGTTTTAGCTTACTGATTGGGCCAAGATCATCCATTGATAAAAGCTTTGGAGCTGTCCATGCCTCAGAGGCCTCAGAAGTTGGGTACCCTGGCTCTCTTTGATGTCTTTTGTCCCCCTTGACTATTTTTTACATCAAAATAGAAATTCAGGCTTCAAGTGAGGTATCCACTATGGGTGTACCAAAAGTGTATGTAAGAATACCATAATATTAAGTGCCACAAACATGAATAACACTATTCTTAGTGTATATGTAACATGGTATTTCTCACATTCCCATTATTTTGGCATGAAATTGAGATAAACAAAAATTTTCATGGATCTTTTATGTGGTATTGAAGTATTTTCCATATTACCACCTCAAAGAGTTTATTTGAGCTTATTCAATCTATGGAGCTACCCTAGGTGAAAATTTGTTTAGAATCCAAATCTGGCCTGAAATCCATGGATTTACTTACTCAATAAAAAGTTATTCATCTTTTCCAAAATCAAAAATGATGAATTTTGAATATATGCATGACCTATGGGTTATGCATATTTCAGAATTTATTTTTATGATAATTGTTGCCTATTTGAGTATGTAAAATATACCTCAAGGATCACATACTTGGTCATATGAAAGTATATAAATTGAATCTTGAATTAATATTAAAATCAAGATTTTGAAATGAAATATCAATTGAAAAAAGGAATGTTAAAAGTAATCTGGAAGAAATTAAACATTTAACCCCTATTTCATTTGTTAAAAGATCTTTTGATAAAACATAACCTTGGGGAGGCTAAATGTTTTTTTATAAAAATATAAGATAATGACCAAAACTCTATAAATAATTTTCATTAATCCTATTCAATCTCTTCAACCTTTTAAAAATAAAATTTTTGAAATATCTCCTTTTTTTCAAAGTGAATTTCACCTCTGTTACTGAGTTCAGGTCTTTTTTTGAATTTCATGGTTTTTGCAGGTGAGATGAAGGGATTTATTTGAATAGTATCAATAAAAAACATTTTATATCTATTTATATTACCCTCAAATTTTATTTTTTAAAAACTAAATTAAACTCTTCTTATCATTATCTTTTGTAAATTTTCACAATAATCAGATGGTTAATTGAATAATGAAAAGGATAAAACAATAATAATCAATTATAATTACTAAAACAAAAGTATCTAAAATAATGAAGAATTCTTTCAAAAAATCATCCTCAATTTTCTTTTTTAATCTTTTAATTTTTTCAAAATTCTAATTTTTAGAAAAAGAATACCTTTTTTCAAAAGCTTATTTCACTCTTTTTTTTTGTAATTTTAGGTCCCTTTTTTTCTTACTTTTACCTTATTTTAACATGGATCAAGATCTTTATTTCACTATTAAGATACTCTATTCTATCTATTAATCTTCACCTTTCACAGTCTGTTTGAACTATAAGTTTTTTTTCTGACCCTCTTTTCTTTTATCTTTTCAATAATTAATCAAAACACCTTTTAAAATTAATTATTTTATTATCAACTATTACTTAAATTTTATGATTGTTATTTGATTTCTAAACCAAAACATATTAGGCCAAATTTCAGTTGAATTAAGATTGATACAAATTGGCTCTTAACTATTAATATTTCAAACTTCTAAACAGAAATAATATCAATTTCCCATAATCAGTATTGGTTTTTTATATCAAATCATATTAATTAATTACATCAAATAAGCTAAATAATTTTTTTAGAAAAAAATAAATAGGCTTCATTCAAATGAAAATAAATTATTCCAACTGTATTTTAATAGCCTCAAGAAATTAATACAATCCAACAAACCTAAAATAGAAACTAAATCCAACCTAAAATTGAAACTCTGATATAATAATTATTTTGACCAAATTTGCACAAATCAGAAATCCAGAAATTAACTTTTACATGGTTGGATAAATAAAGCATTCCAAAATTCAATCTATATCAAAAAATGAATCCACATTATTAACCATGGATTTACTTTTTTTTCACAATAAATCATCTGATATTTTTTTTAAGAGGTTACATTTTCAGCTAATTAATTACATCCTTTACATAAAATGAAATTAGAGAAAATAGATTAAATCAAATTTATCTTGAATTTTCTTCTCAAATATGCAAAATTCCAGGAAAAAAAAAATAAAAATAAAAAAATAAAAAATTATGGCTTTATGTGTGAAATTGGTTGGTATCACCCAAGAAATAGGTGTGTTGATATTGGTAAATATTCATTCTCCAATATAATCTAAGAAATTAATCTTTGATATGAAAATTCTACTTATCTCACCCAACAGACCTTTTTAACTCTCAATAATTACTTCAAAAATCTTTCTCTATCAGTCTTTAACCAAAATAAAGCAAAAAACTTAATCCTTTGAATTATTGGAATTTAAGAGTTGAATTTTTTTGAATCTTTTGATAATTAATCTTTTTATAATCATTTGACTTATACTATTAATAAATTCTATTATTTTACTCACTGTGATCATTATTTATAATTATTTTCATATTTCATTTACATTCTAATCAATGAAAAAATGGGTCTGGTTGCTTTTAAATGATATGAATATTTTTGCTAATCATTCCTTCAGTATTTAAGAAACTGAAAAGTCCCTCAGGATCTATTAAATGGTGTAGTATTTTTGAAAAATCCAAGGCTTCACTCTATCTCCAAATGTTGTTAATAGTGGAAGCTTTGTTAGACCATCAAGGTAAATGAAAATATTCCAAAAAAAACCTTTTATATCTTAAAATCACTCAATTAAGGAAGATTTTTATAATTTACTTATAATTATCAAAACTCAATTTTTTGTAAAATTAATTTTAAATCTAAATAGTTTTCAATTTCATTTTTTTTTTAATTTCTAATATATTAATTATTTTTTCTTTAAGAAGATAAATTCAAAAAACTAAATTTTTCTAATTTTTCATTTGACAGATGACCATAAATTTAAAAACCAAAAAGAAATCAAAACTTTCCTTTTGGACTATTTCTTTCATTAAATTAATACTTTCAATCAATTCTTATTTCAAGAGCTTGACTTGATCCCTAATCTTCCCTATTTTCCCATTACTTATCAAATCTAGTATGTTTTGTAATCCAAATAACTCAGTATCTTCTAAAAGCTTTTTCAATTAATCACCAATTTGAGCAAATATGTTATAAATAAGTACACATCTTACAAAAAAGTCAATAAATAATTGTACCTGCTTGATAGTTTACATTTTATTTTTCATTTTTCTAAGGGATGACCATCAATATATTAGAATACTAGTTGAATTTTTGATTCTAACCTTTGATTTTGAAAGATAAAAGTTTATTTACTGATGTTGGGATGTTTAGCATCATTATATTTGTATTCAGATACAGTGTTCAATGAGATTTTATATGCAGAGTCAGCCAAAAGATATTTCCTTTTTAAAAAATAATTTTCAGTACTCTGATAGATTCTCATAATTTGATATACACTGGAGTCATTTATGATTAATTTTACGTTAAAATTGGAGGTAAATCTTGCCCAATTGGGATGATAAGTGCCTGGGCCATTGCGCGTAGCCCGACGCAGTGCAGCGGCTGGGTTGTTTCATTTTTGATATCGACCCTTGCAAATTGTCAAAGGAACATCAAATCTCGATTGGATCTATCATTTTATCCTCATCCAACGAAATCCAAGACATCATCACCTTTCATGACGGCGATGAAGATCCTCGAGAAACTCGACGTCGGCGCAAAGACGTGGTGCGTTTTGCCTGAGGGTTCCTTTCTTCTGCGTTCTGGGCTTCTGGCTGACTGCTTGATGGGCTATCTCACATGAAGGTATGCCAACCCTTCAACTAGGTCCATGGAGCTCACCCGTCAGAGTAGTATGCTGCGTAGACAGCCGCCGGTGAGTAAAATGGATCATCCAAATCGTAAATTGAAGGAACAACGATTAGCCGAATTGGAAAATAAACTTGATTCCAGTCACTCTTATCCACAACGATCTCATCAACAGCATCATCGTGCCTCTTCGCCTTTTTCTCAAAGCGTCCAAAAATTAGACGATTTATCCAACAAAACTCCCATTCTGTCACCGCAACAGGAGCTCGAGATTTGGGAGGAAAAAAGACGTGAGGCGGAGGAGCTCAATGCAAGAATCGAATCGCTGCGACTGTCAGGCATGCCAGCAGACCGACTTCCTAGCCCAGTTCATTTTCCAAGCACGCCTACTCTGAAAAGCTCATTATCAACCTCCAGCTCGTTCAACGCTTCGAAGGCGTCTTCATCTACGGCTGTTGTGTCAGAAAATAGATTAAAAAGCCAGTCATCAAAAAAGTCCCTTCGTTCTTCTTTGCCTCATCCCCAAAAATCACCAGCACTAACCGCCGACATCAAAGCAAATAATATGTCACAAACAATTGTTGATAATGCTCAAATGAGCTATTTTAAAGCACTCAAGGAAGCTGAGGATTTGATCAGCCAATTACGCATGTCACATGATGATCTATTGGTGAGAGTTAAGGAGTTGGAAAATCAAGTCGATAGTGCTGAATTAGAGAAACGGGATCTAACAAGTCGTGTTGGAAAGTTAGAACAATATCTGGAACAAGCCGAGACTTCCAAAGAGAGATTGATCATAGAAAATGAGCAACTCAAAATTCAATTAAACGATCAAGCTCGTGCACAGGCACTAAACCAATCCCAATCACATACTCAGGCTCAGGTTCAAGCAATGCACCAAAGAAATGAATCAGGGGTTCCTTCACAAGCAGACTTGCGAACTCAAGCACATCAACAAGCTCCTTACAAATCTCCATCAGCAAGATTAAGAGCACAGCTTCAAGAAAGAGATCTTTATCTCCAGCGACAACTCTCACATCCGACCCGAAACTTGGCATTTAGCTCCGAACCTAGTGGGCTAGCGCAATATAATGTAAGTGAAAAAAAAAGTGTCTCTGCGCGAAAATTCATCTATAAAGTTAATCAAAACAATTTTCGTATTTAAAGGCATTAAATCAAAGAGCTCGAGGAACTCCCCTAACTCATGGAGTTTTCCCATCAAATGGTTACTTGCAACAACAGCCAATCCGACAATATTCTACTCCCCTTCATCATCATCCTAATTTGGGCGCGCAGATTTATGATGAAAAACTCTTACATAGCAATAATCTTAATCACACACAAGGCCTTTATGGCTATCATTAAGAGCCTGCTTAATATTTATTTCTTCAAGTTCTTTCTTGTTTACATTCCCTTTCTGAAGGAAGTCTTTTGCAGAACTGTTGTAAAAAAATCGCATCAATGAATTAGATCTTTGTAAATGGAAAACCAAAGTTTCAGTCAAAAAACGTGGGTTGTACTTCTCTAATACAAACTTATGATTGTTTTTTTAACTCAAGTGGAATATTACTTCTACACTTTCGAAAACGATAGAAACCTTTAAACACATTAGAGTATTTGACATGACTAAAATTTGTAAATCCAACATCGATGTAAACAAGATCATTAAGGTTTTAGTTAACTTGTCCTTATGATCTTCAACCGACGCATAACCCTTTTACTTTGATTATTTGGTTAATAAAATGAAAATTATGTTGCTAAAATTTTTGCCCATTATCTGCAGAAATATGAGCGGCCAAGCGGGCATTTGATAATGGCGCCCCGTGCGCACCGTTTGACCAGTATTCTGTGCTTTTGCGAAAACGCGATTTCTTTGTTAAAATTGCTTTTCGTTTATGTTTTTTTATTGAAATAGCCTTGAAAGGACCATTAATACCTTGCGTGGGATGAAATTTCAAAGGACATATTTTGAAATTAAACAAGCGAAAACAATCCAAAAAAACAAAGCACCATAATCATATTTTTGGATTTTTTTGAAGGTGGGAGAGAGGAAGGTAGAATGAAGGATGAAGCCTTTCTATCTCCTCAAAAAAAAAAAGAAACAACTCATAAGCATAAAAAAGAAGACAACAAAAACAAAACAAACGGTATGATTGATTGTTTTTTTGTTTTTATGAGAAAAATCAAAACAAAAAAAATTATTAATAAATTTGATTGGATTGAAAAGTGAAGATTTCTTTTTTTTTTTCTTAATAATTTAAATCTTTAATAATAATAAATATTCTTTTTTTAAAAAGTTTTTCTCAAAAAAAAAGCGATAACAAAGGAATTAAAATTTAGTTTTTTTTTCTTTTTAAGAAGATTTTCCAAGCGTTAAGCGCAATCATAAGTTGCTTTTTGATTTTGGTGGGGTGAGCCAAAATCAAATAAGTTGATTTTTACAACTTTTCATTTGATTATTTGACTATTGAAAACAAAAATATTACTAAAACAGGATAACAATGGATCCAGCCCTTCTGGAATATGCAGTCAGCCTTTGTGATTCTATCCCCACAACTAATCACAACTCAACTGAACCAAGCCAGAACACACCTTTGACTCAATCTCATACCAAAAGGGATTCTGCACACACATGATCATCTGAGCAGACAGCCTTCTTCCTGGAGAAATATGAAATTCAGGTTTTGAAAGAGCAATACATTGGCTTGTAAAGTGAATATTAATATGTAGATTGTCTTACCTTACTTGAAAATCATTGCAAGGCTGTGGTTTTTCTAGCTATTTTGGCTGATGTTTCAAAAACACTTAAATGGATTCAGAAACAAACAAATGTAGGAACTCTTTGAATATTAAGAGCGTTTTCAATATAGATGCTTTTTTTTGAAATATTATGAGTTGAATTTTCTATTACATTTTTCTACAATTTCCATCAAACATCAAGAAAATTTCTATAGTTATTCCACATATCTTGTGCAATCTGTGTTCAAACTGATGAAAACTGGCTATCATCAGTTTTTCCAGGTGTTCCTCTGGTATTCACAAAGGCCTCTTCAGATTCTTTGGAATTTCTGTCTTGATTCATTTCAATTTTTCCTTTACAGAATTGATAGTTATTCAGGAATGCAATGGAAAAGATCATTTGATTTTTCACTGGAACAAAATATTCACCACGATTCAAATCACTAACCTCATTTGAGCTCAGGCCTGATCACATAGATGGTAATGTGTGCCCCAATAAAGAGTTAAGAATGCTCTTGTAAGCAAATATCCTGCATTGGACAAGTAGTAACAATTGTGTGAGACAAGTAAATTTCTGTTTGAAGTATTTTTCAATACCCTAGAGTCATGAGTACTACCCTCCCACCCAACACACACATATGAAATGGACATGTCAAAATTCATTTCCATCAACACATTCTGTGAGATTATACCTTTACCTCTATGCCAAGGTCCCTTATCTCCGCGGAGTACCTTTTCAGGGATAATTTTTTTATTTATGAAACCAATTCAATGACAAAAATGTGAGTATTTTTATGTTTTGAAATCTCCTTTGGAATTGTATTCCCTATTGGCTGGGTGACATATTCAGGATAAAGTGAGCAAAGTGCTTCTAACTATCCATGAAAAGATTTTTATATTGTTCCCTTCCCTCTTTTAAAACACTCTCCAGCTTGTTGAGTTGATTGTCTATTTGAGATGATGTACAAGATATTCATCATCTTTTCAATTGCCTTGATGTATTTTGAATTATTTAATAAACCTTTTTCTTGTAGGTCATCTATAATTTCTAAAAAAAATTCTTTCCTTATGCAAAGTACTTGAAGAAATCTATCAGGGGGAGCTTCAAGAAGATCTTGCGCATAATCATTTCAACAAAGAAAGCCAGTGTGGAATGGTTGGCACTTTTCAAGTTCCAGAATGATTATGAATGCCAGAATGAAGTACAACAATATAAGGATAGCTTTTTGGTGTTTTTTGAGGTAGTAGGACATTCTTAAGGGATAAAACTTTCATCATTCCAGTGAAAAATTTAATATAATTTTCTTTCAGGTACCTATGTGATTTTTACTTGGGATGCACAGGAAACTTTAGTTTTTCATGTGAAATTTTTTTATTTTTGTCCTGTAAATTTTTTCCAAAAAGCTAAATATTAATAAGCTGCACAGGGATTCAGAAAAGGACCTAAACTTTATGCATCCTTTTAATACCTTGGTTTTGTGTAAAGGGCTTAAATTAATCTACTAAATGCTTATACTTATTTTACTAATAAAACTTAGACAGCATATATTAAGCTCATGCTATTAAAATATCAAACCAAATTTTAACTTGTTAGATCAAATTCAAATTTTCTATTTAAAGTAATAGTTCTTGACACTCACTTTTAGCCATATATATATAATGCTATGCATATTATTTAATAAAATATTGAAATTGATGTTTCATAAGGAAAGTAAACAATTAAATTAAAAAACTAACTTATAAAGAAAAGAAAAAAAAGGGATTTTGAATTAATTTTCTCATTATTTTTTTTTTAATTTGAAAGAATTTTTCTTTAATTATAATATTAAGTAAAAGTTATTAAGATTTTGGAAAAAAAAAGGAAATTAAATAATACAATGAATAGAAAACATGGTTTTTTTCATAGTAAAAAGCAATAATTTCTCATAATCAATTTATATTCTGATTTACATAATACTATGATTTTATTTTTCTTGAAAAAAATGAATTTATATGAATTCCTTTCATAAATCAAGAATTTTTGACTCTTTTCATAAATTCACTTATTCCAAATGATAATGTGAAATATTGGTATTAGGCCCACTAAGCCTTAACACAAAACAACTTTTTTCAATTGGGTATTTTGGCCAAAACATCACTTAAAAAACCCCACATTTTTTGAATAAAGATTCCATGCATTATTCAACTTTGAATTATTTCTTTTATAAAAAAATTCAAGGTGGGCATTTTTCAATATCACTATGTTAGGTTTGGGTTTAAAATATATATGGATTTTGCAAACTCAAAAAATTAAATTGTTACTTATAGCCCATCTTAAGCTTCATCTTCACTCTCACCATTCAAATAATTCCACCCAAAGGTTCATCACCTTCAACAATTAAAGACTCTACTTCTGACCTGAAAAAATTAGGACATCTTAAAACAGCCAACTATCTCACAATAAATAGTTGTCTCAAAAGCAAGAAGAGTTTTGAAACTTGTTTTGGATTTTCTGGAAGGACATCAATTGAAAGGCCCCCATTATCCAAAACAAATTGAATTCCAATTAATGGCTAATTAGGTAAAAAAAACAAAAAATTGTTTGAAGCTAACTCCAACAATATGAGGTATGAATTGTTAAATAACAAAAAAAAAGCATATATCTGAAACTAAATTATTAGAAGACAACAAGTTCAGGTATTAATAATAAAGAATTAAAGAAAGGGATTCAAAAATCATTCAAAATATGGAAACAATTTGCCCATGATATTAACAACTGGATGAGCTATTTAGTAATAAACCAAATATAACACCATTGGAAACTTGCAACTTCCATGAGCTGGAAACAAATGAGATTCTTGAGGAAGATGAATAATTTATAAAAAGAAAAGTATGTCTTATATTTTTTGAAAAAACAATTTGGAGGATTGTGCTTATTATCAAATCTATAGTGTGGTATTCTATACCTTGTTGGCCCAGTTTAAAGTGGAATTTCATTTATAGGACTATAACTTGAATACTGAAGAAAGAAAAATTAATGATTAATCATTTAAAATAGGGTAAATTAGTAGTAAAATCAATTGAAACTTAAATATAGGTATAAACCCATAGGGAAATAATTGAAGAATAGTCTATTTGATTACAAGAGTAAAAATAAAATAAGGAAAAGAAAAGGAAAAGATAACAAAAATTTTCAAGTTACCATTGAAAGGGGTAGTGTAACACTCAAGTTGCCCTAGCTCTGCTCAACCTTTGGATTACTCAGCAATTCAATTATTAAACTGAGGCCACTTCAATAAGGAATAAATTTAAACTATATTAATCAACAGTCAAAAGACAGAAAAAAAAAGAAATAAATTAATTTATGCAAGTAAAATCTATCAAAACCTTAAATTACACATCATATCTGTGGAAATACAAGCACAGACACCTGATAAGCCAGTAAATATAAATTAAAACATAATTCAATTTAAATGAAGGAAAATAAAAAATTATACAGGACAAATAGAATCCCCACAATAAACAGCATTCTCAACCTGAAGTTCAAACAGTGCACAGACCTATGGTGCAATTACTGTACAAAATCATCTCATACCACCAAAAATGGTGCAACAAACCAAACAAATGGTGCAATACCTTCAAGAAATGACACTATCCAAAATTCCTCAGCAAAGAAAGTTTAGCCATATTACATAATCATGCATGAAAATGTTGCAATAACTCCAAGAAATGACACCATCTCAAAATTCCTCACCAGAAAAAACATCTCAGATTACATAATAATATATAAAAATGGTTCAATCAACCAAAAAAATGGTATCTCACCACTATAAAAAACTATCCCAGCCAAAAGCAGTGAGAAAATTCTAAGTCCCTTGTTTTTGAGTGCCTCTATGGAGAGCCCAAAGAATATAAATAGAGGTCCTCTCTCCCTCATTTTTCCCTCTTTTCCCCATGCAATTATTTATATACCAAGAAGGAGAATAATTATTCATCCCTCACTAGTAGGTCAATCTAGTATTATTATTAAATGGGAATTATATACCAAGAAGGAGAATAATTCATCCATCCCTTACTAGTAGGATAATCTAGTTATTTTATTAAAAGTATTATAGACTTATAGGTTTAATTAATAGTGATCTATAATTGATAGTAGTTAACAGAAGATTTACTTTATATTCTTAATCCACCCTATGTCCAAATTATTAGTCTTATAATTATAATACTATCAATAATACTCATAATATTGAGTTTATCCCCATAACCTTTACAATATAAAGAAAAAGTATTCCTATTATATTTTAATATCAAAAAAAAACTTTACAAATGAATATTATTATATAAAAAAACTTACACTTATATTATATTATATCACTCATATATTTAACAAACATCCATTCTATATTAAACAATATCTTACAAATATATTATAACAGGTCTTATTTTTATATTATATTAGCAATTAACCTCTCAAACCATTAATTATTAAGAAAGATATAACATCAAATTTAACTTACCCTTATACTATATATTAGTACTATTACATCAAATCAAGGTCTTTTACTATCAAGCTCTTACCCTTAGATCATTTTATATTATTATTTAAAAATTATCATTTTATACTTTTTTTAACTTATATAATACTTATCTGATTATTGAATAGGTCTGATAGAGACGGCTGAAAAGTCTTCTCTAGTTGTAAAGCCACAATCTTAATATTGATTTGTGAGATCTGTAGGGAGATTGTTTAGTATATTCAGAGGGGCAGCTAAAACAACATTAGCACCCTTGGTTAAAGGATTATTTCAGCAATTCAAAACTGTTTACCTGTAATTTCCCTCTCAAGGACTGCCTTATTCAATCCCACATCTGGTTTCCCAACAGTGGTCTTTTTAACTTCAAAATTGAATAATCAATCAATAATAAAGAAAGACAATAAGAAAATCAACTTAACTCACAGGAAATTTATTATTTATGAAGAATTAACCATCAATACACTTATACAATCTGGAAACCAACCCATTCCAAATCATCATCACCCTCACAATCCTCAAATCAATCTTACCATTTTCATTATCCAGTCAAAAAAATCAAACTAGAAAACCAAACAACTCAGGATATTGCTTTACTCATTGCAACACCAAGAACAGAACAGAAGGAAACAGAAGAATTAAGGAGATTTTCCTTCAAGTTAATTCAAGAAGCAAAGAAAAACAAGCAAAGTAAAAAATAACTCAAAGGATAATTTTACCATGTATAAATGAATAAACAATCAACATCTGATTTACCTTCATTACCTGAAGATACTGTAAGGTGTGGATATGAAACTTTGATTGAAAATAAAGTACTTTTACTGTCCTCAAAATTTGTATAAGGTAAAAATTTGATTAAAAATAGTATGAAATAGTATTTTCAAGAGAAATAATGCCAAATTTATTGTTCTTAACATTGTAAGTATAAAACAATAATATTATAAAGATTTATTGTTTTACCAACAATAAAGATTTATCCAAAAATACTCTACAAGAGATAGTTAAGGCTACAAAAGAAATTTCAATTGGAATTAATTGACAAAAGAATTTCAAGAAATCAATTAAAGAAAAAAGTCCTTAAATAAATTATTAAAGATAAAAAACGCCCAAAAGTGACCAGAATGAATTTGGAAACAAAGTGACAAAGTTTACAGTGATAAAAGATGCTTTAATTCACTTATGGGGTGGTTCAGGGGTAAAAATGATTATAATAGTTACAAAAAGTGATTATAATAATTTTTCAAATTGTTGAAAGGTTTAAAATGATTAAAAAAAAGTTAGTTGGAATCTTTTATTGATTGGTTTAACAGTGTTTAAGCTAATTATAAAAAGAAAAGATTCTAACATGAAGAGAAAAGTGGAGCAAAGAAGACATTCTTTTATAGCCATAAATTTTCTTACTCAAAAAGTGAAGTTTACTATTGTCAGTCGTGGAAAACACTCTGACAACAGAAAAGCCAATTATGGCATTATTGAACCCTGGTTTAGACTAAAAAAGAGCTGGTTTTAGCCATTTTAGACCCTTAAATCAGCCACTACTATAGTAATACCTGGTCTAGAGCCTTCAAAAAATTTCAGAATGTGTGTAAGAGAAGTAGAAACAAGTTAAATCCCTTTTTACCAAGATTGTTTCAACTGAAGGGTAGTGTCACCCTCTTGGCAACAGTTAAAACTGCCCTGGTTGGTATCAAAACCTCATCATAAATTGAGTCACAGATCCTGTGATTCAATTCCAGGAAAAAAGTGATGAACCTTTGCATGGAGTTTGACATCTAACACCTGCCAGCAAGGATGTTGGGGGTCTTGCTCCCCCTTAAAGCTAGAGTTCCCTTCTCCCCCCAAATTAATCTTTCCAATTTATTTTTCCTTTGATTCCTCATCATGTATTATACTTGTAATTTACATATGTAATTCAATTGAGTTTTACAATAAACTTACTGTAATAATTGACACCTAAAATGTAAATTAAAGTTCACTTATGTAATACATGTGCACATTTTGACATTTCAATTGAAAATACTTCAATTCCTCATAACTTCTAAACTACACACAACACCTCAATTTTAACACAAAAATTGATGGTTAACACCACATTTGATGTGAATTAAATTAAGGTTTTGAGTATTTTCAAATTTTGTACAGAAAATACTAAAAACTTAATTTGAGCTTATTTAGACTTGAGTTACAGAAATTTTACCCAGAGGTGACCCCACCTTCTTTTTTATGAGGAGTCCAATGGTAAAACAATTTTCATAAGTTTATTTGTAGGATAAAAAGTTATGATAATTTTTATTTAAATTTTTTCCAAAAATTTTTTAATTTTGGTATTTTTGTTGAAAATTCATTTTTACTTAATTTTTTCAAGGAAAAATGTGTTTTCACAAATTTAAAATTCAATGTAATTTTATTTTTAAATTATAATTAAATTCTTATTTTTATATATAAATTTATATTTATATTTTATTTTTATTTTGATAATATAAATAAATTCATTTTATTTATATTTATATTTTATTCTATTATTTGTGGTCTTTTGGGTATATGAATATACCTCTAAGGCTCACAGATACTGTAGATGGACAGTATGTAGAAGAAAGTGAACAAAAGGATCAAACAGTACAGATCCAAATCCCTATGAAGCAAATACAAGATCTTTTATGAACACAAAGAAAAAAAAAAGGAAAAAGAAGAGAGAAATCATCTTATACACCTGGAGCCAAGTAAACCCACATTACCAAGGCATGTTAGACCTGAAGATTCACCAATATCACCTACACCTGTTCCTAGAGCAACCTCTACTCCAGAAACAGATTCCAAGGATACCTTCTGTCACTATACGTAATAACCCAAGTCCATTACAGCAGAAAGCTCCAAGACAAGAAAGACATGTAGTTAAGGTTAAAGCAAAAAATTAAAATCTAAATTTTGATGGAGAAGAAGTAGAGAAATTTATCAGGAGAGTTGAAAGAATAGCTCAAATTGGAGGAAAAAAAGATGAATACCTAGCAATTCAAATGGGATTTTGGACTACAGAGCCAAGAATTAGTGATGCAATTTATGCTATGCCAGGTTATGAAGAAGGAAACTGTACACAACTTAAGAAAGATCTTATAACAAAATGGGGAAGAGTTGAACCTGAAAGAAGATACAGAAAAAATTCACTTATTAAGCTGTTTAATGATACTCAAGAAGATGGAGGAATTGTTAGTCTATCAAAATATAAAAGATTTATGGGAGAATATGAAATTATTGTTACTTACTTGTTAAGATACAGGTATATTCCTCAAGATAACATGTTCCATGAAGATCTATTTGACTGTCTTTCAGATGATATTAAAGGGGAAAAGGGGCCATACGTAAAAAGATGATAAAAGATAATGTTATGGTGAGAGCTGAATATGGAAGATACCTTATACCACCTATGAAGATCCTCAAGAAGTACATTGAACAAGAATTGGAAGCCAGAATATTAGTAACCAAAAAAATCTCATCATCAAGAGATACAGGAAGGAATGTTACTGAAAATAAAAAGAAATTTCACTTTAAGGAAGCAGCTTTTCCAGGAATTAATGAAGATTTTAATAAAATGAAAGAAATTACTGAATCCCTCAAAGAACAAAAGCTTGAAGCTAGAAAGCAGTCACAAGGGGAAAATGAAGATTTTAAGAAATTTATGACTCAACTGGAAGAATTGAAAAGTCTATCCAAACCCCAAATGGGTGGGGCTACCTATACTCAACTAAATAATCAACAGTTCAAACCAAGAAATGATTTAACTCAATTCTCACAAAGGCATGTTCCCTATGCACAAGAAAAAAAACATACCAAAACCTTATGTCAAATGTTACTACTGTCTGGAGGAAGGACATTCAGTTAATAGATGTAACTACCTCTTTGAAGATCAAAATAAGAAATGGGTCAGTAGACAAGGAGGTGGATTTTTATTTCCCAATTGGCAAAAAGTGCCAGCAGATGGAAAAATAGCTTCAAAGAAGTTAGTTGAAGAGTTTGAAAAAGAGAAAGAAGAACCTACAAATAAAATGAAAGAAGATGAAGCTAAAGAAGCACTACCAAAACCTAAAGAAATGAACATAATACAATTAAAGAAAGAAAATAGTGCAACTGCTATAGCCAAAGTTGAGAACTGGGGAATTCGGAAGCCACCAACTATATAATCAGCCAATAAGAAAATTTTGAATAATTATGGATTAAGAAATAGTAAGAAAAGAGCCTCAAGAACAGAAAATACCAATCAGGATTCTTGAAGATCACAACCAAAAGGGGAAACACCTGTAAAGAAAAGACCAAATATTCCTGGAGCTTATATTGAAGATGAGAAAAAGGAAGAAGAGAAAACAATTATTCAAACCAAATATAAGAAACCTCAACAGGTGCAAAATGAAAAGAAAATACCTCCACAGGAACCTAAACATGATCACACTGAAAATACTCAAGAACCCATGAAGAAATTCAATGAAAGGAAAATTTTCAAGGAAGCAAAATTAGATATTCAAGGAATTATGGCACAGATTATCAAAAAGGTATTGGATCAGAAGATAAATACTACCTTAGAGAAAATTTTAGTCATGTCACCAAATTTTTTTAATCAATTAAAGAATCTGTCAGAAGAGGGAACTTTCTTAAAGGTGAAGTTTGCTTTGCTCATGGTTATATATTCTTTATCAAAAACTCATAAATAGGTGATTAACTCACTAAAAGTTTAATTAAAAACCAATTTCAAATGAATTTACATATTGTATATTTTCTTGTAATTTAATATGAGATTTTAGCTCTCACAGAAGCTTCTGAGCTGAACTTTCTCTGGTTTCAGAGCCAATTACTATTTGTAGCTGCAAAAATAATTTTGAGCTTTGTCAGGAGGGGAAGGACATAAATCTTGCAAAAACATATTAAAGGTTTTTTTCCAGAAATTCAAAAAAATTCCCTTGATTTTTCAACTCCAGTTACTATTTAATTTCTTAAAAAACAAGAGGAGTTACCACAGTATTAAAGACAAATGTAACACATATAAAATTATATTCTTCCACAAAACAATTTGAAAGTTTAATTGGATCTTAGTCTACTAGAGAGGATAGAAATGACAATAAAATAATATTCAACAGCTGGAGATCCTCTTTAATTATTAAAAGAAACGGATTCTTTATTTTTAGTTAACATAAAGATAACTCCAATTGAAGCTTTAATATTAAATATGTTAAATCAGATAGATGTGATGAGACGAAACTTCATTCATATCTTAATTTGAGTCTATAGATTATTCTATCACTTCTAAAGGAAACTTGTTATTTGAATTTTTTATTTAATATTTCAAAATTACATGACACATAGAAATAATTTCAAAAGGAAGAATTAAGCTGGGTAATTGGTGTAAGAGGGAAATATAGATGATGAAACTGTCATTTTATTTAATATTATTAGTAGTATTTCATGATCTTTCAAATGATTAAATTTGGTTTCAAATTCCAATAATCTGCGTTCCAACCAATAGGCAAATCAAAAATTCTCTTCAAAATCCAACTCAATGAATAAATTAAAATATGTGAGAAATCGATTAATATCTATTCACCTAGATGAACCAGTTTATTAGAAACTTCCAAAAATAGCTTGTTAATTACATGTTATTATTGTTCAAATAAGATTTTTTTGATATCTTCGGAAATTTGGAATTACTCAAGATCTTTGGTTAGAATGGGATAGGTAAAGCTCTACTAAGCATAAACTATTAAGATTTGGAAAGAATAATTTCTTGAATATTTTCTCACCAAAAAAATGAATTTTCTACTTGATAAACCTTTGGTATGAATATTATGATATCCACAGATATTTTCAATATATCTTGAAGATTTTTTGTGAATGGATTAATCAAATATTTTATCTACTTAATTTCTGACAATTAACCATTGATTAATTAAATTCTATAGTATATTTTCGTGATTTAATTATAGTTCTTTATTAAATATTTGAGGGATGTTTTGAATTCTCTTACTTATAACCTACTATGAATTTAAATACCTCCAATTAAACATCATGAAACTCCCTAAATTTACTACTAGAACCTATTCAATTCAGAAAAAAATGATAATTCCATAAAACGTTATCATGAAGGATATTTTCTAGTAATAGTATGGTATATGGCTTCACAAATTGAGAATTAACAATAGAATTTTTATTTGAAGAATTAAATAAAAATATTCTAAGATAATGATGGAGATTTTTGAAGATTATTATAAATTAAGATACAAGAATCAGGCTGAATGAAAATCAATAAATATCCTTTCTTAAGAAAGAAAACCATATTCTGGGATACCTTACTTTTTTCCTGGAAATTAAGCTTTTTTGTAATTTCTTTTGGAAAATAAACTACAAAATCAATGTCCCTATTTACGAGAAATAAATAGATGAAGTGATTTAGTGGCTAATGTTTTTTATTCTTTGTCAAAACATTTAAGTTTTTTTATTAAACAACCAGTGAATTCAGAGTAGTGTACAATGACTTTACTTAAAAATCAATATAATAAAAGAAAGCTTTATTATAACCACAAGCTTTGAGCTTTTAATTATTCAAATATTTAAGTTATGAAGTTCTTTATCATAGGATAGAACTACTTATTTCAAGTAAAAAAAGAAAATTATTTACTAATTTTATAAAAAAATTATTCCATCACCAAAATATGTTTCCAAAAATATTAAGGTAAGGTTAATATTTCTCTACCAGTGTCAATATTATTGAAAACAGAGTTTCCAGGTCACATTGAAGCTTTTATTTACTAGAAGGTATTTTTTTAATATTATTATGAAAGAATAACATAAAATTCAATTCTTTTATAGAGAAATTTGGAGAAATGAAGTATAAAAAGAATCTATAAAACTTATAACAAAAAATTAATGTAAATCCAAAAATTAAGAAGAATTCTAAGAAGGTAATAAATTTACAGAAATATAAGTATAAAGCCTTTAATTTATTTATAAATGAAAGCTTTAAGGGTTGTGAGTAAGTTTTTGAAGGAGGACTTTTGGATTTACAACAATGAAGCAACAACTTGATAAACATAAGCTTCAAGTATTACTTCAATTTTATAATTAACATTCATAATATTTATTTCACAAATATTGAAGAATAAATCATATTCAAAGTATCGAGACCACTTTTATGATATCCTGTAGTAGCACACTAGTACAAATTTATAAGCTTGAAGTGATGATACGTTCTTGAAGAAACAGTCATAGTAGTCTTCTTTCAAGGCTGAAACAGCTCATATAGGCATGAAAAGGAGTAAAACATGAAACAAGATCAAAACACACTTTTCCTATTTGTATTTATGGCTAAATTACTTGTGGAAACTTAAAATTCTCATTATTACTTAATTATGTAATCTTCCATGCATCTCAACCCATTTATGGTGACTAAATAAAAAATTAACACTTTAAATATATCTTCATTTCACATTATATATTTCCTAAAAAATTAATAAGCTTAATTGGGAATTCTATCACAGCTTTAAGTGTCTGTAAATTTTGCAACATTCCGTTTTTTCCCATGGAATCATCAAAAATGAACTTTAAGAACTTGTAAATTCAATAATTAAGTCATAGTCCTTTTGGGCTTTAGTAAAAATTATTATTTTTCAAATTTTTCATGAAAGCTTCAGATATTTTCATCAAAAGATTTATTTGGAATAAATTTTTCTAATTTTACCTTATTTCCTACATGGTACACGCAAATAGCATACTAACCGCTGTTTTCAATCAGGTAATGACATGGATACTAGCTTAAAAGGGTTTTATCTATGAATTTTGGCTTATGAATGATAAATAATGATTAATAGGCATGATTACAGGAGCCAAAGTTGCTCATTACCACTGTGGAACATCAAAATAGCAGCTTTTTTGCTATTTGCTCATCATTTTATGGGACTTAGCCTTATTATAAAGGTTCTCAAGTGTTTTAAACAACTAATTGGAACATGATAAATAATTTAACTAAGCTTCAGAGACTGATACACCTCATAGGCTTTAAAATTTGGGTACTCTGGATTTCTTTGATGTATTGTGTCTCCCTTTGCTATTTTTTGCATCAAGATAGCAATTTCGCCTTTAAGACTGATATTTACCACTGGTTTAATGATAGTTTATTAAACTGTAAATTAATTTCTAAGCTCTATAAAAATGCATAAACCCAATCTCAGTGTATATGAAATATGGAATTCACAAGACTTCCATTATTTTGGCATAAAAATGCAAAAAACAAAATTTAGACAAATTCTTTGTTGTATAGATGATTAGGTTTTGAGTTATTTTCCAGATTACCGCCTCATAGAGATAATCAAATCTTGTTTACCTTATGGAGTTATCATAGGTAAAATTTTGCGTAGAATTTAAATCTAGCCTAAAATAAATGGATTTACTTACATGCGAAAACATAATCATATTTTTCTTTGTTAAATACAATTAATTTTAGATATTAACATGAATTATGTGTTTTTGATATTCAAAAAGCTATTTGGAGCTCTTTGTGGCCTAATTGGGTATTTAAAGCATACCTCAAGGCCCACAAAAAGAATAATAAGATCTAGAAAGAATTCCTATGACGGTTGAGAAAATCTTCTCTTTTCTTTTTTGTGAAGGCTTATTAGCTATCAAGATTAGATTCATTCAGAAAATATTCATTGAAATATTCAAAATTATTTATTTGAAGACTTTTTGAGGTTTTTATTTCAATAAACAACCTTAAAACTACTTAAAAGCCTCTTAAATGGAAAATATTTTTTCTTAAAAAAATGTGATTTAGTAGATCATATTTGGAATTATATCTGTTTTGAATTGAAATAAGCTTGGGTAACAGCTCTAAGTATTTTGGTTATAATATTTAATCAGAGAATCTAATTTAGCAAGAAAAACTTCAAAGCCACCAAAACAACTAAACAAAAATGTAATCAAGAGGGAATAATGTTGGTCATTTAAGTGTTTGATTTTTTTGTATATTTATTTTCAGAAATATTAAAAGAAGAAATAAATCAAAATTTAAATATTATACTCAGTTTACTCAATAGAATACAGAAGCTTGAAGCAGTGTGATTATGACTAACAATGAAATATACATTTTTTTGAACTAAAATGTTGATTTTGGGGGCTCATATGGGGTCGTCAAATTTTCATTTTTTTCCTGGATTTGTTTTGAGAAATAACTTAAAGATTCCCAGTGAGAACTGAATGAGGTCAATTAATAAACAAATAAAGGGGTGAGATCCAAAAATATATTATGAAACTTTTTTTCAGCCAAAATATGGGTTTTTGAATCTCATATTGAGTGTTTCTTTATCTAAATTTTTTCACCATATTCATCTAATTATATTTTAAGAAAACTCTTAAAAATTGGTTTTCTCAATGATTTAATAATTTTAATCAATAAACCAGAAAAAAAAATAATCAAAAACTACAAAAGAATCTTGAAATTTATTTATTTTTAGCTTTGATATAGTGTTTGGGGCAATCATATTATTTATCCAACTTGGTTTTATTTTTTGGATTTTATTTAATAATATTCATAGAAATTTGCCTAGAAATACTTGATGAATAGCTTTCAATATTAGTGAAAAGATTTTTAAAGTCTATAAAATTCCGAAAAAATTGGCTTTTATATATCTTAATCAGATATTTTTCTCATGTAAATTGAAAATTGCATAAAACTCTTGAAAAAGTGATTTAATTAGCTTCATTATATATATATATATATATATATATATAATTTTTTTTAAGAATTATTTTTAAGAAGTTCAATAAGGCATTATTCATATCAGTTGATTATATTTGGAAATATTAGAAAACCGTCAAAAAACAAAATAAAAGGTAATTTTATTTCAAAAAGACAGCATTTTGGTTATATTACTAAGCTATTTTTCTTAATCTTTTGAGAACTTTCTTATAGAACTATCATTAGGGCTAATCATAACCTTGATGGTTCAAAATTAGAGACGGTAAAAGAAAAAAGTAATTTATGATTTTCAATAAATTTTATTTATAATTTACTTAAATATTGTACTAAAAAGCCCTGTAGTAATATATTAGTTTGTCTTATGAGCTGTAAGAGTATCAATATTGCAATAAGAAAAATGAACAATAAATTTATTATACATACTATAATTATTAATTATTGAAAAATTATTCTTATTTTTCAAGAATTGAATTGAATTGAATATATTTTTACAAATTAAAGATTAAGCATTAATGTGAAAAGACTTTAATTGATAGTCTTCTTGAAAAACAGGAATTCTAAATATATTGAAAATAAAAAAGATGAAAAGTTGAATTTCAAAATTTTTCAGAAAATAAAAAAAAGGGAGTAGATTCTTTTTTATTGAGACATGAACTATATAAGTCTTATCATCATTATAATTTTTGATAAAATTTCTATAATTTCAAAGTAATTTAAAAAAATAAATCACTGAGTAGCATTTAGTAAGCAAAAAAGCAATAAATTTTACACAATAACAATGTATTTAAAGAAAATATTTACATCTAAAATTTATTTTTTGATTATATATATAATTAAAAATGAAGCTAGCTCTTTAAATAATAATATAATAAAATAAAAATAGAAATTATTTTTAAGATATATATATGTGTGTTTTAAATTTTTTAAAAAATAAACACAAAATAAATGTATGAATTGATTTCCATCAATCTTTTCTTTTTTTGGAAAAAAACATAAGAAAAGACAAATAGGATTAAGGTTAATGTAAATTTCAATTTAAATTGACATTAAATGATAATAATAATGATAATAATAGTAATAATCAAAAAATCTATCTCTAAAAAAAACCTTAATTTAAAAATATATGAAAAATAATTAGTTTGATTAATTTTGTCAGCCTGTGACTCAAACCAGAGCACAAGCATGACAGCCAAAATACCATAAACCAATGGTATAGCCAAGATACCACCAAAACATGGAGCTGAGCCAAATCAGCTCAAAATGTATCAAAAGAAAGAGGAAACTCACCTCTTCCTGAAAATATAAGTCCCATCACCGTTGGACTAGAAATAACAAAGTTATTTCTGAGCATAAACCTTAATTTTCACCTCTCCTCTAAAATGTAGAAGGAGAGGCTTAACCCCATCAAATGGGTACTCAAAATGAAGCTCTAAGCTAGGGATATCAAATGGTACCAGCCAAACTGAGCTAGAGCCAATATTACTGGAGTTATGGTCAATTTCAGGCCAAATAAGGGTGAATAAAACATTCACCTCTCATCTAACTTCTACAGTTTTAGTGTGGGATACGTGAAGTGGGGTCTTTTTGGAAAGAGAACAATCAGGGCTATCTGATGGTGTCATCCACTTCCTCATATCTCAACTACTGCAGAAGTTATGGGGCAAACAAGCTCAATACAGCTTTTTTCCTAAAACACGCAAATGTACAAAAATCTTGTACATGGGATAGCTTTGACATATTTAATGATACCCAAATCAAATAAGGTACCATTGTGTAGAGCACATACAGGGCTACACACTGAACCAATTTTGAGGTTGATATCTCAAGAATTGACAAAGTTATAGCGGTTTTAAATTTAAAATCCCACCTGCTGTCATATACAGCCTTACCATGGGATAATATCCCACAATCATGAATATGAGGTGTCAAATAGACAAAGAAGCATGTTTTTACTTCAATACCTCATATGTCAGTAAATACTGGGGTCCCATACAGTTTCTGTACAGCATTCTACGTGTCATACACGTCAGAATCAGGCTGTGAGGTCCCCAGATGAAAGTTTTCACCCTGTATTGGTGAAAACCGCCCAGATGTGGTTTCAAAACAACATCTGAGCCCAATACAGGCTATACAGGCTGTTTGCAAACCACAAGCCAGTACTAGAAAGTGAAAAAATCTTCACTTCCTCTAGGTGGAAAGGTCTAGCACCCTTTCCACCCCATTTCAGGATAAAAAGGAGGCTTTTCACAGCCAGAATTGTCTCCTCATCCTGCTCTTGAATCACCTACGTAGTAAACTGTCAAAAAAAGTTTTACTCTTGGTTAATAATCAGGTATACTCTTAAATTAAAAGTATTGTAGTCTTTATTATTGTAACCCAACAGGTAAAGCTGCACCCAGGGCTTTCAACAGCGCTCACCACCACTATATCTCTATAGTAAAGCCCTTAATATCTTAATTTAATCATTTATTACCAACTTTATCATCTTTTAAAACCATTTTTACCGTGTCACAGTCATAGTTAAACCTTGTAAATACTTATATACACCTTTATCATAGACTCACCCTGACATTTTGGGGGCCTGGCCATGTTTTTTACTTATTCTTGGACCTTACAAGTAAGATTTTATTTTTTTTATCATTTATTGACACCTGTTTTACCTTTTTTTAGGCGTCATTTTGTCTATAAATATATATTATATATATATTTTTTTAATTTTTAAATAAATACTCATATATTATAGAGTATCTGTCACGTGGCTAATAACCACAAGACTAGTATTTTGGCATGTTTTTGTATATAAAAACACTTTAAGCCACTAATAAAGTCTTAATTCTTAAGTGAATTAAGACAGCTCATACTGATAAACCAACAGTTGAGGCGTGTTTGGGCACATTGTTAACTCAATTACCCTGTAATACACCATCTTTGACAGATTATACTTGCTAAATCCAAGTACTCTGTGAGATATTGGTATAAAAACAGTATACCACATATCAGTAAGCTGTATTTTTGACGTGGAATTGTTAATTTAATTACATTGTCATTATACAAGGGCATATTGTAATAATATACAAGCCCAGAGGCCATTCTTAGACGTGCAAAACCAGCCTTTTAAGAAGTCTTAACTGACATAAGCCCTCTTTTTTCCTGTTTGATTCAGTGGAGGAAAATTTCATACCACTTGAGACCCAGTCACAGGCCAACATACCAGTGACACCCTCAGAACCAGAGGGCAGCAAGGGCAAGGGAAAAAGACTTAGTGAAGGCCTCATTACAGCCAAAACGTGGACACCAATAGCCACTCAGAGGAGTAGAAAACCACAAAACTCTGCTTCAATACAAGGTAAACCAACCTTAACCACTTGTACAGGGAAGATTACAATTATTAACCCAGTTGTAACCTCCAAAGGCAAACTGCCCAAATCAGCAGATAACAGATTTGTACAAGGCACAGTCAAAGGTAAATACCCTAAGAACATAAAGTTTTTTACTGCTTGCAAACACTGATATGTCCCCTGCATACCTCAGAGACCTTGGCTTCCAAAGGAACCAGCCAGAGGACAGAGAAGGATTGTCCAGAACCAGAAGACATGAAAGAAGACACCTTGGACACAGTGGTGGATGGCAAAACAATGAGGGAGATAATATCAACCTTGCCATTCACACTCCGATTCAACAGAAACCTCAAACCAGAGGACTGGAAAGATATGGATCAAGTTCTTTAGATCCACCAACTCCTAAAACATTTATTTCAATGGAGCATGGACAACAAGAGGTTCAACCTAGCAACTCACTGGGCAAAACTGGGTTCAAGTTGCCAGAAGATCTGTCTCAAAGAGATAGACTTCAAAGAACTTATGGTAATCACCAAAGGTTGGAATCCTACCAGGCAGCACAGACTCCTGGAGGCAAGGGTACAGAGGATAAGGGAGAATCAAGCCACTATCCTAGCTATAGAAGAACAGTTAACCCAGACAGGGCCTACTCAGATTCCTTCAGGTTCACAAGGAGCAGGCCAAATAAGCTCTCCAATGGCTTCACACCACTCAGAAACCAGCAGATCAGTGGCCAAGAGTCACCATTCTTCACAATTCCAGGAAGTTTCCAGGAGAAGACAAGGAAACAAGGGAAAGAACAAAACCTCCTTCAACCAGAGGAGGAAAGAGTCAGACCCCATGATTCAGAAGCTGTTAGATTTGGTGAAATAAGTACACAAGAACCAGAAGTAGCTGTAAACCACTCTAGAATCAGTAGTCCTAGTAATAGAAACATTACCCCCACTCAGACTGAAAATAACATTGTCACATCTGAGAGTAACATCAACAGTGATACACTGTGGTTACAAATGTCCCAATATGCTGAACAATCTGCAAAACAGTTTGCAGAAATTAAAGCTGGCCAAGAGAGGATGAGACAAACTCAAGCCTCCTTGGAACAGATAGCTAAGAATCTTCAAGAAGGATATGCTCAACTGAGCAAAGCCTCTGAAGAAACCAACAAAAGACTGAATATAGTCTTCGAAGAACAACATCACAGCACAAGGGACAGGGAGTGTCTGGATCAAGAAATTAACAAATTATTTAATGCCTACCATAGCTTGAAGCCCCAACCACAAGGCCAAGCTATAGAGAATCCATATCAACCAGATGACATCAAACCAGATGCCATGTTGTTGAATAAGGCAAGATCTCCATCACAATACCAGGATGGAGATGGCATGTCTTATTCAGAGAAGGAAGCCTTGAAACAGCTTCCTGAGGCCTCAAGCTGGCCCAAATTCTCTGGATCAGGAGAATATGATCATATGGAACTCATAGATTATATTGATGGACTCTTCATTGATGTACCAAGCATACCAGACTACTGTATTACTGCTAGACTGAATACTGCATTTAAAGGTCATGCAAGTATATGGTACACAGAAATGAAAGAAATCCATGGCAGAAGAAACTGGCCATGGTGGAAGAGTCAAATCATCCAAAAGTACAGTAATGGAACTTGGATATGGCAAAAGACCATGTCATTTGAGAATGACAAATACTCTGTGGACAAAGATCCATATGAGTGGTGTCTCAGACAGTCTAAAAGACTTAAAGCCATTGATCCTCAGATGAACATCCAAATGAGGAATCACAAACTTCTGACACAACTGCCAGGAGAACTAGAGCATGCAGTAAAATGCAGATGCAACCAAAATTGCACTCTAGATGAAATTTCCAACACCTTACAAGACATAAGGAAAAGGACAAATATAGGGAAATTCACCCCATATAAGAGCAGTGGTTTCAAAGAGAAACAACCTTTCAGGGTAGAGTTTAAAGACAAACCCAAAGAAAAAGTAGCAGAAGTGGCAAAGAAGAGAAATTCTTGTCACAACTGTGGTTCAACAGACCACTATGATAACAACTGTCCAAAGGCAAAGAAAAAAGTCTATGCCATTGAGAAAGTCCCAGAGGAAGAACCTCCAACAGAGGATTCTGAATCAGACTCTATGGGTGATGCCATCAGAGAACCATCTGATGATGACCAAGACCCAAGAGAAGAGTTTCTAGTGGAATACCAAGAGGAAACCCCACTAGAAATTCAGGACATACAGTTGGAAGCAGGTATGCCACAAGACACTGCAAACAAAAACTTGTGCAAAAACACACAAGATGCACAGACATTCCTGGTTACACCAACTAAAGGAATGGCATACATACATGGAACAGCCACAAAGATGACTGTATGTATTGACAATGCTCAGAACCCACTGATCATTGATAGTGGAGCACACTGCTCCATAGTGGCCAGAAACTATGTGGATACCCACTTCCCAAACTGGGAAAAACAGCTCTTGCCCACTAAGGCAAAGAACTTTAAAAGTGCATCAGGGAAGATGACTTCCATTGGGACAATTATCAAAGAGATAATTATACCCCACAGGAAGGGCAATATCAGACTCAACCCAGAGTTTGTAGTGCTTAATGATGCCCACATCCAAGGGTTTTTACTGGGAACAGATTACCAGAGGATGTATGGCATAGACATTTACAACAGTAAAAATAGGCACATCACCATTGGTACTAACAAGGAAAAGAAATTTTCACTTGACATATACCAGATATCTTCTCAAGACTCACTAGAAGAACTTCTGAAGGAATTCAGAGAGGGACAGTTTAGCACTACCCTCACCAGTAAACAAAAACTAAGCTTACTGAAGATTCTGAGAAAGAATAGACCAGCATTTGCCATTGGTGAAGAACCATTAGGCAAGATCAAAGGCCATGATATAGAACTATATCTGGATGTGGAAAGACCTTATCCACCCATGCTGAGGAGACCTCCTTATCCAGCAAGCCTGGAAACCAGGAAGGAAATTGAGAAACATATCAATGAGCTCCTGGACATGGATGTTATCAGAAAGATTGGACATAATGAAATAGTGGAAATCACCACTCCTGTCCTCATCACCTGGCATGATGGCAAGTCTAGATTGTGTGGAGACTTCAGAGCCCTGAATAACTACACAAAAGAAGACAGGTACCCTATACCAAGGATACCTCATGCCTTGGATAAGCTAGCCAAAGCCAAATACATAACCAAGATGGATTGTATGAAAGGCTTCCACCAAAATGGGATTAAACCAAACTACATGGAATTACTCAGAATAATATGCCATATGGGCATATATGAGTACACCAGAATGCCATTTGGCATCAAGAATGCACCAGCCCACTTCCAAAGGATGATGGACACCATATTTCAAGAAGAAATAATGGAAGGCTGGATGGTAGTATATATTGATGATATCATTATATACTCAGAGACATGGGAAGACCATGTACAATACATAGACAGAGTGCTAAGTAAATGTACACCCATCAATCTGAAAATTTCACTAAAAAAGTGTAATTTTGGCCAACAAGAGCTACTGGCTCTAGGACATAAAGTCTCAGGTCTTAGTCTGGAAATTGACCAGAATAAAGTAGCAGAAGTACTGCAAAAACCAGTACCAAAAAGCATCAAAGAGATGCAATCCTTTCTTGGGTTTGCTAGCTACTATAGAAACCATATCAAAAATTTTGCACACATAACTAGTAGTTTATACAAGTTATGTTCAAAAGATGTAGTTTTTGGAATAACCAAGGAAAGGAGGGATGCATATGAGAGGATCAAATATGAACTCACTAATGCACCTGTTCTCATCTTACCTGACTTTGAACTACCATTCAAGTTATATATAGATGCATCATGCAGTCAAGGCCTAGGAGCAGCCCTTCACCAAAGACAAATTGTGGATGGTGAACCGAGAGAAGGAGTAATTTGCTACATCTCAAGGCAGCTGAAAGATTCAGAAGCCAGGTATGGGGCCACCCAGACTGAATGTCTATGTCTAGTCTGGGCTCTAGAAAAACTCCAGTATCATTTGGAGGGTGCAGTTTTTGAAGTCTACACAGACTGCACAGCCTTGAAGTCTTTACTAAACATGAAGACTACAAATAGACATATGCTGAGATGGCAAATAGACATCCAGGAGTATAGAGGGAAAATGACCATCATATACAAGGAAGGTAAAAGCCATACCAATGCAGATGGCCTCAGCAGATGGCCACTGGACAATGTCAAAAGCAATCCAGCTTATGACCCAGAAGTTGCAGCAAAAATCCCTATCCATTTCATGGAAATAGATAGGAGGAAAAACTTCAGATTATCTGAATGGGCACCAGAAAGTGGTACCCTTGACAGTGGAAACACTGACTCAGAAGGGACAGAAACTCCCATACTGGGAATAAGTTCCTCAGAACTGCACAATGAGTTCTTCAGTGCAGTACAGAAGTCTTATGCCAAACACAAACAGTGTAGCATACTACTCCAACTCCTTCAACAAAAGTACAGGAGTCCAGAACTGGAAACCCAGCTTGAAGAACCCTGGTTGAGGGCCTATAAGGACAATAAGTTTTTTCTTATAGATGGCCTGCTCTACCATAGAGAAAAGCACACAAGTGCACTCACAGTGGTAGACAGAGACCACATCTCATTGATCCTACAAGAATGCCATGACTGCCCCTATATGGTACACATGAGTGAAGACAGGACCAAAGAGAGGGTAGCAAGCACAGCTTGGTGGCCCAAGTGGGAACAAGAGTTGAGTGAATACATCAACACTTGTGAAAGATGCCAAAAGGCAAATAAGAAACATGGGAAGAAGTATGGGTTACTTCAACACATAGAAGAACCCAAGCACCCATGGGAAACCATCAACATGGACTGGGTTACAAGACTTGTCCCAGGAGGAAAAGAAAACTATAATGCCTGTTTGATCATAGTTGATAGGTTCAGCAAGAGCATGAGGTGTCTACCATGCCATAAAGAAGACACAGCCATGGATACTGCTCTGTTGTTTTGGAATAACATCATATCTACCTGTGGAGTCCCTAAGATCATCATTAGTGATAGGGACCCAAAATTCACATCTGAATTTTGGACTAACTTATATGACATGCTTGGTACCAAACTTGCTTTTTCCACAGCTTACCATCCACAAACAGATGGCCTAGCTGAAAGGATGATCCAAACAATGGAGGACATCCTCAGAAGATTCTGTGCCTATGGCATGGAATACAAGGACCATGAGGGATACACACATGATTGGGTTACCCTCTTACCAGCAGTCCAACTGGCTTATAATACAAGCCAGCACTCCACCACAGGTAAAAAACCTGCACTGGTGGAGAAAGGGTGGAACCCCCTGTTGCCTGTGGATCACTTGAAGAGAAATCTCCTGACTATCCACCCCACAGCCAAAGACTTCCATGATATGTGGAAGAGGGCCTGTGACACAGCTACCAAATGCATAGCTGAGGCAAAAGAATACAATAAGCAGAGGTGGGACAAATCACATATGGAACCTGACTTCAAGGAAGGGGACCAGGTGTTAGTGTCTCCGCTGAACTTCAACAACCTCAAAGGACCTAAAAAGATGAGGGACTCATTTGTAGGACCTTTTACTATCATTAAGTTGATAGGAAAAAATGCAGTGGAAGTCAAACTCACTGAGGAGTTTTCAAGGAAACATCCAGTCTTTCCAGTGAGTTTGGTCAAACCATACTTCCAGACAGAGGAGGATAAATTCCCCTCCAGGAGAAAGAACCCCACACCACAGGAGATAGTGGAAGTGGAGGACTCCCCTGGACCTGTGAGTAAGATCGTCAGGGCAAGGAAGATCAGACTCAATAGGAAGGATCAAAGACAATACCTAGTCAGATTGAAGAACCAGACAGCAGATAAAGACAAATGGTTGGCAGAGGATGCCATACCAGATGGGAACCTTCATTTAAGGAGATTCAGAGCCTCTAGGAGGACTGAACAGTCTCATCAATGATGAGCCTTTTTTAGAGGGAGGGTATGTCAGCCTGTGACTCAAAACCAGAGCACAAGCATGACAGCCAAAATACCATAAACCAATGGTATAGCCAAGATACCACCAAAACATGGAACTGAACCAAATCAGCTCAAAAGGTATCAAAAGAAAGAGGAAACTCACTTCTTCCTGAAAATATAAGTCCCATCACCATAGGACTAGAAATAACAAATTTATTCCTGCTCAAAGTTATTGCTGAGCATAAACCTTAATTTTCACCTCTCATCTAAAATCTAGAAGGAGAGGCTTAACCCCATCAAATGGGTACTCAAAATAAAGCTCTAAGCCAGGGCTATCCAATGGTACCAGCCAAACTGAGCTAGCACCAATATTACTGGAGTTATGGTCAATTTCAGGCCAAATAAGGGTGAATAAAACATTCACCTCTCATCTAACTTCTACAGTTTTAGTGTGGGATACCTGAAGTGGGGTCTTTTTGGAAAGAGCACAATCAGGGCTATCTGATGGTGCCATCTACTTCCTCATATCTCAACTACTGCAGAAGGTATGGGGCAAACAAGCTCAATACAGCTTTTTGCCTAAAACACGCAAATGTACAAAAATCTTGTACATGGGATAACTTTGCCATATTTAATGATACCCATATCAAATGAGGTACCATTGTGTAGAGCACATACAGGGATACACACGGAACCAATTTTGAGGTTGATATCTCAAGAATTGACAAAGTTATAGCTGTTTTAAAGTTAAAATCCCACCTGCTGTCATATACAGCCTTACCATGGGATAATATCCCACAATCATGAATATGAGGTGTCAAATAGACAAAGAAGCATGTTTTTACTTCAATACCTCATATGTCAGTCAATACTGGGGTCCCATACAGTTTCTGTACAGCATTCTACGTGTCATACACGTCAGAATCAGGCTGTGAGGTCCCCAGATGAAAATTTTCACCCTGTATTGGTGAAAACCGCCCAGATGTGGTTTCAAAACCACATCTGAGCCCAATACAGGCTATACAGGCTGTTTGAAAACAACAAGCCAGTACTATAAAGTGAAAAAATCTTCACTTCCTCTACATGGAAAGGTTCAGCACCCTTTCCACCCCATTTCAGGATAAAAAGGAGGCTTTTCACAGCCAGAATTGTCTCCTCATCCTGCTCTTGAATAACCTACGTAGCAAACTGTCAAAAAAAGTTTTACTCTTGGTTAATAATCAGGTATACTCTTAAATTAAAAGTATTGTAGTCTTTATTATTGTAACCCAACAGGTAAAGCTGCACCCAGGGCTTTCAACAGCGCTCACCACCACTATATCTCTATAGTAAAGCCCTTAATATCTTAATTTAATCATTTATTACCAACTTTATCATCTTTTAAAACCATTTTTACCATGTCACAGTCATAGTTAAACCTTGTAAATACTTATATACACCTTTATCATAGACTCACCCTGACAAATTTCAATTTTAGAAATTATATCAAATACATACTAGGGTTTGATTAAATTAGTTTTCAAAAGAAATTTCAAAAAGAAAATTAAAATTCTAATTAAATTACATTATATTAAAAATAAAATTCATTAATTAATTAAACTTTCAAAAAGAATTAAAACCTTAAATTGAAATATGCTAGTTCAGAAAATGAATAAATTAAATTTTGGATAGTTCATATTTAAGTCTTCAAAATTATCTTTAAATTATAATTGAAAAATAGCTATAATACTTTTTTGTTTTATTTCTTCTTTTCTTCTAATCAAAAAAACTATTGTCGTTTTTAAGAAAAAGACATATTCTGTTGGAATATATAGGTATATATTAAAAATATTACAAAAAGGTCATCATGGTTATTGAACATTCTAAAGCTTTGTTTTAATTATCTAATTGAATGATTATATGTTTTTATTCAAGAATTATTAATTAAAAATCTTTCAGAGCTTCATTATTTGTTATTTGATATTGATAACAGTGATCACAAGTTTTTAAATAAAAAAGTATGAAAAACGTAATTCAAAAATTTCATCCCCTAAAATAAAATTCAAAATTTTATACATTAAGTAATAAGATGTTGCTCAATGAATCTAATTGAATTATCCTTTTGAAATAGGATACTCTTAATTCTTTTAATCAACCAAATAATTAGTAAATCATTTGTGTATTTTAAGCTTAAAAATGGCAAAAAATGTTGGAATGATGCTTTGTTGGATGTGAAATGGTAGATCATATGCAACCATGTGAAATATGTTCAATATTGGGAATTCTACCAGTTAAAATGGGTAAAAGGTAGTTTTACAAGAGATTTTGGAGGAATTTCATGATTTTAATATAGTCTTATTTTAGATATTTCCTAATAATATCCTGTTATTAACATTTCACTTTCATATTGATAGAATTCCATATTTAGATAATAAATTCAAGGGGGAAAAATGAAATATTAATCAAATAGAATACATGGATTCACCAATATCATTACTGAAATTGATTAAATTAGTATTTCAATCTTTTCAACCCAAAATTACCAATGGGGAGGATATTCAAACCAGAAAGTATTGAATTTGATTTTCTTTCAATAGATTTTTAATCTTAATTAAATTTTCTGAAATTAAAAAAATTAAATATTATACAGATGTCATAGTTATTGATTTCAAATTGACTTTGTATAGGTTTGAATAGGTATTTATGACTCAATATGCAATAGTAGAATGTTATTCAAGGTTTAATTTGTAAATATTTGATTAAATGTATCCCAATTTTTTCAACTTTTTCATTACTTGTAGGAAACTAAAGTTATTACTCTGAAATATCAATACTTAAATATTAAAGAAATTAGGATGATTCTGTCAGCCTGTGACTTCAAACAGAGCACCGGCATTAAATCCAAAATACCATAAATTATTTTCACCTTGTATCCATAATATGCATATCTAATGAAGCCAAAATTAAAGTGGTATTTTTCTTTAAGCTCTCAATGAGAAATTTACAATTTTACCATCCATTTTCCTTTAGCACTGCTACTTCAGAAAATACCCTTATAACCTCTTTTTTCCAAAGAACTCCCTTAAAGTCTAAGAGGTCTTGTTCAGAACTGTGAAGGATTACAACCGAATCAAATATCTGAATGAGAGATTCAATTTTGAATACCTTAGACCTCTGTATCTCTGAAATTAGAAAATTAATATTGGCTCAAACGTTTATTAATAAAAATACAGGATTTCTGAAATTAGAAATACAAAGAAACCCCTGTATCTTTGCCATCTATGCATACAGCTGTACTATGAATTATACCAAACTTTAGAGCTCATCAATCTCTACACCTCTGTGTCACTATTGCTGAGATTAGTAGGTTGCAATGATGCAACATTAGAATATCCTTATAGAAAAAAATTACCTGTAAATAGTCATTCACGCTGCGTGCGCCTTATCCACCGCAGTTGTCTAGTTGTAACATATAAGACGCTCTCCGACTGCATTCAAGTCTCTTTTCCTCACCTCTCATCATCAGAGGTGACAGATTAGAAACTGACCAGTGAGCAAGCTTTGCTACACCTGAACACTTCTTAATAGGTTAAAAGCCTGCGCCTACCAAGCTCCAGCAATAGGCTGCTTGCAAGATGTCCATTTCTACCCATGCAAAGAAAGCCGCAGACAACAACACCAATGCAAAACCCCTCTCAAACAAGGAGGTGTACTCACTTTTGAATTCCTTAAAATTAGCACACAGTTCCAATGCAGAAGAAATGCAATTGCTTCAAATGGCTCTGACACTCTGTTGTCTACACCACCCCCTGTTTCTTCTTTCAAAAAAAATCCGCACTCTAATTCTTCTGCATACAATTGGCTCATGCAAGAACCATATCACATGGCCGACCGTTTTGGTCAGCTCAGGAGCAATGAGTTGCTTCTCTCAACTGAGTCCTGTGTGTTGCATTCAACTCCAAATTGACAGTCAATGACTCACCATCTTTACTCAACAATCCATAGCTTGAGGAAAATCAGGCAGTGTGGTATTCCATACCTGTCTGGGCCAGCTTCAAGCACATTGAGGGTGAAAATTTCAAAATATCAAGACTTAAATGGTCAATTTAGGATATCTCAGCTCAAAAGACACTTTCACAATCACATAAGTAAAATAGTAACATGCGAAGTATTAAATTTACGGAATATTTTACCATTTAGTATAAAAATAGCCTAAATACTTTCATAATTCAATGACTAAAACGTTGATTAAACTATATGGATATATACAGGATAGCTTACAAATAAGATTCAAAAAAACAAAAAATTTTAGTTTAATACAGACAGAAACTCAAAATTACATATATAAGGTAGAAATGTAGCATCAAATTCACCCTCAACCCACCAAAAAAATTAGATTACTAAGAATTACAGTCACCAAAATGAAATTTATGTAATAAGATCAACTAAAAAGTAGGAATACACATCCATTGTATATCAAGATGGAATTGAATCAAACCTTAATTAACTTCATGCATAGAAAGCTCCATATAGTCTTGAAAGAATTGCATTAATGGCCAATCATAATACAAACAAATGTTACAATAATTGTACTGAATCAACTCATATCCAAATTAACACCCCATAAACTTTAATGAGATTACATAATCAAAAGAATGAAAAATGATGCAATTGACCAAATAGATGGTGCAATATTTCTATCAAATGACACCATTTCAAAGTTACTCACCAGCTAAATTTCCTCAAGGCTGTGCATAATAGGAATAAAGTTCAATTAATTGAAAATAAAGTTTTAAAATATGGTGCAATATACCAAACATATGGTGCAATATCTCTAGCAAATGACACCATCTAAAAATTACTCACCAGCTGAATTGCCTCAAGGATGTGCATAATAAAATTAAAGTTGAATTAATTAAAAATAAAGTTTTAAAATATGGTGCAATATACCAAACATATGGTGCAATATCTTGATCCAATGACACCATCTCAAAATTAGCTCAAGGCTGTGCATAAACATCAACAAAGTTCAGAATGATGGTAGATTCCAAACATATGGTGCAATATCTTTATCAAATGAAACCATTTCAAAAACACTCACCAACTAAAATACCTCAAGGTAAAAAAACTTTGAAGTACCCTGTTTTTGAGTGCCTCTGTGGAGGGCCCAAAGAATATAAATAGAGGGCCACTCTCCCTCATTTTCCCCCATGCTCATGGAAGTATTTACCCATTAAATGAAAATCTAATCCTCAATCTAAAGGATCCATCCATCCCTATTCTATTAGGATAACTAGAAAAATGAAACTATAAAGTTCATTAGCAAAGCTCAGAAGCAAATGTTAGTAGTCAAAAAGTATTGATAAGATAAAGTATTTACAGTATTAATGAGAGATTTTAGTATTGAATAAATATTAGTATCATAATGAATATTAGTAATAGTCATAAAGTACGGCTCAAAGAAGTTATTATTTTTTTAGATTTAATATCAATAGCTATCTTATCCTTATCATTATTAAATATGAATCCATTAAGGGATATATATTCTTATCAAATAAGTATTATTAGCTATATTGGTCATAAGATCCCTCAAAAAAAATCAATAAATATAAAAAACCCACCCTTCTATGATAAAAGAAGAATATTATAGTATTATCTCCAGTATATTCTATATATTATATTGTTAATGAACCTTATAATCAATAATTAACCTAAAAATATAAATAAACACATATATTTTAAAAAATCATACATCTATATAACTGTATATTATCAATACTTAAATTTATATTTAAGTATTACCTTTAACCTATAAAGTAGTGGTATTAAGCCATTTTTTATATATATAGTAATGATAAAAGTTATTGATCTAATAATTGAGTAGGTCTGATAGAGACTGCTGAAATTCTTCTCTAGTTGTAAAGCCACAATCTTAAATATTGATTTGTGAGCTCTATAGGGAGATTATTTAGTATATTCAGAGGGTCAGCTAATACACCTTAGCACCCTTGGTTACAGGATCATTCAGAAATTCAAAACTGTTTACCTGTGATTTCCCCCTCAAGGACTACCTTATCCAATCCCACAGCGGTCTCCCATTTTATTGACGCCTCCACACCACATGATTTTGCCCTCTGTCTTGGCGTCATCCCTTCCTGTACAATGGCAAAGGATTTTTTTGAAGCCATCAAGATGCATTTCTGTCCAGGCAGCCGTTTTCAGAAGCTCAAAGTTGTGCGGGATCTCCTCCACATGCTTGTGGAAAATGCCAGCAGCAACCAGCAGTCTAATACCAGCATCATCCTCTCTTTGTGCCAGACCTTTGCGATGCTCAAAAAACTGGGAATTGAGGCTGATGAACTCAGGGGTCTTCTGGCGCAGGTGTTGTGTCATGCCCCTACAAGCCTTGACCAGGTAGCCTTCAACCAACTCATCACCACAGCAATATTGCCGAAAGGTGATGACAAGCCATTTTCCACCTTTGTGGGACAGGTCATCCTCAATTCCTCACAGCGAATGCACCACCAGGTGTGAGAACTGTCTCCTTTTGTTTACTGTGTGTCTGACCCACCTGCCAGACCCTGCTTTCCCTACAACCTGCGGCAAATACCGTCTACAAGAAATGTACGTCGGCCTCCAGATCACCTGGTTGACAAATTTGACGGCTCTTGCTTCCACTGTGGGCGTGTGGACTACCCACATACAAGGGGCATGGCAAACCCTAGGCCAACCCCCTTGTTGCCAGTGCCATACTGACCAGCAAGACCAACAACACCTGATTGGCACTCACAGCAGGGTTCAGGTACACACTACCAGCGCAAAAGGGTTTCCCAGGTGCAGTTTGTAGAGAATGATGCTTCCAAAAAAGTCTTGATTGATATGGGTGCATCCATCCACCTGTCTGGAGCCCTGTGTTTTGCAACCCGCATATGCAGCATTTCTCCCTTTTGTATCTTCTTTGCCAACTCCAACTCATCTCTTGTCATATTGCAGATGACAACCCTTAAAATACCCATCAATAACGGCTCAGTTATCATACAAAATGTGGCGTACTTCAACAAGATATTGGGTACTATACTTTCTGTGAGCCGCCTGTGCACAGTGGGGGTTGTACCAATTTTTGATAATATAGCATTGTCACTTCTTGTCTCTGGCTTTGTTGTAATCACCACCTTCAAGAACAGATGTTGGTGGCTAAACGTCTTGTATAGCAAAGGGACCAATCGGTCAGTGGCTGTGAACCCTTCCGGTGATTTTCTTAAACTTGAAATGAATTCAATATCCCGTCCAGCTACTACGAGCTTGAGCTCGCGTGAGTGGCATTACCATCTTGGCCATGCCTGCAACAAGGTGGTCATTTCCTTCCTTAAGAAACATGTCCCTGTATTTGATCCAAACAGTTGGCAACCCTTCTACTTCAAAGTGTGTGCTACTGCTAAAAGCACTCATTGTCTTGCGAGGGTGTGCACCAATATCCCGAAAGACAAGCCGCTTGACCTGCTGGGTCCTTTTTCCAATGACGCGCAGGGCTTCCACTATATTCTCACTATACACAACCACATGTTGGCATACAGCATTGTTTACCCACTGAGATCTTGGTCAGAGGCACCCAATGCTATATTGGATGCAATTCCACAATTCCAGGTTTGGGTGAAAATAAAACCAAAAGCCCTGCGGACGGACAACGCCAACGAATTTACCTCAGAAACTTTTATTTCATCCCTGGAAAAACTGGGGGTGGGTTTCTTTCCTTTGCTACCCTACTCACCCCAGGAGAATGGCAAAAAGGAACGCCTCAACCAAACATTGGGTGAAATGGCAAGGTCAATGATGATACAGAGAAAAATGCCTGACCGATTTTGGCATTTTGTGTATGATTTGGCTTGTTCCACACACAACCTCCTGCCTAATTCCCAATGCATGGAATTGTCACCGCATCAACTGCTATTCGGTCAGCCTCCCTCTATTACAATGGTCTACCCTTTTGGCATGGAGGCCATTGTCCACATCCCCATGGTACAGCAACATCATAAATCGGCACCAAGAGGGACTGCGTGTCATCTTCTTGAACCACTCATGTCTGGTGGCTGGTTGCTGTGGGATCCCACAGGCAACCAAATGGTGCGATCGGCAAGTGTTGTGTTCCCTCATTTTCAGTCATTGCGAGTCTCTGCCACTAAACCTCAAAAAGGCTTGCTCTCCCACAGTAGCAACTCAATGATGCTTGGACAAGTGCCGATGGAGCATTACATCAAGCAAGAGAACAAAGCTATTGACTCTCTACCTTTAACCAAGAACATTATAATCCCTGAGCACCTGGGTAAAGCACTGTCGGGACAATTCAAATCCAAATGGAAGGTGGCATGCAAGGCAGAATTGGAGCAGATTTTAGTGAGAGATGTATGGGAAGCAGTCAACAGAACCAAATCTATGAAGACGATTGGTGTAAGGTGTGGATATGAAACTTTGATTAAAAATCAAGTACTTTTCCTGTCCTCAAAATTTATTTAAGGTAAAAATCAATTAAAAATAGTATGAAAGATTATTTTTAAGAGAAAACACGCCAATTTTATCGTTTATAACTTTATTAGTATAAAACAATAATATTATAAAAATTTATTGTTTTACCAACAATAAAAATTTATCCCAAAAAATACTCTACAAGAGATATTTTAAGGCTACAAAAGAAATTTCTTCAAGAGCAATTTCAATTGGAATTAATTGAGCAAAGAACTGCAAGCAATTAATTAAAGAACAAAGTCTTTAAAAAGAATATTAAAGAGAAAACACGCCCAAAAGTGACCAGAGTGAATTTGGAAACAAAGTGACAAAGTTTACAGTGATGAAAGATGCTTTAATTCACTTTTGGGGTGGTTCAGGGGTAAAAATGATTATAAGAGTTACAAACAATGATTATAATGATTTTTTCACGTGGTTAAAAGGATTAAAATGATTTAAAAGTGGTGGTTGGAATCTTTGATTGATTGGTTTAACAGTTTTAAACTAATTAATAAAAGGAAAAGATTCTAACATGAAGAGAAAAGTGGGGCAAAGAAGACATTCTTTTATAGCCATCAATTCTCTTGCTCCAAAAGTAAAATTTACTCTTGTCAGTCGTGAAAAACAGTCTGACAACAGAAAAGCCAATTATGGCATCATTGAACCCTGGTTTAGACCAAAAAGGGCTGGTTTAAGCCATTTTTAGCCATTTTAGACCCTTAAATCAGTCATTACTATAGCAATACCAGGCCTAGAGCCTTCAAAACACGTCAGAATGTGTGTCAGAGGCGTAGAAACCAGCTAAAACTGTTTTTATTATGATTGTTTTATCTTAAGGGTAGTTTTACCCTCTTGGCAACAGCTAAAACTACCCCAGTTGGTATCAAAACCTCATCATCAATTGAGTCCACAGACCCTGTAGCTCAATTCCAGGCCAAAAGTGATGAACTTTTGCGTGAATTTTGACATCTCACGCTTGTCAGCAAGGATTTTGGGGGTCTAGCTCCCCCTTAGAGCTGGAGTTCCTTTTCCCCCCCAAATTTAATCTTTCCAATTTATTTTTCCTTCAATTCCTCATCATGTATTATACTTATAATTTACATATGTAATTCAATTCAATTGTACAGTACAATACAGTAATAATTGACACCTCATATGTAAATCAAAGTTCACTTATGTAATACACGCGCACATTTTGACATTTCAATTGAATTCAATTGAAAATACTTCAATTCCTCATAACTTCTAAACTAAACACAACACCTCAATTTTAACACAAAAATTGATGGGTAACACCACATGTGGTGTGAATTGAATTAAGGTTTTGAGGATTTTCAACTTTTGTATTGAAAATACTAAAATCTTAATTTAAGCTTATTTAGAGTTGAGTTACAAGAATTTCACTCAGAGGTGACCCCACCTGATTTTTTATGAGGAATCCAATGGTGAAATAAATTTTATATGTTTATTTATTGGATAAAAAGTTATAATAAATTTTATTTAACTTTTTTCCAAATTTATTTATTTTTTCACAATTTTGTTAAAGTTTCATTTTTACTTAATTTTTTCAAGTATAAATGTAATTTTATATTTACAAAATTTAATGTATTTTTTATTTTTAAATTATAATTAATTTTTTATTTTTAATATAATTTTATATTTATATTTTGATTTTTATTTTAATAATATAAATAAATTTATTTTATTTATATTAATATGTTATTTTTTATATTTGTGGTCTTTTGGGTATATGAAATTACCTCTAAGGCTCACATTCCCTCCCCCTAAAAAAAAGAATATTACTTTGTAATATTGGTGTTTCTAGTGTGTCTGAATCTCCTCAGGAGTTTGGTAGCTTCTGGTATATCTTTTTCTTCTAACCATTCATCTTCACAAGTTGGGTCACTGTACCTAACAAGGTATTCCCTTACTTTCTTGGTTCTTAATTTCCTTTCTTTAAGAACTTTGGTTATTTTCTTAGTACCAGATGTCTCAATAGGAGGTATAACTTGGGGAACCTTATTCCTCAAGGGAAATTTCTCAGCCTCACTAGATTTATATGGTTTTATCAAGCTCACTGGAAATGTAGGGTGCTTATTGCTAAGTTCTTCAGATAACTCTACTTCAACAGCATTTTCTCCATGGAGGGCCTTAATCACAAAAGTTCCTGCAAAGGAGTCTTTCAACTTTTTACATCCTTTGATGTTATTGAAGTTAGTGGTGGATACAAGAACTAGGTCCCCCACTTTGAAATCTGGAGTTGCATGAGATTTATCCCATTTGTCTTTAGCATATGCAAAAGAGTCCTCCATGCACCTTACTGCATGCTTTCTAGCTTTGTCTAGCATTCCTTTGAAGCTAGCAGCTGTGGGATGTATTTCAATTAAGTCTTTCCTCAAGGAGTCTTGGGGTAACTTGGGGTTCCATCCTTTTTCTAGAACAGCAGGAGTCTGATTGGTACTAGCATGGATTGATGTTTTATATGCTAATTCCAGTGCTGGTAACAGAGTACACCAATCATGGGTAAATCCATCACAATCTTTGAATTCAAGGCCATATGCACAAAATCTTCTCACCATGTCCTCTAAGGTTTGGATCATTCTTTCAGCCAGGCCATCAGTTTGTGGGTGGTAGGCTGTAGAGAAAGACAGTTTAGTGCCAAATAATTGGTGAAGATTTGTCCATAGTGCTGAAGTGAATTTGGGATCTCTATCACTGATGATATTTGTAAATATCCCAGTCCATGACACTACTCTATTCCATATCAGAAGAGCTGTATCCATGGCTGTATCATCTTTGTGACATGGTAAAAAGATTGGAGTTTTACTGAATCTGTCCACAATTACTAGGCAAGCATTATAGCTCCTGTCACCTCCTGGTGGTAGGCCAGTTACCCAATCCATATGGACAATTTCCCAAGGTCTGTTTGGTTCTTGGATTTTCATCATATTTCCAAGTCTTTTGCCAGTGGATTTATTTGCCTTTTGGCATCTGTCACAGGTTTTGCAGTACTCTGCAACATCCTTTTGCCACATTGGCCACCATATGCAGGTCTTCACTTTCTCTCTTGTTCTGTCTTCAGAAAGATGTCCTGAAAAGGGACTATCATGGCATTCTTTCAGTACAAGATTGATTAATGACCTGTCTACAACTTTCATGACACATGTGTGCTTGGTTCTGTGGTAAATTATACCATCCAGTAGGTGAAATCTTCCTTCATTATAAGATTTTCTCCATACTTCATCCAAGGCATGTATTAGAGAGTTGTCTTTACAGTCTTTGTTAAGTAATTGGCATAAGATGCTACAATTCTTATCTTGAGTGTAACTATTTCTGACTTCTTCAAAGAAGGTGGTGTTCAAGTCTGTAACACTTATTCCTTCTATTGGAATTTGTGGTGAAGCTTCTTCTGGAACATAAGCAGGATTATCAATGTTATTTGGTAATGGCCATCTGCTTAGTCCATCTGCATTCTTATGAATATTCCCATCCTTATGAAAAATAGTCATATTGCCTCTGTATTCTTGTATGGCTATTTGCCATCTGAGCATGTGTCTGTTAGGTGTTTTCATGTTCAAAAGTGATTTCACAGCTGTACAATCTGTTATTACTTCAAAAACACATCCCTCTAAGAAATAGTTCAATTTCTCCAAGGCCCAGACAAGGCATAGACATTCCATTTGACTTGCTCCATATCTGGCTTCAGTTGGTTTGATTTGCCTGGATATGAAACATATTGGTCCTTCTACAGGTTTGTCATTTATGATCTGAACTTGGTGAAGTGCAGCACCTAGTCCATCCCCTGATGCATCAATATACAGTTTGAAAGGCAATTTAAAGTCTGGCATCAGTAAGAGTGGAGCAGTGGTCAATGCTTCTCTTAGTGATTCAAAAGCTTTGACTCTGTCAACAGTCATCTCAAATACTGTGTCTTTGTCACACAACTTATAAAGTGGTCTTGCTATGGATGCAAAGTCTTTAATGTGTTGCCTGTAATATCCTGCAAAACCTAAGAATGACTGAATTTCCTTCTTATTCTGAGGCATGGGTTTTAACAATACTGCTGCAACTTTGTTTTTATCAATTCCAAGGGACAAACCAGATACAACATGTCCTAGTGCCTTAAGTTCTTTAAATCCAAAATGACATTTCTTCAAGGAGATTTTCATGTTTACTGATTCGATTCTTGTCAAAACTCTTGATAATCTGTACATGTGCTCCTCCCAAGTCTTTGAACAGATAATAATGTCATCAATGTAAATGATTAACCATCCCTCTGAGAGTTCTTCAGGGAAGATTTCATTCATCATTCTTTGGAAGTGTGAAGGTGCATTTTTGATACCAAAGGGCATCCTTAAGTATTCATACACTCCACAATGAACAATAATTCTCAAGTATTTTCTTGCTCTTGGTGTTACCACATTTTGATGGAATCCTTTAAGGGCATCCATAGTGGTTATATACACTGCTTGAGATATTTGAGTAAGGGCAATTTGGATTTTTGGTATTGGGTATCTGTCTGGAACAGTGTAAGTGTTCAGAGCTCTAAAGTCCCCAACCATTCTGGATTTTCCATTATGCCACGCCACTATGACTGGTGTAGTTATTTCTACTTCCTCATTGTGGCCTACTTTTCTTATTACACCAAGGTCTAGAAGTTCTTTGATATGAATTTCTAGAGCTTCTCTTGATTTTGGACTTGCTGGATAAGCAGGTCTTCTCAAGATTGGTGGATAAGGTCTCTCAATGTTAAGAATGATGTCAACTTCATGACCAATAATTGCTCCCAGAGGTTCTTTGTCTGTAGCAAATGCTCCTTTGTGGTCATACAAAAGGGAAGAAAGTTCATTTTCTTGTTTATCAGTTAGATGAAGGCTTATCTCAGCCTCATTTAATTGTTCAGACTTGAATTTTTCTAACTCTAAGTTGACTGGTGATACTTTGTTTACTGTAATTTGTCTTTTAAATGGTAAAAAGGCAAATTTCTGGCGCTTATTGTCCCCAATTGTAAAGTATCTGTCTTTGTTATTATGTAAATCTATCCCATACATGATCAAATAGTCATTTCCCAATATAAAATGGGTACTAGAGCAATTTTCCATAACAACAAATTCAACTGTGATCCTTAAATTCCCATTTATGTGTGGGAATATGACATTGGTCTCAAAGATTCCCAATGCTTTCATTGGGTTACTTGCACTGTTGAATTTTATACCATCAATTGGTAACAATTGGTCTTCAAAATTTGGCACACAGGTCTTAAGAAAGGTTTTTCCAACACAAGAGCAGAAGGCTCCTGGGTCAAGCAAAAGTTTGGTGGGCTTGTTGTCAATTACCACTTCTGTTATACAGGAGTTACCAGCTGTATAACCTTTTCCTCTGTTTGGTTTTGTCTTCATAAGTTGTGCATCTTGAACTTTTGATAAATCAACTTGACCATTGCTCAATTGTGGTAAGTGGGAATAAGATTCCATGATGTCAAAAGTGGAATTGATATTTTCTATATCTTTTGAAGATTCAGAAAATATGGATGACTTATCATCTGAATTGTCTTCAATTATGTCTTCTTTTTCAACATCTGGTTCCTTTTCAATGTCAATTTCATTGATTTTCCCCCTCTTTGGACATGTATTGGCTAAATGGGTGGTGCTTTGGCAAATATGGCATTTTCTGACTGTATCTGCAGATTTATATTTAATATTACCAGAATTTTCTTTGGGGTTTTTGTCCACAGAATCTTTCCAAGGTGTATTAAACCTTGTTTTGAGATTCACCCTACTAGAACCAATTTTGGTTCTGGTGGTTACTTCTTCTAGTATATTGATAATATCTTCTGCTGAAGATTGTTCAGTAGTCCTGCTTTTGACAGCATGCTCTAAGTCACCTCCACATTGTCTCAGAATATTTCTATGGATCATAAACTCTGACATGTCAGGATATAATGCTGTTAATCTGTCCTTTTGTTGGCAAAACCATGGTAAAGCTCTGTCTTTATCAGCATTAAATTTGGCAGATTCAAAGGCTGTTTCAACTTTAAACCTCCAAGCATCATTTGCCCATTTGTTGATGATTTGGGTTTTCCACCAAGTCCAACTCTGGTGTCCATGTGCTTGTCTTATTTTGATGTACCATCTGTGAGCTGATCTGGTAAACAAGGTGTTAAACCTGGCTGTTACCAATCTGTCTGGTAATTCAAAATCTTCTTTGATCATGTCAATACCTCTAATGAATTCCATATGGTCATACTCTCCTTCACCACTGAAGTGAGGCCATTCTTTAAGTTTTGGAACTTCTTTCAAGAGTGCTTGGCCCATTGATGGTTCCAAGTTATGAAAAGAAGTGGATAATTCATTTTTTAATTGTGAATTATCAGGATCCAATACTTGTGGATTTGGAATTCTTGTGCCCTCATTTTGATTTAGAGGTGTAGACATTCTTGGCAAGGTGTTCAGTATTTGTTCAATGTCATTCATTTTACTGTTGCTACACCTTTGGGAATTTCTGTATTCATGTTGGAAGCTTTGTATTAAATTTATTACTTCAATTTTATACATGTCTTCTTTATGTGTCAGTTCTTGCCATAACTCTGTCTGTCTTGTATTATCAGCAGTGACTTGATTCAATTTCATTGATAATTTTGATACTTCTTCTTGTGAAGCATCAAAACACTTTTTCAAGGCAATGGTATATGTCTTTACTTCAGTAAATGAATTTGAAATGTCATCAAGGACTTTCTTGTTATCTGTTTTGATAATATTTATGGCTTGTTTAATTCTTGTTTCAATCATGTCATCAATATTGAATTTAGAATATTTATCTGTTAATTCTTTAATAATGGCAGATTGTTCATTTATTTTAATGTTAGAAGAATTGTCATTATTAGAATTTTTAATTGTTCTTAAAACTTTTTCAAAACACATAAGTGTTTCATTAATTTGGCACAGACTCAGGTTGTTTGTTTTAATGTTGTTACAAATGGTGTCATTTTTATCAGAAAGATGTTTTTTCACGTCATTTATAGCATTATACAACTCTGGGATGGAATCAAATATGTCAGAAATCATTTCTGGAACCTTAATCTGGCTTCCTCCTTCTTCTGTAATTCCATCATGGTTCTGGCCATCTGAAATACATTTTCCATGGCATCCTGCTGAATCTTTGGGATTCTGTAGCCCTGGCTGTAAGGTTTTGGGGCTGGTGCCTTCCCTTTGCCCTTGTTTGGAGTTTGTGGCTGCTTTTTCACGTTGGAATTGCTGCTGCTGGCCACTGGGGCTGTTTTTGGCACTGGTTTGGGTGGTGGAGGGTTGTTTTTCCTCCATTCTAGTGTCAAAAGCATCATGTTTTTCTTCTCCATCAATGGATGCCATCCATTGAGCAATTTGCAAGTGCTGGGATGGCCCAAGAATTTTCTTACTGTCAGGTAAGAATTCATGAAATTCTTCCACAGGTCTGCAAGGATCTGGTACTCCTTGAATTGAAGTGCATTGTTGTATGCACTGTGGCTGGATTTGTATATGTCCACAGAGGCTTGTTGTGGCAGTGTCAGCTCTTTTTGAAGGTAAAATGGTATTATCAGCTTCAGAATGACCTATTTTAGTTGCTTGGAAGTCATCAACTGACCCTTTTCCTTCTGTACCTGGTTGGCCTCTGCCATAATCACGTCTATTACCTTTTTGGGAGCTGCTTGAGGGGTTGTAGCTGGCTCCTGATCTGGTTGAAGGCATAATTATGGTTAAAAAGGCTTAAAATAGTATTTTTACATCAAAAAACTTACTATTGGCCAAATTTTTAGCTTTCTGAAGGGTATTACTTATGTCCAAGTTAATTAATTCAGAAGATATTGGTTCAGGCTGGTTATTTTGAGTCACAATAACAGTGCTATTATGATCAGAATTGACAGTACTGGCAGGGATAATGCTGGTTACTGTTGAGGCTGTTTCAATGTTTTCTTGTCTTACCACATTGTCAGACACTAAAATTAATGAAAAAGCCAATTAATTAAGTAAAAAAAAGGATATTTCAAAAAAAGAAATAAAAATTTAAGCCTCACTTATAATATGAAAAAAATTATTTTTTATGGATTTTTTAAATTATAAGTATTTTTTATAAGTTTTTAAATTTTTTCAATATAAGAAAAAAGATTTAAAAAGAGTAAAAAAATATGTCACAGGTAAAATATCACGGCTGGGCCCCCAAATGTAAGGTGTGGATATGAAACTTTGATTAAAAATCAAGTACTTTTCCTGTCCTCAAAATTTATTTAAGGTAAAAATCAATTAAAAATAGTATGAAATATTATTTTTAAGAGAAAACACGCCAATTTTATTGTTTATAACTTTATTAGTATAAAACAATAATATTATGAAAATTTATTGTTTTACCAACAATAAAAATTTATCCCAAAAAATACTCTACAAGAGATATTTTAAGGCTACAAAAGAAATTTCTTCAAGAGCAATTTCAATTGGAATTAATTGAGCAAAGAACTGCAAGCAATTAATTAAAGAACAAAGTCTTTAAAAAGAATATTAAAGAGAAAACACGCCCAAAAGTGACCAGAGTGAATTTGGAAACAAAGTGACAAAGTTTACAGTGATGAAAGATGCTTTAATTCACTTTTGGGGTGGTTCAGGGGTAAAAATGATTATAAGAGTTACAAACAATGATTATAATGATTTTTTCACGTGGTTAAAAGGATTAAAATGATTTAAAAGTGGTGGTTGGAATCTTTGATTGATTGGTTTAACAGTTTTAAACTAATTAATAAAAGGAAAAGATTCTAACATGAAGAGAAAAGTGGGGCAAAGAAGACATTCTTTTATAGCCATCAATTCTCTTGCTCCAAAAGTAAAATTTACTCTTGTCAGTCGTGAAAAACAGTCTGACAACAGAAAAGCCAATTATGGCATCATTGAACCCTGGTTTAGACCAAAAAGGGCTGGTTTAAGCCATTTTTAGCCATTTTTAGCCATTTTAGACCCTTAAATCAGCCATTACTATAGCAATACCAGGCCTAGAGCCTTCAAAACACGTCAGAATGTGTGTCAGAGGCGTAGAAACCAGTTAAAACTGTTTTTATTATGATTGTTTTATCTTAAGGGTAGTTTTACCCTCTTGGCAACAGCTAAAACTACCCCAGTTGGTATCAAAACCTCATCATCAATTGAGTCCACAGACCCTGTAACTCAATTCCAGGCCAAAAGTGATGAACTTTTGCGTGAATTTTGACATCTCACGCTTGTCAGCAAGGATTTTGGGGGTCTAGCTCCCCCTTAGAGCTGGAGTTCCTTTTCCCCCCCAAATTTAATCTTTCCAATTTATTTTTCCTTCAATTCCTCATCATGTATTATACTTATAATTTACATATGTAATTCAATTCAATTGTACAGTACAATACAGTAATAATTGACACCTCATATGTAAATCAAAGTTCACTTATGTAATACACGCGCACATTTTGACATTTCAATTGAATTCAATTGAAAATACTTCAATTCCTCATAACTTCTAAACTAAACACAACACCTCAATTTTAACACAAAAATTGATGGGTAACACCACATGTGGTGTGAATTGAATTAAGGTTTTGAGGATTTTCAACTTTTGTATTGAAAATACTAAAATCTTAATTTAAGCTTATTTAGAGTTGAGTTACAAGAATTTCACTCAGAGGTGACCCCACCTGATTTTTTATGAGGAATCCAATGGTGAAATAAATTTTATATGTTTATTTATTGGATAAAAAGTTATAATAAATTTTATTTAACTTTTTTCCAAATTTATTTATTTTTTCACAATTTTGTTAAAGTTTCATTTTTACTTAATTTTTTCAAGTATAAATGTAATTTTATATTTACAAAATTTAATGTATTTTTTATTTTTAAATTATAATTAATTTTTTATTTTTAATATACTTTTATATTTATATTTTGATTTTTATTTTAATAATATAAATAAATTTATTTTATTTATATTAATATGTTATTTTTTATATTTGTGGTCTTTTGGGTATATGAAATTACCTCTAAGGCTCACAATTGGACACTGTTGAGTTTTTGATGTAAAGCTCCATGCCAACGGGGCCATTGGAAAATTCAAGGCTTGTCTTGTGGCCCAAGGTGACCGCCAGAGACCTGGCGTGCACTGTACCAAAACCTACGCGCCCACTGCCTCACTCATGTTGCTTTGACTGGTACTGGCTCATGCTGTCTGCAATCAATGGACCCTGGCATCTTTTGATGTCAGAGGCGCTTACTTGTACAGTCCAGTGAAGGAGACTGTTTTTGTGGAGCCTCCCATCCAGTTCTTGCCTCACCTAAAGGGAAAGGTCCTTTGCCTAAAGAAAGTGCTGTACATCATGCAACAAGTGGGGAGATGCTGGTGGATCTTCCTGTCAGAATTGTTAACCAGAATGGGGTTCGCAGTGATGGAGGTTGACCAGTCCCTGTATGTTTTTCGCAGCGGGGGAATCATGATTGCGATCTGGATCCACATCAATGACGGTGTCATTGCCTCAAACTCAGCAGCAGCTGTCTCAGATTTCAAACGTTGGCTCTGCATGGAGGTGGATATCAAATGGCATGACACCATGAGCCAAATTGTGGGTTTGGAGTGTGTTCTTGGCAAAGGTGAAGTAGCCATCACACAGAAGAGACTCATGTCCAGCATACTTGAAGCATACCCCCGGCAAATCATGAAACATGAATACCCACTCCCTGTGTTACCAATGGCAAACTCACCCGAGGAGGGGGACATATTGGATGTGACCCCCTTCCACTCAGTCATTGGCTTGCTGGCATATCTTGTCAGCGGCTCTTGACCTGACCTTGCCTTTGTGGTAAACTACCTGGCCCGGAACTTGATGGCTCCAAGGAAGACTCACTGGGACATACTGGACCACCTGATGGGCTATCTCTTCAGGACCCAAGCCCATCAGTTGGTGCTGCGGCCAGAGAGGGTTTCACTCAGCCTGTGGGGCGGTGACTTGGAATGTTTGCAGTCCGGTTTCATGCTCAAGTTAGCCAATGCCCCCATACTCTGGGGCTCAAAACAACAAGGCGTTGTGGCACTATCTACCTGCGCTGCGGAATATGTAGCACTATCAGACTCTACTGAATATTTGGTCCAAGCCATCTCTCAACTCAAACAACTCGCGGGGGACTTTGACAAGGGCATATTTTGCAACAACCAGGTGGCGGTTCAAGTCTCAATTGACAACCTGTCAAGAAAGTGTATGCAATACCTGTATTGTGCTTTTTTCTTTTTTAACGATGTGATACAGAAGCACAACATCAAAGTAACCTGGGTACTGATGGGGAAGATGCAGGCTGATGCACTAACCAAAAGGCTGACCAGACTGGCACTTCAACAGGCCCTCCACTTCCTATGTATGGATGGGTGACAGTTAAAGGCTTTTGGGGGGGGTGTTGAGATTAGTAGGTTTAAATTACGCGACATTAGAATATACTTATGGAAAAACATTACCTGTAAAGAGTCATTCACACTGTGCGCACCTTATGCGCCGCAGTTGTCTAGTTGTGACATACAAGACGCTTGCCAACCGCATCCAAGTCTTTTCCCCACCTCTCATCATCAGAGGTGAAGGATTAGAAACTGACCGGTGAGCAAGCTTCACTACACCTTACCACTTCTTAATAACTATGATACAGATATATTACAGATTTACAGAGATATCTGGATTGTAGGTTTTTGAAGCCACATATGAATGTACAAAAATGCATAAAAATACTTAAATCCCTTATAGCTTTTGCTATTTTTGAGAAGGGTAATCATGAAGAATACCAAATTAAAGGTCTATTGAAGCCATTTAATTATGTGCTCTTAAATTATTGATATCTCAAAAAATGACTGATATTTCTGGGATGGAATAATTTTGGCCAATACTGGTCTGTATTAAACCTGTACCAATCAGTACTGTACTTATACCTGAAATAAAAGTTCTTCAAGGCTTATACCTGTTCACAATTAATAATATTAGTAATTCAAACACTCTGTTTTCATCATAAAATTTCTGACATGGCCTATGAAGAACCATTTTGTCCTATATTGATCCAGACTGAAAGTTTGTGGTCCCAAAACCACAATTCTGACTATACTGACATCAGAATTGATGGTATAGACCCATAATTCAGCCTCCAGAGTAGCCATTTTCACTCTTCAGATGTGTTAAGAGCTTGAAAGCCCATAACAGTCCTCAGAAAGGATGAACACAGACCTTTCCTCACTGCAAAAGGACCTCATCATCATCCATTAGTATTCTCACCTAGTAAAACTGTTATTAACCAGTAGTATTATTAGAATAAGCATGAGATAATTAGAAATGGTTCATTTTATTAAGCTTAATAGTCTATTGATTTGATATTGATGCAACCAAGCTCCTCAGTAGACTCATAATCACTGTTATCAAATAACAGTAGGACCTTTTAATCTATTTTTAGCTATTTTTACCATGTCACAGTCATAGTACCAGCTTGTATTTACTATTTCTTTCCTTCTGCATAGAATCAACCTGGAAGATTCAAGAAATTCTAATTTCAATGATACATGAATAAAATGATTCATAATTTCACCTAATGGTAAGATACCTGCAAAGCACAGGTCAAATTCTTGACCTTAGGTCTAGGCCTGGGGGAAATTTCAATTTTCCCACGTGATGCATTTGATAATTTTTGTGGTGTTGGCCATTTAAGATATTAACTCAATAGTATAATATACTAATAATATAAATGTTAAATACAAATAATTTCTGGTTTCATTTTTTCAGTTAACAATAGTAATTGAGAAAAAGTTTGGTTTCTTATAAAACCAGTTTTTTTATTTCATTGAGCCACAGGTTATCTTGCCATTACACACAAGAAAATCACCATTGATGGATTCAAACAAAAAAATCTCTTTTAATTCACAGAGAATTAGATTGATTGTGTGAGCCTTGTGGTATATTTTACATACCCAAATAGGCCACAATTATCTCAAAAAAAATTTTTTAATTATGAATAACTCATAAGTCATGCATATATCCAAAATTCATCATTTTTGATTTCAGAAAAGATGAATAACCTTTTATTGAGTAAGTAAATCCATGGATTGAAGGCCAGATTTGGATTCTACACAAAAATACACCTAGGGTAGCTCCATAGAGTGAATAAGCTCAAATTAACTCTTTGAGGTGGTAATGTGGAAAATACTTCCATACCACATAAAAGATTCGTGAAAAGTTTTGTTTTTCTTAATTTCACGCCAAAATAATGGGAATGTGAGAAATCCCATGTTACATATACACTAAGAATAGTGTTATGCATGTTTTGGGAACTTAATATCATGGTGATCTTACATGGACTCTTGGTACACCCATAGTGGATATCTCACTTTAAGCTTAATTTTCTATTTTGTTGTGAAAAATAAGCAAGGGGGACAAAAGACCTCAAAGAGAGCCAGGGTACCAAACTTCTGAGGCCTCAGAGGCGTGGACAGCTCCAAAGCTTGGATCCATGGCTGATCTTGTCCTGATTGGTAAGCTAAAACCTTTTGGGAACTTGGTTACCATGTTACAACTACAGTAAATCTTAAGAAAATAGCAAATAACCTGCTATTTTGACGTGCCAAGGAGGTAAAGAGCTACTTAGACTCCTGTAACCATGTCGATTCTTAATGATTTTCCATGGATAAACCCCAAAAGAGTAATTGAAACAATTTTTGGACTTGTATCCATTGATTTACCTCATAGCAACCAGTTAAACACTGATATTTGCAATTCTACGTAGAAATGAGGTAAAAACTTCAAGAACTCATTAAAAATACAATTCTTAATGAATCTTTCTGAAACTTCCAGGACCAATAGAGAACTGTATTATCTATGGTACAACAAAAAATAATTATGTTTTTACTAGTAAAATTAAAAGTCGTACTTACAGTCCATTTTTGACTATTCTACGTGAAACACTGAATCTTCAAAAATTCACAGTAATTACAACCTGTGATGAAATTGCCAATAACATTGATACCTTTGAGAAATCAATGATTATTTTGGAATAAAAGAAGATTTACAGATGTTACTCCTTTTATTCTTAACCATATTGGGTTTGGTAGTCATGTAAAAGCATTAATTAAGTAATTATGATAATCTTACGTGACAACAGATGATGCAATCAATAATCCAAAAGGGTTTATTGTTTTCTCACTCACTGGTTTTTCAGCTTGCTCCATGGCACGCCTCTGTGAGCTGTTGTTGACTTAAAAGAGGCCTCCTCTTGCTGTTTTCTCCACATCATCATCATCTTATTATCATTTATATCATTGTTAACAACAAGTAAGTATTTGTTAAAGCTATTCTTAAGTGTTCTAATTCTTTCAGAATCAATCATAAAGACGTGAAATCATAGAATCAAACTATATATTGTTGTAATACTCTTATAAAGTCATTTTGATCCTTTAAATCCACAATTCTACCTCAAATCTCTCTATGTCTTATCTTTCAATAAGTTCTTTGAAATATTAGTGAGTGATTTATCTTTAATTCTTAAAGTTTTTTCTCTAAAATTACTTTTCTTCAAGAATTACCATTACAATTATTCTTGCAAAAGATAATTATATATTAAAATAATTCTATTATTTTAATAAAAAGAAGTTTTATTATTAAAATCTTCTTGTAATTTATTCTTGTAGACAATTACTTGCTCACTGTTAAAATTACTAGTAGTGTTTAACACGTGAAAGAAATAATTCTTTAATTATTTAATTGTGGTTATAATAACACTTTGTTATCATATTTCATGAGAACAGTCATAGTACTGTTGATTAATAATAATATTATCATCAGTTTCATAGACACATCTTACAGATTGATTGATAAAATGAGATAATTTTTCAGGAAAGGAAAAATGAAAGATACTGTTATCAAATAACAATAGGACCTTTAAATATATTTTTATTATTCTTACCATTTCAGAGTCATAGTAACAGCTTTTATTTATTTCTTTTCAGATGCTAAATAGACTCACATCACATTTTGAGGGCCTGACCATTCTTTTTAACCTATTTGTAACAATTTGGGCATATTTCCAACACTTCAAGACCTTTTTATGATTAAAATTGAGTAATATTTCAATATAAAATATAATACATATTTATATCTTATATCCTACATTTTTGTTTCATTAATTCATACATTATTCATAATATACGAAAACTGTAATTCCTCAAAATTGAATAATAATATATTATTATGATTATTCAAATATATCAATATAAAAATAGTGTATTATTATTTGTACCAAAGTGCATAAAAAATAATGAAAACCAAATATTTATTGATACTGAATCAGTCAATATCAAAATAATGAAATAAATCTGCATTATTTAAGACAATTTCTGAATTGAATATTGATCTATAAACTAAATTTCGTCTCAAATCAACATATAAATGGAAACAAAACATAAATATTATTGATTCTTGTGTTATGAAAATAAAAAATTACTAAAAAGAAATTCTGAAGTAGTTTTTATATTAAAAATGAAAACACTCTAATATTCAAGTAAATCATTTGCAAAGCACTTCAATACTAAGATTTTACCTACAGAACATAAGTAAAAGACTTAGAAACTTCCAATTTTCAAAAAATAAATTAAAAAATCCTCAAAAATAACAAAATTAGACAAAGAAATAAATACTTTGCTTGATCATAAACTGACATACAAATACATTTTTTCTTTTTCTGAAAGTGGAAAATGTTACATTCCACTGGGAATGCAGTCACAAGGAAATCCATCAGTGACAACCTCACAAGATGAAGAGGTGCTTCCAAAATCCAAGGGGAAGCAAAAGAGGCACAGTGAGGTGGTCATAAACTCCAAAGAGTGGACACCAATAGCTGTACCAAGGGCAAAGAAGCCCAGAAAAACACCAACCAAACAGGTTGGATCACCAAAAATGGTGGAAAAAACAAAGATCACCGTAATCAACCCAGTTGTAAACTCAAAAGGCAAACTGCCAAAGAGTGTAGAGAATCAATATGTACAAGGGCCTTCCAAAGGTAAATAATCTTTTAGACACCATTCTTTTTTCTTTCATCCTTTAACATTGCTAACATGAAACCTCCATTCCTAAGAGATCAGCCAGAAAACTGACAGAGAAGAAACAGAAGAGGAGGAAGACAGCCCCCTTCTGGATAAGATGACCATCAAGGGACTCACCAGCAGGGAACTCTACCCAGATTTCCATTTCACATCAAAGTCAGTACAGAGGTTAAAATGGAGAATTGGAAGGATGCAGAACAAGTCATACAAATCCACAAAATTCTGAAAGACCTTTTAAATTGGAGTATGTACAAAAATAAATGTTCTTAATGAAAGAATAATGGGAAGGAATGGAGTAAAGAACACAAAAGATCTGCCTCAAAAAAATGACTTGGCCATAGCTTATGGAAGAAATGGAAGTTTGGAGCACCCAACATGAATTCCAGTCTCTTGGAAGAAAGATAAACCAGAATCAAAGAGAACCAAGCAGAAATCCAAGCCATGGAGAGTTCTTGGAGTATGGAAGGGCCCAGTCAGATTCAGGAACCCCAAGGCAGGGAGGAAGAAATTCAAGCAGCTCGAGTACTTGCAAGCCAAAGGCAAGCTCCTCCAATACTCCCTAATAATCTTTGGTAGCTACCTGCAAAAGACAAGGAACCCAAGGGAAAAAAAGAGTTCTTTTGACCAGAGGAGGAAAGAAGCAGACCCCTTGATGAAGAGAATTGTGGATTTAGTCCAAGAGGTACAAAAAATAAAAGAATAGCTGTACCAACAAATGGAATTACTAGTTCAGAAGCAAGTAATCCATAGCTTATGACTGATAATGAAATCCCCACTAATGATGTTTAAAATAATGAGCCTTTCATTGATAAGTTCACAAGAGCCAAATTAGGAAAATTCCTAGAATAGAAACATGAGAATATTCAATCAGTAAGAACAAAAATCAAAAACTTAAATAATAAAGTAACTTCGAAGAAACAGTAATCAAAGAATTAAACACAAATTTAGCCAAAATTTGGGAGTAATTTTAAAAATCAAATAGACAGTTGAACTCAGTAATAGAGGAAGAACAAGCTATGAGGAGGGACTTGAGAAATGTCCACAAATAAAAAGAGAGCCTTGGAAAATAGGTTGATTACCTCTATGACAAAGAGGAACAAGAAAATTTTTTTTCTTCAACCAACCAGGGTGATGAGCACATCACCAATAGCCCCCAACAGTTAAAAGAGGAAGAAAGATTAGACAACCAAGTACCTGGATACCAGGATACAAGGCTAATGTCTGATTCTACTTACCAATATTGTGAAATCCTCAGTTACTAAGAGAAACAGGAAATGAAACAATAAACAGAAGTAGTAAATTGGCCCAGAATCTCAGGAGTTGGATAATATGATAACATGGAGCTCATTGATTATATTGAAGGAATTTTTGTTGATTTTACAAAGATACCAGACTACCTGATTGTAACAAGACTTCATATTGCATTCAGAGTCCATCAAAACATATGGTACACTTAAATAAAAGAGATACATGGAAGTAAAATATGCAGATGATATAGAAGCCAAATAATACAAAAGTACAGAGATGGTACTGGGATTTAGAAAAAAACATCTCTTTTGAAAGTGACAGATACTAAAGAGAAAAAGAACCTGTTTAATGGAATCTTAAGAAAACCAAAGCACTCAAATCAATTGATCCACACATCAAAATAGAAATGATAAGCATAAATCTACTGAAAAAACTTTCAGGAGACTTAGAAAATGAATTCAAATGTAGATGCAGCAAATGTCATACAAGATATAAGGAAACGACCTCCATTTGAAGGTACAAAACTTAAAAAAAGAAACCTCAAAGAAATCATAAGTCTGAAGTTGAAGAAACCAAGAAAGAAAATGAAGCATATAGTCTCAAGAAGAAAAAGGTGTGCCACAGCTGTGGGTCCTCTGATAACTGTGCAAACAATTTCATAAAACCAAAGAAGAAGATATATGCGATTTATGAATAATCAGGTGAAAACTCTTATTCTGATGGCATGGGAAATGGTGTCAGAGCACATAAGGGAATATAAAGTGAAATTAAAAGAGATAAACTCACTGGAATTATGTGATATAGAGTTGGACTCTTGAATACCACTGGAAACCACGGTCAAAAATCTCTGTAAACAAACACATGATGCACAAAACTTCCTGGAAACACTAAAGAAGGGTATGGGGTTTATCCATGCTACATCCACCAAGCTTACAGATTACATAGAAAGCTCAAAACATCCAATGATTATTGAAACAGGAGCCAATGGCTGTATAGTATCCAAAAAATATCTGAATGATCACTTCCTCAAATTTGAGGAATAGATAATTCCCACCAAAGAAAGGAGCTTTAAGAGTTCATCAGGAAGGATGAATTTTTTTGGGACAATTATTAAGGAGATATTACTCCCTCATAAGAAAGGCAATGTCAGATTAAAAGCAAATTTCTAGTCTTAGACAATGAAGAAGTACAGGAATTCTCTCTGGGGACAGAATACCAAAGGGTGTATGGTATGGATAACTGTAATGGTAAGAGCCAGTACCTTACCATAGGAGAAAACAAGGACAAAAAGCTCTTTTGTGATATAAACCATATCAAAAATGGCAACAAACTTAAATACCTATTGCAAGAGCTCAAAGAAACCCAATACAGTGAAAAACTCACAAGTAATATAGAACTCAACTTACTTAAAATACTAAGAAAGAATAGAGAAGCTTTTGCAATTTGGGATGAACCCTTAGGAAAAATGAAGGGACATGATATAGAACTATATCTAGATGTAGAAAGACCCTACCCACCCATTCCCAGTAAGCCTGGAAGCTAGGAGAGAAATTGAGAAGCACATCAATGAGCTCCTAGAGATTGGAGTACTTAGGAAAATAGGACATAATGAGATAGTAGAAGTCACTAAACCAGTCCTAATTTCTTTTTATGATGGAAATTCTAGACTATGTGAATATTTCAGAGCCTCAAACGATTACACCAAAGCAGACAGGTACCCCATGCACTAGACCAGCTTTCAGAAGCTAAATTAATAACGAAAATTAACTTCATGGAAGGCTTCCATAAAAATGGGGTAAAGCCAAACTTCATCAAGCTAATAAAAAGTTTATGCCACATGGGCATATATTAGTACACCAGGATGCCATTTAGAATCAAACAAGGCACCAGCCTACTTCCAAAGGATTATGGACACCATATTTCAAGATAAATTAATGTACAGATAGATGGGATTATATATTAATGATATCATTGTATACTCAGAAACATGGGAGTACCATGAAAAAAATTGATAAAATACTGAGAAAATGAACACCAATCAATATGAAAATTTTTCTCAACAAATAAATTTATGGCCAACACGAGCTTTTGGCATTAGGGAACAAGGCCTCAGGCTTTAGTTTAGCCATAGACCAGAATAAAGTAGCTGCAGTGCTTAATAAACCAGTACCCAAGAACATAATAAGAGAAATTCAATTTTTTATGGGTTTTGCTAGTTACTACAGAATAAAAATCAAAAACCTTATCAAAAATCACTATTGTTCTATAAAAGCTATTTTCAAAGGATTTATTCTTTGAAGTTAACAAGGAAAGGAGGGACACATATAAAAAATCAGATATGAACTCATGCATGCACCTGTCCTAATGATTCCTGACTTTGAGATACCATTAAAGCTGTACATTGATGCATAATTTAGTAAAGGGATAGGAGATTCACTCGACCAGGGACAACTGGTAGATTTAATACCCAAAGTATGAGTAATCTTCTAAATATCTAGACAACTGAAATAATAAGAATCCAGGTATGGAGCCACTTGGACAGAGTGTCCCTGCCTGGCATGGGAGCTATAGAAGATTGACTACTACCTAGAAGGGGAAGTATTTTAAGTCTCCACATATTGCAAAGCAATCAAGTCGTTAATGAATATGAAAAAAACAAACAGACATATTTTGAGATGGCAAATAGCCATACAATAGTACAGAGTAAGCATGACCATTATCTACAAAGAGGGTAAAATTTAAGCTAATGCAGATGGCCTCAGTATATTTAAAATGAAAAATAATATAGCAAATCCAGCATATGATACAGGTAATGGGACAAAAAAAACCATTCAGTATATGGAAATATACAGAAAGAAAAACTTCATGCTGTCTATCTGGGCATTAAACAATGACCCAGCTAATGCAGCACGAAGAATAGAACAGGAAAGGAAGACACCAATATTGGGGGATTATTTCACCAAAGCTGAATACAGGATTATTCAGACTAGTCCAGTAATTTTACAGAAAATAAAAAAAGTTTATTATATTGACACAGCTTCTGCCGCAAAAGTACAGGAGCCCAGAAATGGAAAGGAAAGTGGAAGAACCATGGCTGAAAAACTTCAATGATAATAAATTTTCCCTCATAGATGAACTATTATACCATAGGGAAAAACACACAAGTTCTTTGGAAATAGTAGATAGGGAACATATCTCAATGATACTTTAGGAATGTCATTACTGACCATATATAGGAAATGTGAGTGAAGATGGAACTAGAGGAAGAATCTCCACCACAGCTTTGTGGTCAAAGTTGGAAAAAGATTTGAGTGAATACATCAAAGCTTGTACAAGATTCCAAAAGGTCAACAAAAATTTTGAGAAGAAAAATGGATTACTCCAAAACATAGAAGAACCCAAAAACCCATGGGAGATCATAAATATGGACTTGGTAACAGGACTTTTCCCATGAGAAAAAGACAGCTTGAATGCATGCCTAGTATTAGTGGACAGGTGGAGAAAAAAATGGTCAGATGCCTCCCTTTTCATAAAGAAGATAAAGCAATTTACACTGCCATTTGATTTTGGAACAACATCATAACCCACCATGGAGCTCCCATAATAATAATCAGTGACAGAGCACAAAATTCACATCAGAATTCTGGACCAACCTATATGAGACTCTGGGAACAAAACTAGAATTTTCAACAGCATAGCACCCACAAACAGATGGGCTGGCAGAAAGGATGATCCAAACTATGGAAGACATAAGAAGAATCTGTGACTTTAGAATTTAATACAAATACAATGAAGGATACACCCATGACTGGGTAACCCTTTCTCTAGCAGTAAAGCTGGCCTGCAACACCATTTTAAACTGCATACCAGGAAATACACATGAAATCCTAGAAAAAGTATGGAATCCATTTTTACCAGTAGATTATCTGAAGAGAAGCATTCTTTCAGTACATCCCACAGCTTAATATTTCCAAACAATATGGATAATAGCATGTGAAAATTCAGATAAATGAATAGCAGAAGAAAAACCCTACAATAAACAAAGATATTAAATGAGCTGTCAAGGACCTGAATTCAAGAAGGGAGATCAGGTCCCAATCTCAACATTGAACTTCAACAGCCTGAAGGGTCCCAAAGGGATTATAGAATCATATGTAGGACCATTCACCATAATCAGAATGATAGGGAAAAATGCAGTGGAGGGCATATTAGCTGAGGAATTCTCCAGGAAACACCTAGTTTTCCTAGTAGTGCTTCTCAAACCATATCATAAAACAGATGATAGCAGATACTCCAGCCACATGAAGGTTTTCACTCTTGAAAAAGTTGTGGAAGAGGAGGATTCACCTGTAACAGTAAAGAAGATCATTAAGCCCACAAGAATAAGAATTCATGGGGAAGACAACAAATAGTACCTGGTGAGATTTAAAAATTAACCAGAAGATTAAGATAAATGGCTATCTTGGAAAGATATCCCAGATGAAAAAATTCAACTCAGGAGGTTCAAATCCTCAAGAAGGACAGAAGAGTCTCATCAAAGAGAATCCTTATCTTGGAGGGAGGGTATTTCAGACCATTACTGCAAGCAGAGCACCAGAATGACATCTAAAATACAATAAATAATGGTATAGCAAGTATTGTAAGAGTATATTCCATACTGGTATAAGTATGAAGTGGTAAAGCACCCAAAAATTAATATAACAACCTTATCCAAATATGATAAGAAAAAACAGAGATAAAACACTTAAATATAATACAAAATAAGTAAAAACCATATGCCCAACTCTCATCTAGCTTAGGCATATTCAATTCAACCACCATTTAAATGGTATTTTTGCTAAATATCCTTATGAGAGTTATTTAATGGTACCATTCATTCTTTTTTAGCACTCCTAATTCAGTAAATACAATTATCAACCCTTTTTTACCAAAGAAGCCCCTTAAAGTGTGAGAGGTCTTGTAGAAACCTAAACAAAAGTATAGGAAGATCAAATATCTCAATAAGATCCTTAATTCTATATTCTTTAGACCTCTGTATCCCCAAAATTGGAAAATATATATTGGCACAAAGCGCTATTACTCAAAATACAAGATTTCTGACAATAGCAATACAAAAAAAATCCTGCATCTTTGCCATATATTCATACATCTGTGCTGTAAAGTATACCAAACTTTATAGATAATCAAGCCCTAAAACAATTTACCATTATAATACAGATATCCTCTAAATTTACAGAGATACCTGGCTTAGAATTTTTTGAAGCCATTTACTTATTTAAAAAAATACATCACAAAACTTAAACACTTATACTGCTTTCTATTTTTTAGAAGGGTAAAAAAAGCATACCAAATTGAGGATATCATGAAGCCCTTCAGATTTGTGCTCTTTGATCCTTGATATCTCAAACCTTACTGAGATATTTGGGTTGGAAGGCTTTTGGCCAATACTTGTCTGTACCAATCAGTACTTTCCTTATACCTAAAATAATAGTTTTTAAGGATTATAACTGCCCACGATTACCAATATTAGTCACCCCAAGTCCCTGGTTGTATCATAGAATTTCTAACGTGGCCTGTGAAGAAATTTTTCATCTTTTATTGATCCAGAATAATCATTTTTGGTCCCAAAACCACAATTCCTACCATACTGACATTGTAATTGATGGTATAGATTCAGAGTTCAGCCCCCAGAGTGAAGCTTTCCACTCTTGAGACGTTTGAAGAGCTTAAAAGCCCCTCACAGTCCCCAGAGGGTATCAACACAGGCCTTTCCTCACTGGAAAGGGACCACATCATTATCTATTAGTATTATTACATCTTCAAGCTGTTATTAACTAGTAGCACTCTTAGAAAAAAGCCTGATATAGTTAAAAGTTGATCATTTTATTAAGCTTCATAGTCAATTAATTTTGACTTAGTGCAACAAAGGCCCTCAGTAGACTCTTCACCACCATTATCAAATAACAGTAGCACCTTTTAAGATATTTTTACCATGTAACAGTCATAGTACCAGCTTTTATTTAATATTTTTTAGCTGCTACATATACTAATCCTGACATATTCCAAACATACTGGTTTCAATTATACAAGACTACAATGACGTATAATTTCACCTAGTGGTAACATAGCTGCAAATAACAGGTGAAATGCTTGACCTTAGTTCTGGGCCTAGGGCAAATTTCTATTGTCCCACATGGTTCAATTGAAACTTTTTTCAGCTTAAGCACTTTAACAAATTTAGTTTATTAGATAATATAATCATTTTAAATCCCAATAATTTCTGATTTCAGTTTTCAATTTAACAATAGTAATTCATAAAAATCTTGGTTTGTTATAAAACCAGTTTCTTTTGTTTCTTTGAGTCACAGGTTATCCTGCCATTATACACAACAAAGAGTCATCATTTATTTCATCAAACCACACAATCTCTTGTAATTAACCAATAATTAGCTTTATTAATTGATAAAATTGGATAAATCTCTAGGAAAGACAAAAATGAGATAAACTTGATTGATTTGATTTACAAGATGGCTAATTACTTTTATGATTATTTAAATTATTCTTTAAAAAATAGAAGATTGAATTGATTTCCTCTTCAATTTGAATTGAATTTTGATATATGATTTTATGAATTATTCTAATTACATGGTATTATTCATCAATACTTTTATTTACAGCTATCACTTTTGAATCTTAATTTCTAACCAAATTTTGGGAGAAATGTTTAAGCAATTTATGATTTAATAAATGATAAAAGGAACTATAAAAGGATAAACTCAAAAAATAGAAATCAATTTCTTTAGTAATTAAATTTTGTGTAATATAATTTGGAATTATCTCTCCTTATTATTAAATGAAATCAAAATGTACAATCACATATTTTTTTCTTTTTCATATGATCTAATTCTTTGCATTTTTGAGATTTTTTCATTCTTTTTATTAACATAAACTCCTTTTTAAACTTTTGATCATTTAAATTTTTTTCTAAATTTAATATCTTTAATAATTTTGTAACTTTTAAAAAACTATCATAAGGTTTTAAAAATTTTCTTTTTTAATTTCATATTTTTGGTTATAAAGTTCAGCTTGTTTATATCATATTTTTCTTATATTTGACGCTAGTATGGAAATATTTTAAATTGAGCTTTGTAAAACTAATAAGATAAATTATCAATTTATTTTATTTTAGAAGTGTCAAGATGACTCTATGATGTGGTAATAAAAAGGCTATAGCTATGAGTGTGAAATAAAATCAAAATTTACAAAAAGCTTAAAGGGGATCTACTATAATAATATGGTGGGGATAAATCTATTTAAATTCCTGGATGCACTGAGTAACAGTTAGTTTACTATATTAATCACTACAATAATGAATAAAATATTTATACCCAGTTAATTTTAGGAGTACTACTGTTTTTGACAGCTTTACCATATACAAATTTCAGGAAAAGAAGATATTAGTTCTTATGTTGGTAAGTAGAAGAACCCTTTTTCCTTAATCAAGGGTATTGGGGTGTTATAAACCTTTGTGCACAGCCACGGTGAGCCTTAGAGGTATTTTTATCTACCCAAAAGACCACAAATGATAAATTAAAATACAAATATAAATAACATAGATTTATTTATATTATAAAAATGAAAATTGAAATATAAATACAAATTTATATTTAAAAATCAAAACTTAATTATAATTTAAAAATAAAATTACAATAAAATTTAAAATTATGAAAATTCATTTTTACTTGTAAAAATTATGTAAAAATGAATTTTTAATAAAAATTATGAAATTAAAATATTTTTGGTAAAAATTTGTATAAAATATATTATAACTTTTTATCCAATAAATAACTATATGAAAATTATTTCACCATTTGATTCCTCATAAACAATTAGGTGGGGTCACCTCTGAGTGAAATTTTTGTAACTCAACTCTAAATAAGCTTAAATTAAGTTTTTAGTATTTTCAATACAAAAATTTAAAATACTCAAAACTCTAATTTAATTCACACCACATGTGGTGTTAACCATCAATTTTTTTGTTAAAATTGAGGTGTTGTGTTTAGCTTAGAAGTTATGAGGAATTGAAGTATTTTCAATTGAATTCAATTGACATGTCAAAATGTGCGTGTGTATTACATAAGTGAGCTTTGATTTACATATGAGGTATCAATTATTACTGTATTGTACTGTACAATTCGATTTAATTACATATGTAAAGTACAAGTATAATACATGATGAGGAACTAAAGGAAAAAATAAATTGGGGGGGGAAAGGAACTCTAGCTCTAAGGGGGAGCCAGACCCCCAAAATCCTTGCTGACAGGCGTGAGATGTCAAACTTCAAGCAAACGTTCATCACTTTTGTCCTGGAATTGAGTCACAGGGTCTGTGACTCCATTGATGATGAGGTTTTGATATCAACCAGGGCAGTTTTAACTGTTGCCAAGAGGGTAAACCTACCCTTAAGCTAAAACAATGTTAGTAAAAACAGTTTTAACTGGTTTCTACGCCTCTTAAACACATTCTGACGTGTTTTTAAGGCTCTAGACCAGGTATTAATATAGTAATGGCTGATTTAAGGATCTAAAATGGCTAAAACCAGCCCTTTTTTGGTCTAAACCAGGGTTCAAAGATGCCATAATTGGCTTTTCTGTTTTCAGACTTTTTTTCACGACTGAAAAGAGTAAATTTCACTTTTGGAGTAAAGAAAATTGATGGCTATAAAAGAATGTCTTCTTTGCCCCGCTTTTCTCTTCATGTTAGAATCTTTTCCTGTTATAATTAGTTTATACACTGTTAAACCAATCAATAAAAGATTCCAACCACCTTTTCTTTAAATCACTTTAAACCTTTTAACCACGTGAAAAAATCATTATAATCATTTTTACCCCTGAACCACCCCAAAAGTGAATTAAAGCATCTTTCATCACTGTTAACTTTGTCACTTTGTTTCCAAATTCACTCTGGTCACTTTTGGGCGTGTTGTTTCTTTAATATTCCTTTTAAAGACTTTGCTCTTTAATTAATTGCTTGCAGTTCCAATTGAAATTGCTCTTGAAGAAATTTCTTTTGTAGCCTTAAATATCTCTTGTAGAGTATTTTTGGATAAATTTTTATTGTTGGTAAAACAATAAATCTTTATAATATTATTGTTTTATACTAATAAAGTTATAAGAAATGAAATCGGCGTGTTTTCTCTTAAAGATAATATTTCTTACTATTTTGAATTGATTATTACCTTATACCAATTTTGAGGACAGGAAAAGTATTTGATTTTTAATCAAAGTTTCATATCCACACCTTACATTTGGGGGCCCAGCCGTGATATTTTACCTGTGACATATTTTTTTTACTCTTTTTAAACCTTTTTCTCATATTGAAAAAATTTAAAAACATATAAAAAATACTTATATTAAAAAAATCCATAAAAGATAATTTTTTTCATATTATAAGTGAGGCTTATATTTTTATTTCTTTTTTGAAATAACCTTTTTTTACTTAATTAATTGGCTTTTTCGTTAATTTTAGTGTCTGATAACATGGTAAGACAAGAAAACATTGAAACAGCCTCAACAGTCACCAGCATTATCCCTGCCAGTACTGTTAATTCAGACCACAATAGTACTGTTATTGTGACTCAAAATAACCAACCTGAACCAATATCTTCTGAATTTATTAACTTGGATATAAGTAATACCCTTCAGAAAGCTAAGAATTTGGCCAATAGTAAGTTTCTGACGTAAAAATACTATTTTAAGCCTTTTTAATCATAAACTATGCCTTCAACTAGACCAGGAGCCAGTTATAACCCCTCAAGCAGCTCCCAGAAAGTTAATAGACATGATTATGGCAGAAGCCAACCAGGTACAGAAGGAAAAGGGTCAGTTGATGACTTTCAAACAACTAAAATAGGTCATTCTGATGCTGATGATACCATTTTACCTTCACAAAGAGCTGATACTGCCACAAGAAGCCTCAGTGGACATATACAAAGCCAGCCAAAAAGCTTACAACAATGCACTGCAGTACAAGGAGTACCAGATCCTGGCAGATCTGTGAAAAAACTGCATGAATTCTTACCTGACTGTGAGAAAGCTCCTGGGCCATCTTAATACTTGCAAATTGCTCAATGGATGGCATCCATTGAGGGCAAACAAAAACATGATGCTCTTGACACTAGAATGGAGGAAAAACAACCCTCCACCACCCAAACAAGTGTCAAAAACAGCCTCAGTGGCCAGAAGCAGCAATTCCAACGTGAAAAAGCAGCCACAAACTCCAAACAAGGGCAAAGGGAAAGCACCAGCCCTAAAGCCTTGCAGCCAAGGATACAGGATGCCATGGAAAATTTATTTCAGATGGCCAGAACCATGATGGAATTACAGAAGAAGGAGGAAGCCAGATTAAGATTCCAGAAATGATTTCTGACATATTTGACTCCATCCCAGAGTTGTATGAAGCTATAAATGACGTGAAAAAACATCTTTCTGATAAAAATTAAACCATTTGTAACAACATTGAAACAAAAAACTTAAGTCTGTGCCAAATTAATGAAACACTTATGTGTTTTGAAAAAGTTTCAAGAACAATTAAAAGTTCCAATAATGATAATTCTTTTGGAAATAAGATAAATAAACAATCTGCCATTATTAAAGAACTAACAGACAAATGTTCTCAGTTCAATATTGATAATATAATTGAAACAAGAATGAAACATGCCATAAATATTATCAAAACAGATAACAAAATAGTCCTAGAAGACATTTCAAATTCATTTAATGAAGTAAAGACATATACAATTGCCTTGTAAAAGTGTTTTGATGCTTCACAAGAGGAAGTATCAAAATTAACAGTGAAATTGAATCAAGTTACCACAGATAATACAAGACAATCAGAATTATGGTAAGAACTGACACATAAAGAAGACATGTATAAAGTTGAAGTAATAAATTTAATACAAGCCTTCCAACATGAGTACAGGAATTCCCAAAGGTGTAGCAACAGTAAAATGAATGATATTGAACAAATACTGAACACCTTACCAAGAATGTCTACACCTCTTAATCAAAATGAGGGCATAAGGATCCCAAATCCACAAGTATTGGATCCTTATAGTTCACAATTAAAAAATTAATTATCCACTTATTTTCATAACTTGGAACCATCAATGGGCCAAGCACTTTAGAAAGAAGTACCAAAACTTAAAGAATGGCCTCACTTCAGTGGTGAAGGAGAATATGACCATATGGAATTCATCAGAGGTATTGACATGATCAAAGAAGACTTTGAATTACCAAACAGATTGGTAACAGCCAGGTTTAACACCTTATTTACCAAATAAGCTCACAGATGGTATATCAAATTGAGACAAGCACATGGACACCAAAGTTGGACTTGGTGGAAAACCCAAATTATCAACAAATGGGCCAATGATTCTTGGAGGTTTAAAGTGGAAACAGCCTTTGAATCTGCCAAATTTAATGCTGATAAAGACAAGCTTTACCATGGTTCTGCCAACAAAAAGACATATTAACAGCATTATATCCTGACATGTCATAATTTATGATTTATAGAAGGATTCTTAGACAATGTGGAGGTGACTTAGAGCATTCTGTCAAAAGCAGGACTACTGAAAAATCTTCAGCAGAAGATATTATCAATATATTAGAAAAAGTAACCACAAGAACCAAAATTGTTTCTAGTAGGGTGAATCTCAAAACAAGGTTTAATACACCTTGGAAAGATTTGGTGGACAAAAACCCCAAATACAATTCTAATAATATTAAGTTTAAATCTTCAGATACAGTCAGAAAGTGCCATATTTGCTGAAGCACCACCCATTTAGCCAATACATGTCCAAAAAGGGGGGAAATCAATGAAATTGATATTGAAAAGGAACCTGATGTGGAAAAAGATGACATAATTGAAGACAATTCAGATGATAAGTCATCAATATTTTCTAAATCTTCAAAAGATATAGAAAATATTGATGCCACTTCTGACATCATGGAATCTTATTCCCACTTGCCACAATTGAGCAATGGTCAACTTGATTTATCAAAAGTTCAAGATGCACAACTTATGAAAACAAAACCAAACAGGGGGAAAGGTTATACAGCTGGTAACTCCTGTATAACAGAAGTAGTGATTGAAAACAAGCCCACCAAGCTTTTGCTTGACCCAGGAGCCTTCTGCTCTTGTGTTGGAAAATCTTTTCTTAAAACTTGTGTAGCAAATTCTGAAGACCAATTGTTACCAATTTATGGTATAAAATTCAATAGTGCAAGTAATCCAATGAAAGCATTAGGAATTTTTGAGACCAATGTCATATTCCCACACATTAATGAGAATTTAAGAATCACAGTTGAATTTTTTGTTATGGAAAACTGCTCCAGCACCCATTTTATATTGTGAAATGACTATTTAATCATGTATGGGATAGATTTACATAACAACAAAGACAGATACTTTACTATTGGAGACAATAAGCGCCAAGAATTTGCCTTTTTACCATTTAAAAGACAAATTACAGTAAACAAAGTATCACCAGTCAGCTTAAAGTTAGAAAAATTCAAGTCTGAACAGCTAAATGAAGCTGAAATAAGCCTTCATCTGACTGATAAACAAGAAAATGAACTTTCTTCCCTTTTGTATGACCATAAAGAAGCATTTGCTTCAGATAAAGAACCCCTAGGGGAAATTATTGGTCATGAAGTTGACATCATTCTTAACATTGAGAGACCTTATCCACCACTCTTAAGAAGACCTGCATATCCAGAAAGTCCAAAATTGAGAGAAGCTCTGGAAATTCATATCAAAGAACTTCTAGACCTTGGTGTAATAAGAAAAGTTGGCCATAATGAAGAAGTAGAAATAACTACACCAGTCATAGTGGCATGGAATAATGGAAAATCCACAATGGTTGGTGACTTTAGAGCTCTGAACACTTACACTGTTCCAGATAGGTACCCAATACCAACAGTCCAAATTGCCCTTACTCAAATATTTCAGGCAGTTTATATAACCACTATGGATGCCCTTAAAGGATTCCATCAAAATTTGGTGACACCAAGAGCAAGAAAATATTTGAGAATTACTGTCCATTGTGGAGTGTATGAATATTTAAGAATGCCCTGTGGTATCAAAAATGCACCTTCACACTTCCAAAGAATGATGAATGAAATCTTCCCTGAAGAACTTTCAGAGGGATGGTTAATCATTTACATTGATGACATTATTGTCTGTTCCAAGACTTGGGAAGAGCACATGTACAGATTGTCCAGAACGTTTACAAAAATTCAATCAGTAAACATGAAAATCTCTTTGAAGAAATGTCATTTTGGATTTAAAGAACTTAAAGCACTAGGACATGTTGTATCTGGTTTGTCCCTCGGAATTGACAAGAACAAATTTTCAGCAGTATTTCTAAAGCCCATGCCTCAGAACAAAAAGGAAATTCAGTCATTTTTAGGTTTTGCAGGATATTATAGGCAACACATTAAAGATTTTGCATCCATAGCAAGACCACTTTATAAATTGTGTGACAAAGACACAGTCTTTGAAATGACTGTTGACAGAGTGAAAGCTTTTGAGTCTCTAAGAGAAGCCTTGAGCACTGCTCCACTCTTACTGATTCCAGACTTTAAATTGCCTTTTAAATTGTATATTGATGGATAAGGGGATGGGCTTGGTGCTGCACTTCATCAAGTTCAGATCATAAATGATAAACCTGTAGAAGAACCCATATGTTTCATATCCAGGAAAATCAAACCAACTGAAGCCAGATATGGAGCAAGTCAAATGGAATGTCTATGCCTTGTCTGGGCCTTGGAGAAATTGAACTACTTCTTAGAGGGATGTGTTTTTGAGGTAATAACAGATTGTACAGCTGTCAAATCACTTCTGAACATGAATACACCCAGCAGACATATGCTCAGATGGCAAATAGCCATACAATAATACAGAGGCAATATGACTATTGTTCATAAGGATGGGAATATTCATAAGAATGAAGATGGACTAAGCAGATAGCAATTACCAAATAATATTGATAATCCTGCTTATGTGCCAGAAGAAGCTTCACCACAAATTCCAATAGAAGGAATAAGTGTTACAGACTTGAACACCACCTTCTTTGAAGAAGTCAGAAGTAGTTACACTCAAGATAAGAATTTTAGCATCTTATGCCAATTACCTGTCAAAGACTGTAAAGACAACTCTATAATACATGCCTTGGATGAAGTATGGAAAAAATCTTATTATGAAGGAAGATTTCACCTACTGGATGGTATAATTTACCACAGAACCAAGCACACATGTGTCATGAAAGTTGTAGACAGGTCATTAATCAATCTTGTACTGAAAGAATTCCATGATAGTCCCTTTTCAGGACATCTGTCTGAAGACAGAACAAGAGAGAAAGTAAAAACCTGCATATGGTGGCCAATGTGGCAGAAAGATGTTGCAGAGTATTGCAAAGCCTGTGACAGATGCCAAAAGGCAAATAAATCCACTGGCAAGAGACTTGGAAATATGATACAAATCCAAGAACCAAGCAGACCTTGGGAAATTTTCCATATGGATTGGGTAACTGGCCTACCACCAGGAGGTGACAGAAGCTATAATGCTTGCCTAGTAATTGTGGAAAGATTCAGTAAAACTCCAATCTTTTTACCATGTCACAAGGATGATACAGCCATGGATACAGCTCTTCTGATATGGAATAGAGTAATGTCATGGACTGGGATATTTACAAATATCATTAGTGATAGGGATCCCAAATTCACTTCAGCACTATGGACAAATTTTCACCAATTATTTGGCACTAAGCTTTCATTCTCTACAGCCTACCACCCACAAACTGATGGCCTGGCTGAAAGGATGATCCAAACCTTAGAGGACACGGTAAGAAGATTTTGTGCCTATGGCCTTGAACTCAAAGATTGTGATGTATTTACCCATGATTGGTGTACTCTGTTTCCAGCACTGGAATTAGCATATAAAACATCAATCCATGCCAGTACCAATCAAACTCCTGCTATCCTAGAAAAAGGAAGGAACCCCAAATTACCCCAAGATTCCTTGAGGAAAGATTTTATTTAAATACATCCCACAGCTGCCAGCTTCAAGGGAATGCTAGACAAAGCTAGAAAGCATGCAGTAAGGTGCATGGAGGACTCTTTTTCATATGCTAAGGACAAATGGGATAAATCACATGCAACACCAGATTTCAAAGTGGGGGACTTAGTTCTTGTATCCACCACTAACTTCAATAACATCAAAGGATGTAAAAAGCTGAAAGACTCCTTTGCAGGACCTTTTGTGATTAAAGCCCTCCATGGAGAAAATGCTGTTGAAGTAGAGTTATCTGAAGAACTTAGCAATACGCATCCTACATTTCCAGTGAGCTTGATAAAGCCATATAAATCTAGTGATGCTGAAAAATTTCCCTTGAGGAATAAAATTCCCCAAGCTATACCTACTGTTGAGCCATATGGTAGTAAGAAGATTACCAAAGTTCTCAAAGAAAGAAAGTTGAGAACCAACAAAGTAAGGGAATACCTTGTTAGGTACAGTGTCCCAGCTTGTGAAGATGAATGGTTGCCAGAAAAGGACATACCTGAAACTACTAAACTTCTCAGAAGGTTCAGGAGCACTAGAAATAACAATATTACAAAGTAATATTCCTTTTTAGGGGGAGGGAATGTGGGCCTTAGAGGTATTTTTATATACCCCAAAGACCACAAATGATAAATTAAAATACAAATATAAATAAAAATGAATTTATTTATATTATAAAAATAAAAATTAAGAAATAAATACAAATCTATATTCAAAAATCAAAACTTAATTATAATTTAAAAATAAAATTACAATAAAATTTAAAATCATGAAAATTCATTTTTACTTGTAAAAATTATGTAAAAATGAATTTTTAATTAAAAATTATGAAATTCAAATATTTTTGGTAAAAATTTATATAAAATATATTATAGCTTTTTATCCAATAAATAAACATATAAAAATTATTTCACCATTTGATTCCTCATAAAAAATTAGGTGGGGTCACCTATGAGTGAAATTTTTGTAACTCAACTCTGAATAAGCTTAACTTAAATTTTTAGTATTTTCAATACAAAAATTTAAAATCCTCAAAACTCTAATTTAATTCACACCACATGTGGTGTTAACCATCAATTTTTGTGTTAAAATTTAGGTGTTGTGTTTAGTTTCGAAGTTATGAGGCATTGAATTATTTTCAATTGAATTCAATTGAAATGTCAAAATGTGCGCGTGTATTACATAAGTGAACTTTTATTTACATATGAGGTATCAATTATTACTGTATTGTACTGTACAATTCAATTTAATTGCATACGTAAATTACAAGTATAATACATGATGAGGAATTAAAGGAAAAAAATAAATTGGAAAGATTAGAATTGAGGGGAAAGGAACTCTAGCTCTAAGGGGGATCCAGACCCCCAAAATCCTTGCTGACAGGCATAAGATGTCAAAATTCACGCAAACGTTCATCACTTTTGGCCTGGAATTTAGTCACAGGGTCTGTGACTCAATTGATGATGAGGTTTTGATACCAACCAGGGCAGTTTTAACTGTTTCCAAGAGGGTAAAACTACCCTTAAGTTGAAACAATGTTAGTAAAAAAAGTTTCAACTGGTTTCTACGCCTCTTACACACATTCTGACGTGTTTTGAAGGCTCTAGACCAGGTATTACTATAGTAATGGCTGATTTAAGGGTATAAAATGGCTAAAACCAGCCCTTTTTTGGTCTAAGCCAGGGTTCAATGATGCCATAATTGGCTTTTCTGTTGTCAGACTGTTTTTCACAACTGACAAGAGTAAATTTTACTTTTAGAGTAAAGAAAATTGATGGCTATAAAAGAATGTCTTCTTTGCCCCACTTTTCTCTTCATGTTAGAATCTTTTCCTTTTATAATTAGTTTATACACTTTTAAACCAATCAATAAAAGATTCCAACCACCTTTTTTAAATCATCTTAAACCTTTTAGCCACGTGAAAAAATCATTATAATCATTGTTTGTAACTCTTATAATCATTTTTACCCATGAACCACCCCAAAAGTGAATCAAAGCATCTTTCATCACTGTTAACTTTGTCACTTTGTCTCCAAATTCACTCTGGTCACTTTTGGGCGTGCTTTTTCTTTAATATTATTTTTAAAGACTTTGTTCTTTAATCAATTTCTTGCAGTTCTTTGCTCAATTAATTCCAATTGAAATTGCTCTTGAAGAAATTTCTTTTGTAGCCTTAAATATCTCTTGTAGAGTATTTTTGGATAAATTTTTATTGTTGGTAAAACAATAAATCTTTATAATATGATTGTTTTATACTAATAAAGCTATAGAAAAAGAAATCAGCGTGTTTTCTCTTAAAAATAATATTTCTTACTATTTTTGATTTAATTTTTACCTTATACAAATTTTGAGGACAGGAAAAGTACTTGATTTGCAATCAAAGTTTCACATTCACACCTTACAGCCACAGAGTGGAAAATTTCACATTTGTGGCTTACTTGGGGCTCCACAGGCTACATACAGCCTTGTAATGAGCTCAAATGTTGTTTTGGGACCACAAGTTGCTGTTTTCTACATAATTTCCAGACCATTTCAGAAGCTGCACATAAAGCTTCTGCAGGCTTCTGATTAGTCAGGTTACGAGTAATCAGAGCTTAATCATATTTTGAATAGCTTTGCTGACTCATAATTCAATTATATTGGAGAGTATTCCACAGTACCACCCTGTACAGAAATTTGAGGTAATTTATTATCCAAAACATGTGTGATCAGCTTATAAACAGCCCTTTTTTTCTTTTACACCTCATAATTAAATTTTCTGGGACAATATCCTACAATACCACTTGGTGTGGCATTATAGCCTGAAATCCTGAAGAAATATGCCAGTTCATAAGATACAGAGCTCAAAGGCGACTCATATTCTGGCCAAAAGTGATATTTACAGTATTTTAATACTTATTACCCACCTTTTCTTAATTATTTCACAACTTTAAAGGCTTAAAGTATTTTTCCTGTCTTGAGAGAAAGTTACCAATAAGTTTTGAGCTGTGTGGGATACAGGAGTGATGTTTACATTTTGATGTAACCGTACTTGAGCCCTTTCAGAAAATATAATCCTTTATAGGCTTCCTATACAAACTGTGAATGCTAGCTTGGAGGTGAAAAAATGGTATAATTTTTCCAGGCTTGACAAATAGTATTTTTGTGGAAATTTCTGATCTGGTGACTCTAAAGGCTTTTAAACACTACCATTATATATTATTAATTGATAAATTTAATAATATACTCCATTTTTTAGGGTATTTGATCCAAAATCTAGAATTTATATGGGAGGTGAAAAATGAGGCTTATTCTCAGAAAAATTTTACAACCTCAATAACTTGGCCAATTCTTATTTTTTGATCATTAGAATAATATTTTATGAAAAGTAAAGAAATCCTCCTTCAGATGTTCAAATTTGAAGACTAACTGTATTAGGTCCTGATTGTTTTTTATTTTTACTTATTTTACCTTTATTTGGTTTAATAAAGATTAAACGTCTGAATTTTACTCATTCTTATGTACCATTTTCATGGTACTTTTAAATTTCATTCTTGTGCTCTGTTTTTGAGTCACAGGATTACATAACCTACCTCCAGAAAACTATCATCATTGATGAAGCTCTTCTGTCCTCATAAAGGCTCTGAGGCCTTCAGTATGTATCCTTTTATCTTTACTATTGTTTTTAATTTACCAATTTGTTTTACCTGGTCATATGTCTTTGAATTAAATCAGGTTTACTTTGTGCTTCATTTTTTGAGTTTATCTAGAGAAATTATTTTACTCCTATGGACTCTTTAATTTTTATTTACTTCTTATTTTAATTATGTATGCTTATAGCATATGCCATGTGGTATTATGTTCCCACAAGTAAACCATTCATTTATGAACTTTCAAGTACCAACAACCCAATATTCAATATTGATTTCTCCTTCAAGTGTGAGATTAAGTTCTTTTTCTGAACTATTTCAAATCATCTCATCTTCTCTAAGGCTCTTCTAAAATTTCTGGCTTTTGTTGGAAGTAATCTTTTATGGTAGTCAGTAAAGTGTTTGTTCAAGTATTCCTTGGCTACCACTGAGAGGTTTTCTCCTGTTTCAATGGTAAAGGCATTTTTCCTCTTCTCAATCTGAACATCCAACTTTGAAGGTGTCACCTGACCAAAACCCATGCCTGATTTTGGTATTTCCAAAGATATTTTGGCATCTATTTTTCCCTTACTCCAACCATAATCCCCTGTTCTTTGGGAAATATGATGACTGGTGAGAGTAGAGTCAATACCCTTTGGTGATTATCTCACATGTTCCATAGTTCATTAGTCCATGAGGCCTTATTAACTTCTTGATGAATCTCTAATCCCATTACCCAGGCTATCACATTCAGAACTTCTCTCTTTTTGGTCTCTTTCACCTTCCCCTCTTTCAAATATCTTCTTCCCTTTTGAAAATATATTTTCATACTTATTTGGATTATTTTCCTCAAGAGATGGCCTTTCCTTTTATATTTCATAATAATTTTTGTATGAGTTATTTCTTCTATCTGATTATCTTTTCTTAATATATTGAAAATTATTTTATATGTCATAAAGGGTTCAGTACTTAAAATATATTCCTTTTACTACATGTTCCAAGTCTCCTGGTAGTTTTATCAACAAATTATTTTTTATCTTCTCTGTTTCAATATGAGGATAAATAGACTTCAGCCCTTTTTGAATTCCTCAAAGACCATTAAAATGTATATTTTTCCAATTTGTATGGGTAATTGTCAAACAAAAATTCTTTTATCAAATCCAAGCTCCATTTCTATATCTTTCAAAAATTTGGTTTCTCCACAATGGAAAGTTTTTCACACCATGTATTTCTTCTATTCAAGTATCCAAAAAAATTTTATGACTTTTGAGATCTGTATTCATCTTTCAGTAATTAAGTAATCTTGAATTATTGGCACATTAACAAGTAGACTATCAATATATTCAATCAGTCCATATGGTCATATTCTCCAATTCATGTGAAAACAGGAAAGTATTTGAAATCTGAGAGATTTTTTTTGAATTGGCTCATATCTTCATCATCTTGGTATACAGATTTAGATCTACATGCTTGCTTATTTTGACCAAGAATTGGTTATTCTTGGTCTACTCTGACCTCTGATGAAGACTTATTGTGCTCCCAAGGTTCACTCTTCATTGTTACATCAACTTGGGTGGGCTCAAGGTATTTACTTGTACCTCCTCCTTCATACTTTCAAAAAAATCCCTTACTATTGAGACCTCATCTTAAAGTATCTCCAGGCCTCTTGAGATTTTTTGTTATCAAATGAACTTCTTTTCCTGATCTCTACTGTGGGATTAGAATTATTCCCCTATCCTGTCCAAATTGGAATCTATTTTATCCATGGTTTGGCTTCTAAGGTTATTTTATTTAGTTATGTTGCACATATCATCTCAAAGATTTTTCATGAAATCCATTTTCCATTTCATGTGAAGCCCCTTGAAAAAATTCATATGGTTGGTTTTCCAGTTGAGGGGCTGTAACACTGATTGAAGAAATCTGTTTGCTAATTATAGATTAATAAATATTTTTTTCTATTGCCACAAATTCTTTCTAAGTTTGTGTGTTTCATGAAACTAATTTCTCAATATCTGGTTTGGCTTATTGATAATTTCTCTCTTCTTATTAGATGAAATAGTTTTTTATCCCTCTCTTCTTTTTGGAATCCTCTTGGGATAGATGAATTTTGTGATTTTTGAATACCCTGATTATTCATCTATGGACTCTATTATCTTCCTGTGTGTCTTCTGGGATGAGAATTTTGACTCAAACTCCCCTTTTGGGTAGACTGAACAGGAGTTTTTGGGTCAGAATGATTTCTCCTGAGTCCATGAGATCCATTTCTATGAGTATATCTCTCCAACCTATTTCTAAGTTAACCTTAATTACTGTTCCATTCTTGATATCTTTTACCATTCTCAATTCATTCTCCTTTATGAACCACCTTCTGGTGGTTCTTTTCCTTTCTACAGGCTTATTTTGTGGGACTCCAAGATTTCTGAGATTATTTGGTTTCATGGTTTCTAATCAAAATGAATAATCTTAATAAGAGTTTTCTTCTTTCTTTTTTAATTTAAAAGTACCTTTTCAAAATTTAAGAGTGTATTCTACAGGTTATTTCAGCTTTTTTTTCACATTGATTATTGACAGATGGGTCTCTCTGTTCTGATTATTGAGTGTTGAGAAGACTTTCTTCCACTAAGAATGAAAAACATATATTCAAAAGAATACTATTTCTCCTTGAGATAATAGGTGAAGCTTTTATTTTTATTGATTCTATGATATGAAGAGAAGATTTAGTTCTGATGGATTGTCTTCAAGGAAAGTTTTTTGTTTTATACTTGAAGATGGGATAAGTAAGGTTTGACTATGAAACAATAAGTAAAAATTACTAATATTTTACTAATTTTACTATGAATGTCTTAATTTTAATGATAAATATGATTTAAAATTAATATAATTATGGCATAAAATAATATAAATCATATTAATAAAAGAATGAAATAAAATGAATATATTAATATTCAATAACTAATATATTTATGACACTTTATTATTGTTACTAAAAGACAATAAAGGCATTCAAATTGTTGTTTAATAAGAAAAAAAAATTATAAAAATAGTATTACTAATATTCAAGTTATGTATCAATATAAATACTATTAATATTAATAAAAGAATTATTAAGAATAATAATAAAGAGAAAATATTATAATAAGATAAAACAACCTACTTTTAACACTTAATATGATAATATTGAATTAATTTATGCCTAAGAGTTTAAATAAAAGTTATTTAAATTCTATTTACAATAATAAATAGAGAGAATTACAAATTTGACTATTTCTACATGGATTTAGAGCTTTTTGAGAGAATTCAACAAAAACAAAAAATATTGGATTAATCAAATCAAAGCTGGCTATCACTACAAGTCTGATCTTTTCCCTCTAATTATATAATAGCTTTATATATAAGTATTAAAGAAATTACCTTTTTATTTAATGTTTTTAGTGTTTTTGATGCATCTAAGGGGTAAATAGAGGAAAAGGAGCTTTATTTATGCTAAGATCCTCCCTTCTATAGTACAAAAGGCTTGTAGTAGACTTTTACTGATGGTATCCACTGTAATTTATCAGTAATTCAAGGTTTTGTAATGATTACATCATAATTAAACCTTCCCATCTCAACATTACACCATTATTTAGAGTTATCACTATAAATCTGGGTTTGTTGAAATCATATGCTTGTCAAAAGGCTAAAATTTATGAAATTAATTAGTATTACTCATAATATGCTATTATTTGCCATTTTCATCACTTATATACCTGTTAAGCTTAAAATAGGATTACGGTGTATGATCATAAAGGATCATTTGTAAGCTTCAGCTTTGATGCTTAATACCTTTTGAGTCATTAAGTCTAAGGCCATTCATAGAGTGAGTTCTGATATCTTGCCATGTTGTAACTTAGCTTCCCAGAGAGCTCCATTACCTCATTAAAGCTCTATTTCTGATTATTTTTCTTGTAACTCATCATTTCTGTCAAAATTGAATATTTTCAACTTCAAACCATGATTTCAGAAGGTTATAACTTGAATATAATGATGAAAATTAAATCATTCTTTATTTATGAGCTATTAAAATTGGAATTTCCTCTTTTTAAGTTCTTCCTATGTTTAAATTAAAGTGGTCAACAGCTATTGTTATTTTGCTCAATAAACCATTGTAGCTTATAACCTTTTTTATACCTTTTCAAATAAATTTTACATCTGAATTTTTACAGCTATTTTGTGGTAGATTTTCTTTTTTATCAACTCTTCATTATGAAAAGCTCAAGACATACAAGCTAAAAATCATGAATATATGTGCTGATTGAAAAAGTGCATATATTCAGGTTATCCCAGTAAGTATTGACTCTAGAGATATGAAATGAAAGTTTTATATGTGTAGTAGTTCATGGATAATTCAATGGTTTAATCTATTTCACATGTTTATTCATTTATTTCTGAGATAAGCAATATTTTATGCCTTCATATGGCATTTTTACTTGTTTTAAGATAATAATTCCAATTCTTATTATTAAAATAAGCATTGTGAAGTTTTTTTTGTAATCTTTTTGGATAGGTGGTCATATCTCAAATGCTCACATTCCCTACCACCAAAAAATATTTTACCACAATCTGATATAGCTAATTGGGGTATCATCCACTGTCCGACCTCCTCAATAGACTTCTTTTGGTCTTGAAGCACAATAATTCTTAAAATTTTCATTCTTTAGGTCTTCTTTGATTTCCAAACCTCCTTAGTAGCTTATCAGAATGAGCTATATCTTTCTCAAGTAGCCATTCATCTTCTTGAGCTGGTTATCTACACCTTACAAGGTATTCCCTTTCTTTTTTGTTTCTTGTCCTCCTTTTTTTCAGGACTTTTACAATTTTCTATTCTTCTCCTTCTAAAGGAGGAAGAATTCAAAGTGGGGGTTTATCTCCTTGTGAGTCTTTGAGATATGACTACATATCCAAAAAGGTCACAACAAAATTTCTGTAATAATTATACTTATAATAATTATCTCAAAGACTAGTAAAATTACCATAAATAAGTGCAAAATCTAAATCAACTCAGAATCTAATGAGTAAGCATGCAAAATAAATTACACCATTAGATTCCTAATGGTAAAATACACATATTTCATTTTTGTGGCATATCTGAAAAGTCAATAATTACTGAAGAATAAGTAATAAAACCTTATTTAATTCATAAACCAATGGAACAACCTGTGAAAAAATTGTACCATTTGATTCTCCATAAAATACCACACATAAAAAAATTATAAAGCTATTATCTAAAGCCAATACTTAAGGAATTAAGCTTAATATATGCACTTTTTTGGTCAATGCATATATTCATGGTTTTGAGCTAATATCTCTTGAAATATACAAGATAGAAAGATAAACCAAAAATAGAGTCACCACGTACTTACTGTAAGAGCACAAATATGAAATTTATCTCACAAGTTATCAAAAAGGTTAAAACTTGTAATGGATTATTGACTAAAATCAATGGAGCTGTTGACCACTTTGTTGTGAGAGTAGTCCAAACTTACAAAGGAAATGGGCAGTCAGATTCTACTAGTTCATACGTGAAGAATGATGTGGTTTTTCTTATAATATTCAAGGTATAACCCCTTGAAATCATGGTTTGAAGTTTAAAATATTAAATTTTGACAGAAAAGATGAGTTACAAGAAAGATCATCAAAAATAGAGTTTTGATGATTTAATTAAATGCGCTTGGTAGCTTAATGAGGACATGCCAACCTATCAGAATCCACTCTCAGAATAGCTGTATCTTGTATAACTCAAAAGTTATTAATGATCAAAGTTTAAGCTTAAATTTGATCATTTATGATCACTCAGTGTAATCTTATTTTAGGTTTAACAGTTATATAAGTGATAAAGTTGTTGAATACTATGATATTATGAATAATACTAAAAAAATCAACAAATTTTAGGCTTTTTTCAAGCCTATTATGTCATCAAACTTAGAGTTATGGTGATAACTCTAAGTAATGGCATAATAATGAGACAAGATGGTTTGATCATGATGTAATCATCACTAATCCTTGAGATACTGATCATTTCCAGTGGATACCATCAGTAAACCTCTACTAGAAGCCTACTGGACTCTAGAAAGGAGGTATTTACTATAAATAGAGCTCTTTTTACTCTATTTTCCCCTCAGACACATCAAAGCATTGAAACAATTAAATCAAAAGGTAAAATCTTTATTCTTTATATATAAATATTTTATATTATTAAATACCAAAGGTAATCTTTATTAAAATCATAATTTTTGACGTGAATACTTCAATTGTTCTACTGTTTTGCTATATTTCTCTTAAAAATCTCAAATCCACGTAAAATCAAGAAAATTTGTAATTTCTCTTATTTTTAATTGTAAATATAATTTAAATAAGTTGTATTTATATTATTTGGTGTAAATTTCTTCAAAATTCTTGTACTAAGTGTTAAAAGTAGGTTATTTTCTCTTATTATAATAATTTCTCTTTATTATTGCTTTTAATAATTCTTTAATGAATATAAATAGTATTTATATTAATTTATAACTATAATATTGGTAATATTATTGTTATTAATTGTTTTTTTATTAATAAAAAACAATTTTCTAGGCCTTTATTATTTGTTGGTAACAATAATAAAGTGCGTTTAAATATATTAATATATTTATTTATTCAATAATATAATTATTTTTATGCCTTAATTATAATAATTCTTTATTATTATAATTATTTTTATCTTATTTACTTTATTGATAAGGACATTCAGAGTACAATAAGTAAAATATTAGTAATTTTTACTTATTGTTTCATAGTCAAACCTTACACTCCTAGTGGAAATAATTTCTTATAACTTGAGCTATAAGGTTTTATCACACTTACAGGGAAAGCTGGGTATTTGTTCATTAATTCAGCTGTTAGCTCTAGATGCACAGAATTAGGTCCATGAAGGGTCCTGCAAATGAGTGTTTGAATTTCTTTGGGCCCTTGATGTTATTAAAGTTTGAAGTTAATACTAAGACCAAGTCTCCTACTTTCAAATCAGGTGGCTTATGACTTTTTTCCCATCTTTCTTTTGCATACTTGAAAGAATCTTGCATACATCTGTTTGAATGATGTCTTGCTTTGTCGAGAATCATTTTGAAACCTCTTGATTTTGGATGTATATCCACTAAGTCCTTTTTTAGAGTTTCATAAGGAATTCTTGGATTTAAACCTTTTTGTAACATTTCTGGTGTTTTGCCAGTTGAAGAATGAATTGATGCCTTATATTCCAGCTCAAGAGCTGGTATTATGGTACACCAATCATGGTTAAAGAAATCAAAGTCATTTAATTCTAAGCCATAATCACAGAATCTTCTGTTCATTTCTTCCAGGTTTTTTATCATTCTTTCTGCTAAACCATCAGTCTGAGGGTAATAAGATGTTGAGAATGATAATTTTTCTCCAAGCAATTTATGGATCTTTTTCCATAATTCTGAAGTGAATTTGAGATCTATATCACTTATGATATTTTGGAATAAGCCTGTATGAATGATGACTCTATTCCATATCATTATGGCTGTGTCCATAGCTGTGTCTTCTTTATGGAATGGTAAGAGCATTGGGGCTCTACTGTAGCTGTCAGCTAATACTAACCATTCATTGAGAGTAATGTCTCCTCCTGGAGGTAATTTTGTTACCCAATCCATGTGAACTATTTCCCATGGGGCTTTTGGTTCTTGGATTTGGATAATCCTTCCAAATTTGTTGGCTGTGGCTCTGTTTGCTTTTGCAAATATGTCACAGGCTTGGAAGTACTCTGAAACATCCTTTCTCAAATTTGGCCACCAAGAGCAGGTTTTCACCCTCTCTAGTGTCCTATCTATTGAGATATGTTCAGATATATCACTATCATGGCATTCATGTTGTATAGTATCTATCAGAGTCCTATCCTTTTAAGGTCATAACACATGTATATTTAGTCCTATGATAAAGAATTCCATAAAGAAGGTGGAATTTTCCTTAATTATATTCTTTTTTCCATACTTCATCTAGTTGAGAAGATGGTGATGGGTCTTTTCAATCTTTCATTAAGAGTTGGCATAAAATATGACAGTTTTTGTCCATATTATAGCTTTCTTTAACTTTATTAAAAAATTCTGTTCCAATATCTGTGACACATATCCCTTCAATATGGTGCTCTTCCTGTGGTACCCATTCTGGGTTATCAGGTGCATTTGCTAAAGCCTATCTGCTAAGACCATCTACATTCTTATGAATATTTACAGCTTTATGAGCTATAGTCATATTTCCTCCATATTCTTGGATAGCTATCTGCTATCTTAGCATATTTCTATTTGGTGTCTTCATGTTTTATAAATATTTTACAGAATTACAGTCTGTGAGTACATCAAACACTGTCCCATCCAAATAATTGCTTAGTTTTTCTAACTCCCACACTAGGAAAAGACATTCCATTTGGCTTGCTCCATATATTGCTTCTGTTCGCTTAATCTTTCTTGAAATGAAGCAAATTGGTCCTTCAACAGGTTTATCATTGATGATTTGTTTTTGGTGTGGTGCAGCACCCAGTCCTTCTCCACAAGCATCAATGTACATTTTGAAAGCTAACTTCCAATCTGTAATTAGAAGAACTTGGGAATTTTTAAGGGTTTTTTCCAATTCCTCATATGCTTTGACCCTTTCTTCAGTCATTTGATAGACCTTCTATTGGTCACATAGTTTGTACAAGGATTTGGCAGTTCTTGAAAAGTATTTTATATGCTGTCTGTAATAACCCTGAAATCCTAGAAATGACTGAATTCATTTTTTTGTTTGGTGAATTGGTTTCAGTAGTACTTCTGCTACTTTTTTTTTATCTATTCCCAAGCTTAGTCCAGATACAACCTGTCCCAATTCTTTTAGTTTGCTATATTTAAAATGATACTTTTTCAAGGAAATTTTTATAATCACTTGTATTATCCTTTGCAGGACTCTTTCTAGTCTGGTTAGGTGATTTTCCCAAGTTTCTGAGCAAGCTCAAATATAATCAATGTAGATGATTAGCTATCCTTTTGATAATTCTCCCAGAAATATGGTATTCATCATTCTTTGATAATGGGAAGGTGCATTTTTAATACCAAAGGTAATTCTTAGGTATTCATATATTCCAAAATGGACTATTATACTTAGTAGCTTTCTGGAATTCTATTTTTAGAAATTTTTGTGAAAACCCTTTAGAGAATCCATGGCTGTAATGAGCTTAGCCTGTGACAATTGTATTAATGTCTCATGGATTCTGGGTATTGGATACCTGTTTGGGATAGTATAGGTATTTAGAGCTCTAAAGTCCCCTACCATCCTTGATTTTCTATTATGTAAAGTAATCATGACAGGTGTAGTGACCTCTAATTGTTCATTATCTCCTACTTTCCTTAATACCCCAAGGTCAATTAATCCTTTAATGTGTACCTCTAAAGCTTCTCTGGCTCTTGGGCTAGCTGGTTAAGCTGGTCTTCCCAACAAGGGTGGATAAGGCTGTTCCACATTCAGAAAAATTTCCAATTCATGTCTAATTATAGCACCTAGTGGTTCTTTGTCAGTTGCAAAGGCATTTTTGTATTTAAATAAGAGATCAATAAATTTCTCTTTCATTTTTTCTGTGAATTCTTGGTTTAATTCTGCCTCTATAAGCTGTTCACTTATGAATAAAGGTCTTTGTGGGCTTGTCTCTTCATTTTTTATAACAGAAATTGATTCTTTGTTGTTTAAAAAACCAAATTTCTGTCTTTTATTATCTCCTATGGTAAGATATCTGTCTTTTTGGTTATAGATATCTATTCCATAGATTGATAAGTAATCACTTGAAAGTATAAAATGGTTACTAGTACAGTTTTCCATTACCAAAAACTCTACTTTCACCATTATACATTGGGATGGGTGAGGAAAAATTAGTGTTAAGTCTATTATTTCAAGGGTCTTCATGCTTTCACTTGCACTACAATATTTAACCCCTTGTATTGGTATAGGTTTTTTTTCCAAATCTGGTATAATTGTTTGTAAATTATTTTTACCAACACAGCTGTAGTATGCTCCTGTCTCCAGGTTTACTTTTTCCTCTTTTTTTTCTACCATAACAATATCTATTCTTGATTTTTAAGCTGTATATCCCATTCCTTTTTCAGGTTTGGTTCTATGCAGTTTGGCATCTTGTATATTTGTGAGGCTTGTGTAGATGTTCCAACTTCTGGGAAGCTTTGATTTACATCTAGTAATTTGTATATTAACTCAATTTTGTTAATTGGTGAATTAATTATATTGATTTTATCACCTTCAGAGGTTTCTGATTCTTCAGTGTCTTTTTCAGAACCAGATTCTTCTTCTTTGTCATTGTGGTCTTCTGTTTCCACAATTTCATTGATATTTGCCTTTTTAACACATTTATTGACTAAGTGTCCAATACCACCCCAATTATGAAATTTTCTTTGCTCAGTAGCTCTAGATGTATTGGGTTTGAAAGGTTCTCTTTGTTTATTTAGACTTTTAATATCCAAGTTTTTCCATTGTCTGCCAATTTTTGTCCTTGTCATTATATCTTCTAGTTCATTAATGTACTCCTATGTGGAACATGTCTCTATGCATCTGCTTCTCAGGACATATTCCAGTTCGCCTCATTTTTTAAGACGCTTCATATGCACCATCTTTTGTGACATTTCTTGATACAGTGCATTCAGTCTTTAAACTTTTGTTCAGAACCAAGTTAAAGGTCTATCCTTATCTGGTTCAAAGACGGAATCTTCAAATACATTTTCTATTTTGTACCTCCAGGAATCTTTTGCCCACTTTGTGATTATTTCATTTGTCCACCAAGACTATGTATTTTTGCCATTTGTTTGTCTTATTCCATAATACCCTGTTTTTTCAGATTTCCCAAATTATAAATGTACTCTTGCATTAATTAATTCATCAGGTATGGCATAGTCCTCTTGAAACATGTCAATTTTCTTGATAAATGAAATATGGTGGGATTCACCTTCATCTGTGAATTTTGGCCATGATTTAAGTTGAGGTGCTTTTTTCATTAAGACTTGATTGTTTTCTTGATTGGTTAAGTCTGATATGAAGGGATTTCTTATCTCCTCTTTTGGCTTAACAGGACTTCTTATGTGGGAAATTGGGATTAATAACTTTATCATAATTAAAATAACCTCATTTATTTTATTTCTTCTCTCAGGAATAAGTCTTATTTCACTTTTTATGTCATCTTGTAGATTCATTCTTGCTTCATCACTTTTTTCTATGTGTTCTATAAATAATTTTTGGTTTTATGAAGTCTTTTCTTCAAATTTCTAAACAGAAGGGGTTATTTTATTCAATTTTTCTGTCAAGATGTCAATACTCTGGTCATAATTGATTTTCAAAGTTCTTTCTTTGATATCTCTTATGTATTTATACAATTCATTTTGTCCTTGTCTTAATTTCTGAGTATTGTCAATTAAGACTTTTGGTTTATTGTTTTTAACCATAAATTCAATCCTTTCTATTTCTTTCTTATTTTGTACAACAATTTGTGTTAAAGATAATAAACTACTATTCATTTCTTTTAAATATAATAAACTATTTTTAACGTCTTTTAGAGGTCAAATACTATTTTTGATTTTTGTTATAGTATTCAAAACATTAGGAGACAAAGTTATTTCTTTTGGAAATGGGGTTGTCTCATTATTTTCTCCTCTTTGTCCTTGAATTCTATCAGTTTTCTGGCCATGTTGAAGACATTTTTCATGGCATCTTTTTTGGATTTTTGGATTCCTGTAACTTTGGGAATATGGCTTCCTCCAATTCTTCTTATATGTCTTCTTCCCTTCTTTGGGAGGCTGGTTGGCTTGAAGCTTTCTGGTAGAAGCTACTGGGGCTTCTTCCTTTCTTTCCTCCCTCTTTTAGGAATTGTACTCTTCTATCTTTTTGATTTGAGGTTTGGATGATAGTGAATTCCATCCATTGGATTACTTCATTATCTCCTCCTCTTTGTGGAAATTTTTGGAAATGTGCCAGGAGTTTGTCACTCCTTGGTGGATTTGTGTCAACATTTCCCAATCTTTTTCCTTGTACACCATGTAGTACTTCTTGTACTGGCTCATATATATTTATATTTGAGCCCTCTGAATGTGATTTTTCTCTGTTGGAATTAATCATACTTAGCTCCAATGCTGTTTCAGATATTATAGGAATTTCTGGGACTTGCCTTTGGGATATGGCACTTCCTTGTGTGGATTATGTTCCACTGGGGATTTTTCCCTTTCTTTTCCCTCTTGTGGGATCATTTCTACTTAGTCCGCCTCCATATTATCGGATGGAGTATTAGGATTCCCTTCTAGTAGTCATATTAAAAAAACAAGAGATAAAAATATTTCAGAAAAATAAAAAGTCTTTTTATGGCAATTTTAAGAGAGGTACTCACCCTTCAGAGTCCTGAGAATTGGGTACTGGAAAAACTAATTTCTTAGATTTTGTTTTCTTTTTTACAACAGTTGTAGGAGAGCTTGGACAAGTTTCTTCTACCAATTTTTCAACAGTGGTCTTCTGGTCCTCTGTTGGGTTGTCTGCAAATACTAAAAAAACAAATAAATATAGGGTGTTGGTAAACACATGTAAGTGACCTATTTTTTTGCCATATTTTTTCCAAAATGGGATGTCAATATCCCCAATTTTTTTGGAATTCTTTTTTTTTCCAAATTACTCAAATTTGGCCAATTTGACAAAATGGCATATTTTTTTGAAAAAAATGCATTAAATATGTTCCCACTTACAAGTTTCCAAAAAAATTAAAATGAAGGGTTCAATCTTTAAGATGAAAAACTAGAGGCCCATAACTTTGGGGGATTTTTTTGGAGGGACAAGTAAAGGCACAAAAAGGGTTTTTTCATGCTTGTAATATGACTATTTTCAGTACAAAAGTGCCACATGTTTGATAAAAAATGAAGCTGAGGTGGGATTTAAGCAACACATAGGACTGAGGAGGTGGTAAATGGCATAAATTTTATATATAAAACTCAGTCAATCTGAATCGATCTCAAAATTATTTGTTTTTTTCTGAGGGGGGAGGAATATTGTACAAATATAACATCCTGTGTTTCTTAGATTTATCTTCCCACCCCAAGGCTTGTGGTTGGGCACGAAATTCACAATTTACACTAATGGGGGGACTGGATAAAGTTTAGAAATGATGATATCCAATGGTACAAAATGAGAACAGCTATCCAAGAAGCAAATGAAAATGGGTGGCTTATCATTTGGAGGACAGAAATAAGGGAAAAAAGAGAAATATTGGGCTTTTTAATCAAAGAAAACTGGTCTTTTATACTTATTTGCAATTGGATCCCCCATATCAGGTATGGACATCCACTTGCTCTTTGGAGCCTGGCCAACATCTTCATACTACTCAATTCTGTTAAAATAAGAGGTTACTGAGGGAATCAAAGTGTTCATGGCTTGATAAAGGTATTTATTTTTCTGAATTAATTTGGCCAAGTCAACTGTGACATCAGCCCATTGATATTGAGTCTTTTAAATGCAGTGGGATACTTTTCTGTAGCCACAGTTTCCATAACCCTTGAAATTCATGACCATGAAGTTTTATTTCAATATAAGCTTGGGAAAGTCTTCTGAGTGAGTTACCTGATAAAATTTGGTCAAAAAATGCATAAATATTGAAATAAACAAAAAATACAAATTGAAAATAACCAGAAACTCACAAAGAGCTTGGGCAATTCGTCACTTGTGTAATAATTGCTTTGACAATGCTCACAGGTCAAGTCAATTGCATCATATATCTTCAAACTTGTGGCAGTCTTGTGGGACTTTCTTTGTGAAGTTTTTCTACCCATTTCCAATCTTCTGGACCTTTTAATGGTGACTCCTGATTTGCCATATTCATTTAATTCAGTTGCGGAGGGTATTGAATCTGATTAACTTATTGATTTTGATAATGAGGCCTCAGAATCTTCAGAGTCTTCAGATGAATCCACTTCCATGATTGGAGAGGGTGCAAATGACTGTGATCTTGGTGTTGTTGTGTTAGTCACTTTTGATGGAGGTCTTTCTCTTCTCTTGGATTGACTTCCAATGATTTCAAATCTTCATGGTTCTCTTTTATTTTTATTCTTATTCTTATTATTGGCTCCTTGAGATCTTCCACAAATATTCTTGCATTCAAGTGGGTCTTCATAATAGCCCTAAATACCTCCAGGAGAGTACCAGTGAGCTTTTGGAGCCAAAGTTCAACCATGGCATGGGTACCTTCAACTCTTGAGGTGGATCCCACAACCAGGTGGCAATGGTGGTTGGTCCAGGCTGGCACATGATACTCCTTTAGGGGAAGCCAGTTATTTTTCAAATATTGCAAGACTTAACAATTTTTTACTTTCTTTTGAAGCTTCTTCCAGTTGTCTTTGAAAGACTTTTCAGTTGATTAATGAATAACCTGAGGACTGAATCCCAATTTCATTAATAAAAACAATAATAAGACTAAAACTGAAAGTGAAAGGTATAATACTTGATTCCAAAAGCCCATAAAATTTCCAAAATCGTTTCCATGACCAATTTTCTTCATGAAATGGGAAGATACATCTTTATTGATGTGCCAAATTCATAAAATGACTTTTGAGTCTGGGAAGAGCTTTTAAAGTGAGTTTTTCAATGCCAAATCCCTTTCAATAACAATGACTGGAGGGGGAAAAATATTGGTGTTGTTGAGGAATTTCTCTATGTATTGATTCAAGTCCCAAGTATATGGGGGTTCAGTTTCATTCTTTATCAAACAAAAAGCTTCAGAAAAAGTCTTATTGGTTGAGCTGAATCCAACAATATGAAAAGGGGCATTTCTTACTTATATGTTTTATAAGTAAAATCCATAAGAATGACATGAGGAAAGCCATGGAGGAGTCTTATGGCAATGGGTTGAGTGAAAAACAATGCAGTAATGTGTCCCTCAGCATCCCTTTCAGAGGACCAAACAAAATTTTCTTCTTTGAGGGTGTCAATAATAGCATAAATGGGCTTTCTGCCTTTCAGTTTTTCTTTCTTTATTTTATTTACTTGGTTATGAATGTCTTGAAGGATTACAGGCTGGTCAGACTCCCTCTGGCTGCAAAATTTGGTCTGAATTTGCCTTGGCATGAGCATGATTCAGACATTTGAGAAATTTTGGATGTTTGTTGCTCATTCAATTTCCTGAAAGCAGGATGTGCCATGATATTTTCAGTGGCATCATGGCTATGTTAAGGATTTTTGACTTCAATAGTCCAAGTGCTACTCTTGGCATATTTTCTGGAATAAAGTCTAAATGGAAAGTCAAGCTTTCTTGAAGTGACTGTTTTGGAGGAGGTTTTGTTGGGATTTGGGGTCCCAGACCTTTCACAACCTATTTCAATTTGGTTGTGGGTCATATTTGACCTCAAGGTGGACACAGCATACCCCTATGCCCTGGCAACATTATGCACATTCTGCCAAAGAGGCTCAATGGTCTGAAATGCACCTTCAGTGGGGGGTCAAAGCATTATGGAGTGAAAGATATGTATAAATTCAAAAAATGGGCATTTGGGGATTTGGAATGAGGAAAGAAGCTTTCAAAATGTGAAAAAGAAGTGATAAAAAGTGTGAAAAATCAAAAGAAGTGGGTAAACCTGAAATGAAGTGGTTGAAATGTGGGATTAATAGATGAGGGAAGGTGAAAAATTGGAATTTTAGGGGCTTGGAACCAGGTTTTGGGGGAGGAAAATGCAGTCTTTGGGGGAAAAAAAGAAAAAAAGTGTGAAAACCTTTGCAAAATAGCTTTGGTAATGCTGTTTTCCTAAAACAAAACTGTTTGGGGGGATAATGTGTATTATTTGGGTGGGGATGTGCAAAAAATATTGAAACAATTGGGTTAGAGGGGTTTTGTGGGGAAAAAACCTGCTTTTGGGCAGGTTTTGGCCTAATACAGGGTGTTTGGTGTTTAATTTTTAATTAAGAATGGGCCCAGGACACCCCTTACATGTTTTTACTAAAAGCACATAAGAGCTTACATGGGTTTAGCAATACCTTAAATATAAGTATTTTTATAAAAGATGTTATTTTTGAAAACATATGGCAATTTTCACATTTAAATGATTTTTATATCTTTTAAAATAAGAGAAATTAATAAAAAGGTATAAAAATGTTTTTTTTTTGTATTTTCATTTTTAAAGAAAAAAATGATAAATAATATGATTCTTTTCAAAATTAAATTATAAAATTAATTCATTTTTAATTCATAAATAGCCTTCTAAATAACTAGAGACACTCAAAGAAAGCTCCTGCAAGTCTAAGGATGTGAAAAACCACATGTAAGACAGTACAATTGCACTCCAAATGCCTCAATAGATGTTAAAATCAATAAACATGAAATTATTGTATAATTTTATGATTTCAAATATAGTTTATCATTTAATAAGCCCAATTTTAATCTTTTTGAATCTTGTTTAAGTAAATATCATGGGCAGGCCCCCAAATGTAAGGTTTGACTATGAAGCAATAAGAAAAAACTACTAATATTTTCCTTATTGTACTATTAATGTCCTAATTTGAATGCTGAATAATATTGAAAATAATTATTATAATTATGGCATAAAATAATAAAATAAAATGAATATATTAATATTTAATATTCAATATATTTATGATACTTTGTCACTGTTACCAACAAATAATAAAGGCATGGAGAGGTTTATCCAATTATGAAAAACAATTTATAAAAATGATGTTACTAACATTAAAGTTATGTATTGATATAAATACTATCTCTATTGATAAAAGAATTATTAAGTATAATAATAAAGAGAAAAAAATTTAAAAAGAAAGATAACCTAGTTTTAACACTTAATATAATAATTTTGAATGAATTTATGCCTAAGAATATCAATTCCATTCATTTAAATTGTATTTACAATAATAAATAGAGAGGATTACAAATTTGACTATTTTATCATGGAATTGAAGATTTTTGAGAGAATTTAACAAAATAACAAAATATTGGATTAATCACATCAAAGCTGGTTATTACTACAAGTCTGATCTTTTTTTCTTCAATAAGATAATAGTTTTATATATAAAGAATAAATAAACTACCTTTTTATCAGATTTTTTTAGTGTTTTTGATGTGTCTGAGGGGGAAATAGAGGAAAAGGATCTCTATTTATAGTGCAATCCTCCCTTCTAGAGCCTATAAGGCCTCTAGTAGATGTTTACTGATGGTATCCACTGGAATTGATCAGTACTTCAAGGCTTGGTGATGATTACATGATAACCAAACCTTCTAATCTCAATATTACATCATTATTTAGATTTATCACTATGCCTCTAAGTTTGCTGACATAATAGGCTTTAAAAAGATCTGAAAAAAATTATTTTATTAGTATTCACCAGCTCTACCACTTATATGACTGCTAAACTTAAAATAAGATTACATTGTGTGAACATGAATGATAATTTTTAAGCTTTAACTTTAATCATTGATAGCTTTTGTATTATTCAAGCTAAAGCCATTCAAGGAGTGATTTATTATATCTTGGCATGTCCTTACCAAGCTTCAAATATAATTATATTACATAATCAAAACTCTATTTTTGATGATTTTTCTTGTAGCTCCTCTTTTCTGTCAAGCTTTACTATTTTCAACTTCAAACCATGATTTCAGGGGGTTATACCTTGAATATAATGATGAAAACTTAATCATTCTTCACATATGAGCTATTATGATCTGAATATTCACTTTATTATAAGTTCAGACCACTTTTAAATTAAATTGGTCAACAGCTATTGTTATTTTTCTCAATAAACCCTTGTAGGCTACAACCTTGCTTATATCTTGTCAAATAAAGCTTATATCTGTATTGTAACAAATATATCTTAGTAAATTTATTTTTTTATTAACTCTTTATAATTCATAGCTCAAGATATATGAGCTAAAAACCATTAATATATGTGCTGATCACAAAAGTGCATATATTCAGGTTATCTCAGTAATTATTGACTCTCTAGATATGACATAATGATTTTATATGTGTAGTTTTTGATGGGAAATTCAAAGTTGTAATTAATTGTACATATTTATTCATTTTTTTTCTTATATAATCAATATTTTATGCCTTTTTATGGCATTTTTACTTATTAAGATAATAATTTCAATTCTTATTTTTGAGATAAGTATTGTAAAGTTGTTTTGTGACCTTATCAAATATGTGTTCATATACCAAAATCTCAAAAGATATATTAAGCTGTATTGAGATTAATATTTTTAATTCAAAATATGTTGAATTCTACAATTCAAAATGAAGAATTAAAGTTGAATTTCACTTCAAATTTTTCATGTTTTGCTTCAAATCATTAAATTTATCAGTTAATATTATCTTTTAATTTCAATAGTTATTTTATCTAGTCATAATAAAAATAAATATAACTAGTTTGTGTGAAATAGTAATTATATCAGATGAAAGTATTTTCAAGGAAAATAAAATTTATATTTTTCAATGGAAAAAATATCTAATAATCAATTTAAAGTATCAGAAATAATTAATTTTTTTAATTTTCACACCTAAATTGGTGTAAAAGATTATTTAAAGGGTCTATTCAGTTCATAAACTTAAGAATATATATGTATAATATTTTTGCAAACAATAGTCGATAGAAAAATATGATTTATATTTTTTGTAAGAAAGAAAATATTTTATTATTGCTTGAGATTATCAAAAATAATTATCTTATTCAATTTTCATTCTTAGAACCATTTTAAAGAGAGTTAGGAGGGTTTTTATATACAGAAATCTGAGCTATGTAAGTCTTATATTTTTACAAAAAATTTCCAAGAAAAAATATGATTTATATTTTTCAGTGAGCAAAGATGTTCAACTGTTGATGAAATTATTAAAGATAATTATTTTCAAAAGCTAATCATTCCCAAAAAGGGCTTTTATCAAGAATTTATATGTAGGTTGTTTGAAAAAAAGCAAAATATATAGCTCATATATATATTTGTAAAAAATATTCAAGAAAAATATGATTTACTGATTTATATTTCCAATCAAATTAAATACTTAATTATTAATGAAAACTATAGAGAAATTAAAATAATTGATTTTCACACCAGTTTGGGTGAGAAAGAAGATTGGAAAAGCTTTAAGCCTTTTTATTCTTTTTTCCAAAACAAAATTGAATAGAAAATATATGATTTATATATCTTTTAAGGGTAATTTTAATCAAATTATAAATATAAATTATATATAAAGTTAAGAACATTAGAAACAGAAATATATTATATATATGTTCTTAATAAATATAATATATTTTTTCTATGATATATGTTTCTAAAAAAAAAACTAAAAAATTTGGTACTAGTAAAAAACTTGAAATCACTGATCTTTAGGGTGTAAAAATAGCTAAAACAAGTCCAAATAACCTTAAACCACCCTCAGGTAATCTAACAACTGTCCAAGATAAGCTTAAACACTTGAAGGCCCCAAAAGTTTCAGGATTCCTCCATGATGTAGTAAGAAAAGGCCATAACTATGAGTTTGATACAAAATTAATAGTTAAAAAAACTTCAAAAGGATTTACTATATTAATAAAGTGGTGATTAATCTATTGAAAGCTATGTTTGCACTGATTATAAGCTGGGTTACTATAATAATAACTAATATAATTAATCCTATAGCTATATCTTGTTAATTGTATAATCACTTCTATTTTTGACAGATTTACCACAGAAGAATTCCCCAAAAAAGATAGGTTCTTATTTTGGTTAGGAGACGACCTCCTTTTATCTTATTCAAAAATAGTGAAATTTCTCACTTCTTTCACTTATTTGTGGTCCCATAGATTCAAAAAATTCTTCTAATGAGCTGAAATGTGGTTTTGGGACCACAAGTTTCCATTTTACCCCATACAAGGTGAAAAAACATTTTCTACAGACCCTCCATACTTTTTCTTGTGCTTCTGAAATTTCGGAAGCTCTAAATTATATTTCTTGGGGCCTCTGATTATTAAGGTTATGATGAATAAAATCTTTATAATATTAGGTTATTCACACCTTGACGCAAATGGGTGTTGTTTTTTGGGAAATTAAATTTTCATTTGGGTAGCAAAATCCCTGTGAGAAAGCATCATTTATAGAAATACTCCAAAGTGGTCATGGGGTAAAGTGATAAACTGACCTCCCAGACAACCCCCAGGGTTTTCCCAGTGACCAAAAAATTCCTGTATTTTCATGAGAAACAAGAAAATCTATCAGTCCTGGAATAAATATTTGAGTATCTCAGAAACTTAGCTCCATTGAGAAATAAATCCCCCTATTTTGAATAGCTTTTCTGACTAATAATTTAATTTTATGGGAAATTATCCCATAATATCACCCTGTATAGGCAATTTAGGTTATTTATTATGCAAAATATTAGCTATCAACTTACAAAACGCCGTTCGGTGGCTTTGAAACCTCATAATTCTATGGTCTGGGATAGTATCCCACAATACCACTTGGTATGGAATAATAACATGAAATACTCAATAAATTTGAAATTTTGTAAGATACAGAGCTCAAAGCTTTAGTAAATAGTGCACTCTACAGGGTTTTTATACTTGGGACCCACTTTGGGTGAATTATGTCCAATTTATACAGGCTCAAAGTATTTTTCTTTCTTTGAGAGAAAAGTACCAATAACTTTTAATATGTGTAAGATACAGGAGTAAGGGTTTAATTTTTATTTATTCCTACTTTTGCCCTTTCAAAAAAAATTCTACTTAATAGGTCTCCGATTAAAACTTTGTAAGCTATATTAGAGGTAAAAAATGGTAGCATTTTTCCAGGCTTGGAAAATAGTATTTTTGTGGTACTTTCTGATTCAGTCGTGCTAAATTCTTTTGAATAGTACTATTGGATAGCGTTAATTGATACCTTTCATAAGAGACTGCACTTTGTAGGCCTTTGATCCAAACTCTAGATTTTATCTGAGAGATAAAGATTAATTTTTATGCTCAGAAAGAGCTTACAACCCCAATAACTTGGGTAATTATTATTTTTTGTCAGAAGAATAGCTCTTTATGAAAAGGGAATGTTTCCCCTTTCAGATGGTTACATGTACAGGCTAACATTGTTAGCTTCTTCCCTTTGCTTTTATGGCCTTATTTTACCTTTATTTGGTTGAAGAAAGGTTAAAGGTGTGTATTTCACTCCTTGTTATGTACCACGTTTCTGTTCCTTTTTAATTTAAGCTTGTGTTCTGGTTTTGAGTCACATGATGGAAAGAATCTTGAATAATTCTTCTTTAATTTTGAATAAATTTTTAGATTGATAGATTTAAGTTGAAATAGGTGAAAAAAAATTTCTTTTAGTTTTCAATTGTTATCAAAATTTATAATTTATACTAATTTCGCTCAATATTTGTAAATTCACAGCCTAGGTCCTTAATCAGCTCAAAACGGCTACTTTTTCTCATCTAAATTTAAATTATTATGTGTATGATGATATTAAGATAGTCCATATTTTAAATTTGGTCTAATTTTCAAGCCTTATTTATAAAATATCATCTTAGTAAATCTAAGCATTTTTTTATAAATCTGTAATTCTATTAAGCTTTTATGAAAGCTGAACATTACTAAATATATTACTTCTATTTCAAAAAAAAAACAGCTAAGATTTTTTAAATTTTGAATTAAAACTTTATGAATTTTTTCTTGATAATCAATCAGAAGAAAAAAAACAATAAAAAATGGCTTTGATTCTCTAAATAATGTTTTTTCTTAAGAATATTATTGTTTTTATATTATTTTATAGCTATCCTCAATGCAGTAATACTTTCATTTATTCTTTTTTTAAATTTTTTCAATAAATTATGTCTTCAGTAAAGACATTAAAGTCTAAAATTAATTATCATTTTTGTGACATATTAAATTATATTTCAACACTATTAGAGTAAAACATTAAATAATGATTTTTAATAATTCAAATTATATGAATTGAAAAATATCTAATATATTATATACCAACAAATTTGTAAAGCCTCGTTGTTGATTAAACTATTTTTGGCTAATACAATAAGAATGACTAAATATAACTGGTCATTATTTGCCTTTTCTTTTGCTTCTTTCCTCTATATCTTATTTGTTAGATCTGAGATCTTGCCACACAATGTCATTTTCCTCTTCTTTCTAATTCCAAAACTGTATTGGAATCATGAAATTTATTATAATATTGTGGCAGCCACTACTAGGGGTACAGGGCTTTCAAACTTGAACCCACTCAAATTCACTAGAATTAGAAATTAACCTTGTTTATGAAAATCCATATTATAAGTATTTATTTGGAACACTCAATACAATTTATAGTTACCAAATAAAGCCTTTAACTTCGTTTTTTATGGAACGTGCGCCAATTCTTCATTATTTGGCTGTGGCACCACTCAGCCTGGCCTGTACCACTTATTGATCCACATCAACACTACATCCCAATCCTTTCCCCTGTCCTCTACAGGTTATGGGAGCTTTCTTGCTTTAACCAAATGATAATCAAATTCTCATTCTATACCTTGAACCCTTTCTAGGGATAAGAAAAATCCTCTTTCCTATTTTTTTGGGAAACCCATCCATTTGCACTTGACTTCCCACTTTCATCAGGACAAATTGCAATTTTTTACCATCATTTTACATTCAATTTCCCATGTCTTTTGAAATATTTGTTTCTTATCTTAATTATCTTACCTTGATTGATAGGTATTTTCATTTAATTTTTTTACCAATTGATATTTTAAAATTCTTTTGCCCATTTGTGACTGTTTTGTAGGATGTTTTTAATTTTCTTTTTGCTAAACATCCCACTGGAATTTGGAGGATCATAAGATGTGTATTTTCTATGCCTCAAAACCTTAACTTTTTCCAGGATAATAATTTCTTTTTTACCCTTTCTACCAATTTGTAATTAGATTAGCTCAAATCTAATACCACCTTGGATTATACAAACAAAAATGGCCAATGATTTCAAATATTCCTCTTGTCACTTCCTTTTTGGTAGACAACTTAAATTCCATACTGTCTCTGGCCCCAAATCCAGTCCCTTGTTGTTTGGAATGTCTCAATACCATTATTTATTACCTCTTCAAACTTATTTTATTATCTTTTTTTATTTAATACTGCACTGAAACCAAGCCCAAGTACTATATCCCAGCCATATCCAAATTTTCATTTTTCTTCCCTGCCAAGATTTTTTAAAATCCAGCCAAACTTTTGTTTATATAATTGGGAATCTTATTATTGGCTCAAATAATAATTTTGAACTCTCCCAACTTCTAAATCAGTATCTCTGAATCCATCCATTGAGACTATGTCTGATTACAAGGTTATTTTACTCAAACTCCTTGAAATAATGAAAATATCCTCAATCCTTATACCAGTTAATTATCAAAAAAATAAAAATTATATCTCTTCCTATTACACAAAAAAAATTAAAACCTTTTACCCAACAAATGAAAACAGAGCCAAAAAAAATTTGGTTGTTGACAACAAAAACCTAGGCTCATTACCACATAACAATTCAGACCATGTTTTTGAAATCCACTAGGACCCTTTCAAATACCTTACAAACACTATTTTAGATATGGATTCACTACTTATTTCAAATGGAATTGTGACTATGATTACAGTAATGGAAGAAAATATTATTACTTAAATTTTGATGGTTGTGGACACTACACCACCAGGTGGTATTATATTGTGTCTCTAGAAATTTATTACTAGCCCATCTCCCTCATTTCTGGTGTTTTACTAAAGGGGAAGGTAACCTTTTCCTAAATTTTCTATATTTCTCCTACCATTTTTGAAACATACAACACCCAGCCTTTTTGAAGTTTCTGACCAAAGGGGTGGGCATGATTCTTAGTTTTGTTGGTACTTTTCCAGAGGGGTGGGTGTTATGGCATGTGGTCCAATTCTGTTGCATAACTAATCCTTTCCTGTGCCTCTTAGTAATCCACATCAAAGTTACATTTTGATCCTCTTTCCTGGTCTCTACATCCTTATACTGGCTGGATCCACCAAATGGAGTATTTGATTCCCCAATATTTAGCTTCAAGAGCACCTAGAATCCAAACACCTCCTGTAAAGTCCCTGTACAGCTCCCTGCCATAAGTATTCAAACAAAAAAAACAGGCAGGTTTCACTATATATTTTTTTCTGAGAAGCAAAAAAAAATTTCATGGGAAAAAGGTACTCAATGTGTCACAGCAGAAAAAAAAAAAGAAACTTTTTTTTTTTTCAATTAAGAAAACATAGAAAGAAAATTTTTTATAAAATAAAAACATTATTTTTTTTTAAAAAAAAAAAATAAAAATAAAAATAAAAATAAACAATTTTTTTGTTTTTTTTTTTTCTTTAAAAAAAAAAAAAATTAGATTTTCAAAAAAAAAAATTATAAAAAAAAAAAAAAAACTTTTAATAATTATTATTATAAAAATTATATCTTGAGAAAAAATTAAAAAAAAAAATTATTTTATGAGAATTAACTTTATTGATCAAGAACCATTTCCATTTTTCCTTTAATGGAAAGGAGTAAATGTTTTAATATATTATGAGGGAAATTTTCCCATGATTATTGAATTGTCACCTACAGTTTTTCAACTTTTTGGGGTTGATAAAATTTTGAGATTTCCCCCCTTCCTAATCTTCCAAAAATTTTATCTTAGGTTGAGGCAAGGTTAGTTTTCTGGTCAAACTATCTGAGTGTTTTCATGTAAATGTCCTCATTTGTTTCTAATTCTAGCTGTGTGAATTTTGAGGAATTTTCTTCCATTAGAATCATAAAATTTAATCTCATTACCAAATTCAAAGTTTTCATTTGATCAAAGAATTGTTGGAGTTCTGGTTTTTAAACTTGGAATATATTTTTTCCTGAGGTCATTACCCCTTCTAGGAAGTAAATCTGAAATTGTTCAGCTGCACAAAAAACCCCTAGACCATGACTTATTTATGGTAATATTTTCAAGTAGCCACTTCTCCTATGGTATGTGCCAAAATCTGACTTGGTCAAGTATTTTCCCTAGTTTGAATTCTTGTTCATCCGTAAAGATAACCCTTTCCCAGTGAAAATGGGCTTGAAAGTCTTGAGGTAAGAGGTAAGGATTTCTTAGTGCAATTCAGAAGGCCTTAACTGGCTTCTGTATTTTGAATTGAATGTTCTTCATGGAAAAATTCTTTTTCATCAGGTTAGTTACCTGGGAAATGTTAAAATTCTGGCAGAAAGTTATAATGAATCTTAGCTATTTAAAGTCATGTTTGTTAAATGTGGTTGACTAACCCAATTTAATCTTGGTGTGGAATGTGACAATATTCTTAAATCTAGACACTTTAATGTATACAGTGGTAAGAGGAATTCAAGTCAATTCAGAAACCACTTCAAAACAATAACCTCACCTTTTGAATTTTAAAAGGTTTTCCTCATTTTTTGACATCTTTAAAAGGTATTATCTATTTAATTTTCAAGTAAAAAATTAAGAAATTTAAAAATCTTAATCACATTGACTGAACTTGAAAAACATAAACACTAATAAATTGTTTTTATTTTTTTTAAAAAAAAAACACTAATAAAAGACACATTTTGAAGGTCTTTTTTTTAATAGTTAAATTAATAATTATTTGAATATTTCTGAAAAGACAATAGGTTTAGTGATCAAAATGATGGAATTTGAGAAAAATTTAAATAGATTCAATGTGGTTCAGACAATAGGATGGTAGAGCATATGCCTACTGTGTGAAGCCATTTATGCACACAGGAAAGGTAACTGTACTGTTCAAATAGATCAATATTTAGAAGAACTTCCCTCCTTGGACAAGGGCTGGTAGATTATCACATATATCAGCCCCTCTTCCTCCCCCTGGAGACTTTTTCCAAAGCTGATTAATATTTATGATTTATTACTTAATAATATTTGATTATTACTCTTAAGATATTATATTTTTCAATTATTAAGTTAGTATTATCCTTTCCTCACCAGTTCAGTGGAGTTTTGGTGGCCATATCCTTATTAAACCCCCTCTTTTTTTTTCTGACAGTTTGAAACAGTGGAATTGGAATTTTTTTTGGTTTTCTCCTAAACCTCTTTTGTTTTGTTTTTTTTATTACTAAATTTTATTTAAATTAAATTTTATATCTTCTCTTATTATTAATACTAATTATTTCTTATAATAACTAAGTGTTCTTTTTTTTTTAATTTATTCTGAGACCTCTGAAAGTGAGTTCAATTTTCTGAGTGCTAGGCTCTCTTCAATTAGAAGAGCCTATTTGATAACTACTTTAAATATTATAGTTTATATTATTCAAAGAATTATGATCCCTTTTATTTAATTCAAATCTCAATTTTGAGACTTGACTCATAAATTTTTTGTTTATTAAAAAGGAAAATATTCAGATGTTTTTTTTTTTTTGTGTACTTTATGAATTAACTGAGGAATTTATTTTAATAATTTTTTTTTTTTTTAAATCACTTTAATAATTTTCTTCAATTTTACATATTTGTTAGTTTATATTCAGATTTTCCATAAAAAAAAAAAAAAAGATCTTTTGAATCACTCAATTGATGTTTTTTTTTTTACTTTTATTTTGATTTTAATTATTATCAATATTTATTTACTATTCAATTTTAAATTAATAGAGAAATAACTTGATTAAATTAATTCCAATATTGTTAAAATTAAACCAATTTAAGATTTAATAAACCTTTTTTGAATAGTTCAAAAATATTAATTTTTTAAAAAAAAAAAAATATAATAATATGTTAATTTTTTTTTTTTTTTTTTTTGAAAATTCCTCCTATTTTATGTAATTTATTTAAAATTTAATAAATAAATAAAAAAAATCTTTTAATTTCATCAAAAAAAGAATTTTTAATAATTCAGAATTAAAAAGAAAAATTAAAATTAATCTATTTTTAAATTAAAGTTTTAAAAGAATTAGTCTTTTAAGATTTCATTAAATTAATTTTATTAATAATTCATTATTTTAAATAATTGTTTCTTTTGTAAATTTTTTTTTGATTTTTTTTTTTTTATTTTGAAATAATGAGATCAAATTAAAAAAAAAAAAACTTTTTTTTGATTTAAAATACTTTATAAAACTTTTTTTTTTTTTTTAAAAAATTTTAATTTTAATTTTTCCTTAAATCTAAGATCAATTTAATTAATTATTTTTTTTTAATTTCTTCACTTTTTAAAAAAAAAAAAAAAAAAAAAAAAAAAAAAAAAATCAAATCAAATCAAATCAAATTAAATTCTTTGGTAATTTTTTTTTTTTCCTTTTTTTTTTTTTTTTTTTTTTTTTTTTTTTTTTTTGACTCTTTTATTATTTTAAGAAATTTTTCTTCAAAAATTAAAATTTTAATTTATCAAAAAAAAAAAAAAAAAAAAATTCATTTAAAATTAATTAATTTCTAAATGAATTTTTTTTTAAAACAATTTTTTTTTTTTTTTTGATTAAAGTTTAGTTTTTTTTTTTTTTTTTTTTTAAAAAAAAAAGATGATTAATTAATTAATTTATTAAGTTTTTTTCCTTTTTTTTTTTTTTTTTTTAAAAAAAAAAAAAAAAAAAAAAATTTTTTCTAAATGTTTTATTTTAATTATTAATGATTTTCTTTTTAAATTTTAATTTAAGAATTATTTTTTTTTTGATTTTAATTTTAATTTTGAAATTAATTTTAATTTTTTTTTATATATAAATTTAACTTTAATTAAAATTAAAAAAAAGGATTTTTTTTTTTTATGATTAAAGGTTTTTTTAGAAAAAAAAAAAAAAACAATTTTTAAGTTTAAGTTTAAATTTAAATTTTATTTAAAAATTAAATAAATTTTTTTTTTTTTTAATTTGTTTTTTCAAAAAAAAAAAAATAATTGTGTTTTATGTTTTTTTAATAAAATAAAATTTATTTTTGTATCTTTTAATAATGAATGATCCTAAAATCATTTAAATAATTTCCTTTTTTAACATATTTTGGGAATTTTATTTATCATTTTAAATCCATTTAAGGAATTGTCATTGTCAGGAAATACAATTTGAGGAGCACTTGACTCTATGTAAAAACAAATAATTATAAAACAAAGCAAGGTTTTTAGGGATATTCCAAATTGAATGAAACAAATTCTTTACCCTAGTCCATTAAATATTCATGGAAATCTCCAATAGAAGCCAAGAAGACATTTGAAGCTTAAAAATGAAGGAGAAAGTTAGGGTTAAATTTTATTTAATAGGTCATGGGAGCTCATATGAAACAATGGGGAACTTATTCAACATTGAAAAGGCAAAATCTTAAAGTGTATCACAAGAGGTAGTTCACAAAATCTTATTATGCTTGCATGATTTAACTATAAGGTAAGATTTGAGTTTCATTTTGAATTATTCAGAATCTAATGCAGTGGTTTGCAATCAGACTTCTAGCTGTGGATAGTGATGCTGAGTGGAATTTGATAAGAGATTCTTTTAAGTGCAGACAAGTAATGATGAACATAATTGGTGCAATAGAGGGCACACATATTCCCATAATTCCATATCTAAACAATGAGTGAAATTTGTATTTCAATCATAAGGGTTGGCATTCAATATTATTTTAATTTATTTTTAATGGTGAAGGGAATTTCAGAAATGTAAGCAAAAGTTTGAATAGATATTATAATATTAAATAAATTTTTATAAATTTTTTATAGTTTTTTGGAGTACTAACAGGTTTGGTACATGATAGTAGACTTTTTTGCAAGTCTCAGATTGGGGGGGACTTATTGAATGGAATAGCACAATTCCCTCAGGACTGTTTACTCATTGGGAATTCTGGATATTTGTTCAAGGTGCCAATACTCACACCATCAAAAAATGTGAGGAATGAAGAACATCAAATCTTCAATAACATCCACTCCTCAACATGATAAGCATGGGATTGTTTTTGGGGAAAATCTTAGAGACATTAATTACTAATAACAAAATATTTAGGTATAATGGTTGTTGAACATGCTTTTGGGATATTAAAAAATAGATTTTGATTCTTGTTATCACCTCAGGAAACTCTTCCAATAAATAAAGGTAAGGTGAACATTACATGCATGATTCTACATAACATTCTGAATAGTAAAAATACATAGTTGGATTTCAAAATGTGTGTATACTGTTTGATTAGTCATTTTAGTCAATTTTTGTAAATACACTGAAAAACACAAGTGATGAAATTAAAAGTTATATTTGTTTTGATAAAGTTTTGAATGCTATCAGTTTGGGCTGTCACAATGGATGTCACCCTAAACCTTTTGGCACAAATGATAATTGCAAAAAAATGAGATGAGCCATTATTAACCCAACTGCTCTAATCAATGTTTGGATTGTATGCAAAAGTTTAATAGAATGAAGATGTGCACACCTGCTCATAACATCTGCTCTAAGAAACATTTCAAAGTGTTCAATTATTACTTTTAAGCATTTAATAAGCTCTCAAGGGTGGAATTTATCTGTTGGATGTCAGTTTTCAGCTGTGATGTTTTGCCATCCATAGTGTTGCTTTGTGATTTCAAAATTTCAATTTTTTTGGGGGGGCACATTTTGATGTGATAAGCATAATTTGAGCAAATGAGGGCAAGATGAGTGTGATGTGAATATTTGGGGAATATAAGGCACACTCAAGTGCAAATAACTTTTCATGGGATCCCGGCTAACTCCTCTTGAAGACATTGTTCTTCATCCCTTTCCATTTGGCGCCTATCTCTCATCTGTCCTCTCTTGATTCTGTTGGATCATCATCATAAGTGGGCACAACATTCCTTGCATATTGTTGTTCATATTTGTCAATAACCCCAGATCATTCCTTGTCATTTGGCTGCCCTTCTTATTCTGTATCACTATGTCTATTTTCTCCTTCATTATTCCCACACATCTTCCAATTGTTTTTATTTTTCAAGTTATAAAATCCATCCTAAAATCCAATAATGCTTTTGTACTGTTCTCATTCCATAAAAAACAATCTTGGAAATGTTTTTGTTGTTCTTGATGTGCCAGTCATCTTTCAACTTGCCTAAGTCTTTGTGGTTCTGGATTGACTCTTTGATTTATTCTTCTTTGTTTCTTCAGTCAGAATTCATTTTCCACTTCTTGGCAATCAACTTGGACTTGCTTTCCTCATGAGTTTTTTATGTTTTTGCTGGGATGATGGACTTCCACTATCACCCAAGTCATCAAGCACACCTTCCATTTTGGTTATTTTCCACCACTTTTGATGGTTCACATTGTTCTAAGAGCAATCAATTAATTTGCTCATAAGCAGATAATTCAGAGTCTGGAGTCACCAAAAAATACAATATTCATGATAATATTTAATAAAAATAATTCCAAATCAAAAATAATTCAATACACTTTTTTAATAAATTTCAATAAATTTAAATTTTCAAATTATTTTAGAAATCTTACTCAAAATTCCACCTTAAACCGGGCCAAAATCGATCAATCCTTAAGTGCTCAATCAATTATTTTCAATAAAAATTGTAAAAATTTTAAAATTTTATCAAATTTTTTTAAAAAAAAACCATGACCACTTTAATTCCAACATCAGAAATTTCAGAAATTAACGATCAAGATCAATCAAATCAACTTAAAGATGATATCGATCTAAATCAAAATCAAAATCAAAATCAGTCAAGCGAAAAAATCATCACATCAAATTCAACCATCTCCACATCGTCTACTCCTAATTCAAATCATTCAATCCGTCCAAATTTTCAAAATCATCAAAATCGACCGCCAAGTATTGGTGATGCAAGTCAATTATTCGGTGGTAGCAATGGTTTAGATGACTTCTTTGATGATTCGTCCATCGAAACTTCATTCTTAGATCATCAATCAATTCAACAACAGCAACAACAACAACAACAACAACAACAAAATCCTTTTTATTTTAATAATCTAGATAATAATCTTAATCATTCAAATCATTCGGATAGTCTAAATCTTCATCAAGATCATCCTTCCAATCAATTTCTCAATTCAATCAATCAAAACTCTTATGATCAACAACTAAATCCTTATCCTTATCATCCTTCAAATTCAACTTTAGATTTTAACAATCATCATCATCATCCTCACTCAAACGATTTCATTTCTAGATCTCTTTCTGCTAATCCAACTCATTCAAGCTCAATCAATTCAAATCTCACTCAAACTCAAAATTCATTTCAATCTTTTATTAACAAACCTTTCTCAAATACTTCTCAATCATCCTCAATTGGCTACGATCCACCAACAATCAGAAATAAAAAACTTTTAAACTTGAATGCTACTACAAGTTTACCTTCAAGTCCTGCTTTAGGATTTCATCAATCTAATGCCTATCCTTTCAATAATCTTTCTCATCCATCTCTCTCCTTCTCATCACCACCTCTTTTGCCTCCACCACCTCCTCCTCCACCAAAACAACGTAGCTCTTCAACTCCTATTGTCGATAAACCTAATCTAAATCTTTCAAATTCATATCTTAATAATAATCATAATCTTGATTTCTCATCAAATCAAAATCATAATCTAAATCATCAATTCATTCAACCAACCTATCCTAATCATTCAAATTTATCTCAATCATTCAATTCAACTAATAATTATAATCCTATCACAAATCAAAACCTCACTCATCAAATCACCAACAACAATCAATTAAATCATTCAAACTTATCCATCTTTAAACCTACAGATCAACCGTCAATCTCACAACTTGATGACCCTTATGGTCCATCAAATCTTAATACAACATATTCCATCAATTCTCAAATCAATTCAAACTCTAATCAACCTCTCCATCATCATCATCATCATCATCCAAATCTTCATCAACCAACTCAAACTTATTATTCACCAATCCCTCCTGATTCATCAACTTTTGATAATAATTCTCAATCAAACTTTTTTGATACTCTAATCCCCAACCAACCAACTCAGATCTCATCACTCACCAAATCTCTTCACGCTCGATCTTTCACTCACGATTCTTACCCTAGCAAAAGTAGCCCTTTGAAAACTCAAGTGACTCATATTAATAATCATCAAATCGATAACGTTAATTCAAATCATTCGGTTTTACATTCAACTCATCAGCAAGAATCTTTTGCTGAAAAATCATCTCAAGATTTAATTTATGAGCTTGATTTAGCCACTCAAAAACTCAATTTGAACTCGGAAGAACCTAATCATATTAATGAACCTTTATCAGATTCATTACCTACCCTAGATGTTCAAGATCTTACTACAATCCCTCCATCTTTATCGATAACCTCATCATCCAACTCTGAGAATATTTTAAAAGTTCCCGATCTTCAAATTCAACCTGCTACACCCGAAATCACTCCACTTGATTCATCTGATGTCGCACCAGCTAGTAAATTCGATGTCCTGGCCGATTTGTCCTCAAATAATTCAATTCAAACATCAAAAAGTCCTACTATACCTGACATCAATTGCAATTATAATGCTAATAACTTGAAACATACTCACAGTCAGGATTTCACTCATCCAACTAATTCTTATCCATCTTCTCAAAATGGACTTTTAGAAAATTCATCAATTGATTATCCTCACTTTGAAAAATCAAATCAATCATCACAATCTTATAACCCCTATAATCCTTCATCTAATGATCAGCTTAATAATCTCACTAGTTCAAACAATTCTTCAAATCAATCTAAAGATTTTTCACAACACAATCCTTATGATCCTTATAGTCAATCTTCACTTTACAATCCAATCGATAATCCTTCCAATTATGTCAATAATGGAGAAAGTACTTCGTCAACCTATGATCTTCAGTCAGCAAACTCAAAACCTGACCTAATCTTACAATCAAATCATTTTACATCAAATAGTTCAGAAATTCAACCTATTCTTAGCGAATCAGCTATTCAGTCTAGCATTCTTAACCCTTATGACCCAGCTTTACAAACAAAATCAACATCAATTTTCGCTAATCAATCCCAAGATCCCATGTTACAACGTCTTCATTCTAAAGTAGCTGTTGCCAGCTTTGGTTTTGGTGGTAAACTTATTACAATCTTTCCTGCTAATTCAACCCTATCTTTTACACCAACTTCAACGGGATATGAAAATCCTTATCAACATGGCCCAAGTAACTCATCCAGTTCATTACCCGGTACCACAGTCGTCGTACAACAGCTTTCTAACGTAATTCCATCAACTGACCTACAAAACTACCCCGGCCCATTGTTTATGGATGGTGGCAGTAAGGCTTCTGTTGGTAAGAAGCGCAAAGAAACTATAATCTGGTTAGAAAGCAAATTGGATGAAACACAAAAAGAATTGGCTTTTGTACATAGCAACACTGTGGGTCAAGGCGTCATCAGTGTGAATGACAAGGAATCAACAATTGATAACTTACAGGATAAGATAACTCTTTTAAATTTACTAAAAGTCTTAATTGAACATGAGGGTAAACTTAGTGGGACGTAAGTGATTTAACATTTCATAATGTTTTTTTTTTTTTACCATTGTTCACCAACATCATCTTATCTGATTAACGCAACATTTAAATTAGATCAAAAATCGAGGAAGCCGTACGGGCCATCATGCAATCCACTTGTCATCTGAGTTCAGAATCAATGTCTAATGTACCATCAAATTCAATTGGTACTCGTCTTTACGATTCAGAACCTAAAGATATCATTGCAAGTTATTCTATAAGATCATCTCATTTAGACTCAATTCAATCCTTGTTGGAAAATGGTGATCGAAATCAAGCTATTAGTTTGGCTATCGAACACAAAATGTGGGCGCATGCATTGGTCATTTCTAATAGTCTTGGTAATGAAGTCTGGCGTGATACCGTAAGGCAGTTTATTCGCTATGAGCTGGGCAATCGTGATGTTACAGGTTCCGATGGCTCAACTCCCACCTGTCCATCTAATGGTAAAGAGGGTCTAAGGACCTTTTACAGTTTACTTTCAGGCTCCGGGCCAGCAGCAGGTAAGTCCTCAATTCTTATTGGGTGATGAGTAATCTTGACCAGGTTTTTTCTTATAAAAATTGACAAATTGCTTTCTATAGTCGACGAACTTTTCCCTTTGACTACTCCCACTGAACTTCCATCTTATCATTCGGATCCTTATGGAATACCAAATCTTCCCCTAACACCCAATGGGCTTTCAAGTATCTCCAGAATCTCATCTCCAACACCTTTGATTAATCCCATTCAGCAAAATCATTCTAAAATTCCTAAAGATGTTTTACAACGATGGCGTTCCACAGTGGCACTTACCATCGCTAATCGAGTCCCTGGAAGTGTTCCTTTTTTGCTAAGGTTGGGTGATATACTCTTAAATAATAATCGAATCTATGCCGCTCATGCAGTGTACGCATTTTTTTTCTCAAGACATGTATAAATCTTCATCTTGCTAATTATAAACTTTTGAATTTTGCAAACAAAAAGTTATCTATTGTCTAATGGACTTTCACCATTATCATCTATGGACAATGGCACACGAATTAGTTTACTTGGCTGTTCTAACTTGAGTAATCTTGATAAACCAAGGTTAGATATAGAGGGTGTAATGTTAACAGAAGTTTTGGAGTTTGCTATCAGCTTATCACCTGTCGCTAAAAGTCAAGAACAATTTAATGGAATCCCACATTTGCAAGCTTATCGATTGGGGCTTGGGTTGGAGTATGCAGCATTTGGTTTGGTTCAAACTGCTAACAAGTTAGTTTTAATCGTTTAGCTAACTTTAGACGCTATCAAGAGTTTTTTTTGTAACTTTTTTTCTTTCAATAGGTATTGTGAAGCTTTGGCTGCTACTTTAAAATTATCAACCAAGCCTTGTCCTTTTTATAATAATACTTTGATTGAGCAGATCAAAGCTTTTTCAGGTCGATTATCAGCCACGCCCATTGCAGAGAAAGGTGGTAGTACTTCTTGGATCACCAGAAAAATGGCTCGACCGACATTAGATAACGTTTGGCAATCCCTTGAGGGGCGTGTTCATAAATTTGTAGCAGGTGAAGATGAAGTCAATAATCAAGTCATCTCAAGTTTAGGTCCTCAATCATCTCAAAATAAACCAGTCGGACCGTTTTCACACTACAGTTCCATTTCACCCGGATCAACATCAAGAGTTCTTTCTCGAGTTCAATCCTCTACAGACCTTTCTAGCAACAATCAAGTCATAGCTCCTCCAACTGGACCGTTTCAGTACGGTACCACTTTGCAGCGACCCTCATCTGGTTCATCTTCAACTCATGAAACAGAATCTCAACAATACTCTAATTTAGGAATCACTTCATCACCCACTTATCCAGCCAACTTTGGAGAGTCAACAACAAAGCAACCTTTATTACAGGGGCATTCTCATACTTCATTCGAACCATCATCTAGCACATTTTCGACAACTGTTGAAACAAATAACTTGGCCTCATCTGGTGGTTGGTGGGAAGCCGCTACCAGTTATGGTACTCCTGTTAATACTTTATCTCAACCTACGTTTGAATCTGTAGATAGCTCTATGGTTACGGATGACCAAACTGGATTTATCGATCCGATGTCATCTTTTGGAATGACATCCTTTACACCGAGTAATATGAAAGCAGAATCATCAACTAATTTTAATCAATCATTCAGTTCCAAACTTACATACGATGATGATGATGATGATGATGAAGATCTAGGGTTTGGAAATAGCAGTACGAAAAAGCGAGATAAAGATACAGCACATGGTGATAATAGTGCTGAAAACGAAGGGATTGAAAAGCAATCGGATACATCAACAAAAACACCAGTCTCGCCAGCGGTTGAACAGGATAAAAGTAGGTTCTTTTCTTAAAAAAAAAAAAAAAAAAAAAATTAAGTTTGATGCTAAGACTTCATGATTGAATTTAGCTGTTAAGCCTACGCCTTCAAGCTCTTGGCTTGGACGATGGTTTCGAAGAGATGCTTCGAGTGGAAGTGGACCTGTCAAAGCAAATTTGGGTCAAGATTTTTCATTGGTGTATGATCCCGAGACCAAGCGATGGGTAAATAAAAAAGTAGGAACAATTCTAAATGACTTTTTTTGATTTAGAATGGGCAATTCAAGTGATGTGTTATTATTTTAGGCAGGGCAAAGTCAACCTTTGGGTAATGATAAACCACTACCGCCGCCGCCATCTCGAGCTCAAACAGCTTCTCCCACCAGTGCGATGCGACCATCATCGTTAGGTCGAAGTGACGGAACTGGTCGGTTGCCACCACCACCGATTAATCAAAGTGCTATGATGGGTTTGTCCAATGGTAGGAGTAGTCTAGATGGTCAACTGCCAACGTTACCAAAATCATCGTCATTGCTTAGAACAGAGAGTTCTAAAACAGATTTAGGTTTGGCACCACCACCGCCATTATCGTCTAATTCATTATCTCATCCTACTAACTCATCGATCCCACCGGTATCTACTTCAACCACCCCACCTGCTAATAAAAAATCCACTGCAAAGAAAAGCTTACGATCTAGATATGTTGAAATTAGATGAAAAAAGCCTTTCAATCCAAGTTCTTTGTGATGTGATATAAGGATTAATTTCTAAACGGCTCTTACAACAAAAACAATATTGAAAAATTTAGATTTCTGTTTATGACTGCTATTTTTTATGACTTTGCATCGGCTTTTCTTTATCAAACAAAATAGAAGTGAAAGTTTGGGAATTCTTAAAAAACTGGAGAAAAACATTTTATGTTTTTCCCTTGTTTGTAAATATTGCTTTTTTGTTTATTTATTTGCTTATGTCATATGCTCGAAAAAAACAGAGAAAAGCAAAAAAACAAGTCTTTTAGGTTATTAAATACTAGACTGTTTTTTCTGTTTGGTATGCGCATGAACTTGAAATAACACATCATTTCACATACAAATGGCTCGAAAATATATTTGCTCTGCTGTTTATTTTTAAGGAGTTTGTTTGGGCAAGAGATTCATTGAAGTGATAATCCCAAGCCTCCGACGAAATTTGAGGCCAATTTTGATGGATAAAGAAATGTAACATCAAGAAAATCGAGTAGACGAGAATGCCATTGAATAACTACTACCCTATTTTGTCTGCTCATGCTGATAGGGTTGTTTTGCTGATGCACAGATTTCAAAAATAAATTCCCCGAGATCATGATCAGAGTCACCAGCAGCCATTTGAGTGGGGTGGCTGGCGGGTACATGATGGCATGCCAATCATGTCCGCCAGGTTCCAAAAAGTGGGGTGTGGCATGCCGCAGCCCATCCGCAGCCATTAGGGTTCCCAACTTCCCTTTTCGTTTCGAAAATTTCAACTTTTCATAATTTTTTTCCATCGTTGACTGTTGTCTCCTTTCTACCTACTCCTTTGATTTACTTTTTTCCCTCAATTTCGTCTCCTTTCCTCTTTTGTGTCAATTCAGTTTTGTCACCTTTCCAATGTCTAGCCTCAACAACACCCAATCATCAAATGGATGTAATGCAAAATGTACTCACTGTAATTAAATTTTCACTGAGGCTTGGCCACATTGCCTTTTCACTCACATCAAGGATGGTTGCAGAAAAATTGGTTTATGCAATAAAATGGAATACCTCATCTGTGTATTGAAAGAATCCAGCACAAGTGGATCTGAAGATGTCTCTCAGTCAGCTGCATGCAATAGCAATGTTTCAAATTGACCAGCAATTGTGCTTAACATCCCATCAAAAAGACCTCACTCACTCTGACTCACCTTCTTCATTTTCATACTTTAAAGCATTTAGTCACCAGAAAACACAAGAGTTGCATGAGATGATTTTGAATTCTCTCATTGTTTCAAATGTACCATTTTGATTCCTTGACAGCCACTACTTTCAAGATTATCAGAAATCAATGGTGTGATTACCATACAAACTTCCAACCTGACATTCTATTTGCAATTCAGTATTACCTCTGCTTCATGCCAAGCATGAGTTACAAGTGGCTTCTGAACTTTCAAAATGTCAAGGCATGACATTATCAATTGATTCATGAACCAACATTTCTGGAAATTCTATCTATGCACTTTTACTAATAGAAAGGCAACATATCAAACACTTTGTTGATATACTCCACCTAAATTACAAACAACATACCTCAGAAAACATATACCAAGAAGTCAAGGAGTGCCTGGTCGACAAGAAAGTATTGTTTGATAATATCTATTCTGTGGTGACTGATTCTCCATCTGTCATGATGAAATTTCAAGTAAGTCTCTCCATTTGACATTTTACTATTTCATACTAATTTAATTATTTATATTTGTCAAGACATTACTAACAAATGATCACCCAAAAATCAAAAGAGGAAATTGTGTCCTCCATGGATTCAATTTAATCACAAAAAACTTTGTTTCTCATCTAATAATTTCCATCATTATTAAATGTAATAAATTTCTTATTAATTATTTCAAAAAACTTTAGATTTTTCATCAGAGAATATTAATAAATAGGTAATAGAAAATCAAACAAATCATTTCCTTTAAAATTTATTGAAAAAAAAAAAAAACAAAATGATATTTCCTTTTTGAAAAGCTTTATATTGATATTAAATTCAAATAAAGAGGGGGGGAAGGGGGAGTACTTTAAAAAAAAAAAAAATTTTTTTTTTCATCATATAACAATTTAGTTATCTTTAAATCTTTACTAATAATAATAATAAGAAATCTTAATCACTTAAAAAAAAAAAAAAAAAAAAAAAACTAAATTATACATTAATCAAATTTTTTTTTTTTTTTTTTTTTTTTTTTTTATTTTTTCTTTTGAAAACTAATAATGAATAATATTATAAAATTAAAATTTTATAAAATTATAAAGAAGATTTTCAAAAAAAAAAAAAAAAAATTTAAAAAAAAAAAAATTCAATTTTAATTAAATAATTTTAATAATTATTTATATTTTTTTTTTAATTTAACAATTAAAATTTTTTTTTTTTTTTTTTTTTTTTTTTTTTTTTTTTTTTTTCAAATTATAAAAAAAAAAAAAAAAAAATAAATTTTGATCAAAAAAAAAAAAAAAAAAAAAAATATTTTTTTTTTTTTTTTTTTTTTTAATTTAATTTAATTTAATTTTTATATTTTATTTATATAAAATAAAATAAAATAAACATAAAAATATAATTTTTTTTTTTTTTTTTTGGTTAAAAAAAAAAATAATCTTTTATTATTTTTAAAATATATATATATATATATATATATATATTTTTATTCTTTCTTTCTTTTTTTTTTTTTTAAAAGAATTTAATTAAAAAAAAAAAAAAAAAAAAATTTAAACTTTTAAATTAATTTTTTAATAATTTATTTATAAAAAATTTTTAAAAAATATCATTAAAAAAAATTAAAAAATAAAATTAAAATTAAAATTATAATTTTTTTTTTTTTTTTTTTTTTTTTTTTTTTTTTTATTAAAACCTAAAAAAAATCACTCAAATTTTTTTTTTTTTTTTTTTTTTTTTTTTTAAAAAAAAAAAAAAAAATTTTCAACTTATTGAGAAAATTTATTTATTTATTTTATTTTTTTTTTTTAAAAAAAAAAAAAAAATTTTTTAAAGAAGAAGATTATTATTATTATTATTATTATTAGGGTGTTGGTAAACACACATAAGCCCTTACGTGTTTTTACTAAAAACTTACATGTTTTTACCAATTTATGGTAAAAACACGTAAGTGACCTTAATTTTCAAAAAAAATTCCTCAGGCTCAGTTTTGAGGGTTTTTTTAATTTTTTTTTGCCATATTTTTCCCGACTTGGCATGTCAATAGGCACAAATTTTTTCAATTTTTTTTTTTTTTGCCAAATTTCACCAATTTGGCCAATATGCCAAAAATGGCATATTTTTTTCAAAAATTCATTTAAAATCTTCCCACTTATGAATTTCCTTCAATTTTTTTTTTAAACTTGAAGGGTTCAATTTGAAGAATAAAGCACCAGAATCCCATAATTTTGGGAATTTTTTTGGGTGGGACAAGTGGAGGCACAAAAAGGGTTTTTTTTTGAATGTTTTTTCCTGTCATTGTAATGTGCCTATTTTTAAAAAGTGAATTTAATAACTTCCCACTTATGAATTTCCTTCATTTTATTTTTAAATTAAAGGGTTTCATCTGGAAAATAAAGAACCAGAAGCTCATGAATTGGGAAAATTTTTTTGGTGGGACAACAAGTAAAGGCACAATGAGTGTTTTTTTTCAACTGTTTTTTTTCCTGTGTGTAATATGACTATTTTCAAGTACAAAAGCTCCACATGTTTGATAAAAAAGGAGACTGAGGTGGGATTTAAGCAATAAATATGACTGAGGAGGGGGATAACTGGCATAAATTGTATATACAAAAATCATTCAATCAGAATCAATCTCCAAAATAGTGGGTTTTTTCTGAGAGGGGGAGGAAGATTGGAAAAATACAACATTCTGTGTTTCTTAAATTTATCAGCCCACCCCAGGGCTTGTGTTTGGGCATGAATCTCCCAGTTCACAATAATGGGGGGGACTGGATAAACTTTAGAAATGATGATGTCCAAAGGAACAAAATGAGCACAACTATTCAAGAAGCAGATGAAAATGGGGAGATTATCATTTGGAGGACAGAAATAAGGGAAAAAAGAAAAAGATTGGGCTGTGGAATAAAAGAAAACTGGTCGTTTATACTTATTTGCAATTGGATCCCCCATGTCAGGCATGGACATCCACTTGCTTTTTGGAGCCTGGCCAACATCTTCATACCATTCAATTCTTTCCAAATAAGAGGATACTGAGGGAATTAAGGTGTTCATGGCTTCATAAAGGTCTTGATTTTGTTGAATTTCTTCAGCCAAGTCACCTCTGACATCAGCCCATTGATCTTGAGTCTTGTAAATGAAGTGGGATACTGTTCTGTAGCCACAGTTTCCATCACCCTGGACATTGATGGCCTTGAAGGTGTATTTCAATATAAACTTGGGAAAGTCTTCTGAGCCAGTTATCTGATAAAATAAGTCCAAAAAATGAATAAATATCAAAATAAACAACATAAAATTACATTAAAAAGAATCAGAAACTCACAAAAAGCTTGGAGCATTAATCACTTGTGTGATAATTGCTTTGACAATGTTCACAGGTCAAGTCAATTGCATCATAGATATTCAAACTGGTTGCAGGCTTGTGTGATTTTTTTTGTGAGGTTTTGCTTCCAACTGCCAATCTTCTGGACCTTCTAAGGGTTACTTCTGATTTATTTAATTCAGTTGCTGAGGGTAGTGAATATGATGAACTGATGGATTTAGATAATGAGTCCTCAGAATCTTCAGAATCTTCAGATGAGTCCACTTCCATAATTGGAGAGGGGACATTTCACTGGGATCTTGATGTTGTTGTACTGGTAACTTTTAAGGGGGGTCTTCCTCTTCTCTTGGATTGACTTTCAATAATTTCAAATCTTGAAGGTTCTCTTTTTTTTTATTTTTGTTTTTATTCCTGGCTCCTTGGGGTCTTCCACGGATATTCTTGCATTCTAGAGGGTCTTCATAATATTGATCATCCTCTTGACTCTTGGGAATTTGATCAAATGGGACTTTTCCAGTCAAAACATCTTGAAAATGTTGAAGTATTGGAGTGATTTCTGCCATTGGTCTTTGAAACAGGTCTTCCCCAATGTCTTCAAATATTCTCTTGGATTCATTCTTTCTTTCTTTTTCAACACTTTGATCATCACCTTGAAAACCAGCCTGAGAAGAATATGACAAATCAAATCAGTTAATAAGAAAAAAAATAATAATAAGAAATTAAAAAACCCTCACAGGCAAATTCTGTGAGCCTTTGAGATATGACCACATATCCAATAAGGTCACAAAAAGGATTAATAATAATTATACCTTTAATATAATTATATTAAAATTAATTAGAATAATTATACACTAAAAATAATTACTCAAACATACAAAAAATACCATAAATTGGTACTAAAATTGGTTTAACTTAAAAACCAATGAATGAACATGTGAAATAAATTATACCATTGGATTCCCCATGGAGAAATACACATATACCACTTTTATGGCATATCTGTAAAGTCAATATTTAAGGAATTATAAGGTATAATACCTTATAAAAACCATAAAACCTTATTTATCTCAGAAACTAATGAAACAACATGTGAAATAAATTGTACCAGTGGATTCTCCACAAAAATCCACATATAAAACAATTAATAAGCTAATTCCCAAAATCAATACTTAAGGAATTATCCTGAATATATGCACTTTTTTGGTCAACGCATATATTCAGTGATCATAGCTAATATCTTCTAAAATATACATGATAGAATGATGAACCAAAAATAAAGTTACCACGTAATTACTGTAAGAACACAGATATGAACTTTATTTTACAAGTTATAAACAAGGTTAAAACCTATGATGAAATATTGATAAAAACCAGCAGAGCTGTTGACCACTTTGTTGTGAAAGTGCTCCAAACTTAAAAAAAAGTACACAGTTGGATTCTACTAGTTCATTCGTGAAGAATGATGTAATTTTTATTATTAAATTCAGGGTATAACCCCCTGAAATCAAGGTTTGAAGTTTAAAATATTGAATTTCGACAGAAAAGATGAGTTACAAGAAAAATCATCAAAATTAGAGTTTTGATGGTGTAATGAAAAGCTCTTGGCAGCATAATAAGGTTATGTCAGGCTATCAGAATTCACTCTCTGAATTGCTGTAGCGTGAAAACCTCAAAAGTTATTGAGGTTCAAAGTTTGAGCTTAAATTGAGCTGTTATGATCACATACTGTAACCTTAAATTAAGTTTAACAGTCTTAATAGTGATAAAATTGGTGAATACTATTAGTTTATGATTAAAACTAATAAAATCCACGAAATTTGGGGTTCTGCCAAGCCTCTGATGTCATCACACTTAGAGTTATAGTGATAACTCTAAATAATGGTGTAATAATGATGTAATGTGGTTTGATCATGATGTAATCACCCTCAAACCTTAAAATATTGATCAATTCCAGTGGATATGATCAGTACACGTCTACTAGAAGCCTGTTGGACTCTAGGAGGGAGGTATTTACTATAAATAGAGCTCTTTTTACTCTGTTTTCCCCTCAGACGCATCAAAAACATTAAATCAATTAAATAAAAGGTAATTTCTTTATTCTTTAAATATAAAACTCTTATATTCTTAAAGACCAAAGATCATCTTGTTATTAATCACCATTTTTACGTGATTAAATCAATTATTTAATTGTTTTTGCTATAAATCTCTCTAAAAAGCTCATTTCCACGTAAAATCAAGAAATTTAGTAAATTCTCTTTATTTTTATTGTAAATACAATTTGAAAAGGTTGTATTATATTCTTTTGGCGTAAAATAACTCAAAATTATTATCTTAAGTGTTAAAAGTAGGTTATTTCATCTTATTATAATAATTTCTCTCTTATTATTACTCATAATAATTCTTATTTAATATAAATAGTATTTATATTAATTTATAACTTTAATATTAGTAATATTATTGTTATTAATTGTTTTTTATTTATAAAAAACAATTTTTTACGCCTTTATTATTTGTTGGTAACAATAATAAAGAGCTTTTTAATATATTAATTATTTTATATTAATATATTTATTTATTATATTATATTTTCATAATATAAATTATATTATTATATTTATTTAATAATATAATTATTTTACGCCATAATAATAATAATTATTTATTATTATATTTTTAATCTTATTTATTCAATTTATAAGGACATTCAGAGTACAATAAGTAATAAATTAGTAATTTTTACTTATTGTTTCATAGTCAAACCTTACATTTGGGGGCCTGGCCGTGATATTTACTTAAAAGACCTTTAAAAAAGATTCTATTTGGGTTTATCCATAATAAATTATATTTATAATCATAAAATTATATAATAATTTTATATTTTATTGATTTTAAAAGCTATTGAGGCATTTGGAAAGCAATTGTACTGTCTTACACGTGGTTTTTCACATCCTTAGACTTGCAAGAACTTTCTTTGAGTGACTCTAGTGATTAAAAAAAGATGATTTATAAATTAAAAATAATTTTTATTATAATTTAATTTTATAAGAATCATATTTATTTTTTATTTTATTCTTTAAAAATAAAAATATACATAAAAAATATTAAAAAATATTAAAAACCAATAAAAAAAGTTATTTTTATTCATTTTTATTCATTTCTTTATTTATTTCATTTTTTTTAAGATATAAAAGCAATTTCTACGTGGAAAATTGCCATATCTTGCCAAAAATAACACTTATTATAAAAAGACTTATATTTATTTGTCTTTTTTAGTGTTTGAAGATAACCCAACAGAAGACAACCAAGCTACTGTTGAGAGATTGGTGGAAGAAACTTGTCAAAGTTCTCCTACACCAGTTATCACCAAAAGAAAGAAAGCTAAGAAATTAGACTTTCCAGGGCCCACCATTCAAGACTCTGAAGGTGAGCACCTCCTTTTAAATTGCCATAAAAGAATTTTATTCTAAAATACTTTTATTTTTTCTTATTCTTTAATTATGACTACCAGAAGAGGTTCCCAATACTCCATCCAATCAGATGGAGCTGGACTCAGAAGTAGAATTGATCCCTCAAAAGGGAAAAGAAAGGGCAATATCCCCAGTGGAACAGAATCCACACAAGGAAGTGCCTTATCCCAAAGGCAAGTCCCAGAAATGCCCATGATATCTGAGCCTGAATTGGAACTAAGTATGAGTAACTCAAACAGGTACAAATCACATTCAGAGGGCTCAGATAGACATCTACATGAGCCAGTACAAGCAGTATTACACAGTTTACAAGGACAAAGACTGGGAAATGCTGCCTCAAATACACCAAGGAGTGATGAACTCCTGGCACATCCTGAAAAAGTTCCTCAAAGAGGAGGAGATAGTGAAATACTCCAATGGATGGAATCCACTGTCATCCAAACCTCAAATCAAAAAAATCAAGGATTATCATGCCAAAAAGAGAGAGGCAACCAAGGAAGAAGCCCCAGTAGCTTCTACCAGCAAGCCTCAAGCCAACCCACTTCCCCAAGAAGGGAAGAAGAACAAGAAAAAGCATTGGAGGAAACCATATTCCCCAAGCTACAGAATCCCAAGAATCCAAAAGGATGCCATGGACAATGTCTTCAACATGGCCAGAACCTTGATGGAATTCAAGGACAAGGAAGAGCAAAGAATGAGACAACCTCATTTCCCAAAGAAATAACCTTGTCCAAAGATGTTGTAAATACTTTAACAGAAATTAAAAATAGTATATTACCTCTAAAAGAAATTAAAGACAGTTTATTATCACTACAAGAAATAAATAACAATTTATCTTCTTTAACAAAAATTGTTGTACAAAACAAGAAAGAAATTGACAACATTAAGTTTATTGTTGAAAATAATAAACCAAAAAATTTAATTGACAATACTCAAAAATTAATACAAGGACAACAAGAATTGTATAAATACATAAAAGATATCAAAGACAAGACTTTGACAATCAATTATGATGTGAGTATTGACAATCTTACAGAAAAATTAAATAAATTAAGTATTTCTGTAGAAAAATTTGAAGAAAAGACTTCATCACACCAAAAATTACTTTTGGACCATGTGGAAAAAAGTGATGAAGCAAGAATGCATCTGAAAGATGATATTCAAAGTGAAATAAGGCTTATTACAGAAAAAATGGATAAGATTAATGAGGCTAACTTAAATATGCCAAAGTTATCAACACCATTTTCTCATATAAGAAGCCCTGTTAAAACAAAAGAGGAATTCTCAAATCCTTTCATAACAGACTTGAGTCACCAAGACAATAACCAAGTCTTAATGAAAGAAGCACCTCAATTGAAAGAATGGCCAACATTCACAGGAGAAGGTGAATATGACCACATGTCATTTATTAAAACAATTGACATGTTACAAGAAGACTATGCCATACCAGATGAATTAATCACTGCAAGATTACATTCATTATTTGAGAAATCTGCAAAAAGATGGTATTATGGCATAAGACAGACAAATGGTAAAAATACCTGGTCTTGGTGGAAACAAGAAATAATCACCAAGTGGGCAAATGATGCCTGGAGGTATAAGATAGAAAATGCATTTGAAAACTCTTTCTTTGACCCAGAGAAAGATAAACCTTTAACTTGGTTCTTAAAACAAGTTGAAAGACTTAATGCACTGTACCCAGAAATGTCACAGAAGATGGTACATATGAAAATACTTAAAAAATGTGGAGGGGAACTAGAACATGCCCTAAGAAGCAGGTGTATAGAACCATGCTCCACAGAAGAGTATATAAATGCACTAGAAGATATAGTGACAAGGACAAAAATTGGCAGGACTTGGAAAAAATTGGACATTAAAAGCCCAAATAAACCATTTATCAAAAAAGATAAATCAAAAGAATCCTTTAAGCCCAATACATCCAACAATAATGAGCAAAGAAAATGCCATAAATGTGGAGGTATTGGACACTTAGCCAATAATTGCCTTAAAAAAGCAAAGATTAATGAAATTATGGAAACAGAAAACCACAATGACAAAGAAGAAGAATCTGACTCTGAAAAAGAGACAGAAGAGTCAGAGAGCTCTGAAAGTGATGAAATCAATATAATTAATGCACAAATTAATAATATTGATATAATTTATGAAGTACTGGATGTTAACTCAAACTTGCCACAAGTTGGAACATCTGACACAAACCTGACAAACATACAAGATGCCAAAATGTATAGAACCAAACCTGCAAGAGGAATGGGATATACAGCTGGAAAATCAAGTATAAGTATTGTTATGGTTGATAACCAAGAAGGAAAGATTAACTTGGATACAGGAGCATATTGCACTTGTGTTGGCAAAAGTTATTTAAAAACCATTGTCCCAGACTGGCAAGAAAAACTTATGCCAATACAAGGTGTCAAATTTAGTAGTGCAAGTGAGAGCATGAAGCCCCTTGGAATAATTGATTTAACACTAATCTTTCCTCATCCCTCACAATGTGTCAGAATTAAAGTAGAGTTTGTAGTAATGGACAACTGTACTAGTAATCATTTCATACTTGGGAATGACTACTTATCAATCTATGGTATAGATATCTCCAACCAAAAGGATAGATATTTTACCATAGGAGATAATAAAAGACAAAAGTTTGGATTCTTAAATAACAAAAAACAAATCACAGTTATTAAGAATGAGGAAAAAATTCCAGAAAAAGAACTTTTTATATCTGAACAACTCAAAGAGGCAGAATTCAATCAAGAATTAACAGAAAAAATGAAAGAAAAATTGATTGACCTCTTATTTAAGTATAAAAATGCCTTTGCAACTGACAAAGAGCCACTAGGTGCCATAATTGGACATGAAGTGGATATAATTCTTAATGTAGAAAAACCTTACCCACCTTTATTAAGAAGACCTGCTTATCCAGCCAGCCCAAGAGCTAGAGAAGCCTTAGAGGTGCACATTAAAGAATTAATAAACCTTGGAGTATTAAGAAAGGTTGGACATAATGAGCAAGTAGAAGTTACTACACCTGTCATTATAACTTGGCATAATGGAAAATCAAGGATGGTAGGAGACTTCAGAGCCCTGAATACCTATACCATTCCAGACAGATATCCAATACCCAGAATCCATGAGACATTGACCCAATTGTCACAAGCTAAGTTCATCACAGCTATGGATGCTCTTAAGGGTTTTCATCAAAATGTCTTAACAGACAATGCCAAGAAACTACTAAGAATAATAGTCCATTGTGGAATTTTTGAATACTTAAGAATGCCATTTGGGATAAAAAATGCACCTTCCCATTATCAAAGAATGATGAATACCATATTTCCTGAAGAATTATCAGAAGGATGGTTAATAATCTACATTGATGATATCATAGTTTGCTCAGAAACTTGGGAAAATCACCTGACAAGACTAGAAAGGGTACTACAGAAAATAGTCCAAGTAAATATGAAAATTTCATTGAAAAAGTGTCATTTTGCATATAGTGAATTAAAAGCCCTAGGACATGTAGTCTCTGGACTTAGTCTAGGCATAGACAAAAATAAAGTAGCAGCAGTACTACTTAAACCAATTCCTCAAACTAAAAAAGAAATGCAATCATTTCTAGGATTTGCTGGTTACTATAGACAGCATATAAAGGACTTTGCAAAGATTGCTAAATCCTTGTATAAGCTATGTGACCAACAAACAGTCTATGAGATGACAGAAGAAAGAGTCAAAGCATATGAAGAATTGAAAAATTCTTTAACAAATGCCCCATTTCTTCTAATGCCAGATTGGAAACTACCTTTCAAACTGTACATTGATGCTTGTGGAGAAGGACTAGGTGCTGCACTTCACCAAACACAAATTATCAATGACAAACCAGTGGAAGGACCAATTTGTTTCATTTCAAGGCAGATAAAGCCAACAGAAGCAAGGTATGGAGCAAGCCAAATGGAATGCTTATGCCTAGTGTGGGCTTTAGAAAAACTGCACTATTATTTGGATGGCACAGTATTTGATGTAATCACAGACTGTAATGCTGTGAAATCACTATTAAATATGAAGACTCCAAATAGACATATGCTGAGATGGCAAATTGCTATCCAAGAATATAGAGGAAATATGACTATTGTTCATAAATCTGGAAATATTCATAAAAATGCAGATGGTCTTAGCAGATGGGCTCTAGCAAATACCCCTGACAATCCAGCATGGGTACCACAAGAAGAGTACCATATAGAAGGAATATGTGTTACAGACATTGGCACAGAATTCTTTAACCAAGTTAAAGAAAGCTATAAGACAGAAAAAAATTGCCATATCTTAAGCCAACTTCTAATGAAAGACTGCAAAGATCCATCACTTTCATCAAAACTAGATGAAATATGGAAAAAAGGCATATGATGAAGGAAGATTTCACCTCCTTGATGGAATCCTTTACCATAGAACAAAACACACATGTGTTATGGCCTTAACAGATAGAACACTAATAAACACTATTTTACATGAGTGTCATGATAGTGTTGCATCTGGACATCTCTCAGAAGATAGGACACTAGAGAGGGTGAAAACCTGCTCTTGGTGGCCAAATTGGAAGAAAGATGTTGCAGAGTACTGCCAAACCTGTGACAGATGTCAAAAAGCCAACAGAGCCACAGGAAAGAAATTTGGAATGATGATCCAAATCCAAGAACCAAAATCCCCATGGGAAATAGTTCATATGGATTGGGTAACAGCCTTACCTCCAGGAGGAGACAGGAGTTATAATGCATGTCTAGTATTAGTTGACAGGTACAGTAAAACTCCCATGTTCTTACCATGTCATAAAGATGACACAGCTATGGATACAGCCATGATGATATGGAATAAAGTCATTAGCCATACAGGCTTATTCCAAAATATTATAAGTGACAGAGACCCAAAGTTCACTTCAGCATTATGGACAAACCTCCATAACTTGTTTGGGACAAAGTTATCATTCTCAACAGCTTATCATCCTCAAACTGATGGTCTAGCAGAAAGAATGATACAAACCCTAGAGGATATGATCAGAAGATTCTGTGCTTATGGGTAAGAATTCAAAGATTCTGATGGTTTTACCCATGATTGGTGCACACTAATACCAGCACTTGAACTGGCATATAAGACATCAATCCATTCTTCTACTGGCAAAACACCAGCAATGCTAGAGAAAGGTTGGAATCCAAGACTTCCTTATGATACCCTCAAAAAGGACCTAGTGGATATACATCCAACAGCAAGCAGTTTCAAGATAATGCTTGACAAAGCAAGACACCATGCAAACAGATGCATGCAAGATTCTTTTAAATATGCAAAAGAAAAATGGGATAAAAGTCATAAACCACCTGACTTCAAAATAGGGGACTTGGTTTTAGTATCAACCCTTAATTTCAATAAAATAAAAGGCCCAAAGAAATTGAAAGATTCCTTTGCAGGACCATTTATGATAAAAGCACTTCATGGACCCAATGCTGTGCAATTAGAACTCACAGGTGAACTAATGAACAAACACCCAACTTTCCCAGTAAGTCTGATAAAACCTTACAGTTCAAGTGACAAGGAGTTATTTCCACTAAGAAATAAACCCCCACTTGAAATTCCCCCCTTGGAGGAAGGAGAGGAAAAGAAAATAGTAAAAGTCCTTAAAGAAAGAAGGACAAGAAACAAAAAAGAAAGGGAATACCTTGTGAGGTATAGAAATTCAACTCAAGAAGATGAATGGCTACTTGAGAAAGATATAACAAATGCTGATAAATTACTAAGAAGGTTCAGACATGAAAGAAAACCTGAAAAATAAAAAGTTAAGCATTATTGAGCTTCAAGACTAACAAAGTCTATTGAAGAGGTAGGACAGTGGATGATACCCTAATCACATATATCAGATTGTGGTACAATCTTTTTTGGTGGTAGGGAATGTGAGCCTTTGAGATATGACCACATATCCAATAAGGTCACAAAAAGGATTAATAATAATTATACCTTTAATATAATTATATTAAAATTAATTAGAATAATTATACACTAAAAATAATTACTCAAACATACAAAAAATACCATAAATTGGTACTAAAATTGGTTTAACTTAAAAACCAATGAATGAACATGTGAAATAAATTATACCATTGGATTCCCCATGGAGAAATACACATATACCACTTTTATGGCATATCTGTAAAGTCAATATTTAAGGAATTATAAGGTATAATACCTTATAAAAACCATAAAACCTTATTTATCTCAGAAACTAATGAAACAACATGTGAAATAAATTGTACCAGTGGATTCCCCACAAAAATCCACATATAAAACAATTAATAAGCTAATTCCCAAAATCAATACTTAAGGAATTATCCTGAATATATGCACTTTTTTGGTCAACGCATATATTCAGTGATCATAGCTAATATCTTCTAAAATATACATGATAGAATGATGAACCAAAAATAAAGTTACCACGTAATTACTGTAAGAACACAGATATGAACTTTATTTTACAAGTTATAAACAAGGTTAAAACCTATGATGAAATATTGATAAAAACCAGCAGAGCTGTTGACCACTTTGTTGTGAAAGTGCTCCAAACTTAAAAAAAAGTACACAGTTGGATTCTACTAGTTCATTCGTGAAGAATGATGTAATTTTTATTATTAAATTCAGGGTATAACCCCCTGAAATCAAGGTTTGAAGTTTAAAATATTGAATTTCGACAGAAAAGATGAGTTACAAGAAAAATCATCAAAATTAGAGTTTTGATGATGTAATGAAATGCTCTTGGCAGAATAATAAGGTTATGTCAGGCTATCAGAATTCACTCTCTGAATTGCTGTAGCGTGAAAACCTTAAAAGTTATTGAGGTTCAAAGTTTGAGCTTAAATTGAGCTGTTATGATCACATACTGTAACCTTAAATTAAGTTTAACAGTCTTAATAGTGATAAAATTGGTGAATACTATTAGTTTATGATTAAAACTAATAAAATCCACGAAATTTGGGGTTCTGCCAAGCCTCTGATGTCATCACACTTAGAGTTATAGTGATAACTCTAAATAATGGTGTAATAATGATGTAATGTGGTTTGATCATGATGTAATCACCCTCAAACCTTAAAATATTGATCAATTCCAGTGGATATGATCAGTACACGTCTACTAGAAGCCTGTTGGACTCTAGGAGGGAGGTATTTACTATAAATAGAGCTCTTTTTACTCTGTTTTCCCCTCAGACGCATCAAAAACATTAAATCAATTAAATAAAAGGTAATTTCTTTATTCTTTAAATATAAAACTCTTATATTCTTAAAGACCAAAGATCATCTTGTTATTAATCACCATTTTTACGTGATTAAATCAATTCTTTAATTGTTTTTGCTATAAATCTCTCTAAAAAGCTCATTTCCACGTAAAATCAAGAAATTTAGTAAATTCTCTTTATTTTTATTGTAAATACAATTTGAAAAGGTTGTATTATATTCTTTTGGCGTAAAATAACTCAAAATTATTATCTTAAGTGTTAAAAGTAGGTTATTTCATCTTATTATAATAATTTCTCTCTTATTATTACTCATAATAATTCTTATTTAATATAAATAGTATTTATATTAATTTATAACTTTAATATTAGTAATATTATTGTTATTAATTGTTTTTTATTTATAAAAAACAATTTTTTACGCCTTTATTATTTGTTGGTAACAATAATAAAGAGCTTTTTAATATATTAATTATTTTATATTAATATATTTATTTATTATATTATATTTTCATAATATAAATTATATTATTATATTTATTTAATAATATAATTATTTTACGCCATAATAATAATAATTATTTATTATTATATTTTTAATCTTATTTATTCAATTTATAAGGACATTCAGAGTACAATAAGTAATAAATTAGTAATTTTTACTTATTGTTTCATAGTCAAACCTTACAAATTCAAATGCCATTGAGGATGGAAGTCTGATAATTCAAGCCTTTGGCGCTTGGCGATTGCCTTTTGGGTCTTATGCTTGCAAGGAATGCCTTTATAATTGTTGTATTTGTTGGTGCATTTTTCATTTGGAGGAAATTTTGTTTTGAAATTTTCAAAGGCAATCTGAAGAGCATAATGAGACACCTTGCCATTGAGGGCACAGATGTGTGGAGGAAAATTATTGACATGGACAATCATTTCTTTGGAGATTCTGTTGATTATTTCAATAAATTGTTTTCTGAATGCTATGTGGAGAGCCCTGACTACCTCCAGGATAGTACCAGTGGACTTTTGGAGCCAAAGTTTAACCATGGAATGGGAACCTTCAACTCTGGAGGTGGAGCCCACACCCAGGTGGCAATGGTGGTTGGTCCAGGCTGGCACATAATACTCCTTTAGAGGAAGCCATGTATTTTCCAAATATTGCAGGACTTCAGGACTTTTGACTTGCTTTTGAAGCTTCTTCCAATTGTCTTTGAAAGACTTTTCAGTGGATGAATACATAACCTGAGAAATGAATCCCAAAGTCATTAATAAAAACAATAATAAGAAGAAAAGTGAAATAAAGTGAAGAAGTATATTACTTTATTCCAAAGGCCCATAAAACTTTCAAAATCAGTCCCATGACCAATTTTCTTCATGCAATGAGCAGATACATCCTTGTTGATGTGCCAAATGCATAGCATGAATTTGGAGTCTGGGAAGAGCTTCTTAATAGAGTTTTTCAAGGCCAGATCCCTGTCAATAACAATAACTGGAGGGGGAACAAGATTGGTGTTGTTGAGGACCTTTTCTATGTATTGATTTAATGCCCAAGTATATGAAGGTTCATTTTCATTCTTCATCAAAGAAAAAGCCCCAGAAAAGGTCTTATTGGTTGAGCTGAATCCAACAATATGAAAAAGGGGCATTTTGTACTTATTGGTTTTATAAGTAAAATTCATAAGAATGACATGAGGAAAGCCATGAAGAAGTTTTATGGCCAGGGGGTGAGTAAAAAACAAGGAGGTAATGTGTCCCTCAGAATCCCTTGCAGAGGACAAAACAAAATTTTCTTCTTTGAGAGTGTCAATAAGAGCATCAATAGGCCTTCTGCCTTGCAGTTTGTCTTTCTTGATTTTCTTGACTTGGTTGAAAATGTCTTGAAAGATTACAGGCCTGTCAGACTCCCTCTGGCTGCATAATTGGGCCTGAATTTGCCTTGGCATGAGCAGTGATTCAGACATTTGAGCAATTTGGGATGTTTCTTGCTCATTGAATTTCCTGAAAGCAGGATGTGCCATGATATTTTCAGTGGCATCCTGGCTATGTTAAGGATTTTTGACTTTAAGAGTCCAAGTGGTACTCTTGGCATATTTACTGGCATAAAGTCTAAAAGGACAGTCAAGCTTTCTCAAGGTGACTGTTTTGGAGGGGCTTTTGTTGGGATTCGGGGTTCCAGACCTTTCACAACATATTTCAATTTGGTTGTGGGTCATATTGGACCTCAAGGTGGACACACCATACCCCTGAGCCCTGGCAACATTATGCACATGTTGCCAAAGAAGCTCAAGGGTCTGAAATTCACCTTCAGTGGGGGGTTGAAGCATTTTTGAATGAAAAATATGTATAAAAGTGAAAAAAAAGGGGAATTTGGGGATTTGGAATGGGGTATGAACGTTTTGAAATGTGAAAAAGAAGTGAAAACAGGTGTGAAAAATGAACAGAAGTGGTTTAAATGTGGGATTAATGGATGAGGGAAGGTAAAAAATTGAAAATTGAGCGGCTTGAAAGCAGGTTGTTGTGGTGGAAAATGCAGTCTTTGGGGGAAAAAAAAGAAAAAAAAGTGTGAGAAGCTTTGCAAAATGGCTTTGGTAATGCTGTTTTTTCCAAAAAAAAACAATGGTTTGGGGTGGGGATAATGTGGATTATTGGGGTGTTTGGGCTTGTTTTTTTTGGGGGGGGCGGCTGGGCAAAAAAATCTGAAACAATTTGGAGTTAGAGAGGTTTTGTGGGGAAAAAACCTCTTTTGGGAATGTTTTGGACCAATACAGGCCCAATTGTGTTTCATTTTTAATTAAAAATGAGCCCAGGGCACCCCTTACATGTTTTTACTAAAAACGTATGTGTTTTTACCATTTTAGGGCCAAAACACGTAAGCTCTTACGTGTTTTTATCAATTTGCTTATGTGTTTTTACCAACACCCTAAATTTATTATAAAATTTTTAAATTACTTGATTTTTTAATTTTTTTTATTTATTTCTATAATTTTTTTATTTTTTTATATTTTATTTTTGATTGGTATATGATAATTAAAAATTTGAAATTATATATATATATTTTTTTTTTGTGTAAAAAAAAATTCAAAAAAAAATTATACTTCATTTGAATTATTAAAGATATTTGAAATTCCATTTCCAACAATAGAAATTAGAATGAAAAATATGGATTTAAGGTGGTGGTACCAATGGAATTGAAATTGGAAAAAGGGGAATGCCAGCCACCCTCAACTTGAGGCTGATGGTTATTATGAATTTAGAATGTGAAAAATGTGAGCAGACAATTAATGACTAAAACCCCCCCAAGGGAGTTATATGACTAAACAGGTACAAGATTTTTATATCTATTACAACTCATACATGTTTTTTGTATTAGAATACTATTGTGTTCTACCTAATTTTAACATCTTACATTTCACTCCCCTCCACAAAAAATCTCTACTCCAGTATCCTGTTATGAAATATTTTTATTTTATTTTTACCCAAACTATTTGTCATAATATCTGCTTTCTATTCCCTTGTATTGATCAATTTGAGTTTGATCCAATTCCTTATTAGTAGCTCATTATTAATGTTCAATTCCCACTTGATGTGCCTTGAGTTTTTCCTGCTATTTGAATTTTTGCCCTGTTGTTCAGAGAGAAGTATAGGTGTGAAGTTCCCTGCCACCAATTCCAGTCCCTGTGTAATCCACATATATTCCTTAGCCAAAAATGAAAAGGCCATGTATCCTTCCTGGCATGTTGAAGATTCCACACAAGGCTTTCATTTGGAATTCTGCATAGCTGGAGCTCCCCACAGAAATCCCATGCAACCATGTTGAAATATAAAATCTTCACCCCCCCAGTTTGAATCCATTTACATCATGAAGGTGTCCTATCTCTTACTAATTTCAATTGTCAAAATTCCTTGCAGATAATTGATGAGGTGATTTAATGCCTTCCAATCTCACTTGTTTTTTTATCAAATTGAGTAGCCCTGATTTATTTCAATTGAATGTTTGGTAGTGTTTGTGTTGTTGTGATGTTACTTGGAGTGATAATGCATATTTTATTGATGAGCTGTCGCCGAAAAAGCATAAATGTCTTCCCTAATTTCTTGATTTCTATCCCCACAATACTGATAAGAATATCACCTCACTTCAGTTTCAGCCTTCCTTCAAGATGTTATTTTAGTTTGTCAAATTGCCTCTTGTCAGAGGCTCCTAAACTCCTATCATCCACATGTACCCATAGCAACACCATTAAATCTAGCTTGTAATACAAATAGGTGATCTTATCTTCTGGATTTTGTTGAAAGCCTACCTCCCCCAGTATTGTCTTCAAGTGGTTACACCAACAAATCCCTTCCTATTTAAGCCTTGAAAGAGCTTTCTTCAATTAAAAAACCCCACACAATCTGGGTTCTCCTTCAGGTGCTTTAATATAGATATTGTCATTGATTTGACTGGGAGGTATGTGGCAGTGAAATCAAATGTTTGGACTTCCCAGTTGAGTGCCAATGCTGTTTCCAGAAGTCACAACAAGCTGAAAAATGCCAGTGTTTGTGCAAAGTTTTTGTCACAACCATGGGAAAGAAACCCCAATTGGTATGTATGGCACTTCTGAAATGAACCAATTTATGGCCAAGTGGCCTCTAGTGGTGTTAAATGGCTTTTGGGCTACACCCACGTTTTCGGCCCATATCCTGCTCTGTTGGAAAATTCTGCACCTCACCAAACCCCAGACCAATCCCATTGATTTTGGGCCTTGGGGGTCTTTTCACCTTACAGTCATATCCAGGGCCCCTGGCCCACCCCCTTTGATTGGGGTGTTTCTGCCCTTTTTGGGCTATTTAGCTCCCCTAAAGCCTCTACAGCCCATGGACCATAGTCCATATGCTGCATAACACAGCCCATGGGCTGTGGGACACTTTAGGCCTCTTTTGGCCTGAATAAAACAAGGCCAGATCAGTGGGCCCACCTGACCCCACTTTTGGCCAAAACCCCAAAATGGCCATAAATAGCCATTGACCCCAGGATTCCACTCATGGAATCTGGTAAACATCAGAGGCCACCAGCCCAATTCCCTCAGGGCTTCCCCTCAAGTAAAGGGAACCTCCTTCCCAAATTACGGACCCTGTTCTGTAGGAACCACAAATGGGGTATATATGGTATTATATACCATTACACACCATTTTTACTCAGAAATCCAATGATGAAATTTTTAGGACTCAGTTATTTCATTTGAAGTCATTTCACCAGCCCATAAGCCCATTTCAAAGGAAGACTCAAGTAACTCAAGCTGGTAATCCATGATGGTACCAAAAGACCATTTGAGGACACCAATAACCTGGCACTTCAGGTTCTGGCCTTTTCTTTTCAACAATATTCCCTTGGGGGAAATACTGACCCATGATTCTTCAAGGGAAGTTTCAAGAGGTTGTTAATTATAAAATAAGCTGTAAAGGCATAAAGAGCTTCAGAACTCCTTGGAAAACTCAATTGGTCCATACAGGCTTTATTCAGGCAACCTGTATGACATTGGCTCTTTTGGGCCAATTCATATCCACTGTTGGAATTCAAGGCACACAGATCAATTTTCAAGATGGCCAGATCTGTATTGACCCAAAAAAGTCAATACAGCTGGGTGATCAACCCTCCAGGATCAGTCTTTCAGCTTTTCACATATACTGGCCATCTTTTCATAACTGGGGACCTTTTCCCCAGTTAATTAATATATTGGATTTATAATTATTATTATTATTTTATTTTAATTCTTGAAAGTGAATACTGATATTCATAAGTCTGTCACTTGCATCTTTTCTTTTCCTCAGTGGATATTGGTGGTCATATCCCTTACTAATTCCATTATTCTTTATGGCAGGTTGAAACAGTGAATTGAGGATTCATTTGGTTTGCTCCTTGACTTTTGGCTTCTCTTATTATTTCTGACCTCTGGTTTCTTTTCTTTTCTTATCCTTGGAATATTTTTAGTTGCTCTTATTTACATGAAAGATATATAATATTATCTTTATTTCTTTGTCCTTTGGAGCCCTCCAAGTGAGATATTGATTCCTCAGTTCCAGGCCACTCTTTTTTTCCCCAAGAGCTCCTGTGAAATTATATTAATTAACTCATTATTAATTTTTTCATTCTTCATTATTCATATTTTACTTCCAAATCATTCATTAATAAATTATTATAATTTTATGACTTTCATTATATTTCTTCAAAATTCAGAATTTTAAATCATTCTTTCACTCTTAAAAATTGATCTTCTTTTTATGAGTTTCCTTTCAATCTTTATGAATTTTTTGGTTTGCAAAATTGTGTAGCTGACCATTCCTTTGTAGTCAATTTTCCTTCCAGTCAATTTGAATTAAGGTCCCAGGTTTATTTTGATTTTTTAAATTGGTTTCAAAATGCATTTCTGACACAGATCTTTATTCATCAAGATTAATTTTGAACTATTATTCAAGAATTCTGATTCACAGAAAGATGTTCACTTGATTTATTGATTTGACATAGCTTGATTTTTACCTCAAGAGTTTTTGAGCTGAAAATCTAATTTGATTCAATTTAAATTTAATTGATTTGATTATTTATTGATTTATCTCAAAGCTTATTGATTCAAATAAATCAATATTTTGATTAATTGATTAATTTATCCTTAAATATTCATTGTTGACTTTTTTACTCCAAGGAGATTATTGAGTGTGATATTCCTCAAGACATTGATTTCAATATTGAACTCAAGTGTAACTTCTGATTTCCCTCAAGTTTTTATATGTGAATTTTGACTTTAATTTTATAATATTTAATTTTAATTCTTCAATCATGCCTTCCCAACACTCACCTCCTGCAAGACAGACAAGAGCTCAAGCTGTCCTCACTTAAACACCAAGAATGCCTCTTTATGGGACCCCAGCAGTTCCTAAACTGAGGGCCCATTTGGAAAGAGGACTAGTCATGGAAGGGGAAGCACAATCCAGGAAGGAAGGAAGAGGGCAAAGAAGATCCAGTTCATTCTTAGGAGTAGTTGGCACTTTTCCAGGAATTTCAAGAACCACTCTCAGAGGTCCAGGTGAAGATGATGCAGAGGAGGAGGAAAATTCTGTGTAAGAGGAAGATTCCTATGTTGCTGAGGCTGCCCCTGCTCCTGTGGGGGAATCTCAAGGTACTGGAGGGCCAACTCTACCCCAGTATAATCAGCCTGTTTCTCATCAGTCTGAACCATCTTTATTAGCTATGATGTAACAAATGACTCAAATCATGGCAAATCTGAAATCTGCTTCATCTTCTGAAGCTTCAAGACTTACTCTATAAAAGCACCAGACTTCTTTGATGGGACTCAACCCTTCAAAGTAAGAAGTCTTATTCAGTCCTGAAAAATTATTTTTCATAATGACAAGGCAAATTTCTCTGAAGACAGGAAGAAAGTTCTTTACACCACCTCATTTCTCATTGGAAGGGATGCAAAATGGATTGCACCTTATCTTTCTAGCCTCATCAATCAAGACCCAAACTACCTCCACAATAACTGGGCCTTATTCAAATCCCAACTCTTAACTCTATTTGGGGATCCAAATGAAGTTAGAAAAGATGAAGTAGAGTTGGATAGTCTCAGAATGAAAGAAGGAGGTCATGTTTCTTTATAAATTACTTATTTCAGAAGTTTGGTGTCAAGAATTTCAGATTGGGGTGAAGGGGCTCTCATTCATCATTTCAGAAAGGGACTGGCCTCCAGGATTCTGGATCAATTGGCCTCCCATCCCTCAAGAATTTATTCTCTTCAAGACTGAATTGATGTTACCCTGGAACTTGATACCAGGTACCATGAGAGTAAGAAGGAGAAGAATAATTATCAAGAAAAGAAGAATGAACCCTTGAAGTTAAGCTCTTCTCATAATCAAAATTATTCAAGCTAAATTCATAAGAAGGAGAATTTCAGGGTTCAGAAAAGGGACAAGACCCATTCTTTCCTCTTGAATAGGGACCACAAGTTGATGGTTTCTGAAAAGGAATGAAGAATAAAGGAGGGCTTGTGTGCCTATTGTGGTGGGAAGCATAGCTCTGAGTCTTGTGTCAAAAGGCCTCAAAAACAGCTTACCCAACCAGCAGGCAGATTTCCCAGCCAGGGAAAAGCCTGAGTGAACATCATGTGGTGCTCAATGGTCTTCACTATTTTCCACCCAGAGCACAATTGTGCATTCTGAATACTAGTGTCAAAAATTCTCTCAAGTTTTTTGTCTTTTCTTCTCTCTCTATTATGTGTTTTACAGTATTCTCATTGATTCTGGTGCTACCAACTCATTTATTGAAAAGAGGTTTGTTCACAAGTATTCTTTGACCATGTCAGAACTTCCCAAGAATATTGCTCTTATAATTTTGGACTCCTCAGAGTACCCTTCTTTATTTGTGACTCACAATACTAGATATCTGGTTGAGCTCACTTCCTTCCCAAGCTTTGAATAGAAAATTTTAGTCATTGATACTCTCAAGGGAGAAGACCTCATATTGGACTTTCACTTTCTTGATCATTTTAACCCATATATTGATTGGAGGCAAGAGCTGATCACCTTTAATCCTAATCATAAGGACTATTATGATCCTTCTAAATATCCTAGTAATTAATTTTCTTCTGCCAATACATGTGCAGCTCTGGTTGGTGATTTTAAAACACCATAATTTCCAACTTTGTCCAGATTACTTCCCTTAATTCCCATAAGTCATTACTATCCTCTAGAGATGAAGTCTTCAAAGAGAGAAAAGATGTTGGAGAAGATAACTTTATATCTTCACTTCATCTCTTCTTTGGGAATATGGACCTTCCTGCTTCATCTTATCATGACTCCCTGGAGGAGCTGTGGGATGAAGAGGAAGAGCCAGAAGAAATTTAAACCATTATGAAGGTTGTTCCTTCTGATTATCACCACTAATTGAATGTATTATCCAAGGTTAAATAAGAGAAAAATTCCTTCTCACCATTCCTGTTATAATCATATCAAACCAGAGGGGTCTCTACCTCCAGTTGGTGTCATCTAATTTTTGTCAAATAAAGAGTTGGAGACACTCAGGGCCTCCATTTCAGAGAATGTAGAGAAAGGTTTCATCCAGCCAAGATCCTCTTCAACAGGAGCACCTGTTCTCTTTGTCAAAATTAAAGATGGTGGCCTCTTTTTGTGTGCTTATTAACACAAAATGAATGTTGTTACTAGGAAGAACAAATATCCTATTCCTCCTACAAATAAGCTCCTTCCTGTTTTTAATTGTTCTTCTATCTTCTCTAAGATTGATCTGCATGGTTCATATAAACTAATCTAAATCAAGGAAGGTGATGTAAATCTTACAGAATTTACAACTAAATATGGCAGGTATGAGTACTTGGTTATTCCATTTAGGCTCACAAACACTCCTTCCTTTTTTAAAAATCTTGTCAATGGTATTTCCTCTGATCTTCTAGATGTCTATGTAGTTGTTGATTTAGATGATATTATGGTTTTTTCCAAGTATGAGGAAGAACATGTTGTTCATGTGGCCACTGTTCTTTGCAGACTTAGAGCCAATAATCTTTTTGCTAAGGCTTCCAAGTGCCTTTTCCATGTATTTAGAATGGATTGTTTAGGTTATGTTGCTTCCTCTGAAGGCCTCAAGATGGACCAAGAAAAATTCCAGAAAATTCTCAATTTTCCTTCTCCAAGAAGCCTCAAGGCTCTTCAATCATTCCTTGGTTTTGAAAACTTCTACCGCTGGTTCATCAAGAAGTATTCAAAGACAATCAGTTCACTAACGAAATTCCTCAAGAAAGATTCAGTTTCCCCCCTCAATGAGGAAGCCCTTAGACAGTTTCATCAACTCAAAGAGGCTTTCACCACTGCTCCAATGCTTCTCTACCCACCATTGTAGAGACTTAAGCATCAGATTATGACTTGGGAGCTGTACTGAGTCAGGAAAACATCCCATTGCATTTGATAGCCCCAAGATTATTCCATCAGAGCTCAAATATGAGATTAATGACAAGGAACTCCTTGGCATAGTCTGAGCTCTCAAGTGCTGGAGGGCTTTTCTTCTTTCTCTCTTTTTTCCTTTCGAAGTTCTCACCAAGCCCTCCTCTATTCAATACTTCATGAACTCAAAGGTCCTCACTTGCCATCAAGCCCCTTGGGCTGAATTTTGTTCTGGAGTACATTTCTCAATTACTTCCTGCCCTGGCCTCCTGGCACTCTTCCAGATGCCCTGTCACATTGGGACAACATTTACCCAGAGAGGGGGGAGGATTTCATCAGCAAGAATAAAACTAATTTTTAACAACTCATCAAGCAAGATGAAGCTCAGCCCTCAAATTTTTTTGGATTAAAGGTGGAATAATTTTAAAATTAAATATACTAAATTCAGAACACATTATGGCAAGATTCTTAGTATAGAAGTATCCTTCAAGATTTGAGCAAAGGTAAATCTGTTGAAGATTATTCCCTTGATCCTTCTTCCCAACTTCTTCTCTTCAAAGATTGGGTGGTGGTTCCAAATGACCCTGCACTTCAACTCAGTATTCCTCAAAAGAATAATTACTCTCCTCTAGCTGGCCATCCTGGAAAAGAGAAGACTCTCAGACATGTCAAGGGGGATTTCCACTGGTCCAGCATGACTTGATTCATCAAATTTTATATTTCATCCTGTAAAAAGTGTTCAAGAAACAAGAATATTCATCAAAATAATTTTGGATTACTCAAGCCTTTTCCAATTTAAAAAAGTCCTTCCATTTGTCTCTCAATGGACTTCATCACTGAATTGCCACTTTCCAATTCCTTTGACTCAATTCTGGTCATAGTGGACAAATTCTCAAAAATGGCGATTTAATTCTAAAAATGTCTTCAATTACTTTACTGGATATGGCCCGTTTATTCATAAAGGATATTTTCTCAAAGAATGGCCTTCCTTCAATAATTGTCAGTGATAGAGGTTCTCTTTTTGTTCCTTCTTTCTGGAAAAATTTATGCCAGAAGCTCAAGATTTCGAGAGATCTGTAAGTGGCTTACCATCCCAAAACCAATGGACAGACAGATACTAGAACAGTACATCTGGATGTATTTTAGTTATTATCAGGATGATTGGAACACCTGGATCCCTATGGCTGAATTTGCCTACAATAACTCTTACCACTCTTCAACAAAACAATCCATGTTTTTCACTGTTTATGGAAAGAAACCTGAATTTGACTCAATTCACATAACTCAAGACACTCCTTCTAGAAAGGTATCAACAGAAATACAATCAGTAAAGCAAGACTTCATTAGAAAACTTGAATTTGCCATAAATAGGCTTAAGAGGTATGAAGATAAAAGTAGAGAAATTGCCCCTGTTTTCAATCCTGGTGACATGGTATGGCTTTCCCCCAACAACATCAAATCAACACAACCCACCAAAAAACTATCAGAAAAATGGTTGGGTCCTTTTTTCATCTTGAATAAAGTCAGAAGTCATTCTTACCATCCTAATGGAAATCCATCCCCCTGGTCTTCCATGTTTCCTTCCTTGAACCAGTCAAGACATCAACAATCCCAAATAGGCATCAAGAGCCACCTCCTACAATAATTATTGAAAAAGAATAGGAATGTGAAGTCTCCAAAATACTGGATTCTAAGCTCAAGAGAGAAAAACTATGGTATTTGGTGGACTGGAAAGGTTTCTGTCAAGACCCAGAAAGATCCACTTGGGAACCATCTGAAAACATCAAGAATTTCCCTGAACTTGTCAAAGATTTTCATCAATTTTATCCTGAGAATACAGGCCAAGATTCTTCCAGAGCTTGATTTTAATTATGGTGCTTGGTGGGAAGAGGAATTAAAAGAAGTCAGTTCCAATCCTCATATGCACCTTTAGAGGTATGATGCCCTTTTTTTCAAGCATAGCCTTGGCCACTCTGTGAGAACTTGTCAATTTTTGGACACAGATCTCTGGCCAATACTTAAACATCAATTCCAATCCTTATTTCCATTCTCACTTGGGAAAATGGACCATTCACCATTCAATTCAACTTCCAAGTCTTCCAAATCACAAGTCATTCCTTCAGCAAGTGTGTGTTAATTTGATGGCACTTGAGGGGTTGGTAACTTCCAAAAGTAAGTTCTGCTCCAGGTGTGCACTTCCCTGAAGGGTCTAAAATATGTCAAAGAATCACTTGGGCCACTCTGTGAGCACCTGTATTCAATCATATTTTCCAGGTTCTTGGCTAATCCAATTCAGTTCTAAACTTCAGTGATCAAGATTGAAACCTCCTCAAGATTTCATTTCTCTTTCTTTACTTTTCCTTCATTGCATTTCTTTGCATCCCTTCAAAAATTTCTTTTCTTTATACTATTAATGCCAAACCTTTATGTCAACTCAATTCTTTCAAGTACAAAGCAAAATTTCAAAGGAAGAGTAAATGACTCTCAATTGATATTCCAGCCTCTTCTCAGCTATCAGTTACTGCTTCAAACCTAAACACCTCTGGAACTCCTATATCCAATCTATTTAAACAGAATCAACAGGCTTATACCTTGTCTTGGTGCTCAGAAGCTCACTATTCAAGGTGGGGGGTACCTTCCCAAACATGAGAAAGAACCCCCCAATTGGTGTTTACCACAATTATGGCCAAGTGGACTCTAGTGGTGTTAAATGACTTTTGGGCCACACCCACCTTTTCTGGCCATATCTTGCTCTATTGACCCCTTTGACTGATTCCCCAGGCCGGTACCATTCATTCTGAGCCTTCAAGTCATATCCAGGGCTCTTGGCCCACCCTTTTTGATTAAGGGTTTTCCTGCCTAAATGGCCTTTTGGGGAAATTTAGGCCCCCTATGGCCTCTATGGCCTGTGGGCTGTGGGAAATTTTAGTCCCCTTTTGGCCCAAATACAATGAGACAAGAAGGGGCCAAGGGGCCAGATCAGTGGCCCCCAAGCCACAGGTGAGCCCACCTGACCCGTTTTTTTGGGCCAAAACCTCAAAGGACCCAAAAAAACACTAAAATGGCCATCAATAGCCATTGAACCCAGGATTACTATAATGGCCTCTTGCAACCACCAGAGGCCACCAGCCCACTTCCAGCAGGGCTTCCCCTAAAGTCAAGGGAACCCCCCTCCTCAATCATCAACCCTGTGCTGCAGGAACCACAAATGGGGCATATGTGGTATTATATATCATTATGAACCATTTTTCCTTAGCAATCAAATGATGAAATTTTCAGGACTCAGTTATTTCATTTGAAGTCACTTCACTGGCTCATCAGCCCATTTCAAAGGAAGACTCAAGTCACTCAAGCTGTCAATCCATGGTGCTATCCACAACACCTTTTGAGGACACCAATCACCTGAACCTTCAGGTAATTGCCTTTGATTTTCAACAGTATTCCCTTTGGAGAATGCTGGCCCAGGATTCTTCAAGGAAACTTTCAAGAGGTTGTTAATTATCAAATCAGTTTTCAAGTAATAAAGAGCTCCAGCACTTCTTGGACAACTCAATTGGTCCATACAGAATTTATTCAGGCAACCTGTATGGCATTGGCCTTTTTGGGAATATTAATATTCCACTGTGGGAATTAAAAGCACACAGTTCAATTCTCAACATGGACAGATATGTATTGACCCAAAACTATCAATACAGCTGGTTTATCAACCCTCCAGGATTAGTCTTTCAGATTTTCACATATTCTGGCCACCTTTTCATCCCTGGGGACATTTTCCCCAGCTAATTAATATATTGAATTTATTTTTATTATCATTTTATTTTAATTCTCAAAAGTGAATACTTATATTTATAAGTCAGTCATTTGCATGTTTTCTTATCCTGTCAGTGGATATTGGTGGTCATATCCCTTAGGGAAGGTTGAAAAAGTGAATTAAGGATACATTTGGTTGGCTCTTTGGCTTTTGGCTTCTCTTATTATCTCTGGCCTCTCACTTAATCTTGGAGCCCTTCAAGTGAGTTCTTTATTCCTGAGTGCCAGGCCACTCTTGTTTTCCCAGCCCCTGTGACAGTTCTCTTTGAAGTTCAGCCCTTTTATTTGAAAGTTTCCTTGAGCCATTAGTCTAGCATTTTGATAAGTCAACCCCCCCTGTTGATTCCACTCGATGGTATAAACCCACTGACACCCTAGTGCTTGCCAAAGATTTTGATTTGTAAATTGATACAATACTGAAATGTTCTTCAGCTTGAGAAGCTCCTCCTCCACAGCAACACCTCATTTTTGCTTCTCTGAGGATTGGATGACCTCGTGATAAAAATTTGATGTATTTCCATACAGATAAAAAACTTCTGCTCTTGCAAATAGTGCAGAATGCTGAGAATTGAGGAGTCAAATAGGTGGCTTATCTCAATGGAATTTGTGCTTTGAGCATGAACTTTTATTTCTTCATCAAATATCATGGTCACACTTATTATCACAGTTTTGGATATCTTGTCCCAGAATACCCAGCTGTTGGAATCCTCATCAATGCCCAAGTGCAGAAGCTCCTTTCACCTTGGTGATAGGTATTTCCAGTGATTCATATTGTGAAAAAATACTTGCACCCAAACAACTGTAAGAAAATTATCTTGGGCTTATGATTGACCACTAGTTTTTATGGTGTCTTGCTGCCCAGACCATGTGACCCACAATTAAATCTCATATGGTTTGGAGAAATTAATATGGCCATAAAGCTACAGGAAAGTCAGAGTCAATGAGATATGATCTTTCAGCTTTGGCTATAGTTCTATTTGTGCCTTTAATCTTTTTTAGCTTGGTGATTTTCATAAGGGATTGTGGCTTCATGTGTGATTACAAATTGTGAAAAAGATTTTCCAAATTGATAGTGTTGAGTTTTCCTGAATTATTAGTCTGAACCAATTTTACTTTATACTTGGTCAGGGTATTGAATTTCTTAATCCAGTCAGTCAAAACCTCACCTGCCTTGGATTTACTTTTAAATGGGTATAAGGTTACCAGTGATGAGTAATGGTCTTGAAATAACATCACATATATTCTTTTGTCCAATTATATTTGGAATGGACCCATTAGATTTTCAGCTATAACATCACCAGGTTTTTCTACTATGTTTTTTGATATTTAATTAAAAGGTATGTGTTTAATCTTTTCAACATAGCATGTGAAACAAAATCTTATTTGATGTAAAAGCAGTTAAGAAGGCAGTCCAGTTGAAAAACTCAATTTTTTCTTTTTCTGTATTTTCCTTATGGATATTTACACAAGACAAAAATGTAACAGACATGATAATTAATCAGGAGAGTTTGTGATTTTATTGCACAAATAAGGTTCACAGACTCTCTGAAACCACCTATCATTATGAAGAAAGCAAGGATGCATACAAGAATTTTGGCTCAAGTAAAACAGATTGTTCTTAAATATTTCCCTACCAACATTCCTCAAAAACTTTCCTAGTGATATAGCTGGACCAGGTATTCCCTAACAGTACAATGCCTCCCTCAGAATGATGTTACCAGATGAGTATTTCAAATTAACTGTACCCTTCCCTTTGAAAGGGTGTTTCTTGGCTGAGGCAATAGAGAGAGTTATGTTAATTTTTTGAGGTCACTGAGAAGAGATATATCAACTAGAAAATGATGAGTAGCCCCTGAATCTAGAAGGACTAACAATCCATGCTCCAGAGTCCCTTTAATGGATTTGAAAAAGGGGTATTTTTCTTCTTCTTCCATACCAAATAAGAAAGGATGTGATACTACTTCCAACTTTCTCAAAACCACATTGTAATTTTTAATCCTAGCGTCTTCTTCAGCTGGAAATACATCTTTATTTCACTAAGAATCTTGCGCCCAATACATCCATTTGAAACACTGGCCGTATGGATATCATGGGCTGAGGTAATACTTCACCTATGACTTGTATTGCTGGTTCAGTGGTGTTTTTTTGCCTTAGTGTTTGCTGAGATACCTGGTTCATTTTGAGAGGTACTTGACATCAGTTGGCATGAAAATGACTGAATATTGTGGGTGCTAGCTGACCTTATGACTGTAGAAGATTGGGATAATGGAGTTGGAAGAAATTTTTGGAATTTTTGGGCTATTTGAAGGATATATTTTGCAAGTTGTGGGAACTCCTTTTATTGTGGGATAAATAATAGGAAGTAACTTGAGGGGCAACTTATTGTTTAGTCTGTTTTGAATTTCAGAATTAGCCAATAACCATGGGCTCTAAGGTGTATTAGCTTCCCCTCTAAATATACTGAAAAAGATATCCTCTTTTATGAGATCACAAATCACTTATTTAGTTTTGTGGCTTTTCAATTAGAGAATTTTCTTAAGAAGTCTCTATCAGTCTGTCAATAAAAGATCACTAGGATAACAATGGTAATAGTTAACATCTGTTTAATAATTGAGGTTTTCTTAACTTCTTGTTATTGATTTTATAATCCTTTTTGATTAATTCCTTTAGGATTCCTTCTTTGAATACTTGGGATATTTGAAGAATATTTTTTAAGATAACTATTAATATTAATAATAATATTGATAGCTAATTAATACTTTTAAAGGTGATTTAATAATAATATCAATATATCTATGATAATTTAAGGGTGGGATAATTTTATAAGGGTGGTTCTGGTTAATATAAAGGTAAGGTATAAATAGTATAATAGTGATAGAATACTATTAGAATGAATAGAAATATAATCCAATATTTCTATAAGGGACATGATATGAGGCATAAGGGTAAGATGATAACCCTTCTATAAATAAGTGTTATTGATAAATTAGATAAGATCACTAATAATAATATCTTCCAACACCAATTCAACACTATTACCATAATGGTAGGACTATTAAATAATATTAAACTATTTCATTAATATTATAAATATCTTTCATTAATAAATCATAGATAATATTATAAGATAATAAGTCTTGCTACTGATCATTTTCAATATAATACTAGATTATCCTACCAGAGAAGTGATGGATTTATCCTCAAGATGATTTTCTGAATCAGAAGCACGGGGGGAGAAACAGGGAGAGAGGCCCTTTATTCATACCTTTTGCGCCCTCCATAGATCCTTCCCAAAACAAGGAACTTAGAAAAAATCCCACCTTGAGACATTTTTTCTGGTGGGTAAATTGAAAATGGTATCATTTGATCAAGCTATTGCACCATATGTTTGGTTTAATGCACCATGCTGAAAACTATAATTTTCAGTGCATAGCCTTGAGACATTTTTGCTAGTGGTTAAATTTGGAATGGTTTCATTTGTTAAGGATATTGCACCATATGTTTGGTTGATTGCATCATACTTTTTGAGTTATGCTGATATTTCAACTAAAATTCATTCTTATTATGAACAGCCTTGAGATATTTTGCCAGTGGTTAGATTTGGAATGGTGTCATTTGATACAGATATTGCACCAAATGTTTGGTTGATTGCAATAACTTTTTAAAACTGTATTATTATCTCTGCTAACCTTATTTTTCTTCTGAAAAGCCTTGGTCTGTATTTAGTGGAGAATTTTCTCATGTAAAGTTTAATTTGTATATAATACCTGTAATGTTTGGTTATGGGAGTTTAAGTGGGGATTGAGTAATTTAACACTATGTTAACTTATATGTAAGTGTTTTTCTATGTCAAGAGATGTAACACATGATGTTGTAAGACTAATGGTATCACTTATGTAATATTACACATTCTTATTCATATTGAATATTTAAACAAGCTGCATTATTTTAAAGCATATTCTTGTACCTAGTATAAAGTGTATAGTATCATTCCTCTTCTTTAATACATGATATCTAGAGAATTATTCATGTTATGGAGCTGAGGCAATATGTGACTATAGGTAAAGTTTGATTTAGATTCCAGTGGAATAATTATTTTTGTTATTTTGATATAGCTCTCTTCCTTTTTCTTACAAATATTTACTTTTATCCTTCACTTTTAATCTCTATTTACTTTCTATATATATATTATTATTATCATTATTATTATTGATTAAATTTTTAGCTTTGAAATTGTGGATTTGAACCTTTTCAGTACTGGTATAGAATACCACATCCCCCTCTTCATTTAATGCTGTCCCCAGAATTCAAGGTGATAATCCACTTTTTTTTCAAAAAACAAGTAAATATGCCCCCTTTTTTGAATAAAAGTATTTTTATTCATCAAATTCCTCTTCCTCTGAGTCTAACTCTTTTCCTCTTGGATAGAAATTATTCATTTGACTTGCTGCAAAACGTCTTTCTAGCTTTGTACCATCTAATTCTTCCACTAATATGGACCATTGTTGATTTGTTTCACAACTCTATAGGGTACATCCCATCTATTCTTGAACAATAATCTCCATTGTGACTCCAATGCTTTATTGTATAAAAGAAAAATTTCACCTGGATGAAGTGGCTTTCTTATTTGATGTGCTAGTTTCCTGTCCCAATATTTTACTGAATCCTCTCCCGCCTTTTTTAATGTATCTTTTGCCCCTTTTCTCATTTTAAACTTTTCTGATAGCTTTTCAGCTCTTCCTTCCAATAAATCTTCTGTTGATTGGACTCTGTGCCATTAAATTGCTAAGTATGTTTTTGGTTCAATTTGTATTGGTAGTACTGCCTTTTGACCAAATTGAAGCTCAAATGGGGAGTAACATTTTGTTATTTTGGTTGATATTCTGTCAGCCAATTTAACAAAAGGTAATTATTCCTTCCATTTTAAACCATTTTCACCACACATCTTCACCAATGCATCCTTCAATTGTTTATGCCCCCTTTCTACCATTCTTTGTGACTCAGGGTAGTAGGGTATTGTTACCCTTATTTTTGAGCCTGCTTTTTTTACCGCATCTTGTAATTCCTTTCCAAACTCATGCCCCCAACCTACTGTGACCTCTTTTGAGGTTCCATAGCTGCAAATCCATTCAGAAGTAAACCATTCTGATTCTGAATTTGCTGTAAGATTTACTGGACCAATTGTCTCTGACCATCCTGAGAAATCATCCCTGGCCACTACTAAATACTTCCATCTTCCTGCTTTTACATGTACTGCATCTATACTGACTCTTTCAAATAATTTTCAGGTGAGTGAGGTTCTTCCTTCCTCTTTTTGGTGATAATGACTTCTATTTTGAAAAACTTTACAGGATTTTACCCATTTTTCACTATTTTCTTCATTCCTTTGCACCAAAATCATTTTTTAACTCTTCTGTATGTTGCATTTCCCCTCTTTCCAATTTCTTCATGTAATGATTTTAATATTGCTCTTTGAGAATTCTGACTTGACACAACTACTTGTGGATTTTGTGTATTTCTTCTTTTGAGTTTCCCTTCCTCCAAAAAGAAATTTGATGACTTCCTTTTGATTTTTCGAAGTCATCTTCTTTACTACAAGAGGGCCTTTTCAATGTATTCAAGTATTCCACCATTCCTTTCCAAAATCCTTCTTTCTTTGATGGTAGCTTCATTCCTGCCAATTTGTTATATTATTATGTTTTACTCTAAAAACTGGGTGTGCTTTTATCCATTCTTCTTCTTCATCAAAATCAGATTTTTCTTTTTCTTCATTTTCTGACTGAGGTTTTCTTGATAGCCCATCTGGCATTTGGAAGGTCTTCCCTGGCTTATGAACCAATTCAAAACAAAAAAATAAAATAAATGCAACACATCTGGCCATTGGGGCATTTGGAAAACAGGGAGAGTACATCATTTCAATGAAGGCTTTTGCATCTACTTGTATCTCAAAATGTTTTCCCCAAAGTACTTTTTGGAGTTTCTTGAACATTTTGGCCACTCCACATAGCTCAAGCTTTGGCTGTGAGTATTTAGATTCCAGTCTTGAAAATGTGATTGATTAATAAAGAACTGGTCTGTCCTTTCCTTCTTTGTCTTCTTGGGTAAGTACTGCTACCGCAGCTATATAGCTTGAGTCTACTTCTAATTTAATCTCCCCTGCTCCCTTTCCATAATACAAATTTTTTAATTTTTATTCCTCCCCTAAAATTTTTCTTGAATTTTGAAATTCTTCATCACATTTAGCATTCCATTCCCATTCTACACCATCTCTTGTTAATATTCTTAGTGGTAATTCAATCTGAGAGAAATTTAAAATGAACATTCTGATGTATGCACAAAGTCCCAAAAAGCCTCTTACTTCCTTTTCATTGAGGGGCTTTGGCTAACTTTACACTTTATTGATCTTCTGATTTAAAATTTTCCTTCCATTAAAAGAAGCTATATGCCCTACTATGTCCAATGCTAACACAAAACATGCAAGTTTGATACCTGATATGGTAAGTTCTTCCTCTTCAATCCTGAATAAAATTATATCTAATGTAACTGAATATTCCCAAATGAATCTTCTTATCAAATTATTTCCTTGTAAAGTTTCTTTGTTATAGGTTGATCTTGGACCTTTTATCCCTCCATCATCAATAGAAATTCCTACATTCTCTGGTATTTCTTCTTGAAGTATTCAAGTCATTTGAGCTTGATAAAATGCTACAGAATTGGTTGCTCCTTGTGATAGTTTTGTGAGCTTTAGCCTCTCAAGTGGTGTTTAAAATGTAGTTAAGGGTCTTGTAGAAATTTCTAACACTCTTTTAACATACCCCTGCATTATATCACCAATTCCATAACAAGATCTTCCTGAAAAGGCATATACAAACTCTTCAATATATGGTGTTAATCCTGCATCTTTAATTGTTACCTTATTAAGATCCTTTAAGTAATGGAAAATTCTAAGTTTTCCATTTGACTTTGCAGCACAAAATACTGGACTTTTATAGCTAGAGGTAGACTGATCATACAAGCCTGTTCTAATCCTTTCCCTTACCAATTCAATAAACTGGGGTATTATGGGCTTTGTTATTGGTATTGGCTTCTTTTTCTAAGGCGTATGTGGTATTACTGGTATTTTGTAGGGTTTTCCCTATGAATGTTTCAGTAAACCCCTTTCCTCTGCACCGAATGCAATTGATTTTTCTCTTAAAACTATGACACTTATCAGAAGACTTCTTTCTTCTTCTGAAAGCCATCCAGGTGGTCCAAAATTGATAAATTAAAACCCTTTGTTTTTTATTTTTGATGTGACCATAAATTTAGGTGGTTTTGGTGATGGTGGTGTATTATAAGGGTCTCTTAATAATGGTGGCCTTCCCAAAGGGGTATTTATATCTTGTGGCATAGGCTCATTAACTGGTTTAACCTTCTTAAATACTTATTTATATTTTGATGCACTATTTTGGTAATAAATTTTGTAATATCACTGAAATGATTCTGTTTTTCTCTTTGATATTTTTATTATATATATATATATATATATATTAATAAAGCTGGTTAGGTTAAAATTGATATAATATCAGTTATTCTATTTTCTTTATTTCTTCTCTTTATTTTATTAATTTATTAAATCAATAAATCTTCACCTTTTTCATATTTTTCTGTCCATATAATTGAGGATTCAGTTTTAGGTCATACAGGACCCTACAGCTCAGGTGTGTAGACCCTGTATATTAGGTATACAAAATCCTGCCTTTTTATGTCATAAAAGGAAAAATAAACCCCTTGTCCATTTCTTCAAAATGGAGCAGTTTCTTGTCATGCTGAGGACTTCCTGGTCTTCAATTTTACTTGCTCCAAGGGCAGTTTTGTTTTCTTTTTTTAAGCTGAAAGATTCCTTCTACTAATATCAACTTGAGCTACCTTGAGGATTAATAATTCATAAAAGGTTTGGGTTAATAGACATTTATTTCTTCTTTTCAGTAATTACCATTCTCCTTGAATATTTCAATTCTACATTTTTGTCCTTCTTTCTTCAATATTTTACTCTTTGGCCAATTTCTCACATATATTTCAGGATTTCATTTGAACCATTTCAAATCTGACCTCTTCTTTCTTCACATTATTTCTGTAATACCACTACTCCCTTGATAGACTAAAATAAAGAAATAGATTATAAGCCCGCAGGTGTACCACCCCTTTAGTTTTAAGTCATACAAGGACTTAGAATTCCACTACTCTATTCATGGATTCATTAAATTGCAAATTTTATATATTGAAAGAAATTCTCATAATTTTAGAGTTGAATATTCCTTCAGGATGTTTTCATGATGATTTTTAAAGAAAATCATTCTATATTTATCATCTTCCATTTATTCTTATGAAAATTCATCATATAATAATTGAGCCTCCAAGATACTATTAATATATCTTTTTTATTCTTCTTTCTTCTTTCTATTTGTAAGATTAATCCCCAGGTGTGGGATAAGACCCCCTCTTCATTTAAATTTCTGTAGTTGGTCTCTCTAGTTTTTTGTATTTTGACTTTTGATTCTTGTTATATTTTTTTGAGGAGTTTGAAATTTTTATCTTTATTATCATTATTATTATGAGTCTTATTAATACTAAGAAGAGGGTTTAATTATTGGGGTTTCCTGACACTATATAATGGCAGTCTACAAGACTATAGCTCCAATCAAATCAGAGTTATTTCCCTTCATCAGACCAGGTCTGACCTTGGCTTCTCAGTGTATATGTATTTTTCATGTACATACAGACAAGTTGTCCAACTGTCACCTATAGCAGGAAGACCATTAAAGCCTCTCCTTTCTGAATGAGATTTTCTTAATAATAGTATTAATAACAAACATCCTATGTCTACTCTTTAATTGATTGATAATTTTGATTGTTTCTTATTTTTTTTTCTTTTTTGAGTATATATATATATTTAAATTTGACTTTTTCATATATAATCTTTTATAGTATTAAGATTTTAATATTTCCATTTTAAGGTCATGGTGGACTTATATAATTGAACATTCATTTAAATGAAAATAAGAAAAATGTAAAAACTGTAGTTTGTAGTCTTTGTGGACTGTGAATATTTATTGAGTGAAAAATAATAATAAAAAGAAATTCCTGTTTATAGTCTTGGTGGACTTTGAATTTTGATAATCATAGCATTTTCAAAATGAATGAAAAGAAATTTCAATCAGCTTTTCCAGTTTAGGGTCATAGAGGACCAATAGTTGACTCGAAGGTTCCATTTCCAATATGAAACATATTTGATAAGAAATATAGCAATAATCAACAGATAATTTAATCAATTTTAAGATATAATCATTCTATTTATAATTACATAGTCATAAATAAATTTTGAGAGTAATAAAATAAATTCAAAAAGCAAATTTCCAGTTTTAGGCCATAGAGGACCTTATTTTATATGAAAACTAGTTCATTATGTGGTTAATTTATTTATGTATTTTTATCCAATTACAAAGGATAATGAGCTATATAAATGATAATTTTGTATAAGACCTATACATATCTTTATTTATTTTTCTTTTCAAAGAAACTAACATAATTTATATATTTTGAAACTCAAACTCAAAGGGAGAAAATTTTCAGTTTTTACTTCCTCTCATTTAGTTAAAATAAATATCTTGACAAAAGAAGTTTCTATAAAATGTAACTCAAAATAAATAAAATACAAAAACTAATTATTATTTTTAATCAAATACCTCTTTAAAGTAAATATAAAAGCTGTTATTGCTAATTAAGCTTCAAGAGAGCTGCTAAAAGTATTTTTAATCATATGTTAAATTAGCAACATAATTATTTATGATGATTTTATTGCTGATGGTTTTAATTTACTTTTTTTAATTGATTCAGAGAGCTGAAGTGTGAGTAGGATAGGTGGCTTTCAAATTTGAATTGATTCAATTGAAACAATCTATTCTTTCTATTAATTTGAAATTAAGCTTAATTTATTACCGTATTTTCAATGAGGAATACATTTTTCTATTGAATAAAATTCTTGAATTTTTTTCTGAATTTTTTTTTCTATTTTGAATGTATTCAAGGTTCTTGTATGTAATTTAAGGTTTTCTTTTGACTACTAAGGTTAAATCAAATCTTTGAATAATATCTCAACAATATATTAACATGGTGATATCATCCTTTTTAATTGTTATAAACTTGATAACTTAATTTCAAGCTTCCTATTGAGTAGGATTCAGGGTTTAAAACAAATTTTGGCTTGAAGTTCAATTCAATTATGTCTAATTCAATAAGTTTTAATTCTGTTTACATTCATTTAGTTATCAATTAAAGTCTAATATATTAACTGATTGAACTTGTGTAATTAAATTTATATATATATATATATATAGATAGATTTAATTAAAAATTAATAAAATGTTTTAATTGTTTCAATAGATACAAAATTCCTATATTTATATGAAAGTTATTTTTTCAATATTAGGCTGTAAGCGAAGTAATCAATTAATTACTAATTATCTTTTAAATATTTACTATCATTTATTTGGATTTCTTTCAATTCAGTAATTAAATCTTAACATTTTCCATTGATAAAGGTCCAGGGTGTAGAATCACTTGTGGCTTGAGGTTTAATTTAATTCCAATTGATTGAATCAACTAAATAGGGATTTTTTTCAATTTATATTTAGATTCAATTTACTTATTTTTGTTGAATAACTCTATATTATAATGTTAGCCTTTATCATAAATCAATGCTTGGTGATGTCACTTTGATAGGTTTGGGGCTCCTACATGTGATCTAACGTTAACTTTTGAATAGTATAACTTAAGAGAAATTGTTAATACCATCTGAATCATAAACTGAAAGAGCTCCTTTGTTTTTCTTTATTAGTTTGGACTTATTGGTTTAATTTTGATAAATTCAAATCTAACTGCTTCTATTGATTTGAAGTTTTAATTAAAATGAGAGTTAGTTAATTTCAATATTTAACTATTAATATATGATTCATGAGCTTACTTTAATATAAAAATAATAATAAATTTTTTTATCTAATATAAAACTTTCTCAATTGATTAGTAATGATAATGAAATAGTGACATTTTAATCATTTTTTGTACCTCTGAGTAGTTTTGTAGTAAGTAATAGTAAAAAATTGACTGAGAGGGATGAAGAAAACTGCTTAAACACCTTGTAATGATGTGATATAGTACTCAATTACTAGGATTTATTAGCTTTGTAGTCAGTAAATGGTTTTCTGCTAATACTATGTAATGAATTTTGAAATAATATTGATAAAAATTATTTAATTTTAAATCATATTATTAAAGAGAATAATGTGATTAATATAAAAATTAAAAATAAATTTATTCAATTTGACACATTATTTGCTTGAATTCCTGCTGTGCAGATGTAAGCTGTGTGAACTCTAAATATGATGTGATATAAAAAGCTGTGAAAAAAGATGAATTTTTGTTAAATTGAAACAATCATTTGATCAAAAAAGCTGAAAGAAAATTATGATAATAAGTATAGTTCAATTAAAAAAATCATGTGATGAATGAAAAAACTAAAATGATGTCATTTGGTTGGATATATGATATGTTTGAGCTGAAGCTGTGAAAACTCTAAAAGAATATATCATGTGATATATCTTGATATAATTTAATAAATTGAAAAGAAAAATCATGTGATGTACTAATTATTGAGTATAATTGAATTGAAATCTAATTGAATAACTAATGCATGTAAAGATTTTGGTAAAATGTGATATATATCTTTATATTTTAGTTTAAAAGGAACAGGTGTTTTCATCATTCTCAAACAGTTTCTCTTCATCTGATCTCTTTATTTTGAGCTTTTCTTCATTATTTTATGTATTTGAAGAATTCATAATTCCTGATTTTCTTATATATATATATGACTTATTTGACCAATTTTTGTTCATTTCTATAAATATGTAATTGCTTCATATCCAAAATGCACTTTATTTAAAGATAAATTTATATAGTTTCAACCTGGCCAGTTGGCTTTATATATTTTCATTTATGTGTTTCATATATATTTTAAGGTCATGATTTATGTAGGGTATTGGTAAAAACACGTGAGAGCTTATGTGTTTTTACTAAAAGCTTACATGTTTTTACCATTGATTGGTAAAAACACGTAAGGGCTGGTTTTTAAATGAAATATGGCTATTCATGGCAGTTCAGATGCTATTAATGTCATTTATGGCATCAACAATGCCATTTATGGCATTAACAGTGCCATTAATGACATTATTAATGCACTATTTCTGATGACATTAATTCCATTTATGGCATCAACAATGCTATTTGTGGCATTAACAATACCATTTATGGCACTAACAGTGCCATTAATGGCATTATCAATGCAATATTTCTGATGCCATTAATGCCATTTGTGGCATTAACAATTCAATATTTTTGATGCCATTAACACCATAAATGGCATTATTGATTCCATAAATGGAATTTTTGATTTCATAAATGGCATTTTTAATGCCATTTATGGTATTGTTAAGGCCATTAATTCCATTTTTAAAGCCATTCATGAAATTTTTGAGGCCATTGTTTTCAATTTATGGCATTGTTGTAATGCCATTTAGGCCAATTTTCTCGCCATAAATGGCATCTGTATGTCATTCTTGATGCCATTTATGGCATTATTATGTCATTTGTGATGCCATTTATGGCACTTTTGATGTCATAAATTGCACTCTTAATGCCAAAAATGAAATCTTAACTTCCACTCATCATAAATCAAATTTTGAATTCAATTTATGTCATAAATGGCATTCTCAATTTAAATACAAACATGAACAAAAAAACATAAAGAAACAAGGACTTTTTGGGCCTACAAATGTCCTTGAAAAAAAAAACTCAAAATGTTGGGCTTCTGGTTTTTCATTCTCAAGATTTTTCCCTTTATTTTAAGAAGAGAATTATGGAAATTCATAAGTGGGAACATATCTAATGAATTTTTTTGAAATAATTTGGGGACCTTCACATCCCATGTTAGAAAAAATATGGCAAAAAAAATTATAGAAATTCTCAAAACTGAGCCTGAGCAATTTTTATTAAAAAAATAAGTTACTTATGTGTTTTTACTAAAAGCTTACATGTGTTTACCAACACCCTTTATTTAAATATCTAAATTTTAACTCAATAATATAGTAATTATTATTATATCATTAAGGGTTATATCCTTATTCTCCATTTTGATTATATAATTATGATATTCTACTATAATATGGGTTTTTGGGATTATATGTTATCCTTTTAGAATACTATAGTATTATAATATTATCTATATTTTAATATTATCTTATTTCTAATACTATAGTATTATGATACTTATACTGTTATAATGTTATATTACTCATTATAATCTGATATTTATGTGCAATATTGCTTCTTCTTCACTCATGAATTGGTTTTATTTTGTTTGTTTCTTTATTTTCCTGTTCCTTTTAATTTATTTTCAAAGAAAGGGGGGTGGCAAGTTTTTCTTATTAATTCTTTTTTTAAAAAAAAATTAAAAAAAGAAAAACATTAAATTAAAAAAAGGCTGGTTACCCCTCCTTGTGAGTTGGATTCTATGTATGTTCTATGTGTGTGTGCATGCTGTGTGTATGTATGTAGCATTTATGTGTATTGAGTAGTTCAGTTTAATTGTTTTTCTTGGCTTCCTGAATTCTTCAGCTCTATAATATTAAGATAAGTTCCTTCATATGTTATGTTTTGAGTATTGATGCTATACATAACTGATGAGGGGCTTTTTTTTGCTTCCTTGTAAAAGATATTGTCTTCTTGTAGTGAAAAAAATCTTGAGGGATTTTTTATTCAACATTTTCTTTCTTTTTTGTGAAAAATAAAGAACTTCTGTGTTATATATTTGAGATATTCAACATTAATTTGAGCTCTACTCTTGTATTTCTAAGTTAATGAAACTTCTTTTCATTTGTTCAGTTTAAACATAATACTGATTCCAACTTCCTTGATTTTTAGATTATTTGGCTGAACTTGATTTTAAAATGATTTTCTTTTTGAAAGTGAAACTTGAATTTGTTTAGCAAACAATAATTTTCTTTTGAAGAAGTGAAATGATAAGTGATTTTTTGACCTTATGAAAGGTAATTCTTCATAAAACTGAGAATTGGAGAAATATCTAAGTACTTCATTAGTGGAAAATAAGCTATTATTTAATAGTAAATTGATAATTATTTATTAAAGTAAAATGACTGAAACTGATTTCCATTCTTTAAAGCTATAAACTGATGTTTAATTATTAAAGGCCCACTTTCCCCAAAACCTATAGCCACTTGTGCTTAAGATGGTATAAGAAATAGTGAACCACTCCTATTTCTTAAATAGAAGAAACTAGTGATATTATTACAGAAAAAAAACTAAAAAATTCTATCTAGATGAATTTGATGACCAGAAAATGTTTTTTATTACTGTAACTTTTTTTTCCTTCTTTCATACTAATTGAAATATCTTTACAACAATTATCACTTCTAAATTCCATATCAATTATCGATTCTTATTGTCTTATCAGTTATAAATACATTTTTTTGATTTATTTATTGATCATGAATAGATTTTTCTTGGTTCTTTTTCTTTAATTTTCTTTTATATTTTTTTCATGTTTTTTATACTAGTACAGAAAAGTCAGAAATTAAATTTTTAGTTTAAGGCCATGCCGGGCCATCATGTATTTTCAGGCTGAGTCTATGATAAAGTGGTAATAAAGGTATATATAGCTTTAACTATGACTGTGACACAAATAAAAAGTATTACAAAAGGTTTGGGTTAAAGATATTAAGGGCTTTACTAATAAAATTAGTGGTGGTGAGCGCTACTGAAATCCCTGCATGCAGTTTTACCTGTTGGGTTACAATAATAAAAACTACAATACTTAAGCTTAAATTATACCTGACTTGTTTTCCAATAGTATAACTGTTTTGGACAGATTTACTACATAGGAATTTAAGAACAGGATGAGGAAACCTTTTCTGGTGGAGAAAAGGCTATTTTTATCCTAAAATGGGGTAGAATGGCCCTCTAGACCATCCACATAGAGGAAGTGAAGAGTTTTTAACTTCAGAGTACTAGATTGTGGGTCTCACAAATCCTGTAGGTAATGTATTGGGCTCAGATGTGGTTTTGAAACCACATGTGTGCAGTTTTCACCAATACAGGGTGAAAATTTTCATCTGGGGACCACATAGTCCTCTTCTGACATGTATAATGCATATAATGCTGTAAAGAACCTGTATGGGAACCCAGTATTGACAGAAATATGAGGTATTAAGAGATAAACATGCTTTGTCTGTTTGACACCTCATAATCATAGTTATGGGAGAATATCCAATAGTAAGGCTGTATAGGTCAGACTGTGAGATTTTGACCTTAAAGCTGACATAACTTTGTTGGTTTTTGAGATATCAGGCTCAAAGTTGGTTCATTTTGTAGCTCTGGATGATTCTTACACAATGGTACCTAATTTGATATGGTTATCATTAAATATGGAAAATGTATTCCATGTATAAGGTTTCTTATACATATTCATGATTTTCCCCAAAAACTGTATGGAGCTTGTTGGCCCCATAAAATTTGTTTTAGATAAAATATGAAGAAATGAATGGTACCATCAGATAGCCCTGATTGTACTCTTTCCAAAAACACCCAACTTTGGGTATCTCACACTAAAACTGTAGAAGTTAGATGAGAGGTAAATATTTTATTCACCCTTATTTTGGCCATAACTCCTGTAATCCTGATGCTAGCTCAGTTTGAATAGTAACATTGGATAACCCTGAATTGGAGATTCAATTTGAATACCCATTTGATGGGGTTAAGCTTCTTCCTCTGGATTTCTGATGAGAGGTGAAAAATAAGGCTTATTCTCAGCAACAATTTTAAGAAGGAATCACGTTGTTATTTCTTGTCCTATGATGGTGGGACTTGTGTATTTGGAAAGTGGTGGGTTTCCTCTTTCTTTTGATACCTTTGAGAATATTTGGCTTAGCTCCATGTTTTGCTGGTATCTTGGCTTTACCATTGGATTATGGTATTTGTCTGTCATGCTTGTGCTCTGGTTTTGAGTCACAGGCTGACATGTATCATTGGTACTTTCATGCGTTAACATTTTTTTTTTTGGTATCTTGATTCAAAGTAGAGTAAGAAAAACAGTAACTAAATAGTTTAATTTCAGTTTAAGGCCATGCTGGGCCTTTAATTTTCTGAAGAATAATTTTCTTAAAATAATCTTGATTCTTCTTCATTTTCATTTAAATCTTGCTGATGACAGTTTCTTTACATAACTTATTCCCTTCTCCTTTCTTCAAACAAGACTGGTGATTTTTCATTAAAATTATTAATTGTAAGACTTTATCCTTTAAATCAAAATCCAATGACTTTTCAATAAAATATAAATCCCCTCTCCATTTAATTGTTTTTACCATCAACTTGATATTCTTCAAGTAAAAACCATCTTTGAGCTTTGGTTGTACCCCAATTTAAAAGCTTCCTTAAATCTTCTTCCATATAAGATGTTTCATTCCAATAATCATTACCAAGATTTTCTGTTATTCCATCATATATTAATATATTGATGAATTAAAGTGTTTTAAGTCTTTATCCAGGTAGCTGGTCCCATTTATCTTAAATATGGCCTTGAGGTAATTCTTCATTTGCAAAAATATCCTCAAATTTAATAAATGGAATGATGTGATAATTTGGTATTTCAAACTCTTCAATTAATGTTAAACCCCATGTTTGATCTTCATTGTTAAATTCTTGAAAACTACAACTAATCCATAAGTCTTGGCTTTCTTAATTTCTTTCTGAGTCTGGCCAATAGGTCCAAAGGGTTTTATCTGCTTCATCAGCTTCAGACATGATGGTTATAAAAGATAGAATATGATAAAAATGTTGCTAATGGTTTCTTGATGTTTTGAAAAAAATATAAATAATTATAATAGCTTCTTGGTAAAGGTAGATAAAATATTTCTCAAAGAATTAATACTCTTTGATAAGGCACAAAGTCACTGCCAGAAATTGAATCAATTGAAATTTTAAGTGATAAGGTGAGAAATATTTAGGTCTTCTTTGATAAGGCAGGAGATCACAGCCAAAAATACTGGACTTGATTATTTAAATTGAGTTTTACTGATTTTCTTCTCTTCTTTGTTTTTGAATGATTTAAGTTGGTAGTTTTCAGAATTGACTTGAGCTGTAATTTTCTTATTGATGGTAAGTAATTTCTATAATAAGCTAATTTTTCATCCAAAACTCTAAGTTCCTCCAAAGAAAAAATTATTTTTACCAGATCTTTCTTTTCTTCTCTTGATTGATAAATTAATGATTGATATATTTTAAATCCTTCTTCATATTAAAAGATATATTCTTCATATTGGTTCTTCAATTGCCTTTGATCCAAAATTTCTTCATCCTCAAAACATTCATCTCCATATCATCCAAGCTTTGGAATCTTGAGCTGTTTGTTAATTTTATTTAATACTATTATCTTACAAGCTTCCTTTTATTGTTCTCTTTTTAACAGATCCTGAAATTAGTATTATTGATATTAAAATTCCCAAGGATTACATCCCAAAAAACTGAAACCATTAGAGGTGAAATAAGAAATAGACACCCGCCCCCCTTTTTTGATCTGAACATAGCCTTATGATAATCTTACAATTAAAATTCTTGAATAACCAAATCCTCATTCTCAATTGTTTTTTGAAATTTCACTTCTTCTTTTTTACATTTTCAGAAAACATTATTCAATTCATGAAACCCATTTTCCTAATTCTTTTTCCTGAAGAATTCTATTCACACATATATCCTTGGCTATTTCTCCCAGTATTTTCCTTTCTTCTAGGGCTTTACCTTTCAAATTTCTTATGAATCCTTCTTCTTTATGTATAAAGAGGTATTCATACTCTTCCCAGAAAAGCCTTCCACCAAGAAGCTCCATGTTATTCAAATTTAATTCTTCTTGTGGCCAAATTCTGCAATCATAAAGAGCCTTCCTTGGTTTTTAATCAAAGGAAAATAATTCCTCCCAATATTTTTTTTCTAAATTTCCATTTATTCCTTCCTCATTCAAGGTTTAAATGAAATCTAATTTAGACAGGTCATATCCTGGAAGATTCTTAAACCATTTTCCTCTTTTTATTCTTGATGAACCCTAAAAGTATATATCTTTGAATTAAATGTAGGGAAGAATTATGAAATCTGGCTCTTCTTTAGGTGTTGGAAGTTGCCAGTATGACATTTCATCATAATACTTCAAGAAACTTCCTTCATCCAAGTCCATTTCCTTGTATTTATCAATTCTCAATGGGCTTTTTGGGTTTAAATCATATGACAGAATAGTGTTCATGAGATCCTTTTGCAATGGTGAGACTTCAGCTTCTATCAAATTTTCTTCTGGCTTTGAATCTCAAGATAATCTTGGTTTAATTTCCTTGTAAGAGTCATGATTTATGTAGGCCTCACAAAGATTTTCATAAGCATGAGAGTGTGCTTTATTTTCTTCTTTGGAGGATATTGAGAAATCTCATGTATTTGGAATTTATCAGTTTGATTTGATTCTTCTTTATTGTATTCCTCTATACGTTTTTCATCTTTGAAACAGTAAATAATTCTGTTTCTAAGATCTTCCAACAAGTCTTCACAGTATTGATCATTTTTCATTTCTTATTTGACTTCAATTTACATATCTTGTGGGTATTTTTTCTTGGAAAATATGTCAAACAGATTTTTTCTACTATGTTTTGGTGGTCCCTCTATAATTTCTGATCCATTAACCAAAACCTTATATAAAATACCATTTGTTTCCATTGGTTTATAGATTATTTTATTTTTCTTTTTTTCTGCTTCATTAACTTCTTCCATATACCAATTTGATTTTTCATCTTGTTTCCATATATACCCTGTGTTGTTTGCAGGTTCATCATCAATTTTTCATAAGTTGGGGCATGGGCTGAAGCCTAAGCTGTTTACTTGAGAGTTTTTGTTTTCAATATAAGCATCATATTCAATTTAAGGTGGTAAATTTCTGTTTATCCATTCCTCCCACTTTTTGGGATCAAAGGTAGCTCATTCCTTGTCTAAATACCAGGCTAATGACTTTGGCTCTTCTGGTGTGATTTATATTGATAGTGCTTCTGTGTCAGGTTGAGTCTATTTAGAATTAGTCATTAGGCTATTTACCACTTTAACTGTGACTGTGACACGTGATAAAAGATTAAAAATAAAGGTATTGATTGATAATAAGGATTTATAATGAGATTTAAAGGGCTTTACTATTATGAAATAGTGCTGGTGAGTGCTGTTGAAAGCCCTGGATGCAGCTTTACCTGTTGGATGACAATAATACAGACTAAAATAATTAATATTATAATTATACCTGTTTATTGTCCAAGGGTATAGCTGTTTTTGAAAGTTGTACTATGTAGGAATTTAAGAGCAGGATGTGGAAAGCTTTTCTGGCTGTAAAAAGCCCTCCATTTATCCTGAAATGGGGTGGAAAGGCTGCTAGACCTTTCCACGTAGAGGAAGTGAAGATTTTTTCACTCTCTGAGACAGGCTTGTGGTTTGCAAAGGCCTGTATAGCCTTTATTGGGCTCAGATGTGGTTTAAAAACCACATCTGGGCAGTTTTCTCCAATACAGGGTGAAAATTTTCATCTGGGGACCACATAGCCTTCTTCTGACGTGTATGATGCGTAGAATGCTGTACAGAACCTGTATGGGACCCCATTATTGACTTACTTATGAGGTATTGAAGTATAAGCATGCTTCTTTGTCTGTTTGACACCTCATAATCATGGTTATGGGATATTATCCCATGGTAAGGCTGTATTGGCCAGAATGTGGGATTTTGACCTTGAGACACCCATACCTTTGGCAGTTCTTGAGATATCAACCTCAAAATTTGTTTGGTGTGTAGCCCTGTATGTGTTCTACACAATGGTACCTTATCTGATATGGTTATCATTAAATATGGCAAAGTTATCCCATGTACAAGATATTTTGTACATATGCGTGTTTTAGGCAAAAGCTGTATTGGGCTTGTTTGCCCCATAACCTTTGCTCTAGTTGAGATATGAGGAAATGGATGGAACCATCAGATAGCCCTGATTGTTCTCTTTCCAAAAAGACCCCACTTTAGGTATCTCACACTAAAACTGTAGAAGTTAGATGAGAGGTGAATGTTTTGTTCACCCTTATTTGGCCTGAATTTGACCATAACTTCTGTAATACTTGTGCTAGCTCAGTTTGGCTGGTACCATTAGATATCCCTGACTTAGAGCTTTATTTTGAATACCCATTTGATGTGGTTAAGCCTCTTACTCTGTATTTCAGATGAGAGGTGAAAATTAAGGTTTATGCTCAGCAACAACTTTGAGCAGGAATAACTTTGTTATCCTTTGTCCTATGATGATGGGACTTGTATATTTGGAAAGGGGTGAGTTTACCCTTTCTTTTGATACCTTTTGAGCTAATTTGGCTCAGCTCCATGTTTTGGTGGTATCTTTGCTATACCATTGGTTTATGGTATTTTGGCTGTCATGCTTGTGCTCTGGTTTTGATTCACAGGCTGACATACCCTCCCTCTAAAAAAAGGCTCATCATTGATGAGACTGTTCAGTCCTCCTAGAGGCTCTGAAATTCCTTAAATGAAGGTTCCCATCTGGTATGGCATCTTCTTCCAACCATTTGTCCTTATCAGCTGTTTGGTTGTTGAATCTGACTAAGTATTGTCTTTGATCCTTCCCATTAAGTCTGATCTTCCTGGCCCTGGTGATTTTACTCACAGGTCCAGGGGAATCCTCCACTTCCACTATCTCTGGTGGTGTGGGGTTCCTCCTTCTGGAGGGGAATTTGTCCTCCTGTGTTTGGAAGTATGGTTTGACTAAACTTACTGGAAAGACTGGGTGCTTCCTGGAAAATTCCTCTGTAAATTTGACTTCCACTGCATTCTTTCCTATCAACTGAATGATAGTGAAGGGCCCTACAAAGGAGTCTCTCATCTTCTTGGGTCCTTTAAGATTATTAAAGTTTAGTGTAGACACTAGCACCTGGTCCCCTTCCTTAAAGTCAGGTTCCATGTGGGTCTTGTCCCACCTCTGCTTATTATATTCTTTTGCCTCAGCTATGAATTTGGAAGCTGTGTCACAAGCCCTCCTCCACATGTCATGGAAGTCCTTGGCTGTGGGGTGGATGGTCAGAAGATTCTTCTTCAAGTGATCCACTGTAACAACCATCCATCAGGGGTAAGGGTATTCATTCATACACCCACTCAAACACCTCAAATCAGCAAATCCAGTATCTGCATCAGCATTCAGTTTCAGCAATCTTCATTCTGAAACATGCATACAGTTTGGTACATCAATACAGCCTGTCAATACCTGTACAGGTTGGATTCACCCAATACAGTTTCAATACACCACACCTCTTGTACAGGCTCTGTACAGCTGTACAGGACCCGTATTGGCCAGACTCAATTCAACCATCAATTATTCTCATGAAAATTCTTCCTCTGGATCAGGGCTGGTGGTTCTCACATATACCAGCCCCTCTTTCTCCCCCCTGGGGACTTTTCCCCAGTTAATTAATTTAGTTTATTTATTATTTCATAATTATTCTTATCCTTATTTTTGGGTATTATAATTATTTAATTTTAAGTTAGTCTTTTCATTTCTTTCTTTGCCTGTACAGTATGAGTTGGGTGGCCATATCCTTATTAACCCTTCTCTTTCCATTCTGACAGGTTGAAACAGTGGACTTGGACTTGTTTGTGGTTGGCTCTTCTATTCTTTTGTTGCTGCTTTCTTATATTCATTCTTTTAGTAATTCATCTTTAACACTCTTAAGTGTATCCTTTCTTACCATATCCTTGAGCCCTCCATAAGTGAGTACCAGTTTACTGAGTGCCAGGCCCTCTTCACTTCGAAGAGCCCCTGTGACATTGAATTAATTAACTCATATTTGATTCTTTCTTTTCATTCATTTATATTCATTTCTCTCATTCATCAATTATGATCTCTTTATGACTTAATGATCCTTAATGATTATGATTTTTCTCTCTCATCCATTTCATCTCATTCATTTCATTCATATGAAATTGATTCTTCTTCTTTCTTAATCATTGCTGACCATTTAATTCACTTCATTTCATTTTATCAAATCAAATTTTCTCTGTGTTCTTATTCAGGTCTTATTCAGGATTGATTATTGGTTTAATTGATTGGATTATTTCATTGGGATTCATTGGTTTATTGATTCAGCGGCTCAGGATTCTTATTTGGATTGGATTGATGGATTTTGACTTCTAAAGATATTGAGTGATCCTCAAGAGCTGAATTTGATTATTGATTGACTTTGAATCCTCAAGAATTGATTTTTATTATTGACTGATTTTGACTTATCAAGATATTGAATTGATTCCTTAAGATTTTAAATTGATTAATTGATTCCTCAAGACCTTGATTTCATATTGAAGACACTGATTTATTGATTGATTGATTATTGATTAAATATTGATTGATTGTTGATTTACTCAAGATTATTGATATTTGATTTGAATTGATTGTTGATTGCTGAATTGATTTGACTGTTGACTGAATTTGATTTCACCTCAAGATTTGAATTGATTCCTCAAGATTCATCAAGTTTTTATTGTGATTGATTTGGCCAAGTTTTGATTTCTGTTCTCATACCATCAAGTTTATTTCATTTTTACTCAAAATGCCAGTTCAGCATAGCCCCCCAGCCAAAAATACTTGATCCCAAAGAATTCAAGCTGTTCTCACTCCTACAGCAAGGGCTCCTCTTGACCGCACACCATCAGTTCATCAACTGAGTGCAAACTTGGACAGAGGAGCAGCACCCTCAAGAAGAGGTGGAATGAAATCTAGAAGATCAAGATCTTTCTCTGGACTTTTGGGTGGCTACCCTGGCATGTCTGAAGGTGCAAGAGCAAGACAAGGGGAAGTTGAAGATGAAGAGGGGGAAGAGTCTGTGGAAGAGGAAGGTTCTGGGGAAACTGAAGTGGCAGATGCCTTGGCAAATGCTCCAGAGGTGCCTCAGGGTTCTAATCTAGCCCTTTCTAGTCAACCTCTTGTCTCTCAAACTGATCCAAGTCTCCTCAAGATGATGGAGCAGATGACTCAATTCATGGGGCAACTCACTCAAGCAGTTGCTCCAAGGGACAATTCTAAAGCCCCTGCTTTCAAGACTCCATCCATGAAGGCACCTGATTCTTTTGATGGTACTCAAGCTCATAAATTGAGAGGATTTATCCAATCCTGTCAATTAATCTTCCATAATGATCCAGCAAATTTCTTCTCTGACAGGAAGAAAGTTCTTTACTCAACTTCTTTTCTCACTGGTAGAGCTGGAAAGTGGATTGAACCCTATCTCTCAAATATTTCCAATGAAGACCCTTCCTACCTCCTCAATAATTGGCCATTATTTGAATCTCAATTATTCACTCTGTTTGGTGACCCCAATGAAGTCAGGAAAGCTGAACAAGAGTTGGACAATTTGAGGATGAAGGAGAGTGGTCATGTTTCCTTGTACATTGCAGATTTCAGAAGCTTAATGTCAAGAATTGGAGATTGGGGGGAAAGAGCTTATATCCATGATTACAGAAGAGGATTGGCATCAAGATTATTGGATCAGTTGGCTTCTCACCCTGGAACTTTTGATACTCTTCAAGAACTTATGGATGTCACTTTGGAATTAGACACAAGGTATCATGAGAGGCAAAAAGAAAAGGGTGGCAATCAAGAGAAGAATCCTCCAGTCATTGGATCCAATCAATCTAGGCCTCCTCAAAACTCATCTTCAAAGAGGCCTCACCAGAAGAAGAACAAGAAGGGCAAGCAATTTCAATCTTCAAAGGACAAGCCCCATGCCGCTCTCCTCAATAAGGACAATGAATTAATCGGTTCTGAAAAGGAGAGGAGGATCAAAGAGGGGTTTTGTACTTATTGTGGTGGAAAGCACCCAATTGAAAAAGGCTTAAAGAGACCTCAGAACAAGCCTGGGTCATCATCAAGAGGCTTCCCTAGCAAGCAGGGAAAAGCCTGAGTGGGAATCATGATGTTTTCAATGGTTCTCACTTATTTCCTTCAAGATAACAATTGTGCACTCTGAATACTAGTGTCAAGAAATCTTTAAAATTTCTTATTTTCTCTTCTGTCTCTGATATTTTTTATAGTATTCTCATTGATTCTGGTGCTACAAACTCTTTTATTGCAAAGAATTTTGTTCTCAAGTACTCATTGACTCTGTCAGAGCTCCCCAAAAAGATTCCTCTTTTCATTTTGGATTCTAATGAATCCCCTGCCTTGTTCATCACCCATTATACCAAGTGGGTAGTTGACTTGCCTTCCTTCCCAAGCTTTGAATGGGACTTCTTTATCATAGATTCACCCAAGGGAGAAGACCTGATATTGGGCTATGATTTCCTTTACCATTTTAATCCCATTATTGATTGGAAAAATGGATTGATCACCTATGATTCTAGTCATAAGGATTCTAGTGGTATTATTCCTTCTACTAGTAATGACTTAGCCACTGCTGTCAACAGTGTTGCTCTGGTTGGTGAACTTAAGACACCTTCCCTTCCTTCTTCTGTCCATATCCCTTCCATCATTCCCTCTCAGTCATTACTTCCATTAAGAGATGAAGTCTTCAAAGAGATAAAGGATGTTGGAGAAGATGTTGCCATATCTTCACTTCATCTCTTTCAAGGGGATATGGACCTTCCTCCCTTATCTTTTCATGCATCCCTGGAGGAGCAATGGGATGAGGAGGAAGAGCCAGAAGAAATTGAAACTGTGTTGAAGGTAGTCCCTCCTGCTTATCACCAATATTTGGATGTATTCTCCAAGGTGAAAGCAGAGAAACTTCCTCCACACCGCACCTGTGATCACCATATCGAATTGGAGGGTCTTCTACCTCCAATTGGTGTTATCTACTCATTATCAAATCAAGAGTCAGAAACACTGCGGGCCTACATTTCAGAGAATGTAGAGAAAGGTTTCATAAGACCAAGCTCCTCTTCAACAGGAGCACCTGTCCTTTTTGTCAAGAAAAAGGATGGAGGTCTTTGTTTGTGTGTTGACTACCGCAAACTCAATGCTGTCACTAGGAATAACAGATACCCTGTTCCTCCTATGAACCAGCTCCTTACCGTATTCAACAGCTCCACTATCTTCTTCAAGATAGATTTGCATGGTGCATATAACCTTCTGAGAATCAAAGAGGGGGATGAGCACTTAACTGCCTTCAGAACCAAGTATGGTAGTTATGAGTATTTGGTCATGCCATTTGGTTTGACCAATGCTCCTGCTTCTTTCCAGAATCTTGTAAATGATATATTTGCAGATTTCTTGGATGTGTTTGTTGTGGTCTATCTAGATGATATTATGGTATTCTCAAGTTCTGAGGAAGAACATGTCAAACATGTGACCTCTGTCCTCCAAAGACTCAGAGAAAATAATTTATTTGCCAAAGCCTCCAAGTGTGTATTCCATGCCTCAAGTGTGGAATACCTGGGCTATGTTGTTTCAAGTGATGGCCTCAAGATGGATTCTTCAAAAGTTCAGCAAATCCTCAATTGGCCTCAGCCCAAAAACATCAAGGCCCTTCAATCTTTTCTTGGTTTTGCCAATTTTTACCGTCGTTTCATTAAAAATTATTCCAAAAAAATCACTTCTCTCACTTCCCTTCTCGAAAAAGATTCTCCCTTTATCTTCAATGAGTAAGCTCTTAGTCAGTTTCAAGCACTCAAAGAAGCTTTCACCTCTGCTCCTATCATATCCCATTTCAATCCATCTCTACCCACTATTGTAGAGACTGATGCTTCTGATTATGCATGAGGCGCTGTACTGAGTCAGGTGAATGACTCAGGAAAGCATCCCATTTCATTTGATAGTCGCGAGCTCTTACCATTCTTTTGAGGTCTTGACAGACCACTCTTCCTTGCAGTATTTCATGTCTTCCAAAGTTCTTACTCGTTGTCAGGCCCGTTGGGCTGAATTTCTCTCAGAATTTCACTTCACTATCACTTACCGCCCAGGCAGGCTGGCCACTTTACCAGATGCCTTGTCACGTCGGGACGACGTGTACCCAGAGAGGGGGGTGGACTTCATCAGCAAGAATCCTCAAAATTTTCATTGAGTACTTAAGCAAGATGGAATTCAAGAGTCAAGATTCTTCTCAATCAAAGTGGAGATTTTCTCAGATCTAGTAGACAAGATTCAAAAAGAAGTATGGCAAGATAAAGACTATAAAGAAATACTCAAGCAACTAGCAAGAGGTGAATCAGTTCCAGATTATTCTCTTGAACCTCAAGACAAGTTATTATTATTCAAAGATAGAGTGGTAATCCCAAGCAATGAAGAACTTCAACTCAATATTCTTCAAAAGCGTCATGACTCACCATTGGCTGGCCATCCTGGCCAGGAGAAGACCCTCAAGCTCATCAAGAGGGATTTCTATTGGGCTGGCATGAATCAATTCATCAAGGACTATGTGTCCTCATGTCAGCAATGTTCAAGAAATAAGAACATTCATCACAAGAAGTTTGGATTACTCAAGCCTCTTTCAATTCCGTCTGGTCCTTGGAATTCATTATCAATGGACTTCATCACTCAATTTCCACTGTCAAACAACTTTGATTCAATTTTAGTAGTTGTGGACAGATTTTCAAAAATGGCAATCTTCATTCCAACTTATGGAACAATCACTGCTCTGGACCTAGCTCAAATCTTCATTAGTCATGTATTTTCCAAGCATGGACTTCCAGTCAGTATTGTCAGTGATAGAGGATCCTTATTTGTTTCATCATTTTGGACTCAATTGTGTCAGCAGCTCAAGATATCAAGAGATCTTTCAACTTCCTTTCACCCTGAAACAGATGGACAGACAGAGAGGTTAAATCAGATACTAGAACAGTACCTTTGGATGTATGTCAGCTATCATCAAGATGACTGGTACACCTGGCTCCCTCTGGCTGAATTTGCCTATAATAATGCAGAACATTCATCAACCAAGAAATCACCTTTTTTCACCATTTATGGAAGAAATCCCAGCTTTGACTCAATCCATATTTCTCAAGACTCACCTGCTGGAAAGTTATCAACAAAACTCCAATCAGTACAGCAAGTTGTCAAAGAAGAATTAGAGTCAGCAATGAGGAGATTCAAGAAGTATGCAGATAGAAATAGAGCAATTCCACCTGATTTCCAACCTGGGGACAAAGTATGGCTAGCTTCCAAGAACATCAAGACAACAACACCCACCAAGAAGTTATCAGAAAGATGGCTGGGACCTTTTGAAGTTCTGAAGAAGATTGGCAGTCATGCATATCACCTCAAGTTGCCTCAGTAATGGAAGACAGTTCACCCTGTATTCCATGTGTCCTTATTAGAACCAGTCAAGCATTCAACTATCCCAAATCGTCATCAATTGCCACCACCACCAGTTTTAGTGGAGGAGCAAGAAGAATGGGAAGTGGCTCAGGTTCTGGACTCAAAACTCAAAAGAGGTAAATTATGGTATCTTGTAGAGTGGAAAGGATTCAATGAAGACCCAGAAAGAGCCACTTGGGAACCAGCTTCAAACCTTACCAACTCACCAGATCTTTTCAAGGACTTCCATTCATTGTATCCAGACAAGCTTGGTCCAAATACCTCAAGAGTTTGATTTACGGTGCTTGGTGGGGAGGAGAAGTTATGAAAGTAAGTTCCTCTCCTGGCATGCACCTTTAAGGGGGTATTCTACCCATATGTTGTTGTAAGAATCACCTTGGCCACTTTGTGAGCACTTGTCAATTCTTTGGACAGGTTCAGGAAACATACAACACCAATACCCTCTGATTTGGACCTTATCAAGATATGGCCAAATGTTTCTTTCTTTAATTTTCCTTTCTTTCTCTTTTATTTATCATTTCATTTATGCCAATCATCATAATTCAAGACATTCATTACTTCAAGTCATTTATGGCAATTCTTTTCAGAAGTCATTTATGGCAATTCATCTCAGAAGCCATTTATGGCAATTCTTTTCAATTTTATGCTGCTTGGTGGGGAGTGGAAGTTATGAAAGTAAGTTTCATCTCCTGGTATGCATCCCTGAGGGTTCTACTTCTTGTAAAACATTACCTTGGCCACTCTGTGAGCATCAAATGCTTGGTTTTCATTTTCAGACACTTTTTGGCCAGAATCAAGCAACTCACCACAAGAAGGACCAACCATCAGGATTTTTCCTTATTTCTTTCTTTACTCTCATTTTCTCTTATTCTTTTATTTTTTCTTTCTTTATTTGCTTGTATAATTTTCTTTCTTTTATTTCTCTAAAGCAGCAGCATCCCCTCCCAAATCATGTATTGGGAGGTTCCATTATTTTTTCATTTTTTAGTATTTATAAGAGTGGGGATAGAAGTCAAACCAAATACAAACAAGGAAAAGGAAAACTAGTTATCTCTACCCTAATCATCAAAAGTTCTCTGGAAATCATTTATCAACTCATCTTCATACCAAGCAAATTTTGCAGCCATCTCTTCAGAAGCAGTACCTGGAATAGTCCTGTCATTGGCATACATAATCACCTCTCTGCTATTTCTATCAACCCTCCTGAACAATCTGGCCACAGCATCTTGACTTTCACTAGCCGCATTGGGATCTTCTCTGGTAACCCGGATAGGCCAACATTCTCTTCTTTGAAAAACTTGAGCGGCAGGAAATGGCAAAGGGGACAATCCATCTCTTCTTCTGCTGGAGCTGGCCACAGGTTGGAGTTGACGGGAGGTGTTTATGGGTGAGTTTCTGGACTGTTGAACTGGTGATGGTCTTACTGCTGGATTCAAGGCAGGCCTGGTGGTGTGGGAAGTAGTTGGTGAAGGAGGAGGAAGGGTTGTAGGAATGGAAGCAAGCATTGGTTGGAAGGTTCTTGGAGTGCTGGGAATAACTTGACTTTGGAATCTAGTGTTGGCAAGAGGTTGAGAAGATGAATTGCTGGATGGATGGCCAATTGAATGAGGAATAACTTGAACTTCTTCACCATCCAACTCATCACTTCCTTCAGCATCTGGATCTGTTGGGGAATCAACAATTCTTCTTAGTTTCTTCACTACTTTCACCACTCCATCAGCATTGGTCCTTGAAATTGGGATTTCTGAGCTGTAGTGTATGGGCCTACCACCAATTGGAATGGACCCTCCAACATTAGTCCACCTGGCCACATCCCTCTGCCTGGAACCAGTCACTAAATCAAAATATCAGCACCAATTCAATCAAAATATGCAAATCACTCACATTGAGAAAATCCAGAAGTTGCATCAGAGGTAGGTTCCTCAAGAATGGGGAATTCCTGCCCATAAGGCCCATCTTTCCTGCTCCATAAGTGTCTCCTGACCTGGGACAAAGTTGATCCGGTATGATGACATGGCTTCTTCCCAACAAAGCAAAAGTGGAATTTTGACGATCAAGGATTGTAATGTTGAAAGCATTCCTTACCCCTGGCCAAACATTCAGTACAGGCAGGATCAAAAACTTCAACTGCTCTGAACCCATCATAGGTTTGGGAGGGATCAAAATGGCCAGAAGACGCCATGGAAGGGGAGGACAATTGACTGAAGACACCAGAACCATGAAGAACAGATGGTGGCGGTGCAGAAGGAGAATACTCAGTGAGCTCAGTCAGTTTGGAACTCATAACTGAAGAATATGCAAGCAGAAGATTCAAGACGTCAGAATCAATCCACTCCATATCAAGAAAAAGAATTTGACCTCAAGGAAATGGGGCCATAACTCAATTATGCCCCCCCTCAAAGCCTCTAAGGTGAATGTTCATACCCCTTTGGGGCTGAACTCATCACCCAGGGCCTCCCCTGCAGCTTTGGGGAGGCCAGGATCTTGATGGTCCTGGACCCCATCAATGGGTCCAGGCCATGTATGGTGAAAGTTATAATTGGGCCATTTCTGGGCCCCTTGGTCACCCTGGGTCCCCAGCAAATTTGGGCCCAGGGACTCCATTTTGGTCCTGGGGGCCTCCAATAACCCCCACAGACCACAGACCACGGCATACGGTCCACGGACCGTAGGACCCCAAAGACATAGAAAGGCCAAAAATGGCCAAAAATCATAAAAAACACCCAAAAGGCCATAAAAATCAAGAGGTATCAAGATTTCATCAGGGGAGAGTCCACAGCACAAAATCACTTTGGAGGGCTGTTTGAGGCCACTTCCATGGACAATGGGGACAAGACCCCAGGAGGAAAATTTTTCAAGATTTCATTGGATGCGACCTTGCCCAATGAGTACACTTCATATACTCATTGGGCATCATTTTTTGAGCACAAGAGCTCAGTGGCCCTTATTCTGGGATATATCCCAAGGGCATGGTTGATTGAATCAGTAGAAAAGAAATGCATATTTTGAAGTGGAATACTTACTCAAACTTGGAAAAAGGGGGAAATCAATTGAATTTGACAGAGAAGGAGTGAAGAAGGATTTTCAGGATAATGGCCAAGAGGAAAAGAAAATTAAAAAGAAAATTTTTTGAAAAAATGTGGGGATATTGAGATGCCACTCAACAGTGGCAGGGTATTATGGTGTTCAAGAGCCCACCAGTTTCAAGAGGGGGATACTGTAACAACCATCCATCAGGGGTAAGGGTATTCACTCATACACCCACTCAAACACCTCAAATCAGCAAATCCAGTATCTGCATCAGCATTCAGTTTCAGCAATCTTCATTCTGAAACATGCATACAGTTTGGTACATCAATACAGCCTGTCAATACCTGTACAGGTTGGATTCACCCAATACAGTTTCAATACACCAGTATGAAACTGTATGATCACTCCAATACACCACACCTCTTGTACAGGCTCTGTACAGCTGTACAGGACCTGTATTGGCCAGACTCAATTCAATCATCAATTATTCTCATGAAAATTCTTCCTCTGGATCAGGGCTGGTGGTTCTCACATATACCAGCCCCTCTTTCTCCCCCCTGGGGACTTTTCCCCAGTTAATTAATTTAGTTTATTTATTATTTTATAATTATTCTTATCCTTATTTTTGGGTATTATAATTATTTAATTTTAAGTTAGTCTTTGCATTTCTTTCTTTGCCTGTACAGTATGAGTTGGGTGGCCATATCCTTATTAACCCTTCTCTTTCCATTCTGACAGGTTGAAACAGTGGACTTGGACTTGTTTGTGGTTGGCTCTTCTATTCTTTGATTCTTATTCTTTTGTTTCTGCTTTCTTATATTCATTCTTTTAGTAATCCATCTTTAACACTCTTAAGTGTATCCTTTCTTACCATATCCTTGAGCCCTCCATAAGTGAGTCCCAGTTTACTGAGTGCCAGGCCCTCTTCACTTCGAAGAGCCCCTGTGACATCCACAGGCAACAGGGGATTCCACCCTTTCTCTACCAGTGCAGGTGTTTTTTCTGTAGTAGAGTGCTGACTTGTATTATAAGCCAGTTGAACAGCTGGTAGAAGGGTAACCCAGTCATGGGTGTATCCCTCATGGTCCTTGTATTCCATGCCATAGGCACAAAAACTTCTAAGGATGTCCTCCATTGTCTGGATAATCCTTTCAGCTAGGCCATCTGTTTGTGGATGGTAAGCTGTGGAAAATGCAAGCTTGCTTCCAAGCATTTCATACAAGTTGATCCAAAATTCAGATGTGAATTTTGTGTGCCTATCACTAATAATGATTTTAGGGACTCCACAGGTAGATATGATGTTATTCCAGAATAAAAGAGAAGTGTCCATGGCTGTGTCCTCTTTATGGCATGGTAGACACCTCATACTCTTGCTGAAACTATCAACTATGATTAAGCAGGCATTGTAGTTTCTTTTGCCTCCTGGGACAAGTCCTGTGACCCAGTCCATATTGATGGTTTCCCATGGGTGTTTGGGTACCTCTATATGTTGAAGTAACCCATACTTTTTCCCATGTTTCCTATTTGCCTTTTGGCATCTTTCACAAGTGTTGATGTATTCACTCAACTCTAACCTTTCTATTTGTATTTCATTTCCCATTTAATGAAAGAAAAGAATTGTTATATGATTTGTTTATTTTGTAGGAGAGAATGTGAGCCTTTACATATGTTTTACATACCCAAATAGGCAAGAATGTCTTCTAAGATATCTTGTAAAATATGAAAAACCCATAGTTAATTTTCATACTCAAATTCATTATTTTTTACAAAGAATAATACTTACAACTGTTTTGGGATTTTTTAAATACATGTATTTATAGAAAGATTTAGATTCTAAACAAAAATTTGTATATGGTCACTCCTCAAGGTGAAAATCTTGAATAAACTTTACAAGGTACTAATATGGAAAATAATTCAAAACCTAATCATCAATACCACATAGAAGATATGCATAAATTTCTTCTTTCTTGAATTTTCATGCCAAAAAAATTGGGATGATAAAGCTTCCCATGTTTAATATACACTGGAATAAGTGTTAAAAATACTTATGGATATTCCAATTACCATATTTCTACATACAGAATTTATGTACTCAAAGTAAATATCAGTGTTGAATCCTAAATTGATATTTTGACATGAAAATAGATAAGAAGGACAAAATAAATCAATGAGAGACAGTATACCCCAATTTATAAGGCCTCTTATGTGTGGGAAGACCTAAAGCTTGGATAAATGGCTAATATTGACTTCATTGGTAAATTAAGACCCTTTGGAAACCTTTTTACTAAGGCTAAGTCCAATTAAGTCATGAAAAAATAGAAAACAATCTTCTCTTTTGATGTGAAAAGTAGTTAATGCAAAGATATTACTTGTGTAGCTATTTCCATTCCTAATTATTTTAAATGGATTAATCAAAAAATATTGATTAAAACCATTTTGGTACTAGTATCCATCAAATTAACTCATGGAAACCAGCTTCCAAATTACTATTCACTTACACTACATAGAGAATGAGTCAAAACTTCAAAAATTAGGAATAAAATTTTTGAGTAATATTTTTGAAAAGCTCAGGACCAATGGAGAAAATGGTAATTAACACCAAAATCAAGAAGAATTATGACTTCATATTTCAAATTAAAAGCTTTGATTGTGGTCCATTGTTGGTGATTCCACATGAAATACAAGTAGTTAGAAATTAATAGAAAATAAAACCTGCAATGAATTTCCCAATGAAAGTTTATCTTTGAGAAAAATAATATTTTCAAATAAAGGAGGATTTACTGAGGTAAATCAATTATCTTTTAGCCATGAATGGGTTGGTAGCAATTTCAAGTCATTTAATGAGGTAATTATGATAATTTTACATTTAAAAATTGATTTAATAGTTAATAAAAATAGGCTAATTGGTTTCTCACTCATTTCTTTTTTTGTTCATTCCAAATCACACCTCTTTGAGATGTCTTAGAATCGAAAGAAGCATACTGTTTCTGTTTTTTCCAATATTCATCATTAGCATGAAATCTTCAATACCGGCAATAAGTATGAGTTAATAGTCATTATTAAGAATTTCCATACTTCCAAATCAGCCAAAAAAGGACTTGATCTTAAATAAAGAAAAATTACTAATCCAAATAGTACTTTTGCTAAAATTATTGTAGTATTACTTTAAACCAGATTTTGATTCTATACATCCAAAAATGATCCATAAAATTCCTTTTACAAATATTTTAAAGGTGTATTTGGAATAATAGTGAGTAATTTATCCAATTATGAAAGTTTTTTCTGTAAGTTTTTTTAGTTTTATGCAAGAATTTATAATAATAACTCTTTCAAAAGATTATTATTTATTGAGATAATTTCATATTTTATTGATAGGAAGTTTTATTATTAAATCTTCTTGTCATTGATTCTAGTGAAAAGCTACTTATTCCCTTTATGATCACTAGTAGTTTATAAAAAGGAAAAGTAATTCTTAAGAAATTTTTCATTTATTTGAGATTCTAATAAGCACCAGGGAAAAGATTGTGTGACCTGTATGAAGGCCCCTTACACCTACTGAAATACTGTAGTTTATTTTGTGTAAGGGAATCGCATGCAGGTTTTGAAAAAATCCCTCCCAGTGAGGCTTATTCATTTCATGTTATACAAACAGTCCTATTACTCTTGATTCATAGTAATATCATCAAGAGGCTGATAGGAAAATCTTATAGAGGAAATACCACGACGTTTTTTTAATGATATATGGGTAAGGATTTGTATTTATTTTTTTGTTTAATAAGTGTTCTTATGAATAATACAGCTAATTATATTTCTTATATAAGAGTATTTATGCTTTGATAAGTTAAGGATATAATAATAATACATATAGCTATCAATACTAATAATAATAGAAATAATATCTTTAAGAAATGATTTATGGCTACTACTAGTTCTTTTATTATTATACTTACTTATTCAAAATTATCTTATTTCCTTTATACTCTACATAATTCTTTATCAATAATTCAATACTAATATACTGATATTTTCTTCTGAGCTCATGATCTTATTTTACTTGTTAACCTACTAGAATAGAGATGAATTCATAATTCAGATGGAGAATTATATTTCCATTTTATTATAAAATATACCTATAGGAATGGGGGAAGATAAGAGAGAGAGTCCCTCTGGTAATATTTCTTGGGTCCTCCATAGAATCAATAAAAAACAGGGAACTTCAAAAGTATTTTTGTCTGAGATATTTTGGATGGCTATTGATTTTAGAATTGTGTCATTATATCAAGATATTTCATAATATTTTTGGAATATTGTATTATTCTGAAATTTGTTTATGTTTATGCACAGCTTTGAGCTGATTTAGCTGGTGAGTAATTATGAAATTGTGTACTTGGATCAAGATATTTCACCATATTTTTAAGCCTTATTAATATTGATGAAAATTTGAGATTATCATTCATCGCCTTGAGAGAACTTGGCTGTTAAAAAATATTTGAATGATGTAACTGGATGGAGGTATCACACCATTTTTATGGCCAATTTAATCATTTATTAAGTGATTATGTAATATGGAGTGCATTTTTCCAGTGAGTATTGTGTTTAATGGAGTAATATTATTTGAAACTTTCTCCATATTCTTGGTCAATTTTTACTCATTTTCATTTTTTGATTATGTAATATAATGAAACTTGACTTAGTGCTACTTTATATATGAGATGATCTAGTACAGTTATTGCAACATTTGTTTGTATTATGAGTTTTGCGCTTTTTTGATTCTTTTTAGCATGTCCGAAGCTTTTTATAGATTAAATGAATGTATATTTGATTCAGTTCTCCCTTTTTATACCATGGATGTGTGTTGATAAATTTTTAGCTCATTTTATCACATAAAATTAATTTTGATGACTGTAATACTTAGACATCTCATGTTTTTGGTGGATTTAGGGTGGATCTAATGCTACATTTTTACCTTGTATATTGAATTTTGTTATTTAAGCTACTTTCAATGTATTAAACCAAACCATCTGATTTTGTAAAGCACATATGTAATTTTTGTATGTAATTCTATACAATAAAATGAATCTGCTATTAATTGAATTTTGAATAATCTTTTCTATTTATATACTTAACTATAAAATATTACTTTATCCAATACTTTTTATGTTATCATTTGGCTCATGTCATTGCAAAAGTGTCCTTTTAGACAGAAGTTCCTAAATTAACCATTCAAATAGTGATACTTTGGAATTTTTAACCCTCAATGTTCTATGATACAGTAAAGAGATTTGTGGAACACCAAATAATAATGAAATGTATCTAATGAATATTTTAAACTACAAGATTCAAAAATTTAGAGTACACCAAATAATCTTCTAGTATTCTATGGTGTAGAACTTAAGCTTCATTATTTCAATTGAGATTAAATCTAGCTGTCTGTTTTAAATATTCCCATTTATACGGTGAAAAATCTGAATGAATTGAAATGAATTCCCATAATAGTCTTTCAAGTCATTGAATAATTCTTAAACCAGACTTTTTTTCCTAGTAGTAATCTAAGAAGCCATTTTTCTGAATCAAGAAGTTATGCTTTATACATAATTATTAAAGCCTCTCTAATTTTTTTTTTACAAATATTTTGTTTTTGAAATAAAATTCTGATAGAAAGATCTATTATATTTGTATTATTTAGATTCTGGATAATTCTAACTCAAAATAAAATATTCTCAAAGTGTTGGCTTTATGTAATGACTTATTTTCAAAAGATAATAAAAGATTCCTTCCTAATGTAAAGTTACCTTTTGATTATCTGAAGGGTATAAATAAAGCCTCATAGCTGAAGGATAAATCAAGCTCAATCCAAAATAAACATTCTCTTCAAGAATATTTTGGGAGCTACCACCAATATTCCATCCCTGAATCTATATATTTTGTAATTTTATTTATCAAATTAAATGAAAAATATACCATAACCTTTGAAAAAATATTCATACAGATATTTTACTGATCTAATTCTAGAACAGCTCTCAAAATTGATATGACCATCATAATTTTCTTAAAGAAATATATTATATGAAACCACCCATGATTTATCAATTTTTGATTGTATTTTATTAATATCATTCCATTTTTCTTTTTTTGATAAGCTGGATAAGAGTTTCCCTAAACAATCTTTTATTGAAAAAAATTGGAAATTTATTTTAAAATATCCCATTAACAATGAATTGAGAATTTTGATTAAAAGAACTACATAGTCTGAAAATCATATTTATTTTAGCTATTCAAAGGTCCTTTTTTGATTTCTTATATTAAGTATTTCAGATTTTACAATTGAATCATGATCTTGAGGTGAACTTGGAATATTGGTTTGATTTAATATAAGGGTGTTGGTAAACACACATAATCTTTTAGTAAGAACACATAAGCCCTTATGTGTTTTTACCAATTTATGGCCAAAACACGTAGGTGACTTATTCTTTTAATAAAAATTCCTCAGGCTCAGTTTTGAGCATTTTTGTAATTTTTTTACCATATTTTTTTTTGACATGGGATGTGAAGGTCCCCATTTTTTTTTCGGAATTTCTCTATTTTGGCCAATTTGGCAAAATGGTCTATTTTTTAAAAAAATTCATTAAAAATTTTCCCACCTATGAACTTCCAAATATTTTCTTAAAAAATCAAGGGAAAAACCTTGAGAATAAAAAACCAGAAGCCAAAAATTTTGGCATTTTTTTCCAGGACAATTGTAGACCAAAAAATTCCTTTTTTTATGCTTTTTTGTTAATGTTTGTAAGTAAATTGTAAATTCCATTTATGACATCAATTGAATTAAAAATGTAATTTATGACATTATTGGAAGTTAAAAATCTCATTTGTGCCATTAAAGGTGCCATAAATGACATCACAAATAACATAATAATGTCATAAATGGCATCAAGAATGACATATAGATGCCATTTATGGCCATAAAATTGGCATAAATGGAATTAAAACAGTGCCTTAATTGACATTAAGAATGCCATAAATGGCCTCAAGAATGGCATGAATGGGCTTAACAATTCCATAAATGGCCTTAAAAATGTCATTTATGGCATTAAAAATTCCATTTATGGCCTTCACAATGTCATTTATGTCCTTAACAATGCCATTTATGGCCTTAAAAATGTCATTTATAGCCTTAACAATGTCATTTATGGCTTTAACAATGTCATTTATGGCCTTAACAATTTCATTTATGGAATTTTTAATTGCATAAAGGGCATTTTTAAGGCTATTTATGGCATTGCTAATTCTATTAATGACAATTCCATAAATGGAATTAATGGCATCAGAAATGCCATAAATAGCTATATTTCATTTAAAAAACACCCCTTACGTGTTTTGACCAATTTCTGCCAAAAACACATAGGTTTTTATTAAAGACACATAAGGGCTTACATGTTTTTACCAAAATCCTCATTTTATCACTTTTTTTCACATAAAATTATCATAGTTACCTAATTGAGAGATTTTTTGTGATTAACAACTCATTTATGGTTAAGAAATAATGAATTTACCTAAGTAACTCTTCTTTTATTTGAATATTAATATTTTCTTCTTAAATTTATTCACATTATTTTAAATCTTATAACAGTTTATATTTTCTGTGTAAGATTAATTTTTTAATTTAAAATAACTAAAAAATTTAGTTAAATTAAATCTTTGTAAGAATCTTATTTTTAATGAATTTTTGAAGTTTTACCTCATTTTCTACATACTGAAGACAAATAGTACAGTTTCTTCTGGTTGTCATAAGATAATTTCATTCATATTAGTCCCAAAATGGTTTTAATTAATCTTATTTTTGATATCTCTGAAATGAAAATAAGAATTGAAATGGTTAAAGGAGTCATATTTGCTTATTACTTCCTTTTCATGTCAAAAAAGCATATTATTTGTTATTTTTCTCATGATTTAATATGAATTAGCCTTGGAAAAAAGGTTCCCAAAAGGTGTTAATTGACTAAGAATTTTAAAAGAAGCCATTTATGAAATCTCTGGAATTGGCTACACTTTAAAGGCCTCAGAAATTGAGGTTCCCTGGCTATCTTAGATGTCTTTTGTCCCCTTAGCTATTTTCATGTCAAAAAAAGTAATTTGGCCTTCTAGACCAATATTGACTATAGGTGTATAAAACCTTTATTTCAAATTAAATTAATTTTAAACGCCATATACATTAATAACACTAATATTAGTATATATGTAGCATGGAAATTTTCAAAGGCCTATTATTTTGGTGTAAAAATTCAAAAACAAAAATTTACACAATTCCTTTTTGTGGAATTTATGATGAGGTGTTAAATTATTTTCCATATTACCACCTCTTGGATTTAATTGAATCTTATACACCTTATGGAGTTATCCCTAGGTAAATTTTTTGTGTGAAATCCAAATTTGGTCTCAAATCCATGGATTTACTTACTCATATAAAGTTATTCATCTTTTTCTTCAGCAAAGATAATTTAATTTTTGGATATAAAAAAGTTTATTTAAGGTTATTTTTTGTCTATTTGGGTGATTAAAATATACCTAAAGGCTCATACTTTGTATAGGAACTCAATTTTTACTAGATATTCCCAATTACCATTTGAACCTAATCAATATGATACAAGATTCAATATTATTTATGGCTCCTTTTTTATTTTTTGATTAATTGTGGAATATTTTACTCAATTTTTGTTACATCAATACCCAAATTTTAAATTATTAATGAGTTTTACAGAGCATTTGTTTTGATTTGTGACCAGAAAGGATTTCCAAATCTGCCAAGTTACATATACATAGGCTGATTGTAAGGTGTGAATATGAAACTTTGATTAAAAATCAAGTATTTTTCCTGTCCTCAAAATTTGTAGAAGGTAAAAATCAATTAAAAATAGTAAGAAATATTATTTTTAAGAGAAAACACACCAATTTTATTGTTTATAACTGTATTAGTATAAAACAATAATATTACAAAAATTTATTGTTTTACCAACAATAAAAATTTATCCAAAAAATACTCTACAAGAGATATTTTAAGGCTACAAAAGAAATTTCTTCAAGAGGAATTTCAATTGGAATTAATTGAGCAAAGGACTTCAAGCAATTAATTAAAGAACAAAGTCTTTAAAAAGAATATTAAAGAGAAAACACACCCAAAAGTGATCAGAGTGAATTTGGAAACAAAGTGACAAAGCTTACAGTGATGAAAGATGCTTTAATTCACTTTTGGGGTGGTTCAGGGGTAAAAATGATTATAAGAGTTACAAACAATGATTATAATGATTTTTTCACGTGGTTAAAAGGATTGAAATGATTTAAAAATGGTGGTTGGAATCTTTTATTAATTGGTTTTAACAGTGTTTAAACTAATTAATAAAAGGAAAAGATTTTAACATGAAGAGAAAAGTGGGGCAAAGAAGACATTCTTTTATAGCCACCAATTTTCTTACTCCAAAAGTAAAATTTACTCTTGTCAGTCGTGAAAAACAGTCTGACAACAGAAAAGCCAATTATGGCATCATTGAACCCTGGTTTGGACCAAAAAAGGGCTGGTTTAAGCCATTTTTAGCCATTTTAGACCCTTAAATCAGCCATTACTATAGCAATACCTAGTCTAGAGCCTTCAAAACACGTCAGAATGTGTGTAAGAGGTGTAGAAACTAGTTAAAACTGTTTTTAATATTATTGTTTCATCTTAAGGGTAGTTTTACCCTCTTGGCAACAGCTAAAACTACCCCAGTTGGTATCAAAACCTCATCATCAATTGAGTCCACAGACCCTTTAACTCAATTCCAGGCCAAAAGTGATGAACTTTTGCGTGAATTTTGACATCCCATGCCTGTCAGCAAGGATTTTGGGGGTCTGGCTCCCCCTTAGAGCTAGAGTTCCTTTTCCCCCCCAATTTTAATCTTTCCAATTTATTTTTTCCTTTAATTCCTCATCATGTATTATACTTATAATTTACATATGTAATTCAATTGAATTGTACAGTACAATACAGTAATAATTGACACCTCATATGTAAATCAAAGTTCACTTATGTAATACACGCGCACATTTTGACATTTCAATTGAATTCAATTGAAAATACTTCAATTCCTCATAACTTCTAAACTAAACACAACACCTCAATTTTAACACAAAAATTGATGGTTAACACCACATGTGGTGTGAATTAAATTAGAGTTTTGAGGATTTTCAACTTTTGTATTGAAAATACTAAAAACTTAATTTAAGCTTATTTAGAGTTGAGTTACAAAAATTTCACTCAGAGGTGACCCCACCTAATTTTTTAAGAGGAATCAAATGGTGAAATAATTTTTATATGTTTATTTATTGGATAAAAAGTTATAATAATTTTTATTTAACTTTTTTCCAAATTTATTTAATTTTTTACAATTTTATTAAAAATTCATTTTTACTTAATTTTTTCAAGTATAAATGTAATTTTACAATTTCAAAATTTAATGTAATTTTATTTTTAAATTGTAATTAAATTTTTAGTTTTATATTTATATTTTGATTTTTATTTTAATAATATAAATAAATTTATTTTATTTATATTTATATGTTAATTTTGTATTTTGTGGTCTTTTGGGTATATTAAATTACCTCTAAGGCTCACACTGATGAATTTTTCCTTGGTAGAATAGGATACCTTTGGAAACTGATGTGTTGTAAAAGTGATACAGTGCTTTCAGGATCTAAAAGAGACCTACAGTAGAACCTGCTCTGAACCATACCTCTCTAAATCCAGAAGCTGCATAAGCCCATTGATGTTTGGGTCCACCAAGTTCCTTACTGAGTAAAGTTGTTTCAAAACCCATAACCTGTCCAACACAATAGCCCATGCAAATTTTGTCCACAAAAACAAATAAAACCTCCTAAGAACCATATTTTTTGACTGAAATTTAAATAGTCTTTGAGATTGGGATTTTGTAAATTTATAATTATGGGTTTAACTTATGTATTTTGGAAGGTTTCTTAAAGAGTATGGGTTTGTTTAATTTATGGATTTTGACAGGTTGTTGCCATAAAATGGTCCAAAAACAGTGTGGTTTATGATTTATTGGCTTTTACAGGACCTCTCCACTACCATAACCTATCCAAACCCATTGGAAAATGTTTCCTCCAACAGGTATAAGTCAGGACAGGTTCTAATGTATTACATTTTATGTATGAAATCAATTGAATTTATTGAAGGTGTTCCAGCTAATATTTTGGGCACTGATGTTGTATTTAGCTAGGGAGATATGTTTTAAAACTTTTTAAGTTTATGAAATGAGTAGATAAAAGATAGACATGTATCCAAATCCTGATCTGATGATTAATAGGAATGTATTATTCAATTGAAAAAATAATAATTCAGTCAGTGAAGTGTGTAAAAAAAGGAAATCTGGACTCTAAAAAAAAGGCTGAGACTTGAAGTGTGGTGACTTAGAATTTCAACCAATGAATGAGTTTCTTGCAAATTGGAAATACCACAGGTCTAGAGTCATCCATTTTATTTACAAAATCTAAAACAAAAATTAAATGTGGGAATTTATGGAAAAAATGTCGAGATATTTAATTTGGCATTTGGTAGGTTTGAGACACTCAATGATCCAAGTTTTTTTAATAACCTTCGCATCTCCAATTCAAATAAATTAAATTAAATTAACTTAAATTTCAATTTAAATAATAATAATAGTTTATATAATTATATCTATTTATTTATTTATTTTAAATTATATAAACAAGTAATTCTTTTTTTTCTCATTTAGTTTTTCAAAAAGGCCAAACATATATAAATATCAATACATTCATGAATAAGTAGAATTTATATATAATTTACATGTAAATTTTGACTAAATTAAACACATTAATTTCTTAATTAATTTTTTGAATATATATATATCCATACAATTAGGTAAAGATTAAATTTAAGATAAATTCATATTGATTTAATAAATTTTCATTCATCTGTTTATTTAGCCATTTTATTCAATAATTTCTTGCTTTTTTTTTAAATCAATAGGAATTAAACTCTATAGTGTAATAAAATCAAATTAAAACATTGAGTTCAGAAAATTCCATAAGTATTTTTCGCAAAGATATAAAACTTTTGGTTTCTGAAAAAATGGTTCAAGTTAACAAACTTCATGACAAATAAACCCAAAATTGTACATTCTTAATTGAAAGTCTTCGGTTGGGTATCAGTGGTTTGTCTTTTAAGATAAGGCCTTAATTCTTTGGAATGGTATAAAATCAGACTTAAATCTCGGTCTCTCATTCCGTTTTACTTCTGAGAATTCTCATTAAGCAAAGTCTTGAACCACCAGTATAGTTCTCCTAGCCAAACTTGATACTTGTGATAGCTAAAAAGGGAAGAATTTAGTTAAAGCGTAGTCTTTTGCTTGAGTTGTCAATATCAATTAATTTGAATCCAAAAGGAAATGCCAACAACCCTGTTGTCATCCATCCTTATATTTTTATCCAAACTCCACACGATCTCCCACTCGAGGCTGCAACATGGCAGTTAGATATTCCCATCACTTTGCCTTGCTCCTTTTGCATCCCTATCCTTATTTGTTACTCCGATTCAAAAAACAAATATACTATATATATATATGTATATCTTTACAAATTTCAGCATATAGAAGTAAACAGGTCAATTTATCCTTACTAGTCCTTTGGCCTTTCCTTCCCCATAATCAAATTGGATGACGAGCAATTCAAACTTCATCCCAAGCCTTCAGAACGTCGGAAATCATCGTATCAATGGCTTCTTTCTGATCGTTAGTTTGGTCAATAGCCTCATTATCGCCATTCTGACCGTCAGTTGCGTCGGTGCTCTGTTTAATGTCGACATCATCTTTGTTACCTCGATGACTCTTGGCAGCGCCTTTAATCCGGTCAGCCATCAAATTAAAGACCTTTAAGATTTCCTGCGTTTCGTCATCAATATCTTGTTCGTTCTCTTTATTTTCAGTGCGTATCGAGGCTGAGTGAAATTTTAATTTTGTGATTTGCTCTCCCAGCCTTTGTAAAATCACAACTGAGTTCCTTCTCATTTCACTCGGTATGACAATACGCTCTTGACTATCTCCATCCCCTTTTTGTGGAATCCAAAGCCATAGCAAAACGTCTAGGGCATTTGGACCATTGCCATCATCACGCAATCCTAATTGCGCCAGGGTGGGTGTTGGCCGATTTGACTTTTGAACCTTTAATAGATTTTGGCATAATAAAACAGCTGGTATTAATTAAATTGACAGATAATTAGCATAAGCGTCTAAAAAAGGTGTAACAAGAAAGTAAGTTGGAAAATCTACGACCTACTTAAATCAGGATAAACCGAAAGAAGTGCGAGGGAGACAATGGCTTCATTGACAAGAATAAGATGCTGAGTGGCTTTAGCAAAGCATGCAAATTGAACAATAGCTTCAATGACCAGAGGTCCCTTTAAGAGCTTCATCGCTGCGTTTAATGTTTCATCTGATGAAGCAAATGTAGCAGCAGTGTTAATTAAAGTGGAGAGCAATCGATGAGACTCAACCCTCAGAAAAGGCTGTTCAACAGCTCTAGCCAAATCAATGATAGTATTGGTATCTTGTGCTGAGCTCAGTAGCTGTTTGATATTGGGGACTATCAACGAAAAATTGACCGCCTTACCATCAGATTTTTGTCTTTTTGGTTTGTGGGAAAAAGGAAAAAAATACTAAAAAAGACGAACTGCAATTTCTGCACAAATGTCGGAGCAATGCTACCGCCGATATCTTTAATGGCTCTACCTTGTCAAACTCATGATCTAAACAACTTAATGCATGCTTCAACATATTCAGCTCGCCGAGTCGGATCTTGTAAGCGTCTTGTTGTGATTGAATGGCATCAATTAAAAATAGCTAGCTGAGTCAAATCAAGTATTTTGATAGCACCCAAACTTTAAAACGAGAAGACTGACCTGCAACTGCAAGATTCCTTGCAAGCCCACACCAAGCATGTAAGACTGAACCCTGTTGATCAATTTTAACATTGTGGGCATTGGACTTTGAAAGCGGCGACCAAATTCGAAAGACATCTGCTAGATCATCTAAAATATTACATTCTTCAACCAACATCTTGCATGCGGATTCTAGAAAAAACAATCAATTTTGCTGAATTTGAGGAAATCAAGAAATATTGAAGCTAGAGCTGACACGTAACCCAAAACGTACCATTACAAGCTAGGTTTCCAATCCAAAGGCCGGTCAATGTGACAAAGTCGGGCCGGGTGCTCATGGTGTCATTGTGTTGTAGCGAAGCAAGCAAAAAACCTGACATTTCCTCTCGGGTGTGGTCGCTCAAAATTGCATCAGAGACCGCTAGCACCAGAGCAGATGCGAGGTTAGTTTTGATTAAGCGCCAAACCATCTCGGGATCTTCTTCTGGGTCTGGCCTATGTTTCGGTATATTGGGTAAGGAAGCCCAATTGATGAAATTCACTGATTGAAGCCAAAGGAATACCTCTTCGCCAGTGAAGTAAGTTATGACTAATTCCATGATCCAAGCGGTAAGGCAAAGAGAATCTGCGTTTTCAGATATGTTTGAGATTAGATTAGAAGCTATTAAGCATATGAGGAGTGAGTCCTGAAAATCGTTCCCTTGCGGAAATGTTGCATGATAAAATAATAATTTTGTAAGATTCGACAATACTTCCGGTAAAAGCGTCGAGCTTAACTCTGAATAATTTTAATTCATGCTAAAATTAGTCATTGACTTAAATCAAAGTGAAGAAGGATAATGATAAGATCCAATTGAAACGAAGAACAAGCGAACCCACCATCCGTCAATAATAAATCTATCAATTTAATAAGAAATAAAAGTGCACTTGTATACATGCTTTTCGATTGGTGCTTGACATTCCAACTTCCTTCCTAAAAAGTAACACAATTGTTTATCAAAACTTGAGTAAGCTATTTTTTCTCATGGTGCTAAAATATTCGAGCCAATTAGAATTCAAAACAATTTTATTGCAGGCTATGAAATTCGGCTTGTTATTGATTTGATCGCATACCTGGGTTAAGCCAATGAGTTTGGAGGTGAAACCAGCTTGACTAAGAGCTGTTTGAGCCGGTGCTAGAAGAATCACAAAGGGATAGAGTTAAAGCTAGATTTAGTCACATCTTTTTTCATATTCTGAGTATTGTTTTTTTTTTCAATAAAAAAAGAGCATGCGTAGTGAACCCACAATAATCAAGAGCAAGATTGAAAGCGACTGTTAGAAGGATTATAAAACCTTGCGTAGATGAGTTGACAGGATCGCATAGATGATAGTCAAATGCAATGAAATAGGTGACCAATGATGTTAGAAAAGGTGCCAAGCCAGCATCCAAACATTTTTGCCTATTAATGTCTGACGAGAAAATGGATGATGATGAGCTTGTTAATTTTGCTTGTTGTCTAGTGAATAGAAGCAAGAAAAAAAATACCATGAGTATGAACCAAGTTTCCAATTATTCTCATAGATTGAGTGAAGCGCCCAAGGCAATGAGTGTTTCTTTTTTTGTTGATTTCCAAAAGTTTTGTTAAAAATCGAATAGAACCTGAGATGATAGTGGTTTCTAACCCAACGGTAGTTCTATATCTTACTTTTAATCAGCCGTCCAAACCAGAAAGATGGATGATAAAGACCAAAAGTGGAAAATCAATAAATACAGATTTTTGGATTGCATCAAGGCAAGGCGCAACTTGAGTTGAATTAAATATGATTGTCTACCAAAAAAATATCTTCTAACATACAATCTTTTAAATGATTGGCGACTTGACAAGAAAGCTCGATGATTCGTTCGATTTCAGCTTCAGTAGGCTCATCGGTCTTGTCAAATTGAGCTAAATATTGATCAAGTGTTTGGATGTCTTGCAAGATCTTCCCAGTGGGTCGGACGCTTACGATTGCCTCTATGATTAGATTGAATAAAATTAAGATTAGCTTCGGTCTTGAATCAATCAACGAAAACCAAGATTTAATTTAAGATAATTTGATTGTTTTGATTGTGATCAACTTGCTATGATATTATTGGATTAGTTGGCCATCAAATGATTTCCCAGAATCATTGTGAGAGTCCAACCTGAATCTAGACGGAATAAATAAGTTTTTCCAGGAAGGTACCATTTTATGACTCTTGCTATCTAGTCAATGATTTGATGGTAAGATCACCCTCAAATGGCTTTAAAATCACCACAAAACCTTAAGAGGAAGCAGTCATTAGATATAGCTCGAGTCCGAAGTAAGAGCTTACCATCAGTTTCACTTTCCGGCATCCTAAGCGTTGATTTCTAAGCTTGATTCGAAGGAATCCTTAGCGAGAAGAAGATTAAATCGACGACGAACAGAAAATACAAACCCAAGTTGTATTGAAATTTGAGCTGGATCGATCTCCGACTGAGCTCAACTCAGCAGAGCTTGAATCTCAGACTACACCAACCCAAGCGCAGGATTGCAATATGCCAGCAAAGGCAACGTCGGAGTTGCGCTCACCAAACAAAACTCAATGAGCGGCTTAGCCAAAGCGCCCTCAGCAAGAAATTTCAAGCACGCCAAACTACCTCTTGGAGAGTTGCTTCAAGACAAATTAAGCAGCTTTGGTGAGCAGTTTTAGGGTAAATAAATCCACAATTTTGACTTTGATTTCCTTAAAAGCTCAATAGAAATTCTGAAATAATCCAACAAACTCTTTTTTAACCTCAGTGCCAGTCTTGGTTCATAGCTTTACTAAGAAATTTGAGATATATATATTTTTTACAAAAAAAAATATTTGAAAGGCATGTCTCAAAATTAAAGCTAAAATCACTCAAAAGGAAAAAGTGTTGGATCAATAATCAAACAAATAACTTTTATGAATAAAATCATCTCTGAATTTAATAATTTAAATTGAGAATTTGAAATACCTCAAAAGAAAAAATTAATCATCTCCAGCATGCAATCAATACGATTTCAGAGTGAAAAACATTGATTTGAAATTCAAATTTGAAGAAATATTAATAATTCATATGAGATTTTTTTTTTTAAAAGAAAAAAAAATAAAAATAAACAAAACATCAATTTCAAAATAAATCAAACTACAACTTTCTAGTTAAAATAAAATTCTAAAACACTGGACCTGTCAATTTATCATTGACTGGCATGTGAATATAATTGAATAACTATGTAACTCTATGTCTTTATTAAAGAATATAGAGACTATGATTTATTGAATAACATGCATAATTCGACATGGACAGTAAAGTAAAAATAATTGAAATAATCTTTTACCTAAAGAATGAACAACAAATGATTAAGAAAATTATGTAATGTAGAGTAGGGCAATTATTTTTGCTTCTAAAAAATAAGAAATACAATTTAATAAAGGAAGGATAAGACGTCTTTGGAAAAATCCTGTCGTACCCCTAAATTCTAAAAACAATGATAATGATAAAATGAAAATAGTAAAACTTATTTATAATACACTAATCTATAGCTACAAAAGAGAACATAAGTATCACTAAGAAAGGATTGTTTCAGTGGATCTTAATACATGAAACTGCAGCTCAAGTAAGTCAAAGCAAAAAACAGATATAAATGGAATAATGGAAACTAATTAGTCTTCAAAACAGGTTTCTAAAGAGCTACATAGATGAAAATAGTGATAGTATCTTCTGAGGAGTTCAAGGCCAACTAAGTGATTACCTCCTTGCTTATATCCTCTTTCTGGGAATAACTAAAAGGATTTAGATCATTCAGATTAGTGAGGATTTACTCACTAATTGGGGTAGATGCAGTCAGAGGTAAATTAAACACTAATAATCTCTTAGGAGGAAACTAGAGTTTCAACACTCTCTATACTAAAAAGAAATAAAAAGGATATAAGATTTAAACAATGAATTAGAAGCTCAAAGCTATCAGTCTGTGGGGATTAAACTAAAAAAACATTTTAAGATGACCTTTTCTATTTAACGTCTGTTAAAAGGAAGAATTAGAGCACCTACCCATTCAGATATTTTGGTAAAAAAAAATTATGAAATATATCTCAACCATTTTACTAAGGAAAACCTTTTAGATTTATTAATGAATATTATGCTCATTTTGTCTTATTTTCTGTAGATATCTGTAGATCTATTAGCATATTGACTCCCTCTCGAGATATACTTATAATTTAAGCTCTTGATTTCTATACTACCATGATTCTTATTGAATCATTTGCAGATACATAGACATCCCATTGATACATTAAACAACTATGTTTTAGTATTTAAACCTTATCAACTTACTAATAACCTTATGGGATATAAAAATAGTACAAACCTTTATTCAAGAAAATGAAAAATAAAATGATAATTTCAACCATATTTTTAGAATATATATTATTTAAGATATGAAGAATTCAAAAAAATACCTATCTGAGCTCATAAAAAATGAATATTCAAAAAATTCATATTAATAATTTCATAGAATTTCTCCAGATTATTAAAGGGAAGAATTTAATTTAATACTATGAAACGCATCCCAATTTAAAATTATTTATTTTTTCAATATAAAATTACCTAATTAATTAAGCTAATGTTCCATTAGAACTACAATACACTTCCTAATTAGTATTTACGTACCAACACGTAACCACATTTAGAAACACATAGCTTAATTCATAGGTTATTGATAAGGAATTCACAAAGAAAGGACTAGGCTTTCACTTATAATCTCATAAATGAAATGAATAATTTATCTTTTTTAACTATTTATTACATATTCTTTTAAATTAATTCATTTATTATCTATGAAATCTTCTCCATCATTCTGCAAGCCTACAGGAATATGGTTCAGGAAAACACAGTGGTAATTTTAAAATTGGTAATCAAGAAACTTCCTTTTAATTAATCAAGATGAGTATATATTGATTTCCATTAAAGTGATAAATTGTCTCTATTTACAGAGAACCATCTGTATTTAGGCTTTAAAAGTAGAAAGAAAGGTGGGTGATGTATTTTCCAATTAATATTTATAAGAGTATATTTGGGAATTTAAAAAACTTGTCAAAAGTATTTCATTAAGCTTATTCAACTTTTTCTTATGGTTCAAATCCGCTGAAATTGAAGATAATCTTGTTTTTTTTTTCACTTGTATGGAATCAAGAGCTTAGTTTAAGAATTTACTTTCAACTCCATCCACCAAATTTTAGCCTAGCTTATTTTATAATTTCTCATTTATCTTGATATCTTTAAGTCTTTTTCAAAATAACAAGATACAAGATTTCTACCAGAATATGGACTTATGATTTATTCATCAAATTCCTGTATTAATTTTGGTTATGTAAGTTTTAAATAACTAGATTTAATAATTCAAAAGTTCTTTATTAATAATTTATAAAAGGTATCACGAGAACATATTTTATATAGCTGATTATTTAAAAATCTGAATGAAATTATTTTAATATTTACTATTTTTTGCCAAGATATATATAAATAATGAAGCTCAATGTTTGTAATTTTGAAAAAATACTTTATTGTAGGCTTTTTGGGGGTATTAGACTTCATATTTATGTGTGTTTTCTTCAAATTTATCATACTCTTGAGACTTACCCCTTGAATAATATATTCTTGAAGCTTTAAGAGGGTCTTTGATCATTATCAGTACATATTGGAGGTTTCTCAAGACCAATGGAGGTATATTGGTAGCTGAAGACATTTTGAAATCACTTGATGATTTTATTTTTCAATTAAATCTCTTTTAAGTAGAGAATATATTGAATATTTTTCTTTTGAGAAGTTAAACTCAAATTATAATAAGAACTATTAACTAATTAAAATAATATTTTTTTTAATATTTAATCACAAACCAGAGTATAAAAAATAAGAAAATGATCACATCTTTAATTCAATAAAGAAATTTAAACTGGTAATTAATTTATTCACTAGAAATAAAGACTTTTATCATAAAAAGGCTCTAAATTTTATTTTTTAAAGGGATTCCAATACCATTCTTAGTATTTGAGAGAAAGGAAAGTTATTTCAAGATTCCTTGAATTACTCAAATACTTTTTCCAACAACTTGATGAATATGATAGAGATTTTCCCAAAAATTTTCTGGATGGAAGATATGAAATCTATGGAAGTTTTTATTAATCAGTTTATATTATAATGTTTCATTTGAGACAGTTCCTGGGAGATTTAGGATGACAAGATTCTAAATCATATTTCTTTATTAATGATTTGATAAAAAAGTGGGCTTGTTAAAAATGGTAAATGGAATAAGATCCAAGATTGGGCTTCTTGTTATACACATCTTTCTGTGGGGTAGTAGTTTTTACACAGAGACATGTATTAATGAGCTAGTTCTAGATTTATAGCTAAGAGGATTTATTTTATCCCTATTATTTAATAAAATACTGTTATAATTGACTAATTCTGAGACTTTAATACTGATTTCTTTAAAGGTGATCATTTGGTCTTTGGGATACCTATTGATTTCTAAAAAACTTACAATAAATGTTATTAATAATACTGATAGTGGAGATTTTAGGAATTTCTGTAATTATTTTCGATTATCCCTTCTGAATATCAGCTATGTAGGCCTTGCAGGTACTTTCAGTTTCCCAAAATACTAAAAATATGAAATTAATACTATAAAGATTTCTAATTCCTTCAAAAAAAAGTTTAGTTTTTAATAAATTTGAAATAAATCCATAAATAAAACAAAAATTAATGAAATCAAGAAAAAGGAAAAATTAGCAAATATTTTTTTTTTTTTTGGAAAATTAAGTAAAAATGAGAATTATTAAAAAAAATTGGAAAAAAGAGTTAAAAGAAATTTTTATAAATTTTTTCTGTTAAAAAAAAAAATTATTTTTTTCTTAAAATAAGATTACTCATTAGAATTTACCATGGGTCACCTCTGGGAAACATTAATTTCACATTTTTCATGATTTATGGATGTCTTACATAACCGCACTTCAGTTTATAGATGAGGAAGTGAAATTTACTGTTGTGTAATTTGATTTTGAAATTCAATTAAAGATTTATCTTTTTGTTATTATACATGTTGGATAAAATCAATCAAAATCATTGCAAAGATTATTTTTTTAGGGGGAAAGGAATCTTGGTACAAAGGATGCCAGACTCACCCAAAATACTTGACTCTGTCCATGGAATAGAAAAAAAAATTCAAATTATAATTAGATTTGGCCTGGATATGATCTACAGAATCTGTGACTTCATTTATTATGTGGATTTGATACTGACCAGGTCAGTTATGACTGCTTCTGTAAGCCTTAAAGGTATTTTAATATACCCCAAAGACCAAAAAAAATATTATAAGAATGAATAAAATAATCATTATTTAATATTAAAATTGAATCTTATAATCATATAAGGCTTAAAAATTGATTCTTTGGAATTATCATAGAAATTGAAACCTGTAAAAATAATTTTTTACTTAGAAAAATTAAGTAGGAATAAAAATTCAAAAAATGTCTTCACAAAAATAAAACATTACAAAGAAAATAAGATATCAAATCTCATCTTAAATTTTTCCTAGGAATGAATTTTTTAATTTTATTTCACCATTGTTTTCTCCTGGAAATTTAAGGTTGGGTCACTTCTGAGTGAAAATTCTGTAACAACTCTAAATAACCTTAAATAAATCTAAAAGTATTTTCAGTATGAAAATATTAAACTACTCAAATTTCAATTTAATTCACACCAGGTTTGGTATAAAAAATAATTTTTTATGTTGAAAAATCAGGTTTGGTGTGTAGGTTAGAGCTTATGAGAAATTGAATTGTTAAAATGTGTGCATGTAATAAATCAGTGAGGTCAAAAACTGTGAGCCTGGGGGCATATTTTACATACCCAAATAGGTGAAGGTTATCTTTAAAATAAATTCTGAACTATGCATAACCCATAAGTCATGCATATATTCAATATTCATCATTTTTGATTTCAGAAAAGATGAATAATTTTTTATTGAGTAAGTAGATCCATGGATTTAAGGCCAGATTTGAATTCTACACAAAGCTTCACCTACAGTAGCTCCATAGAGTGAATAAGATTAAATCAACTCTTTGAGGTGGTAATATGGAAAATACTTCAATGCCACATAAAGGATCTGTGAAAATTGTTGTTTCTCTCAATTTCACACCAAAATAATGGGAATTTGAGGAATCCCATGTTACATATATGCTAAGAATAGTGTTATTCAGGTTTGTGGCACTTAATATTATGGTATTATTACATACACTTTTGATACACCCATAGTGGATATCAGTCTTGAAGCATGAATTTCTATTTTGACATAAAAAATAGTCAAGGGGGACAAAAGACATCAAAGAGAGCCAGGGTACCCAACTTCTGAGGCCTCTGAGGCAAGGACAGCTCTAAAGCTTGGATTCATGGCTGATGTTGGCCCAATTAGTATACTAAAACCTTTTGGGAACTTGGTTACCAAGTCAAAATCTCATTAAATCATAAGAAAATAGCAAATAAGCTGCTATTTTGACATGCCAAGGAGGTAAAGAGCAACTTAGACTCCTGTAACCATGTCACTTCTTAATTATTATCCATGGATAAGCCCTAAAAGAGTAGTTGAAACCCTTTTTGAACTAGTATCCATTGATTTACCTCATAGAAACCAGCCATATAATGCTATTTGCAATTCTACATAGCAATGAGGTAAAAACTTCAAAAATTCATTAAGAATACAATTCTTAATTAATCTTTCTGAAACCTTCAAGACCAATTAAGAACAGTATAATCCATATAAAAACCTAAAATAATCATACTTTCATAAGTACAATTAAAAGGTTTACTTATAGTCCATTTTTGATGATTCCATGTGAAACACTGAATCTTCAAAAATTCACAGAAAATAAACTATGTTATTAAATTTCCAATGAAATTAATAAATTTTGGAAATCAATGATTATTCTGAAATAAAAGAATATTTAAAGTTGTTACCCCTTTTATTTTTAACCATATTTGGGTTGGTAGTCATGTAAAAGCATAAATTAAGTAATTATGATAATCTTACATGACAACAGATGATGCAATCATTAATCCAAGAAGGATTATTGTTTTCTCACTCACTGGTTTTTCAGTTTTCTCCATGGTATGCCTCTGTGAGCTGTATTAGACTTAAAAGAGGCCTCCTCTTGCTGTTTTTTCCAGAATAATCACATTATTCAATTATACCTTTATTACCAACAGGTATGTATTAGTTAGAACTTTTCTTAAGTATTTTATTATTTCAGAATCAATCAGAAAGACTTCAAATCATAGAAATAAATAATATGTTGCTGTAATACTGTTATGAATCAATTTTGATCCTTTAAATCCACAATTATTCATCAAATTTCTCTACTATTATCCTTAATAAGCTCTTTGGAGTATTAGTGAGTGTTTTGTCTTAATTATTAAAGTTTTTCTCTAGTAATTGGTCTCTTCAAGAATTATATTTATAATTATTCTTGTAAAAGATAATTATATATATTGAAATAATTTTATTATTTTAATAAAGGAGTTTTTTACATTAAATACCTGTAATTGATTCTATTAGACAATTACTGCTTACTGTTATAATCACTAGTAGTGTATAGCAAGTAAAAGAAATAATTAATTAATTATTTAATTGTGGCTATAATAATTTTTATTATTATATTTCATAAGAACAGTCATAGTACTGTTGATTAATAGTAATATTATCAACAGTTTCATAGACACATCTTACATTTGGGGGCCTGGCCATGTTTTTTGAACCTTGTACCCTTAATTAGTATATTTTTAAGCTTTAAAATATATTAACTTAATTATTTTTTTCTTGAAATTTGAAGTTAAAATTATTTTTATGTTTGAAAATGTCTTAAAATTTTTTTCATTGAGGAATTTGGTTTAACTTTATACTGTTTTTAAATGTGGCTTTTTCACATCCAAAAACTTATAAAATTATTCTTTGAGTTACTCTGAATTATTTTTGATTGGAAATCTGAAATTTTATTTTATTTTCTTTAAAAAGAATAATTTTTTTAATATTAAAAAAAACTTATAAAAAATCATAAAAAATAATTTTCTTTTATCAAATTGTTTCTCGAGTGTCTTTAATCAAGTGTTTGCAGCTGGTAATAAGCTCAGTAAGAGATAGATTCCCAGTCCAGAATCTAAAGAAAGTATTGAAGTTCAAATTGCTAAAAAAGGCACTTTATTTAAAACAGAACAAGCCAAGCAATCACCAAAAGGTGTGTGTTTTCTGTTTTCAATTCTTATTTTTCTCTTGAATTGATGTGAAAGATGGTGCATACCAGAAATGGAAGCAGATATTCAGTCCAACCAGATGGACCTGGACAGGGAAGCGGTAAGACCAGAAAAAGGTCTGCCAAGTCTTCCTCAAGAAAGACACAACTTCCCCCATTCCCCAAGGTCTGTACAAAAAAACTTTGATGTGAACTCTGAGCCTGAAATAATTGAAGGTAATATTTTAAGGGCTGAACCACTTCCAAGTGGAAGCCATGGAAATATATCAGTCCCAATCAAAAAAATAGGTTCAGAGAAGCAAAAGAAGAGGAGTGGGAATATGCCCAAGCCTTTTTCAGGGGGCCAGGAACTCCTACTTACACATCAAGAGCTCTCTGGGTCAGGAGAAGACCATAGAACTCTTAGGAAGGTGGAGCCCATTGTCTTGCAAAGACAAGGTAAAAAAGAGAAAGAATTGGTTGAAGAACAAAAGTCTTTTATCCATAGACCAGAAGAAGGAATTGGAAGAAGGCCCAGTGGGGTCTACCAGCTCCAAACCAGCTCCAGAAACATCCAAAGAGAAGCCCAAAGGACCTCAGAAGAAGAAGAAATGTCCCAAGAACCATCAGGGAAAGGGAAAAGGAGAAGAAAATTGGTACAGACCTTACCCACAAGGGTACAGGATCCCCAAATTGGAGCGTTCAGCCATGGACAGTGTCTTCAATATGGCCAGGACTCTTATGGAATTCACAGCCAAAGAGCAGGAAAGGATGAAAAGGACTTTTCCATGCAAATAATACAATAAATATGATTTTTTAAATCTAGTATTGATGTAGAACTTGGTAAGCTTGATGCAAAGTTAAATAAAATAACATCAGATATCAGTGAATTAAAAAGAAATGACAAAAATTATACTGAATGGTATAAGTTGACACATGTCAAACTTGATTCAATTACCAATAAATGTGACAGAATTGAAAGTAAATGTCAAGCCCAAAATGATGAAATGGAAGATCTTCCCATTTTCAACATTAATGATAAGATTAGAATTCTAAAAGGTCATTTTTTGGAAATAATTAATAATACCAATCAGTTTGCCACACATTTGGCAAGAAGTGATAGTGAGAGGCAGAAATTAAGGAATGAAATAATTGCAAATGTTAAGAAAATTCATAATAATTATGAACCACATATGCCAAGAAATTCTACACCTTTGACTGAAGAGAAGCTTTCTGTAAAAGGAAGTTTGACCCCATTTTTAGGAGAAAATCCTATCTGTGCAGAAGATATTCCCAAACTGGAAGAATGGCCAACATTCTCTGGTGAAGGAGAATAAAATCACATTGAGTTCATCAGAACAATTGATATGTTGCAAGAAGATTTTCACATACCTGATGAAATCATAGTGGGAAATATACACTCTTTGTTTACAAGAACTGAAAAGAAATGGTTTTACAAAATGAGACTATATCATGGTAAACATGATTGGCCTTGGTGGAAATCTGAAATAATCATAAAATGGGCTAACAATTCTTGGAGATTTCAAATGGAAAATGCTTTTGAAAGTGCCATTTTTAACTCAGAAAAGGATAAACCACTCACTTGGTTCCTCAAACAGAAAGACAGATTATGTGCCTTACATCCAGATATGTCCGACTCTATTATTAATATGGAAATATTAAGAAAATGTGGAGGAGAACTAGAACATTCTATCAAGTGCAGATGTGTAGAACCCTGTTCAACAGAAGACTACATCAATGCCATGGAAGATTTCATTACTAGGACAAGAATTGGTAAAGCCTGGGTTAGAGTCCCTATGGAATCCAAAATGGTATCTAAAACTTTCAAAGAATATAAGAGGCCTGAAAGACCTGTCTTGAAGTGTCATAAATGTGGAAGCACTTCAAATTTGGCCAACACTTGCACCAAGAAGACAAAGATTAATGAAGTTCAAGTCATTGAAGAAGTTCAGTATACTGAAGAGAAAGAGGAATCTGACCTAGATTCTGCAGTCTCTGAGGATACACCAGTAGAGGACTATCCCATTGAAAACATTACAGCTTACTTTGAGGTCACAGAAGTACATACTCACTTTTCACAGTACAGTGAGGATTGTCATAACCTGATCAATATTCAGGATGCAAGAATGTGTAAAACAAAACCTGCTAGAGGTAAAAGATACACTGCTGGAGCATCTTGTATCACATCAATACTGATAAATAATATTGAAGCCAGATTAAATTTGGATACAGGGGCATTTTTTACTTGTGTAGGCAAAGATTATCTTCCAGCCATACTCCCTGGATGGAATAACCATCTATTATCAATAGAGGGTGTACAATTTAGTAGCTCCAGTAATAATATGTACCCTTTGGGCATATTGGACACCAATCTTGTATTTTAACATCCAGAAGGAAGCTTAAGAATGAAAAATGAGATAGTAGTAATGGACAATTTCACATATTGGCACATCATTCTTGGCAATGATTACTTGAATATTTATGGTATTGACATCAATAACCATAAAGACAGATATTTCACAATTGGAGAAAATAAAAGACAAAAATTTTCTTTTTCCAATATTCCAAAACAAATATCCATTATATCTTCTGTTAAAGATACTTATAAGGATGAATTTGTGGATAATCAGCTTGTTGAAGCACAAATTAACCCATAATTATCACCCAAAATGAGGCATAATCTTATTAATTTATTATATACATATAAGAACACCTTTGCTTCTGATAATGAACCATTAGGCACTATTAAAGGGCATAAAGTTGATATTAATCTTAATATTGATAGACCATACCCTCCAGTACTTAGAAGACCAGCTTCTCCAGCCAGTCCCAGAGCTAGAGAAGCCTTGGAAAAACATATCCAAGAGTTGATCCAACTTGGTTTACTCAGGAAAGTAGGCCATAATGAAGAAGTTGAAGTGACAAAACCTGTTATTATTCTTTGGCATAATGATAAATCAAGAATGGTTGGAGATTTTTAAGCATTGAATACCTACACAGTTCCAGATAGGTATCCAATTCCTATAATTCAACAAACCTTGACTCAATTGTCTAAAGCCAAGTATATATAGTCCATGGATGAATTGAAAGGCTTTCATCAAAATGTTTTGATGCCCAAAACTAAGAAATTACTTAGAATTATCACTTACTGTGGTATTTATGAGTATCTTGGAATGGCATTTGGTATTAAAGATGCACCATCTCATTGTCAAAGAGTGATGAATACCATCTTCCCCACAGAATTATCTGAAGGTTGGCTTATCATTTATATTGATGATATTCTAATATGTTCTGACTCATGGTCTTTGCACCTTGAAAGAATTGCCAGAGTAATTGACAAAGTTACAGGAGTGGATAGGAAGATTTCACTCAAGAAATTTAACTTTGGCTTTGAAGAACTTAAAGCTTTAGGACATATTGTTTCTGGTTTAATCTTGAGTATTGACAAAAATAAAGTGGCAGCAGTTTTACTTAAGCCAATACCCCAGAATAAGAAAGAAATGATGTCTTTTCTTGGATTTGCCAGTTATTACATGCAATACCTGAAAGACTTTGCAATTATAGCCAAGTCACTCTATAGAATCTGTGATCAACAGACAATATTTGAGATGACAGAGGAAAGAATTAAAGCTTATGAGAAGATAAGGGAAGCTTCTACAGAAGCACCTTTACTCCTCGTACCTGACTGGAATATACCTTTTAAATTTTACATTGATTCATATGGAGATGGATTAGAGGCGGCCCTACATAAGGTCCAAATTATTGATGACAAACCTATAGAGAAACCAGTTTGTTACATCTCAAGACAAATCAAACCAACAGAAGCCAGATGCAGTCCTTATGTTTGGTATGGACACTTGATAAATTACACTATTATCTTGATGGCAGTGTTTTTGAAGTTATAACTGACTGTAATGCCATGAAATCACTTATTAACATGAAAAATTCCAACAGACATATGTTGAGATGGCAAATAGCCATTTAAGAATATAGAGGTAACATGACTATAGCTCATAAAGCAGGAAACATTCACAAGAATGCTGATGGACTTAGGAGGTGGGAATTAGCCAATACTCCTGATAACCCAGCTTATATACCTTTGGAAGTAGAACCACAGATTCCAATTGAAGAAATTAACATAACTGATGTTGGGACTCAATTCTTTGAAGAGGTCAGAGAATCTTATAAGAAAGACAACAATTGCCATATCTTGACTTCCTTATTAGATAAAGACTGCAAAGATACATCTTTAGTCAATGCACTGTATGAAGTTTGGAAGAATTCCTATTCTGAAGGAAGATTTCACTTTTTTGATGGGATAATTTACCACAGAACAAATAAATTCTTGTGTAATGACATTGTGTAGCAGATTGCTTATCAATACCATTCTTCATGAATGCCATGATAGCATCTACTCTGGACACCTGTCAGAAGACAGAACACTTGAAAAAGTGAAGAACTGTGCATGGTGGCCATCTTGGAGAAAAGAAACCATTGAATATTGCCATACCTGTGATAGATCCCAAAACACAAACAGGAGTACAGGCAACAAATTTGGACTGATGATTCATATTCAAGAACCAAAATCCCCTTGGGAAGTTGTTCACATGGATTGGGTAACAGCACTTCCTCCAAGTGGTGAAAAAGGTTATAATTCTTGTTTAATCATTGTAGACAGATATAGCAAAACTCCCATATTCTTACCATGTCATAAAGATGACACTGCTATGGATACAGCTCTTCTTCTATGGAGTAGAGTTATCTCTCATACAGGGTTATTTAAGAATATTATAAGTGACAGAGATCCCAAATTCACATCTGCACTTTGGACCAATCTTCACAGATTTTTTGGGACTAAGCTATCATTCTCAACAGCATATCACCCTCAAACAGCTGGACTAGCAGAGAGAATGATTCAAACTTAAGAGGACATGATCAGGAGATTCTGTGCTTATGGGTTAGAGCTCAAAGACTCAGATGGCTTTACCCATTACTGGTGCACTCTAATACCTGCATTGGAACTGGCATATAAGACATCAGTCCATTCTTCTACAGGCCAAACTCCTGCTATGTTGGAAGAAGGATGGAATCCAATACTCCCAGCAGACACACTGAGGAAAGCCTTGATTGACATTCCTCCTACAGCTTCCAGCTTCAAGATAATTCTTGATAAAGTGAAACATCATGCAAAACAGAGTATGAATGATGCTTTTCACTATGCAAAACAAAAGTGGGACAAGAGTCACAAAGTAGGGGACTTAGTTCTAGTTTCAACCTTGAATTTTAATAATATCAAAGGCCCAAAGAAACTTAATGATTCTTATTTAGGACCTTTTGTTATTGTTGCCTTACATGGAACCAATGCAGTTCAAGTGGAATTGAGTGGTGAATTAGAAAATAAACACCCTACCTTTCCAGTCAGCTTGATAAAACATTATCAACCAGCTGACAAAGAATTGTTTCCTTTAAGGAACCCAGCTACTTTGACTGTACCACCAGTGGAACAAAGTGAAGAAAAAAAGATAAAAAAAGTCATTAAAGAAAGGAGACTTAGGGGTAAAAATCAGAGAGAATATCTTGTCAGATATAGAAATCCAGTACATGAAGATGAATGGCTGGCAAAATCAGAAATACCTGACTCAGATAAACTCTTAAGAGTATTTAGACATGAAAGAAGGCCACAAGCCTGAATATGTCTATAAATGTGCTTTAAATTACTTGATCTGAGTAATGTAAAGTGGAAATTAACCCCCTTTGGGGCCTTTTTTTCTTGATATCATTAATAAAACTGTAGTATGATTTCATTTTTTGGTGGGAGGGAATGTGAGCCTTGAGGTATATTTTACATACCCAAAAAGGCCACAATTATCTTTAAAATAAATTCTGAACTATGCATAACCCATAAGTAATGCATATATTCAAAGTTCATCATTTTTAATTTCAGAAAGGATTAAGAACTTTTTATTGAGTAAGTAAATCCATGGATTTAAGTCCAGATTTGGATTCTACACAAATTTCACCTAGGGTAGCTTAATAGAGTGAGTAAGCTTAAATGAACTGTTTGAGGTGGTAATATGGAAAATACTTCAATACCACATAAAAGAATTGTAAATTTTTTTGTTTTTCTCAATTTCACACCAAAATAATGGGAATGTGAGAAGTACCATGTTACATATACACTAAGAATAGTGTTATGCATGTTTGTGGCACTTAATATTATGGTATTCTTACATAAACGTTTGATACACCCATAGTGGATATCAGTCTTTAAGCCTGAATTTCTATTTTGACATAAAAAATAGTCAAGGGGGATAAAAGACATCAAAGAGAGCCAGGGTACCAAACTTCTGAGGCCTCTGAGGCGTGGAAAGCTCTAAAACTTGGATCCATGGCTTATGTTGGCCCAATTAGTATACTAAAACCTTTTGGGAACTTGGTTACCAAGTTAAAATTTCATTAAATCATAAGAAAATAGCAAATAAGCTTCTATTTTGACATGCCAAGGAGGTAAAGAGAAACTTAAACTCCTGTAAACATGTCAATTCTTAATTAATTTCCATTGATGAACCCCAAAAGAGTAATTAAAACCCCTTTTGGACTAGTATCCATTGATCTACCTCATAGCAACCAACAATATAGTATTATTTACAATTCTATGTAGAAATGAGGTAAAACCTTCAAAACTTCATTAAAAATACAGTTATTAATGAATCTTTCTGAGAATTTTGGGGCTAATTTAAAACTGTATAATTTATATCAAAACCAAAAATAATTATACTTATATAAGTAAAATTAAAAGTGCTCCCTACAGTCCATTTCTGTTGATTCCATGTGAAACACTGAATCTTCAAAAATTCACAGAAAATACACTCTTTGATGAAATTTCCAATAGAATTGATAAATTTGAGAAATAAATGATTATTTTGAAGTAAGATAAGATTTAAACTTGTTACTCCTTTTATTCTTAACCACATTTGGGTTGGTAGTCATGTAAAAGCATCAATTAAGTAATTATGATAATCTTACATGACAACAGATGATGCAATAATTAATCCAAAAACGGTTATTGTTTTCTCACTCACTGTTTTTCATTTTGCTCCATGGTACACCTCTGTGATCTGTCTTAGACTTAAAAGAGGCCTCCTCTTGCTTTTTTTCCAGAATAATCACATTATTCAATTATACCTTTATTACCAACAAGTAAGTATTAGTTAGCACTTTTCTTAAGCATTTTATTCTTTCAGAATCAATCAGAAAGATTTGAAATCATAGAAATCAACTATATATCTTTGTAATACTGTTATAAATCCATTTTGATCCTTTAAATCCACAATTATCCATCAAATTTCTCTACTATTATGTTTAATAAGCTCTTTGGAGTATTAGTGAGTGTTTTGTCTTAATTTTTGAATGTTTTCTCTAGTAATTGATTTCTTCAAGAATTATATTTATGATTATTCTTGCAAAAGATAATTATATATATTAAAAGAATTTTCTTATTTTAATAAAGAAGTTTTATCATTAAAAACTTGTAATTGATTCTAGTAGACAATTACTGCTTACTGTTATAATCACTAGTAGTGTATAACAAGTAAAAGAAATAATTAATTAATTAATTATTTAATTGTGGTTATAATAATTTTCATTATTATATTTCATAAGAACAGTCATAGTACTGTTGATTAATAGTAATATTATCAACAGTTTCATAGACACATCTTACAAAAACAAAGATGAGTAATTGAGAATTGTCTATCATCATAATATTTCAAGTAAATTACATGTATAAAAGTTTAATTATAGTAAATGTGCATTAATTAGATAAAAATAAATTGCAAAGATTAAATTTTGAGAGGGAAGAATAATCATGGCTACAAAGGTTCCAGACCCCAAAAAAAAGTTTTCTGAAAAGATTTGGATTCCAAAATTCAAGCAGAAGTTCATCACAGCATCTATGACTAGAATAATGTGAGATTTTGATATCAACTAGGGATGCTATTACTGTTTCCAACTAAATGAAAACGGCCCTCAGGCTAAAAAAACCTTACCAAACCAGCATCAAGATTTTCAATTTGAGATGTGTTTCTCATTATTGGTGAGAGAAATGAGGCTAAAAAGTAATTTCTTGTTTTACCTATCTTTTTTTTGAATTTTAATGTTTTCATTCCATGATTAGCTTGATTAAACTTAAAAAACTAAATAAATAACTCCAAGAACCATTCTAAATAATTTTGAACCTTTTCAGATACATTAGAAAATAATTATAATGATTATTTGCAAGTTTTTACACTAATTTTAGGCTTGAAATGGTTAAAAAGTGAGCTAAAGCATCTTTAATCCCTTTTAGCTTTGAAGATTAGTTTTCAAGCTCACTCTGGTCACTTTCAGAAATTTTCTCCCTTCAATATTCTGTGAGTAACTTTTTTTTATTTCCTTTAATCTTTTTTCTCAATGAATTAAAATAAAATTTTCTCTTTAAGGACTATATTTTGTAGCCTTAAGTATCTTTTGTAGAGTATTTTGGATAAATTTTCATTCATTATTTTCATATTATGATATTAAAAGGAAATTTTTTAAGCTTGCATCTCTAAAGAATTTCAAAATTACTATTTTTAGATAATTTAATCTTATTATAATTTGAGGATAGGTAAGGTATTTGATTTTATAATCAAGATTTTATTTACACAACTCATATTTTTCAAGTATTTGAAGCTAAAATCAAGCTTTAAAAAATAATTAAAGGAAGTTCTACATTGTTCAGAGCCTCTCTAAGCACATTCTCACATTTTTTGAAGAATCAAAAACAGGTATTACTATAGAAAAAGTTGTTTTACAGGGCTACAATGGCTAAAAAAAATACTTTTTTTCCTGAACCAGGTTTTTATCATGCCATAAATAGAATTTCTGTTTTCAATATGTCCCAAGAATAGGGTAAGATATTCCCTCTCACTGTCTGTGAGAGAAGATTCAAGCCCATAAAATATTGTTTTCTTTTCCCCATATTTTATTTTCATATTATAATTATTTTTCTTTTGATATATGTTTTATTAGCTTCAATCCATTGAATGAAATACTGGTGGAACTTGTTGAATCATTATGAAAAATGTGAAAGGCTATTATAATACCTTTTTGGAGCTCTTATAATCATTTCAAACCTTAAATTTCTTAAAAGGTGAATCCAAGAATTTTTCATCACTATAAACCTTTCCACTAAGGTAGTTTTTTGGTTTCTTATCTTTTAATACCCTTTTCAAGATCTGTTTTTCATATTAATTTCTTGTAGCCATTCTCCTAATAGATTTAAAAGAATTATTCTTTTACAGCATATTTCATAGCCTGAAATATTTATCTTAGATTATTCTTGGATAAATTTTCATTGATTTTAAAACAAATAATTCTTAAAATATAATTATATATACAACTAAATTCAATAAAAATTAATATGGAAAGTTTTATCCATAAAAGTATTGAGCTTACTATACTGATCTATTTTTGAGAAACTTTCCATATTGAAATCTTGGATTTAATGGAGAAATAATGATTTTTCAACTATCAAATAGTTCTTTTATATTATTTGAAATATATTCTTCATATAAAGAAGCTTCAAGATTCATAAAAATAACTATAATCTCAAAAAATTCATTCAAAATATCTTTTCTCATTTCAAGCAAGTGTTCATTTTTCAATTTTTTTGGGGGTTTCTTTTAAAATTGGAATATTATTCTCTTTTTCATGTTACTGTCTGACAATTTGGTAATTCAATAGAATCTCCAAGCAGCTTCAAAGGTATCCAGTAATTTTCAAAGATAAACTCATAGTGCTGTTTTTATAGCTAAAAATAATGAACAATGTCAAATTTATTTTTAGCTGATAATTTTTGAAATGAAGAACACACTCCAAAAAGCCTAAAACATCACAAGAAGTAAGTTTTTTGATGTAAAGTCACTTTTTTGATAAATTTTTCCATTTTCAAGACATAAAAATTCCTTAAACAAGATCAGGAACAAGTTACCCCAACAGGCTTAAAAAAGGCTATATATTTGATGATGACTCAATTAATTCAGTCAAAGAACAATATAGGCAAGTAATTAGTCAAACCTAAATAGAATCACTAAATTATGAAGCTGAAAATACCATTTTTTAATTTAAATACAGTTGAACCCACCACAAGAAGCCTCAGTTATAATTCAAAAATACAAGGAGAAGTATACAAAAAATGCTCCCAAAAACAAAAAATTATCAAATTAACAGATATCTGGAAGAGCTTCCTGAACTCTTACCTGAATTTGAGGATATTTCTGGGCCATCCCAACACCTGATAGCTGTTTAGCTCATGGAATACATGTGTGGAGAAGAAAAATTCACTAATTCTGAGCCTAAAATAAAGGAATATCAACATCCAACCAGCCATATTACCTCCAAAAGACAGGAAATGGCCCCTCAGATAAACAATATAAATAATTCCAATTTGGAATATAATCTGAATCCACAGATTAAGGGAAAAGGAAAAGCTTTAATGAACCAAAAATACCAAAAGGGCTACAAGATTCCAAAATTACAATAAGATACAATGGATTTTTTTTAAAAAAAGGCTTTAAGAACTTTATAAATGCAAAATAAAGGGTAAAAAATTTGGTGATATCAGGAATAATTTCTAATATTTTATTAAAATTTCCACATTTGTATCTATCTTTTGATGATTCAACAAAACATATTTCACATTTAAACTGAAGAGTTTGTGAGCACCCAAAATCTTGACACAAAGAGCTCAAGTTTAAGACAAAGCCACAAAACACTAAAGTAATTTTGGAAATTCTCAAAGATAACTTTCTAATCTGTCAAAATAGATCAAGAGCCTGTAGAGAAATTTATCAGTCCATAATGAGCTATAAAATATTTGACAAACAGATATTCCAAATTGAATATTGATGAAATAAGTGAAACAAGAATCAAGGAGATCTTCTATATTATAAAATAAGATAAAATAATAATATCTAAATTATCACAAAGTCATTTTTTTAATTAAAGAAAATTAAAATTTTCTTTGACAAATTTCTTTGATACTTCACAGAAAGAATTGGCAAAAATAACATTGAAAATAGACAAGATATACTCTGCTGATACCACACACTCAGATCAATTAAAAGAAATTATTATGGAAGAAGGTATGTAAAAAACCAAATTAAAAAAATTGGTAAAATATCTTGGAAATTTAATTTAAATTTCACAAGGTGCAACACCAGTCAATTACACCAAATTGAAAAACTACTCTATACCTTTTCAAGAGAGTCTGCACCTCTTCTCAAGAGTAAATAAATACTCAATTCAAATACAAAATTACTATATGTTAAAAATTTGCCAGTGGAAAAAGGGAATTCCTACCTCTTCAAATAATTTGGAACCATCATTAGTTAAGGAAATACTTAAACAGGTACCAAGCATGGAATATAGTCACAGTTCAGTTTTGAAGGAGAATATGACAATATAGAGCATATTAGAGGTATAAAAATGATAAAAAATAATTTTTATTAACAGATAGATTTCTCACAGACAGGTTCAACCTGTTATTTACCATATCATCTGTTAGGCTGTATATGAATATCAGGAAACTATGCGGCCACTAAAGTGGGACTTGATGGAAATCTCAATTTATCTAAAAATTGTCCAATTTCTGCTTGAGGCTCAAATCTGAAACAGCTTTTTGAATAAAAAATATTGAATTCTTCAAGATACAAAGCTTTAATATGGCTTTTACAATGAAAGGACAGACTGAAAAAGCTTTACTCAAACATTCCAGAGTATATGATTCACAGCAAAATTCTGAGAAAATGAGGGATACTTGAAGCATTCTGTTGTATTAATCAACACTGAAGGACCTTTGGAAGAGGGAGAGGTGACAACAAAACCACAAACTTTTTCTAGAAATGTGAATATTGAGACAAAGCTTAAAACACCTTGGGAAAAATATGTGGTTAAAACCTCCAAATATAACTATATTATTGTAGCTTGTAGGTCTGTATTACATTGAAAGAGGTTGTATTTTTCAAATTACTTCAAGTTTAGTAAATAAATATAAAAAAAGAGTCAAAAGAAATGAATTTATCATCAAGAAGTAGTAAAAATAATAAAATAATGATATCACTTAAGAGAAATAAGATGAAAAATAATAAATATTTTCTGAATATTTCAAGGACATAGAGAATATCAGTTACACTATTGAAATAATGGATTTTTCCTCTTATTGACACAATTTAGTAATATCAAGCTTAGTTTATTAATAATTTCATATTTAAAGATTATTAAGGCAAAACCAAATTTAGGAAAATGAAATAAAGCTGGAAATTCCTGTATATCATAGGTGATTATTATGGTTAAAGCTGCTAGAACCATACTGAAGCCATAAGCCTTTTGTTATTTCGTTGGAAAATCCCTTCCTACTATATGTTTCCCCAATCTTGAATATAAACTGCTATGAATTCATTGTATTAAATATAAAATTGAAAGAAATCCTATCCAGCTACTGGGTAAATTTGAACCCAATATCATATTACCCGTATAAATGGTAATTTTAATATCACCATTTTAAATATGTGTTATGGAAAATTTCTCTAGTACACATTCTATATAGAGAAATAATTTTTTGATAATTGATGAAATAAATTTGCATAGCAATGAAGAGATATACTGTACCATTTAAGACAATAAAAGTGAGAACTATTATTTTTGCACTTTAGAAAGGCAATCTCAATAATCACAGTACCAAAATTCTCAGTCAACCCAGATTTAGATAGCTTTAATTAAGAACCAATGAATGAAGACAAAATAAGCCTTCACTCTACTGGAAATCCCACAAATAGACCTTATTTTGTCTTTTATATCCATAAAGATTCATTATAATAAGACGCAGATCACCTGGAAGCCATTATTTTCCATAATTTTGACATCATATTGAACATTGATATAGATTATTCACCACTATCAAGGGGGCCCGCACACCCAGAAATCCCTAAATCAAAGAGAAGACCTGTAAATTCATTCTTCAGAGCTCTTGAAGTCAGGAATGATAAGAAAATCACCTTATAATTGGGAAACAAAATAAATACACCATGCACTGTGAAACTTAATATTGTAGAATACAGCATTGTAAGCTACTATAAATACTTGAACACCTATACAGCTCAAGACAGGGATAAAATAGAAATTCTCCAAATCACCATTTCCAAAATCTCATAATCTGTGTACATCATTAGTATGGATTCCCTTGAAAAATTATAACAGAATTATTTACAGCCCAAAGGAAAAAACTACTTGAGAATAATTTGTCATTTCAAATTGTATGAATATTTAAGAATTTCCTTGGTATTGTAAATTCAAATTCAAATTTACAAAAAATGATAAATGAAGTATTTCATGGGTATCTATCAGAAGGATGGCTCATTATAAAGTTTGATTTAGCAATTTTCAGATCCAGCACTTTGAAAGATCATATTTCAACACCATACAGATCCATGGACAGCTTATAATTAGTTAGAATGAAAATTCCCTTGAGGAAAAGTCACTTGGGGCCTTGAGACGGGTATTATCTGGAGTATCCCTAGGAATAGATGAAATAAAAGGTTCAGGTTTCTTTATAGATCCTATTCATCATAAGAAAAGAGCACTAAGTAATTCTTGTTCTTGGGACTTGATGGGTACCGAATATAGCATATTGAAAAATTTTCATCTATAGACAGACCCTTATATACTCTATTTGACAAGACTAAAGACTTTAAAGTAACTTTTGATACAGTAGGAGCCTTTGAATATTCTAGAAAAATTCTGATAACAGTTATTCTCTTAATTATCCCATCATTTGAGACTCCTATAGGATTTTTGATGATGCATCAGGAGATAATTCAGGAGCTTAAATTCAAAAAGTACAGATAATGAAATACAAACATGTACAAGGACCCATTTTCATAACTAGGAAGTTGAAACACATTAAGTCAGATATTTAGTAAGTAAAATGATATTATTGAATTCTCTTGAGGCCTTGGAATAATTTAATTCTTTCCATTGGGGTTGTATTTTTGAGTTGATATCTAGTTTTAAATCCTCAATTCTCTATTTAAAATGAAAAACCCAAACAAATTCATATTCAGATGGAAGATAGCCATACAAAAGAATAGCATTAATATGAACATTTTGAATTTGAATCGACAAAGCTTCAGAGAAATTGAACATATAGACTTACCCAAATGATGTTTATAATACTTCATTTTTTCAAGAAGCTGAACTGCATATTTCAATCGAGGGAATCAGTATTACCAACTAAGATCCTAACTTCTTTGAGGAAGTTAAAAATAGCTATACTCAGGAAAACAGCTGTAGGCCTATGTGGCAGAAACATGTTTCATAATAGTTTTAAGTATGTGTCAGGTTCCAAAAGGAAAATAGGTTTACTGAGAAAAGACTTGGTAATATGATTAAGATCCAAAATAAATTGGAGAATGGGAAATTTTTCATATGCATGGGGTAACTTTTCTACTTCCAGGATATGATAAAAGCTACAATTCCTGCTTTTTGATTGCAAATATATTCATTAATAATCCAGAATATTTCCATTCTAAAACAATATAAAACCAAGGATACAGCTCTTACTTTAATGAATAAAGTAGCTTAATTTATCAGTATATGTACCAAAATTATTAGTGAAAGAGCTCCCAAATCAACTTAATCAATGTGAAAAAACATAAAAAAACTATTTAGAAACAAAATATATATTTCCACCTCTCATCACCCACAGACCAATGGCTTGGAAAAAAGAATGATAGAAAAATGGAAGACCTTTGTCATAAAATTCTGTGAAAATAGACCAAAATTTGGATACTTTGATGGATTAACCCATCATTTGTATAAACTAATTCCTGTATTGAATCCATAATACAAACCATATGTCCATGCTAGAGCCAACCTAACTCTCTCTAATATGGAGGAAGAATGGAGTCTAAATCTAACCCACAGTTTTCTGAGTAGAGGCATTGCGGATATATATATAAAAGCTTCAAGATTCTAGAGAATGATTTAAAAACCAAGAAGGAATTATTTCATATCAAAGAAAACATTTTCTTCATATTTTAAAAACGGATGAGATAAATAATATGTAGATACTAAATTAAAATTGGAATATCTAGCTATTGTGTGTATTAACAAATTCAATAAAATTGAAGAATTTGAAACTCGCAAAGTGTCCTTTGTAGGAATTTTTGTCACAAAAGCCTTGGATTAGGAAATTTATTCAGAATACAAATGATATGTAGAATTAAGAAATGATTATTCTATATTTCTTTTAATTATCATCAATATTTACAACTTATATTAATTCTGAGAAATTAACCTTGCATGATTAGATTATTTAACATATAACCTCCATTCAATCTTCATGCTTCAATAAAACTGTGAGGGCCCTGAAGAAAAGAAATTAAAGAACCAAAGAGTTTTTTCAATTAATTTCCAATACATTAATAAGAACCGTTAGGATTAATTTTCGGAGTAAAATTATATTCCTAAACCTACCAAGCCCTTCATACTTTTCAAAATACCAAAAACTCCAATATTAAATAATATTATTATTCCTCTTTAAGGGAAGTTAATTAAATCATTAGAGATACTTTCAGATATCTACAAGATATAGAATATGAGATTAACATTGATAATATCTTCTAATTTTTCTTTGGGAAGAGTCAATTATGAATAAAATTGGAATAAAACCACAATTTTCATGAATATCCATGAAATCAATAAAAAGGCATAATTAGCATTTTTATTGGCAAAATAAATCAAAAATGAAGATTTATTAAGACTTTTGTGAATATCATCATTTTGTAAAAAGACTTTGTAAAAAAATTTGAATCTTGTTTTCTGACCAAAATACATATAGACTCTAATTTACCATTTGCTTCCCCATTAAATGTTACCCTGGGTAGCCTCTGGGAAATGTTTATGTAACTTAAATCTATAACACTGGAGCAAAGCATTTTGAGCCTGTGTGTAATTCCCTTACACAAACTGAAACATGGTAACTCATTAGGTTTCAGGTACTTGCGTTGAATTTGTGCACATTTTTCATCATTGATAACTATTATTAAGTTGAGCTCTAAGTTTTTACAGTATTCATATTCTGTGATTATCAAACCTTGAAATTTTTCCAAACTACATGTGGTTTTAGCCATCTTTTTGTGTTCTAAAAGTCAGTTTTGGTGTGAAGTTGAGAATCTATGAGGAGCTAAATTATTTTAATTAGATTTTTTAAAATGTGAACGTTTAATACATAAGCTCACTTTTTACAGGTGAGAAGCTGATATTTAAATCCTTTTCATGTAGACTTTCAATTTTATTAAACATTTAAATCTTCAGGATAATAAATTTGGGATTAAATAAAGGAAAATAATTGGAGGAAATAAGTCTTTTATAAAACGGTTCCAGAGTCCCACAGTATCCTTGACTCTGTAGGTGTAACTTAAATATCAATGAAAAAATCACTACCTTTTGTTCTGGCTATGACTCAATTAGCTATGTGGTTTTGGTACCAAAAAATTCAGTACCAGAACTTGAAAAGTGATTGTAATTACCTCCCTAAAATGGCTTGAAGTACCCCAGAAGTTCTATATACAAATTATGATTGTTCTCAAGGCAGACAAACATTTATATGTTAATATAGAAGAGGCTGGCTTACAGGGCTCAAATGGCTAAAGCCAGTCCTTTTTTGGTCTGAACCAAATTCCAATGGTGCATAATTTGATTTTATGTTTCAAATATGATTCTCATTACTGGTAGAAGATGTTTTTGCTTTTGTCTCAAAAATACTGAGGCTATAAAAGTCTTTTGTTTTCATGTTATTATATTTTTACTTTTAAAATTTGTTCTCTTAAATTTAAACCAATTAGTAAGGATTATAAAAAGTTTCTAAAATAATTATAAAATATTTATCCACATTAACAAGTTATTTTCATTATTTTTTTCATATTTTACAATCATAAAAATCATTTAGAACCCCCAAAATTTAATTAAAGTCTTTTGAATCACTTTAATACTTACCAATCAGTATATATATCCACTATGGTCCTCTTTTCACATGTTTTTTATTTGAATCACTTTATATATACTCCTTTATAATATGAATTCATTTTATTCCTTTTCTCAATTAATGTAAAATGATTATCATTTTAGAAACTCTTTTGAAAACTTAAAAAACTCTTTTAGTGTATTTATGGATAAATTTTTATTGTTTGTAAAACAAAAAACATCCAACGTATTACTCTTTTATATTTATAAAGCTTGCAACAAGAATTTTCAAAGGTATTTATTTCAGAAATTTTTATATTACCGCTTTCAACTTACTTGTTTTTATCTTTAATAAAAGGTTAATATTCATACCTTACAAGATAATTAGATATTAAAATGAACTATAGAGTATTTATGCCTCCAAATATAATGGAAATCTTATGAGAGCTTTTGGAAATGGCTCCCATATTCAAAGGCCTCTAACGCATAATCTGTAAGGTGTGAAAATGATGCTTTGATTTAAAATAAAGTACTTTTCCTGTCCTCAAAATTCGTTTGAAGTAAGATTATTCAAAACTAGTAATTTGAAGATTTTTAACAAAAAAATGGGCCAAAATCATTGTTTTGAATTTTTTTTGGTATATAAAAAAAACATTATAAAGATCTATTGTTTTACCAAAGATAAAAATTTATCCAAAAATACTTTGCAAGAGATATTTAAGGCTTTACAAGAAATTTCTTCAAGAGAAATTTCAATTTAAATTAATTTAGCAAAGAACTGCAGGAAATTGATATGAGAAGGGAGTCTCCAGAAAGACTATTAAAGAGAAAACACACCCAAAAGTGACAAGGTTAACAGTAATAAAAGGTGTGTTAATTCACTTTTGGGGGGTGGTTCAAGGGTAAAATTGATTATATGAGTTACAGAAATTTACTAAAGAGATTTTCTCATGTGTTTGAAAAGGTTTAGAATAATTTAAAATTTGTTCTTGGAATCTTATATTGATTTTTTTAAGAAAATTTAAGCTAATCATAAAAGGAAAAGATTCTAACATGAAGAGAATAGTGGGGAAAAGTAGACATTATTTTATAGTAACCAATTCTCTTCCTTGAAAAGTAGAATTTACTCTAATCAGTGGTGAAACATACAATGGAAAAGAAAAGCCAATGATGGCCTCATTCAACCCTGGTTTGGACCAAAAAAAGAGCCATTTTTATCCTTTTTTGCTATTTTTAGCCATTTTAGCCCTTTAAAAAGTCATTTCTATAGTAATAGCTGCTTTATAGCCTTCAACACATGTCAAAATTTGTTTAAGATACCCTTTCCTATCTAGTTTTTTTTGACTTAAGGGTAGCTTAACCCTCATGGAAATAGTTAAAACTGCGCAGGTTGGTATGAAAAACTAATCATCAATTGACTCACTTCCAGGCCAAAATTCATTAATTTTTGAAAGAATTTTTACACCCCATGCCTGTCTGAAAGGGATTTGGGGGATTCTTGCACCATTGGAGCCAAGATTCATTTTCCACAAAGAATCAATCTTTCCAATTTACTTTTTAATAATTCCTTATGATGTACTATACCTTAAACTTGACATGTGTAACTCAATTGAAAAATTAAAGTACACAACTGTAATTCTTGATTCCAAATATGTAAATTAAAGTTCAAATTTGTAATACATGTACACCTTTTGAGATTTCCATTGAAAATACTTCAATTCCTCATACCTTCTAGACTACACAACACAGCTTAATTTTTACACAAAGAAGTTATGGTTTACACCATTCTTAATTTGAATCAAATTAAGCTCTTGAGTATTTTCATACAGAAAATACTAAAATCTTAATTTAAGCTTATTTAGAGCTTAGTTACAGAAATTTTGCTGAAAGGTGACCCCACCTGATTTTTGATGAGGAACCCAATGGTTGAATAAATTCCATATTTTTATTTATTGGAAAAAAGTTATAACAATTTTTTATTAATTTTTTCTTGAATAATATTCTATTTTTTATATTTCTGTTTAAAATTTTTTTTTACTTCATTATTTCGAGTAAAAAATATATTTTTGCATTTTTACAATTTTCATGTAAATTTATTATTGAATTTTCATCAAAAAAATTATTTTTTACTTGAATTTTATATTTATTTTTCAAAAAAAAGTATCATTTTTATCATAATGTACTTTAATTTTTTTGTCTGGATATTTCTTCAAGACTTTAGATTATTAATTAAATAAATATTTTAATTTTATATTCAAAAACTGAAAAATTAACTCAACCAACAAAACAAATATTTATTATTGCAATTCAAAAGAAACTCCTTTCAATTAAGTATCAAAAACTAGCCTCAATAAGCATCCCAACTGTCACATTTGTGTAATTCAAGCTACAACCTGCCAGTATTAATCAGGATTTCACCTAGTTTGATATCATTTTTTTAAGAAGTTCACTTTGTTGTTTTCTTGCAGGAATCACTGTTAAAATCAACCAGGTAACCACATCATGCATTTGATTCCAGCTGTAGACAAAGGGTAACTGTCAAAAACATAAACTGCTGGTTTTTTTATTGCTATGGAAAACAAGAGTTCCTCCCCTTGGTAATTTGCCGTAGGCACCGTTTGTGACTAATATAGCTCTGTAAAGCTTAGGATATGGGTAAGACCATCAGCTATATTCACTTGGGGACATAGCTCCTTAATGCCAGGGGTACTGTCACCTTGGTGGAAGGTGATATACAACCTTCCAGTATTAGCCAGGCTTTCACCTGGTTTAATAGCCTTTTTGGAAAGAGCTCGATTTTCTGTTTTCTGGAAGGAATTTCTGTGACATCAACTGATTTTCAATTAATAACAATTGATACTTAAGCCCTAAAAGAACTCCAAATATGAGGTTTCTCTGAAAAACTCTTAATAATAATACTTATTATTAATATTTCTATTACCATCCTCAAACTAGGATGAAATATAGTTATATACTTCAGCTACCAATATAAATATGAAGCTTCATATTATTAATATTAATAAAAGTTTCAATAATGGAAATTAGAATAATTATATATTTATAATGTAAATATTCTATTATTATCATAAGTCACTGAAAAGAAGAACTTTAATAATATAAAAGCTTTACTAGAGGAAATTATATGTGCTTTTTATGAAGAAAGCCAAGATATAAAGAAGAGAAAATGTTATCTATAAGTGAATTATTGTACACAGCTGTGTAATAATAATTGAAACAATAATAAGTCAAAAATTGGAATATTGATGAAAAACTCACTTATAAGTAATCAATACACGGAAAAAGTCCAAGAAAGGACATAAACAATTATAAAGCTATAGAAATAAGCTCAAAAACGCCAGAAGTAACAATTAAGGGATTTTTAAAGAATTTTTAGATTTTTACAGATTATCTTATAACAATATTTTATAAAATTAAACCATTATTAAGTATTATACAAATATAATCAAATTTTAACATTTCAATTCTTCATTTATAAAAATCATACATAATAAAACACTAAATAATCATTTATAATAATATAAGATTTCACTTAATAAAATATTATGTTTATAATATTGGTTGTACTGATTTATGGTCAAAGAACAGTAATAAAATGGCTTTTTTATGACTTAAGACACCTCCTCTGTGATCAAAGATTCTCATTTAGACTGGAAAAACTATCATTAAAAATTAAGTTTATAAAATTGAAGTTACAAGTATTATTATTAACTCCAAGTAGCCTTAAACCTAATATGTTTTGACCAATTCCCTTATTATATTATACATAAGCTTTGTTGAATTATGAGTATTTCTGATTGTATTGGAAGGTATTTTTACATCAAATTAATCGCAACAATTTGATCAAGGGTATCACTATTAATTCAAATGTCAATAATAGTCCCAATGGCTTTGATTTGGAGCTCTACACTTTAATAGTACTAAATTTGATCTTGTAACAACGTTCAGTGCCTACTTTCAAAGGTTATGAATCCAATAAGAGCTTCTGTGATGAAATAGGTTGACAAATAATATTTTTAAGCATTACTTTACCCTGTTTAAACTAATTTTTCTCAGAGCTATAACACTATTATTTGAGATTTAGTGCTTTTTTGAAATTTTGTCCCATCTCTCAAAATGAGAAACAATTTTACTGTTTAATATTGAACTACCCCAGCTTTAGTTTTATCATATTTTCACACCTGAAATGTTATGGTTCAAGTTTTGGGGTATTTTTGTAAGTAAACAAAATGTATTTACTTATGAGGTAATTTTAATCTCAGGTTTACTATATAAGCAAAAGTGGGAATTTTACTGATAAGAGAAGATTCTTCAATTTTATTTAATTGGATCCAAATATCGGAGTGAGTTGGTTTTGGCAGGTAAGCCTTAATTTTCTCAATTTTCATGAAAATCCATAAGCAAAAAACAATGTTTTATGTATGGGGAAATTTGAGTTTTTACTTTAAACTTTCACCTTGGTGAGTTTTCTAAGCTTAAATATTAATTCAAAATTAAATAAGCTTCAATTTTGGCTTATTTATGAGCTTCGACTTTGAATGAAATTTGAAACTTTGTATGAAATTGGTTTTGTCTTCAGAACCTGGATTAAGGCTGGCCAAATTCAAAACCCACTCTGTGCAAATCCAAAGCGTTGGGTACCCTGGGAACTTTCGCCCTTTTATCATTGTCCCCCATTTTCTGATGGCTTTATCCCTTTTTATTCATTTTAATTCATACTGTGGAGCTTTTAACTTAGTGTTGACAAAGGGACCATAAGACTTACCACCTGTATGGTAAATCCAAGACTAACTTTAAAACTACATACCACACCTTGCTTTTACCAATTTATTTTTATGTTAAGCTATAAATGGGGTAACTCTACTTTAGTTTAACTTTAATAGAGATTGATTAAAAGGAATATTCTCAAAATATCTCAATTTTACACCAAAATGCTATTTTGGCCTTTGTAGGCCAAAATATGGAATTTTTGGTAAAGTACTCTATTGGATGACCCTAGGTGAAAATTCATCAAGGATACAATCGTTCAATAAAGCTTTTATATACTTCTATTATTGAATATTATATTAAATATTTATATATTTAAACAAAACTAAAGTATAAGTCAATTTTTTTCAATTTCAAGTACAAATAACTTCTAGTGAGATATTTCTGTGAGTCATTTGGGGTTTTACAATAGTCCTCAGGCCTTATATTGATTAATACTCCACAGCTATGCCAAAGAATAACTCCTCAAAATCAAATTCGACCCCCAACTAAACCTGAAGGAAGGGCAGACCAAGACGCCCAGAGAAATAAGCTCTGAAGCTGGAAGGCCACTTCTAAAAGACACTCCAACACCTTTAAATAAATCTCAAAACAACACTCACACATTTCAAGGAAGTGTATTTAAAATCCACTTTCTCAAAGTGCCATACCAAAAATAAAATAAATCTTCCTATCTGGATTTACAACCTAGTCGGTTAAATCCTCCCCACATGTAATAAACCCTCAACCCACAAAGGCAGGAAGATGGAGGTTCACCCCAAATTCTTACCCAATAACCATCCCGAATCACTCATTTTACTTCAAAAACCATTAAGAACTTTAAAGGTTAAAGTTATAACCAGCTTGGAAATGTTATTCTGTAAATAATTTGAATTTTGAAATTTCATTTCTTGTATATAGTTTTTATTTTCAACCTTTTTATAGTTTGTTATTTGAAATCAATAACACTTTGAAAAAGTAAAAAGACCCCCATACATGTTCTGTACAGAATTATATGCATCTGAAATATCAGAAAGTATCTGTGGAGTCCCCCAATGAAAGTTTGCATCCTGTATTGGGGAAGAGTGAATATATGTGATTTCAAAACCACATTTGAGCCTGATACAGGCTATATAGCACAGTAAAAAATACAAGGCCACACTTTTTAGTGAAGATTATTTACTCATTCTACTTTCAATGGTGCAGATTCCCCTATACACCTTTTTCAGGATACAAAGTTCCCTTTCTCTGCACCACAGAGAAATCCCCAATCTTCTCTTGAACCTCTATGTAGTATTATTTTTACCAACATCTATACTCTTGGGAAGAAATAAGGTATAATTGAAATATAATTAATTTAATACTTATTATAGTTATTCAATTGATAATTAACAAGCCCATGGCTCTCAGTAGCACTCACCACCACTATTTCTATAATAGTAAGGCCCTATGAATCTTATTTCAAACCATTTTTCTATGTTTTACACTCATATTACTAGCTTTAAGTAACTTATTAATAGAACAAGCTTGAAAATCTTTTTAAAGAATAACCAAATTGGTATATTATATTTCTTACCAATATTTGACCAATTTGAATCCAAATAATAATTAATATCCATGATAAATTGTGAAATATATAATTTAGTGGCTGAAGGTATTTGAAAAGCTAATATCAAATAATAATAGAGTTTTGAATTCATTAAAATCAATTTGAAGTGAGAATTATGGATTTGGAAAACCTTTTTATATTGATTCTTTCAAAAGAAAAATAGATAAGAAAACACTTTTTCCTTAAGTTATTATTTCTTTTGAAGCTTATATATCTTATAATGTGATTTAGTCCTGTTTTGTATTCTAAATACAAGGAGAAATTGTACAAAAATATACCATATAGTTAATTTATTATTTATAAGATTAATTTTATCTTTGAATTTTTTGTGACTGAATTAATTTTTTTGGGCTATCAGGTTCAGAAATATTCAAATAATTGTGGTTACTGTATCAATAACCAATTAACACATAGTATGAATTACTAACTTGGAAGCTACTCTTGATTTCAATCTTATCAAAATAAAACTCATCAATAATTATTATTATTATTATCACTATCATTTTTATCATTATGTATTATCAATATCTCAATTAATAATTTGCTTTCTCATTCAGATAAATATTCAATTATCATGGAATGAAATTATTGGATTTTATTTTTCTTAATTAAGCTGCAAACACAACCATATATTTCTGACTTTATATATATTAATTATAGTATGATTTTGGAGCTCACAATTTGTGAAATTAATTATCTTTTAGCTTTCATGGTAATAGATTGGTAATTTATTCAGCTGTAATTATGGGATAATAACTAGGGGTATTTCTTTCTATTTAATCTAACTGTAAAAATCATGAAATTTTACTCTTTAAAATAATGATGAAGTATTTAGCTTTTCATTTTGAAGGTAAAGAAGCTTACAAAGAACTATACCTCAGTATTTCAGTCAAACTTCATTATTAAATAGGTGTAATATAAAAATAAAAGAAGATTTATAATTCTTGATTATATTTATAGTTATATATATACACTGATTAATAGGTATATTTTGATTAAATAGTGGTACTGGATGTAAGATTTGTCTATGAAACTGTTAATAATATTACTATTAATCAAAATTACTATGACTTCTCTTATTAAATATAATAATTAAGGCTATTATAGCCACAATCAACTAGTTATTTATTTATTTATTTATTTTACTTGTTATACACTACTTGTGGTTATAACATTAAGAAGTAATTCTCTACAAGAATCAATGAAATGAAGTATTTAATAATAAAACTTCTTTATTAAAATAATAAAATTATTTTAATATACAATTATCTTTTTAAAGAATAATTATAAATATAATTCTTGAAGATAAATAATACTAGAGAGAAACTATAAGAATTAATCAAAACCACTCACTAATACTCCAATAAAACCTTTAAAAGAATTGGTAGAGAGATTTTACAGATAAATTATGGATTTGAAGGGTCAAAATTGATTTATAAAATTAGTAAAACAAATTATAGTTTATTTCTATTATTTAATGTATTTATGATTAATTCTGAAGCATTAAAACACTTGAGAAAATATTTTTACTAATACTTACTTGTTGGTAATAAAGGTATAATTGGATAATAAGATGATTTGGAAAAAGAACTGAAATAGAAGGCCTCTTTTAATTCAATGAAAGCTCACAGATGCATTCCATGAAGAAACCTGAAAAAATAGTGAGTGAGAAAGCAATTATCCTCTTTGGATTATTCATTGCATCATCTTTTGCCACATAACATCATCATAATTACTTAATTAAGGCTTTTTATGTGACTACCAACCCATTTATGGTTAAGAATAAAAGGAGTTACAACTTTAAATATTCTGTTATTTCAAAATCAACATTAATTTCTCAGCTTTCACATGAAATCATCAAAAATTGACTGTAAGTAAAACTTTGGATCTTACTTATGAAACAATGAGTCTTTTTTATTTGTTTATGGATCATACCATTTTCCATTTGTACTGAAATTTAAAGAAGGATTAATTAATAATCATATTCTTAATGAATTTTTGAAGTTTTTACCTTATTTCTACATAGAATTGCAAATAGCACAGTATAGCAGGTTTTTATGAGGTAAATCAATGGATACTAGTCCAAAAAGGGTTTTAATTACTCTTTTAAGGCTTATCCATGGAAAATCCTTAATAATTGACATGTTTAAAGGAGTCTAAGCTTCTCTTTACCTCCTTTTCACATCAAAATAGGAGCTTATTTGCAATTTTCTTATGATTTAATGAGAGTTCAAATTGGCAACAAAGTTCCCAAAATGTTTTAGTATATTAATTGGGACATGATCATCCATGGGTCCAAGCTTTAGAGCTATCAATTATTAAGAGGCCTCCAAAGTTGGCTACCCTTGCTCTCTTTAATGTCTTTTGTCCCCCTTAGCTATTTTCACATCAAAAATAGTAATTCACAAGACTGATATCCACTATGGTGTACCAAAGCTGTATGTAATAATACTTTAATTTTAAGTGCCACAAACATGAATAACACTTATCATAGTGTATATGTAACATGGGATTTCTCACATTCCCATTATTTTGGTGTGAAATTGAGAAAAACAAAAAAACTCACAGCTCTTTTATGTGGTATTGATGATGTGGTATTGAAGTATTTTCCATACTACCACCTCATAGAGTTAATTTAAGATTATTCACTCTATGGAGCTACCCTAGGTGAATTTTTGCGTAGAATCCAAATCTGGCCTTAAATACATGGATTTACCTACTCAAAAGAATGTTATTTATCTTTTCTTAAATGAAAAATTATTAATTTTGAATATATGCATGACTTATGGGTTATGCACAGTTCATAATTTATTTTAATATTGATTGTAGCTCATTTGGGTATGCAAAATATACCTCAAGGCTCACACTAAATATAACCACTTCAAACATGAATTACTACTGAAAAAAATATTAATAATGAATTAAGGTATAACACTTCTATATAGAAAATGGAAGTAGTATAAGTCTACTACAAGGGTTATAAATGGTAACACTTTTCTATGGATCCATTGACTATATATATATATATATATATTGATAAAGACTACTTTGGCCTCTTCAAAAGTAATTATCATAGAAGATCATTATAGTCCCAAATCTAAATAAAAAATTTCTTAATTAATCTTTAAATATATTATTCTATTGATATTTAATGAAGCAGTAATTGTCTATCAGAATAAATTCAATTTATGAAATTCCTTCAAAAATGATTTCAAACTATTCATATCAATTTTTTTATTCTTCAATAATCTTTATCACTTATAATTTAGTAGAATTATGCATAGGGAGAAAAATTCAAGAATAAAAATATAAAGACTAACTAATATTCCAAATAAATCCAAATAAATTGAATATAAAGGCATTCATTTCAAAATGATGAATCAGCTCTAATATATTCATAGAATCTTTAAAACAAAATTAGAAAAAAAAGTTGAAAACAGTTTTTGATAAAGTAATTTGTGTATTTAAGAATAAAGAGTAGATAAAAGATAACATATTGGATTGTTAAAGTAAGAATTATCAATATATTAATACCAATTCAAAATTATTCATTTTCTTTAAGACTTATTATATAGCTAATGCAATTCATTGTTTCAATTGTGTATTGATTTAACTGGTGATGAGACTGGATGATATAGAAAAAAAGCCACAAAAAGCTCCTTTTAATACTTCTAAGAAGCTCATATAGGCTTAAAATTTAGTTATATTCATGTAATCTGATTTTAGATAACTTAACTCAGTCTTACTTATAGATTCATTATTTGTTTTTGCACAAAATTATCATAATTTCCCAATTATGTGATTTCACATGTTGAAAAAGTTATTTATTTTTAATAAATGAGGAATTTAATTCTCAAAATCCTCCTTTATTCATAATTGAAGAATTCTTCCTCAAAAATTTCAATATAATTTGTAATTAAATTATATTTTTTAATTTTCTGTGAATTTTTTAAGATCTTTTCTTGGACATATAATCTTAAAAAATGGATGGTGAATAACATTCAGAATTGAGCTTATAATTCTTTTCAAGCTCAATTAGAACTCATTTCCTTCTCCAAAAAATTTAAAATCTTCATATTTATCAAAAAATACCTTAAGAATCAATGAGTTTTAGATTCTTACAGAATTTCCTGCATTATTAAGGCTTGTAATTAAAAAAAGCATGTTTCAAAGAAGATTTTCAATGAATTCTAGTAGAAAAAAGTTCCAATTGGGCTTTTTTGATGCCTTAACTATCAATAATAAGTTTTTTACATGATCAAAAGAGTCATAAGTGCTCATCACCTCCTTTTTACATCAAAATACTAGCTCTATTTCCATTTTCCCATGACTTAATTTATCCTATTGCTTTAATATATGCTCCAAAAGGGTTTTATCTGGTGAAAATGAATTAACTACCTTATGTAGCCTCTTGGAAGCTCACTTTTTCACATATGTCACACAATCTTTGATACCCAGGCTCTCTTCACTGATATTTTTTCCCCTCAGTTATTTTTTGAGTAGAATAATTAATTATTTCCTCATGTTTTTCATGAAGTAAGTTTAAATAAGATTTATATTTACAATTTTTCAGCTCAAAAAAATTTAAAAATAATTATTCTAATTCCAAAGTGTGTGTAGTATTTTCTTTTTAATAGTTCCATTATTTTCACTTGTAAAATTTAAAAACGAAATTCTTAACAGATTTTCCATGTGGTATTAATGATTAGGTTTTTAGGTTATTTTCAAAATGAAATTTAATATAGTTTTATCTTTATATTTCAATTTTTATGGAGATACCATAGGTCAAATTTCAATCAGAATTAAAGTTTTTCTTTAAGTCTCTGGACTTGCTTATAAAAAAAGACAACATTTTATTTCTCTACAGAGAATGATTAATTGTGGATAGGAACATTACTTATGAGCTTTAAATAACTAAAAACATATATTAATAGCAACTTTTTCCTCTTTTGGTGTGTAAAAAATATCTCAAATCTCATCAGAATGGCTTAATTTTTGTCGAGAGTTGAATATGAGTGATATCATGATATAGCTATATAAATTCATTTATGAGATATACAATGATAAAAAATGAATGATATCAGGTCCCTTATACATCTAATAATAGAATATTTATAGGCTTCATATATAATATTAATAAATTAACTTATCAATTATGTAAGAAGACATAAAGTTTTAAGGACCTTTATTGATAAATATGATTAGATTATTATTCAAAATATCTTCAAAATCTTATCAAGAACTACTAACATATTCCAAAAACTAGTAGAAAATAAAAGTCTATTTCCTTAATTAATCATGAAATGGTAATATTATGAGATTTTGAGCCTATTGAATTATATTTTATATCTCCTGATAATACTAAATATAGCTGGTGGAAAGGTCTTATTAGTTCTCAAAAATACTATTAATCTATAAATAATGGTTTTAAATTAAAGTAAATATTATTAATATCTATACTTTTTGTGCCTTCAATAAGGTCTTCAAGAAAAGGCAATTGAAAAATTCTTCTTTGAAATATTTTTTCTCTAGAGATTTTGACCGATGAAACTTGGAACTCACATTACCTGATAATTTTGGGTATGCACATGGAACATGTTTGGTGTATTACCAATTATATCGTGCTCTTTCGGCTTCCTAAACTTTATTTTACTCCCAAAAAATAATCATTCTTTTTTATATTTAGTCATGGACCTATAATTGTTCTGTATTATGTCCAAAAATATTTTATTTATTTTCTTTGAAGTTTATTGAGAGGCTTTTATTTTGATTATCAGAAATTTATATAATTTGTATTCTTCTCACAATTTCTGGTGCTGCGAAAGTAGTTGTTTTTTTGAATTCATGTGTTTGGGCTCTGGCTTATTTGGATTCATACGTCCGCCTTATTCCCGAGAATTAATGATTATCATTCAAGGACTAAGTATAGCTCTAAGTTGATGTTTTATTTATGAGCTCTTGTGTAAATTTTCTTCAGTTAAATTAGAATTATTGATTTTCTATAGAAATTATAATAATATTCTCTTAGTTATCTTAGCATTATTGAAGCTTATTGATATTCAGTTTATTCAAGCAACTATATTATTCATTTTTTTGTTATGTTCTTGAAAAATTATATTACCCTATTTCCAATCTTTTTGATAGTTAAATTGGAGTTATATCTTCTATTTTTTCATTTGAAACTTGAAATTAATCAGATATTCAATTATTTCAATTTATTATATTTCATTTCTATTTATATGTACATTTTAAGCCTTAATAATAATAATAATAATAATAATAATAACAATAATAATAATAATAATAATAATAATAATAATAATAATAATAATAATAATAATAATAATAATAATAATAATAATAATAATAATAATAATAATAATAATAATAATAATAATAATAATAATAATAATAATAATAATAATAATAATAATAATAATAATAATAATAATAATAATAATAATAATAATAATAATAATAATAATAATAATAATAATAATAATAATAGGGTATTTCTAACTGTATGCCACCTTTTTTATAAATAAATACCAATTGTGGTTCTGATATAGAAAAAGAGGAAGTTAATTTGGAATTTTCATTCATAAGCACACATCTTAATTCCTCATGGTGTTTTTGGGAATTGAGATTAGGTCAAAATACTAAAATTTAATCCTTTTTTTTTCTGAAGCTTTCTATTTCTTGATTATATTTCAGTTTCATTTTGATTAAGCCTTTCAATTTTCTCAAGAAAAAAATCAAAATATTTTTTCTATAGATAATTCTTATTTGGAAAAAATTAAAACAAAGCAATTCCAATATAACTTTTATTATTATTGTTTAATTTACTTTTTCTTTTTTTGAAAAAAAAAGATATTTTTGATGAATTTTTACCTATATCTTTTGAGGAAAAAAATTAAGCAAAATTATCTTTAAATTAAACAAGAAAAAACCTTTCCTTTTATTAGTGATTTTTTTAAAAAAGAATTTGTTTCTGAACAATTATAACTACTTTCTTTAGTATTAAGCCAATTTATATCGTCCTACCTTTCCAAAAAAATAAAACAGCTCCACAAATTAACTAAGAAAATATAATTTCGGCCGAAAATTCTTATTAATCTGGAAATTTTCATTCATTTAAATATCCCCAACATTCTTCTCCATAGCCCTCCCCAGAGAATAAACAGTTTAATATATATTTTGAGTTTTAAATACCCTTAATCTATTAAAAAATACTCCTAAAAAAATTAAAAATTCCTCCAAGAAAAGAATCAATTGAATATTATTTCTTTCTTTTTAGAAATTTTGTAAGCTAAGATGGTCTCAGAGTAGCAACCAGAGCTACCTTTCCCCAAAAAGGATATTTCAAAAGTAAACTTTAAATATATAATTGAAATTGATATCAATAATTTACAAAGTTATATTTTTAAAATTGAGACCAATTTATAATCCCTTATTTTATGTCTTTCATTCCTTTTTAAACTAATAATCTATCCTACTTTATAAAATCTGTCTTGTTGTTTTGGGAATTTTGAAATAAGTCCCTTGTTTTAAAAAAGAGAATTTTATTTTAAATTTTCCAAATTTTTGCCAATTTGGACACAGTTTTGAGTCAAAAGATTTCACAAATTCTTAAATTTTATTATTTCTTCAATTAATTTTTACTTCCTTCAGCCTTACATTCAAGAGACTAAAAAATCATTTGTTTTCTAAATTTAGTTTTTAAGTTCCAGAATATTCAATTTATAATGTTAAATATAAATTTTATTACATACTTATATTTTCTCAAAAACTTAGGTCAAAGACACCCTTAAGCTATTCCTTTATATGGAAAATTACTGTCTGAATGGGTCATTTTTGAACCCTTAGAGTCCAAGGAATCACATCAGATGGGGTTCCATTTCAAACTGAAGACCCTTTTTACAGAAAATATTTGAAAATAAAAGTTCAACCCACTTTTATGGTCAAAAGAGACCAATGAAAGAGGTGTGGAGCATAATAATGGGAAATTTTGGCCAATTTCAAAACTTTAACAAAAGGCTTTTTTGGTTTATAAACTAATTAAGGCCATTGATTTATATGTATCTATTTTCATTAAAAAAACAGTGGTGTTTTTAAACGCCAATTTCTTTGGTGGATTCATTTTTATTTCGTACAATTTGGATTTGTGGGACAATATTGGCGTAAAGTAATACAAAAAATTGTATATAATTTTTTGGGAGGAATTCTTCTCCCCTAAAATATTTCTAAGAATTGTTGAGACCAAAATGTAATTTTAATGTTTACTTGGAAAAAACTGGAAATTATTTATCATTAAAAATAATCAATAATATCCAGACGGAGGCTACATATGGGTCCCTAGCTTTGCTTTTTAAATTGAAAAAAATACTATGTAAAAACAAAATCCCCTTGTGTCTTTACCATAACAAAATCCTTTGTTTTTGAAACTTTTTTTCTCAAAAAGGGCCAAAGGTGTCCAAAAATCAACCCAAAAGCTTCTGTGGTCATTCTTGGTGTTATTCTTCTTATTGATATATATAAATTGTTTAAGAAAGGAAATATAATTTTCAAAATCTCTGGAATCAAGTTGAATTTTTTTCCTAATAATTCTCACTGATACTTTCCTCAGTAGCACTTTCGTAATATTTCTTCAAGGTTTTCTTTTCATTTCAAAAAAAAAATCCTAAAAATAGCTGTAAGGCCATCAAATTTGTGGTGTAATCCCCTTTTCACCTATCTAACCTTTATTAGAAGCCCATTTTATTTTCTATATTGTTGTATTCTTATAAGCTCCAGAAATATATCTGTGAATAAAACCGCAATGAAAAATTTAATCACAAAATTAACCATTAATATTGAAATAGTATTGGAAATTAAAACAACTTAAATAATCCGATATACCTAAAATCAAATTTAATAATCACTAGATTTTATTTTCAGTGAGGTACTTCATAATTATATAATCAAAAAGGTAAAAATGCTCATAGATTAATAATTTCAATACATGACTAATTAAATAAAATTAATTGAAATTTCATTAGCAGTTTTTGTAAGCCTTTGAGATACGTTTTCATAGGAAAATAATATATTCACTAATAAATTTTATCAATAGTATCAAATAAAATCAATGAATATATCAAAATCACTATTATTAATTAAGATCTAATGATTATCATTTATAGTAATAATATTATATATCATATAATACAAACAAATAATGTAAAAATTGAAATTATTATAAAAAATGTGTTTTATGGAAAAGTTTCATTAACAAAATCAAAATTTCTTTCAAGATAAAAAAATTAATTTTAATTCTTTCAAAATTTGATAATAGTATAGTTAGAAAAATTAGAATAAATTCTTATTTCTATCAGGTTTGAAGTAATTAAATATATATGATAAGTTGCACCATTTAATTCATAATAAATCTTTCAAATTCTCTCTAAAATATCTCAAAGCTTACTGATATATCCTAAATGTATGTTTTCTTTATTTTTCCTATTCAAAAATGGCTTTCGGAGAATCAATTGAATATTCTTTCTGATAAATACTTATCATCTTCTGAAGTCAAGATCTATTGTTTTTCTGAATAAATGTAAAATATTCTAGAATTAAATTACTAAAAAAAATACAAATGTTTTACTTTGTATTGATCACAAATCATGCTATTTCCTATGATCCAGCTTACCATTTTAAAACGTAATTGTCTTAAAGTTAAATTGAAATTCAAATAATAAGCTTAAATACTCACACGTAAGTAAGTATACTTCTTTTTACAAGAAATTTTGGTAGTAATTTCTTCTAATCAATTTTTGAATTTAAAAATAGTGATCTTCAAAGAAAAAGAATCTTTAAAATGAATATTATAAAGAATAAATCTTTGATGATTTAATTAAGTTTTAATGCTTTCTCATCAAGAATATCTTAAGGCTTAAGAAGACACAGGCAGAATAAATTCCATTGTAGAACTATTTCAAGTGCTGTGTTTCAAACATACGTAACGAAAAAACATATTTACTTACTTTTTATAAATACAGTGATTCTTTTCTGCTATCATAGCCTTATTAATTTATTAAAGTCTTATCAATTCATAATAAATGAGCTTAGATATCTTCCAATATTTCAAATCATAAATCCCAAATCTACAGTCATAGCTTTAAATAAATGATACGATATAAAGACAGATTGAGTAAGCTAAGATTTACTTATAGTACAGCCTTACAATTTTGATTTATTATTGCAGCATAACTCGTTTAAAGTCTATTTATACCATTATGTTTTCTAGGTGGACGGTATCTTTTATTAAAACCCTCCTTTTACTTTATATTTCCACCAGAATCAAGATATTATCCAATAAAATTGAATAAAGCTTGTAAAATCTTTGTTATTACTATGATTCTAGTTAATTAGTCAAAACTGAAGAAAAATAAATTCTGATAAATAATATTTCTCTCATAATTTTGTGGTAAATTAATTTTTTATCAGTTTGTAAACTTCTTAGAGTCTATATTATAAGAATATTTTTATAAGATAACGATTTTATTTACTTTTTTAAAAGACATGAAATTATGCGAAATCCTCATTCTCAGTTATATAAGAGTATTTAGTTTCTTTCATTATTATGGTTTAACTGAATCTTATTAAAATATTAGTATCTCTTATAGCATAAATTTATTGCATATTACATTTAATAATAAATCTAGTCAATATTTTAACATGAAATATCAAATTTTGCATAATAATTGCTTTTTTTAACCACAATTATTATATAAATGTACGAATTATTCTTATATTTATTTATTTATTATTTATATACTATAATTATATTAAAATATTCTTTATATAAATATAGTTATATTTCGAATCAAAATTAATAATAAAATTATTTAAGATTAAGCAAGTATTCTAAGCTTTCTATTTAACAAGGAAATTCACAGTAAAATCACATAAAAATGATGTTTTTTGTATGTTGCCTCATGGTCGCACCTAACCTGTTTTGAGTTAAATTGAGATATAAACCTAAATACTATTTGGTTGGTTTGAAAAGATAAATAATAAAGTAAAATTGAGATTTTAGAATTTTCAAAACTCACAAGGTGACTTAGTTGATAAATAATATGTTTTTTATGATCAAAAATTCCATGTTTTTGATTTTGAATTCTTCTAGGTTTCAAAACCCTCAATCAAGTGATTTTTTACTTAAAAAAAATTCTTAATTATTGTTCCAATTTAACATTAGTTTTTTTAAATAAATGTTTTTTAATTGATTTTTTTTTCAAGTGAGAAAAATATAAATATTTCCAAATTAATTCTTACTAAATCTTTAATCATTAGAACCAGTTTTTTTATCTTGATTTTCTTTTACTCAAGTAATTTAATTCTTCATGTGAAATTTGATAGGTTATAAAAATTGATTTAAAGGTTGAATTCTTTAAAGAGAGATATTTTAAATTGTGAAAGGAAAAATTAAAATGAAATGAACTTTCAATTTTAATTGGAATGTTTATTAAATATTTGAATGTTAATCCAGAGTTTTGATTTAACTAAATTTGAGAAGCCCATTTTTAAGAAAGCAAACTGCCTAAGGTTGACTTATTGAATTTTTTGAGATTTTAGTAGATTTGATCAGAATTTTTTTTGAGTTTTTTATTAAAAGTGATCTATCCTTGATAATTTATGGCTTCCAGTTTGATGGATTGTGAGAGGAGTCAGGAGTGGCTTGGTTAAATTCTACCTTGCTCTCATTAGCTCACATTTTTAGTGTATGCTGTAGTGTAAACACTGTTACAGTAAGTTAGAGTTACACCCTGCGCCGTGTCTCATTTTTTTCCTGCACCCTTTTTGAATTCAAGCCACAGCCCACAGCCAGCCATATCAAATCATTCCCATTCCCACTTGCGAATCTTGTTGACCGCCTACATTGATTTCAGCCCATCCTCTCCTCCTCGCTGATCTGATTTCCCATCCATCCATCCGTCCGTCTTTGTCTTAATCCATCTCTCATCAGACTCATCGCTCTTCTCGTGCTCTTCTCGTCTTCTTCTGTCTCTCATCGTCCTTTGGGCTTGTTGTGTATCATATCCATATATTAATACCTCTTATCATGCAGTCGTCTAAGCGCAAGGTAACATCTCACCAACACAACGACGCGTTTGGCTCTGTGTTTTGAAATGTTGACTTGGGGTCATCTCTTTTCATACAGTCTGATAGCGAAACGGGTTCCAAGCCACCCTCTTCGCGTGCTAGCAAACCAGCTTCCAAGGGCCCTGACAAGGCTTCGGGTGATGAGGCTGCCGCCGGTAAAAAGCCTAGATTCGTCAAGGTGGGTTGGCCTAAATCTCATCTCATCCTTCTTGACTCAACGGCTAAATTCTTTTGGGATCTCCTTGCCTTCGATCGCGCTAGGAGGATCCAAACATGACCGCCAAACAGTTTGCTGACTCCGCTAAAGGTATCCACGTCTGGATCGGTGAATCGGGTTCGCTTTGCAAGTTGCTTGCTGAACCTACGACGTTTTCAGTAAGCTCTTTTGTTTTACCATCATTTCCACTCTCCTCTAATTTCATTATTCCTTTCTCTCAAATCTCCACAGACTGGTAGTTTTGGTTGGAAAACTTCAGGTAAAACACGCGTCAAGGTCGTGGTCGATGGTGAAGAAAAAGAAGTTGGTGTACAGGTGAGCAATCAATCGGTTGTCAGCACCATCTGCTAGCTGCATCAATCACTAATCGTTTCCTCAATTTTCAGATTGGCGTTAATTTGACCGTATCGGGCTCTAAGCCTGATCAAAAGGCCACAAATGGCAAACGAGGCAGACCCAGGAAACAACCGACTGAAGATTAAATCAACTGATTTTCTTATTTTGGTCTCACCTATAATTGAGCTATGTAAATCTCATCCTGGTGGCTTCTTTTCAGTTTGTCACTATGTTAACAATGTATCGGTCTCATTTTGACTAGAAAATTGTTTTAGTTTGTCACGTCTACCCTTCGCCAAAAGATTTGCAAATCATTGCTTGTGTGGCAACAATGAACAGAAATAATAACTGTTTCATGAGCCCATCTGTGTGACTCAACGGCTCACGTTTTTTGAGCATTTCACATCTAACCCATTCAAGTCAGAGTTTAAATTCATTGGAATCGGTTTGAGATATTATAGTTGAATCTTCTGCGAAATTATAATGACTATTCAAAGGATTGAAAAAAAAAACTTCATAGAAAGATGTCTTTTCTTGACATGCGTAGACGTTGGAATGAAAGGCAGGTCATGATTTGCCTAGGTACAGTATTTGTTTGAGAATAAAATACGACATTTCCCGTAATTTTCAAAATGTTTGTCTGGCGATTAATGGCTTAGGGAATGCCATAAATAAAAAGCCAATTTGGCAAGGTTGCAAACCACCCAATTAAGATAATACTTAAAGCTCGGTTGAAAACTTTATTTATAAACAGCAGGCAGAAAGTGATTGATGCCGACAGAACTTTGCTTCACCTGGTGAAGGATATGTTTAAATTTGAGACCACCATTAAAAGTTATTGTACTTTCGGGGGTTCTTTCACATTTATTAACTACACCAGCCTTTTTTTCTGAATGGTTCTTTAAGAAAGATATCAAGAAGTTTGATTTTTTTCAAGGATGATATATATTTTGTGCCAAGAAAAGTGCCACACTGATGATCAGTTTGAGGTTAAACTTAAGCTATATTCAGGTCTTGTATTTTATATTCAGCAATATCAGCCTATTCAAAAAAAGCAACACATTTTATGTTTGTTGTCATCCTACTCGAATAAATTACAAAACAAGCACACAAGCCAACTAGGATTAAACAAATCAAGAAAGTTTTTTTTCTCCCATTGATCTAAATTTTGCCGCAGGTATTTCCAATAGGTTTTCATTTAATTAACAATTAATCAATTAAACATTAGTATAATCTTTAGTTTGGAAGTTGAAGGTAGACATTAAATTGATGAATGGAGATTTGAACTCCTCTTGTTTATTGTGAAAATTATTATTAATAGGGGCTTTCAAAACTAGTGATTCTTAAATTAACTTGGAAATCTTGAAATTTTTTGAACTAAAACCCACTTGAATTAAAAAAATCAACTAAAAACTCAAACCTAAAAAAATGCATTTGAAAATATTATGATTTTTTTTTCAATTTAATATTTTGATCATCTTAAAAATTTTTATTAAAATGTAGTTCTTTAAAAAATAATCAAAGGATATATATATCAATAGAAATGTAGTATTATTATTCAATATTTGATTTGTTATTTCATTAAAAATTATTATTATTGAATTATATTTTTTCAATTTCTTGAATAAAAGTTTTATTATTATATTTGATCAAAATGATGAATTTAATTTTTCAATTTTTTTTGATTAATTTCACCAAACCTTAAGAAATTTGGTATTTGAAATTAATAAATAAAATAAACAACTTCCCCCTTTTCTTGGTCTGAACTTTGATAGAACTATATAATATGAAATATCTTTAAAGTTATTTATATATATATATGTAAAATCTCTTTTTGTATGTTATTTGATTTTATTGTCAAATTTTGATAAGTTATTTATCTTAACTTGTTTTTTTTTTTTTGAAAAAAATAAATAAAGTTGTAAAGAAATTATAATTTAAATTTGAATGAAATGAAATAAAATACTTTTTTTTTCTTAAAAAAAATATATAAATTTATTCAAAAAAAAAAAAGACAAATTAATTGAGAAATTGGGGAAAATTAAATTAAATTAAATTAAAAAGAATAAATTTGATTTTAATTATTGAAATAGTTAAATTATTTATGTTCAATTCAATCAAATTTTGAATTCAAAAATCAAAGTTACTTATTAATATCATAACAAATCATTATAAAAAGGGAAATTATATTTAATTATATATTTAAATATATAAATAAGGTTATTTTTTTAAATTATCCATTAAAAGATTCAGAAAAATACTCTATGAGACTAATTATTTTGTTTAAATAATGTTTTTTTTTTTTAAAAAAGAATGAAGATATTTCCAAAGGGATTCATAAATGAAATCAGAAAGTGATTTTATCTAAGTTTTTCCCATATGAAAATTTATCCTATTTCATTTTATTATAAACTTTATACTTAAAAAGAGTTTAAATAAATGATGAAAATTTAAATTTAAATTTATTTTTTTCTAGAAATTTCAAAAAAATCTTAAAGATATTGAATTTTATCTTTAAAAAAGGATTTTAATTTGATATTGGATTTATTTATTTGAGCCTGATATATTTATCTAAATTTTCTCCAAAAACATGGGGTGGAATGTTTTGTCCCAAAAATTTATTTTGAAGAAATTTTAAGCTTATGGATTATAACCATTAACATATATATAAATATTTTCTTATTAATTTAGTTCTATTATATTAATATAAATATTAGTTAACTGAATTAATCTAATTTAGCCTAAAATACTAGAATAATGAATTTGTTTCAAGAATTTTCTTTCAAAATTTCAGTATTTAATGAATAAATTTTATGAAGAATTATCTAAATAGACCTTAATAAAATCAAAATTTAAATCTTGAATATAATAATAAAATGAAATATTAAGTTTTATTTAATAAAAGGTTTGAGTACACATAAAGAATGCTACAGTATGGTGGTTTTTAGTGAAATTTCTCTCATTTGAGGGAGATTAAAAAATAAATTTATAATCAAAAATTAAATCAAAATTACATAATTTGGCTGTTAAATTATATATATATATATATTAATTTATTGGATCTATTAATATTGGAAGAAAAAATAATTAAAATTAAAAAAATATTTTGGGTCTAGATAAGTTTACTGTCAATTGAAAACCATGAGCTTTAGAGGTATTTTCATGTACACAAAAGAACACAAAATTCAAAAAAGAAAATTATGATTTTTAATATAAAAAGAAATTTTATAATAATATTTTAATAATAAATTTAAACAAAAATCTAAAGATATATTTTTTTTCTTGAAATAATGAAGTAAAAATAAATTTTCTACAAAGATATTAAAAATTAAATATGTTTTTGGAAAAAAATGTGATAAAAATAATTATAAAATCTTTTTAAATAAATAAAAAAAGGTTAAAATTATTTCTCCATTTTATTCCTCATAAAATTTTAAGGGGGTCATCTTTGAGTGAAATTCATGTAACTTGAATTTAAGTAACCTTAAACCAAGTTTTTAGGATTTTATGTATGAAAATCTAAAAAATCCTAAAAAACTTAGCTCAATTCACACCATATGTGGCTTTAACCAAAAATATTTGTGTGAAACTTGGGGTTTGGTTTGGACCTTAGAAGCTATGAATAATTGGAGTATTCTCAATTGAAATGTCAAAATGCATGTTTGTATTACATATGGGGAATTAAGAATTACAGTTGTTTACTGTAATTTTTCAATCAAATTGAATGTGTGAAAATTCAAGTATAATACATGATGAGAAATTAAAGAAGAATAAATTGGAAAGATTTCATTTTTGGGGGAAAGGAATCTTGTCTCCAAGGGTGCCAGACTCCCCCAAATTCCTTTCTGAAAAGCCTGATATTTCTAAATTCACACAAAAACTCATCAATTTTGGCTTTAAATTTCAGGGTCAGGGTCTGTGACTTAATTTATGATGAGGTTTTGATACCAACCAGGGCAGTGTCAACTCTAGCCAAGAGGGGAAAACAACCCTTAAATTAGTAGAAACCTTGCCAAAAAAGTTTTAACTGGCTGATAGGGTCCCAAAACAACTTCTTATGTGTTTTGGATGCTTGAAACCAATTATTTCTAGAGTAATGGCTGGTTTGAAGGACTAAAATTGCTAAAGATCACAAAGAATGGCTAAAACAAGCCCTTTTTTGGTCTAAAGTAGGGTTCAATGATTGCATAATTGGCTTTTCTGTTGTAATTATGTTTCTAAATACTGATTAAAGCAAATTTTAATTTTGGAAGAAGGAAATTAATGACTATAAAAGAATTTCTTCTTGACCCCTCTTTTCTGTTCATGTTAAAATATTTTCCTTTTATAATTAGCTTCAAAACTACTAAAACACTTAATAAAAGCTTTTAACCACCTCTTTAAATAAATGTTTTGACACTTTTAACCATATGAATTCTTTTTTATCATCATTTTACCCTTGAAATACCCCAAAAGTAAATTGAATCATCTGTCATCACTGTAAAATTTGTCACTTTGTTTCCAAATTCACTCTGGTAGATTTTGGGCTCATTTTCTTATTAATATTCATTTTAGACACTCTGTTATAATATTAATTACCTTCATTTTTTCTCAATTAATTATAATTGAAATTCCTCTTAAAGAAATTTTTTTGTAGCCATAAATATCTCTTGTAAAGTACTTTTCAAAGAAAGTTTATTTTTTGTAAAACAATGAATGTTTATAATATATTTTTTTTTATTCTAAGAAGTTAAAAAGATCTTTTTGGTGTATTTTCCTCTTAAAAAATCTTAAAATTACTATTTTTACATAATTTTACCTTATAAAACATTTTAGGAAAGGAAAAGTAATTTATTTTTCCAATAAAAGTTTAATATCCACACCTTACAAAAAATATGGTAAAAAAATCAAGAAGCTAAAATTAAATTATTTTGATAAAATCTAATTTTAGGAGTTAATACATCAATTAAGGTACTAGAGCATTGAAACCACCTGGTCATGTGGGAAAGGTGAATAAATTCTCATATTTTTTAGGCTTGTTGTTGTATTTGACTCTATTCTTATAAAGAGGGTGAGATATATCCACATCTGCATACTCTTATTTTTGGTATAAATATGCATGCAAAAATTTCGGCCAATGATTTGATTGAATAATTTTTTCACTAATCCAATGAGAAAAACCTTGTAAAAGTAACCTGAGTATAGGAATAATGGTTTTAAAATCTAATTTCAAGTAGGTATTCTGTTTTCTTTGAAGTAGTATTTTTGAAGAGAATGAATTAGATTTAATAACAAAAAACTTGACTTAAAATTAAATTTGAAACTTAAGAAGGCTCATAAAATCTATTAGGATTAGAAAATACTGATTATTTCTTTTTAAAATTTTGTTATGATTTACAACCCACTTGAAAGAAAATACATATTTATTACAGAACTTTTTTCCAAATTTAAGTTACTGATTTTATTTTGAATCAGCAATTACATGTCACAGATTAAGCATTTATCCCTTTATTGAAGGTTTTAATTCAAAGCCAATAATGTTTTGAAAATTTAAACCTAATAAAAGTTGGGATTAAAAAAGATAATTTTAGTTTTTAAATAAGTATTTTTGAAAATTATTGAGATTAATTATATCTCATTAATTAAATTTGATTTTGACTTTTTAATAAAAGAAATTTCTATTTAATTTTGAATAATTTCTCATACCTACTAACAAATAGTAAAAAATATTTAAAAGTCAAATATAAGCTTTTTGAAATTAGGCTCTCCTTTCAATTATTAAAAAGAGTGAGAATAATATTTGGATTCCTTGATATTAAATATGGAACTATATATTAGAAATGATTGTAGAAAAAATATTTAGAATTCATTTCAAAAATTAATAATTTAAAAAAAAACAATCTTTTACTCATCAATAAATCCGCACCTTATTTGGAATAATCAGATCAAAGAATCATGATTAGTTTTTTTATTGATAATATAATGTCATTTTATTGTTCAATACCACAATTAATAATATATTTATTAATTTAAAGCCAGATTAAATTATCGATAATAAATAGAAATAATATAGTATATATTATGTACTGTAATTTACAAGTCAAATATCAAGAAGAGATAGGGTATTTTTTCATTTGAGACTTTAAATTATTTCCAAGATCAATATACTGAAATCTGTTTGAGAAGATATAATTAGGCTTATTATCAGATCTGATTATAAATCAAATCCAGAAAGCCATTTAGAAATAGAAATAGAATTTATGAAGATATATTTCTGTGAGAATGTAATAAATTACTCTTGAAAATAAATTATCAAGATATATTAAAATCTATTATTTTATTTAAAAGATTAATATTTTCCCTTTCTAACCAAATTTTTTAAAATAGTAAAAAAAAATGAGGCTTATTATCCATATTCAAAAAATAAGTTGATTAAATGGAATGGAAAAAGTAGAAATGTTGAAAATTTTGAGGTTTGAAATTTCATTTTAATTCAAAAAAAAATGTATGGTTTATAATCCTATCTAAATTTACAGCTTTGAGCTATAAATATAAAAAAAGTAAAATTTAAAGCCTTTATCTTTCATTGTTATAATTATTAATTACATTTTGAAAATTAAAAAAAAATAAACAACACAGATTCATTATTCCAGATGAGTTATTTTTTTCAAATGAAGATATAATAGTACCTGGTCCTAAATATTGAATTCCTTTTTTTAGAAAATATTTAGTGAAACAAATTCAAAAAAACTTTCATTTTCAATTCAAGTTTTGAAGAGAAAACTTTCACTAGCTTATCTCATATTAAAAAAAATCATTTTGAAGTATCAATGTAAGGTTTGTATATTAAACTCTTGATAATAGTAACAATATAAAGAGTACTATGACTCTCCTCAGTAGAAAAATATAATATAACAAAATATTATAACCACAAATCAAATATAATTATTAAGAAATAATTATATTAAAAAGAATAAATTTAATTATTATTATATTACATAATAATAAAAAAAATATTAATAATTATAATAAATTATAATTATTCTATTATTGTTATAGTCACCAACAGTTATAAAAATTAGAAGTGTAAAGCTCTTAATGAGACAATTACACATGGAAAATATAAATATTTAATCAATTATAAATAATATAAATATTATTTATAAAAAGAGATTGTAACAAACACTGTGCAGATATAATTATTATAGAAAAACTCTATATAAAAAAACTAATAATAGATAAAAAGGATATAGAATTTTAGAGAAAAAACTTACTTATAATATATATTTAATACAACAAGTCAAATACAACATTTATTGTATTAAATAACTAATATAAGTTAAAAACATGCCAAAAATTAATATTTTAAAAGATAAAACAACTTTTTATAATAAAAAATATGGTTATAGAGTTTTTGAGAGGAATTTATGGATTTTAAAAGATATTTCAAAGACAATAATTTTATAAAATAAAATATATTATTTGGTGATTACAACAATAATCTGAATTATATGATTTCAATTCTTTAATTTAAAATAAATAAAGAATAAAATAACTTAAGAATTACTTTAATAATAAGATTCTATATTTAATAAAACTTTACCTGTTTAAATGTCTAATATGATTGGATTGGATTGAATTGATGGAAAAAAACAGTGATGAATAGACTCTTTTTATGTCTGCAGAGAGTCCCTCATGATTCATAATGGATATAAAGGGCGTTCTAAGGTCAAAGATAAAAAACCATGCTTGAAAATAAAGCTCTTAGCTTAAGGTAACTTATTTTTAATTCAAATTTAAAGTTACTTCTTAGCTCCAAGTAGCTTTAATCCTCATTTAAGTTAATTATTTTAGATTTTAGTTTAAAAAAAGTTTATTTATATTAAATTTCATCACATGAACAACTTAAAATTAGATTCTCAAGTAAAAATATCTTAAACTCAATTTTTAATCAATTTTTAAAGAAATCTTAATTTTCTTTGAGTATAATTAGAAAAGTAATTTTTCCAGGCTAATTACCAATAAAACCTGCTTATAAGAGATAATTAAAACTTAATTTATACACAGATAGCATTGAATTGTAAGCTGTGTGAAAATTTCAAGCACATCCATTAAGATTTGGATTTTTAATGAAGCTTTGACGTTATTGCTATTTTCTAACATAAAATAGCAATACACACTAAACCCCAACTTTTGATAAGGCTTTGATACTTGTAGATTTGAAATTTTAAGCTTATTTAGGCTTTCTAAGCTTAATTAAGCTTTGACAGCTCTTGAAACTTTAATCTCAAGATTTCATATTGGGATTTACCCTTTGGCAGCTTGAAATTCCTGTCCAAATTGGGATAAAAACAGTTAAACTTTAAGGTTTGATAAAAGTGTAATGTTAAAGTTGAAATAAGGTTGAAAATACTCCAATACAGGTGGACAACCTTAATTGAATCCTTTCAGATCCAAAAAGTTGGGTACCCCAGCTCTGTTTGGTCTTTTTCCTTTGTCCCACCTTTTTGTGTGGATTTCGCCCTTTTATTTATTTAAAGCCATAATATGGCCTTGTACACTTTTGAATTGAACTCACACAGGATTTACATCCTGTATGGCAGATACTTAGCCAATTCAGTAAATATACACAACACCTCAAGTTTAACTAAAATTTTGGTAAGTTTGCATAAAACTTATGCAACCTTAAATTTAAGCTTATTTAAGGTTAAATTTAACAATTTTAAAAAAATGTTAAAGAAGTTACACTAGTATTGTGAGATTCTTGAATCTTCCAATAACTTAAGAAATAAGCATTTTTGGGTATAACACCCTATGGGTGTACACTAGGTTTTTTTTTGGTGTAGAATCCAAAAGTGACATAATAATCATAGATTTGTTTATCCAAACAAAAGCTATACTTATTTTTTGTTATTCTTTATGTTACTTTCAACTGAAAAATCTGTTCAAGACTCAATCAGCTGTATATAAAGTTATTTGTGGCCTTATGGGTATTTCATATATACCTCACAGGCTCACAATAAATATCATTCTGAATTCTTATAGCCAAAAAAAAATTGAAAAAAATATTCATTTAGAAATAAAATTAAGATTTGGTATGTAGTAACTTTCATTTTTTTCAAGTAAAAAAGAAATGGCTTTCTAAAGCCATATTTAAAGCTTTACAATAACTTTTACTTGTTAGTATTGAAAAAGAGGCCACAGAATTGAAGCAAAAAGCACCCAAAAATGGTTTTGGAATGCTTGGGGTTCTTTTTTAGTAATATAGATTAAAAGAATAATAAAAAATTAACAATTATTGATTTAAGTTAAAAATTTGTTAAAGAATGAATTATTATTATTTTTCTTTGGAAAACCTTTCCTCATATTGTTTATTAATATTTTTCCATTTGAAAACCTTGACTTGAGTATATGCAGAGGTTAATAATGAAGGTGTCAAAAATAGAAAATTCAACATTATAAAGCTCATTTTATTCTACTTCAAATCACAAAATTGACTTTTGGGATTTTTAAAACCACAAATATACTGGGAAATGGGATTCAAAACTGACAAAAACCCAAGGGTTTTGGTAGAAAATGACATTTTTTCATTTACCAAAACACTTTGTTTGTATGTTAATAAATTGCAACTTTATGATATATTTTATCGCATATATTTCTTCCTAAACCACTTTAGTTTTCCATATGATTGGAAATGATTCTTTCTAAAAAAGTTTAATTATAGTTCACGAAAAGATAATATTAATTCCCAAAACTCTACAAGAGAACCTTTGATAAAATACATAATTTTTACCTATTTAGCTTATTTGATAGAGCTAGAGACCAGCTTGGAAATTGAAACAAATCTTTTTTTATAAAATACCATTTGTGAAAACACTATTTGAAGTCATGTAAGTGTAATATTTACCCATAGTAATAACAATCCTAATAAGGAACAGATAACTGCATGGCTTTAAATTACACTCAAATTTAATAAGATGAAATTCATTTTTCTCACTTGAAGGTGGTATTTCCAAGGAAGTCAAAGAAATATCAAAAATTAGCCCCTTTGTTAAAAAATAATTATGCATAAGTAGTAAGCATGGGTTGAATGTCCTGATGTGTGAGAGAGAAAAGGGAGGGGATTAGAAGATTTATTAATTTGGATATTTTTGGTACATGGAATTCATAAAATATTCAAAAGTGTATTAATAGATTTAGAGAAAAGTGAGGGCTTATTTATTTTAAATTATAAAGCTACTCAGAAATTGGAAAATTTGAGATGGGTCATGTTTAAAATTTTAATCCTCTCTTTGGAAAATCTCAAATTTTCTGAGAATTCCAGGTTCCTAAGTTAAAAAAAATTGTATCTTTCCTAGAAAAACCAGGGTTTTTAAAATGAATTTTTGGGTTGAAAATTTGAATCAAATTGATTTCCAATCTTCTGCCTTTGAAACCCCATAGTAGAAGCTTATTAATTTAATTTTCAAACAATTTTTTATTGATTTCCAAAGGGATAAAATATGAAAATTTTTGGTTTTTAATTTGAATTTCTTAATAAGTTAAATTTGTGATTTTTTTCTTCTTGATGAACAGGTATCTAAGTTTTCAGAAGAAATTGAATTAGTACTTATTTTTTTTTCTCAAAAGAACTTCGGTTATCAAATTATTCTTTTTTCCTAAAATAAGTTCAACTATTAATTCTTTTTTTTTTTTTTAAAAAAACTGAATTGAAACTTAATATAAGGAAAACACTTTTCATCTAAATGATTATAATTTTTTTTATTTGTTAGAAATTATAGTCTGCTGATACAAGAAGATATAAATTAATTCAATATATTTGAATTTTCTCTTATAAATATTGGTATTATTTTTAAAGACATTGTAATTGATTATAAAATGTCAAGAGAATTTTGAACTGGGATGGGTTCTGGATTAGAAGTAGAAATTAATATAGCTTGGTAATAATGTGGGTTAAAGAATTTATTAAATGTCTACCATTTTATTATTGAGAAAATTTATATTTTCTGAATAAATAAACTGATGATACTATAGAATATCTAATTCCCATGAATATTACCTCTTTTAATAACCAAATTTTTTGTTTTCCGAAATTAGATCCTTGGAAGCCCCAATTCCTTTTCAAATTTTTGAGATAATTTTGTCATTGAACATAGAATTATAGTGACTCTGAGGAAGATGAATTGATATAATGATTGAACTTTGAAGTTGGTTTAAAATGGGTTTTAGAGCTATAAGAATGGTACAATTCTACACATGAGGAAAGAGAAAATCTGTAGGGGTACTTTCAACTTCTTTGAAATAATTGAAACATAGAATATTGATATTTGTTCTTTTTTGGAAATATCAAAATTTCCCCAGAATATTTATCATTTAACCTATGAATAATCTAAAGAAGTCTTTTATAATAGTACATGAAATCACCAAGTATGATTTATATGAAAATTAGGCATTGAAGCCTTCAACATTAAGATACTCATAAGGAACAGGTTTTTGAGAATAAGTTTTGATCTATGAGGAGCTAATATTCATCAATTTGACAATGAAATTGAGGAAAAATACTGAATGTATCTGTGAGTTTTTGAGATATGAAAAAATATCCAAAAAGGTCACAAATCAGTTTTACAATAATTATTCTGATAATAAGAATTAAAAATATTATCTTAAAATAAGTAAACCTACAATAAATAGGAATAGATTCTTGATTATATCATAGTATAATGAATAAACATGTGAAATAAATTGCACAATTATATTTCCAATGGTAAAATAAACATATAACATTTTTCTTTCATATCTGTAAATATAATACTTACTGTGTAATAAGTAAAAATGCCATGAAAAGGCATAAAATCTTGTTTATCTCAAAAGACAATGAAGCAAAATTTGAAATAAATTGCACTATTGGATTCACCATGAAGAACTACACATTAACCAATTTTATGTAATATATTTAAAGTAAATACTTAAGGAAATAACCTGAATATACTCACTTCTATAATCAGCGCATATATTCATTGTTTTCAGCTCATATCACTCAAGATATACATGATAGAGAGTTGAAACAAAAATAAATTTACCATTTGATTAATTTAATAATACAGATATAAACTATATTTTACAGGTTATAAAAAAGGTTATAACCTGTAGGGGTTTATTGAACAAAATTGTTATAGCTGTTGACCACTCTGTTGTGAAAGTGGTCAAAACGTAAAAAAGTAGATATTCAAATTATAATAGCTCATACGTGAAGAATTATTTAATATTTATAATTATATTCAAGGAAGAACCCCTTGAAATCATGGTTTGAAGTTCAAAATAGACAATTTTGACAGAAAAGATGAGTTACAAGAAAAATCATCAAAAATAGAGTTTTGATTATGTAATAAAACACTCTTGAAATTTTCCTAATAAAATTCTAAAATACCAGAATTCACTCTTTGAATAGATTTAGTGTGTAGAAAACAAAATTTAGTATTTATCAAGGCTTAAGCTAAAAATTGATCATTCATGATCACTCACTGTAATCTCAATTTAAGCTTAACAGTCATATAAGTGATAAAAATGCTAAATACTAGTTTATTATGATTGAAAATAATAAAATTCATGAAGCTTAGTATTCTTCCAAGACTATGATGTCAGAAAACTTAGAGTTACAGTGATAACTGTAAAAAATGGCATAATGATGAGATAAGATGGTTTAATTATGATGTAATCATCATCAAGCCTTATAATACTGATCAATTCAAGTGGATACCATCAGTACTCGTCTACTAGAAGCTTTCTGGACTCTATAAGGGAGAATTTTACTATAAATAGAGCTCTTTTAACCTCTATTTACCCCTCAGATGCAACAAAAACATTAAATTATTAAAAACAAAGGTAAAAGCTTTATTCTTTTTATATAAAGCTATTATATATTTAAAGAATAAAGTTAATCTTCCTTTGAATCATCAATTTTGACATGGTTAAATCAATTTCTAATTGTTTTTGTTAAATTTCTCTCCAAAATCTCTAATTCCATGTAAAAAGAAAAATATTCATAATTTCTTCTATTTTCTTGTAAATACAATTCAAATCAGTTGTGTTTAAGTTTTTTAGGCATAAGTGTATACAAAATTATTCTATTAAGTGTTGAAGGTAGGTTATTTTCATCTTTTATAATACTTTTATCTTTATTATTACTTTAATGATTCATTTATTAATATATAACTTTCATATTGGTGATATCATTGTTATAAATCTTTATTTATTATTGAATAAAAATTTATCCTGCCTTTATTATTTGTTTTTAGAAATAATAAAGTGCCATAAATATATTGATTATTATATATTAATAAATTTGTTTTTATTATATTAGTTTTTTTTAATATGGTTTATATTATTATATTTATTTAATACTGTCTATATTATTATGCCATAATTATAAGAATTCTTTATTATTATGATTATTTTTTATATTATTCTTTAATTTAATAAGGAAATTAATAGCACAATAAGTAGAATATTGGTAATATTTACTTATTTTTTCATAGTCAAACCTTACAGTATCTATTATTATGGCTGGTTTGAGAAAAATTCTGATATTATTCTCAAGACTACCAAGTTTAATTTTAAATATGATTATTGGTATCATAGTTTAAATGTTAACATTTTTTTATTCATTTGTTATTTTTAGACTTAGAATTATCAAAATAATTATGATAGTCTGTCTGCCTGTACTCAAAGAGTAGTATTATAAGTTTTTTTTAAGATTTGTTATTGGATTAGGAATTATTTGGGTGGAGCTGATAGTTAATTTTTCTTATTAATATTAAAACTATCATAGTAATTTGAAAATATTCAAGAAGAATGAAAGGGTTGTTCCTTGAAAAAAAAGGAAGGAATAACAAAGATTATTTACCAAAATCATGAATGATCAAAAATAAAATTGAAACCACAGAACACAGATATATCTCTAAAAAAGGTAACAAAAGAAAAATAAAATTCAAAATAAATAAATCAGGCGATTATCAAAGAAAAAAAAAGGAGATTAAAACAAGGAAAGATTCCAGAAATTGAATTATAGAAAAGAAGTCTTGGAATAGTTCCAGAACATAAAAAGACCCTAGAAGGTGGGAGGATTCATATTATTGTGGATGAAAATGAAAATTCCCTCTAAAAAATAAAAAAAAAGATCAAAGGAGATTTGACTTCAAAAATGACATTAGAATTAAAGTAAATCAAATCAAGGAATGGTCAAACATTACAAAAAATTGAGTTTGAAAAGTCTTGTAATGTTATTGTTTGATAATATTATTTAATTAATGATAATGTGATCAAAGTGTGATTGATTGAATGTCACTTTGTGAATTTATTTGATTGATAAAAGTTATTTTTGAAAAAATGAAATGAAAATATTTTTTTTAAAAAAAAAATTGAGAGAAAAAAAACAGTTAAAACAATAATAAATGAATTAAATGTGAAATTTCAAGATTTAAATATAGATTTTTGAGCTTTAAATGTAAGACTTTCAATTTATTTGCATAAAAAAGTAAAATTAAGACTCATTTTAACATTAATTTATCCCTAATTTGATTTTTTCATCGAAAAATAAATTTTTGATGTTCTCAGCCTCAGATTCCTTGGCCTAAAATCATTATTGAATTTTTAGCTGAACAAATTTTCAAAAAACTGTTACAGTCTTATGAATTTATCCAAGAAATAATGTAGTAAGCTAATTACAGGATATAGAGAATGAAAGTTTATGCGGAACCATTACTATAAATTAAAGATTAATTTGGAGAAGAACAATAAATGGGATAACTACATATAAAAATGAAAAAGTTAATGAAAGTTCATGAATCATTATGATTCCAAATTAAGGAGAGGTTCCCTTATAAATAATTAGACCTGAGGTTATTTATTATATGATTAAAATTCCAGAGCCAAATTCTACCAGGTTTTTTATAGTTTATAGCTTTTAATACTATTTTTCTTTCCCTGTTTTGTATTGACTAATATCAGTTTTAAATGAAATTGTGGTCCTTGAGGATCTCTTTCCTTCATATATATATATTGCACTGGAATAAAACTGTTTTCAAAGTTTTATTTATTCTTCTGTTTTTGTAATGAATTTATTATTATCTTCAATCCAAAGCTGAATATTCCACTCAAAGGGAGATTGGTGGTTTCTGTAACAGGATAAATTTTGTTATTTGAGTGCTCATCAAGGTGAATACAAGAACAAGAATTACTTTAAAATATGAGAAGTAACTAAAATATGGGTATATGAATTTGGAATATTTCTTAATTAATTATTTAGGGACTAAATTTGGTCCTTCAGGTTATATTTAGAAGCTAACCATCTATCTTTGGATAATTTGTCTCTTAGCTAGCTTGGAAAAAAAGAAAAAAGTATTTTAAAAGTAGAAATTAATTTCTATTTTGAAAGGTATTTCCTTATTAGTTAGAAAGATTTAAACTGTGATTGAGAACACAATAATGCAAAATTGGAAGCTTGGCCAGGTTTTAATTTTTTAGGAAATCTGTATCATGAGAGAGGATAAATAATGAAAATGAGAAAGGTATTTTTTTAATAAAAACAATCAGTAGTAATTGAGTCTGTCATTTTTTTTAATATTATTTATTATAATTTTCTAGCTGAAAATCCTGTATATAATACCTGAATAGTTAGTTTGAATTGATATTTCAACTAAAGAGAGCCCCCATTTTGAAAAAACAGGGAGAGGTGTTGTATGAAATTTTGGATTTTGTATAAAACACACTTTATAAATATAATTAAGTTCTCCCTCTGAAGTTTATTTTTAAATTTTTGCTGTTGGAATATCATAATGAGATTGATCTTGCTGGTATTTAATTCTGGTAGAACTACAATTAAACATATTCCAAGGCTTTTGATAAACATAAATGAGAATTAGGAAAAGAAATTCTATTGATTGGAAGGGTTCTTCCTATAGATTATTAAGAAATGTTTTTCCAAAAATGAATTAAGTTCTGATTTTATGGTAAGAAAATACATAACACATAGATATTTAGGCCAAGTGAGATTCTCTGAGAAATGGGGTACACCAGACCTCAATTTATGTAATGAGGAGGAATAAAAACCCATATGGTCAAGAAGAAAAATATTTAACCACATCCAAACAAAAAGGGTTTTATTGAATGAAATGAAATGATTTGATTTCTAAAAGGGGGGTTCTGATTGAAAAAAATCTTGGAGCTTACTGAATGTCAGAATAGGTTGGGCTTCAAAATGAAATATAATACCTCAAGGATATGGGTAACTTAATAAGTTTACAATGAGACTAACCTAGCAAAGTATGGTATTTATTATTAAAAGAAATACTTATTTTGATTATGATAGGACTAAAATCCCACATCCTTTTAATACAATAATCTATAGGTTTTACCCCAAGTTTTATAGATATGAAAGTGTGAAGTAATAAGATATATATATAGGGTATTGGTAAAAGCACGTAAGAGCTTACATTTTTTTACTAAAAAATTACGTGTTTTGGCCATAAATTGGTAAAAACACATACATTTTTGGTAAAAACACGTAGAGGGTGCCCTGGGCCCATTTTTAATTAAAAATGAAACATAACATGCCTGTATTGGGCCAAAACATGTCCAAAAATGGGGTTTTCTCCCCAAAAACCCTTCTAACTCCCAATTGTCTCAGATTGTTTTGCCCTGCCCCCCCCAAATAATCCACATTATCCCCACCCCAAACAATTTTCTTTTGAAAAACAGCATTACCAAAGCAATTTTGCAAAGCTTTTCACACATTTCTTTCTTTTTTCCCCCAAAGACTGCATTTCCCACCACAACAAGCTGCTTTCAAGCCTCTAAATTTCCAATTTTTTTACCTTCCCTCATCCATTAATCCCACAGTTAAGCCACTTTTTTTCACTCTTAACCACAGCTTTTAATTTTTCATACCTTTTTTCACTTCTTTTTCACCTTTCAAAAGGTTCTTACCCCATTCCAAATCCCCAAATCCCCCTTTTTTTTCAAATTCATACATCTTTTTCACTCAAAAATGCTGCAACCCCCCCACTAAAGGTGAATTTAAGACCCTTGAGCTTTCTTGGAAGCATGTGCATAAGGCTTCCAGGGCTCAGGGGTATGCTGTGTACACCTTGAGGTCCAATTTGACCCACAACCAAATTGAAATAGGTTGTGACAGGTCTGGGACCTCAAATCCCAACAAAAGCCCCTCCAAAATAGTCACATCAAGAAAGCTTGACTGTCCTTTTAAACTTTATGCCAGAAAATATGCCAAGACTACCACTTGGACTCTTAAAGTAAAAAATCCTGAACATAGCCATTTTGCCACTGAAAATATCATGGCACATGCTGCTTTCAGTAAATTTAATGAGCAAGAAACATCCCAAATTGCTCAATTGTCTGAATAACTGCTCATGCCAAGGCAAATTCAGGCCCAATTATGCATCCAGAGGCATTCTTTCAGGCCTGTAATACTTCAAGACATTTACAACCTAGTCAAGAAAATCAAGAAAGACAAACTGCAAGGTAGAAGGCCCATTGATGCTCTTATTGCCACCCTCAAATAAGAAAATTTTGTTTGGTCCTCTGCAAAGGATGCTGAGGGACACATTACCTCCTTATTTTTCACTCACCCCCTTGCCATAAAACTCCTTCATGGCTTTCCTCATGTCATTCTTATGGATTGTACTTATAAAACCAATAAGTAAAAATGCCCCTTTTTCATATTGTTGGATTCAGCTCAACCAATAAGACCTTTTCTGGGGCTTTTTGTTTGATAAAAATGAAACTGAACCCTAATATACTTGGGAATTAAATGAATAAATAGAAAAGGTCCCCAACAACACCAATCTTGTCCCCCCTCCAGTTATTGTTATTGACAGGGATCTGGCCTTGAAAAACTCTCTTAAGAATCTCTTCCCAGACTCCAAAGTCATGTTATGCATTTGGCACATCAATAAAGATGTATCTGCTCATTGGATGAAGAAAATTGGTCATGGAACTGATTTTGAAAATTTTATGGGCCTTTGGAATCAAGTAATATACTTTTATCTTTCACTTTATTCCACTCTTTTCACTTTTTTTCTTGTTATTGTTTTTATTAATGACTTTGGGATTCATTTCTCAGGCTATGTATTCATCCACTGAAAAGTCTTTCAAAAACAACTGGAAGAAGCTTCAAAAGCAAGTCAAAAATCCTGAAGTATTGCAATATTTGGAAAATACCTGGCTTCCTATAAAGGAGTATTATGTGCCATCCTGGACCAACCACCATTCCCACCTCCAGAGTTGAAGGTGCCCATGCCATGGTTGAAATTTGGCTCCAAAAGTCCACTGGTACTCTCCTGGAGGTAGTTCGGGCTCTCCACATGGCATTCAGCAAAAAATTTATTGAAATCATCAACAGAATCTCCAAAGAAATGATTGTCCATGTCAAGAATTTTCCTCCACACATCTGTGCTCTCAATGGCAAGGTGTCTCATTATGCTCTTCAGATTGCCTTTGAAAATTTCAAAACCAAATTTCCTCCCAATGAAAAATGCACCAACAAATACAACAATTATCAAGGAATTCCTTGCAAGCATAAGACCCAAAAGGCATTTTCCAGGTGTCAAAGGCTTGAGATATCAGAATTCCATCCTCAGGGGCATTTGAGTTTGCCTGTGAGGGTTTTTGCACTTCAAATTGTTACTTTTTTCCTTCTTAACTGATTTTTTTTGTCATATTTTTCTCAGACTGGTTTTCAAGGTGATGATAAAAGTGTTGAAAAAGAAAGAAAGACTGAAGCCAAGAAATATTTGAAGATATTAGGGAAGACCTTTTTCAAAGAACAATGGCAGAAATAACCCCAATTATTCAACATTTTCAAGATGTTGTGACTGGAAAAGTCCCATTTTATCAAATTCCCAAGAGTCAAGAGGATGATCAATATTATGAAGACCCACTAGAATGCAAGAATATACGTGGAAGACCTCAAAGAGCAAAGAATAAAAATAAAAATACAAACAAAAAAGAACCATCAAGATTTGAAATTATGGAAAGTCAATCCAAGAGAAGAGGAAGACCCCCATCAAAAGTGACCAGTACAACAACATCAAGATCACAGTCAAATGTCCCCTCTCCAATTATGGAAGTGGACTCATCTGTAAGTTCTGAGGACTCATTATCTAAATCAATCAGTTCATCAGATTCACTACCCTCAGCAACTGAATTAAATAAATCAGAAGTCACCCTTAGAAGGTCCAGAAGATTGGAAATTAGAAGCAAAACCTCAAGAATAAAATCAAACAAGCCTGCCACCAGTTTGAAGATATATGATGTAATTGACTTGACCTGTGATTATTGTCAAAGCAATTATCACACAAGTATGAATTCTCCAAGCTTTTTGTGAGTTTCTGATTCTTTGTAATGTATATTTCTCTTGTTTATTTTGATATTTATTCATCTTTTGACCTTATTTTATCAGATACCTGGCTCAGAATAATTTCCCAAGTTTATATTGAAATACACCCTAAAGGCCATCAATGTCCAGGGTGATGGAAACTGTGGCTACAGAACAGTATCCCACTACATTTACAAGACTCAAGATCAATGGGCTGATGTCAGAGGTGACTTGGCTGAAGAAATTCAATAAAATCAAGACTCTTATGAAGCCATGAACACTTTAATTCCCTCAGAATCCTCTTATTTGGAAAGAATTGAATGGTATTAAGATGTTGGGCAGGCTCCAAAAAGCAAGTGGATGTCCATGCCTGACATGGGGGATCCAATTGCAAATAAGTATCAAAGACCAGCTTTCTTTTATTCCACAGTCCAATATTTTTCTTTTTTTGCATTATTTCTGTCCTCCAAATGATAATCCCCCCATTTTCATCCTCTTCTTGGATAGCTTTTCTCATTTTTTTCCTTTGGATATAATCATTTATAAAGTTTATCCAGTACCCCCTATTACTGTGAATTGGGAATTTCAAGCCCAACCACAAGCCCTGGGGTGGGCTGAAAAATTCAAGAAACACAGGATGTTATATTTGTCCAATCTTCCCCCCCTCAGAAAAGACCAACTATTTTGGAGGTTGATTCAGATTGATTGATTTTTGTATATACAATTTATGCCAATTATCCCCCTCCTCAGTCCTATTTTCTGCTTAAATCCCACCTCAGTCCCCTTTTTTATCAAACACGTGGCACTTTTGTACTTGAAAATAGTCATATTACAAAAAATAAAAACAAACTCATTGTGCCTTCACTTGTTGCCCCACCAAAAAAATTACCCCAATTCATAGGCTTCTGGTTCTTTATTGTCAAGATTGAACCCTTCATTTGAAAAAATTTTGAGGAAATTCATAAGTGGGAAGTTTTTATATCAACTTCTTAAAAAAAGGCATATTAAAAAGATGGGAAAAAAACATCTGAAAAAAAACTCTTTTTGCACCTTCACTTGTCCCACCAAAAAAAATCCCCAAAATTATGAGCTTCTGGCTATTTATTCTCCAGGTTGTCCCCTTCAATTCAAAAAGAAAAATGAAGGAAATTTGTAAGTGGAAAGATTTTAAATGAATTTTTCAAAGAAATATGCCATTTTCTCAAATTGGCCAAATTTGAGAAATTTGGCAAAAAAAAATATGAAAATATTTGTGGATATTGAAATCCCATGTTGGGAAAAATATGGCAAAAAAAAATTAAAAAAAACCTCAAAACTGATCCTGAGGAATTTTTTTTGATTTTTGGGGTCACTTATGTGTTTTTGCCATAAATTGGTAAAACCATGTAAGGGCTTACATGTTTTCACTAAAAGCTTACGTGTGTTTACCAACACCCTATATATATTCAGAACACAAAATATTACCTTATATGAGTCTAATTATTTTTGAAATATATTTTTTAATTTTTCAAAATAATAACTCAATCATAGGCTGAAAAGAGATTTTAATATTGCATACAATTTATATTTTCTCAAATATACCATATTATAGTAATGAATAATTAATTGGTTTAGTTTCTCCTTTCTTCTGTTCCAAAATTAAATAAATAATTATAAATAATTAGCTGTATAATTGATCATAGATAATTTTTTTTTGATGATATATATTTTTGCTAATAAAAACAAACCAATTTCATTATTTATTCATAATTAGCTAGGAATTAAATTGAGATTTCAAGCTCTGTTTCAATGTTCTGAAATAATGTAAGTCAGGTAGACACCTATCTTCATGAAAAATAAGTTTTGAATGATTAAAGGTGTAATCAATAAGAAATATTTTTTGGTTGTAAATATGAAGTCTCAAATTAAGCTTCTTTTGATAATGAAATTAAATCAAAGATAGAAGAAAACTGCATATATTCAATTGTTTTTTGTGGAAAACTGAAGTGAATAGTTCTTCTCTTGTTCATCACAAAGTAAATATTATACATATAAATAGCTATGGACCAAAGAATAAGGATAGGATAGAACATAAAAAATGAAAGAAGGAAGTTTCTGATAATAATTCAAATTTCATATAATTAATCAATAATTGGAATAAAAGTCATTTTTTTCCTATTGATTATTACAAAAATAAATTGGAATATTCAAATAGAATTTAATAATAGGGATTATTGAGAACCACTGAAAAATACCTGAATATTCATACATTCATTATTTATTCAGAATTAGTTCACAAAAAACTCAAAATAAATGTAGAAACACCTTTGAAAAGCATGTTTTATCATTTTTAACAACCACAAAATGTTTGAGTTTCTTTCTGAATGAAAATAAAAATTGATTTTATTTCCTTATTGCTTTCTATAATCTTTATCATGATACTCAATATTATATAAAAACCCACAAAAATTTGATTTGAGTTCATAAAAAAGATGTACTTTCCTTTATCTCTGGGGAAAATAATGAAGCTTTAATTCAAGAAAATAAGACTTTTTATCTTACTAATTGATTAATTCTAGGATTTTCAAATAGAAAAAAGATGAAATTACAGTTCAGAAGACTAGTGGAATCGGTTTATGATATTTTGAGTTTTGTCTTTGAATTTTTTGAATAAAATAATATAGATAAATTGTATTATTGAGTTTTTTCAGGATTTATACAAAGAAAAGGATAGAAGATTTTCAATTTTTTTGTTTTTAATCAAGATTTTGAGGCTTATGAATTGTTAGAAAAAAAGAGGATAAATATATAATGCATCAAAATCGAACTTTGGGAAGCATTAATTGAAAGCCTTGGTTAATTTTCTATCTTGAAAATATTCATGATAAATTAAGGAAAACAAAAATATTACGTAAACAATAGGGTGTAGTTCCTTTCTATAATAAGAATCAATGATTAAAAGTATGTGTGACCTATGACAATTCTTGAACAAAGTGAGGAAATAAAATTGAATTGAGTGAATATAAAGAATTAAGGAAAAATTCATAAAGGAGAGTTGAAGTTATGAAATAAATTAGTTAGTCTTAATGTATTAATAATAATTTGATGAAATACAGAATTAACTAATAAGAATCAAAATCTTGAAAAAGAACATTTGAGAGAAGAGTAATTTGATGGATTTCAAAACCTAATTGGTAAGCTAATAGGTTTTTATCAGAGAGTTAATATAAACACTTAAGTTCTGAAGAATAGAAGAAAAAATCATGAGTTTTATTTGAATTTATATTCAAATAAGAACTCAAAGATAGAAGTTTTTTAAAAATATTCAGAAATTTAATTTTCTTTATTTTATTCAAAAGATTGTTCCTAATAAAAAAACTTGAGGAATGCTAATAATATATTGAGATTGAGCTGTAGATTGAATAAAATAATGTGTTTTTCTATTTCATAATGTTTTGGGAGTAATTGACAAAAAATGAACTTTATTATCAGTTTTTTAAATCGATTTTAAAAAACTTATGTGTAGGATTATTTATATTTTAAAAATTTATGAAGCCTTGTATTTTGGTTTTTGAGACTAAAATTGGAGTTTAACTTCTGGTGAAATATAAACCAGGGGAAAAACTCAGATAGAAAGTAAAGTGGAGGATGATTTTTCATACAACACAATAAATAAAAACCCCAGGAATATTAAGCTTAAAGTAAGTATTTAGCTCATCATTTAAAAAGTTATATACAGAAGGAATTATAATTTTAGGAGTATTCCTCTTAAATGGTAATAAAACTGAAAAAGAAAAATAATGATCATCAGTGTGAGCCTGTGAGGTATGTATAACATACCCATAAGGCCACAAATAACTTTATACACAGTTAAAATTATCTTCAACAGACTTTTTAATTGAATTTAAAATTAATAATAACAAAAAATAAGTATACCTTTTTTTTGGAGAAGCAAAGTTATAAATATTATTTCATTTTTGAATTCTAAACCAAAAATAACCTAGGGTACATCCATAAGGTGTTATACCCAAAAACACTTATTTCTTATGTTATTAGAAGATTTAAGAATCTCACAGTACTAATGTAAATTTTTTGACATTTTTTTAAATTTGTTAAATTCAAGCTTAAATAAGCTTAAATTTAAAGCTGCATAAAGTTTATGCAAACTTACCAAAATTTTAGTTAAAATTGAGGTGATGTGTATATCTACTGAATTGGCTAGGGATTTTCCATACAGAATTTAAATTCTGCGTGAGCTCAATTTAAAAGGGTTTAAGGCCATAGTATGGCTTTAAATAAATAAAAGGGCAAAATCCATGCAGAAAGGTGGGACAAAGGAAAAAGACCAAATAGAGCTGGGGTACCCAACTTTTTGGATCTGCAAGGATTCAATTAAGATTTTCCACCTGTATTTGAGTATTTTCAACCTTATTTAAACTTTAAGATTAGACATTGATCCAAAATTAAAGTTTAAACTGGTTTTATCCCAAATTAGACAGGAGTTTCAAGCTGCGAAAGGGTAAATCCCAATATGCAGGCTAGAATTTAAGGTTTTAAGAACTGTCAAAGCTTAATTAAGCTTAAAACTTTAGGGTTACAAGCATTAAAACCTTATCAAAAGTTAAGGTTTGGTGTGTATTTCTATTTCACGTGGAAAAATAGCAATAACTTCAAAAATTTATTAAAAATCCAATTCTCAATTGATTTGCTTAAAAATTTCACACAGCTTACAATTTTATATCATCTACATATAAATAAAATTTTAGGTATCTTTTATAAATAAATTTCCCGGGTAATTGGCCTGGAACTTGACTCTTTGAATTAAAACTCAAAGAAAATTATAATTTCTTTAAAAATTAATTAAAAATTGAGTTTAAGAAATTTCTGCTTGAAACTCTATTTTTAAGTTGTTCATGTGATGAAATTCAATATAAATAAGTTTATTTATATTAAAAGCTTAATATAATTAGTTCAAATGAGGATTGAAGTTACATGGAGTTAAGAATAACCCTGATAACTTCAAATTGGAATTAAAAAAAAGCTAACTTAAGTTAAGAACTTCATTTTTAAGCATGGCTTTTCAGTTTTGACCTGAGCACGCCCTCTATATCCCTTATGAATCATGAGAGCTGCTCTGAAGACATAAAAAGAGTCTTTTCATTACTGTTTTTGTCCATCAATCATTATCAATCCAATCATATTAGAAATTCAAACAGGTGAAGTTTTATTAAATATAAAATCTTATTATTAAAGTAATTCTTAAGTTATTTTATTCTTTATTAATTAGAATTAAACAATTGAAATCATAGAGTTTAGATTATTGTTGTAATAACCAATAATACATTTTATTATATAAAAATTATCATCTTAAATATCTTCTATAAATCCACAAATTCCTCTTAAAAACTCTTTAATCATAATTTTTATTATAAAAAGTTGTTTTATCTTTAAAAATATTGATTTTTGGCATGTTTTTAACTTATAATTATTATTTAATATAAGAACTGTTGTTGTTTGACTTGTTGTATTAAATGAATATTATAAGTAAGTTTTCTCTAAAGTTCTATATCTTTTTTATCTAGTATTAGTTTTTTTATATAGAATTTTATTCTACAAGAATTATTTCTGCACAGTGTGTGTCTTAATTCTTTTATAAATAATATTTATATTATTTATAAGTGGTTAATATTCATATTTTCCATGTGTAATTGTCTCATTAAGAGCTTTACACTTCTTATTTTTATAACTGTCAGTGAATATAACAATAATAGAATAATTATAATTTATTATAATTATCATTATTTATTATTATTATATTTAAATTTGTGGTTATAATATTTTGTTATATTATATATCTCTACTGAGGACAGTCATAGTACTCTTGATATTGCTACTATTATCAAGAGCTTCATAGACAAACCTTACAATCAGTCTTTTAAAGCTTACAAAAGGAATTTGGAGTATCTTTAGCATAAGCCAAAAACTAATTATTTAACTATAGTAGCCGTGTCTTTCTATATCAGTAACTGGAAAAAATTACAGGATAAAAGCTCCATTTTTAGGGTATGTCAGTGTGACAATGATATTTCAGATTGAAAAATGAATAAATAATATCAAATATCATTGATTTTTATCTATATTTATTCAAAAAATTGCAGAAGACCGCTTTTATGGTATTACTTAGATAAAAATACGGTTTTATTATGAATCTCTCATTAACTTGAGCTGAATAATAATTTATCATATTTGCATAAGGCTTACCCTTTTTGCATTAATATACTTCATTATTGAAATGAATGATTATGGTATCATTGGAAATATCAACTGAGACCACTGAAAGGTCTCTCCAAGACTTTGCATCCAAAAATTATTTACTTATAATTTTTTAATTTTTCAATGTCCATAGTAATTTTCCCAAGCTTCAAGAGATATTTATTATTGAGTTTTCCTTCAGGTTACTACCTTATTCTAATACAGAAAAAAAGGTTCTCCAAAAAAACCACAGGAAATAACAATAAAATAGATTTGTTATACTTTATTGACCAAGATGCTCGGGAAAAGGTGAATTATTGAGGAATTTAATTATGTTAAGTCAAATTTTGGGTTCATTTAAGACCACTATGAATTTTTCCAATAAATGAATTCAGGAAGGGTAATGAATATAGTAATCTGAAAAAGCTTTAGATTCTACTAATAATGGAAAAGTAATCATATATTTAATATTTTTTGAAGAATTATGATTAATAAAGTAAGGTCTAAGAAGGTGTTCATTATGAATCTTTAACTTCATATTGCTTCATAATTAATTTTATATTTGAGATATTATTCCTGAGGAAAAACTCTCTTATGTGAATAAATGTTGTCCTAAGCTGTTGAGTAATTAGAGTAACACAGCCACCTTGGGTAAGTAATGCTGTGGTAAAAATTGAGAAGGAGTTCAGAAAAATAATCAAGGATTTCCGAATAAATAAGGTATTAAAGAGAATAATGAATTTTAAAATTCTAAAAAGGATGAAAGAGAGGCGGGAAATATTTCAAGTAATTGTGATCCAATAATATTTTATGAAGTATCTGTTAATTGATTTTCTATTCACTATATTCTGGAAAGAGCTATAGATTATAGATTTGAATGGGGCTCTTTTCTAAATAATCACATAATAAAATCAATAAATAGGAGAGATTTTCAAAACAAATGTAAGTAAAGGAAAGAGTGTGTTCAGAAAACATACGCTCTGTTGTGTAATATTACTCAAGAGGTCCAAAATGGCTGAAAAATTTGATTATGAAAGTGAAAATATGACTATCTATTGAGGAGATTTATGATTTAATTAATTTTATTTGAATAATTATTAATAGAACTTCAGTAGAAAGTGGTAGAAGACAAATATAATTAAAGGTCTGTAGCATTTTTCAGTTCTGGAAAATGGAAAATATTATGAGCTTTGGAGATGTTCATCCTGAGGTCTTGAACCGGAAGCATAACCCAAATATTCCAAAGTACATTCATTTGATAGATAAATTGGATCTTTAAAAGATAAAATATTAACAATGAATATGAAAATATAAAACATGAAAGCTTCAGAATCCTACACCTAAGGCTTGTAGAAAGTAATAATATAGCTTAAAAACCACCAAATTTATATTAAGAAAATCAGAGGGAACCTCAGTTAATGAATATTGAAAAGAAACAGAAGAATTGGGAAACACAAGGGTAATAATGAGCTACTTATAAATGAAGCTATTGGTTCCAAAATGGATCAAATTTCTATTCATTTCTTTTACTGTTGAGGAATTTTAGGAATAATAAATATTTATCTTGAAAATTAAATTAGAGCCACAAGGAGATTTTAATAGCTGGGTAATAGGAGGAACCTACTAGCTTCTTTTTTTGGTTAAGGGATTAATTTTCCTATAGTACAGAAACAAGCAAAGAGCACCATGTTTAAATTTTTAAAATAAAAATTATTCTTCTCTAAAAAAGGAGCTTTATTTAAAAGATCTTACTCCAAATCTTCTGAAAAGTAAAACTGAAATATTATGATAACAGAAATAAAAATTCCAAAGATGGAGGAGAAGAGACCTCAATCTCAGTATCATAATTTATTGAAATTGGTGTGGAAATATATCTTCCGCAATATTGATGAATGAATAAGACTATTTTTGATAGCAAGCGGTAAAATATATCATGAAAGATTTAATTTCTTCTTTCCCCGCCTTTTCATACAAAAAATACTTCAGGAAAGAATGAAGGGATAAGGGAAAAACACAAAAAGCTCCTTTAAAGTGGTAAGACATCAAATGAAGATATGTAAATATAATCAAAATATTAAAAATATATCAAATTTATGAGAGAGTGATGATCCAGAAGTAATGATAATATTGAGCTATATGAAGAAGAGTTTCTCAATTATATTTCATAATTAAAAGCCAAAAATGTACTGTTGAATGCGGCTCTGTATTAATTAACCAGGTGGGATGGGGAATTGATAAAAAAGCTTATATCAGGATTGATAAAAAAAAGGAAATGTTAGCTTTAGTTTGAAAAATTTAAGGGGAAGTATTAGAAGAATATGAGGTATTGTAGCTATAGGACCCCTATGGCAAGAGAGTCCAATTTAGAAAATATTACGAAAGAATTATAATAACACACTTTACTATTGTGGTATATGAGTAATGAAGGCAAATTTTCAGGATCCAGAATAATATTAAAAGTATCTTTCAGAGAAAATTCATCCACAATAAATGGATTTTTTAAAGAGGAATAAATCATAATAATTCAAACCACACCAGATAGAGAATTCAAAGCAAAAAAATAAATTATATTTGGAAAATAGTAATCTGAGTGCACAATCATTTTCTGGTGGGAAAGAAGTTAAGGATATTAAAAGAATCATGGTAATCACTTATAATTCCCTCGAGATAAATGAGATTAGGTGGAATTTTTGCTTTGAAGTATCCTTTAAATCCTTAAATAATATCCTTATTACTAAAATTCGCTCATTATTTATGGATTTAAAGAAAAAAATTAATTCGTTTTAATAATTGAGAAGAGAAGCCTTATCTATTATACTTCTTCCTAATATTTGATATCGAGCTTTATCGAGTGTATGTGAGATTTTCAATCACAATTCAAGTAATAATGTATAAAAATTTATTTCTATCCTTATGCATTGAATTGTGTCTGGCACAGGATCCAGAGAAACATCCAAAATATATAGAAGGGGATAAATATTACCATGATGTGAATACAAAATTTTCAGAACTCTGGAGGCTTACAATATCCTTTCATTGTGTATGAATCCTATTTTTTCACAATTACAAATTTTCGAAATTAAGATCCCCCAAAAAATAATCTAAGAAGAAAAATATCCCCCTTCCTTTATCTTCAGTAAAAACATCCCTAATTCAGCTGTATAAATTTTATTTGGGTCACAAAATAAGATAAAGAAGTTTCTTCAAAAAAACCTCTGATGTTGAGGAGGGAGGAGTTTTCCATATTTGTGAGAATCGATAGGTTAGGTTCAATATAGGTTTGAGCTATTTCAGTGAGAAACAAAGTCAAATAAAGGACTTTATTCCTGCCAAAAAGGGCGTTTACTTAATAGTCACAAGAAGTTTGTATGAAGTATTGGATGAAACCGTTTTAATTGAAGGGCCAACGACCATAAGACACATATCGTTATTTCCATAATTGATGAGCTCTCGAGAGCTGGGAATAAGGATTTTTAATTGGGAGAATCACAGATAATTGTAACATATTCTCCAAAAGGGAATTTGGGGACCGATAAAATTGGGTAAAGCAAGAATATCTGGCTTGTTCTAGAGCTTTTTCCTAAGTATTCGGAATTTAACCTTACAAAGTATCTTCCAGATGAGTTTATATCAAATATTACTCCCACCAGGGCAATTTTCATGTGACTGGTTAGCCAGTAATTTAATGTGTCCTGTCTGTGACTTGAAAATAGCTATTAATGTGAAATTAATATAACCAAGATATAATTATACGATGACCTAAGAAAAGCCCAAATATTGCCTGCATGAACTTCAGTATTAGATTTTTCTTTCACTGTTGGATTAACTCAATATATGATTAAAAGAACCTTTCATAATCTAACAATAATATTTTCAAAGAAAATTGCATGGAGCAGAAGTGGGTTATTTCAGTATTTTGAGCAGCATCCTTTTCTCCTCAAGCACCTATTATTCAGAATTTACCCCCCTTTAAAATGTTTGAGATATCAATAAATATTGTATAATTTGTGTTTATAGAGTCAAAAATAAAGAAATTTTCACTTTCCCTTTGAACTTTCATATTCATTTTAATGAGCTATTTTATCACTTAATGGTATTCCAAATTAGGCTATTAATTACTCAGTAATTCTCTGTGAGTTATGTGATATGGGAAGAATATCTTTCAATTAAGGGATGAAAAAAATGGGAATTTCATAAATTAAGAATTAATGTCTATTGTTTAAGAGCACAATTTATTGCAGAAAAAAAGGTCATCATGTCTTGATATGAGCCCTAAATGTTCCATTGAGAGCACAGAATAAAAATTGATAAATATCCAAATATCTAAACTTCTGAAATGATTTTGGGAACTAATATCAAGAAGGCTCAGCCATACCCATATATTCCAAATTCAAACATTTTCATCATTTTAGCTTGTTATACACTTCCCTCTGAAACAGAACACACCACCAACAATTTCTGAAAGAAGCTCTGTGGACAAGAATTAATAGTTTTCTGACAGATAAGCAATGGAAATCCTTGGAGGCTTTAAAGAGTATTTGATAAGATACACCTTTCACATGCAGAAATCATCATAATTAAAAAAATATGCTTAAATTTCATCTTTCAGGTAAAGAGAAGCTTCTTCATTGTATTGAAATTTCCAAAAATTCAGAAAATATGTTTGGTAAAAGCATTTTTTCTACGTTAGTATTTTCAATATACAAGCACTTGTGTCCGCAGTAATAGGTTTTGGTGGCTTTTGTTTTTATGAAAGTGTTTTTGGTGTTTGGTTCAAATTTTACATAATCTACCTCAAAATTCAATTATTTTTGAATAATATCAGAAATTTAGTAGTAATCCAAAGATGTTCAACCAAAAAATGTAAATTTAAGCTTAAAGATGAGAAATTTGGGAATTATTTTTTATTAGAAATTAATCTTCACAAGTATTTTGGCTACTCCATAAATATAACATTACTTTCATTCTTTGTCAAACTTTATATCATATATGAAGTATGCCACTAGAACTCAAAGTTTTGCATTCTAATTACTGGAAAAAAATGAAATCATTAAGTTTATTCCCTCCTATAAGGTTTATATTGAACCCCACTTTCTTCAAAGGGAATATGTGAGCTACAGGTTTTCTTTAGGCAGGAAAAAGTGACAGGTTACTCAGATGCTATAGAGTGGTGTGCACATGAATTATATTATCTGCTTGAAAGTACATCTTTGATTATAATTTCTGTTGCCCCACTCACTAAACACTAGTACTAATGATAAATTTCAGACCATCAAACATTACAAAATTGGAAAATGTGAGTGTTCTTGCATAGTTAATATTCCAAAAAATATCAAATGACAGCTGAGGTTCTCCATCAGTTTCTTTCATATCCTCTCATGATGAACCTCCCTCCAAAGATGATTAAAATTATTTCACAATTATGCTCAAATACATGGAATCACTCAGCTTTTTTCCATTGGCTTTCAGGGATAGATAATCAAAGTAATATCTTCCTATCCCAAAAGGTTTGGGGGTTGGTTTATATCACCTTGTGCAGACAGCCCCCACAAGGTAGCTCTAAAATCCCAAGGTAATTCATATATGGTATTGTAAACAACCCCCCACAACCAGCTTCAAATGGCTGGGGGGTTTGATCCCGCTAGTGTAAAAGGCCTTATGACACCAGTGTTAGGATATTGCAGGTGGGCCCTGGCGGCACCAGTCAAGCAAAACACTGAGGCATAATGGGTGGTTTCTCTCTACAATAGGAGAGCCCCCCATGGATCTTAGCAAGGAGTGCCTCATTAACTGCCACATGGGTGATTTGAACCCGTGGCAAAGTGAGCAAGTAGTGCAGATGCAAGGCTTACCAGCTAAGAGAGGAACCATTGGATGTTGCAAGTTAATCCACAATTTTGTATTAGTTTTTTTCAAATAAACTATTTTTGTACTAGTTTTTTTCAAATAAACTATTTTTGTACTAGTTTTTTCAAATAAACTATTTTTGTACTAGTTTTTTTGAAATAAACTATTTTTGTACTAGTTTTTTCAAAAAACTATTTTTGCACCAGTTTTTCTTCAAAAAAAGATTTCTGTACTAGTTTTTAGCAAAAAATCTTTTTTGAACTTGTTTTCTTGAAAAATACATTGTATTATTTTTTTAGAAACACTGCTTTTTTGATTAGTTTTTTCCAATTAATTGTTTGTTTACTAGTATTTTCAAAAAAGTGTTTTTTTACTACCTTATACTATTCTTCCAAGGGTCTTTTAAAAAAACTATTTTCAAATAGTTTTGCAAAAACAAAGTTTAACTAATTTTTTCATAAATGACTATTTTGAAAGAAGGTAGTTTTGTGGAAAAAGAGCAATTTTTTCAATGTTACCCTTTTCTTTGTCAAAGAAACCAGCTAAATTTCCAACATAAAAACACTTTTTTGTAATTTTAGAAGCAAAATTGATTTTTCTAGGAAAGCTTTCCCAAGTAACTTTTTATCTTGAAAATACTGTTTTTTCCTCAAAAATATAGATTTCTTTCAAAAGAAACTTTTTTTCAAAAAACTAAGAATTCCAAAAGAACTATTTTTTCAACAAGAAAATATCTTTCTGTTAAAAGTTGTTATTTCTTTTTGAATAGAACTACATTTTTCAGAAAATCTATTCTTTTTTCCAAAAAAAACTGTGACCTCACAAAAGACTTTTTCAAAGAGTATTTTTTTGCAAAAGACCTACTTTCTCTCAGAACATGTAATTTTATTCAAACTGAATCATTTGATTTCAAACTCCAACTTTGAAACAAGAAAGCTTTTTTTGCAAAAAACCCCATGGAATTCAACTTAAGAAAACAAGATCTTTCTACTAAGTAAAGTGGTATTTCAGAAGACTCTGATTTTTGTAGAAAAGAAAAAAAAAATTTATCAAAAATACTTTTGAAAAATGATTCTCATCATTACCCAAAGTAAAAGACCTTTCTTATCCAAAAATTTACTTCAGAAACCAAAATTTGAAAATTATGAAGGGATTATTAAACAATAAGATTTGTAGTTCTCATAGAAAAACTAACTTTTAATTTCTTTGGATCACACCTAAATGAAAAATAATATTTATCAATCTTTCATAAAGAAATTAACTCATATGAATGAAGAACATTATATTTTGGATCAGAAAATTTCTAATTTCTAACTTCTTTTATTTATACAATTCACCAAACATCAGAAGAGTATTAAATTTATAGCATCTATTTAATTATTTTTTGCTTCAAACTGTTTGTGACATTCAAAATTATGTTATTCTCCTCCATTCCTTGAGCATATCACTTAATTCACTTTCAGTGATCTTAATAAGTACTCTTCTCTTCTATAGATTCAATTTGGTTCTCTTAAGAGCTTGGGAATTTATTTTTTTTCAGTTTCCTGGAAAAAATATAAATACTAAATTCAGTATATTTTAAGAACGCAAATGGGATTAACATTTATTATCTAATGAATAATTTCTTCATTTATGTCAGATACACTTGTAAATTATTCTCATTGAAAATCCCTGAACATTCTGTAAATTAAATGAAGTGAAAGCCTACTTGTGGGAAGTCTAAAGCTCTAGAATAAAGGTGAGTAAAATTTGGATTTTTGGCAATGTTTAATGTTGGATTCTTTTATTATTATAATCAAGTCCTTCTCTTGAGAGAAATTAAAACACTGTATTTTCACCTAATAAGAATAAAAAAGGAATACTCAAGTGATATCAGGGTAAAAATTAAGTCAGATATTAAGAAAAAACAAAGTATGCTAAAGCTCTCTCCTGGTAATAATGTGTGACTGGCCAGCAAGCTACACCAAAAATGCCCTGGTGTCCCTTATAAAGAGCCTTTATTCCCCTTAAAATCAACTAAACAGAAAACCCAACTTGTCTTGGAAGAAATCTGGAAATACACAATCTATCTTATACTCCAGTTGTATAAAAATGAAACCTAATTACTGACAGGCTCTAAAAATTTAGGTTTGCACTAAGTTGTTTTAATTATGGGGTGTGATATAAGCAAACCCTGGAAGTAGAAATTAGAGGAGATTGAAGGGTCTCTTTTTGGAGATATATTTGAACAGAAATATTGAGGAAAGATGAGGGTGGATAGATAAAAGATGAAAATGAATCAATATATTGAACAGTAATTGAGTGAAAACTTTTGTATAAATGAGAATTAAATATTAAGTCAAGAAAAACTTCAGAATTAAAAAAACAGAAAATATTAAAGGGAAAATAACATGAGATGATAGTAAAATTCTCTCAAGGAATAACTTGAGTAATGTGAGTGATAGAAGGAGTTTTAGGTATCTTGGTGATCTCATAAGACTAATCACAGGAAAATTTGGTTTTAAGATTTTAATCAAGTAAGATGAAAACTAAATGAAAATGAGGGATGAATATGAGATTTGTATTCAAGGAAAAAAAGAGCTAAGTGGGACTTGAGATAAAAAATTAATCTCTTAATGGAGGTGAATAAGACAAATATAGTTTTGAAAGAATAATTAAAAAAATTAATAATAAATTATCAGTTGATCAGACTCATGTATTGGAATTAATTTTAAATTGAGAGTTTTGTAGAAATTATCAATTGATAGCTTCAATATAAAAAGATCAATTTATTTTTAAAAAAGGATTTGAAATTCAAAGAAACTTCTAGCAATAATTTTAAAAAAGGAAAAAACTAAGACACTTTTCATTTCCCAAGGGAGAAAAGTAATAGCTAATGCAATTATCACTATCTTTCACCAAGAATTGTGAGGGGGGACTTCAAACTTACTTACTTGAAGTATGTCAATTGAGAACATGAGGAATGAAGACATAATATAAAAGAAATATTGGTATTTTAATCAGATTTGATAAAAATTACACAATGGGACTCAGAGAGGCAGGTATTTATGTGAAATAACAGATACTCTTTCTCAATTCCTTTAGTATTGTACTTGTCAGGATGACTCCATGCTATTTCTCCTTAACCTGTCTGATAAGGGTACAAGAGGATTAACCATAAGCTTAGAAGTATTCAAGATATTATATAAGGGCTCTATTTAGTGATAATAGTGATAATAGGCCTTCTGAGAGCCTTAGTTTCAGAAAAAAATAATACTTGGTAACATTAAATTTAGTCCAAAAATCATCAATATAGCTATACAAAGGAATATTTTTAATCATAATATCTAAATATTGATGCTTTTTTTTATGGCTTGAAAAAACATGAATAATTAATAATATGATAATAGCAAGATGATTACGCTTATTACTGACAAATATTTCTCCTGATTTATTTGATGTCAGAGAAAGAATTATAATGGTTTCAGCTTCCTCAGGATGAATAAATAAGTCACTCAATATCAGTATGAGGTGGAGAAGCCCAGATACAAAATTCATTATTCTAATCTGAGCTATGAGAAATTTTAAATGCTAAAAGTATTTCTTTTGAACCAAAATAGTAACAATATTATTGGCTAAGAGGCGTTACTGTAAATGGTCACTGTATATAAAGTTTGATACAAATTCTAAATCCACTTTAGTAAGGTTAAATCATATTCTAAATCTTCCTTAGCTAAAACCTGAGTATTAGAGCTATTTTTCACACCTGTATTAAGATTTATTTGCGCAAAATAGGTTAAGAATTTTATTTTTGAAATGGAGATAAAGTAAATTCTAAAGCAAGAATACTGCTCAAAAAAATTCAAGAAATTTGTGACTTGGAGTCTTCCATTTTTATTCATTTATAAACTGATAGGTCGTTAGAATTTCTAAAGCCTCTAATATTTTAATTGAGACATAGATTTTACATCCACTTTAGCGTTTTCAGCTTTCATGATACATAGCTAAGCACTGTATAATAATGGGTTCCTTCAATAATTATAAGATAGCTAACATTACGTATGGTTTTGAAAAATGTAGGGTAAAGATACACAGTGTAAAGGTTTTTGCAAAAGATGTATCTGTTGTTTGATGTTGGAGTATTTGACCATTCAAAGGTTCTTTAATTTTTAAATCATATACCTGATAAGTATTTCTTGTGCTATTTATTTCAATTACTTTTCTTTCCATCAGACAAAAGTAAAATTCTTTGTAGATTTTATATTGTATATATTTTACTAAAATGTACTGTACTCTTTAGTAATTTGAGAGGTAGTAGTTCTTTGTAACTTGAATATTATAGAAAGATATATATCAAAGATAAATCAAGAATATTCTAATAATCATCTTTGTGAACACTACCTCAAAATTGGAGATACATGTCACAAAGGTCCTTAAATTCTGAATCACGCTAATTAATTCAAGATGATAAATCATAAATATAACCTTATATTAATTATGGAATAAAGAGTGGTTTATCTAGGATTATGAATATTCATAGTTTATGTTTATTTTGGGAAAAAATATATTTCAATTAGAATAGATCTGTGAGTGTTTGTGATAAAGGGATCAAAATTAGCTAAGATTACCAATCTGAATATTGACACTAGATTACATCTATCAAATATTCCAATAATAAAGCTACCAAAAGATAATTTACTCTTATATAGAGAGCTTCAATAGCACTATATTTTTATTCTATATTATCTATAGAAGAAGAAGAAAAATAGTCATGGAATTCTAATCATGATATTCAAAAAATATCCCACATAAAGGGTATATGCTTGTCAGACTGTGACTCAAAAGCAGAGAACAAGCATGAAATGAAAAAACCATAAGCCAATGGTAGAGCAAAATACCCACTAAAGCTTACCCAAGCCAAAATAGCTCAATAGGTCATTAAAAAGAAATGGGAAAGTTACCTCTTCCAAAACATAAACCTCTCACAACCCTACGATAAGGAATGAAAAAGTTATTTCTTCTCAAAAACAAGAACTGATCACAAACTTTAATTTTAACCTCTAATCTAAAATCTATAGAAAAGGAAAGAAGCACATCAAATAGGTTTTTAAGCTGAAATTCTCAGTCAAGAATATCTAATGATATTAGCCAAATGGTATCATTACCAAAGCTACAGAAGTTATGGAAAAATATAAGCCACATAATGCTGAATGATATGACTTATACAGTTATAGAGTGAGATATTCTAAGTGGGGTCTTTTTAGAGTAAGTAGAGTCTGAGAGCTTTAATTGTACTCTCCATATACTTGTATAACCTCCACAAGAAAGGCTATTGAATATGAAAATGAATGGAGGCTTTATCAAAAAACAAAACTCAAATAATGGAGTTTACAACCTGTATTACCTTGCCATAGTTAAATTCAGGAATGTCTAATAATTCAAAATGGGTGTGACCCATTAAGGGCTACAAAATGAACCACTTTTGAGCCCTCTATCTTCAAAAATGAGAAAGTTATGGCAGTTTTAACATTAAATTACCACAATATTTGAAAAAACTCAAGACTGTGGGACACTATTCCATAACTATGAATATAAGGTATCAAAGTGAAAAGAAGATTTTTTATACTTCAACAACTCATAGTATGACTAATATGGGGTCCACTGATGCATGCTTTGCATCTTTCTATGCATCCAGCCTGTCAGAACATGCTGGTGAAGACACAGGTGAAAGGTTTTACCCTTTATTGAGGAAAGGTGCCTAGATATGGTTTTAAGGAAACATTTGGGCCTTATACAGGCTATAAAAGGCTGTAACAACCACAAGCTTACCAACTGGAGAGTAAAGGTTTCTTACTCTTTCTAAATGGTAAGGAACAGAGGTCCTTTCACCCCTCTTCAGGATAAAAAAGGACCTTACTCTACCCAAAAGAGGAATCCCCAACTTGATATTGAATTAATACTGAGTACTAATAAGAGCTAAATACTTAAGTTTTAAAGTATAACCTGGTTATTTTCCAAGAGTATAGCTGCTTTTGACAGTTGTACTATGTAGGAAGTTATGAGCAGGATGGGGATTTCTTTTCTGGCAGTGAAAAGGCCTCCCTTTCTCCTGAAATGGAGTGAAAAGGCTGCTACACCTTTTAACATAGAGGAAGTAAAGGTTTTCACTCTCTATGACAGAATTGTGGTTTGAAGAAGGCCTGTATAGCCTGTATTGGGCTCAGATGTGGTTTTGAAACCAAATCTGGGCAGTTTTCACCAATACAGGGTGAAAAGTTTCATCTGGGGACCACATAGCCTGATTCTGACGTGTATGATGTGTAGAATGCTGTACAGAACCTGTATGGGACCCCAGTATTGAAGTAAGAACAAGCTTCTTCATCTGCTTGATACCTCATAATAATAGTTACGGGATATTATCCCATGGTAAGGCTGGATTGGCCAAACTGTGGGAGTTTAACCTTAAAAAAGCCATACCTTTGTCAGGTTTTGAGATATAAGCCTCAAAATTGGATTGGTGTTTATCCCTGTATGTTTTCTACACAATGGTACCTCATTTGATATGGTTATCATCAAATATGGCAAAGTTATGCCATGTACAAGATTTTTGCACATATGTGTGTTTTAGGCAAAAAGCTGTATTGGGCTTGTTTGCCTTATAACTTTTGTTCTAGATTAGAAATGAGGAGATGAATCGCACCATCAGATATCCCTGATTGTTCCCTTTCCAAAAAGACCTCACTTTAGGTATCTCACACTAAAACTGTAGAAGTTAGATGAGAGGTGAATATTTTATTCACCCTTATTTGGCCTGAATTTGGTCATAACTTCTGTAATACTGGTGCTAGCTCAGTTTGGCTGGTACTATTGGATAGACCTAGCTTAGAGTTTCAATTTGAATATTCATTTGATGTGGTCAAGCCTCTTACTCTGTATTTCAGATGAGAGGTGAAAATTAAGGTTTATGCTCAGCAACAACTTTGAACAGGAATAACTTTTTTATTCTTTGTCCTATGATGATGAAACCTGTATATTTGGGTAGATTTGAGTTTTGTATTTCTTTTGGTACCTCTTGAGCTAATTTGACTCAGTTTCATGTTGTGGTGGTATTGGGTTTTACCATTGTTTGATGGTATTTGTCTGTCATACTTGTGCTCTGGTTTTGAGTCACAGGCTGACATAACCTCCCTCAAAAAAGGCTCATCATTGATGAGAGTTTTCAGTCCTCCTAGAGGCTCTGAATCTCTTTAAATGAAGGTTCCCATCTGGTATGGCATCTTCTGCCAAACACTTGTCCTTATCAGCTGTCTGGTTCTTGAATCTGACTAAGTACTGTCTCAGATCCTTACCATTAAGTCTGATCTTCCTTGCCTTGATAATTTTCTTCATAGGTCCAGGGGAATCCTCCACTTCCACTATTTCTGGTGGGGTGGGGTTCTTCTTCCTGGAGGGGAATTTATCCTCCTCTGTCTGGCAGTATGGCTTGACTAAACTCACTGGAAAGACTGAGTGTTTCCTGGACAATTCCTCTGTGAGTTTGACTTCCATTGCATTTTTCCCTATCAATTCAATGATAGTGAAGGGCGCTGCAAATGAGTCTCTCATTTCCTTAGGTCCTTTGAGATTATTAAAGCTCAGCGTAGGCAATAACACTTGGTCCCCTTCTTTAAAGTCAGGTTTCATGTGAGATTTGTCCCACCTCTGCTTATTATATTCTTTTGCCTCAGCTATGCATTTGGCAGCTGTTTCACAAACCCTCTTCCACATTTCATGGAAATCCCTGGCTGTGCAGTGGATGGTCAGAAGATTTTTCTTCAAGTGATCCACAGGCAATAGGGTGTTCCACCCTTTCTCTACCAGTGCAGGTGTTTTCCTGTGGTAGAGTGCTGACTTGTATTATAAGCCAGCTTGACTGCTGGTAAAAGGGTAACCCAGTCGTGGTTGTATCCTTCATGGTCCTTGTATTCCATGCCATAGGCACACAATCTTCTGAGGATGTCCTCCATTGTCTGGATCATCCTTTCAGCTAATCCATCTGTTTGTGGATGGTAAGCTGTGGAAAATGCAAGCTTGGTTCCAAGCATGTCATACAAGTTTGTCCAAAATTTGGATGTGAACTTTGGGTCCCTATCACTAATGATGATTTTTGGGACTCCACAGGTAGATATTATGTTATTCCAAAATAACAGAGCAGTAACCATGGCTGTGTCCTCTTTGTGACATGGTAGGCACCTCATACTCTTGCTTAACCTATCAGCTATGATCAAGCAGGAATTGAAGTTTTCTTTGCCTCCTAGGACAAGTCCTGTAACCCAGTCCATGTTGATGGTTTCCCATGGGTGCTTGGGTTCTTCTATGTTTTAAAGTAACCCATACTTCTTCCCATGTTTTCTATCTGCCTTTTGACATATTTCACAGGTGTTGTGAGCCTTAGAGGTATTTTTATATACCCAAAAGACCACAAAAGATAAATTAAGATATAAATATAAATAAAATAAATTTATTTATATTATAAAAATAAAAATGTAAATATAAATACAAATTTATATTTAAAAAATCAAAATTTAATTATAATTTAAAAACAAAATTACAATAAAATTTAAAATTATGAAATTATATTTTTACTTGTAAAAATTAAGTAACAATGAATTTTTAATAAAAATTGTGAAATCAAAATATTCTTGGTAAAAATATATATAAAATATATTATAACTTTTTATCCAATAAATAAACATATAAAAATCATTTCACCATTTGATTCCTCATAAAAAATTAGGTGGGGTCACCTCTGAGTGAAATCTTTGTAACTCAACTCTAAATAAGCTTAAATTAAGTTTTTAGTCTTTTCAATACAGAAATTGAAAATCCTCAAAAATTTAATTTGATTCACACCACATGTGGTGTTAACCATCAATTTTTGTGTTAAAATTAAAGTGTTGTGTTTAGTTCAGAAGCTATGAGGAATTGAAGTATTTTCAATTGAATTCAATTGAAATGTCAAAATGTGTGCATGTATTACATAAATGAGCTTTGACTTACATATGAGGTATCAATTATTGCTGTATTGTACTGTACAATTCAATTGAATTACATATGTAAATTACAAGTATAATACATGATGAGGAATTAAAGGAAAAAATAAATTGGGGGGGAAAAGGAACTCTAGCTCTAAGGGGGAGCCAGACCCCCAAAATCCTTGCTGACTGGCGTGGGATTTTAAAATCCATGCAAAAGTTCATCACTTTTGGCCTGGAATTGAGTCACAGGGTCTGTGACTCAATTGATGATTAGGTTTTGATACCAACCAGGGTGGTTTTAACTGCTACCAAGAGGGTAAAACTACCCTTAAGTTAAAACAATGTTAGTGAAAACAGTTTTAACTGGTTTTTTACTCCTCTTACACACATTCTGACGTGTTTTGAAGGCTCTAGACCAGGTATTGCTATAGTAATGGCTGATTTAAGGGTCTAAAATGGCTAAAAATGGCTTAAACCCGCCCTTTTTTGGTCTAAACCAGGGTTCAATGATGCTATAATTGGCTTTTCTGTTGTCAGACTGTTTTTCACAAATGACAAAAGTAAATTTTAATTTTTGAGTAAGAAAATTGATGGCTATAAAAGAATGTCTTCTTTGCCCCACTTTTCTCTTCATGTTAGAATCTTTCCCTTTTATAATTAGTTTAAACATTGTTAAACAAATCAATAAAAGATTCCAACCACCTTTCTTAAATTATTCTAAGCCTTCTAACCACGTGAAAAAATCATTATAATCATTTTTACCCCTGAACCACCTCAAAAGTGAATTAAAGCATCTTTCATCACTGTAAGCTTTGTCACTTTGTTTCCAAATTCACTCTGGTCACTTTTGGGCGTGTTATCTCTTTAATATTCTTTTTAAAGACTTTGTTCTTTAATTAATTTCTTGCAGCTCTTTGCTCAATTAATTACAATTGAAATTGCTCTTGAAGAAATTTCTTTTGTAGCCTTAAATATCTCTTGTAGAGTATTTTTGGTTAAATGTTTATTGTTGGTAAAACAATAAATCTTTATAATATTGTTGTTTTATACTAATAAGGTTATAAACAATAAAAGTGGTTTGTTTTCTCTTAAAAATAATATTTATTACTATTTTTAATTTATTTTTACCTTACACAAATTTTGAGGACAGGAGAAGTACTTGATTTTTGATCAAAGTTTCATATCCACACCTTACATTTGGGGGCCCAGCCGTGATATTTTGCCAGTGAAATATTTTTTTACTCTTTTTTGAACCTTTTTCTTATATTGAAAAATTTAAAAAACATATAAAAAATACTTATAATTCAAAAAACCCATAAAAAATAATTTTTTTCATATTATAAGTGAGGCTTATATTTTTATTTATTTTTTTGAAATAACCCTTTTTTTACTTAATTAATTGGCTTTTTCATTAACTTTGGTGTCTGACCATGTGGTAAGACAAGAAAACATTGAAACAGCCTCAACAGTCACCAGCATTATCCCTGCCAGTACTGTTAATTCAGACCACAATAGTACTGTTATTGTGACTCAAAATAACCAACCTGAACCAATATCTTCTGAATTGATTAACTTGGATATACATAATACCCTTCAGAAAGCTTTGAATTTGGCCAATAGTAAGTTTTTTGATGCAAAAATACTATTTTAAGCCTTTTTAATCATAAAATATGCCTTCAACTAGATCACAAGCCAGCTATAACCCCTCAAGCAGCTCCCAAAAAAGGTAATAGACGCGATTATGGCAGAAGCCAACCAGGTATAGAAGGAAAAGGGTCAGTTGATGACTTCCAAACAACTAAAATAGGTCATTCTGATGCTAATAATACCATTTTACCTTCACAAAGAGCTAACACTGCCACAAGAAGCCTCAGTGGACAGATACAAAGCCAGCCACAAAGCATACAACAATGCCCTGCAGTACAAGGAGTACCAGATCCTTGCAGATCTGTGGAAAAACTGCATGAATTCTTACCTGACTGTGAGAAAATTCCGAGACTATTCCAATACTTGCAAATTGCTCAATGGATGGCATCCATTGATGGAGAAGAAAAAAATGATTCTCTTGACACTAGAATGGAGGAAAAACAATCCTCTATCACCAAAGCAAGTGCCAAAAACAGCCCCAGTGGCCAGCAGCAGCAATTCCAACATGAAAAAGCAGCCACAAGCTCCAAAAAAGGGCAAAGGAAAGGCACCGGCCACCAAAACTTACAGCCAGGGCTACAGGATGCCATGGAAAATGTGTTTCAGATGGCCAGAACAATAATGGAATTACAAAAGAAAGAGGAGGCCAGATTAAAATATCAGAAATGATTTCTGATATTTTTGATTCTATTCCAGAGTTGTATGAAGCTATAACTGAGGTAAAAACTCATCTTTCTGATGAAAATACATCAATTTGTGACAATCCTAAAAAACATAACTTGAGTCTGAGAAAAATCAATGAAAGAATTAAATGTTTTGAAAAGGTTTTAAGAACAATTAAAACTTCCAATAATGATAATTCTTTTGGAAATAAGATAAATGAACAATCTACCATTATTAAGGACTTGAAAGACAAATCATCTAAATTCAATATTGATGACATGATTGAAACAAGAATAAAACAAGCCATAAATAATATCAAAGAGGATAATAAGAAAGATCTTGATGATATTTAAAAATAATTTACTGAAGTAAGGACACATATAATTGCCTTGAAAAAGTGTTTTGATACCTCAAAAGAGGGAATATCAAAATTAACAATAAAGTTAAATGAAGTTATATCTGATAATACTAAAAAAACAGAATTATGGCATGAGCTGACATATAAAGAGGATGATCATAAGAAGACTGTAATAACCTCTATACAAAGCTTACAACATGAATTAAGAAATTCACAAAGGTGTAACAACAGCAAAATGAATGATATTGAACAACTACTAAACACCTTACCAAGAATGTCTACACCTCTGAATCAAAATGAGGGTACAGGGATTCCCAATCCACAAGTATTGGATATTGAAAATTCTCAATTAAAAAATGAATTTTTTATTTCTTTTCGTAACTTGGAACCAACAGTGGGCCAAGCACTCTTGAAAGAAGTTCCAAAACTTAAGGAATGGCCTAACTTCAGTAATGAGGGAGAGTATGACCATATGGAATTCATCAGAGGTATTGACATGATCAAAGAAGACTTTGAATTACCAGACAGATTGGTAACAGCCAGGTTTAACACCTTATTTACCAAATCAGCTCACAGATGGTATATCAAATTGGAACAAGCAGATGGACACCAAAGTTGGACTTGGTGGAAAACCCAAATTATCAACAAATGGGCCAATGATTCTTGGAGGTTTAAAGTGGAAACAGCCTTTGAATCTTCCAAATTTAATGCTGATAAAGACAAAGCTTTACCATGGTTTTGCCAACAAAAAGACAGATTAACAGCATTATATCCTGATATGTCAGAATTTATGATCCATAGAAAGATTCTGAGACAATGTGGAGGTGACTTAGAGCATGCTGTCAAAAGCAGGACTACTGAGAAATCTTCAGCAGAGGATATTATCAATATATTAGAAGAAGTAACCACCAGAACCAGAATTGGGTCTAGTAGGGTGAATCTCAAAACAAGGTTTAACACACCTTGGAAAGATTCTGTGGACAAAAACCCCAAGGAAAATTCTAATAATAAGTATAAATCTGCAGATACAGTCAGAAAGTGCCATATTTGCAAAAGCACCACCCATTTAGCCAATACATGTCCAAGAAAAGGGAAAATCAATGAAATTGATATTGAAAAGGAGCCTGATGTTGAAAAAGATGACATAATTGAAGACAATTCAGATGATAAGTCATCCATATTTTCTGAATCTTCAAAATATATAGAAAATATCAATGCCACTTTTGACATCATCAAATCTTATTCCCACTTGCCACAATTGAGCAATGGTCAACTTGATTTATCAAAAGTTCAAGATGCACAACTTATGAAAACCAAACCAAACAGAGGGAAAGGTTATACAGCTGGTAACTCCTGTATAACAGAAGTGGTGATTGACAACAAGCCCACCAAACTTTTTCTTGACCCAGGAGCCTTCTTCTCTTGTGTTGGAAAATCTTTTCTTAAGACTTGTGTACCAAATTTTGAAGACCAATTGTTACCAATTGATGGTATAAAATTCAATAGTGCAAGTAATCCAATGAAAGCATTAGGAATTTTTGAGACCAATGTAATATTCCCACACATTAATGGGAATTTAAGAATCACGGTTGAATTGGTTGTTATGGAAAATTGCTCTAGTACCCATTTTATGTTGGGAAATGACTATTTAATCATGTATGGAATAGATTTACATAAAAAAAAAGACAGATACTTTACCATTGGAGACAATAAACGTCAGAAATTTGCCTTTTGACCATTTAAAAGACAAATTACAGTAAATAAAGTATCACCAGTCAGCTTACAATTGGAAAAATTCAAATATGAACAGTTAAATGAGGCTGAAATAAGCCTTAATCTGACTAATAAACAAGAAAATGAACTTTCTTCCCTTTTGTATGACCACAGAGGAGCATTTGCTTCAGACAAAGAACCTCTAGGAGCAATTATTGGTCATGAAGCTGATGTCATTCTTAATATTGAAAGACCTTATCCACCACTCTTGAGAAGACCTGCATACCCAGCAAGTCCCAAGTCAAGAGAAGCTCTGGAAACTCATATCAAAGAACTTCTGGACCTTGGTGTAATAAGAAAAGTAGGCCACAATGAAGAAGTAAAAATAACTACACCAGTCATAGTGGCATGGCACAATGGAAAATCTAGAATGGTTGGGGACTTTAGAGCTCTGAGCACTTACACTGTTCCAGAAAGATACCCAATACCAAAAATCCAAATTTCCCTTACTCAAATATCTCAAGCAGTGTATATAACCACTATGGATGCCCTTAAAGGATGCCATCAAAATGTGGTGACACTAAGAGCAAGAAAATGCTTGAGAATTATTGTTCATTGTGGAGTGTATGAATACTTAAGGATGCCCTTTGGTATCAAAAATGCACCTTCACACTTCCAAAGAATGATGAATGAAATCTTCCCTGAAGAAATTTCAGAGGGATGGTTAATCATTTAAATTGATGACATTATAGTATGTTCCAAGACTTGGGAAGAGCACATGTACAGATTGTCCAGAGTTTTTACAAAAAATTCAATCAGTAAACATGAAAATCTCTTTGAAGAAATGACATTTTGAATTTGAAGAACTTGAAGCACTAGGACATGTTGTATCGAGTTTGTCCCTTGGAATTGACAAAAACAAAGTTGCAGCAGTATTGCTAAAACCCATGCCTCAGAACAAAAAGGAAATTCAGTAATTCTTAGGTTTTGCAGGATATTATAGGCAACACATTAAATATTTTGCATCCATAGCAAGACCACTTTATAAATTGTGTGACAAAGACACAGTGTTTGAAATGACTGTTGACAGAGTAAACGCTTTTGAGTCTCTAAGAGAAGCCTTGACCACTGCTCCACTCTTACTCATGCCAGACTTTAAATTTCCTTTCAAATTGTATAGTGATGCATCAGGAGATGGGCTGGGTGCTTCACTTTGCCAAGTTCAGATCATAAATGACAAACCTGTAGAAGGACCCATATGTTTCAGATCCAGGCAACTCAAACCAACTGAAGTCAGATATGGGGAAAGTCAAATGGAATGTCTATGCCTTGTCAGGGCCTTGGAGAAATTGAACTACTTCTTAGAGGGATGTGTTTTTGAGGTGATAACAGATTGTACAGCTGTCAAATCACTTTTAAACATGAAAACACCCTACAGACATATGCTCAGATGGCAAACAGCCATACAAAAATACAGAGGCAATATGACTATTGCTCATAAGGATAGGAATATTCATAAGAATGCAGATGGACTAAGCAGATGGCCATTACCAAATAATATTGACAATCCTGCTTATGTTCCAGAAGAGGATTCACCACAGATCCCAATAGAAGGAATAAGTGTTACAGACTTCAACACCACCTTCTTTGAAGAAGTAAGACACAGTTACACTCAAGATAATAATTGTAGCATCTTGTACCAATGACTTAACAAATACTGTAAAGACAACTCTCTCATACATGCCTTGGATGAAGTACGGAAGAAATCTTATGATGAAGGAAGATTTCACCTACTGGATGGTATAATTTACCAGAGAACCAAGCACAAATGTGTCATTACAGTTGTGGACAGGTCATTAATCAATCTTGTACTGAAAGAATGCCATGACAGCCCCTTCTCAGGACATCTATCTGAAGACAGAACTAGGGAAAAAGTGAAAACCTGTATATGGTGGCCAATGTGGCAGAAAGATGTTGCAGAGTATTGCAAAACCTGTGACAGATGTCAAAAAGCCAATAAATACACTGGCAAGAGACTTGAAAATATGATAAAAATCCAAGAACCAAGAAGACCTTGGGAAATTTTCCATATGGATTGGGTAACTGGCCTTTCACCAGGAGGTGACAGAAGTTATAATGCTTTCCTAGTTATTGTGTACAGATTCAGTAAAACTCCAATCTTTTTACCATGCCACAAGGATGATACAGCCACGGATACAGCTCTTCTGATACGGAATAGAGTAGTGTCATGGACTGGGATATTTACAAATATCATTAGTGATAGGGATCCCAAATTCACTTCAGCACTATGGACAAATCTTCACCAATTATTTGGCACTAAACTGTCTTTCTCTACAGCCTACCACCCACAAAATGATGGCCTGGCTGAAAGGATGATCCAAACCTTAGAGGACATGGTAAGAAGATATTGTGCATATGGCCTTGAATTCAAAGATTGTGATGGATTTACCCATGATTGGTGTACTCTGTTTCCAGCACTGGAATTACCATATAAAACATCAATCCATGCCAGTACCAATCAAACTCCTGCTATTCTAGAAAAATGATGGAACCCCAAATTACCCCAAGATTCCTTGAGGAAAGATTTAATTGAAATACATCCCACAGCTGCTAGCTTCAAAGGAATTCTGGAAAAAGCTAGAAAGCATGCAGTAAGGTGCATGGAGGACTCTTTTGCATATGCTAAGGACAAATGGGATAAATCACATGCAACTCCAGATTTCAAAGTGGGGGACTTAGTTCTTGTATCCACCACTAACTTCAATAACATTAAAGGATGTAAAAAGCTGAAAGACTCCTTTGCAGGAAATTTTGTTATTAAAGCCCTCCATGGAGAAAATGCTGTTGAAGTAGAGTTATCCAAAGAACTTAGCAATAAGCATCCTACATTTCCAGTGAGCTTGATAAAGCCATATAAATCTAGTGATGCTGAAAAATTCCCCTTGAGGAATAAAGTTCCCCAAGTTATACCTCCTATTGAGTCATCTGGTAGTAAGAAAACTACCAAAGTTCTCAAAGAAAGAAAGTTGAGAACCAACAAAGTAAGGGAATACCTTGTTGGGTACAGTGACCCAGCTTGTGAAGATGAATGGTTGCCAGAAAAAGACATACCTGAAGCTACTAAACTTCTCAGAAGGTTCAGAAACACTAGAAATAACAATATGACAAAGTAATACTCTTTTTTAGGGGGAGGGAATGTGAGCCTTAGAGGTATTTTCATACACCCAAAAGACAACAAAAGATAAATTAAGATATAAATATAAATAAAATAGATTTCTTTATATTATAAAAATAAAAATTCAAATATAAATACAAATTTATATTTAAAAAATCAAAATTTAATTATAATTTAAAAACAAAATTACAATAAAATTTAAAATTATGAAATTATATTTTTACTTGTAAAAATTGAGTAAAAATAAATTTTTAATAAAAATTGTGAAATCAAAATATTTTTGGTAAAAATTTATATAAAATATATTATAACTTTTTATCCAATAAATAAACATATAAAAATTATCTCACCATTTGATTCCACATAAAAAATTAGGTGGGGTCACCTCTGAGTGAAATTTTTGTAACTCAACTCTAAATAAGCTTAAATTAAGTTTTTAGTCTTTTCAATACAGAAATTGAAGATCCTCAAAACTTTAATTTGATTCACACCACATGTGGTGTTAACCATCAATTTTTGTGTTAAAATTGAGGTGTTGTGTTTAGCTTAGAAGCTATGATGAATTGAAGTATTTTCAATTGAATTCAATCAAAATGTCAAAATGTGCACGTGTATTACATGAGTGAACTTTGATTTACATATGAGGTATCAATTATTACTGTATTGTACTGTACAATTCAATTGAATTACATACGTAAATTACAAGCATAATACCTGATGAGGAATTAAAGGAAAAAACAAATTGGGGGGGAAAAGGAACTCTAGCTCTAAGGGGGAGCCAGACCCCCAAAATCCTTCCTGACTGGCATGGGATGTCAAAATCCATGCAAAAGTTCATCACTTTTGGCCTGGAATTGGGTCACAGGGTCTGTGACTCAATTGATGATGAGGTTTTGATACCAACCAGGGTGGTTTTAACTGCTACCAAGAGGGTAAAACTACCCTTAAGTTAAAAAAATGTTAGTAAAAACAGTTTTAACTGGTTTTTACTCCTATTACACACATTCTGACGTGTTTTGAAGGCTCTAGACCAGGTATTGCTATAGTAATGGCTGATTTAAGGGTCTAAAATGGCTTAAACCAGCCCTTTTTTGGTCTAAACCAGGGTTCAATGATGCCATAATTGGCTTTTCTGTTGTCAGACTGTTTTTCACAACTGAAAAAAGTAAATTTTACTATTTGAGTAAGAAAATTGATGGCTATAAAAGAATGTCTTCTTTGCCCCACTTTTCTCTTCATGTTAGAATATTTTCCTTTTATAATTAGTTTAACAATTGTTAAACCAATCAATAAAAGATTCCAACCACCTTTCTTAAATCATTTTAAACCTTTTAACCACGTGAAAAAATCATTATAATCATTGTTTGTAACTCTTATAATCATTTTTACCCCTGAACCACCTCAAAAGTGAGTTAAAGCATCTTTCATTACTGTAAACTTTGTCACTTTGTTTCCAAATTCACTCTAGTCACTTTTGAGCATGTTATCTCTTTAATATTCTTTTTAAAGACTTTTTCCTTAATTAATTGCTTGAAGCTCTTTGCTCAATTAATTCCAATTGAAATTGCTCTTGAAGAAATTTCTTTTGTAGCCTTAAATATCTCTTGTAGAGTATTTTTGGATAACTTTTTATTGTTGGTAAAACAATAAATCTTTCTAATATTATTGTTTTATACTAATAAAGTTATAAACAATAAAATTAGTGTGTTTTCTCTTAAAAATAATATTTATTACTATTTTTGATTGATTTTTACCTTACACAAATTTTGAGGACAGGAAAAGTACTTGATTTTTGATCAAAGTTTCATATCCACACCTTACAAGTGTTGATTTATTCACTCAACTCTTGTTCCCACCTGGAACACCAAGCTGTGTTGCTACCCTCTCCTTGGTTCTGTCTTCACTCATGTGTCCCGTATAGGGGCAGTCATGACATTGTTGTAGGATCAAGGATATATGGTCCCTGTCTAATATGGTGAGTGCACTAGTGTGCTTCTCTCTATGGTAGAGCAGGACATCTATAAGGAATAATATTTTGTCCTTATAGTCCCTTAACCAGGGTGCCTCTAACTGAAATTCCAGCTCTGGGCTCCTGTACTTTTGTTGAAGGAGTTGCAACAATGTGAAACACTGTTTGTGTTTGACATATGTCTTCATCACTGAATTGAAAATTTCATTATGCAGTTCTGAGGAGCTCATTCCCAATATGGGAGCTTCTGTGCCTTCTGAATCAGTGTTTCCATTGTCTGGGGTACCAGTTTCTGGTGCCCATTCAGAAAATCTGATGTTTTTCCTCCAATCTATTTTCATAAAATGGATAGGGATCTTGGCTGCTACTTTAGGGTCATAAGCTGGGTTGCTTTTGACATTATCCAGTGGCCATCTGCGGAGGCCATCTGCATTGATATGACTTTTACCTTCTTCTTATATGATGGTCATGTTCCCTCTATACTCTTGGATGGCTATTTGCCACCTCAAAATATGTCTATTGGTAGTCTTCATGTTTAGTAAAGACTTCAAGGCTGTGCTGCACCCTCCAAATAGTAATTGAGTCTCTCCAGAGCCCCAACTAAGAATATACATTCAGTCTGGGTGGCCCCATACCTGGCTTCTGAATTATTCAGTTGACTAGAGATGTAACAAATTACTCCCTCCCTTGGTTCACCATCCACAATTTGTCTCTGGTGAAAGGCTGCTCCTAAGCCTTGGCTACATGCTGCATCTATATTTAACTTGAATGGTAGTTCAAAGTAAGGTAAGAAGAGCACAGGTGCATTTGTGAGTTCATGTTTGATCCTTTAATATGCATCCCTTTTTTCCTTGGTAACTTCAAAAACTACATCTTTTGAACATAAATTGTACAGACTACTAGTTATGTGGGCAAACCCTTTGATGTGATTTCTATAGTAGGTAGCAAAGCCAAGGAAAGGTTTCATCTCTTTGATGTTTCTTGGTAATGGCTTTTGCAGTACTGCTGCTACTTGATTATGGTCAATTGCCAGACTAAGACCTGAGACTTTATGTCCTAGAGCTAGTAGCTCTTGTTGGCCAAAATTGCACTTTTTAAGTGAAATTTTCAGATTGATGGGTGTGCATTTACTTAGCACTCTGTCTATGTACTGCACATGGTCTTACCATGTCTCTGAGTATATAATGATGTCATCAATAGATACTACCATCCAGCCTCCCAATATTTCTTCTTGAAACATGGTGTCCATAATTCTTTGGAAGTGGGCTGGTTCATTATTGATGCCAAATGGCATCCTGGTGTACTCATATATGCCCATATGACATATGATTCTGATTAATTTCATGGAGTTTGGTTTGACTCCATTCTGGTGGAAACCTTTCATAAAATACATTTTGGTTATGTATTTGGATTTTGCCAATTTGTCTAAGGCATGAGATATCCTGGGTATAGTGTACCTTTCAGCTCTTGTGTAGTTGTTCAGAGCTCTGAAATCTCCACACAGCCTAGAATTACCATCATTCCAGATGATCAGGACAGGAGTGATCATTTCCACTATTTCATTGTGTCCAATCTTGCTGATGACATCCATGTCCAGGAGTTCATTAATATGTTTTTCAATTTCCTTCCTAGTTTCCAAACTTTCTGGGTAAGGGGGTCTCCTAAGAATGGGTGGATCAGGTCTTTCCACATCCAGATATATTTCTATATCATGGCCTCTAATCTTGCCTAATGGTTCTTCACCAATGGCAAATGCTGGTCTATTTTTTCTCAGCATCTTCAGTAAACTCAGTTTCTGTTTACTGGTAAGGGTAGTGCTAAAATGTCACTCTCTGAATTCATTCAGTAGTTCTTCAAGAGGATCTTGGGCAGATATTTGGTATATATCAAGTGAAAATTTCTTTTCCTTGTTGGTACCAATGGTAATGTGCCTGTTTTTACTATTGTAAATATATATGCCATACATCCTCTGGTAATCTGTTCCTAGCAAAAACCCTTGGATGTGGGAATCATCAAGTACAACAAACTCTGGGTTAAGTCTAATGTTACCTTTCCTATGGGGTATAATTATCTCTTTGATAATTGTCCCAATGGAAGTCATCTTCCCTGATGCACTCTTGAAGTTCTTTGCCTTGGTGGGAAAGAGCTGGTTTTCCCACTTTGGGAAGTGGCTGTCCAGATACTTTCTGGCCACTATCGGGCAGTGTGCTCCACTGTCAATGATCAATGGATGTTGAGAAGTGTCAATACAAAAAGTCATTTTTGTGACTGTTCCATGTATGTATGCCAATACTTTGGTTGGTGTAACCTGGAAGGTTTGTGCATCTTGTGTGTGTTTGCACAAGTTTTTGTTGGCAGTATCTTGTGGCATGCCTAATTTCAACGGTATGTCTTGGATTTCTAGTGGGGTTTCCTCTTGGTATTCCACTAGGAATTCTTCTCTTGGGTCTTGGTAATCATCAGATTGTTCTCTAATGGAATCTCCCATAGAGTCCAAGTCAGAATCCTCTGTTGGGATACCTCCTCTGGGACTTTCTCAATGGCATAGACTTTTTTCTTTGCCTGTGGACAGTTGTTGGCATAGTGGCCGGTTGAACCACAGTTGTGACAAGAATTCTTCTTCTTTTCCACTTCTGCCACCCTCTCTCTGGGTTTGTCTTTAAACTCCACCCTGAAAAGCTGTTTCTCTTTGAAACCACTGCTATTATATGGTGTTTATTTCCCTATAGTAGAACGTTTCCTTACATCTTGTAAGGTATTTGCAATGTCATCTAGAGTGCAATTGGGGTTGCATAGCAATTTCACTGAATGCTTGAGTTCTCCTGGCATTTGTGTCAAAAGTTTGAGATTCCTCATCTGAATGTTCATTTGAGGATCAATGGCTTGAAGTCTTTTAGACTGTCTGTGTGAGCCTGTGAGGTATGTATAACATACCCATAAGGCCACAAATGATTTTATATACAGCTGATTTAGTCTTCAACAGACTTTTAAATTGAATTCAACATAAAAAATAACAAAAAATAAGTAAAAATTTTGTTTGGATAAACAAAGGTATAATTATTATGTCATTTTTGGACTCTACACCAAAAATAACCTAGGGTACACCCATAAGGTGTTATACCCAAAAAGGCTTATTTCTTATGCTATTGGCAGATTTAAGAATCTCACAGTACTAATGTAACTTTTTTAACATTTTTTTAAAATTGTTAAATTTAAGCTTAAATAAGCTTAAATTTGAATCTGCATGAGGTTTATGCAAACTTACCAAAATTTTAGTTAAAATTGAGGTGTTGTGTATATTTACTGAGTTGGCTAAGGATTCACCATACAGAATGTGAATACTGTGTGAGTTCAATTTAAAAGTGTATAAGGCCATAGTATGGATTTAAATAAATAAAAGGGCAAAGTCCATGCAAAAAGGTGGGACAAAGGAAAAAGACCAAACAGAGATGGGGTACCCAGCTTTTTGGATCTGCAAGGATTCAATTAAGGTTGTACACCTGAATTGGAGTATTTTCAACCTAATTTAAACTTGAAGATTAGACTTTGATCCAACCTTAAGGTTTAAACTGGTTTTATCCCAATTTGGACAGGAATTTCAAGCTGCCAAAGGGTAAATCCCAATGTTCAGGCTTGAAATTAAAGTTTTGAGACCTGTCAAAGCTCAAATAAGCTTAAAACTTTAAAGCTACAAGTGTCAAAACCTTATAAAAAGTTAAGTTTTAGTGTGTATTGCTATTTTACATGGAAAAATAGCAGCAACTTCAAAAATTCATTAAAAATCCAATTCTTCATGGATTTGCTTGAACATTTTGCACAGCTTACAATTTAATATTATCTATATTCAAGTTCAATTTTAAGTATCTTTTATAAGCGTATTTCCTGGGTAATTAGCATGGAAATTTACTCTTTGAATTATACTTGAAGAAAATTAAGATTTCTTTAAGAATTAATTAAAGATTGAGCTTAAGAGATTTCTGCTTGAAACTCTATTTTCAAGTTGTTCATGTGATGAACATTAATATAAATAAACTTATTTTATATTAAAGCTTAAAATGATTAACTTAAATGAAGATCAAAGCTATTTGGAGTTAATAATAACACTGGTAACTTTAAATTGGAATTAAAAATAAGTTACCATAAGTTAAGAGCCTTATTTTTAAGCATGGTTTTCCAGTTTTGACTTGAGCACGCCGGCTATATCCAGTATGAATCATGAGAGCTGGTCTGTAGACATAAAAAGAGTCTTTTCATCATTGTTTTTTTCCATCATCAATTATCAATCCAATAATATTAGACATTTAAACAGGTAAAGTTTTATTATATATAAAGTCTTATTATTAAAGTATTTAGTAAGTATTTTATTATTTAATCTTAAATTAAAGAATTGAAATGTTAGAAGCTAGATTATTTTTGTAATCAACTATAATATATTTTATTTTATAAAATTATTGTCTTTAAAATATCTTTTAAAATCCACAAATTCCTCTCAAAAACTCTTTAATCATATTTTTTATTATAAAAAGTTGTTTAATCATTTAAAATATTGATTTTTGGCATGTTTTGAGCTTATAATTATTATTGAATATAATAACTGTTGCTGTTTGACTTGTTGTATTAAATAAATATTATGAGGAAGTTTTCTCTAAAATTCTACATCTTTTTTTATCTATTATTAGTTCTTTTATATAGAATTTTTCTATAAGAATTATTTCTGAACAGTGTGTGTTATAATTCTTTTATAAATAATATTTATATACTATCTATAAGTGGTTAAATATTTATATTCTGCATGCGTAATTGTCTCATTAAGAGCTTTACACGTCTTATTGTTATAATTGTCAGTGACTATAACAATAATATAATAATTATAATTTATTTTAAATATTACATTTCTTTTATTATTCTTTTATATAATTATTTTTCAATAATTAAATTTAAATTTGTGGTTATAATATTTTATTTTATTATATCTTTCTACTGAGGACAGTCATAGTAATCTTGATATTGTTACTATTATCAAGAGTTTTATAGACAAACCTTACATTTGCGGGCCTGGCCATGATCTTAGCCAACTTTTGGGACATAAATCATATTCTAGACCTTATTTTACTTGTTTTTTGATGTAAAATTAATATATTTACTTTAATACTGGCTTTTTTGGGACTTATCCCTTATAAAAAATCTCTATAATATTAATAAAGTTATTTTTTGCTTAGAAAAATTGTTTGAAACAATATACTATTGAGTGACTTCAAATAAGCTTCTTTTGTCTAACTAGTGGCATTTTCACATCACAGACTTGAAATTTATTCTTTGAGTTATTCTAGTATAAAGTGAATAATAATACAATTTTGATTAATAACTTATTGATTGCATAGTTATTAATTCTTTAAAGAAAATATCAAATAAAACAAAAGATTCAAAAATTCAAAATCTTTACTAAGAAAATGTTTCTTTAATCTTAGACATTTTTCTTCATTTTTGACGTAATTTGCCATGAATTACATTAAAACAACTTTATCCAATAAGTTGAGTTTATAAGTTATTTTTATTGTCTTATAAAATAACTGATGTTTGTTTTCTCTAGTGTCATCCATAAGAGAAAGTTCTTCAGAATCTGAAGCCTCAGAGTCTAGTATTGAAATTCAAACTAGCCCAGCACCAAGGGGTTTAATTACCAAAGAACATTTTAAAGGTACAGCAGGTGAATTCAATCCATTTCTGGGTCTTGATTGCTTTATATTGATGTGAAATGACTCCTACTAGAAGTGGAAGTAACTACTCCATCCAATCAAATGGATCTGGACCAGGACATTCAAGTCATAAATCCAAAACACAAGAATGTCAGTCCAGAGGAGAGGCACAAATGGAGGATGCCAGAACTTCCACCAGTTCCCAAAGGTTAGCTAGCACCTTTGACACTCTTATTGAAAGTTCAGAATCTGACATAACTGCTATTGCTGTTGTTAGACCTGAATCACTTTCAACAGGAAACAATAGGGATATACCAGTCTCAGTACAAAAACTGGTTTATGGCCGCAAAAAAGCAAGAGTGGGATCTTCTACTAAGTCTTTGGATAGGCACCATGAGCTCATATTGTCAGGTGAAGAAGTTCATGGGGCCAGAAAAGACAGAGGAACTTCTTAAGGGTTGGACACCCATGTCTTGCAAAGGACAAGTCTAACAGGTAAAAACTTGGTTGAAAAACCAAAGCATATTATCAGAGGAGCTGAAGAAGAAGTTGGCCCAAGAGAAGGAAAATAGCCCAGTGGAAGCTCCCCAAGCCTCCACAAGCAAAACTCCGCCTCAAAAAGTGCCAAAAAAACCCAAGCAACCCCTAAAGTCCAATAAGAAGGGAAAGCAAAAGGCAAAGGGAAAGGCAAAGCCCAAGTGGAACAAACCTTACCCACATAATTACAGGATTCCCAAGAAAGAGAAGACAGCCATGGACAATGTGTTCAATATGGCAAGAACTCTGATGGAATTCAAAAACAAGGAAGAGGAAAGCTTGAACCAATATTTTTCAAAGAAGTAGACCTTGTAAAGCTTGAAAACCAAATTGAAACATGTGATAAAGAAATTATAAAAAAGCTCAAAACATTTGAGTATATCCAACAGAAGCTGGGTAATGAGATACTACAAGTGAAACAATCACAAAAGACCATTATTGGCCTTGAAAATGTTGATAAAGACAATATTTTGTCTTTGGAACAAATTTGTGCAAGAATTGAGTCTAAGGTTACCTTACTCATACAACCAGATGACAATTCTATTTCTTTTGTAACTAGACAGTTACAAGAATTGAGAATACAAGTTCAAAACTTGGAAACCTCAACTGGGAAAAATGCAGCTCTTTTCCAAGAACAATTGTAAAAAATTGATAAAGAAGGACTTGAATTGAAAGAACAAATTCAATCAAGTATTAATAATATATCATTGAAGAATGATTTTCCAAGACAGTCCACACCAATTCTTGACAGAAATGTGCTTAACATGAATAATGACTTACATCATACAATTTCAAGTAATGCAGAAGTGGAAACTGCTTTCAATTTTAAAGAAATTCCAAGATTAGAGGAATGGCCAACCTTCAGTGGTGAAGGGGAATATAATCATATGGAATTTATGAAAAAAATTGATATGTTTAAAGAAGCCTTTAACATACCAGATGAATACATAAGTGCCAGATTACACTCATTGTTTACCAAATCAGAAAATAAATGGTATTACAAAATGAGACAAGACCATGGTAAACATTCTTGGTCTTGGTGGAAAGAACAAATTATTTCCGAATGAGCAAATGATTCCTGGAGATTTAAAATGGAATATTATTTTGAAGAAACCCTTTTTAATATTGAGAGGGACAGGCCCATGTCTTGGTTTCTTAAGCAAAAGGACAGATTAACTTCAATTAATCCTGATATGTCTGAAGCAATGGTACATACAAGGATATTAAGAAAGTGTGGTGGTGACCTTGAGTATGATATAGGAAGCAAATGTATTGAGCCTTGCTCTACAGAAGATTATATCAGTGCTATGGAGGACATCACTACTAGAACAAAAATTGGTAGAAATTGGTATAAACCCCCAATGGACAACAAGACCAGTGGGAAACCAATTGCAAAACCCAATAAACCACATGACAAAGCTCCTTTGAAATGTCATAATTGTGTAAGTACATCTCATTTGGCTAATACTTGTCCCAAAAAGACAAGAATCAACAAGATAGAAATTGAAAAAGATGACACAAAAGAAACAAATGAGGTCCCTGTACATGAAAGTGATTCTGAACCTTCTGAAGAGGAGGAATGACCAGATGAACTTAGTATAGAAAATATCAATGTTACCTTTGAAGTCACAGAATTTCATACTCACTTACAACAGTACAGTGATGAATGTATGGATCTCATACATGTGCAAGATGCTAAAATGCAGAAAACCTAGCCAGCAAGAAGTAAAGGTCACACAGCTGAATCATCTTGTATCACTAATATTGTGACAAACAACAGAGAAGCCAAGATAAATCTTGACTCAGGTGCTTTTTGTACTTGTGTTGAAAAAGATTATCTTGAAAAGATTTATACAAATTGGCAAGAAAAGATAATTCCAATTGAAGGTATAAAGTTCCGAAGTTCCAGACAAAATATGCACCCCTTGGGTATATTTGAAGCAGAAATGATATTTCCTCATCCTGAAGGAAGTATCAGATTAAAGTTTGAATTTGTTTTTATGAATAATTGTACTTCACAACACTTTATACTTGGAAATGATTTTCTCAATATCTATGGTATTGATCTTAATAATCATAAAGACAGGTATTTCACTATAGGGGAGTAGAAAGGGCAAAAATTTGCTTTTTCTCCAGAAAAAAGAGAAATAACTGTCATTTGACAAGTAAAGCATTTTGATAAAGAAACATTTGTGTCAGATCAATTGATTGAAGCACAAATTAGTCCTGAGTTAATACCAGAAATGAAGGAAGAACTTATTGAAATTTTATTTCAATACAGGGAAGCCTTTGCTTCTGATAATGAACCACTTGGGGTTATAAAAGGCCATGAAGTGGAAATTATGCTTAATCTGGCAAAACTTCATTATGATCTTGATAGTAGTGTGTTTGAAGTAATTACTGATTGTAATTCAGTAAAATCACTTAACATGAAAACTCCAAAAGGACACATGTTAAGATGGCAGACTGCTATACAGGAGTATAGAGGCAATATGACTATAGTAAATAAAACTGGAAATATTCAAAAGAATGCTGATGGCTTAAGTAGATGGGAATTAACCAATAAACCTGACCATCCTTCCTATGTTCCCACAGGTGAAGAACCTCAAATTCTAATTGAAGGAATTAACATCACAGATGTTGGAACAGAATTCTTTGAAGAAGTTAGAGATAGCTATAAGCTGGATAAGAATTGTCATATTCTTACTTCTCTACTTGGAAAAAATTGAAAAGATGCAGCTTTGGCAAATTCTCTGCATGATATTTGGAAAACATCTTATGAAAATGGAAGATTCCATTTATTTGATGGTATTTTATATCATAGATCTCAACACACATGTGTCATGGCCCTCTGTAGTAGAATGTTAATTAACACAATACTGCCAGAATTCCATGATAACATTTATTCTAAACATCTGTCTGAAGATAGGACAATGGAAATAATTAAGACATGTGCCTGGTGGCCATATTGGAGAAAAGATGACATTGAGTACTGTCATAGTTGTGATCGATGCCAAAAATCCAATAAAGCTATTGGTAAAAGATTTGGCTTGATGATGCATATCCAAGAGCCAAGTACCCCATGGGAAGTGGTTCATATGGATTGGGTAACTTCTTTACCACCTGGAGGTGATAAAAGTTACAATGAATGTATTTTTATTGTAGACAGATATAGCAAAACTCCAATCTTTTTACCATGTCATAAAGATGACATAGCTATGGATACAGCTATTTTGATTTGGAATGGAGTCATATCCCATACTGGTTTCTTTAAAATATCATTAGTGATAGAGACCCAAAACTTGAATCAGCCTTATGGACTAATTTACATACGCTTTTGGGTACAAAATTATCATTCTCAACAGCATACCATCCACAAACAGATGGGCTAGCAGAAAGAATGATACAAACCCTTGAGGACATGATCAGAAGATTGTGTGCTTATGGCCTGGAGTTTAAAGATTCTTATGGCTCTACTCATGATTGGTGTACTCTTATACCAGAATTGTGATTAGCCTACAAGACCTCCATCCATGCTTCAACAGGCAAAACTGCTGGAATGTTGGAAAAAGGATGGAACCCTAAACTTCCAGTTGATACTTTGAAGAAAGAATTAGTTGATATTCATCCAACTTCTTCAAGCTTTAAGTGATTGCTTGATAAAGTGAGGCGTCATGCAAATAAAAGCATGAATGATTCCTTTGAATATGCTAAACAGAAATGGGATAAAAGTCATAAAACCCAGAATCAAAAGTAGGGGACTTAATACTAGTTGTAACCTTGAACTTTAATAATATCAAAGGTCCAAAGAAATTAAAATATTCCATTCCAGGACCATTTATTATTAAATCCCTTCATGGGACAAATGCAGTACAGGTATAAATTTCAGGAGAATTGGAAAACAAACATCCAACTTTTCCTGTTGGTCTGTTAAGAAATTACACTTCAAGTGACAAGAAATTATTTCCTTTGAGAAATGAAACACCCTTAGATGTACCTTCACTTGATCAGAGTGAAGAGAAAAAATTACTAAAAGTCTTGAAAGAAAGAAGACTTAGGGAAAAGATGCAAGAGAATATTTGGTCAGGTACAGAAATCCACAACATGAAGATGAATGGATTGTAGCAAAAATGATACCTGATTCCCAAAGGTTTCTCAGAACATTCAGACATGAGAGAAGACTAATTCCTCAATAAACATCTGAATTGTGTACTTTAAATACTTGAAAGTATAAGTAGAGAGGTTGGAAAGTGGATGATACCCCCCCAATTAAGCTGGGGGCATACTACTGAAAGAAAATTGTGGTACAATCTTTTTTGGTGGTAGGGAATGTCAGCCTGTGAGGTATGTATAACATACCCATAAGGACACAAATGATTTTATATACAGCTGATTTAGTCTTCAACAGAATTTTAAATTGAATTTAAAAGAACAAATAACAGAAAAGAAGTATTAATTTTGTTTGGATAAACAGAGTTATAATTATTAGGTCATTTTTGGATTTTAAACCAAAAATAACCTAGGGTACACCCATAGGGTGTTATACCCAAAAAGGCTTATTTCTTATGTTATTGGAATATTTAAGAATCTCACAGTACTAATGTAACTTTTTTAACATTTTTTTAAAATTGTTAAATTTAATCTTAAATAAGCTTAAATTGAAAGTTGCATAAGGTTTATGCAAACTTACCAAAATTTTAGTTAAAATTGAGGTTTTTTATATATTTACTGAATTGGCTAAGGATTTGCCATACAGAATGTAAATCCTGTGTGAGCTCAGTTTAAAAGTGTTTACGGCCATAGTATGGCTTTAAATAAATAAAAGGGCAAAATCCATGCAAAACGGTGGGACAAAGGAAGAAGACCAAACAGAGCTGGAGTACCCAAATTTTTGGATCTGCAAGGATTAAACTAAGGTTTTTCACCTGTATTGGAGGATTATAAACCTTATTTAAACTTTAAGATTAGACTTTGATCCAACCTTTCAGTTTAAACTGGTTTTATCCTAATTTGGACAAGACTTACAAGCTACCAAAGGGTAAATACCAATATGCAGGCTTGAAATTGAAGTTTTTAGACCTGTCAAAGCTTCAAAGCTACAAGAATCAAAACCTTATAAAAATTTAAGGTTTAGGCTTATTGCTATTTTACGTGGAAAAATAGCAATAACCTCAAAAATTCATTCAAAATACAATTCTTCATGGATTTGCTTGCACATTTCAGACAGCTTATGATTTAATATTATCTCAATATAAATTAAATTTTAAATATCTTTTGTAAACAGATTTCCTGGATAATTAGCCTGGAAATTTACTCTTTTAATTATACTTAAAAAAAGTTAAGATTTCTTTAAAAATTAATTAAAAATTGAGTTTAAAAGATTTCTGCTTGAAACTCTATTTTTAAGTTGTTCATTTGATGAACTTTAATATAAATTTATATTTTTTCTATCAAAAATTAAAATGATTAACTTAAATGAGGATTAAAGCTACTTGGAGTTAAGAATAACACTGGTAACTTTAAATTGGAATTCAAAATAAGCTACCTTAAGTTAAGAACCTTATTTTTAAGCATAATTTTTCAATTTTGACTTGAGAAAGCCCTCTATATCCAGTATGAATGATGAAAGCTGCTCTGTAGACATAAAAAGAGTCTTTTCATAGCTGTTTTTTTCCATAATCAAGTATCAATCCAATCATATTAGGCATTTAAACAGGTGAAGTTTTATTATATATAACATCTTATTATTAAAGGATTCATTAATTATTTTATTCTTTAATCTCAAATTAAAGAATTGAAATCATAGAAATTAGATTATTGTTGTAATCACCTATAATATATTTTATTTTATAAAATTATTGTCTTTAAAATATGTATTAAAATCCACAAATTCCTCTCAAAAACTCTTCAATCATATTTTCTATTATAAAAAGGTATTTTATCATTTAAAATATTGATTTTTGGCGTGTTTTGAACTTATAATCATTGTTCAATATAATAGCTGTTGTTGTTTGACTTGTTGTATTAAGTAAGTATCATAAGTAAGTTTTCTCTAAAATTCTACATCTTTTTTTATCTATTATTAGTTTTTTTATATAGAATTTCTCTATAAGAATTATTTCTGAGCAGTGTGTGTGAGCCTTTGAGATATGACCACATACCCAATAAGGTCACAAAAAATACTCAGAATAATTATATCTTTAATATAATTATATTAAAATTAATTAGAATAATTATACACTAAAAATAATTACTCAAATATACAAAAAAATACCATAAATTGGTACTAAAATTGGTTTAACTTAAAAACCAATGAATCAACATGTAAAACAAATTATACCATTGGATTCCCCATGGAAAAATACACATATACCATTTTTATGGCATATCTGTAAAGTCAATATTTAAGGAATTATAAGGTATAATACCTTATAAAAACCATAAAACCTTATTTATCTCAGAAACTAATGAAACAACATGTGAAATGAATTGTACCAGTGGATTCCCCACAAAAATCCACATATAAAACAATTAATAAGCTAATTCCCAAAATCAATACTTAAGGAATTATCCTGAATATATGCACTTTTTTGGTCAACGCATATATTCAGTGATCATAGCTAATATCTTCTAAACTATACATGCTAGAATGATGAACCAAAAATAAAGTTACCACGTAATTACTGTAAGAACACAGATATGAACTTTATTTTGCAAATTATAAACAAGGTTAAGACTTATGAGGAAATATTGATAAAAATCAACAGAGCTGTTGACCACTTTGTTGTGAAAGTAGTCCAAACTTAAAAAAAAGTACACAGTTGGATTCTCCTAGTTCATTCGTGAAGAATGATGTAATTTTTATTATTAAATTCAGGGTATAACCCCCTGAAATCAAGGTTTGAAGTTTAAAATATTGAATTTCGACAGAAAAGATGAGTTACAAGAAAAATCATCAAAATTAGAGTTTTGATGATGTAATGAAAAGCTCTTGGCAGCATAATAAGGTTATGTCAGGCTATTAGAATACACTCTCTGAATTGCTGTAGCGTGAAAAACTTAAAAGTTATTGAGGATCAAAGTTTGAGCTTAAATTGAGCTGTTATGATCACATACTGTAACCTTAAATTAAGTTTAACAGTCTTAATAGTGATAAAATTGGTGAATACTATTAGTTTATGATTAAAACTAATAAAATCCACGAAATTTGGGGTTCTGCCAAGCCTCTGATGTCATCACACTTAGAGTTATAGTGATAACTCTAAATAATGGTGTAATAATGATGTAATATGGTTTGATCATGATGTAATCACCCTCAAACCTTAAAATATTGATCAATTCCAGTGGATATGATCAGTACACATCTACTAGAAGCCTGTTGGACTCTAGGAGGGAGGTATTTACTATAAATAGAGCTCTTTTTACTCTGTTTTCCCCTCAGACGCATCAAAAACATTAAATCAATTAAATCAAAGGTAATTTCTTTATTCTTTATATATAAAACTGTTATATTATTAAAGACCAAAGACCACCTTGCTATAATCATCTATTTTGACGTGATTAAATCATTTATTTAATTGTTTTTGTTAAAAATCTCTCTAAAAAACTCATTTCCACGTAAAATCAAGAAATTTAGTAATTTTCTTTATTTTTTATTGTAAATACAATTTGAAAAGGTTGTATTATATTCTTTGGAGTAAAATATCTCAAAATTATTATTTTAAGTGTCAAAAGTAGGTTATTTCATCTTATTATAATAATTTCTCTCTTATTATTACTCTTAATAATTCTTAATTAATATAAATAGTATTTATATTAATATATAACTTTAATATTAGTAATATTATTGTTATTAATTGTTTTTTATTTATAAAAAACAGTTTTTTTACGCCTTTATTATTTGTTGGTAACAATAATAAAGAGCTTTATAATATATTAATTATTTTATATTAATATATTATTTATAATATTATAATTTCATATAATATTAATTATATTATTATATTTATTTAATAATATAATATTTTTACGCCATAATAATAATATTTCTTTATTATTATTATTATTTTAATCTTATTTATTTCAATTATAAGGACATTCAGAGTACAATAAGTAAAAAATTAGTAATTTTTACTTATTGTTTCATAGTCAAACCTTACATTTGGGGGCCTGGCCGTGATATTTACTTAAAAGACCTTTAAAAAGATTCTAATTGGGTTTATCCAATAATAAATTATATTTATAATCATAAAATTATATAATAATTTTATATTTTCTTGATTTTAAAAGCTATTGAGGCATTTGGAAAGCAATTGTACTGTCTTACACGTGGTTTTTCACATCCTTAGACTTGCAAGAACTTTCTTTGAGTGACTCTAGTGATTAAAAAAGATAATTTATAAATCAAAAAATAATTTTTATTATAATTTAATTTTATAAGAATCATATTCATTTTTTATTTTATTCTTTAAAAATAAAAATATACATAAAAAATATTAAAAAATATTAAAAACCAATGAAAAGAGTTATTTTTATTCATTTTTATTCATTTCTTTATTTATTTCATTTTTTTTAAAGATATAAAAGCAATTTCTACGTGGAAAATTGCCATATCTTGCCAAAAATAACACTTCTTATAAAAAGACTTATATTTATTTGTCTTTTTTAGTGTTTGAAGATAACCCAACAGAAGACAACCAAGCTACTGTTGAGAGATTGGTGGAAGAAACTTGTCAAAGTTCTCCAACACCAGTTATCACCAAAAGAAAGAAAGCTAAGAAATTAGACTTTCCAGGGCCCACCATTCAAGACTCTGAAGGTGAGCACCTCTTTTTAAATTGCCATAAAAGAATTTTATTCTAAAATACTTTTATTTTTTCTTATTCTTTAATTATGACTACCAGAAGAGGTTCCCAATACTCCATCCAATCAGATGGAGCTGGACTCAGAAGTAGAATTGATCCCTCAAAAGGGAAAAGAAAGGGCAATATCCCCAGTGGAACAGAATCCACACAAGGAAGTGCCTTATCCCAAAGGCAAGTGCCAGAAATGCCCATGATATCTGAGCCTGAATTGTAACTAAGTATGAGTAACTCAAACAGGTACAAATCACATTCAGAGGGCTCAAATAGACATCTACATGAGCCAGTACAAGCAGTATTACACAGTATACAAGGACAAAGACTGGGAAATGCTGCCTCAAATACACCAAGGAGTGATGAACTCCTGGCACATCCTGAAAAAGTTCCTCAAAGAGGAGGAGATAGTGAGATACTCCAATGGATGGAATCCACTGTCATCCAAACCTCAAATCAAAAAAATCAAGGATTATCATGCCAAAAAGAGGGAGGCAACCAAGGAAGAAGCCCCAGTAGCTTCTACCAGCAAGCCTCAAGCCAACCCACTTCCCCAAGAAGGGAAGAAGAACAAGAAAAAGCATTGGAGGAAACCATATTCCCCAAGCTACAGAATCCCAAGAATCCAAAAGGATGCCATGGACAATGTTTTCAACATGGCCAGAACCTTGATGGAATTCAAGGACAAGGAAGAGCAAAGAATGAGACAACCTCATTTCCCAAAGAAATAACCTTGTCCAAAGATGTTGTAAATACTTTAACAGAAATTAAAAATAGTATATTACCTCTAAAAGAAATTAAAGACAGTTTATTATCACTACAAGAAATAAATAACAATTTATCTTCTTTAACAAAAATTGTTGTACAAAACAAGAAAGAAATTGACAACATTAAGTTTATTGTTGAAAATAATAAACCAAAAAATTTAATTGACAATACTCAAAAATTAATACAAGGACAACAAGAATTGTATAAATACATAAAAGATATCAAAGATAAGACTTTGACAATCAATTATGATGTGAGTATTGACAATCTTACAGAAAAATTAAATAAATTAAGTATTTCTGTAGAAAAATTTGAAGAAAAGACTTCATCACACCAAAAATTACTTTTGGACCATGTGGAAAAAAGTGATGAATCAAGAATGCATCTGAAAGATGATATTCAAAGTGAAATAAGGCTTATTACAGAAAAAATGGATAAAATTAATGAGGCTAATTTAAATATGCCAAAGTTATCAACACCATTTTCTCATATAAGAAGCCCTATTAAAACAAAAGAGGAATTGTCAAATCCTTTCATAACAGACTTGAGTCACCAAGACAATAACCAAATCTTAATGAAGGAAGCACCTCAATTGAAGGAATGGCCAACATTCACAGGAGAAGGTGAATATGACCACATGTCATTTATTAAAACAATTGACATGTTACAAGAAGATTATGCCATACCAGATGAATTAATCACTGCAAGATTACATTCTTTGTTTGAGAAATCTGCAAAAAGATGGTATTATGGCATAAGACAAACAAATGGTAAAAATACCTGGTCTTGGTGGAAACAAGAAATAATCACCAAGTGGGCAAATGATGCCTGGAGGTATAAGATAGAAAATGCATTTGAAAACTCTTTCTTTGACCCAGAGAAAGATAAACCTTTAACTTGGTTCCTAAAACAAGTTGAAAGGCTTAATGCACTGTACCCAGAAATGTCACAGAAGATGGTGCATATGAAAATACTTAAAAAATGTGGAGGGGAACTAGAACATGCCCTAAGAAGCAGGTGTATAGAACCATGCTCCACAGAAGAGTATATCAATGCACTAGAAGATATAGTGACAAGAACAAAAATTGGCAGGACTTGGAAAAAATTGGACATTAAAAGCCCAAATAAACCATTTATCAAGAAAGATAAATCAAAAGAATCCTTCAAACCCAATACATCCAACAATAATGAGCAAAGAAAATGCCATAAATGTGGAGGTATTGGACACTTAGCCAATAATTGCCTTAAAAAAGCAAAGATTAATGAAATTGTGGAAACAGAAAACCACAATGACAAAGAAGAAGAATCTGACTCTGAAAAAGAGACAGAAGAATCAGAAAGCTCTGAAAGTGATGAAATCAATATAATTAATGCACAAATTAATAATATTGATATAATTTATGAAGTACTGGATGTTAACTCAAACTTGCCACAAGTTGGAACATCTGACACAAATCTGACAAACATACAAGATGCCAAAATGTATAGAACCAAACCTGCAAGAGGAATGGGATATACAGCTGGAAAATCAAGTATTAGTATTGTTATGGTTGATAACCAAGAAGGAAAGGTTAACTTAGATACAGGAGCATATTGCACCTGTGTTGGCAAAAATTATTTAAAAACCATTGTCCCAGACTGGCAAGAAAAACTTATGCCAATACAAGGTGTCAAATTTAGTAGTGCAAGTGAGAGCATGAAGCCCCTTGGAATAATTGATTTAACACTAATTTTTCCTCATCCCTCACAATGTGTCAGAATCAAAGTAGAGTTTGTAGTAATGGACAACTGTACTAGTAATCATTTCATACTTGGAAATGACTACTTATCAATCTATGGTATAGATATCTCCAACCAAAAGGATAGATATTTTACCATAGGAGATAATAAAAGACAAAGGTTTGGATTCTTAAATAACAAAAAACAAATCACAGTTATTAAGAATGAGGAAAAAATTCCAGAAAAAGAACTTTTTATATCTGAACAACTCAAAGAGGCAGAATTCAATCAAGAATTAACAGAAAAAATGAAAGAAAAATTGATTGACCTCTTATTTAAGTATAAAAATGCCTTTGCAACTGACAAAGAGCCACTAGGTGCCATAATTGGACATGAAGTGGATATAATTCTTAATGTAGAAAAACCTTACCCACCTTTATTAAGAAGACCTGCTTATCCAGCCAGTCCAAGAGCTAGAGAAGCCCTAGAGGTGCACATTAAAGAATTAATGGACCTTGGAGTATTAAGAAAGGTTGGACATAATGAGCAAGTAGAAGTTACTACACCTGTCATTATAACTTGGCATAATGGAAAATCAAGGATGGTAGGAGACTTCAGAGCCCTGAATACCTATACCATTCCAGACAGATATCCAATACCCAGAATCCATGAGACATTGACCCAATTGTCACAAGCTAAGTTCATCACAGCTATGGATGCTCTTAAGGGTTTTCATCAAAATGTCTTAACAGACAATGCCAAGAAACTACTAAGAATAATAGTCCATTGTGGAATTTTTGAATACTTAAGAATGCCATTTGGGATAAAAAATGCACCTTCCCATTATCAAAGAATGATGAATACCATATTTCCTGAAGAATTATCAGAAGGATGGTTAATAATCTACATTGATGATATCATAGTTTGCTCAGAAACTTGGGAAAATCACCTGACAAGACTAGAAAGGGTACTACAGAAAATAGTCCAAGTAAATATGAAAATTTCATTGAAAAAGTGTCATTTTGCATATAGTGAATTGAAAGCCCTAGGACATGTAGTATCTGGACTTAGTCTAGGCATAGACAAAAATAAAGTAGCAGCAGTACTACTTAAACCAATGCCTCAAACTAAAAAAGAAATGCAATCATTTCTAGGATTTGCTGGTTACTATAGACAGCATATAAAGGACTTTGCAAAGATTGCTAAATCCTTGTATAAGCTATGTGACCAACAAACAGTCTATGAGATGACAGAAGAAAGAGTCAAGGCATATGAAGAATTGAAAAATTCTTTAAAAAATGCCCCATTTCTTCTAATGCCAGATTGGAAACTACCTTTCAAACTGTACATTGATGCTTGTGGAGAAGGACTAGGTGCTGCACTTCACCAAACACAAATTATCAATGATAAACCAGTGGAAGGACCAATTTGTTTCATTTCAAGGCAGATAAAGCCAACAGAAGGAAGGTATGGAGCAAGCCAAATGGAATGCTTATGCCTAGTGTGGGCTTTAGAAAAGCTGCATTATTATTTGGATGGCACAGTATTTGATGTAATCACAGACTGTAATGCTGTGAAATCACTATTAAATATGAAGACTCCAAATAGACATATGCTGAGATGGCAAATTGATATCCAAGAATATAGGGGAAATATGACTATTGTTCATAAATCTGGAAATATTCATAAAAATGCAGATGGTCTTAGCAGATGGGCTCTAGCAAATACCCCTGACAATCCAGCATGGGTACCACAAGAAGAGCACCATATAGAAGGAATATGTGTTACAGACATTGGCACAGAATTCTTTAACCAAGTTAAAGAAAGCTATAAGACAGACAAAAATTGCCATATCTTAAGCCAACTTCTAATGAAAGACTGCAAAGATCCATCACTTTCATCAAAACTAGATGAAATATGGAAAAAAGCATATGATGAAGGAAGATTCCACCTCCTTGATGGAATCCTTTACCATAGAACAAAACACACATGTGTTATGGCCTTAACAGACAGAACACTAATAAACACTATTTTACATGAGTGTCATGATAGTGTTGCATCTGGACATCTCTCAGAAGATAGGACACTAGAGAGGGTGAAAACCTGCTCTTGGTGGCCAAATTGGAAGAAAGATGTTGCAGAGTACTGCCAAACCTGTGACAGATGCCAAAAGGCCAACAGAGCCACAGGAAAGAAATTTGGAATGATGATCCAAATCCAAGAACCAAAATCCCCATGGGAAATAGTTCATATGGATTGGGTAACAGCTTTACCTCCAGGAGGAGACAGGAGTTATAATGCATGCCTAGTATTAGTTGACAGGTACAGTAAAACTCCCATGTTCTTACCATGTCATAAAGATGACACAGCTATGGATACAGCCATAATGATATGGAATAAAGTCATTAGCCACACAGGCTTATTCCAAAATATTATAAGTGATAGAGACCCAAAGTTCACTTCAGCATTATGGACAAATCTCCATAACTTGTTTGGGACAAAATTATCATTCTCAACAGCTTATCATCCTCAAACTGATGGTCTAGCAGAAAGAATGATACAGACCCTAGAGGATATGATCAGAAGATTCTGTGCTTATGGGCTAGAATTCAAAGATTCTGATGGTTTTACCCATGATTGGTGTACACTAATACCAGCACTTGAACTGGCATATAAGACATCAATCCATTCTTCTACTGGCAAAACACCAGCAATGCTAGAGAAAGGTTGGAATCCAAGACTTCCTTATGATACCCTCAAAAAGGACTTGGTGGATATACATCCAACAGCAAGCAGTTTCAAGATAATGCTTGACAAAGCAAGACACCATGCAAACAGATGCATGCAAGATTCTTTTAAATATGCAAAGGAAAGATGGGATAAAAGTCATAAGCCACCTGACTTCAAAATAGGGGACTTGGTTTTAGTATCAACCCTTAATTTCAATAACATAAAAGGCCCAAAGAAATTGAAAGATTCCTTTGCAGGACCATTTATGATAAAAGCACTTCATGGACCCAATGCTGTGCAATTAGAACTCACAGGTGAACTAATGAACAAACACCCAACTTTCCCTGTAAGTCTGATAGAACCTTACAGTTCAAGTGACAAGGAATTATTTCCACTAAGAAATAAACCCCCACTTGAGATTCCCCCCTTGGAAGAAGGAGAGGAAAAGAAAATAGTAAAAGTCCTTAAAGAAAGAAGGACAAGAAACAAAAAAGAAAGAGAATACCTTGTAAGGTATAGAAATTCAACTCAAGAAGATGAATGGCTACTTGAGAAAGATATAACAAATGCTGATAAACTACTAAGAAGGTTCAGACATGAAAGAAAACCTGAAAAATAAAAAAGTTGAGCATTATTGAGCTTCAAGACTAACAAAGTCTAATGAAGAGGTAGGACAGTGGATGATACCCTAATCACATATATCAGATTGTGGTACAATCTTTTTTGGTGGTAGGGAATGTGAGCCTTTGAGATATGACCACATACCCAATAAGGTCACAAAAAATACTCAGAATAATTATATCTTTAATATAATTATATTAAAATTAATTAGAATAATTATACACTAAAAATAATTACTCAAATATACAAAAAAATACCATAAATTGGTACTAAAATTGGTTTAACTTAAAAACCAATGAATCAACATGTAAAACAAATTATACCATTGGATTCCCCATGGAAAAATACACATATACCATTTTTATGGCATATCTGTAAAGTCAATATTTAAGGAATTATAAGGTATAATACCTTATAAAAACCATAAAAACTTATTTATCTCAGAAACTAATGAAACAACATGTGAAATAAATTGTACCAGTGGATTCCCCACAAAAATCCACATATAAAACAATTAATAAGCTAATTCCCAAAATCAATACTTAAGGAATTATCCTGAATATATGCACTTTTTTGGTCAACGCATATATTCAGTGATCATAGCTAATATCTTCTAAACTATACATGCTAGAATGATGAACCAAAAATAAAGTTACCACGTAATTACTGTAAGAACACAGATATGAACTTTATTTTGCAAATTATAAACAAGGTTAAGACTTATGAGGAAATATTGATAAAAATCAACAGAGCTGTTGACCACTTTGTTGTGAAAGTAGTCCAAACTTAAAAAAAAGTACACAGTTGGATTCTCCTAGTTCATTCGTGAAGAATGATGTAATTTTTATTATTAAATTCAGGGTATAACCCCCTGAAATCAAGGTTTGAAGTTTAAAATATTGAATTTCGACAGAAAAGATGAGTTACAAGAAAAATCATCAAAATTAGAGTTTTGATGATGTAATGAAAAGCTCTTGGCAGCATAATAAGGTTATGTCAGGCTATTAGAATTCACTCTCTGAATTGCTGTAGCGTGAAAACCTTAAAAGTTATTGAGGATCAAAGTTTGAGCTTAAATTGAGCTGTTATGATCACATACTGTAACCTTAAATTAAGTTTAACAGTCTTAATAGTGATAAAATTGGTGAATACTATTAGTTTATGATTAAAACTAATAAAATCCACGAAATTTGGGGTTCTGCCAAGCCTCTGATGTCATCACACTTAGAGTTATAGTGATAACTCTAAATAATGGTGTAATAATGATGTAATATGGTTTGATCATGATGTAATCACCCTCAAACCTTAAAATATTGATCAATTCCAGTGGATATGATCAGTACACGTCTACTAGAAGCCTGTTGGACTCTAGGAGGGAGGTATTTACTATAAATAGAGCTCTTTTTACTCTGTTTTCCCCTCAGACGCATCAAAAACATTAAATCAATTAAATCAAAGGTAATTTCTTTATTCTTTATATATAAAACTGTTATATTATTAAAGACCAAAGACCACCTTGCTATAATCATCTATTTTGACGTGATTAAATCATTTATTTAATTGTTTTTGTTAAAAATCTCTCTAAAAAACTCATTTCCACGTAAAATCAAGAAATTTAGTAATTTTCTTTATTTTTTATTGTAAATACAATTTGAAAAGGTTGTATTATATTCTTTGGAGTAAAATATCTCAAAATTATTATTTTAAGTGTCAAAAGTAGGTTATTTCATCTTATTATAATAATTTCTCTCTTATTATTACTCTTAATAATTCTTAATTAATATAAATAGTATTTATATTAATATATAACTTTAATATTAGTAATATTATTGTTATTAATTGTTTTTTATTTATAAAAAACAGTTTTTTACGCCTTTATTATTTGTTGGTAACAATAATAAAGAGCTTTATAATATATTAATTATTTTATATTAATATATTATTTATAATATTATAATTTCATATAATATTAATTATATTATTATATTTATTTAATAATATAATATTTTTACGCCATAATAATAATATTTCTTTATTATTATTATTATTTTAATCTTATTTATTTCAATTATAAGGACATTCAGAGTACAATAAGTAAAAAATTAGTAATTTTTACTTATTGTTTCATAGTCAAACCTTACAGTGTGTGTTATAATTCTTTTATAAATGATATTTATATAATATTTATAAGTGGTTAAATATTTATATTTTGCATGTGTAATTGTCTCATGAAGAGCTTTACACTTCTTATCATTATAATTGTCAGTGACTATAGCAATAATAGAATAATTAGAATATATTATAATTATTATATTTTATTATTATTATTTTATATAATAATAATTAATTTTTTTTATATATAATTGTTTTTTAATAATTAAATTTAAATTTGTGGTTTTAATGCTTTATTATATTATATTTTTCTACTGACAACAGTGATAGTACTCTTGATATTGTTACTATTATCAAGAGTTTCATAGACAAACCTTATAGTCTGAGACACCACTCATATGGATCTTTGTCCATGGAGTATTTGTCATTTTCAAATGACATGGTCTTTTGCCATATACAAGTACCATTCCTGTAATTTTAGATTATTTGACCCTTCCACCATGGCCAGTTTCTTCTGCCATGGATTTCTTTGAATTTCTGTGTACCATATACTAGCATGTCCTTGAAATGCTGTATTAAGTCTAGAAGTAATCTAGTAGTCTGGTATGATTGCTACATCAATGAACAGTCCATCAATATAGTCAATGAGTTCCATATGATCATCTTCTCCAGTTCCAGATAATTTTGGCCAGCTTGAGGCCTCAGGAAGCTATTTCAAAGCTTCCTTCTCTGAATAAGACATATTGTCTCCATCCTGGTATAGTGATGGAGATGTTGCCTTATTCATCAACATGACATCTGGTTTGATGTCATCTTGGTGATATGGATTATCCATAACATGGCCTTGTGGTTGGGGCTTCATGCTATGGTAGACATTAAGCAGTTTGTTTATGTCTTGATCCAGACAATCTCTGTCCCTTTTGCTGCGGTGATGTTCTTCAAAGACTAGAGTCAGTATTTTGTTGGTTTTTTCAGAGGATTTGCTCAATTGAGCATGTCCTTCTGGAAGGTTTTTAACAATTTTGTCCATGGAGGCTGTCAATATTTTCCTCTTCTCATGGCTTGCTTCAAGTTCTGAAAACTGCTTTTGAGTTTGCTCAGAATATTGGGCCATCTGTAACTACAGTGAATCACTGTTTAGGTTACTCTCAGGTGTGACAACATTATGAACAATCTGAGTGGGGGTAATATTTGTATTAATAGGACTAGTGATTCTAGAGATATTTACAACTACTTCTGGTTCTTGTGCACTTCTTTCACCAAATCTAACAGCTGCTGGATCATTGGGTCTGACTCTCTCTTCCTCTGGCTGAAGGTGGTCTTGCTTTTGCCATTGCATGCTTGTCTTCTCCTGGAAACTTCCTGGCATCGTGAAGAATGGTGACTGTTGGCCACTGATCTGTTGGTTTCTGAATGGTGTGAAGCCACTGGAGAGCTGATTTGGACTGCTCCTTGTGTGCCTGAAGGAATCTGAGTATGCCCTGTCTGGGTCAGCTGTTCTTCTATAGCTTGGATAGTGGCTTGATTCTCCCTTATCCTGTTTTCCCTCACCTACAGGAGTCTGAAATTCCTGGTGGGATACCAACCTTTGGTGATTACCATAAGGTCTTTGAAGTCTATATCTTTTAGAAAAAAGTTCTGGCAACTTGCTCCAAATTCTGGCCAGTGGGATGCCAGGTTGAACCTTTTTTTGTCCATGATCCATTGAAATAAATCTTTGAGGAGTTGGTGGAGCTGAAGAGCTTGATCCATATTTTTCCAGTCCTCTGGTTTGAGGCTCCTGTTTAATTGGAAAGCCAATGGAAGGGTGGGTATGATTTACCTCAGTGTCTTGCCATCCACCACTGTGTCCAAGGTGACCTCTTCCAGGTCTTCTGGTTCTGGAAAAGCCTTCTCTTTCCTCTGGTTGGTTCCTTTGGAAGCCAAGGTTTCTGAGGTATACAGGTGACATATCAGTGTTTGAAAGCAGTCAAAAAATTTATGTTCTTAGGGTATTTACCTTTGCCAGTGCCTGGTACAAATTTTCTGTCTGCTGATTTTGGCAATTTACCTTTAGAGGTTACAACTGGGTTAGCTATGGTAATCTTCCCTGTACAAGTGTTTAAGGTTGGTTTACCTTGTATTGAATCAGAGTTTTGTGGTTTTCTACTCCTCTTAGTGGCAATGGGTGTCCACTTTTTTGCTGTAATCAGGCCTTCACTGTGTTTCTTTCCCTTGCCCTTGCTGTCCTCTGGTTCTGAGGGTGTCACTAGTGTGTTGGCCTGTGACTGGGTCTCAAGTGGTATGTAGCTTTCTTCCACTGAATCAAACAGGAAAAGTGTGCTTAAGGTCATTCAAGACTTCTTAAAATCCTGTTTGCATGCCTAAGAATGGCCTCCGGGCTTGTATGTTACTACAATATGGCCTTGTATAATGACAGTGTAATTGAATTAACAATTACATGTCAGAAATACAGCTTACAGATATCTGGTACACTGTTTGTATGCCAGTATCTCACAGATTAACTTGTAATTGGCAAGTATAATCTGATAGAAGTGGTATGTAAGAGGGTAATTGAATTAAAAATACACCCAACCATTCCCCAACTGTTGGTTTTACAGTAAGAGGTGTCTTTATTTAATGAAAAAAAGGACTTGTAACATGGTGGAATGTGATCTACAACTTGCCAGTATTAATCGGTCTTTCAACCAGTTTAATAGCCTTTTTGGCAAGAGTTCCCTTTGTGGAGGTCTGGCAGACAGCATTGTGACAGTAATGTATTAATGGCCTGAAGTGTTTTTATATGTAAAAAATTCCAAAAATAAGGGTTTTTGTGGTGATTAAATTATAATCAACCACGCCTCAATGTGATTAAAGAAGATAAATAATGTGGTGTATGAGATATACCGATGTAAAAATATATACAAGATATATATCATATATATTTTTATTAAAGAATTACGCCTAAAAAGATAAAAAAGCTCGTCAGAATAAAGAAAATAAGAGAAAAACTAACTTATAAGGTCCAAAAAGCTGAAAAAACATGGCCAGGCCCCCAAAATGTCAGGATGAGTCTATGATGAAGGTGTATAATTGTATTTACAGGCTTTAACTGGGACTGTGACACGGTAAAAATGGCAATCAAAAGATTTTTTGATTTTAATAAGGGTTTGAAATAATATAATAAGTGCTTTACTAAAATGATATTGTGGTGGTGAGCGCTGCTAAAAGCCATGGGTGCAGTCTTACCAGTTGGATTACTAGAATAAGAGCTACAATACTTACATTTTAAATTATAACCTGGTTCTTTTCCAAGAGTATAACTGTTTTTGACAGTTGGCTTATGTGGGAATTTAAGAGAAGGATGGGGATTTCTTTTCTGGAAGTGAAAAGGCCTCCTTTTATCCTTAAATGGAGTGAAAAGGCTGCTAGACCTTTTAACGTAGAGGAAGTGAAGATTTGTCACTCTCTAGGACAGGCTTGCGGTTTGCAAAAGGCCTGTATAGCCTGTGTTTGGCTCAGATGTGGCTTTGAAACCACATCTGGGCAGTTTTCACCAATAGAGGGTGAAAACTTTCATCTGGGGACCACATAGCCTGATTCTGACGTGTATAACATGTAGAATGCTGTACACAACCTGTATGGGACCCCAGTATTGAATGAACTATGAGGTACTGAAGTAAAAACAAGCTTCTTTGTCTGTTTTACACCTCATAATCATAGTTATGGAATATGAACCCATGGTAAGGCTGTATTGGCCAAACTGTGGGATTTTGACCTTAAAACAGCCATTAATTTGTTGTGCTTTGAGATATCAACCTCAAAATTGGCTCTGTGTGTAGCCCTGTATGTGTTCTGCACAATGGTACCTCATTTGATATGGTTATAATTTGATATGGCAAAGCTATACCATGTACAAGAGGTTTGTACATATGCATGTTTTAGGCAAAAAGCTATGTTGGGCTTGTTTGCCTTATAACTTTTGTTCTACATGAGATATTGGGAAATGAATGGAACCATCAGATATCCCCGCTTGTTCTCTTGCCAAAAAGGCCCCACTTTTGGTATCTCACACTAAAACTGTAGAAGTTAGATGAGAGGTGAATATTTTATTCACCCTTATTTGGCCTGGATTTTGCCGTAACTTCTGTAATACTGGTTCTAGCTCAGTTTGGCTGGTACCATTGCATAGACCTGACTTAGAGCCTCATTTTTAATACCAATTTGATGGGGTTAAGCCTCTTACTCTGTATTTCAGATGAGAGGTGAAAATTAAGGTTTATGCTCAGCAACAACTTTGAGCAAGAATAACTTTTTTGTTCTTTGTCCTATGATGATGGGACTTGTATCTTTGGAAAGAGGTAAGTTTCCTCTTTCCTTTGATACTTTTTGAGCTAATTTGGCTCAGCTCCATCGTTTGGTGGTATCTTGGCTTTAAAATTGACTTATGGTATTTGGCTGTCATTCCTGTGCTCTGGCTTTAAGTCACAGGGTGACAACTAGCCAAATTGAGCTAGAACAAGAATTACAGAAGTTATGGCCAAAATAAGGTCGAATAAGGGTGAAGAAAATATTCACCTCTCATCTAACCTCTACAGTTTTAGTGTGAGATACCTGAAGTGGGGTTTTTTTGTAGAGAGCACAATCAAGGATATCTGATGGTGCCATCAATTTACCCATAACCCATCTAGAACAAAAGGTATGGGGCAAACAAGCTCCATACAGATTTTAAGCTAATCATACATTTGTACAAAAAAACCTGTAAATAGCATAACTTTCAAATGTGGTACCATTGTATAGATTACATCTAGGGATACACAATGAACCAGCTTTGAGCTTGATATCTCAAAAACTGACAAAGGTATGGCAGCTTTAAGGTCAAAATCCCACAGTAAGACCAATACAGCCTTACTGTGGGATATTCTCCCATAACTATGATTATGAGGTGTCAAATAGACAAAGAACCATGTTTATACTTCAATACATCATATTTCATCCAATAATCGGGTCCCATACCGGTTCTGTACAGCAATCTACGCATCATACACGTCAGAAGAGGGCTATGTGGCTCCCAGACAAAACGTTTTGCCCTGTATTGGTGAAATCTTCCCATATGTGGTTGCAAAACCACATCTGAGCGCAAAACAGGCTATACAGTCCTTGTGAAAACCACAAGCCAGTCCTAGGAAGTGAAAAATTATCACTTCCTCTATGTGGAAAGGTCTATGAGTCTTTTTAACCCAATTTTAGGATATAAAGGGACCTTTTGTTCACCAGAAAGGTTTTCCTCATCCTTCTCTTGAATTCCAACGTAGTAGAACTGTCAAAAGCAGTGATAACCTTGGAAAAAAATCAGGTATAACTATAATTTCAATTATTGTGATCCAACAGGTAAAGCTGCACCCAGGGCATTCAATAGCGCACACCACCACTATGAATCAATAGTAAAGCCCTTAGCACTCTCTATTGAAACTCTATAATCATCAATAAACCCTTTATTACTATTTATCAACATGTCACAGTCACAGTTAGAGCTTGTAAATAGTTATTAATAAGCTTCATCATAGACTGAGCCTGAAATTTTGGGGGCCTAGCCATGTTTTTTTGGATTTTGGACCTTTTTACATAGAAAATGGAAGAAAACTACATCCCACTTGAGACCCAGTCACAGTCCAACACACAAGTGACACCCTCAGAACCAGAGGGCAGCAAGGGAAAAGGAAAGAGGCACAGTGAAGGACTTATCACAGCAAAAAAGTGGACACCAATTGCCACCCAGAGGAATAGAAAACCACAAAACTCTGTATCAATACAAGGCAAGTCACCAAAAGCAGTAGATAGAAAATTCGTACAAGGCGCGGTCAAAGAAATCTTGGCTTCCAAAGGAACCAACCAGAGGACAGAGAAGGCTTGTCCAGAACAAGAAGACCTAGAGGAGGACACCTTGGACACAGTGGTGGATGGAAAGAAATTGAGAGAGATCATACCCACTCTTCCATTCACATTCCAAATCAACAGAAACCTCAAACCAGAGGACTGGAAGGATATGGATCAAGTTCTCAAGCTCCACCAACTTCTCAAAGACCTTTTTCAATGGAGCATGCACGATAAGAGGTTCAACCTAGCATCCCCCTGGGCAGAACCTGGGGCAATGTCAGAACCATGGAAATCCACCCTCTTGGACCTCAATATGGCATATACATGCCATATTCAATATATGGCAATTTGGCCATATCCATAATCATTGGCCAAATTGGCCATTGTCATGTTTTATGGCCTTAATGGTCATTTTATCATCTGGGGCCAACCTGGCCCCTTCAACATCATCAAGCCATTCTAGGCTGTCTCTTTGCTTTTGGGCATCTTGGGTATTTTCCGTACAACAGGGGAAATACAGCCCAAAAGCCTGTATTTGGCTTTTTAAGCTTTAAATACAGTTTGCGCACTTTGACGCATTTTGCACACTTCGACACAGTTTGCCCACTTTTGGGTATTTGGCTGTATTAAGCAATTTGGGCCATACTTCTCAGGTATTATGTGAAATATTCCCAAAAGGCCATACCAGGCCTTTTGGGGCTTAACTTCCAGATCTGTGCATTTTGCTCACTTTTGTGCATTTTGCACACTTTGATGCAAATACAGTTTTGAAGCTGTATTAGCTGTATTTAGCCAAAAACCCAAAAATAGACAAATAACTCAAAGATACTTTCTCACCTCTGAAGCCTTCCAAAACCAAACTTTCATTCATATCCTCCTGACATCAACTCAAAAGACCTTTGGCCCATTTAAACCTTCAACAACCAAAAGTGCCATATATGGTGTTATACACCATTATGCATCTTTTTTGGCAGCAATCCAATGGTGGAAATCTCAAATGGTTATTCAAAATTTTCAACAGGTCATCAAGGCTCAAGGGCAAGTGTCATAATCTCAAACATCAATGACGCTGTCAAGCAATCAATGGTTATTCTCACTCACAGTATTCCTCCAAGGGAATACTGGCTGTTCATTCTCAAGGGATATTCAAGAGGCAGTTCCAAAGCCAGTTGTCAAGTGTCAATGCTTCATCAATCCTACTTGGCAACCACATTCATTTTAATACACTCTGGATTCATCAAGACCTGTATTTCAATCATACATCATGGGAAAATCATTCAACACAGTTCATTTCCCAATCTGGCAAGGTATACACTCCATCAGACAATCAATAAAGCTTCCAGTATTCAATACAGAACCATTGCTAGCCTGAATAAGTCAAGCTCTCAACTTTTCACATATACCAGCCTCCTTTGACCCTGGGGGGTTTTTCCCCCAGTTAATTAATACATTTTGATTTGATTTTATCTTTATTTGTCTTATCATTTTTGTTAAGTGAATACTGATATTATCAAGTCAGTCATTTAGCACCTTTTCTCTTTTCTTTCTTAGCCTGTCAATGGATATTTGGTGGTCATATCCTTACTAATTCCATTGTTCATTTTGGCAGGTTGAAACAGTTATTAAGGACTTACTTGGTTGGCTCTTTGGCCGTTTTGCTTCCCATTTCTCTTATTGCATTTCCTCTTTGTACTTTCATTCTTCTTAGAGAAATTCAATTCTTTATTTTTATTTTCTTTATTCTTTTGGAGTCTTCCAAGTGAGTTCCCTGATTGCTGAGTGCCAGGCCACTCTTGTTTTTCTGTCCAAGATCCCCTGTGACATTATATTAATTAACTCATGATTTTTTTTGATTCTGTTCATTCTTTCTTTATAATTTCATTCACTAATTTCATTGAAATTATGACTCTTTAATGCTTATGAGCCTTATGATTCATTGTCACCTCTCAATTTTCTCTCATTCAGTCTTCATTCTGAAAATTGAAAGCTGACCCCAATTTTATTTTTATTATTGTTTCTATTTTTTGAAATCTTGTCTCAAATCATCATTTTTAATTCATTCATAATTCAGGTGTAATCTTAATTTTCATTTGATTTTCAAATTTTTCATCAAGTCATTCAGACACATTCTTCCCATCAAGATTCATATTTGATTTTTTCTTCAAGAATTTTGATTTTTAAAGAAGATATCACTTGATTTTGATTTTATTGATTGATTTGACATAAATTTATATTGACCTCAAGAAAATTGATTGACCTGAAGATTTCATTGATTTTGCTGATTTTTAACCTCAAGAATTCTGACAAAAATTGATTTTGCCTCAAGAATTCATTTGTTTGATTTTGCAAGATCTTGATTTTGATTGATTTGACTTATTTGATTCATTGACTTCAAGTTTTCATTTGATATTTAATTGATTTATTTACCTGAATACCTCATTTTTATTTATTGATTTTCTTCAAGATTTTGATTTTTATTTTTGACTTCAAGCTTTATTTCCAATTGCCTCAAGTTTTCATCTTCAAATCTTGATCCTTGTTCATTTTATTTCATTTTATCCTGAGATCATGCCCATCCAGCACTCACCTCCTGAAAGGCAGACAAGATCTCAGCCCAGAACTCAAGCTGTTCTCACTCCAACTCCAAGGGCTCCTCTTTATGGCACCCCAGAAGTTTCTCAACTGAGGGCCAAATTTGACAGAAGACCCATTTTGGAAGGAAGGAAGAGGGCCAAGAAGATCAAGTTCACTTTCAGGAGTAGTTGGCGGATTTCCAGGAACTTCAAGGACCATTTTCAGAGGTACTGGGGAAGATGGTGAAGAGGAAGAGTCTGATGGTACTGAAGGTGCCCCTGCTCCTGTGGAGGCACCCCAAGGTACTGGAGGGCCAACTCTAGCCCAGTCTAATCAGCCTGTCTCTCATCAGTCTGAACCATCTTTATTGGCCATTATGCAGAGAATGACTCAGATTATGGCCAATCTTCAAGCAAATTCATCCTCTGAAGCATCAAGACCGCCAGCCTTCAAGACTCCAACTATGAAGGCACCAAGATGCTTTGACGGGACTCAACCCTTCAAAGTTAGAAGTTTCATTCAGTCTTGTCAGCTGATTTTTCATAATTATCTGGAAAACTTCTCTCAAGACACAAAGAAGGTCCTTTATGCAACTTCATTTGTCATTCACAGGGCTGCAAAATGGATTGAGCCTTATATTTCCAATCTCACCAATCAACATCCAAATTACCTTCTCAATTTATGGAAATTATTTGAATTCAACCTCTTCACCTTATTTGGGGACCCAAATGAAGTCAGAAAAGCTGAATCAGAATTGGATTCTTTAAGAATGAAAGAAGGTGGGCATGTATCTTTATACATTTCCTATTTAAGAAGTCTTGTCTCAAGCATTGGAGATTGGGGTGAAAGAGCTCTTATCCATCATTTCAGGAAGGGGTTGCCATCCAGGATTTTGGATCAATTGGCCTCCCATCCTTTGAGAATCGACTCTCTTCAAGACTTAATGGACATTACCTTGGAGCTTGATACCAGATACCATGAGAGGCAAAATAAAAAGAGTAATCATCAAGAGAAGAAGCCAGAAGCCTCAAAGTCAAATTCTTCTCATCCTCAAAGTTCTTCAAGCTCAAGTCAAAAGAAAAAGAAGAATTTTCAGAAGAGGGACAAGCCCCATTATTCTTTATTGAATAAAGACTTCAAGTTGATGAATTCAAAAAAAGAAAGAAGAATCAAGGAGGGTTTATGTACCTATTGTGGTGGGAAGCATAGTCTTGAGTCCTGTTTCAAAAGGCCTCAAAACAAGCTTACCCAACCATCAGGCAAATTTCCCAGCCAGGAACAATCCTGAGTGAAGATTGTGTTGTCTTCAATGGTCTTCACTGCTTTCCATCCAGAGCATAATTGTGCATTCTGAATACTGGTGTCAAAGATTGTCTTAAATTCTTTGTTTTTTCTTCTCTCTCTGATATGTTTGACAGTATTCTCATTGATTCTGGTGCTACTGTGGTATACCTATACCAGTTTAGCTTAATGAACCAATATAAAAAAAAAGAAATAAACATCATAATCCAAAGAACCTGATTGTGTAACCTTAAAAACTCATATTCTATAAAAAAACAAACCAAAACAAAACAAGTCAAGTCAGTATTCTACTGATTTAATGAACATTTTAATTCAAGAAAAGAAAAACCCCTTATTTAATTTTTTGGATTCTCATTTTGTGTAAATTTTTCAACAAAATAATAATAATAATAATAATAATGAAATAAATTATGAGAGCTGTGTTATTGTAGTATTGCATGGGAATTAATTTCTCTTATTGGTGGAAATTGTACAGTTGTGGTTGGTTTTAATTCAAAATATTTTGTGGAAGCCTTATTTAGTTTCTTTTGTTAAGAAGAGTATTGAGATGAGCTCTGTTTGAATTAAAAAAAATTTATTATTATTCTGAGTTAGTTAAGGTATATCTATTTTATTTTGATTTCATTCTATTTTTTGTTATAGAATAGTAGTATTATGGATTATTTTAAGTATTCTATTGTGCTGATGATAGTGGAAGGGAATTGCTTTAAATTTTAATGGTGTAAATAATTGAGTTGATTAGTAGTGCTGATTATTATTAGAAAAAAATATATAATTAAGGATGTATAGTGTAAAGGGTGTCAAGAGTGATGAGTGGAGTGAAGGTATAAAACCTTATCTTGGTGGTAGTAAATTAGCTATGGGTTTATAAAATGCTTAGTAATCCAGGGGAAATTAAAGAAGAGCTAGTATTCATATGCATATGCATGAAACAGTTTGTGAAAACCCTAAACCCTAACCCTATTCCCCCTAAAGAATATAAATAGTTGAACTTTTTTCCTCTCCAGACCTTTTCCCATCTGGAAATTGTAACTTCTACTTATTTTTTCCAAATCCCTTATCTAAGAGGTTAAATTAGAAAATTGTTTGATAAATTAAGCTTAGTAATTGAGGTTCGTTGTTGACATAGATCAAGAGAACCAATAGTGTGAAAAGATTTTAATTCATCCCTCACTAGCAGGCAGACTAGTAATCATAATAATTAGGATCTTGACACTTGAAGCTCAAGAGTAAGGCATCTCTGGAGTTTAGTGATTAAACCTTAAAAGTAATTTTTAGAGAGTTTTAAAATAAAACCATCACTTTAAAGTAATTTTCTCAGAATTTAAAATAAAACCTGAATTTTTCAAAGTAATTTTACTACTTTTAAGCTAAAGTAGAACCCCTTAAATCAGCTCAATTTCATCAAGATACATATACAACTACAATAAAACCCATCAACAACCTCAACTAAATTATTCAACATAATCAACAACATTTTCACATCCCTATTCACCTTAATCACCTATCCATTCAGAAGTTATAAGTAACAATTTTCATATTTTACTGGAAATATATTTCTTTCAGTAATAACCTATTACCAAATTAATAACTTTACATTAAATTAATACTACTCCTATTCTACAATCAATATTCAAAACCAACAGCTTACCATTGTATAAGACCAAAGAATTTGTTGAACTAATAAGCTATAAATTTATTATTTTTTTATAATCTCACAAACATATCACATATTATACTATAGTAGTTGATTTTTTTAGGTTATATATATAGCTCAACACCCAGTCCATTTAGCTTATTTTACCTGAATATATTTCAATTTATTTTTCCCTTAAGAATCATATACTGTTATAAGTAATATCACGTGCTATTTATTTCTCTCTTATATTGTAACTGTCTGTACTATTTCACTTAAAAAAAACACAAAATATATATATATATAAGGGTTTTGTTTGGATTGTTTAATAGTAAGAATTGTCTTATTCTTTTTTTATTTATTTGATTTATTATATTTTGTAAAATTATTTCGGTGTAATCCAACCAGATTTTCTGGAAGTTTTAAAAAGTATTTATTTATTAAGGTTTTAACTAACCATTGTTTTAAGTAGAGCAAAGTCTGATTAGAGATTGTTGAGTCTAATATTTTCTGATCACGCCACTATCAATAATAAAATTGATTTGGTGAACTCAGTAAAAATAACTTAGCATATTAGGAAGGGCAGTCTAGATTATTCTAGCACACAAGCAGAGCAAGGGTTACAAGTCCCAAACGGAAATTCAAAACTGTTTTCTTGTAATTTCCCCTTCCAGGTACTGCCTCATTTTATCCCACACACAGAGGAGTTCCCACACTACCAACTCATTTATTGCAAAACAATTTGTTCACAAATATTGTTTGACCATTTCAGAACTCCCAGAGAGGATTCCCCTTATTATTTTTGACTCCTCAGAGTCTCCTTCTCTATTTCTGACTCACCATACTAAATATATGGTTGATCTCCCTTCCTTCCCAAGCTTTGAATGGGAATTTTTAGTCATTGATACTCCCAAGGGAGAAGACCTCATATTGGGCTTTGACTTTCTCAATCATTTTAATCGATCTATTGATTGGAGGAAAGGGCTGATAACCTTTAATGCTGATCATAAGGACTATCATGATCCTTCAAAATCTTTCAGTAATGACTTTTCTTCTGCCAAATCATGTGCAGCTCTGGTTGGTGATTCTAGAACACCATCATGTCCATCTTCTGTCTGTATTCCTTCCCTTAATTCCCATCAGTCATTACTATCATCTAGAGATGAAGTCTTCAAAGAGATTCAGGATGTTGGAGAAGATAATTCTGTATCTTCACTCCATCTCTTCTTTGGGAATATGGACCTTCCTCCTTCATCTTATTTTGACTCCCTGGAGGAGTTGTGGGATGAAGAGGAAGAGCCAGAAGAAATAGAAACCATGATGAAGGTTGTTCCTTCTGTTTATCATGAGTACTTAGGTGTATTCTCCAAGGTGAAAGCAGAAAAATGTCCTCCTCACCACACCTGTGATCATCATATTGAGCTGGAGGGGTCTCTACCTCCAGCTGGGGTGATCTACTCTTTATTAAACCAAGAGTCAGATACACTCAGGGCCTACATTTCAGAGAATGTAGAGAAAGCTTTCATCTGGCCAAGCTCCTCTTCAACAGGAGCACCTGTCCTCTTTGTCAAAAAGATAGATGGTGGCCTCTGTTTGTGTGCTGATTACCCCAAACTCAACGATGTTACTAGGAAGAACAAATATCCTGTTCCTCCTATGAATCAGCTTCTTACTGTTCTCAATGGTTCTTCTATCTTCTCCAAGATTGATTTGCATGGTGCATATAACTTGCTCAGAATCAAGGAGGGTGATGAACATTTGACATGTTTTAGAACTAAATATGGCAGCTATGAGTATTTGGTTATGCCATTTGAGCTCACCAATGATCCTGCCTCTTTCCAAAACCTTCTCAATGATATTTTTTATGATCTTCTTGATATTTATGTTGTGGTTCATTTGGATGACATTATGGTCTTTTCCAAATCTGAAGAAGAACATGTCACTCATGTGTCCACTGTTATTTACAGACACAAAGCCAATAACCTCTTTGCTAAGGCCTCCAAGTGCCTATGTCATGTTTCTAGTGGAGAGTATTTGGGTTATTTTGTTTCTTCTGAAGGCCTCAATATGGACCAAGAAAGAGTGTAGCAAATTCTCAATTGGCCACCTCCAAGAAACCTCAAGGCTCTTCAATCATTCCTTGGCTTTGCCAACTTTTACCGCCATTTCATCAAGAATTATTCAAAGAAGATTAGTTAACTCACAAGTTTCCTCAAGAAAGATTCCCGTTTTCCCCTCAATGAGGAAGCTCTTAGACAGTTTCATCAACTCAAAGAGGCATTCACCATTTCTCCAATCCTTTCTCACTTTGATCCTTTTCTACCCACCATTGTAGAGACTGATGCATCAGATTATACCTTGGGTGCTGTACTGAGTCAGATTTCTGACTCAGAAAAGCATCCCATTGCATTTGATAGCTTCAAGCCTCTCCCAGCCAAGCTCAACTATGAGATTTGGACAAGGAACTCCTTGGAATAGTCTGGGCTCTCAAGCACTGGAGAGATTTTCTCCTTTCACTTTCTTCCTCTTTTGAAGTTCTCACCAATCATTCCTCACTTCAATATTTTATGTCATAAAAGATTTTCACTTGCCGTCAAGCCCATTGGGCTGAATTTCTCTCTGAATTCCACTTTTCAATCACCTACCTCCCTGGCTGCTTGGCTACCATTCCAGATGCATTGTCACGTCTGAACAACATTTACCCAGAGAGGGGGGAAGATTTCATCAGCAAGAATCCAATGAATTATCAAAAAATAATCAAGCAAGATGAAATTCAAGCCTCAAAATTCTCTGCAGTCAAGGTGAAAGGTTTTTCAAATTTGATTTAATCAATTTGGAAGGAATTATGGCAAGATTCTCAATATAGAAGTATTCTTCAAGATTTGGGTAAAGGTAAATCTGTCCAAGATTATTCTCTTGATTACTCTTCCCAACTTCTTCTGTTCAAAGATTGGGTGGTGGTACCAAATGACCCCACAATTCAACTCAGAATACTTCAAAAAAGGCATGATTCTCCCCTAGCTGGACACCCTGGCCAAGAGAATACTCTCAAACTTGTCAAGCGGGATTTTAACTGGCCTGGCATGACTCAATTTATCAAGGATTATGTATCATCCTGTCAACAGTGTTCAAGAAACAAAAATATTCACCAAAAGAAGTTTTGACTCCTCAAACCTCTTCCAATTCCAAATGGTCCTTGGATTTGTCTTTCAATGGATTTCATCACTCAATTGCCACTTTCCAATTCCTTTGACTAAATCCTTGTCATAGTGGACAGATTCTAAAAAATGGCAGTTTTTATTCCAACAATATCTTCAAACACTTCACTGGATTTGACTCATTTATTCATCAAGAATATTTTCTCAAAGCATGGCCTTCCTCCAAGCATTGTTAGTGATAGAGGTTCTCTTTTTGTTTCTTCCTTTTGGACCAATCTTTTTCAGCAGCTCAAGATTTCAAGAGATCTGTCAACTTCCTACCATCCAGAAACTGATGGACAGACAGAGAGGGTAAATCAGATACTAGAGCAGTACCTTTGGATGTATGTCAGTTATCATCAAGATGATTGGAACACCTGGCTCCCTCTGGTTGAATTTGCCTACAATAACTCTGACCACTCTTCAACAAAACAATCACCATTTGTCACTGTTTATGGAATAGACTCACATTTTGACTCAGTTCACATTACTAAAGATACTCCTGCTGGAAAGTTATCAACAAAAATCCAATCAGTACAGCAAGATGTCAAGAGAGAACTTGAATTTGCCATAAACAGGTTTAAGAGGTATTCAGATAAAAGTAGAGCAAGTACACCCGTTTTCAATCCTGGTGACATGGTATGGTTTTCTTCCCAGAACATCAAATCAAGTAGACCCACCAAAAAACTATCTGAAAGATGGTTGGGTCCTTTTCCAATCTTGACAAAAGTCAGCACTCATGCCTACCACCTCAATGGAATTCCATCCACCCAGTCTTCAATATTTCACTCTTAGAACCAGTCAAGACATCAACAATCCCAAATAGGCATCAAGAGCCTCCTCCTCCAATCATCATTGAAGAAGAAGAGGAATGGGAAGTCTCTCAAATACTTGACTCAAAGCTTAAGCGAGGCAAATTATGGTATTTGGTGGAATGGAAAGGTTTCAGTCAAGACTCAGAAAGATCCAGTTGGGAACCAACTGAAAACCTCAAGAATTGTCCTGAACTGGTCAAGGATTTCAATTCTTTATATCCTGACAAGCCAGGACCCAATTCTTCAAGAGCTTGATTCTTTATGGTGCTTGGTGGGGAGAGGAATTACAAAAAGTAAGTCCCACTCCTGGTATGCACCTTTAGGGGTATTCTACCTTTTCTTGTTGTAAGCCTCATTTTGGCCACTCTGTGAGCACTCTTCAATTTTTGGACACAGATCTTTGGCCTGGCTTTCAACATCAATTCCAAAAAATATGGGAATTTTCAGTTGGGAAAATGGACCATTCCCTTTATTAGTTTCTTTCCAAGTCTTTCCAATTACAATTCATTCCTTCAACAATTTGATTTCTTTTTATGGCACTGGCAGGAGTGGTAATTACCAAAAGTAAGCTCCTCTCCTGGTGTGCACTTCCTTGAGGGGTCTACAACATTTCAAAGCATCACCTTGGCCACTTTGTGAGCACCTGGCATCAAATTTCTCTTTCCAGGTCCTTGGCCAATTTCAAAATCAATTACCAACCTCTGTGATGAATATTGGAAACTCCTCAAGATTCATTTCTCTTTTTTTTCTTTTCTTATTTTAATTTTCATTCTTTTATCTTTTTTTATCTTAAATTTTCTCTTATCATGTCAAATTTCACGTCAAGATTATCATTCATTTTATTCATCATGAAATCTTGAAGCCCATGTCAAAAGAAGATCAAGCAAGTCCCACGTCATATGCCAACATTTTAATATCAGTATCAAATTCATTTTTCTGAAAAGAACTCCTCATTATCCCTCACTCAAAAACCTTTCCAATAGCCTCAACAGGCTCACCTTGTATTGGTGCTCAGGAGCTCACCATCTCAAGGTGGGGGGCAGTGTCACAACCATGGAAATCCACCCTCTTGGACCTTAATATGGCATATCCATGCCATATCTAATATATGGCAATTTGGCAATATCCATAATCATTGGTCAAACTGGCCATTATCATGTTTTATGGCCTTAATGGTCATTTTATCATCTAGGGTCAACCTGGCCCCTTCAACATCATCAAGCCATTCTAGGCTGTCTCTTTGCTTCTGGGAATCTTGGGCATTTTCCATACAACAGGGAAAATACAGCCCAAAAGCCTGTATTTGGCTTTTTAAGCTTTAAATACAGTTTCAGCACTTTTGCGCATTTGGCTGTATTAAGCCATTTAGGCCATATTTCTCATGTATTATGTGAAATATGCCCAAAAGGCCATATCAGGCCTTTTGGGGCTTAACTGCCAGATTTTTGCATTTTGCGCACTTTCCGCAAATACAGTTTTAAATCTGTATTAGCTGTATTTATCCAAAAACCAAAAAATTCCCAAATCACTCAAAAAACACTTTATCACCTCTGAAGCCTTCCAAAACCCAAATTTTATTTGTATCCTCCTGACATCACCTCAAAAGACCTTTGGCCCATTTCAACCTCCAATAACTAAAAGTGCCATATATGGTGTTATACCCCATTATGCATCTTTTTTCAGAAGCAATCCAATGGTGGAAATTTCAAATGGGTATTTCAACTTTTCAACAGGTCATCAAGGCACACCTTGCAAAGGATTCATCAAGGCTCAAGGGAAAGTGTCATAATCCCAAATACCAATGATGCCATCAAGCAATCACGGGTTATTCTCACTCACAGTATTCCTCCAAGGGAATTCAGGCTGTTCATTCTCAAGGGATATTCAAGAGGCAGTTTCAAAACAATGTGTCAAGCTTCAATTCTCCACCAATCCACCTTGGCAACCCAATTCATTCATTACAGTCTTAATTCATCAAGACCTGTATTTTTCATTCATAAACCATGGGAATATCATTCAACCCAGTTCATTTCCCAATCTGGCAAGGTATACACTTCATTAAGCTGTCAATACAGCTTCAAGGATTCAATACAGACCAGCTGTCAGCCTGAAGGAGTTAAGCTCTCAGCGTTTCACATATACCAGCCTCCTTTGACCCTGGGGGGCCTTTCCCCCAGTTAATTGATATATTTTGATTTTATTTTATCTTTATTTATCTTATCATTTTTGTTAGGTGAATACTGATATTATCAAGTCAGTCATTTAGCACCTTTTGTCTTTTCTTTCTTTGCCTTTCAATGGATATTTGTTGGTCATATCCTTACTAATTCCATTGTTCATTTTGGCAGGTTGAAACAGTGATTAAGGACTTACTTGGTTGGCTCTTCGGCCATTTGGCTTCCCATTTCTCTTATCGCATCTCATATTTGTACTTGCATTATTCTTAGAGAAATTCAATTCTTTATTTTTATTTTCTTTATTCTTTTGGAGTCTTCCAAGTGAGTTCCCTGATTGCTGAGTGCCAGGCCACTCTTGTTTTTTCTGTTCAAGAGCCCCTGTGACAGGTATATGAAAATACCTCTAAGGCTCACAATTCCAGAGTTTCCCCCAATTCCCCAGGTTCTGTACCAACAACCTTTGACGTGAACACTGAGCCTGAAATTATTCAAGGTAATATTTCAAGGTTAGAACCACTTTCAAGTGGAATCCATAGAGATATATCAGTCCCACTAAAAAACTGCTACAGAGAATCCAAGGAGGAAAATTTCTGAATATGTTGAAGCCTTTCGCAGGGGGCCATGAACTCTTACTTACACATCAAAGGTTTTCTGTGTAAGGAGAAGAAAATAGAACTCTTACAAGGATAGAGTCTATTTTCTTTCAAAGACAAGGTCAATACAATGAAGGCTTGGTTGGAGAACCAAATTCTTGTACCCATAGACCAAAAGAAGGAGCAGGAAAAGTTGCCAGATTTGGAGAAAGAAGGCCCAGTTGTGTCAACTAGCTCCATAACAGTCCAAAGACAAGTCCAAAGGAGCTCACAATAAACAGAGAGGTCCCAAGAACAATCAAGGCAAAGGCAATTGGGACAGACCTTTTTTACAAGGGTACAGGATTCCCAAATTGGAACTTTCTGACATGGAAAGTGTTTCCATTATGGCCAGAACCTTCATGGAGCTTACAGCCAAAGAACAGGAAAAGATCAACAGGACCTTTCCATGCAAATGATGAATGAAATTAGATATATTCAATCCATTTTTTATGTTAAATTCAATGATTTTTTTGATATAACTAAATAAATTAACATAAAATATCAATGACAGAACCTTCACTGAATGGTGAAAAGTACTAAATGCAAGGCTTCAATCAGTTTCCAACACATGTGACATAATTGAGAGTAAATCTCAGGTGAAAAATGATGAATTGGATAATCTTTCAATGATAGCAATTAACAGCTCACAAACTTTAAATAACATGTTTTGGATATAGCTCATCACACTAATCTCTTTGCCACACATTTACAGAGAAGTTATAATGAAAGACAGAAATTAAAGGAATACAAAATTGCACAAGTGACCCAAATTCACAAGAATTATGATCCTGAGTCACATATGCCAAGTCATTCCTCAGGTTTAACAGAAGGAAAACTATCATTGAAAGTAATTCTGACCCCTTTTATGGGAAAAATGAAATCTCTGCAAGAGATATTCCCAAAATAGAAGAATTGCCAACATGATCTGGTGAAGGGGAATTCAACCATATTGTTCTCATTAGAACAATTGGTATGTTGGAAGAATATTTTAATATACGTGATGAAATGATAGTGGGAAAATTCAACTCGTTTTTTACCAGAATTTCAAATAGATGGTATTACAAGATGAGACAAGAACATGGAAGACATGATTGGATTTGGTGGAATCTAGAATAATTTCCAAGTGGGCCAACAATTCCTGGAGATTCAAAAGGGAAAAATCTTTTGAAAGTTCCATTTTCAACTCAGACAAAGAGAAACCACTTACTTGGTTTCTCAAACAAAAATACAGATTATCTACTTTCCACCCAGATATTTCTGACTCCATGATTGATATGAAAATATTATCAAGATTTGGAGGAGATCTAGAAAATGCTATCAAGTGCAGATTTGTAGAGCCTTGTTCAATGGTGGATTATATGAATGCTATGGAAGATATCCTTTCTAGAACAAGAATTGGTAAAGCCTGGACTAGAAGTCCTATAGAGTCCAAGATTGTTCCAAACACTTCTAGGGAGTATAGAAGACCTTAAAGACCTGTATACAAGTGCCATAAATGTGTGAGTACCTCAAATATAGCAAGTAAATGTATCAAATATACTAAAATAAATGAATTTCAAGTCATTTATGAGGTTCAGTGTGCTGAGGAGAAAGAAGATTCTGATCAAGATTCTGTAATCTCTAAGGACTATCTTATTTAGAAAATCAAAACCTTTTTTGAAGTAAGTGAAATCCATACTCATTTTCCACAATATAGTGAAGACTTCTGTAACCTGATCAACATCCAAGAGGCTGTAATGTAAAACTAAACCTTCTATAGGAAAAGGTTACACTTCTGGAGCATCTTGTATTACATCAATCTTGATGAATGGAGTTGAAGGCAAAGTCAATTTGTACACAGGGGAATTTTGAACTTGTGTAGGAAAATACTACCTTTGAGTCATTATTCCACATTGGAAAAATCATCTATTACCAATAGAAAGTGTACAATTCAGTAGTTCCAGTAATAATTGGTACCCTTTGGGCATATTAGATGTTAACCTGATATTTTTACACCCTGCAGCAAGTGTGAGAATGAAAACAGAGATAGTAGTAATGTAAAATTTTACTTCTTAAACTATCATTCTTGAAAATGAATACCTAAATAGTTATATTATTTAAATCAATAGCCATAAAGACAAATAGCTTTTCATTGGAAAGAACAGGAGAAAAACATTTTCTCTTTCCAATATTTCCAAACAAATATTAGTATTTTCTTCAAATAAAGGTACAAATAAGGAGGAATTTGTGTAAAATCAACTTAGTAAAACACAAATTAATCCAGCATTGTAAGCCAAAATGAGGCAAGAGCTTATTAATGTGTTATACACATACAATAATGGTTTTGCTGTAGATACTGAACCATTATGTGCTATTAGAGTGTATAAAGTTTCTATTACTCTTAATATTGACATACCATACCCTCCAGTACCTAGAATATCAGCTTACCCAGAAATACACAGAGATATGGAAGCCTTGGAAAAAATATCCAAGAGTTAATACAACTTATTGTACTGAGAAACATAGGCCCTTTCTTGGCATGAGGATAAATCAAGGATGGTTGGGGATTTTAGAGCATTAAATAACTACACAGTTTCAGATAAGTATCCAGTTCCTAGAATTCAGGAAGCCTTGACCTAGTTATATAAAGCCAAGTACATAACTTCAATTGATGCATCAAAAGACTTTCACCAGAATTTCTTGATGCCTCAAACCAAGAAATTACTTGGAATTATCACTTTCTGTGGTATTTATGTGGAAGAGGTGTCTATGAAACTCTTAATGATATTACTATTGATCAAGAGTAATATTAATTTTCTTATTCAATAAAATTAATCAACTTATTATAGCCACAATGCAATGATTAATTACTTAAATATTTCTTTTACTTGCTATACACTACTAGTGATTATAAAAGTGAGCAGAAATTGGCTACTAGAATCAATTACAAGAAGTATTAATAATAAAATTTCTTATTAAAAGAATATAAGATTCCTTTGATGTATAATTATCTTTTGCAAGAATAATTATAAATATAAATCTTGAAGAAAGATATTAATAGAGAAAACTTTAATAATTAAGTGAAAAAACTCACTAATACTCCAATAATACCTTGAAAAGAAGAATTGGAATTATTTGATGGATTAACTTTGGATTTAGAAGATCAAAATTTCCTTATAGCAATAACAACATAATGTAATATTAAAATACTATTGGAAATAGTATATTTCTATTATTTCACATCTTTATCATTTATTTATGAATATTGAAAAAATTAAGACAATAATTAGCTAATACTGAATTCTTGGTACTAAACCTATGATGGAACAACAAGAGGATCTGATAGAAACAGCAAGGGGAAGCCTCTTTTAAGTCAAAAACAGTGCACAGAGGCGTGCCATGGATCATAATGAAAAACCAGTGAGTGAGAAACCATTGATACTCTTTGGATAATGGGCTGCATCACCTTCTTTCATGTAAGATTATCATAATTACTTAATTAACTCATTTCATGTGACTACCAACCCATTTGTGGTTAAGAAATAAAGTATTAATAACTTTAAATCTTCTTTTATTTCAAAAGAATTATCAATTTCCAAAATGTATAAATTTTATTGGAAAATACACCACAGATTGTATTTTCTGTGAATTTTTGAATATTCAGTGTTTCACATGGAATTGTCCAAAAGGGACTGTAGGTAAATATTTTCATTTGAATCATGAAGTAATAATTGTTTTTGGTTTTGATATAGATTTTTTATTTCCCCATTGGTCCTGAAGGTCTCAGAAGGAAGTTTTTACCTTACTTCTATGTAGAATTGCAAATACCACTGTGGGAACTCCTTTTTGTGTGCAATAAAATAAGGTAGTATCCTGAGGGGGAAATTATTTGAAAGTTTTTTTTGAATTTCAGAATTGTACAATAACCATGGTTGCTCAGGTGTATCAGCTTCCCCTCTAAATAATACTGAATAGTCAGCCTACATAGAATCACAAAATAAAATAAGATTCTTTATTTATTAGATAGAGAAGACTTGTCAGTAGTCTCTAAATCAGACCTATCAACAACACTACAATCAAAACTCTGATTTAAAACTATAATTTTTGACAAGGTAAATACTAATATTTTACATTATAAGACTAATAATGTTTTTTATGTTAATTATAATGATTTTTTTAATACTAAAAATAAAGCTACTAGATTTGATACTAAGAATACTTCCTCAATAATATTTGTTACATTTTTTTATCACTACTAAGCCTTTAATAATACCAAGCTTCTGAGAAAGGCTACTGAGATTCTCAATACAGTTATACTATTATTATTCACTAATACTAAGCTACTGAGAAAGGCTACTGAGCCTTTGGTGACAAAACCACTACTTCTCTAGATCTCCTGCTAGTTTGGGGATGGTTTTTATCCTCAATGGTGGGGACTTGTTTTTTTTAGAAAATGAGGGACAGAAGACCTCTATTTATACCTTTTGGGCCATCATAGAGCTTCTCAAAACAGAGTACTTAGAATAATCACAGTTGAGATGTTTTTGGCTGGTGAGATGTGTAGTTTTTGTGTACACACATGTTTTCTGAGAGAATTTCTCTGGTGGTATTTTTTTATAAGAATCTCATGATGTAGTTGAGATAATTTGGCTGGTGAGCTTTTCTTTTTGCCAAGAAAGTGGGGAAAATACAGCTTTTCACAATTGAAATTTCTTTTAGTCATATGATGTCTTTGAGAGAAATTATCTGGTGACTTTGTTATGTGTTTGCTGAAATAATTTGGCTTGTGGTGTTTTTTCCATCAAAAGCAGGTGATGTTATTGAGATAATTTGGCTGAGGGGAGTTAATTTTTGCCAAGAAAGCGGATAAACTACAGGTTCTGACAAGTGAACTTTCTTCTAGTCATATGATATCTTTGACAGAATCTAGCTGGTTACATCTTACTGGAAGTGGAGAAAGTGTGGAAAATACAGCATCTGTTATTGAGTGAACTGCAATTAGATTTGAAAAAAAAGTGTGGAAATTATGGTTTTCAACGTTGATATGTAATTTTAAATAAATTTGGCTGGTGATTTAATTTTATTATTCCATCATTTCTATCAAAGGTTAAGTGTATTATCATTGCTAAGCAAACATTTGATCTTGGTAAATCCATTTTAATTTCTTTCATAGCCTTGGGGTATTTCTTTTAACTGTATTTAAGTGGAGAAAATAGATTTATGATGCTGTTCTCAATACAAATATATAGAGCTGTTTTGAGTTTTCCCTCTATTGAACTGTGTAGCTTTGCTATGGATGATGAAATAAGTTGGATGAATTGGTATTTTTTACTTTAATTGAAATTATTCTGGTTGAAACTTCAACATTCTTTATTACACCCTAGGACTTCTTGACAGTTTGGTCTACCTAGTTCCATTGCTGTGCAATTTTGATTTCCTTCTCTGGCATTATTCTGCAATTCTATGCTCATCTCTTAAACTATTCCCAATTTTGATTGTATTCTGTGGAGTTATTCTAAAATTTGATTCCATAATTCTGTCTCTGGAGCTATTACCTAATTTCTATTTTCATATCTGATATTCTGCTCCATTTTCATTCTCTTTCCCGGAGTTTTTCTGAAATATATTCCATAATTCCTCTCAAACTCCTCAATTTTATTCCAATTTATTCTTCAAAACTCTACAGTTTTATTCCTGTCTCTGGAGGTATCACCTAATTCCTATTTTGATTTTATGAATTTGTTCCACATCTTCATTTTCATGCCCAAAGTGATTCTGGGATGTGTCCACAATTATTCAGTCCTATGTTTCTTCCCTGAAATTTTGTCATGCTTTTATTTCAATCACCAGGGCTATTCCACAATATCTTACCTAGCTCCTCCCAAGTGCCTCAATTTTATTCCAATTTCTTCCAGAATTCCACAATTTTGTCGCCATTTCTTCTCTGAAATTCCACAATTTATTTACTATCTACAGAGCTATTCTGCAACTTCATTGCATAATTCCTCCCAATTTTATTTCCTTTTATACATTTTTCCTGCTATTTGTCCCTTATTCCTCAATTATCATTATTTTCAAATTATTCAGTAAGCTTGAGGCTGATATAATTGGTATGGAATATGTGAGGTGTGGATATGAGACTTTAATTAAAAATCAAGTACTTTTCCTGTCCTCAAAATCTGTATAAGGTAAAAAAATTCTTAAAAGTGGTATGAAATAGTATCTTTAAGAGAAAACACACCAATTTTATTGTTTTTAACTTTATAAGTATAAAACAATAATTTTATAAAGATTTATTGTTTTCCCAACAATAAAAATGTATCCCATAAATTCTCTAAAAGAGATAGTTCATGCTACAGTAGAAATTTCTTCAAGAGAAATTTCAATTGGAATCAATTGAGAAAAGAACTCCAAGAAGTTAATTAAGGACAAAAGTCTTTAAAAAGATATTTAAAGAGAAAACACACCCAAAAGTGACCAGAGTGAATTTGGAAACAAAGTGACAAAGCTAACAGTGATGAAAGGTGCTTTAATTCACTTATGGGGTGGTTCAAGGGGTAAAACTGATTATAATAATTTTTCCATGTGGTTAAAAAGCTTAAAATGATATAAAAAAGGTGGTTGAAATCTTTTATTTATTGGTTTAACTGTCAGGCTGAGTTGATGATAAAAGTATTAAAATGTATTTGAAACTTTTAACTATGACTGTGACACGGTAAAAAAGGATTGAAAAGAGTTATAAGAGCTAAAGATGTTTTAATTTAAGAATAAAAGGGCTTTACTATATGAAATATAGTGGTGATGAGTGCTGTTGAAAGCCCTGGGTGCAGCTTTACCTGTTGTGTAACAATAATAAAAACTACAATGATTAATATTATAATTATACCTGTTTATTACCCAAGAGTAAAACTGTTTTTGACAGTTTACTACGTAGGGTATTCAAGAGCAGGATGAGGAAAGCATTTCTGGCGGTGAAAAGCCTCCTTTTTATCCTGAAATGGGGTGGAAGGGCTGTTAGACCTTTCCACATAGAGGAAGTGAAGATTTTTCACTCTCTGAGACAGGCTTGTGGTTTGCAAGGACCTGTATATCCTGTATTGGGCTCAGATGTGGTTTTGAAAACACATCTGGGCAGTTTTCACCAATACAGGGTGAAAATTTTGATCTGGGGACCACATAGCCCTCTTCTGACGTCTATGATGCATAGAATGCTGTACAGAAACTGTATGGGACCCCGGTATTGACTGACTTATGAGGTAGTGAAGTATAAACATGCTTCTTTGTCAGTTTGACACCTCATAATCATGGTTCTGGGATATTATCCCAGGGCAAAGCTGTATTGGTCAGAATGTGAGATTTTGACCTTAAAACAGCTATAAATTTGTCAATTCTTGAGATATCAACCTCAACGCTGAACCAGTGTGTAGCCCTGTATGTGTTCTACACAATGGTACCTTATTTGATATGGTTATCACTAAATATGGCAAAGCTATGCCATGTACAATATTTTTATACACATGCGTGGTTTAGGCAAAAATCTGTATTCAGCTTGTTTGCCCCATAACTTCTGCTATAGTTGAGATATGAGGAAATGGATGACACCATCAGATATCCCCGATTATGCTCTTTCCAAAAAGACCCCACTTTAGGTATCTCACCCTAGAACTGTAGAAGCTAGATGAGAGGTGAATGGTTTGTTCCCCACAAGATGCTGAAATTTAAATCAAATCAGAAATGAATAATGATAAATACTCTGAAGACTCATTGGATGAACTTAAAAATAAAATTATTGACTGTTTCAAAGATTAATAATTTTTAAAGGAATATGATAGAGAAGAGTCTAATCAAGCTGATGAATTCCAAATATGTGAAATTTCTCAAGATTCTCCAAAGAAGAAAATAAAGCACTATTATACTCATTAAAATGCTTGGGAGGCCTAAATAAATCATGAATATTTAATAGAAATAAAACCAAGATTTTCTCCAGATTTCAAGCTAGAATAAAGTTTGATAAAAGTTGAAGTCTCACCATTGCAGAAGGATCTCATGAAAACTCTTCTGTCATACAGTTTAAACCCACAAAGCCCATGAAAGATTGATAAAGAAAAAAAATTCTCTTTGATGCAGAAAGTTTCTTAAAGTACCATGATAAAATTTCTGAATTGGAATTACCAACACCTGAAGAAGAACCAGATTTCATAATTTTTCAATACATTGAGTTCAAATATATATGCTTTGAGGGTCCATCAATAATAAAACTAGGAAAATGGCTGATGAATCTTCCAGGATATGACCTGTCTAAATTAGACTTCATGGAACTACTGAATGAGGAAGGAATTAAGGAAAATTTGGAAAACAAATACTGGGAGAAAATATTTTCCTTTAATGAAGAAATGTCAGGTTGAGTCTATGATAAAGGTGTATATAAGTATTTACAGGCTTTAACTATGACTGTGACATGGTAAAAATAGCTTTAAAAGATAATAAAGTTGATAATAGATGGTAGAATTAAGGTATTAAGGGCTTTACTATAGAGATATAGTGGTGGTGAGCGCTGTTGAAAGCCCTGGGTGCAGCTTTACCTGTTGGTTTACAATAATAAAGACTACAATACTTTTAAGTTAAGAGTATACCTGATTATTAACCAAGAGTAAAACTGTTTGGACAGTTTACTACGTAGGTTATTCAAGAGCAGGATGAGGAGAGGTTTTTGGCTGTGAAAAGCCCTCTTTTTATCCTGAAATTGAGGTGGAAAGGCTGCTAGACCTTTCCACATAGAGGAAGTGAAGATTTTTCACTCTCTATGACAAGCTTGTGGTTTGCAAACAGCCTGTATACTCTGTATTAGGCTCAGATGTGGTTTTGAAACCACATCTGGGCAGTTTTCACCAATACAGGGTGAAAATTTTCATCTGGGGACCTCACAGCCTGATTCTGACGTGTATGACGTGTAGAATGCTGTACAGAAACTGTATGGGACCCCAGTATTGACTGACATATGAGGTATTGAAGTAAAAACATGCTTCTTCGTCTATTTGACACCTCATATTCATGGTTATGGGATATTATCCCATGGTAAGGCTGTATATGACAGCAGGTGGGATTTTGACCTTAAAACAGCTATAGCTTTGTCAGTTTTTGAGATATTAACCTCAAAACTGAACCAGTGTGTATCCCTGTATGTGTTCTACACAATGGTACCCTATTTTGTATGGTTATCATTAAATATGGCAAAGTTATGCCATGTACAAGATTTTTGTACATATGTGTGGTTTATGCAAAAAGCTGTATTAAGCTTGTTTGGCCAATACCTTCTGTTGTAGTTGAGCTATGAGGAAATGAATGGCACCATCAGATAGCCCTGATTGTGCTCTTTCCAAAAAGACCCCACTTCAGGTGTCTCACACTAAAACTGTAAAATTTAGATGAGAGGTGAATGTTTTGTTCACCCTTATTTGGTCTGAATTTGACCATAACTCAAGTAATACTGGTGCTAGCTCAGTTTGGCTGGTACCATTGGATAGCCCTGGCTTAGAGCTTCATTTTGAGTACCCATTTGATGGGGTTAAGCCTCTCCTTCTAGATTTTAGATGAGAGGTGAAAATTAAGGTTTATGCTCAGCAATAACTTTGTTATTTCTTGTCCTATGGTGATGAGACTTATATTTTCAGGAAGAGGTGAGTTTCCTCTTTTGTTTGATACCTTTTGAGCTAATTTGGCTCAGTTCCATGTTTTGGTGGTATTTTGGCTATACCATTGGTTTATGGTATTTTGGCTGTCATGCTTGTGCTCTGGTCTTGAGTCACAGGCTGACATACCCTCCCTCTGAAAAAGGCTCATCATTGATGAGACTGTTCAGTCCTCCTAGAGGCTCTGAATCTCCTTAAATGAAGGTTCCCATCTGGTATGGCATCCTCTGCCAACCATTTTTCTTTGTCAGCTGTCTGGTTCTTGAATCTGACTAGATATTGTCTCTGATCCTTCCCATTAAGTCTGATTTTTCTGGCCCTGATGACTTTACTCACAGGTCCCTGAGAGTCTTCTATTTCCACTATTTCTGGTGGAGTGATGTTTTTCTTCCTGGAGGGGAATTTATCCTCCCCTGTTTGGAAGTATGGTTTGACCAGGCTTACTGGAAAGACTGGGTGTTTCCTAGAAAACTCCTCAGTGAGCTTGACCTCTACTGCATTCTTCCCTATCAACTTAATGATAGTGAAGGGCCCTACAAATGAGTCTCTCATTTTCTTGGGTCCTTTGAGATTGTTAAATTCAGTGTAGACACTAACACCTGGTCCCCTTCCTTGAAGTCAGGTTCCATATGTGATTTGTCCCACCTTTGCTTGTTATACTCTTTGGCCTCAGCTATGCATTTGGCAGCAGTATCACAGGCTTTCTTCCACATATAATGGAAGTCTTTGGCTGTGGGGTGGATGGTCAGAAGATTTTTCTTCAAGTGATCCACAGGTAACAGGGGGTTCCACCCTTTCTCTACCAGTGCAGGTGTTTTTCCTGTGGTAGAGTTCTGGCTTGTATTATAAGCCAGTTGGACTGCTGGTAAGAGGGTGACCCAATCATGGGTGTATCCCTCATGGTCCTTGTATTTCATGCCATAGGCACAGAACCTCCTGAGGATGTCCTCCATTGTTTGGATCATCCTCTCAGCTAGGCCATCTGTTTGTGGATGGTAAGCTGTGGAAAAAGCTAGCTTGGTGCCAAGCATGTCATATAAATTGGTCCAAAATTTAGATGTGAATTTTGGGTCCCTGTCACTAATTATTATCTTAGGGACTCCACAGGTGGATATGATGTTATTCCAAAATAACAGAGCAGTGTCCATGGCTGTGTCTTCTTTATGGCATGGTAGACATCTCATGCTCTTGCTGAACCTATCAACTATGATTAGGCAGGCATTGTAGTTTTCTTTGCCCCCTGGGACAAGTCCTGTGACCCAGTCCATGTTGATGGTTTCCCATGGGTGTTTGGGTTCTTCTATGTGTTGAAGCAACCCATATTTCTTCCCATGTTTTCTATTTGCCTTTTGGCATCTTTCACAAGTGTTGATGTATTCACTCAACTCTTGCTCCCACTTGGGCCACCAAGCTGTGCTTGCTACCCTCTCTTTAGTCCTGTCCTCACTCATGTGTCCCATATAGGGGCAGTCATGGCATTCCTGCAGGATTAAGGAGATGTGGTCTCTGTCTATCACTGTGAGTGCACTGGTGTGCTTTTCTCTGTGATAAATCAGGCCATCTATAAGGAAGAATTTATTGCCCTCATAGGCCCTCAACCAGGGTTCCTCCAGCTGGGTTTCCAGTTCTGGGCTCCTGTATTTTTGTTGAAGGAGTTGGAGTAGTATGCTACACTGTTGGTGTTTAGCATAAGATTTCAGTACTGCATTGAAAAATTCATTGTGCAGTTCTGAGGAACTTATTCCCAGTATGGGGGTTTCTGTCCCTTCTGAATCAGTGTTTCCACTGTCAAGGGTACCACTCCCTGGTGCCCATTCAGAGAATCTGAAGTTCTTCTTCCTATGTATTTCCATAAAATGGATAGGAAGTTTTGCAGCAACTTCGGGGTCATAAGCTGGATTGCTTTTGACATTCTCCAGTGGCCATCTGCTAAGGCTATCTGCATTGGTATGGCTTTTACCTTCCTTGTATATGATGGTCATGTTCCCTCTATACTCCTGGATGGCTATTTGCCATCTCAGCATGTGTCTATTAGTAGTCTTCATGTTTAGTAAAGACTTCAAGGCTGTGCAGTCTGTGTAGACTTCAAAGACTGCACCCTCCAAATAATAATGGAGTTTTTCTAGAGCCCAGACTAGACATAGACATTCTGTCTGGGTGGCCCCATACCTGGCTTCTGAATCTTTCAGCTGCCTGGAGATGTAACATATTACACCTTCTCTTGGTTCACCATCCACAATTTGTCTTTGGTGAAGGGCTGCTCCCAAGCCTTGGCTGCATGCTGCATCTATATATAACTTGAATGGTAGTTCAAAGTCAGGCAAGATGAGCACAGGTGCATTTGTGAGTTCATATTTGATCCTCTCATATGCATCCCTCCTTTCCTTGGTTATTTCAAAAACTACATCCTTTGAGCATAACTTGTATAAACTACTAGTTATGTGTGCAAAGTTCTTAATGTGGTTTCTATAGTAGCTAGCAAACCCAAGGAAAGATTGCATCTCTTTGATGTTCTTTGGTACTGGCTTTTGCAGTACTGCTGCTACTTTGTTCTGGTCAATTGCCAGACTAAGGCCTGAGACTTTGTGTCCTAGAGCTAGTAGCTCTTGTTGGCCAAAATTACACTTTTTAAGTGAAATTTTCAGATTGATGGGTGTACATTTACTTAGGACTCTGTCTATGTATTGTACATGGTCTTCCCACGTCTCTGAGTATATAATGATATCATCAATATACACTACCATCCAGCCTTCCATTATTTCTTCTTGAAATATGGTGTCCATCATCCTTTGGAAGTGGGCTGGTGCATTCTTGATGCCAAATGGCATACTGGTGTACTCATATATGCCAATATGGCATATTATTCTGAGCAACTTCATGGAGTTTGGTTTAACTCCATTTTGGTGGAAGCCTTTCATACAATCCATCTTGGTTATGTATTTGGCTTTGGCTAGCTTATCCAAGGCATGAGGTATCCTTGGTATAGGGTACCTGTCTGCTTTTGTGTAGTTATTCAGGGCTCTGAAATCTCCACACAATCTAGACTTGCCATCATGCCAGGTGATCAGGACAGGAGTGGTGATTTCCACTATTTCATTATGTCCAATCTTCCTGATGACATCCATGTCCAGGAGTTCATTGATGTGTTTTTCAGTTTCTTTCCTGGTTTCCAGGCTTGCTGGATAAGGAGGTCTCCTCAGCATGGGTGGATAAGGTCTTTCCACATCCAGATATAGTTCTATATCATTGCCTTTAATCTTGCCTAGTGGTTCTTCACCAATGGCAAATGCTGGTCTGTTTTTCCTCAGCATCTTCAGTAAACTTAGTTTTTGTTTACTGGTGAGGGTAGTGCTAAACTGTCCCTCCTTGAATTCCTTCAAGAGTTCTTCCAGTGGGTCTTGTGAAGATATGTGGTATATATCAAGTGAAAATTTCTTTTCCTTGTTGGTACCAATGGTAATGTGCCTGTTTTTACTGTTGTAAATATCTATGCCATACATCCTCTGGTAATCTGTTCCCAGTAAAAACCCTTGGATGTGGGCATCTTCAAGCACTACAAACTCTGGATTGAGTCTGATATTACCCTTCCTGTGGGGTATAATTTTCTCTTTGATAATTGTCCCAATGGAAGTCATCTTTCCTGATGCACTTTTAAAGCTCTTTGCCTTAGTGGGCAAGAGCTGTTTTTCCCAGTTTGGGAAGTGGTTATCCAGATAATTTCTGGCCACTATTGAGCAATGTGCTCCACTGTCAATGATCAGTGGGTGCTGAGCATTGTCAATACATACAGTCATTTTTGTGGCTGTTCCATGTATATATGCCATTCCTTTGGTTGGTGTAACCAGGAATGTTTGTGCATCTTGTGTGTGTTTGCACAAGTTCTTGTTGGCAGTGTCCTGTGGCATGCCTGCTTCCAACTGTATATCCTGGATTTCCAATGGGGTTTCCTCTTGGTATTCCACTAGAGATTCCTCTCTTGGGTCTTGATCATCATCAGATGGTTCTCTGATGGCATCTCCCATAGAGTCTGATTCAGAATCCTCTGTTGGAGGTTCTTCTTCAGGAACTTTTTCTATAGCATAGACTTTTTTCTTTGCCTTTGGACAGTTGTTGGCATAGTGGTCTGTTGAACCACAATTGTGACAAGAATTCTTTTTCTTTGCCACTTCTGCCACTCTTTCTCTGGGTTTGTCTTTAAACTCCACTCTGAAAGGTTGTTTCTCTTTGAAACTACTGCTTCTATATGGGGTGAATTTCCCTATATTAGTCCTCTTCCTTATGTCTTGTAAGGTATTGGCTATGTCATCTAGAGTGCAATTTTGGTTGCATCTGCATTTTACTGCATGCTCTAGTTCTCCTGGCAGTTGTGTCAGAAGTTTGTGATTCCTCATCTGGATGTTCATCTGAGGATCAATGGCTTTAAGTCTTTTAGACTGTCTGAGACACCACTCATATGGATCTTTGTCCACAGAGTATTTGTCATTTTCAAATGACATGGTCTTTTGACATATCCAAGTTCCATTACTGTACTTTTGGATTATTTGACTCTTCCACCATGGCCAGTTTCTTCTGCCATGGATTTCTTTCATCTCTGTGTACCATATACTTGCATGACCTTTAAATGCAGTATTCAGTCTAGCAGTAATCCAGTAAACTGGTATTCTGGGTACATCAATGAATAGTCCATCAATATAATCTATGAGTTCCATATGATCATATTCTCCTGATCCAGAGAATTTGGGCCAGTTTGAGGCCTCAGGAAGCTGTTTCAAGGCTTCCTTCTCTGAATAAGACATGCCATCTCCATCCTGGTATCGTGATGGAGATCTTGCCTTGTTCAACATCATGGCATCTGGTTTGATGTCATCTGGTTGATATGGATTCTCCATAGCTTGGCCTTGTGGTTGGGGCTTTAAGCTATGGTAGGCATTAAACAATTTGTTAATGTCTTGATCCAGACACTCCCTGTCCCTTGTGCTGTGGTGTTGTTCTTCAAAGACTTGGTTCAGTCTTTTGTTGGATTCTTCAGAGGCTTTGCTCAGTTGAGCATATCCTTCTTGAAGATTTTTAACTATTTGTTCCAAGGAGGCTTGAGTTTGTCTCATCCTTTCTTGGCTAGCTTTAATTTCTGCAAATTGCTTTGCAGATTGTTCAGCATATTGGGACACTTGTAACCACAGTGTATCACTGTTGATGTTACTCTCAGATGTGACAATGTTATTTTCAGTCTGAGTGGGGGTAATGTTTCTATTACTAGGACTACTGATTCTAGAGTGGTTTACAACTACTTCTGGTTCTTGTGTACTTCCTTTACCAAATCCAACAGCTTCTGGATCATGGGGTCTGATTCTTTCCTCCTCTGGTTGAAGGAGGCTTTGTTCTTGCCCTTGTTTCCTTGTCTTCTCCTAGAAACTTCCTGGAATTGTGAAGAATGGTGACTCTTGGCCACTGATCTGCTGGTGTCTGAATGGTGTGAAGCCACTGGAGAGTTGATTTGGCCTGCTCCTTGTGAACCTGAAGGAATCTGAGTAGGCCCTGTCTGGGTCAACTGTTCTTCTATAGCTAGGATAGTGGCTTTATTCTCCCTTATCCTCTGTGCCCTTGCCTCCAGGAGTCTGTGCTGCCTGGTAGGATTCCAACCCTTGGTGATTACCATAAGGTCTTTGAAGTCTATCTCTTTGAGACAGATCTTCTGGCAACTTGATCCCAATTCTGCCCAGTGAGTTGCTAGGTTGAACCTCTTGTTGTCCATGCTCCATTGAAATAAATCTTTGAGGAGTTGGTGGATCTGAAGAACTTGATCTATATCCTTCCAGTCCTCTGGTTTGAGGTTTCTGTTGAATTGGAGTGTGAATGGCAAGGTTTATATTATCTCCCTCATTGTTTTGCCATCCACCACTGTGTCCAGGGTGTCCTCTTTCAGGTCTTCTGGTTCTGGACAGTCCTCCTCTATCCTCTGGCTGGTTCCTTTGGAAGCCAACGTCTCTGAGGTATACAGGGGACATATCAGTGTTTGCAAGCAGTCAAAAACTTTATGTTCTTTGGGTATTTACCTTTGAATGTGCCTTGTACAAATTTACTGTCTGCTGACTTGGGCAGTTTGCCTTTGGAAGTTACAACTGGGTTAATAATTGTAATCTTTCCTGTACAAGTGGTTAAGGTTGGTTTACCTTGTATGGATGCAGAGTTTTGTGGTTTTCTACTTCTCTGAGTGGCTATTGGTGTCCACTTCTTGGCTGTGATGAGACCTTCACTGTGCCTCTTTCCTTTGCCCTTGCTGCCCTCTGGTTCTGATGGTGTCACTGGTGTGTTGGCCTGTGACTGGGTCTCAAGTGGGATGTAATTTTCTTCCACTGAAATCAAGGCAGAAAAGGGAGGACTTATGTCAGTTAAGACTTCTTAAAAAATGCTGGTTTTGCACGTCTAAGATTGGCCTCTGGGCTTGTATGTTACTACAATGTGCCCTGTATAATGACAGTGTAATTGAATCAACAATTTCACGTCAGAATTACAGCTTTTGGTACCCTGTCACACTGTTTGTGTGCCAGTATCCCACAGATACACTTGTGGTTTTCAAGTGTATTCTGTACAAGTGGTTTTGTATAAGTTATTGAGTTAACAATACACTCAATCCATGCCTCAACTGATGGTTTTTCAGTCAGAGGTGTCCTTCTTCAGTCAAGAATACAGGACTTTATTGATGGCTTATGTGTTTTTATATACAAAACACGCCAAAAATAATTAAATTCAGTGGGTATTAGCCACGTGAATAATACTCTTATAATATGAGTATGTATATAAAAAGGATCAAAATATATATAATATATATATTTAAATGAAGAAATTACGCCTAAAAAAGATAAAACATCGGTTGATAAGTCATAAAAAGAGAAAAAGACTTACTTATAAGGTCCAAAAAAGTTTTAAATCACGGCCAGGCCCCCAAAATGTCAGGTTGAGTCTATGATAAAGGTGTATATAAGTATTTACAGTCTTTAACTATGACTGTGACATGGTAAAAATAGCTTTAAAAGATAATAAAGTTGATAATAGATGGTAGAATTAAGGTATTAAGGGCTTTACTATAGAGATATAGTGGTGGTGAGCGCTGTTGAAAGCCCTGGGTGCAGCTTTACCTGTTGGTTTACACTAATAAAGACTACAATACTTTTAAGTTAAGAGTATACCTGATTATTAACCAAGAGTAAAACTGTTTGGACAGTTTACTACGTAGGTTATTCAAGAGCAGGATGAGGAGAGGTTTTTGGCTGTGAAAAGCCCTCTTTTTATCCTGAATTTGAGGTGGAAAGGCTGCTAGACCTTTCCACGTAGAGGAAGTGAAGATTTTTCACTCTCTATGACAGGCTTGTGGTTTGCAAACAGCCTGTTTACTCTGTATTAGGCTCAGATGTGGTTTTGAAACCACATCTGGGCAGTTTTCACCAATACAGGCTGAAAATTTCATCTGGGGACCTCACAGCCTGATTCTGATGTGTATGACGCGTAGAATGCTGTACAGAAACTGTATGGGACCCCAGTATTGACTGACATATAAGGTATTGAAGTAAAAACAAGCTTCTTTGTCTATTTGACACCTAATATTCATGGTTATGGGATATTATCCCATGGTAAGGCAGTATTGGTCAGAATGTGGGATTTTGACCTTAAAACAGCTATAGCTTTGTCAGTTTTTGAGATATTAACCTCAAAACTGAACCAGTGTGTATCCCTGTATGTGTTCTACACAATGGTACCCTATTTTGTATGGTTATCATTAAATATGGCAAAGTTATGCCATGTACAAGATTTTTGTACATATGTGTGGTTTATGCAAAAAGCTGTATTAATCTTGTTTGGCCAATAACTTCTGTTGTAGTTGAGCTATGAGGAAATGAATGGCACCATCAGATAGCCCTGATTGTACTCTTTCCAAAATAACCCCACTTCAGGTGTCTCACACTAAAACTGTAAAAGTTAGATGAGAGGTGAATGTTTTGTTCACCCTTATTTGGTCTGAATTTGACCATAACTCAAGTAATACTGGTGCTAGCTCAGTTTGGCTGGTACCATTGGATAGCCCTGGCTTAGAGCTTCATTTTGAGTACCCATTTGATGGGGTTAAGCCTCTCCTTCTAGATTTTAGATGAGAGGTGAAAATTAAGGTTTATGCTCAGCAATAACTTTGAGCAGGAATAACTTTGTTATTTCTTGTCCTATGATGATGAGACTTATATTTTAAGGAAGAGGTGAGTTTCCTCTTTCTTTTGATACCTTTTGAGCTAATTTGGCTCAGCTCCATGTTTTGGTGGTATTTTGGCTATACCATTGGTTTATGGTATTTTGGCTGTCATGCTTGTGCTCTGGTCTTGAGTCACAGGCTGACAAGAAACAAGGAAGGCTCTTGATTTGTATAAAGTTTGGACACAAGAAGACTTCAATTTGAATTATATGGAGCTTGTTGTTTGATGGATTTGATGGGAATTGTATGCATACCTCTTTATAGAGAAAGAAGAAGGATTAATCAGAAACTTCAAAGGTAAAGCCTTAGAAGAAAGGAAGAAAGGAATGAAAATACTGGGAGAAATAGCCAAGGATGTATTTGTGAATACAGGTATTCATAAAAAATAAAATTTTCAAACGGGTTTCATGAATTGAATATATTTGTTATGCACATGTAAAAAAAAGTGAAAGTTCAAAAAAAACCAAAAAAATTAAAAATAAATATGAGTGAAGATTTGGGTATGAAACAGTTCTAGATGTAAAAGTATCATAAGGCCATTTTTGGATTAAAAAATTGGGTTGGGGGTCTGTTTCTTATTCCACCTCAAATGGTTTAAGTTTTTGGGATGAAATTGTAAGGTTTGTCTATGAAACTCTTGATAATAGTAGCAATATCAAGAGTACTATGACTGTCCTCAGTAGAAATATATAATATAACAAAATATTATAACCACAAATTTAAATATAATTATTAAAAATAATTATATAAAAAAAATCAATTTAATTATTATTAGGAAAAATATAATAATAAAAAAAATATAATAATTATAATAAATTATAATTATTCTATTATTGTTATAGTCACTGACAGTTATAACAATAAGAAGTGTAAAGCTCTTAATGAGGCAATTACATGTGGAAAATAAGAGTATTAACCACTTATAAATAATATAAATATTATTTATAAAGGAATTAAAACACACACTGTGCAGAAATAATTCTTATAGAAGAAAATTCTATATAAAAAAAACTAATACTAGATAAAAAAGATATAGAACTTTAGAGAAAACCTACTTATAATATTTACTTAATACAACAACTCAAACAACAAAAGTTATCATATTAAATAATAATTATAAGGCAAAGACACGCCAAAAATCAATATTTTTAAAGATAAAACAACTTTTTATAATAAAAATTATGATTAAAGAGTTTTTAAGAGGAATTTGTGGATTTAAAAGATATTTAAGATGATTAATTTTATATAATAAAATATATTATTGGTGATTACAACAATAATCTAAATTTTATGATTTCAATTCTTTAATTTTAATTAATAAATAATAAAATAACTTGAGAATTACTTTAATAATAAGATTTTATAAATAATAAAACTTTACCTGTTTAAATTTCTAATATGATTGGATTGTTAATGAATGAATGGACAAAAACAGTGATGAAAAGACTCTTTTTATGTCTTCAAATCAGCTCTCATGATTCATAATGAATATAGAGGGCGTGCTCAGGTAAAAACTGAAAAACCATACTTAAAAACAAAGTTCTTAGCTTAAGGCAACTTGTTTTTAATTCCAATTTAGAGTTACCAGTGTTATTCTTAACTCCATGTAACTTTAATCCTCATTTAAACTAATTACTTTAAGTTTTCAATATAAATAAACTTATTTATATTAAAGTTAATCACATGAGCAACTTAAAAATAGAGTTTCAAGCAGAAATCTCTTAAACTCAATTTTTAATTAATTTTTAAAGAAATCATAATTTTCTTTAAGCTTAATTAAAAGAGTAAATTTCAGGCTAATTCCCCAGGAAATTTATTTATAAAAGATACTTAAAATTTAATTTATATGTAGATAATATTAAATTGTAAGCTGTGTGAAATATCCAAGCAAATCCATTAAGAATTGGATTTTTAATGAATTTTTGAAGTTATTGCTATTTTTCCACATAAAATAGCAATACACACCAAACCTTAAGTTTTGATAAGGTTTCAATGCTTGAAACCTTAAAGTTTTAAGCTTAATTAAGCTTTGACAGTTCTTAAAACCTTGATTTCAAGTCTGCATATTGGGATTTACCCTTTGGCAGCTTGAAATTCCTGTCCAAATTTGGATAAAACCATTTTAAACCTTAAGGTTGGATCAAAGTCTAATCTTAAAGTTTAAATAAGGTTGAAAATCCTTCAATACAGGTGGACAACGTTTATTGAATCCTTGCAGATCCAAAAAGTTGGGTACCCCAGCTCTATTTGGTCTTTTTCCTTTGTCCCACCTTTCTGCATGGATTTTGCCCTTTTATTTATTTAAAGCCATACTATGGCCTTAAACCCTTTTAAATTGAGCTCACACAGGATTTACATTCTGTATGGCAAATCCTTAGCCAATTCAGTAAATATACACCACACCTCAATTTTAACTAAAATTTTGGTAAGTTTGCATAAACCTTATGCAACTTTAAATTTAAGCTTATCTAAGCTTAAATTTAACAATTTTAAAAAAATGTTAAAAAAGTTACATTAGTACTGTGAGATTCTTAAATCTTCTAATAACATAAGAAATAAGTGTTTTTGGGTATAACACCTTATGGGTGTACCCTAGGTTATTTTTGGTGTAGAATCCAAAAATGACATAATATTTATAACTTTGTTTATCCAAAAAAAAGTTATACTTATTTTTTGTTATTTTTTATTTTACATTCAATTAAAAAGTCTGTTGAAGATAATTTTAACTGTGTATAAAGTTATTTGTGGCCTTATGGGTATGTTATACATACCTCACAGGTTCACAGAAATCCTTGGGAGTTTCAATATCAATTTCTATTCAAAAGCACTATCAATATCATTAATTTTAAGACCTATTGAGAAGATAAGAGTAAAAAATTTAATCATATAATAATCTTCAATGAAATTAACAAACAGTTCAAGATTCCAAAGCTTGTATTCTATGGGGATGAATTGTGAGAGGATAAAGAAATTTTGGAACAAAGGAAATTGAAGATGCAATATGAAGAATTTACTTTTGAATATGAAGAATAACCTAAAGTATTTTAGTAATCAAGTCACTAATAAAGAGAAGAAAAGAATAAATTGGAAAAAAATAAGGCTCTTATTTGAGGAACTTAGAGTTTTGGAGGAAAAATTATCTTATTATAATCATCACTTAACAAAAATGAGCAAAATAAAGCTGAAATCAATTCTGAAAACCTCCAACTTACATCATTGAAAAAAAAAGAGAAGAAAGTTGGTAAAATTCAGTTGAAATACTCAAGTACAGTATTTTGGTAGTGACTTCCTGTCTTATCAAATATGGTTAATTCTATGAAAAATATTATACTTAGCTTATTTACTGAATCTACCTTTAGTAAGAAGCAATTATAATTATACATATTTTTTTAGAATCAAGAGATCATTAGCAACATTTTTTTCATATTTTAACTTTTAAAACCATCATGTTTGAAACTGATGAAGCAGATAATACCCTCTGGACCTATTGGCCTGACTTGGAAAAAATGAAGAAAGCCAAGACCTATGGATTAGCAATACTTTCCAAGGATTTGAAAATGAATAGCAAATATGGTGCTTACCATTAATTGACAAATTCAAAATAACAAAGTATACATCATTCTATTTATTGAATTTGAGGTTATTTTTGCAATTGAAGAATTACCTCAAATCCAAATTGAAGATACATGGTACCAGCTGCCTGGATCAAGACTAAAAAACTGTAGTTAATTCATAGATTCAACTATGATTTGATAATAGAAACATTGTTAATGATTATTGGAATAAAAAATTTTATATGGAAGAAGATTTAAGGAAAAGCTTATATTGGGGTACAATGAAGGTTCAAAGATGGTTTCTTGTTGAAGAATATCAATTGGATGGTGGAAAAACTGAATGGAGAGGAGATTTCTATATAGATAAAAAGGGATTGGATTTATATTTAGAGGATAAATCTTTACAGCTAATAATTATTTATAAAAATCACAAGTTCTGTTTGAACAAAGCAGAATAGGATTTTTATGGAAAGAAATTATCATAAGCAAAATTGACATGATGAAAAGGAAAGATAATCAAGAATGTTTGAAGGAAATTAATATTCAGAAAAATAAAGGTATGGAATGGCCTTAAAATTCAATTCAACTATTTATTTAATCTTGCTCTTCTTCTATTATAAGATAATACATCAAAGAAGATATGAACATATGCAAGGACCAATGATACATGATTGGCCCAGCATGGCCTTAAACTGCAAATTTAATTTTTGAATTTTCTGTAATAGTATAAAAAAATTATAAAATATAATCAAAAACTATACTCATAATCAACCAATCAATTAAAAAGATCTATATATAACTAATAAAGTAATTAACATTAAGAATTTAGATGGAATTTAGAAGTGAAGTCTGTGGAAAAAACATTTTGAAGTAGTAAAAAAGGAATTACAACAAAAGTCTCCGGTTATCAAATTTATCCAGATAGAGTTTTTAGTTTTTTTTCTGTAATAGTGTCAGCAGTATCTTCTATTTCAAAAATAAGGGGGGTTAACTATTTCTTATACTACCCAAAACACACAAGTTACTATAACTTTTGGTAGAAAGTGGGAATTTAATAATTAAGCATAATTTTAGAGACTTGTTCAATGAAAATCAATTCAATTAGTTGAATTGAACAAATCAACATTAATATACTACTCAATTATAATTTATTGAAACTTACTTTTCATTAATGAAGTACTTAGAGGTTTACCAGATTATCAACCTTATAAGTCATTCTGTGAGCCTTGAGGTGTATTTTACATACCCAAATAGGCCACAATTATCTTAAAATCAAATTCTGAACTATGCATAACCCATCAGTCATTCATATATTCAAAATTCATCATTTTTGATTTCAGAAAACATGAATAACTTTTTACTGAGTAAGTAAGTCCATGGATTTAAGGCCAGATTTTGATTCTACACAAAAATTCACCTAGGGTAGCTCCATAGAGTGAATAAGCTCAAATCAACTCTCTGAGGTGGTAATATGGAAAATACTTCAATACCACATCATCAATACCACATAAAAGATCCGCAATTTTTTTTTCTCTATTTCACCCCGATATAATGAGATTGTGGGAAACCCCATATTACATTTACACTAATAATGGTGTTATGCATGTTTTGGGCACTTAATATTATGGTATTATTACATGCACTTTTGGTACACCCATAGTGGATATCTCACTTGAAGCTTGAATTTCTATTTTGAAGTAAAAAATAGACAAGGGGGGACAAAATACATTTTCACAACCACAAGTAATGACCCTCCTTCTTGGGTGTTGTGGAAATTCAGCGTGGAACCAAGTTGGGGCCAATTGGCCACACCATATCTTTTATGGCTGATTGCCCTCCTTTGGTGTTCTATGGCCATTTGGCCATAGAACCTTCCCCTGGCCTTTCATGTCCTCAGGCCATATTCTTCCATCATTGGCCTCCCTGGCCAATTTCCATATCCCCAACCCCCAGGACTCTATCTTTGTTTTTGGGCCTGGGGGTGTCCCTTTGTCTCCTAGGGGGTTCTGGGCCCCCTATCCATAACCACCCCTTTTCATTAGGGGGTCCAGGGCCTAAATGGCCTTTTTGGGCCATTTAGGCCCCCTACAGCCTCTACAACCTGTGGGATGTAATTCATCACCGCCCGCGGTGCGTAGGCCACGTACGGCGGTCCGTGGGCCAATCAGGCCCCTTTTGGCCTAATCCAATGAGGCCAAAAAGCGGGCAGCCCACTAGCATCCAAGGCCAGGTGGGTCCCAAACCACAATTGGGCCCACCTGAGCCATTTTTGGCCCCAAATCCCATGAAGACCCTCAGGACCCATTTTGGCCAAGGATCACCATGGAACACTTTTCAGCCCATGGCCTCTGGTAACCACCAGAGGCCACCAGATCAGCTCAGCAATCCCTCCCCTCAGCTCAAGGGGGATTTTCCCATTCTCCATGCATCCCGTACTCAAGGTTGCAGGAGTGCTGCTTATATGGTATGATATACCATTATGCACCATGTTTGCTCAGAAATTTAATGGTGAGGTTTTCCTGACCAAATTCCATGATTCCAAATCAAGGTCCCAAAATCCAACGCCCATTTTGAAGGAGATCTCTTCAGCTCATCAGTCTGGCAATCCATGGCGGCTATCAGAAGACCATTCAAGGACCCCAACCACCTGGCCCTGCAGGAGTTGGGTTGGCAATTATCTCAGGATTATTTAAAGGGTCCTTCTCAGAGGTTATTCATCATTCAATCAGTTGTTAAGGCAGAAAGTACCTCAATACTCCTTGGACAACTCAATTGGTCCATACAGGCAGAAATCAATTATACCTGTATGTCCTTGACCCAATCAGGCCAATGCATATTCCACTGTGGGAATTCAATCACAGAGTTCAATTCTCAAGATGTCCAGAACTGTATTGGCCCAATTCAGACAATACAGCTCGTGACTCACCTTCCAGCATCAGCCCCTCAGCTTTTTACATATACCGGCCACCTTTCATCACCTGGGGACTTTTTCCCCAGTTAATTAATATATTCAATTTACTGATAATCTTAAGTTAGTCATTTGCACCTTTTCTTCTTTTCCTGTCAGTGGATATTGGTGGTCATATCCTTTACTAATTCCATTTCCTTTTCTGGCAGGTTGAAACAGTGAATTGGGGATTCACTTGGTTGGCTTCTTGGCTTTTGGCTTTCTTATTTCTCTGGCCATTGGCTTCACTTGCTCTTTCTTATCTTTGACATACTTGTCCTTATTCTTACTCTTATCCTTTTTTAAGAAATTCATTCTGCTTCATCTTTTTATCCTTTTGGAGCCTTCCAAGTGAGTTCTTGATTCATGAGCTCCAGGCCACTCTTGTTTTTTGTCCAAGAGCCCCTGTGACAGACATCAAAGAGAGCCAGGGTACCCAACTTCTGAGGCCTCTGAGGCATGGACAGCTCCAAAACTTGGATCCATGGCTGACCTTGGCCCAAGTAGTAAACTAAAACCTTTTGGGAACTTGGTTACCATGTTACAACTTCAGTAAATCATAAGAAAAAAGCAAATAACCTGCTATTTTGACATGCCAAGGAGGTAAAGAGCAACTTAGACTCCTGTAACCATGTCAATTCTTAATTAATCTCCATGGTTCAACCCCAAATGACTAATTGAAGCCCTTTTTGGACTATTATCCATTGATTTACCTCATAGTAACCAGCCATATACTGCTATTTGCAATTCTACATAGAAATGAGCTAAAACTTCAAAAATTCATTAAAAATACAATTCTCAATTAATCTTTCTCAAACTCTTAAAACCAATTTAGAACTATATAATTCATATAAAAACCAAAAATAATTATAATTCTATTTGTAAAATTGAAAGGTTTACTTAAAGTCCATTTTTGATGATTCCACATGAAACACAGAATCTTTAAAAATTTACAGAAAATACATTGTGTGATGAAACTTCCAATAAAATTGATAAATTTGAGAAATCAATGATTATTTTGTAATAAAAGGATATTTACAGTTGTTACTCCTTTTATTCTTAACCATAAATGGGTTGGTATTCATGTAAAAGCCTCAATTAAGTAATTATGATAATCTTACGTGACAACAGATGATGCAATCAATAATCCAAAGAGTTTTATTGTTTTCTCACTCACTGGTTTTTCATTTTGCTCCATGGCACGCTTCTGTGAGCTTTCTTAGACTTAACAGAGGCGTCCTCTTGCTGTTTTTTCAAAAGAATCACATTATTATATTACACCTGTATTACCAACAAGTAAGTATTAGTTTAAAATATTTCTTAAGTGTTTTATTCTTTCATAAATCAATCAGAAAGACGTGAAATCATAGAAATTGACTATATATTGTTGTAATATTGTTATAAATCAATTTTGATTCATTCAATCCACAATTCCACGCCAAATCCCTCTTTACTATTATCTTCTAAAAAGGTTCATTGGATTAATAGTGAGTGATTTATCTTAATTCTTAAAGTTTTTCTCTCGCAATGGTTTTCTTCAAGAATTATCTTTATAATTATTCTTGTCAAAGATAATCATATATCAAAATAATTTGATTCTTTTAATAAAAGAAGTTTTTATTATTAAATTCTTCTTGTAATTGATTCTAGTAGACAATTACCGCTTAATTTTTTTCTAATCACTGGTAGTGTATAACATGTAAGAGAAAAAATTCTTTCATTATTTGATTGTGGTTATAAGAATTGGTATTATTATATTTAATAAGAACAGTCATAGTAATGTTGATTAATAGTAATATTATCAACAGTTTCATAGACACATCTTACATTTGGGGGCCTGGCCATGATTTTTGAACCTTGTACCCTTAACTGATATATTTTTAAGTTCTAAAATATATTAATTCAATAAATTTTTTTCCTTCAATTTAAAGTTAAAAGTATTTTTGTTTTTGAAATTTTCTTAAAATATTTGTCATTGAGGAATTTGGTTTAATTTTATACTGTTTTTACATGTGGCTTTTTAACATCCAAAAATGTATAAAATTATTCTTTGAGTTTCTCTGAATTACTTTTGATTCAAAATCTTAAATTTTAATTTTTTTCCTTTAAAAAGAATAGTTTTTTTTAATATTAAAAAAAATAATTAAAAATTTATAAAAAATCTTCAAAATATCTTAAAAGTATAAAAAAAATCATAAAAAATCATAAAAATATCTTAAAAGTATAAAAATAATTTTTCTTGTACTATGCAGCTTGTAACAGACTCAGTAAAAGATACATTACCAGTCCAGAATCTGAAGACAGTATTGAATTGCAAATTGCTAAAAGAGGCACTTTATTCAAAACAGAATAATCCAAACGACCACCAAAAGGTGTGTGTTTTCTGTTTTCAATTCTTATTTTATCTTGAATTGACGTGAAAATGGTGCATACCAGAAATGGAAGCAAATATTCAGTCCAACCAGATGGATGTGGACAAGGAGGAAGCAAGACCAAATCCAGAAGTGTAAAATCTTCCTCAAGAAAGACAAATAGGGAGGATGCCAGAGTTTCCCCCCATTCCCCAAGGTTTGTACCCACAAACGTTGACGTAAATTCTGAATCTGGACTGATTCATGATAATATTTTAAGGGCTGAACCACTTTCAAGTGGCAGCAATAGAAATTTATCAATGCCAATACAAAGATTGGTTCAGAGCAGCCAAAGAAGAGGAGTGGGAAATATACCCAAGCCTTTGGCAGGGGGCCATGAACTCCTACTTACACATCAAGAGCTTTCTGGGTCAAGAGAAGACCATAGAACTCTTAGGAGGTTGGAGCCCATTCTCTTGAAAGGACAAAGTCAAAAAGATAAAGAATTGGTTGAAGAACCAAAGTCTTTTATCCATAGACCAGAAGAAGGAGTTGGAAATGACTCCAGCTTTGGGAACAGAAGGCCCAGTGGCATCTACCAGCTCCAAACCAGCTCCAGAAGTATCCAAAGACAAGCCTAAAGGACCTCAGAAGAGTAAGAAAGGTCCCACAAACAATCAAGGCAAGAGCAAAGGCAAAGCCAATTGGCACAGACCTTACCCACAAGGGTACAGGATTCTCAAATTGGAGCCTTCAGCCATGGACAGTGTTTTAAATATGGCCAGAACTCTTATTAAATTCACAGCCAAAGAGCAGGAAATGATGAACAGTACTTTTCCACGCAAATAAAAGATGAAATACACTTTATTGAATCTATTATTGATGCAGAACTTGGAAAACTTGATGCAAAGCTATATAAAATAATATTGGACATGAGTGAATTAAAAAGAAATGACAAGAAGTATACTGAATGGTATCACTTGACAAATGTCAAACTTGATTCGATTACCAATACATGTGACAGAACTGAGAGTAAATGTCAAGTTCAGAATGATGAAAGGGAAGATCTTTCCATTTTAAATGTTAATTATCAACTTAGAATTCTGAAAGATCATGTCTTGGAAATAACTAAAAATACCAATCAGTTTGCCAAACATTTGGCAAAAAGTGACAGTGAAAGGCAGAAGTTAAAGAATAAAATGATTGCAAATGTAGAGCAAATTCATAAGAACTATGAACCACATATGCCAAGACATTCTACACCTTTGACTGAAGAAAAACGTTCTGTTAAAGGAAGTTTGACCCCATTCTTAGGAGAAAATGTTATCTCTGCAAAAGATATTCCCAAATTGGAAGAATGGCCAACATTCTCTGGTGAAGGTGAATACAACCATATTGAGTTCATCAGAACTATTGATTTGTTGCAAGAGGATTTTGATATACCTGATGAAATTATAGTGGGCAAATTACACTCTCTGTTTACCAGAACTGCAAAGAAATTGTATTACAAGATGAGGCAAGATTGTGGAAACCATGATTGGTCTTGGTGGAAATCTGAAATGATTACCAAATGGGCCAATAATTATTGGAGGTTTAAAATTGAAAATGCTTGTGAAAGTGCCATTTTTAACTCTCAAAAAGATAAACCACTTACTTGGTTCTTCAAGAAAAAGACAGATTATCTGCTTTATACCCAGATATGTCTGACACTATGATTAATATGAAAATATTAAGAAAATTTGGAGGAGAACTTGAACATGCTATCAAATGCAGATTTGTAGAACCCTGTTCAACAGAAGACTGCATTAATTCCATAGCAGATATTATTACCAGAACAAAAATTGGTAAAACTTGGACTAAAATTCCTGTGGAGTCCAAAATGGTCCCAAATATTTCCAGAGAGGACAGAAGACCTGAAATACCTGTCTTGAAGTGTCATAAATGTGGAAGCACTTCACATTTAGAAAATACTTGCACCAAAAAGACAAAAATCAATGAAGTTCAAGTCATTGAAGAAGTTCAGTATACTGAAGAAAAAGAAGAATCTGTCCTAGATTCTGCAGTATCTGAGGATACACCAGTAGAGGACTATCCCATTGAAAAAATTACAGCTTTCTTTGAGGCCACAGAAGTCCATACTCACTTGCCACAGGACAGTGAGGATTGTCATAACCTGATCAATATCCAGGATGACAGAATTTGTAAAACCAAACCTGCTGAAGGTAAAAAATACACTGCTGGAGCATCTTGTATCACATAAATCCTGATGAATAATATTGAAGCCAAATTGAATTTGGATACAGGCAAATTTTGTACTTGTGTAGGAAAATACTATCTTCAAGCGATACTCCCTGGATGTAAAAATAATCTATTACCAATGGAGGGTAAAAATTTAGTGCCAGTAATAATATGTACCCTTTGGGTATATTAGACACTAATCTTGTATCTCCACACCCAGCAGGAAGTGTTAGAATGAAGACTGAGATTTTAGTAATGGACAATTGCACATCTCAGCACATCATTCTTGAAAATGATTACTTGAATATTTATGGTATTGACATCAATAACCATAAAGACAGATATTTCACAATTGGATATAACAAAGGACAAAAATCTGCTTTTTCCAATATGCCAAAGCAAATATCTGTGATATCTTCTGTTAGAGACACTTATAAGGAAGAATTTGTGTCTACTCAACTTGTTGAAGCACAAATTAATCCATCATTATCACCAAAAATGAGGCATTATCTTATAGATGTATTATACACATATAAGAATACCTTTGCCTCTGATAATGAACCATTAGGCGCTATCAAAGGGCATGAAGTTGATATTAATCTTAATATTGACAGACCATATCCTCCAGTACTTAGCAGGCTAGCTTATCTAGCCAGTCCCAGAGCTAGAGAAGCCTTGGAAAAACATATCCAAGAGTTGATCCAACTTGGTGTACTAAGGAGAGTAGCCCATAATGAGGAATTTTAAGTGACAAAACCTGTTATTATTACTTGGAATAATGATAAATCAAGGATGGTTGGAGATTTTGGAGCATTGAATACCTACAGAGTCCCAGATAGGTATCCGATTCCTAGAATTCAAGAAACCTTGACCCAACTGTCTAAAGCCAAGTATATAACATCAATGGATGCATTGAAAGGCTTTCATAAAGATTTTTTGATGCCTAAATTTAAGAAATTACTTCAAACTATCACTCACTGTGGTATTTATGAGTATCTTAGAATGCCATTTGGTATTAAAAATGCACCATCTCATTATCAAAGAATGATGAATACCATCTTCCCCACATAATTATCTGAAGGATGGCTTATCATTTGTTCTGATTCATGGTACTTTAACCATGAAAGACTTGCAAGGGTGCTTCACAAAGTTGCAGAAGTGAATATGAAAATCTCACTTCAGAAATGCAATTTTGGTTTTGAATAAGTCAAAGCATTAGGGCATAGTGTTTCTGGTTTAAGCGTGGGTATTGACAAAAATAAAGTGGCAGCAGTGTTACTTAAGCCAATACCCCAGAGAAAGAAAGAAATGATGTCTTTTATAGGATTTGCCAGTTATTATAGGCAACACTTGAAAGACTTTGAAATTCTAGCCAAATCACTCTATAGGATCTGTGATTAACAAACAGTATTTGAGATGACACAGGAAAGAATTAAAGCTTATAATAAGATAAGGAAAGCTCTTACAGAAGCACCTTTACTCCTCATGCCTGACTGGAATATACCTTTTAAATTGTACATTGATGCATGTGGAGATGTACTTGGGGAAGCCCTACATCCAGTCCAAATTATTGATGACAAACCTACAGAAGGACCAGTTTCTTACATCTCAAGACAAATCAAACCAACAGAAGCCAGATATGGTGCCACAAAAATGGAGTACTTATGTTTGGTATGGGCACTTGAGAAATTACACTATTATCTTGATGGCAGTATTTTTGAAGTGATAGCTGACTGTAATTCCATGAAATCACTGCTTAACATGAAAACTCCCAACAGACATATGTTGAGATGGCAAATAGCTATTCAAGAATATAGAGGAAACATGACTATGGTTCATAAAGCAGGAAACATTCACAAAATTCTGATGGACTTAGCAGGTGGGCATTAGCCAATACTCCTGATAATCCAGCTCATGTACTTTTGGAAGCAGAACCACATATTCCAATTGAAGTAATTAACATAGCTGATATTGGGACTGAATTCTTTGAAGAAGTCAGAGAATCTTATAAGCAAGACAAGAATTGCTATATCTTGACTTCCTTAGGGGATAAAGACTGCAAAGATACATCTTTAGTCAATAAACTGGATGAAGTTTGGAAGAATTCCTATTCTGATGGAAGATTTCACTTGTGTGATGGGATTATTTACCACAGAACCAAACATTCTTGGGTAATGACATTGTGTAGCAGATTGCTTATCAATACCATGATAGCAGCTACTCTGGACACCTGTCAGAAGACAGAACATGTGACAAAGTAAAGAACGGTGTATGGTGGCCATCTTGGAGAAAAGAGACCATTGAATATTGCCATACCTGTGACAGATGTCAAAAAGCAAACAGGAGTACAGGCAAGAAATTTGGACTTATGATCCTAATTCAAGAACCAAAATCCCCTTGGGAAGCTGTTCACATGGATTGGGTCACAGCACTTCCTCCAAATGGTGACAAAAGCTATAATGCTTTTTTAGTCATTGTAGACAGATATAGCAAGACTCCCATATTCTTACCATGTCATAAAGGTTACACAGCTATGGATACAGCTCTTCTTCTATGGAGTAGAGTTATTTATCATACAGGATTAATTAAGAATATCATAAGTGACAGAGATCCCAAGTTCACATCTGCACTTTTTACCAATATTCATAGATTGTTTGGCACTAATTTATCATTTTCTACAGCATATCACCCTTGAACAGATGGGCTAGCAGAGGATGATTCAAACTTTAGAAGACATGATCAGGAGATTTTGTGCTTATGGGTTAGAATTCAAAGACTCAGATGGCTTTACCCATGACTGGTGCACTCTGATACCTGCATTAGAACTGGAATATCAGACATCAGTCCATTCTTCCACAGGTCAAACTTTTGCTATGTTAGAAAAAGGATTTAACCCAAGACTCCCAGCAGATACACTGAGGAAAGACTTGATTTACATTCATCCTACAGCTTCCAGTTTCAAGATAATGCTTGATAAATTGAAACATAATGCAAAAAAAAGTATGAATGATGCTTTTGACTATGCAAAGCAGAAGTGCAACAAGAGTCACAAAGTACCAGACTTCAAAGTAGGGGACTTAGTTCTAGTTTCAACCTTGAATTTTAATAATATCAAAGGCCCAAAGAAACTTAAAGATTCTTATATAGGACCTTTTTTTATTGTTGCCTTACATGGTACCAATGCAGTTCAAGCGGAATTAAGTGGTGAATTAGAAAATAAACACCCCACCTTTCCAGTAAGTCTGATAGAATGTTATCAACCAACTAAGAAAGAATTGTTTCCTTTAAGAAGCCCAACTCCTTTTACTGTGCCACCAGTGAAACAGAATGAAGACAAAAAATAAAGAAAGTAATTGAAGAGAGGAGACTTAGGGGTAAGAATCAAACAGAATATCTTGTCAGATATAAAGATCCAGTACATGAAGATGAATGGATGGCAGAATCAGAAATACCTGACTCAGATAAACTCTTAAGAAGATTTAGACATGAAAGAAGGCCACAAACCTGAATATGTCTACAAATGTGCTTTAAATTACTTGATCTGAGTAATGAAAATAGGTTGGAAAGTGGACATTAACCCCCTTTGGGGCCTTTTTCTTCTTTACACCATTGATAAAATTGTGGTACAATTTTATTTTTTGGTGGGAGGGAATGTGAGCCTTGAGGTATATTTTACATATCCAAATAGGCCACAATTATTTTAAAAATAACCTCTGAACTATGCATAACCCATAAGTCACACATATATTCAAAATTCATCATTTTTGATTTCAGAAAAGATGAATAACGTTTTATTGAGGAAGTAAATCCATGGATTTAAGGCCAGGTTTGGATTCTATACAGAAATTCACCTAGGGTAGCTCCATAGAGTAAATAAGCTCAAATATACTCTTTGAGGAAGTAATATGGAAAATACTTCAATACCACATGAAAGATCTGGAAAAACCTTTGTTTTTCTCTATTTCACGCGAAAATAATGGGAATGTGAGAAATCCCATATTACATTTACACTAATAATAGTGTTATGCATGCTTTGGGAACTTAATATTATGGTATTCTTAAATGAACTTTTGGTACACCCATAGTGGATATCTCACTTGAAGCTTGAATTTCTATTTTGACGTAAAAAAATAGACAAGGGGGGACAAAAGACATCAAAGAGAGACAGGGTACCCAGCTTCTGAGGCCTCTGAGGCGTGGACAGCTCCAAAGCTTGTATCCATGACTGATCCTGGCCCAATTAGTAAGCTAAAACCTTTTGGGAACTTGGTTACCATGTTACAACTTCAGTAAATCATAAGAAAATAGCAAATAACCTGCTATTTTGACATGCCAAGGAGGTAAAGAGCAACTTAGACTCCTGTAACCATGTCAATTCTTAATTACTTTCCATGGATCAACCCCAAAAGACTAATTAACACCCTTTTTGGACTAGTATCCATTGATTCACCTAATAGCCACCAGCCATATAGTGCTATTTGCAATTCTATGCAGAAATGATGTAAAAACTTCAAAAACTCATTCAAAATACAATTCTTAATTAATCTCTCTGAAACTTCTAGGACCAATTAATTACTTCATAGTTCATATAAAAAACAAAAATAATTATACCTTTATATGTAAAATTGAATGCTTTACGTACAGCCCATTTTTGATGATTCCAGGTGAAACACAGAATTTTTAAAAATTTACAGAAAATACATTCTGAGATGAAATTTCCAATAACATTGATAAATTTAAGAAATAAATGATTATTTTGAAATTAAAGAAAATTTACAGTTGTTACTCCTTTTATTCTTAACCATAAATGGGTTGGTATTCATGTAAAAGCCTCAATTAAGTAATTATGATAATCTTACGTGACAACAGATGATGCAATCAATAATCCAAAAAGGTTTATTGTTTTCTCACTCACTGGTTTTTCTGTTTGCTCCATGGCACGCCTCTGTGAGCTGTCTGAGACTTAAAAGAGGCCTCCTCTTGCTGTTTTTTCATAAGAATCACATTATTATATTACACCTGTATTACCAACAAGTAAGTATTAGTTTGAATTATTTCTTAAGTGTTTTATTCTTGCAGAAATCATCCAGAAAGACGTGAAATCATAGAAATCAACTATATATAGGTTTAATATTGTTATAAATCAATTTTGATCCATTAAATCCACAATTCCACGCCAAATATCTCTTTACTATTATCTTCTAAAAAGGTTCATTGGATTAATAGTGAGTGATTTATCTTAATTCTTAAAGTTTTTCTCTAGAAATAGTTTTCCTCAAGAATTATCTTTATAATCATTCTTGCAAAGTATAATTATATATTAAAATAATTTCATTATTTTAATAAAAGAAGTTTTACTATAAAATTCTTCTTTTAATTGATTCTAGTAGACAATTACTGCTTACTGTTATAATCACTGTTAGTGGATAACACGTAAAAGAAATAACTCTTCAATTATTAAATTGTGGCTATAATGATTTTTATTATTATATTCCATAAGAACAGTCATAGTACTGTTTATTAATAGTAATATCATCAACAGTTTCATAGACACATCTTACAAATTCCCTTTCATAGGGTCCAAATTTCTCATAATTGCACTTTTTCAAAGGAAGATGGTTGATTGTTGAAAAATTCATGTCTCAATTTCAAGAATTATTTCAAAGTAAATTTCAACAAGATAATCAGAAAAAGAATATGGAATTAGTATTATGTTATAATGTAACAAATGAAGACCTTTTTTGATGAACTTACCAATACAAGAGTACAGTTTAAATGATTATCAGAACTCTCACACTTACAACAAAGGAATTCTTCATTCTTCAAAACACCCAAGAAAAAATCCTCAAAGATTTTCCCAAACTACAAGAAGACTAGATATTTTACAAATAAGGAAAAAGAACTTGAATAATTTTATGTAGAATCAACCCTCAAAAACATTATGGAGAAACTTATTTCAATATTCTAGAAATGAAATCAGAATTAAATACTCATTACACCTACATGATACATACAGACACAAAGCATACACACAAACATAGCACATACATGGAATTCAGATCACAAGAAAGGGGGACCAGACTTTTAATTTAACTTTATTTCTTTCATTTAATTTTTAATTATCTATTCTAATTTTCTTTAAAAATAATTAATAAAAAAACTGGTCATTCCCCTTGCTTTCAAAAAGAAATAAAAAAGCAGGCAAAAAAAATCAAATAAAATCATTTTAAAGTAATTTATTGCATAAATATGAGATTGTACTTAATAATATAACATTTTAACAGTATAAGTATCATAATACTATAATATTCAAAAGAAATTAATATTATAATACTATATGCTTCTAAAAGGATAAAATATCATAGTAGCATATCATAATGATATAGTTAAAATTAATAATAATAAGGATATAACCCTTAAAAATATACCAATAATATATTATTGAGTTAAAATGTAGATATTTAAATAAATAATGACCTTGATATATATATGAAATACAAATAAATAAAAATATATAGATCCAACTGGTCCGGTTGAAACTTTATAAATTTGTTTTTGAATTAATTTCAATTTAGGTATGCAGAAATTATATATCAATATAAATGAACAGAACATAGTTAAAAAAGTCATATATATATATATAGAAGAAACATCAGGAATTATTAATTCTTCAAATAGATAAAAAATTACATAAAAGGTCACTCAAAATGAAGACATAAAATGAAGATAAACTGTTTTAAAATGATGAAAATACCTTTTTCTTTCATAGTAAAATAAAAAACATCACATTATTTTACCAAAACATTGATATGCATTAATTATTAAATTGGCTTTTAATTAGATTTTTGTTAATAGTTCATTCATCACATGATTTTTCTTTTCAACTTATTGAATTATATCAAGATATATCACATGATATATTCTTTTAAGATTTCTTTTATCACATCATAGTTAGGGCGCACACAGCTTACATCTGCACAGGAGGAATTCAAGCACATATTGTATCAAATTAAATGAAATTATTTTGCCTTTTTATATTAATAACATGATTCCCTTTAATAAGATGATTTGGATTCAAATCACGTGATTTAAAAGCAAATAATTTTCATCTGTATTATCTCAAAATGTATCACATAGTATTAGCAGAAAATCATCTACTTAACATGGAGCTCATAATTCTTAGTAATTGATTACTTCATCACATAATCAAGAGTTTTTTATTGACTATTACTTACTAAAAAACTACTTGGAAATACAAAAAAAATGAAAATGTCACTATTTCATAACCATTACTAATCAATTGAGTAAATTTCATATTAGATAAAGAAGCTATCATTATTTTTATACTAAGTTAATCTCATGAATCACATGTTAATATTTGAAAATTGAAATTCACTACCTTCTATTTTAATTGAAGCTTCAAAATAATACAAACATTTAAGTTTAAATTCATCGCAATGGAACTGATGAATCCAAACAAAGCAATAAAAACACAGGAGTTCTTTCTATTTCTAATTCAGATGGTACCAACAGCTTTGCTTCAATTATACTATTGAAAAGATGATTTTAGATTACATTTAAAATAATCAAGCATTGTCTTTTGGTAAAATCTAACAGTATAATATATAGTTATTCAAAAAAATAAGAATTAGATTGAATATGAATACAAATTAAAAACAAAGCCCTATTGAGCTTATTCAATAAATTGGAATTAGATTAAGCTTTAAGCTGAAATGAATTCTACATCCTGAACCTTTATCAATAGAAAACCTTAAGATTTAACTAATTAATTAAACGAAATTCAAATAAATGATGGAAAATAGTCAAAATATTATTATTACTTTATTAACCACTTTTCTTACAACTTGATATTGAAAAAAATAAGTTTAATATACATATAGGAACTTTGTATCTATTGAAACAATTAAAATAATTTGTTAACTTTTGATTGAAATTAAATATAAATATAGAAATTCAATTACAGAAGTTCATTAATTTAATGAATTAGACTTCAATTTATAATTGAATAAATCTCAACAGAATTGAAACTTATTGAATTAGCTATAATTGAATAAATATTCAAGCCACAATTTCCTTACACCATGAACACTACTGAATTGGAAACTTGAAATTAAGTTATCAATTTTACATCAATTGAAAACAATGACATCTCCATATGAATCTATCATTTTGATATAATTCAGGACTTTTATTTAGCCTTAGTAGTCAAAAGAACACATTAAATTACCTATCAGAGCCTTATATAAATTCAAAATAGAAAAAATTCAGAAATAAATTTGAATCTTTTATTCCATAGAACCATTTATTTCTTATTTAAAATACTGTAACAAATTAAAATTCATTTCAAATCAATGGAAATAATATATTGTTTCGATTGAATCAATTCAAATTTACAAGCCACCTATTCTACTCACACTTGAGCTCTCTCAATCCATTAAAAAAACGAAATTACAACCATTGTAAAGAAAACATAATAAATAATGATGTTGCTAATTTAACATATTATTAAAAGTATTTTTAGAGGCTTTCTTTAAGATTGATTAGCAATAATAGCTTCTAGATTTACTTTAAAGAGTTATTTACTATACAAAATAATATTTTTTTACTTGAAATTTGATTAATAATAATATACAATTTTCGTATATGATGTATTTTTAGTTAAACTTTATAGAAATCTTCTTTTTTGTCAAGCTATCTATTATAACTGAAAGAGAAGAAGCAAAGCCTAAAAATTATCTTGTTGAGTTTGAGCTTGAAAATATATAGACTATATTAGTTTCTTTGAAAAGGATAAAATTAAGATATGTATACATCTTATACAAAAGTATCATTTATATATCTCATTAACCTTGGACATTTTATAAACATAAATAGATTGATTAACCACATAATGAATCAGTTTTTCTATAAAATATGTAATAGACTTGGTCCTCTATGACCTAGAACTTCAAATTTTCTTTTTTATTTAATTTATTATTATCAAAATATATTTATGACTATATAGTTCTAAATAGAAACATTATATTTTACAGTTAATTAAATGATCTTCTCATTGTTGATATATTTCTTAGCAAATAGGCTTTAGATTGAAAGTAGAATCTTCAAGTCAAGTATGGTCCCCTATGACCCCAAACTGGAAGATCAAATTGAAATTCCTTTCTTTTCATATTAAAATTATATGATTAGCAAAATTATAAGTCCACCAAGACTATAAAGTGGAATTCCACTTTATTGTCATTTCTCACACAATAAATGTTCAAAGTCCACAAAAACGATAAATTGGAAATTTCTCATCAATCATTTTAAAATGAATGAATGTTCAATTATATAAGTCCACCATGACCTTAAACTGGAAATATTATAATATTACTACTAAAAAAGGAAATCTATGGAAAAGTAAAAACAATAAAAATAAACATCAGATATATATATATCATCAATACAAAAAAGAAGAAAAAATAAAGATTATCAATCACTTAAATATTATAAATATGAATTTTATTATAATTATCATTACTGAAAAAAATCTCATTCAAAAAAGAGATGCTTGAATGGTCTTCCTGCTCTAGGTGGAACTTGGACAACTGGTCTGTATATACTTAAAAAATACATATAGACCAAGAAGCCAAGTTCAGACCTGGTCTGATTACGTAATATGACTCTGAATTGATTAAAGCTATAGCCTTGTAGATTTCCACTATATAGTGTGAGGCCACCACAAAAATTCAACCCTCTTATGAGTATGAATAAGACTCAAAATCATCATCATAATAATAAAAATAAGAAAGCTAACAATTTTAAATTCATGAAGAAAATATAAAAAAAATAAAAGTAAAAATACAAACAAACTAGAGAAATCAACTACAGCAATTTAAATGAAGAGGGGATCTTATCCCACACCTGAATATTAATATTACAAATAAAAAGAAGAAATATGAATACAAAAGATATTTTAATAGGATCTTTGAGGCTCAATAATTATATGATAAGTTTTTATAAGAGTGATTGGAAGATGATAAATAAAGAAGCATTTTTTTGAAGATCATCATCAAACAAACATCCTGAAGGCACATTCAACTCTAAAATTATGAGAATTTCTTTCAATATATAAAATTGGAAATTCAATGGAACCATGAAAGGATTAGTGGAATGTTAAGTCCTTGTATGAATTAAAACTAAAGGGGTGGCACATCTGAGGGGTTCTAATATATTTATTTATTTTATTCAATGAAAGGAGTAGTGGTATTAAAGAAATAATGTGAAGAAAGATAGGTTAGTTTTGAAATGGTTCAAATAAAACCATCAAATATATGTGATAAGCTGGGAAAAGAATAAAATATTTAATGAAGAAGGACAGAAGTCCAAAATTAAACTATGAAATAATAATTTTTAATGATCAAAAAAAGATGAAATCCATATCTAGAAACCCAAGAATTGTATGAATTATTAAGCCTCAAGGTAGCTCAAGTGTTAATTAGCAGAATAGATCTTTCGGACTTGAAAAACCTACCCTTGAATCAAGTAAAATTGAAGACCAGGAGGTCCTCAGCATTACGGGAAACTGCCCCCTTATGAAGAAATTGACAAGGGAATTTTTTGTCCTTTCATGAAATAAAAAGGCAGGATTTTGTATATATAATGTACAGGGTATGCACACCTATGTTGCAGGGTCCTGTATGACCTAAAACTCCAATCTCAATTATATGGAAAGAAAAAGATGAAAGAAGTGAAGATTTATATTACTTACTTAGTTATTAAAAAAAGAAAAGAAATAAATAAAACAGAAGAAGTGATATTATATCAATCTTAACATATCCTGTTGAAAATAATAATAATAATAATAATAAAGGGGAAAACAGAATCATTTCTGTGATATTACAAAGCGTATTACCAAAATAGTGCAAAAAAGTATAAATCAGTACTTAAGAGGGTTAAACCAGTCATTGATCCTATGCCAAAAAAAATAAATCCTCCTTTGGTAAGGCCACCATTAGCAAGAGACCATTATAATACACCACTATCATAAAAACCACCTAGATTTATGGTCACATCAAAAATAACACAAGAAAGATTTGAACTAATAGATTTTGGGCCACCTGGATGGCTTTCAAAAGAAAGAGGTCTGTTGATGGGTGTCATAGTTTTAAGAGGAAAATGGATTGCATTAAGTTCAGAGGAAAGGGGTTTACTGAAACATTTGTATGGAAAACCCTACAAACTACCCATAATACCCCATACACCTTGGAAAAAGAAGCCAATGTTACTCCAGTTTATTGAATTCATAACAGAAAGGATTAGAACAGTCTCATATGAGTATTCTACCTCTAGCAATATAATTCCAGTATTTTGTGCTTCAAAGTCAAATGGAAAACTCAGTATTGTCCATGACTTAAAGGATCTTAATAAGGTAACAATTGAATATGCAGAATTCCCACCACATGTTGGAGAATTTGTAGATGTATTTTCAGGAAGAGCTTTTTATGGACTTGGAAATATAATTGGAGGATATGATGAAAGATAATTAGACATTTCCACAAGACCCTTAACCAAATTTGAAACACCATTTGGAAGGCTACAGCTCACAAGACTACCACAAGGAGAAACCAATTTTGTAGCAGTTTATCAAGCTCAAATGACTTTGATAATTTAGGTGAGCCTGTGAGGTATGTTTGACATACCCATAAGGCCACAAATAACATTATACACAGTTTATTTAGTCTTAAATAGACTTATCAAATAAATTTAAAACAAAAAATAACAAAAAATAAGTATAACCTTTTTTGGATAAAAAAGGTTATAATTATTATGTTATTTTTGGATTCTACTACAAAAAGATCTAGGGTAGACCCATAGGGTGTTATACCCAAAAATGAATATTTCTTAAGTTATTGGAATATTTAAGAATCTCATAGTACAATTGCAATTTTTTGAACATTTTTTAAAAAATTGTTAAACTCAAGCTTAAATAAGCTTGAGCTTAAAGTTGCATAAGGTTTATGCAAACATACCAAAATTTTAGTTGAAATTAAGGTGTTGTGTATATTTAATGAATTGGCTAAGAATTTTCCATACAGAATGTAAATCCTGCGTGATCTCAATTTAAAGATATTTAAGGCAATAGTATGGCTTTAAACGAATAAAAGGGCAAAATTCACACAAAAAGATGGGACAAAGGAAAAAGAACAAAAAGAGTTGGGATACCCAACTTTTTGGATCTTCAACACTTCAATTAAGGTGGTAAACCTGAATTGGAGTATTTTTAACCTTATTTAAACTTTAAGATTAGACTTAGATCCAATATTAAAGTTTAAACTGGTCTCATCCCAATTTGGACAGGAATTTTAAGCTGCCAAAGGGTAAGTCCCAATATGAAATCTTGAAATGAAAGTTTTGAGAGCTGTAAAAGCTTAATTTAGCTTAAAACCTAAAATTTACAAGTAACAAAACTATATCAAAAGTTAAGGTTGAGTGTCTATTGATATTTTACATGGAAAAATAGCAATAACTTCAAAAATTCATTAAAAATCCAAATCCCAATGGATTTTCTTGAAATTTTCACACAGCTTACAGTTAAATGTTATCTGTGTATACATAAGATTTTAACTCCCTTTTTTGAGCAAGTTTTATTTTTATACATCCTGGAAAATTACTCTTTTAATTATACTCAAAGAAAATTAAGATTTCTTTAAAAATCAATTAAAAGTTGAGTTTAACAGTTTTTTGATTGGAGCTCTATTTTTAAGTTGTTCACGCAGTGAGCTTTAATCTAAATAAACTTTTTTTATATTAAAGCTTAAAATGATCAATCCAAAAGAGGATTGAATTTACTTGGAGTTAAGAATAACACTGGTAACTTTAAATTGGAATTAAAAATGAGTTACCTTAAGCTAAGAACCTTATTTTCAAGTATGGTTTTGCAGTTTTGACCGGAGCACGCCCTCTATATTCATTATGAATCATTAGAGCTGCTTTGTAGACATAAAAAGAGTCTATTCATCACCGTTTTGTCAATCAATCATCATTATTCCAATCATATTAGAAATCTAAACAGGTTGTCACAATTCTGTCTGCCAGACCTCAACAAAGGGAACTCTTGCCAAAAAGGCTATTAAACCGGTTGAAAGACCGATTAATACTGGCAAGTTGTAGATCACATTCCACCATGTGACAGTACCCCTGGGTTTAGGGCACTGCATCCCAAAGTGCATGTAACTGATGGTATTACCCATGTCTCCCTCATGGAGTTACATTAGTCACAACAGGAGCCTACAAGGAACCCCCAAGGAGCGGAACCCTTGTATGCCAATGGAGTGGAAAACCCAGCAATTTCTGGTTGTTTGATTGAGACCACCTCTTTTCTCCAACCGGAATCGAACCCATGATGTTGGTAACCAGTTTATTGTCACAATGCTGTCTGCCAGACCTCAACAAAGGGAACTCTTGCCGAAAAGGCTATTGTCACGTTGGGACAACATTTACCCAGAGAGGGGGGTGGATTTCATCAGCAAGAATCCTCAAAATTTCATCAAGTTCTCAAGAAAAATGAAATTAAAGAGTCAAGATTCTTTTCAATAAAAGTTGATATGTTTTCAGATGTAGTTGATCAAATTCAAAGACAAGTATGGAAAGACAAAGATTATAAGGAAATCCTCAAGAAATTAGCAAGAGGAGAATCAGTCCCAGACTATTCTCTTGAACCTCAAGCAAAATTATTATTGTTCAAAGATAGAGTAGTCATTCCAAGCAATCATGAAATTCAATTGGACATTCTTCAAAAGCATCATGACTCACCATTGGCTGGCCATCCTGGCCAGGATAAGACCCTCAAGCTCATCAAGAGGGATTTTTATTGGGCTGACATGAATCAAATCATCAAGGACTATGTGTCCTCATATCAGCAATGTTCAAGAAACAAGAACATCCACCATAAGAAGTTTGGACTACTCAAGCCTCTTCAAATTCCATCTGGTCCTTGGAATTCTTTGTCAATGGACTTTATCACTCAATTGCCCTTGTCAAGCAACTTTGATTCAATTTTAGTAGTTGTAGACATATTTTCAAAAATGGCAATATTTATTTCAACTTATTCAACAATCACTGCTTTGGACTTAGCTCAAATATTCATTAATCATGTCTTTTCCAAACATGGTCTTCCAATCAGTATTGTCAGTGATAGAGGTTCATTATTTGTTTCATAATTTTGGACTCAATTGTGTCAGCAGCTCAAGATATCGAGAGATATTTCAACTGCCTTTCACCCTGAAACAGATGGACAGACAGAGAGGGTAAATCAGATTCTAGAACAGTATCTTTGGATGTATGTCAGTTACCATCAAGATGACTGGCACACCTGGCTCCCTCTGGCTGAATTTGCCTATAATAATGCAGAACATTCATCAACAAAACAGTCACCATTTTTCACCATTTATGGAAGAAATCCCAGCTTTGATTCAATTCAAATTTCTCAAGATACACCTGCTGGAAAGTTATCATCAAAACTCCAATCAGTACAGCAAGTTGTCAGAGAAGAATTAGAGTCAGCAATAAAGCGTTTTAAGAAGTATGCAGATAGAAATAGAGCAATTTCACCAGATTTCCAACCTGGGGACAAAGTATGGCTAGCTTCCAAGAACATCAAGACAGCAAGACCCAACAAGAAACTTTCAGAAAGATGGTTGGGAACCTTTGAAGTTCTCAAGAAGATTGGCAGCCATGCATATCACCTCAAGTTGCCTCAACAATGGAAGTCAGTTCACCCTGTCTTCCATGTGTCCTTGTTACAGCCAGTGAAGCAATCAACTATCCCAAATAGACACCAATTGCCACCACCTCCAGTAATAGTGGAAGAGCAAGAAGAATGGGAAGTGGCTCAGGTTCTGGACTCAAAACTCAAGAGAGGTTCATTATGGTATTTAGTTGAGTGGAAAGGATTCAGTGAAGACCCAGAAAGAACAACTTGGGAACCAGCTTCCAACCTTACCAACTCCCCAGACCTTGTCAAGGATTTTCACACTATGTATCCAGACAAGCCTTGCCCAAATGCCTCAAGAGTTTGATTTATGGTGCTTGGTGGGGATTGGAGGTTATGAAAGTAAGTTCCTCTCCTGGCATGCAACTTTAAGGGGGTATTCTACCCAAATTTGTTGTAAGCATCACCTTGGCCACTTTGTGAGCACTTGTTGATTTTTTGGACAGGTTCAGAAGGCCTTGCAACATCATACCCTCAAGATTTAGACCTTTCATCAAGATATGGCCCAATCTTTTCTCTTATTTTATTTTCTTTCTTTAATCATGCCATAAATTATCTTTAAAGACATTCATTACCACAATTCATGTTATGGCATAATTTCTGTTCCATTTATGGTGCTTGGTGGGGAGTGGAAGTTATGAAAGTAAGTTCCATCTCCTGGTATGCATCCCTGAGGGGTCTACTTCTTGTAAAACATTACCTTGGCCACGCTGTGAGCATCAAATGCTTGATCTTATCTTTCAGAACATTTTGGCCAAGATCAAGCAACTCACCACAAGGAGGACAACCCTCAGGCATTTCTTATTTCTATTTCTTTACTCTCTTTTTCTCTCAATTCTTTTTCATTTTTATTTTTTATTTCATTTTCTTTTACTTGTATGATTTATTTTTCATTTCTTGTTTCAAAAGCAGCAATCATAACTCCCATATCTTGTTTGGGGAGTCAATTTATTTAATAATCAAGAGCAAACACTAGTAATGGTAAAGACCAGCTACAGATAATTGTCATCGAAATTTCTTCAAGGCTTCTCTAAACTTAACAACCATGTCATCTTTATAAGCAACTGCCTCCCTGGCCAAAGTAGCAGTGGGCTCCCCTGGAATAGCACTCTTCATAGCCTTATCAACAAACATCTCAGTCAAAGAATCAACTTCAGCAAATAGAGAGGTTACCACCTTCTTTTTCACCCTTTTCTGATCAGTGAAGTTGCCAGTAATATTCCAGCGGCAACGGGTTTCAAAGATTGATTCAGGTTCTGGAGACATTGGGTCTCTAGAAGTGCTGGCCACTGGTGGTTGGATGATGGTAGAGGTGGAAGCAAGTGTGGAGGGCCTGGTTGGGTATCTAATTGGAAGTTGAGGTGGTTGGGAGGACCTGATCACTTCATTATTGGTGGTACTGGCTTGGACTGGGGATTGTGAGGTGGATTGGATTCTTCTTTTCTGGATTGGGGTAGTCATTTCAAGCTCTTCTCCATCAATCTCATCACTGCCTTCAGCATCAGTATCAATTTCATCTTGAACCACCAAATTTCTCTTCAATTTTCCAAGTCTTCCATCTTTTCTGGTGACCAAAATGGGAACCTCTGGGGCCACTCCAATGGGATTTCCTTGGGGGTGAATTGATCCTACAATGGCTACCCAGGAGCCACTGGTATTATTCAATTGTTGGACACCTCTCATTCCAGATCCAGTCACTGAAGAAGAAGAAATGAAAACATAGAAGTCAGTAACCCATCAATTTTATGGCCAATCAACTCACAATTGGAGTGACCAGAGGTGGAATCAGAGGTGGGAGGTTCATCAACAGGAGCTTCCAATCCAAATCTTCCACCCTTCTGAATGCTGCTCCATAATCTTCTGGCATTTTCAGGAAAGCTATAGTGGGCTTGGGAACAATTTCTTTTTCCAAGATTGCAAAATTGACACCTGGTGGACCTAGAAGTAGCAGATTCCACACAAGGAATCCCTTTCCTCTTACAATTGGTGCAGGGTGGCTCAATAACTCTGAAAGATTTAAAACCATTATAGGTTTTCTTGATGTCCCAAATCTCTGTAGGGGCCATACTCTCTTCAGAAAGCTCCCTCAAGTTATCAAAAATACCAGGACCATAAAGTACAGAAGGTGGGGAATCAGAGTGATTGGAATCACAAAGGGAAGTCAGCCTTGAACTCCTCTTCAAGTCAAAATTTCAAATTCAAGACCAAGAGAATTATGGACCATTGCAAGTCAGCAAGGCATTTATGCCAATTGACCAGTCAAGGAGGGGATAAGAAGAAAGACATTCAAGAAGAAATCAAGATCAAAAAGAAAAAAACTTCTTCAAATGGCCCAATTGTCCAATTTCATGAATTTATGCACTTTGGCACAAATGGCCATATCAGACCTCAAAACTTCAAAATAGCTCAGTTTTATCATTTTTATCAAAATATGCTTAATTATGCATATTGGCAAATTTGCACATTTGTGCACTTTTGCGCAAAAGGCTTCAAAAGGCCTTTTTGGCCAATTTCATCATAATTGCGCATTTGCACACTTTGCGCAAAAATGCGCAAAATGGCCAGAACACTTTATAAGGCTATTTTTCATCATTAATCAAATTTTTTCAATTTTTTCACCAATATATGCCATTATGGCATATATGTGCATTTGCGCATTTTGCGCATTTTTGTGAAAATTGGCCAAAATCCCCTTTAATCACAAAATCAAGGATTTTGGCCAGGACTTCTGAAATGGTCTAAAACCTCAAGTATTGGCCACTTTATGCCAACACTCTCAAGATTAAAATTATGATGAAATCAGGTGTTCTTGGGACATAAACCCAGGTCACCCACTTTTCAAAAGCCATGAGGACTCAAGAAACGTTTGGTGAAGACACTCAAGACAAGAATGAAGGAATTTTGAAGTAAAAGAGGGAATTCAGAATCATGATCAAGAGGAAAATACCTACAAGTGATCAAATGAAGATTTTGTTTGAGTATTGATTGAAGAAGAAAGTTTAATGGGATAAATTTAAGGAATTGGGGGAAAGAACTGTATGGATTGTTTGCAAGCTCATCAAGACTCACTTTACTTATGGTGCTCAGAGCTCACCACTTTCAAGAGGGGGATAATGTCACAGCCAAGGAGGCAGGGGCATTACCAATCATATCCAACAATCATTACTTCATTGATACCCCTCAAAACCCAATCAGCAAGGGGGTTTCATTCAACATTCTCCAAATACAGTTTTCAGACCTCAATACAGTTTCATACAGGCAAGATCCAAATACAGGATTCACCAAATACAGGCCTGTAATCAATACAGGCGCAAATACCTGTATTGACTGTATAGCTTGTATTGGATTCATCAATACAGGATTCAATCCCACATCCAACTTCTTGCAGCATACAGACAAGTATCTCAACACTCAAACTCCAAGGCTGGTATTTCTCACATATACCAGCCCCTCTTCACCCACCTGGGGGTTTTTCCCCCAGTTAATTAAAATATTGGATTTATTATTTAATATTATTTTATTTCTCATTAAGAAATATTATTTTATTAATTATTAAGTTAGTCTTTGCCTTCCCTCACCTGTTCAGTAGAGTCCTGGTGGCCATATCCTTTATTAATCCTTTTCTCTTTTCTGAACAGGTTGAAACAGTAGTACAGGATTATTTGTGGTTGGCTCTTTATTATTGCTTTTGCTTTCCTCTCATATCTTTTAATTCTTATTATCTTATGACTAGGAAATTATTATCTCATTTCATTACTCTTATCAATTGGTACCTTATTCTGAGCCCTCCATAAGTAAGTCTTTTCACTGAGTGCCAGGCCCTCTTCACTTAGAAGAGCCCCTGTTACACAGGTAAAGTTTTATTAAATATGAAATCTTATTATTAAAGGAATTCTTAAGCTATTTTATTCTTTATTAATTTTAAATTTGATGAATTGAAATCATAAAATTCAGATTATTATTGTAATCCCAAATAATATTTTTTATTATAGAAAATTATTCTCTTAAATATCTTTCAAAATCCACAAATTCCTCTTCAAAACGTTTTAATCGTATTTTTTATCATAAAAAGCTGTTTTACCTTTTAAAATATTGATTTTTGGTGTTTTTTTAACTTATAATCATTACTTAATATAATAATTGTTGTTGTTTGACTTGTTATATTAAATAAATATTATAAGTGAGTTTTCTTTAAAGTTCTAAATTTTTTATCTAGGATTAGTTTTTTTATAAATAATTTTTCTATAAGAATTATCTCTGCACAGTTTGTGTGATGATTTCTTTTATCAATAATATTCTTGTATCGTTTTCAAGTGGATTGAGATTAATATCTTCCATGTGTAATTGTCTCATTAAGAGCTTTACACTTCTTATTGTTATAACAGTCAGTGACTATAACAATAATAGAATAGCTCAATTTTTTTAATATATATTTATTTCAATAATTATATAAATTTGTGGTTATAATTTTTAATTATGTTATATTTTCTACTGAGCAAACTCACAGTACTCTTGGTATTTGTTACTATTATCAAGATTTTCATAGACAAGCCTTACACTTCAAGAAGAAATACCAGAGAATGTAGGAATTCTCATTTATGATGGAGGGAAAAAAGGTTCAAGATCAACTTATAATAATGAAACCTTACAAGAAAATAATTTCACAAGGTTCATTTGGTAATATGCAGTTACATTAGAGAGAATATTATTCAGAATTGAAGAGGCAGGAATTACCATATCAGGTATCAAATTTGCATTCTGTGTGCCGGAATTGAATAACGTAGAGCCTATAGGTTCTTTGAATGGAAGAAAAACTTAAAAGAAGAAAATTAATAAAATACAAAGCTGGCGAAAGTTCCTGTATAAAAAGGAAGTAAGAGGCTTTTTGTGACTTTGTGCATATTTTAGAATGTGCATTCAAAATTTCTCTCAGATTGCAACACCACTAAGAAGATTAACAGGAGATGATGTAGAATTAGAATGGAATTATAAACTTTATCAAGCATTTAACAAGTTAAGACAAATTTTAGGGGAGTTAATAACATTAAAATTTTTGATTATCAAAAGGGAGAAGGGAAGATTAATTTAGCAGTGGAATCAGGCTATATGGCTGCAGGAGCAGTATTCACTCAAGAAGAGAAAGGAAAAGGCATATGAGTTCTTTCTGAATCAATCAAATTCTCAATACTGGAATCAACGTACTCACAGCCAATTCTGGAACTATCTTGAGTTGCCAAAATGCTTAAGAAACTCAAAAAAGTACTTTTGGGACAGCACTTTGAGCTACAAGTAGATGAAGAAGCCTTGATTGAAATGATAAACTCACCCTGTTTGCACAATTCCCCAATGGCCAGATGGGTTCCATTTATTCAACTGCTATCTTTTGACTTAGCTCATAAGCCAGGGAAGACCTTCACAACTCCAGATGGACTATCAAGAAGACCTCAGTCAGAAGACAAAGCAGAAGAAAAATCTTATTTTTGTTAAGAAGAATAATGGATGAAACCTGATGCAAGGTTTGGATCAAAACATAATAATATGATAAAATTGGAAGGAATAAAACTACCATTAAAGAAACAAGGATTTTGGAAAAGAATTTCAGAATACTTGAATATATTGAAAAGGCTATAAGGAAGTAAAGAGGAGGACTTCAAAAAAATTAAAAGTAAGTCATCAATTTTTTTTTTGAGGATGACCAACTCAAAAGAAGAAATATACCAAATTTGCCAGTAGTTGTTCCAAGTCATAATTCTCAAAGAATACTATTATAATAATTAAATGAAGAAATGGGACACTGAGGGGAAAGCGAAACATACAGAAGAGTTGAAGAAAGATTTTTATGGGAAGGAATGAAGAAGATACTCAAAGAATGGGTCAAATCTTGTAATTATTTTCAAAAGAGAAGGAATTATCTTCAAAAAGAGGAGGGAAGAATCTCAGTCACCTCAAAATTATTTGAAAGAGTCAGTATGGATGCAGTAAATGTAAAATCAGGAATATGGAAATATTTAGTAATGGCCACGGATTATTTCTCACAATGGCCAGATACAATTGATTGAGTAAAGCTTAAATAAAATTCAGTATCAGAATGGTTCACTTCTGAATGTATTTTCTGGTATGGTGCCCCAAACAAGGTCATAGTAGATGGAGAGCCTGAATTTGGAAAGGAATTACAAGATGCAGTAAAAAAACAGGTTCAAAGATAAGGGTAACAACACCCTACTACCCTGAGTCACAAGGAATGGTAGAAAGGGGGAATAAATTATTGAAGGATTTATTGGTGAAGATGTGTGGTGAAAATGGTTCAAGATGGAAGGAATACTTACCTTTGGTTAAATTGGCTGACAGAATATCAACCAAAAGAGCAACGGGTTAATCCCCATTTGAGCTTCAATTTAGTTGAAAGGAAGTACTACCAATAGGCATTGAAAAAAAACATACTTATCAATTGAATGGCACAAACTCCAATCAACAGAAGATTTTTTGAAAGCAAGATCTGAACAGCTATCATGAAAAGAGGAAATGAGAAAAAGGGCAAAAGAAAAATTAAAAAGACCAGGGAGGATTCAGTAAAATATTAGGACAGGAGACTATCCCATCAAATAATAAAACCACTTCATCTAGGTGAAATTGTTCTTGTATAAAATAAAGCATTAGTCACAATGGGGATTATTTTTCAATAATAGATGGGATGGACCCTATGGAGGTTTGAGAAAAATCAACAATGGTCCATGTGAATTGGAAGAATTGGATGGTACAAAGCTAGAAAGAAGGCTTACAGCAAGTCAAATAAAAAAGTTCTATCCAAGGGGAGAAGAGTTGGACTCAGAGGAAGAAGAAGAAGAGGAAGCTGAATATGACTCTAAATATGAAGATGAAGAGAACTTTGATGAATAAAAATCCTTTTATTCTAAACAAAGGGGGCATATCTGATTGCTTTTTTTGAAAAAAGTGAATTAACACCTTTAATTCTGGGGACAGAATTAAATGGATAGGGGGGTGTGGTATTCCTTAACCTTTCTCCCAAGGCTCAAATATACAAGCATTATCAAAGCTAAAAATTTAAACAAAAATATCTAATATATATATTCAAAGCAATTAAAGATATAAAGAAATAAAATAAAATAAAAAGTTGCAATTAAAGATAATTATATCAGAATCGCAAAAATAAGTATTCTACTTGAATCTACATTGAATTTCATCTATAGTAACATATTTCCTCAACCCCATCACAAAAAAACTCCCTAGATATCCTGGAATAAATAAAAATCATAAAACTATACACTCTAGACTAGGTAAATGAATATTCTTAAAAAGAATGCAGCTTTTTAAAATATTCAATATGAATAAACATGTGTAAAATTACATTAGTGATACCATTACTATTACAAAATCATATGTTACATTTATTGACATAGAAACCACACACTTAAGTATAAGCTAACATAGTGTTACATTGTTCAATCCCCACTTAAATTCCCATAACCAAAAAATTACACATATCATTGACAAATTGAATTTCACATAGAAAAACAATCAACTAAATACAGCTCAAGGCTGCACAGAAGATGAATAAAGTTACTAGAGATAAGAATACAGTTTGAAAAAATGGTGCAATATCTGAATCAAATGACGCAATGTAGAAGTTTTTTTCCAGCAAAATTTGCTCAAGGCTGTACATTATAGGAATAAAGCTTATTTCAAATACCATTTATCTCAAAACAAATATGGTGAAATGAGCCAAACATATGGTGCAATACTTTGATAATATTACACCATTTTGAATTCAAACACCAGAAAAATTCTCTCAAAGTTGTGCATAGTAAAAGTAAATTATAGTTGAAATATCAGTATAATTCAAAAGGATATGGTGTAATCAACCAAAAATATGGCTTAATATCTTGATCAAATGACACCATTTCATATTTAACCTCTAGAAAAACTGTTTCAAGGCTGTGCACTGATAATAATAAAGTTCACAATGGTGAAATCAACAAAACATATGGTGCAATATTTTTATCAATAAACACAATTTTCAATTTTCCCACCGGAAAGAATTCCTCAAGGTGGAATTTTTTCAAGTCTCTTGTTTTTGGAATGCTCTATGGAGGACTAAAAAGGTATAAAAAAGGGCCTCTCTCCCTTTTTTCCCCATTTTTCTGTTTCAGACATTAATTTTGAGGATCAATACATCCCTTCTCTAGTAGGATAATCTAGTATTGTATTAAGAAGATAAGTAACTACGCTCAGTATCTTATATTATTATTCATGAGACCTTACATGCTTTTATAAATTTATGGCCAAAACAGGTAAGTGAACTATTTTTTTAAAAAAATGCAGGGTCAGTTTTGAGCCTTTTGCCATATTTTGTCTGACATGGGAGTTCAATATCCCCAAATGTTTTGGGAATTTTTTTCTTCCCAAACTTCTCAAATTTGGCCAATTTGACAAAATGGAATATTCTTTTAAAAAAATTTATTTAATGTTCCCACTTATGAAATTCCATGATTTTCTTTTTGAAAATGGAGGCTTCAATCTTGCAAATGAAAAACCAGAAGCCCATAATTTTGGGGAATTAGTTTGGACCAACAAGTAAAGGCACAAAAAGGGTTTTTGTCATGTTTTTAATATGACTATTTTTGAGTACAAAAGTGCCACATGTTTGACAAAAAATGAAACTGAGGTAGGATTTAAGCAATAAATAGGACTGAGGAGGGGGATAAAGGGCATAAATAGTATATAAAAAAATCCATCAATCTGAATCAACCTCCAAAATAGTTGGGTTTTTCTGAGGGGGGAGGAATATTTGACAAATATAACATCCTGTGTTTCTTAAGTTTATCTTTCCACACCAGGGCTTGTTGTTGGGCATGAAATTCCCAATTATCAGTAATTGGGGGGACTATATAAGCTCTAGTAATGATGATATTCAAAGGTAAAGAATGAGAACAGCTATCCAAGAGGCACATGAGACTGCGTGGATTATCATTTGGAGGACAGAAATAAGGGAAAAAAGAGAAAGATTGGGGTATTGAGTAAAAAACAACTGGTCTTTGATACTTATTTGAAATTGCATCCCCCATATCAAGCATGGACATCCACTTGCTATTTGGAGCCTGGACAACATCTTCATACCACCAAATTCTGTCCAAATAACAGTTTACTGAGGGAATAAAAGTGTTCATGGCTTCATAAAGGTCTTGATTTTTTTTTGAATTTCTTCAGCCAAGTCACCTCTGGCATCAGCCCATTGATCTTGAGTCTTGTAAATGAAGTGGGATACTGTTCCATAGCCACAGTTTCCATCACCCTGGACATTGATTGCCTTAAAGGTGTATTTCAATATAAACTTGGGAAAGTCTTCTGAGCCAGTTACCTGATAATATTTGGTAAAAAAATGAATGAATATTCAAATAAGCAAAAAATACATTAAAAAGAATCAGAAACTCAATCAGAGCTTGGAGCATTCATCACTTGTGTGATAATTGCTTTGACAATGCTCACAGTTCAAGTAAATTGCATCATATATCTTCAAAACCTGTGGCAGGCTTGTGGGACTTTCTTTGTGAGGTTTTGTTACCCATTTCCAAGCTTCTAGACCTTCTAAGGGTGACTACTGATTTTCCATATTCATTCAATTCAGCTTCTGAGGGTAGTGAAGCCAATGAGCTTATTGATTTTGGTAATGAGGCCTCAAAATCTTCAGATGAATCCACTTCAATTATTGGTGAGTGTGCAAATGACTGTGATCTTGATGTTGTTGTACTGGTCACTTTTGATGGGGGTCTTCCTCTTCTTTTGGATTCACTTTCAATGATTTCAAATCTGAATGGTTCTCTCTTATTGTTATTTTTATTCTTATTGTCAGGGTGACTCTATTATATAGCTGTACAATGACAAAGAAAAGCTATAACTCTGAGTGTGACACGAAATTAAAGATGATAATTAAGATAATAGAGGGTAAAAAGGGCTATACTAAATGAATTTAGTGATGGTGAGTGCTGCTGATAGCTCTGGGCTCAGTGTTTTCCTGTTGGTTTACAATAAAAAACCTTACAATACTTAAGTTTAAAGTATAACCTGTTAAATTGTAAGGGTCACACTTCTTTTAAGAAGTTATACCACGTAAGAATACTAAGAACAGGATGCTGGATTAGCTTACTGGTGAGGCAAAGCCTCCTTTTATCTTGTTCTGGGGTAGTGGGAGGTGTTTTACCTCTGCACACGACCACAGAGTGAAAATGCTCACTACTGTGGGCTGGTTTGTGGTTCTACACACTCAATAAAGACTAGTATGGGGTGGAAATGTGGTTTTAGAACCACAAGTAGTGATTTTTACACAATACAGGATGAAGATTTTCACCAATGGAGTTTACAGGTGTGTTCTGGTGCTTCTGGTGGATCAGAAGCTGTGGGGTGACAAAACTGTCCGTCTGTCCTTTTTTTTTTCCAAAAAAAGTAGGTGCTTTTTTTTAATAATAGAAAGACTAAAGATCACAATTTCTTATTTGTCGTAGGCTCTCTAACTTAAATCAATTAATTATATTCAAATTTCCATCCATTTCAAAATAAATTTGTATTTGTAGCAAAATATTTCAAAAAAAAAAAATAAAATGTAAATAATTTTTTTTAATTTAGTAATTAATTGAGTAAAGTGGCCAATTTGACTACCATCTGGTGGGAGCCCCATGCTGCAAAATGACATCCCGCATTTTGTTGGGCATTGACTGGATCAATGCCCTGAAATAATCTTTGGGAATTTCATTCCAGGCAGCCTGCACCGCGATTCATAGTTTGGGTAAGGGTTTTGGGTGGAATTGTTTGTGAACAATCACTTTCATCTTCTTCCATGCATTCTTAATAGGATTTAAATCGAGGTAATTTGATGGCCACTGAAATTTGACAATGCCTTGAGAGTCTTTCCATTGGCAAGATAAGAGAGAAGTATGAACCAGCGCATTATCTTCACAAATCATAAACACTTGACATTGTGGCTCCTGTTGCTGTTGTTGCAAGTGATTGTAAAAGGGTAATAACCCTATCAAATAGACATTGTCAATGAAACCTTGGGTTTGGCATGCATTTGGGCCCATAATGATGAGTGATGATTGTTCAGTATCATAAAAGCCTGCCCAAACCATAATGGACTGATGTCCACTATGGTGCTGAGCTACTTAGTAATCAAAAGAGTATCACTCACCCTGAGTTCTCCAAATGCGAGTGGGGGTTGGGTTTTTCAAAAGCTCAAAGCTGCTCTCGTCTATCCATATGACTTTCTTCCACTCTTCAAGCAACAAATCAACGTGAGCTTGTGCAAAGGCTAATTGTTTGTCAAAATGCTGAGGTTGCAAATGAGCCTTGACAACAGCAATTATTGAGAAGATTCCTTCTTTATGAAGGACTCTTTGAACCATTTGCGATGAAACCTCCTTCATAATCAAATTGGTTATTTCATTCAGGCTTTCTTGTCTTCCAATTTGAGTGACCCACTTGAGTTGTTGATTATTGGGTTCATTCAATTTAGGCTTCCTTCCTGGCCTAGGTAAGTTTTGAACTGTTCCACAATCATTGAATAGCGTTACAATATCATGAATTGAAGTCTTGGGAATTCTGGTGAGTTCACTTATTTTTTGCAGTGATAATCCAGTGTCACACATCCCAACAATCCTTTCTTTGATTTTGTTGTTTTATTGATGAGGCATGGATGCAGCAACGTCAATGTAGGTTGAAGTTGAAAACCTATTGATATTTAAAATAAGCAATGTTAAAACAAATCACAAGAAAAGCAAAAAAAAAAACAAAATACTCACCGAAAGAAAACAAAAAAGTAAGTAAGAGTCAAAAGAAGATGAGTAATATAAAATAAAACAAAAATCTGAGTAATTGAGAGTGGAAAAGAGAAATACGAAAAAATAATCTTAGAAAAAACAAAAGAAATTGGCATTTTGGTTGGGGACTGGGGGTGTGCATGGGTTGAAGTAAGTAGATGGACAGTTTTATCACCCCACTGTACAGAGTCTGTATGGACCTCTGTATTTGACTTAACTATGAGGCATTTAAATATAAAAAAGCTTCTTTGTTGGTTTGACACCTCATAATCATACTAATGGGATAGTATCCCACTGTAAGGCTGTATTGGCCAAACTGTGGGATTTTAACCTTAAATCTGCTATGCCTTTGTCATTTTTTAAGATATTGAGCTTGAAATTGGTTCATTGTGTAGCCCTGGATGTGATCTACACAATGGTACCTAATTTGGTATGGCTATCATTAAATATGGCAAAGTTATGCCATGTACAAGCTTTCTTGTACACATTTATGATTTGTCCAAAAACTGTATGAAATTTGTTTGCTCCATATATTTTGTTCTAGATACGATATGGGGAAATGCATGGCACCATTAGATAGACCTGATTGTTCCCTTTCCAAAAAGACCCCACTTTAGGTATCTCACACCAAAACTGTAGAAGCTAGATGAGAGGTGAGTATTTTAATCACCCTTATTTGACCTTATTTTGGTCATAACTTCTGTAATTCTGGTGCTAGCTTGGTTTGGCTAGTACCATTGGATAGCCCTGACTTGGAGATTTAATTTGAACACCCATTTTACGGGGTTAAGCTTCTTCCTTTGGATTTCAGATGAGAGGTGAAAATCAAGGTTTATGCTCAGGAATAGCTTTGAGCAGGAATAACTTTGTTTTTCTTTGTCCTATGATTATGGGACTTGTATATTTGGAAAGAGGTGACTTTCCTCTTTCTTTTTAAACCTTATGAGTTAATTTGGCTTGGCTTCATGTTTTGGTGGTATCTTGGCTTTACCATTGGTTTATGTAATTGGCTGTCATGCTTGTGCTCTGGTTTTAAGTCACAGGCTGACACTTATTCTTGGCTCCTTGAGGTCTCCCATGGATAAGCTTTCATTCAAGTTGGTTTTCATAGTATTTATCATCCTCTTGACTGTTGGAAATTTGATCAAATGGGAATTTTCCAGTAAGCTAAGGTTTATGCTCAGCAATAGCTTTGAGCAGGAATAACTTTGTTATTCTTTGTCCTATGATTATGAGACTTGTATATTTGGAAAGAGGTGATTTTCCTCTTTTTCTTGATACCTTTTGAGTTAATTTGGCTCAGCTCCATGTTTTGGTGGTATCTTGGCTTTACCATTGGTTTATGGTATTTAGCTGTCATGCTTGTGCTCTGGTTTTGAGTCACAGCCTGACATACCCTCCCTCTAAAAAAGGCTCATCATTGATGAGACTTCCCTTTCTTCTTTGAGGTATTATAAGGGTTCATGTGACCCTGAGCCAACAACTTTCTTGTAGTCATACCCTCCCTGTCTGGTGGCTTATTTTTCAGACCATCCAGGTGTTTGGTCATTGGTTTCCTCCTTTTGGAGTGAACTGAACCAATTTCCTCTGTTCCAGGGTTCTTAAATTCCCCCAAATATTCCTCATGGGGGTTGGGTTCACTATGAATTATTTCCTTAGCCATTCCCCACACTATCAGAGTCAGATTCATGACCTTCTTGGTCTTCTCTTGTTTCTTCCTCTCTTGAAAACATATCTTCCCTGTCTTTGGGAGAATTGTCTGCATAGTGATTGGGTGATTCCAAGTTGTGAAATCCTGTTGTGATTTCGGAATCTTAATCATTAGTTTCTTTGGCTTCCAGGGTTGGATTCTCCCTTTTATCACCAGTACTATGGTTATTGTATCTACCAATAGTTGTTTTAATCCTTACTTCTTGCAAAGTATTGGCTATTTCATCCAAGGTGGATTCTTTGGAGCATCTGCATTTTACTGCATGTTCTAAGTCTCCTGGTAGTTTGGTCAACAGTTTGTGATTTCTCATTTCTGTTGTTATGCAAGGGTCAATTGCTATTAGCCTTTTTCACTTTCTCAGACATCAATAATATGGATCTTTGTTCACTGTGTATCTATCATTTCCAAATGAAAGGGTTTTCTGCCATATCCATGTATCATTTCTGTACTTCTGGATTATTTGGCTCCTCCACCATGGCCAGTTTCTTCTGCCATGGATTTCTTTCATTTCTGGGTACCAAATACTAGCATGTCCTTTGAAAGCTGTATTTAATATTTCAGTAATCCAGTAGTCTGGTATACTTGGTACATCAGGGAAGAATCCATCAATATAATCAATGAGCTCCATATGATCATATTCTCCTATTCCAGAGAATTTGGGCCAACTTGAAGCCTCTGGAAGCTGTTTTAATGCTTCCTTCTCTGAATAAGTCATCTTATCTCCATCTTGGTATTGTGATTGAGATCCTGGCTTCTTCTCCAACAAGTCATCTGGTTTGATTTCTTCCTGGTGGTATGGAGTGTTTCCAGAAACATGCCCTTGTGTTTGGAGTTTCATTTTTTGGCAGTAATTGAAAAATTTGTCAATATCTTGATCCAGGTATTCCCTATCCCTTTTGCAGTGATTTTGCTCCTCTAAGACTTGATTTAGTCTACTTTTGGTATCTTCTGAGGCTTTCTAAAATTCAGTATAGTGCTCTTGCAGAGTATGAATAGTTTTGGTTTGTAAGGTATAAACCTCTTGTAACCTTGAAATACTTCCATGGAGTCTTTCAAACTCTTTTTGAGTTTGTTCTACAAATTGGGAAAATTGTAACCATAGAGTATTACTACTTATGGTACTCTCAGGTATCACAAAATTGTGTTTCATCTTAGTGGAGATATCATTCCTTATCATAGGGCTGCTAGCTGCATTAGAAGTATTTACAATTGTTTGTTGTTTCTTTGTACTTCTTGCAACAGGTCCAACAATTTCTGGATCATAGGATCTGACTCTTTCTGCCTCTGGTTGAAAGAAGTCTTGCTCTTTCCCTATGATCCTCTTCCTCTCCTGGATTCTGTCTTGGATTGGAAAGTATGGTGACTCTTGGTCACTGATATGCTGGTGCCTGAGTGGTTTGAAGCCACTAGGGAGTCTGGTTGGGTTACCAGTCCTCACAAGCCTGAGAGGGTCAGAGTATCTAATCTCTGGTTCCATTTCTCTTCTATAATAAGTTCTTTGAAGAATATCTCTTTGAGGGAAATCTTCTGAATACTTTCTACAAGTTCTTTGTAGTGGAAATCTGGTTTTAATTTCCTGTCTGGCATTCTCCTTGGAGAAGTTCTTGGAATATTTCATGGGTTAGAACAAACTGTTCTATGCAAGACATTTCTGGAGGTTTGCTGTTGAAAGCCATCTTGCAAGGTGTAGGAAGGTTCATTTTGCCATGTATTATGACTTTGAACAACTTCAACTTCTCTCTTTTCCAGGCCTCTATTACAACTGATGGTTGTTTCTCTTTGTAGGGAATAATCTCTTGGAAATACAAAGTCTTTGGAATGAGGTGGTATCATTTCTGATTTGTAAAGTGAGATTTTCAGCTAGTTGAGTAAATCCCTGTTTTGTTAGGAATCTATAAGTCACTTTGGACAAGTTATTATTGAAAATATCAATAATTTTTGAATCAACCTTTCCCAATATACACTTTGTATATATAAAGAAAAGATCAATAATAAAATATGGTTTGTATTTTATTATGAAGTATTTATTATCAAAATTATCAATAATAATGATACTAATAAGTTTGTACAACAATTTTGGTGAAAAAATAAATTATCAGAGTTTTTCTTTGAGAAAAATTCAACCAATATATACTTTGTATATATTATGAAAAAAAAATATCAATAATAAAATATGTTTTTTATTTTATTATGAAGTATTATTACTGAGATTATTAATAATAATGATAATAATCAATTTTTCACACCAATTCAGGTAAAAAAATGAATTGTAAGAGTTTTTCTTCAAGATGAATTCAAAAAATATATACTCTGTATATATTATGAAAAAAAACAATAATAAAATATGATTTGTATTATATTATGAAGTATTATTACTGAAATCATCAATAATAATGATAATAATCAATTTTTCACGGCAATTTGGTTGAAAAAAATTAATTATTAGAGGTTTTCTTTAAGAAAAATTCAAACAATATATACTCTGTATATATTATGAGAAAAAAACCCAGTAATAAAATATGATTTTTATTCTATCATGAAGTATTATTGCTGAAATTATCAATAATAATGATAACAATCAATTTTTCACGCTAATTTGGGTGAAAAAATGAATTATTAGAGTTTTTCTTTAAGAAAAACTCAAATAATATATACTTTGTATATATTATGAAACAAAAAATATGATTTTTATTTTATTATTAAAAGAGAGTATTTTATAAATAGAAATTATATATTTATAGCTATTCAAAAATTATGAAAAATATTATTTTTCAAAAGGAATATGTATACAGTTTTTTTTTTAATTTTTTTTTTAGTAAAAAAAATCAGAATAGAGAAAAACCACGAAATTAATCCCCTTCAAGACTTTTTGTGGTTAACAGAAAGTGAAAATAAGCAAAAAAACAAGTATAATAAGTATAAAATGCATGAAGATAAGCTAGAAATAGTGAAAACAAGCTATAATTTCATCTAAAATAGGTAAAAAAACCAGGCCAGGCCCCCAAAATGTCAGGGTGACTATATAATATAGCTGTATAATGACAAACAAAAGCTATAACTCTGAGTGTGAGATGGAAATAAAGATGATAATTAAGATAATAGAGGGTAAAAAGGGCTATACTAAATGAATTTAGTGATGATGAGTGCTGCTGATAACCCTGGGTGCAGTGTTTGCCTGTTGGTTTACAATAAAAAACCCTACAATGCTTAAGTTTAAAGTATAACATGTTAAATTCTAAGGGTAACACTTCTTTTAAGAAGTTATACCACGTAAGAATACTAAGAACAGGATGCTGGATTAGCTTCCTGGTGAGGCAAAGCCTCCTTTTATCTTGTTCTGGGGTAGTGGGAGGTGTTTTACCTCTGCACACAACCACAGAGTGAAAATGCTCACTACTGTGGGCTGATTTGTGGTTCTACACACTCAATACAGACTAGTATTGGGTGGAAATGTGGTTTTAGAACCACAAGTAGTCATTTTTACACTATACAGGGTGAAGAGTTTCACCAATGGAGTTTACAGGTGTGTTCTGGTGCTTCTTACGCGTCAGAAGCTGTACAGAACCTGTATGGACCTCTGTATTTGACTTAAATATGAGGTATTGAAGTATAAACAAGCCTCTTTGTCTGTTTGAAACCTTATAATCATACTTATGGGATAGTATCCCACTGTAAGGCTGTATTGGCCAAACTGTGGGATTTTAACCTTAAAACTGCTATAACTTTGTCAGTTCTTAAGATATTGAGCTCAAAATTTGTTCATTGTGTAGCCCTGGATGTGATCTAAACAATGATACCTCATTGTGTATGTCTATCATTAAATATGGCAAGGTTATGCCATGTAGAAGCTTTCTTGTACACATTTATGATTTGTCCAAAAACTGTATAAAACTTGTTTGCTCCATATCTTTTGTTCTAGATAAGACATGGGGAAATGGATGGAACCATCATATAGCGCTGATTTTCCTCTTTCCAAAAAGGCCCCACTTTAGGTATATCACACTAAAACTGTAGAAGTTAGATGAGAGGTGAATATTTCATTCCCCCTTATTTGACCTTATTTTGGTCATAACTTCTGTAATTCTGGTGCTAGATCAGTTTGGCTAGTACCATTGGATAGCCCTGACTTGGAGATTTAATTTGAACACCCATTTGATGGGGTTAAGCTTCTTCCTTTGGATTTCAGATGAGAGGTGAAAATTAATGTTTATGCTCAGGAATAGCTTTGAGCAGGAATAACTTTGTTTTTCTTTGTCCTATGATTATGGGACTTGTATATTTGGAAAGAGGTGATTTTTCTCTTTCTTTTTAAACCTTTTGAGTTAATTTGGCTCAGCTTCATGTTTTGGTGGTATCTTGGGTTTACCATTGGTTTATGTAATTGGCTGTCATGCTTGTGCTCTGGTTTTAAGTCACAGGCTGACACTTTTTCTTGGCTCCTTGAGGTCTCCCATGGATAAGCTTTCATTCAAGTTGGTTTTCATAGTATTTATCATCCTCTTGACTGTTGGAAATTTGATCAAATGGGAATTTTCCAGTCAAAACATCTTGAAAACATTGAGGAATTGGGGTTATTTCTGCCATTGGTCTTGGAAAAAGGTCTTCTCCAATATCTTCAAATATTCTTTTGGCTTCTTTCTTTCTCAACACTTCAATCATCACCTTGATAGCCAGTCTGAGAAGAAAATGATAAAGAAAATCAGTTAATAAAAAAAATCAAAATTTGAAGCTCAAAAATCCTCTTAGGTAAATTCAAATGCTACTGAGGATGGAAGTCTGATAACTGAAGCCTTTGGTGTTGGCAAATGCCTTTCAAGTCTTATGCTTGCAAGAAATTATTTGATAATTTTTGTATATGTTGGTGCATTTTTCATTGGGAGGAAATTTTTTTTTAAATTTTTAAAGGCCATTTGAAGGGCATAATGAGACACCTTGCCATTGAGAGCACAGATGTGTGGAGGAAAGACCTTAGAAATGGAAAATAATTTCTTTGGATATTCTGTTTATTATTTCAAAAAATTGCTTTCTAAAAGCCATGTGGAGATCCATAACTACCTCCAGGAGAGTACCAGTGGATGTTTGGAGCTAAAGTTTAACCATGGAATGGGCACATTCAACTCTAGAGGTGGAGCCCACACCCAGGTGGAAATGGTGGTTGGTCCAAGCTGGTACATTATACTCCTTTAGAGGAAGCCAGGTATTTTCCAAATATTGCAAGACTTAAGAATGTTTGAATTTCTTTTGAACCTTCTTCCAGTTGTCTTTGTAAGATTTTTCAGTGGATGAATACATACACTGAGAAATGAATCCCAGATTAATTAATAAAAACAATAATAAGAATAAAAGCTACAGTGAAAAGTATATTCATTGGATCCAAAGGCCCATGAAGCTTTCAAAATCAGTTCCATGACCAATTTTCTTCATGAAATGGGAAAAGACATCCTTATTATTGTCCCAAATTCATAACATGACTTTTGAGTCTGGATAGAGCTTCTTATGAGAGTTTTTCAAGGCCAAATCTCTGTCAATAACAATGACTGGAGGGGGGACAATATTGGTGTTGTTGAGGATGTTTTCTATGTATTTATTTAATGCCCAAGTATATGAGGGCTCAGTCTTATTCTTCATCAAACAAGAGGCCCCAGAAGGGGTCTTGTTGGTTGAGCTGAATCCAACAATACAAAAAGGGGCATTTTGTACTTATTGGTTTTATAAGTACAATCCATAATAATGACATGACAAAAGCCATGGAGGAGTTTTATGGAAAGGGGGTTATTAAAAAACAAGGAGGTAAGGTGTCCCTCAGCTTCCATTTCAGAGGACCAAACAAAATTTTCTTCTTTGAGGGTTTCAATAAGAGTATCAAGGGGCCTCCTTCTTTTCAGGTTTTCTATCTTGATTTTCTTGACTTGGTTTTAAATTTGATGAAGGATTACAGGCCTGTCACACTCCCTCTGGCTGCATAATTGGGCCTTAATTTTCCTTGGAATGAGCAGTGATTCAGGCATTTGATAAATTTGGGATGTCTCTTGCTCATTTAATTTCCTGAAAGTAGGATGTGCCGTGATATTTTTGGTGGCATCATGGGTATGCTCAGGATTTTTGGACTTTAAGAGTCCAAGTGGTACTCTTGGCATATTTTATGGCATAAAGTCAAGATGGACCGTCAATCTTTCTTGAAGTGACTGTTTTGGAGTGGTTTTTGTTGGGATTTGGGATCCCAGACCTGTCACAACCTATTTCAATTTGGTTTTGGGTCATATTGGACCTCAAGGTGGACACAGAATACCCCTGAGCCCAGGAAACATTATGAACATGTTTCCAAAGAAGCTCAAGGGTCTAAAATTAACCTTCAGTGGGGGTTTGAAGCATTATGGAGTGAAAAATATGTATAAATTTAAAAAAAGAGGAATTTGGGTATTTGGAATGAGGAAAGAAGCTTTTTAAATGTGAAAAAGTGATAAAAGGTGTGACAAATCACAAGAAGTGTGTAAAAATGAAATGACGGGGTTAAAATGTGGGATGAATACATGAGGTAAAGTGAAGAATTGTAATTTTAGAGGCTTGGAACCAGGTTGTTGGGAGGGAAAATGAATTCTTTTGGGGAAAAAAGAAAACAAAGTGTAAAAAAATTTGCATAATAGATTTGGTAATTCTGTTTTTCAAAAAAGAAATATTGTTTGAGGGGGATAATGTAGAGTATTAGGGTGTTTGGTCTTTTTTTGGGGGGATGCACAAAAAAAATGAAACAATTGCATTGGAGGGGTTTTGTGGGTAAAACACCTTTTTTTGGGAGGTTTTGGACCAATACAGGGTCTTTTGTGTTTCATTTTTAATCAAAAATGGGCCCAGGGCACCCCTTATGTGCTTTTACCAATTTAGGGCAAAAACACATAAGTCTTTAGTAAAAACATGTAAGAGCTTAGGTGTTTTTACCAGAATGCTTACTTGGGTTTACTAATATTTATAATATTAATTACAGAGCTTAATATAATTCAATATTCTGACCATTATAGTAGTAGTTTTGAGCTATTGTCTATAAATATTATGAGTAGTTATCTTATTAATTTTATCAATAACGCTTGTCTATAGAATGGAAATCATCTTACCCTTATACCTCATATCTCAACCATTTTAGGTATATTGGATTATACTTATATTCATCCTAATAGTATTATATTACCATTAAATTATTTATGTCTTACCCTTTTATTAACCAGAACCACCCTTATAAAGCTATCTTACCCTTAAATTATTATACTTATATTGATAGTATTATTAAATCCCCTTTAAAAGTATTAACTAGCTATCAAGATTATTACTAATATTAATACTTATCTTAAAAAACATCATTTAAATATCTCCAGTATTAAAAGAAGGAATCCCAGAAGAATTAATCAAAAAGAAATATATAATCAATAACAAGAAGTTAATAAAACCTCAATTATTAAACAAATATTAACTATTAACATTATTATGATAGTGATCTTTTATTGACAGAGTGGTAGAGACTGCTGAAGAAAATTCTGTAATTGAAAAGTCATACAATTAAATAATTAATTTGTGATCTAATCAAAATGGTATCTTTTTTAGTATATTTAGAGGGGCAGCTAATACACCTTAGCACACATGGCTATTGGCCCTTTCTGAAATTCAAAACAAACTCACCAATAATTTCCCCCTCAAGGTATTGCCTGTTGTTTGTCCCACAGCAAAAGGAGTTCCCACAATGTCTTACAGTTCTTCAGGGAGTTTGGTTTTCATCATTCCTTGATAATTGGAAGGGGAATTTGTTATACCAAATGGCACTTTCAGGTATTCATATATACCAAAATTCACTAATATCCTTGGTAGGTTTTTTGAATTTCCTGTTAAGAAAATTTGGTTAAAACCTTTAAGGGAATCCATGGCTTTGATAAATTTAGCCTGTTACAATTGTTTAAAGGTATCATTTATTCTATTTATTGGATATCTGTGAGGAATAGTGTAGTTATTCAAAGCTTTAAGGTCCCCTCCCATTCTTGATTGACCATTATGCCAGTTTATCATACCAGTTGTGGTCACCTCTACCTGTTAATTATGTCCTACGTTACTCAAGACCCCTAATTCTATTGACTGTAAAATGTGGATTTCTAAGGCTTCCCTAGCTCTTGGGATTGCTGGAATAGCTAGTCTTCTCAACAAGGGTGGATATGAGTTTTCAAAATTTAGTATAATGTCTACTTCAGGTCAAATTATAGCAACTAATGGTTCTTTATCAGTTTAAAAAGAACTTTTTCATTTCTACAGAAGATCAATCAGCTTTTCTTTAATTTTTTCATGTTAATTATTCATTGAATTCTTCCTCCTTCAACTGTTCACTTATTAATAAGTGTTTTCTTGTACTATACTCTTCATTTTTCATGACATTAATTTGTTTCTTATTATGTAAGAAGACAATCATTTGTCTTTTATTATCCCCTATGGCAGAATAAACATTTCTTTGGTTTGAGATTTGTATGACATAAACTGATAAGTAATCATTTCCAAGTATGAAGTGGCTACTTTTACAGTCTTAAATTACTACAAAATATAATTTGAATTTTATACATTAAGCTGGATGTGTGAAAAATAATGTTCAATCAATAATTGAAAGGTGATTCATTATTTCACTTGCACTTCTAAATTTAAACCCTTGTATTTGTATAGTTCTATCTTCCCAATCCGCTATAAGTGTTTATTTATAACCTCTTTAGCACAAGTACAGCATGCACATGTGTCTATATTTATCTTTCCCTCCTCATTTTTTATCATACAAACTCTTATACTAGATTTTCCAGATGAATAACCCATCCCTTTTACAGGTTTGGTTTTATGCAGTTTGGAATCTTGTATGTTTGTAAGTCATGTACTAGATGTTCCAACCTGTGTCAAATTGGGGCAGATCTCTAGTAATTCATATATCAAATTAATATTATTAATTTGTTAATTAATTATATTTATTTCATGACCTTAAGAGGTCTTTGATGCATCATTTCCTTTTCCAGAATTAGACTATTCTTGTTTATCTTTGTGGTCTGCTGTTTCCTCAATTTCATTAATTTTTGCTTTTTGAAGGAAATTATTGACTAAGTGCCCGATACTGCCACATTCATGGCATTTTCTTTTCCCATTATTTTTACTGGGTTAGGAATTTTCTTCTTTTTTCTTTTGATATATGGCTTCTTTTTACTTCTTATGTGAACTTTCTTCCAGTTTCTTAAAATATTTGTTCTTCTCACAATGTCCTCTAGTGAATTAATATACTTTCCTGTGGCGCATAGCCCTATGAACCTACTTCTCAGGGCATGTTCCAGTTTACCTGCAAATTTGTTAGATGTTTTCTTATGTACCATTTTTTGTGACATTTTTGGATATAGGGAATTTAACCTTTTGTCTTGTTTTAGGGACCAAGTCAAAGGTTTTTCCTTATCTTGGTCAAAGAATTAATTTTAAAATTAATAACATTTTATATCTCAAGGAATAATTTTTCCACTTGGTGAGTATTTCTTTTTTCCACCAAGGCAAGACTTTCTTGCTATTCTCCTTTCTTATGCCATGATACTATTTCTTTGCAGATTTCTCACATAATTAGTTAAATCTTGCAGTTATCAATTCATCTCTAATGGCATAATCCTCTTGCAGAATATCAATTTTCTTTAATGAATGACACATGATAATATTCATCTTCTCCTATGAGATTTTGCCATTGTTTGAGTTGAGGTGCTTTTTTAATGAGAATTTTATTTTTTCATGTTGGCTTAGCTCTTCCATAGAAGGATTTATTGTTCCTACTTTTGGTTTAACAGGACTTCTCATATGGGAAGATGGTTTTTATAACCTTTTCATATTTCATTTAGCCTCATTCATATTATCCATTTTCTCAGTAAGTAATCTAATAAGATTTAATTCTCAATTTAATCTTTAAAGTCAGATCTTTCTTCATCACTTTTTTCTACATTTTCCAAAAGTAACTTTTGGTTTGAGGAAAACCTTTATTAACCTTGTTCAATAGATATTGATAATTTATTCAGTTTTTCTGTGAAATTATCAATACTCTGGTCTTAATTTATTGTCAGAGTTTTGTCTTTGATTTCTTTGATATTTTATACAACTCTTGTTTTCCTTGGATCAATTTTTAAGTATTGGAAATGAAAGTCTTTGGCTTGTTATTTTCAACCTTAACTTTATATTTTCTATCTCTTTTCTAATTTTACAACTATTTGGGATAATGATAATAGAATTTTTTTAATTGCTGTTAAATTATTTAAAACATCAAGAGACAAAGTCATTTCTTTGGGAAAAATGGTCTTCTCTTTCTTTGTTCGGCTTTGTGCTTGAATTTCATCAAGGTTCTGGCCATGTTGAAAAAATTGTCAATGGCATCTTTTCATATTCTGGGGATTCTGTAGTTGGTGACTATGGTTTGTTCCAACCCATTTTCTTGTTCTTATTCCCTTCTTGGAGAGCTTGGTTTACTTGAGGCTTTCTGTTAGAAGCCACTGGGGCCTCTACCTTTTTTGCCTCTCTCTTTTTGTTTTTATATTCCTTTATGTTTTTTATTTTAGGTTTGGATGATAGTGTATTCCATCAATTGGCTAATTTCACTATCTTTTCCTGTTGAAGAAATTTCTTGAGAATTTCCTAAGAGCTCATCACTACTTGTTGGATTTGGTGCTACATTTCCCAATACTTGTCTTTTTACACTGTGTAATACTCTTTGTATAGGCTCATATAGATGCATATTTGAGCCTTCTGAGCTTAATTTATCTCTTATTGAAGGATTAATACTTGATTTCAATTCTCATTCAGAAATAATAGGCATCTCAATTACTTGACTTTGATATAGGGAAATTCTTTGTGTGGGTTCTATTCCACTGGGTATTTTGACCTTTCCTTACCCTTTTGTGTAATTTTTTGACTTTTGAGTATACCTCCATCTGATTGTATTAAATATTGGGAGCCTGTTCTGGTATTTATGTTAAGAGCCAAAGAATAAATTAATAAAAAAATTATAAATATTTTTTTTTTAATTTCTTAAGAAAGGTGCTCACCTTTAGATGCCTGAATGATGGGTCCTGGGAAAACCAATTTCTTTCATTTTCTTTTTGTAATTGGGATTGGTGTTTTAAACCTTGACAAGCTTCTTTTACCAATCTTTCAACAGTGGATGGATTGTCTTCAAACACTAAAGAAGACAAATGACTATGGTTATTTTTATAAAAATATATGGAAATTTCCAAGTAAAAAACTGCTTTTATCTTTTTTATACAAGGAATAATTGAAAAAAGAAAGAAACTAAATATTTTATTCTGTTTTTAACATTTTCTAATTTTTCAAGATATCAATAATAATAAGATTATTTTGATTAATTCATAATGTGAATTTATAATTTTCAATTTATAAGAATCTTATTTCACTACTAGATTAACTCAAAGAAAGGGCTTTAATGTCTCAGAATGTTCAAAACCATGTGTAAGAAAATAAAATCATATTCTAACTCTGTCAATAGTTACTAAAGTCAATAATGATGGATTCATTATACAATATTATGATTCAAAATATAATTCTTTTGTATATCAATCCAATTTTAATTGTTATAAAAGGTTGTTTGAGTAAAAATCACTGCCAGGCCCCAAATGTAAGGTTTCACTATGAAACAATATATAAAAATTACTAATATTTGACTTATTATAATTTGAATTTTGTAATATCAATTCATAATAAGAATCAAAATAATTACAATAATAAAATACTATTTAAATTATGGCATAAAATATATCATATTATTTATAATTAATAAATAGAATAATTTATATTATGAAAAAAGATGATAAAATAAATATATCAATATCTAAGAAGTTAATATATGATTGCAAATTCTTATTGTTACCAACATATGATAATTGCATTAAAAAAATTGATTTAATTAAAAATAACAATTTCTAACTAAAACATTACTAATACTAAGAATATAAATCAACATAAATACTATTTATATTGATAAAAGATTCTTTTAGAGAGTAAGTAAGAGATAAAAATAATCTACTTTTAGAACTTGATATAATGAACTTGAATCATTTCATTCCTAAAGAAGTAATGAAAACTTATCCAGGATTTAGTTACAATAAAGAATAGAGAGAAATACAATTCTTCTTATTCCTATGTGGACTTGGAAAATGCAATAGAACTTAAAGAGTATTGATAAAATATTAATATGATAGTCAAATATTGAGTTATTATTACAATTTATAGCCTTAGTTCTTTCATAATATAAGAGTTGTATTTGATAGAACAAAATGAATTACCTTTATATTTAACATCTTATTGGATTTGATGCATCTGAGGGAGAAACAGAGGAAGAAGGTGTATTTATATAGTAAATATCCTTCCTTCTAGCTCCCAGATACCTCATGGGATAGATGTACTGATGCTATCCACTTGAAACAATCATTATTTGAAGGTTTATTGATTATTGCATCATTACTAAACCTTCCTATCTCATTGTTGCACCATAACCTTAATTTGTTGACACCATAGGTTTGAAAAATAATTCAATTTCGTGGATTACAGTAGTTTTAACCATGAAATTCCAATATTTACAAGCTTTATCTCCTATTTGTCTGTTAAAATTGAATTCAGATCACAGTTAATGATCAAAAATGATCCATTTCATTCCTCAAGATTGATCATTAATGAATTGTAAGTTTTTCACACAAATAAAACTCAAATAGTAAGTTTTGATATCCTGGAATGTCCTTACCACGGCTTCAAGAGGATTTCATTATTCATATAAAACTTTATTTTTTATGATTTGTATTCTGAGTCATCTCTTCTGTCTAATTTTACCATTTCAAACATTAAAACATGATTTTATGGGGTTATACTATGAATATAATTAAAAATATTAATTCATTCTTCAGGTATGAGCTTTTGGAATCTGAATATCTACCTTGATTCATGCTCGGACCACTTTTTGTTTTGATTTGTCAACTGATATTGCCATTTTTTTCAATTTCTCTTTAATATTCAGAAATTTATTTAAAACTTGTTAAATAAAGCTTATAGCTGTATCATTAAAGTAATTTTGTGGAAAATATGATTTTGAATCATCTTTTAATCATAGGTATTTCAAAACATATGAGCTAAAAACCATCAATATCTGTGCTGATAATAAAAGTGTGTGTATCCAGGACTCTCAGTAAGTATTAGGTTTAAAGATATGGCATCAAAGAGTCATATATGTACATTTGGATGGTAAATAAATTTGTGTGATTTATTTCACATCTTTATCAATTTCTTTCTGATATAATCAAGAATTGATGCCTTTTTATGGCATTTTGACTTATTTTAATGGACTTTTAGTAATTGAGCTTCAATTAATATTATTGAATTGGGATTTATAGTTTTTTTTGAGATTCTTTTGGATATGTGGTCAGATATCAAAGTCTCATAAAAAAGCTATAATGGAAAACCTTCCACATTATTCTCATTCCTAATTATAAAGGAAAATGAGTAATTTGATAGAACTGAATGTTTTCCTTTCAATATATTTGTGTATATTTCACCTGATTCTAATTTTGATCTTGTTAAGCAATATCACTTTATGTAAAAAGATGAAATTATCAGTTCAAATAATTCAAATTTTCAACCAATATTCAAGAAATCGATGAATATTGATTGAATTTAGAAATACTTCTGTATTGAAGGTTGTCAAAAACAGTAGAAATCAGAGACCCCAGTAAATTTTTGTAAAAATTTCAAAAAAAGTCAAAATCAAATTTCAAAATTAGAAAGAGTTAAAGTCTTTGGATAATTGCATTGTGTATAATTCCGCTATCGAAGCTAAGGTGTATTTGTATACATCATCATTTCCGCACAATTTGGTCTTATTCCTTTATTCAGCCCCCAAAAGAGCTATTATGTTTGTTTTTGAGCTTCAAGAAGACTCTACTTGTCCTTTTTGAAAGTGCTGAATTGAACTTGAATTATTCATAATTTTTGATTTAATAGAATTTCTCAAAATCTCAGTATAAAAAGATCATGAATGATTCAATATTCTTGATAGTATCTCATTTCAGTTAAGATATAAAAGTGTTTTTGTTAAGTAAATTTAAAGATAGATTATGCTATTGAAGGGATATTTAGGTCTCATTATAAAGATAATCCATATCTCTTCTAGTTTAGCATTAAGTGAGATCTACATATCAAGCCTTCTTTATGTGAGGATCTAGTAATTATTTTCTCAAACCAAAAGCATAAAGGTTTTCTCAAAATATAAAAAAATGTTGGAAAATATTTCAAAATAATTGCATAAATAATGATATAAGAGCATTATTCAAAAGGAACATTAAAATTATTCATGTATAAGCTTCTTTGGTTCCATTTTATTTTTGTATCTATGGTCAAACATTTTGAAGGACTTTCATATAGGAAGAAAACTGAAATGAAGTAAGGTTCAATGTTTTTTATGTTTATATAAATAAGTAATATAAGAAATGGAAATGAAACCAAGCTTTGTAAGACCAATCTTATTATTTAGAGATGGGAAAACTAAAAATAAATCACTTGCAATTGAGACAAATTGTTTGAGGTTTTCTCAAAAATCCCCATTTAAATTTGCTATTACTTCTCAATATTTTCAAATGTGGTCCATTAAGGATAAAAAGATCAATTATATTATCTTCAGGTAGAAGTTTGAGCTCTGAGATTTATCAGTATGTTCAGAATTTGTGAGCCTTTCAGATATGACCACATATCAAAAAAGGTCACAAAACAAATTTACAATACTTATTTTAATAATAAGAAGTGAAATTATGATCTTAAAATAAGTCAAAATCCATAAAATGGTATAAAATCTTGCTTATCCCACAAACCAATTAATAAACATGTAAAATAAATTACAACATTTGATTATCCATCAAATACTAAACATAAAACATTGTTGTCATACGTGGAAAGTCAATACTTACTGAAATAACCTGAATATATTCACTTTTACAATCAGCACATATATTCATGGCTTTTAGCTCATATCTCTCCAATTATGCATTATAAAAATTTGGTCCTAAAATAAATTTACCACATAGTAATTTTATGCATACAGATATAAGCTTTATTTGACAAGTTATAAACAAGGTTATAGCTTAAAAGGGTTCATTGAGCTAAATAGCAATACCTGTTTACCACTTTAACTTAAAAGTGGCCCAAACTCAAAAAAAGTTGATAGATTAAGAATGATGTAATTTTTATCATTTTATTCAAGGTATAACCCCTTGGAATCTTGGTTAGAAGTTTAAAATAGTAAATTTCAACAGGGAAGATAAGTAAGTAAAATCATCAAAAATAAGGTTTTCATGATGTAATTAATGCTCTTGGCCGCTTGTTAAGTACATGAAAAGAAATCAGAATTCACTCTATTAATGGTCTTAGCATTAATGGCCAAAAATGTATTAATGATAAAATTTAAAGCTTAAAAATGATTTTTTATGATCACACACTGTAATCTTACTTTAAGCTTAACAGTCATATAAGTGATATAAATGGTGGATACTAATATATTATTATTACTACTAATAAAACTCACAAGTTTTAGCTCTTTGCCAAACCTATGATGTCAGCAAACTCAGAGTTCCAGTCATAATTCTAAATAATAGCGTAATAGGGAGATAAGAAGGTTTAATTATGATGTAATCACAACGTAGCTTTAATATATTGATCAATTCCAGTGTATACCATTATTAAAAGTCTACTAGAAGCCTTGTGGATTGTATTAGGGGGATTTCAATATAAGTAAAGCTTCTTTTCCTCTATTTCCCCTCAGATGCTTCAAAAACAATAAAAACATCAGTCAAAAGGTGATTTCTTTATTATTTATATATGAATCTATTATATCATTAAAGACCAAAGATAATCCTTGTTATACTCACCAATGTTGAGGTGATTAACCAAATATTTTGTTTTTTTCTTGAATCCTCTTTAAAATCTTTAATTGCACATAAATTCAATAATATTTTTAATTTTTCTTAGCTTTATTTGTAGATACAGCTTGCATAGGCTTTATTTACATTATTTGGTGTAAAATAATCCAAAATTACTATATTAAGTGCTAAAAGTAGTTTGTTTTACCTTGACTATTATTTTTAGTAATTTCTTTATTGATATGAAAAGTATTGATATTGATATATAGCTTTAATATTGGTAATAGTATTGTCATAAATTGTCTTTTATTATGAAATAACAATTTCTTATGCATTTACTTTTTTTTGGTAAAAATAATAAAATTCCATAAATATATTAATTATCAAATATTAATCCATTGGTTTTCATTATATTTTTTTATTCATTTGAATAATATAAATATTTTCAAGCCATAATTACAATATTTCTTCAATATTAATATCATTTTTAATCTCATCAATCATCTTCATAAGGAAATTAAGAGTAAAATAAGTATAATATTATTAATATTTACTTTTTTTTTCATAGTCAAACCTCAGAGAATTATTCAAAGGTAAAGCTTCATAGAATTTCTCTTTTTCAGTAAATGGAGTCTATTTTTAACCTCTGTTACAAGTATGAAAAATACCTGTGAAATAATATACCAGCTTTTAAAAATGGATTCCAAACTTAGGATTAACTTTAGGATTTGTAAAGATGAATTATATAAGATTTAATTCTCAATAGATTATCAGAAAATATAAAAAATGATTCTTCTCCTGAATTCAGGATAGTCATTGTGAGCCTTTCTTAATGTAATAATAGCTATTCAAAATATTAGTAAGTTTTTTTTTTATTAATTACTTTTTTTCTTTATTCAATTAATATGATCATTAATCTGTCAAATTTGAGCAGACCGACTGTTATACTCAAAGTGCATGCATTGATTATTTTATCAAGATGAAGTTTTTTTATTAGAAGAAGTTTTTTACTTTTTATTTGACTATTTGTCATACAATTATAAGCTTTCAAGTTCGAGCCTTTGTATAATTATTAAATAAGTAAAATTCATAGTAAATATGTTCTCAAAAGAAGAATTGGATAGATATCTCTCCTCAAATATTCAAAGTCTATGTATATCAAATTTCTTATGAGCTTCTAGTGGAGCTATCTCCTTTAAATAACAAATTAAATTCAGAATTAAACATAAATAAAATGAAGATTGATATTCTTTTCCTCATTTATTCAATTAATAATAAATTCAACCGAGATTTACCAACAAATATCAAAATTATTCCTTGTCTTTATTTGTAAATTTTTTATAGGATGATATTTTGAATATATAGCTCTTAAGCCTATGTACCCATAAATAATAGCTACTATCTCTGTTTTTGTCATTTTCTCCTTCAAAAAATAACACAAAAACAAAAATCCTTATGGTAATTTATTTTAAAGTGCAAGAAAATAGTAGTTTTGGGAACATTTTTACAAAAATTTGATGAGGAAATTAAGAGACACAATTTTTAATTTCAATATTCAATGTAAGAAGAATCTTTATTTTTTTTTCCAAGATGATCTCTTTTCAAAAGATACAAAAGAGAATATCATTGAAAATCCACTGTGAAAATTATAAAAATCAGAATTCTGGATGAAACCTTGTTTTTCGAAAAAATCCTCTTCCATTAAAGCATCATCATTATCTTTTGATTATTTCACAATTAAAATTTAATTCAAAAATCTATTTCTTGTATTTTAAAAAAGTGAGTTTTCAATCAGACGTTAGTTTTGTTTTCTTTACTATTTGGTTTGAGCCTGTGACCCCAAGCTTGAGCACAAGCATAAATTCCATACCTACTGCTAACATCGCACAAAAGGATGTTTTTAGTATACACCTTTAATCTACATTAAACCAAAAAAAATTACAATAAGGTCACAAGCACAAAAAATAAAATTGAAGGGTTAGTCTGTACAGGTTGCCATCTGAAAAAAGAAATACTCCCACTTCAGACAATATTATTCTTCTTACCAAACAATAACAATTAACCAAGCTATTAAGCTATAAAATCTTGCTTATCATAAGCTTTAATATTCACCTAGAATATAAAATCTATATTTTGGATCACAGACCTACCAAGTAGCTTTTTTTTATCAAAGCTCTCAATTAGGGATATTAAGTGGTACCAGTTCTAATACTGTAGAGACACTGCATCAAAAATTCCCACACACATACTATTTGAACAAATAGGATAAATAATCCCATTTTTTAACCTCTCATAAAGCTCCCACACCTGTTATTAGAGACCATTAAAGTGGTAAATTTTCTGGAAGGGCTACGGTAGGGCTACATAAAATCTTAAAACCCATTCCTGAATACTCCACAGATGAAAACTTATTTTTACTTTCCTCTTAAAACAAGAAAATATATTTGAGCCTGTACAGCTTTAGAATAATGAATTCAACATTGGTCATAAGGGTATACAAACTTTAGAGCTCCTCTTCGGCTACGATGTGAGCCACGTTTGAGCTTTATATCCTGAAAACTTCTACAGCTATCAGGGATTCATTACTATAATCCCACACAAAGTGGTATTGTGGGATACTATCCCATAAGATTTGATTATGAGGCTTCAAATATGCCAAAAGGCTGTTTATCTGTTGATTTATATCAATAACGGCGCCAAATCTTCATCAAATCCTATATTGAGTGTTACTGCAGGACTTCCTCCCATACAATTGGGTTATGATGTTTCAACCCCATTTAATTTGTGTTTTTATGTTAATTACTCATAAATTGTCCAATATGAGCCCCACACCAATGATTCTTGAATAATTGGATGCACCCTGGCCCATAGAGAGCTTTCAAAACCTCCACTGGTAAAAGGTCTAGCTTATGTGGGCTGAAAATGTCAAGATGTGGTTCCAAAACTACTTTTGGTAACCAATACAGGTACCTTTGGTTATGTTAAGCCACAAATCAACAACCTGAGTGAGAAGCGTAACCCTATAGTCATTGCATAGGTTTTTCCACCTCTTACCACCCTGATTTGAGATAAAAGGTGGCTTTTACCCCTAGGAAAAACCCCCATCATCATTTCAGCTTAATCTTACATGACTATGATTCCTTACAAATGAGTAACCCTTAAATGGTATTTTATATAATTATAACTTTAATGATTGTAGCATTTATTATTATAGCCCACATGAGAGTTATTGCATCCAGAGATTTTAACAGACTAATATCCACCACTCCTCAATAGTAGATCCCTTTCAATTTGTTATTGCACTATTTTTTGTGTTGCAGTCATAGTTAAAGTTTTTTAATTACTGTCTCATAGATTCTACATAGTCTCATCCTGACATTTGGACTAATTCTAACAAGGGATTCATTTTATTCAAAGCGCAGAGAAAGATTTTCCGACTTTATTTAACCTTTGTTGGGATTCCTTTGGTCCTAAAACACCTAATAATGAGCTCTGTGTCCTTATAGCTATATGGATTATCATTCTCTATAAAAATTAAATGAAAAGACTTTTGGATTCCCCATTTAAATTAATAATCAAACCATGTAGGTTTCTTTTATAAATAAAATAAATTCTTCCTAAGGAACTTTCCAAGGATAAATATTTCTATTTTCCAACATACATCAAGAAAAATGATTTCACTTTCTCTATTTTTCATATTTATTTTGATATACTATGTAGTTCTTGGTGGCTAAAATTCATTTTATTTCACAGGAATCAACAATATCTTTCAGCTTTATTTACTCAAAAGTATCAATTCCAAATAAAAGAATTCAAGTATGAAAACCAAAGTCCTCTTTAGTCCAAATGAAATTCCCCTTTATTAATATATGAGACTATTTGGCAAAATATGTCATCAAGAAATATTTCAGATATTATCAAAGAAGTATCTTCCTTTCAAAACTCCTTCATGTTAAGAAATCTGTCGCAAATATATGACATAGAGGATTTATTGAGATCTTTTTTTATTGAATTTCAATTAATTAAGATTTAATTATACAAATATGTAAAAAGGTGTTCTGGAAAAATAATTTTCATAATTTTATTTTGTAATTTACAATAATTATTCCTCATGGGGTTATAATTATCACGGAAATTGTTTCCATGAATAGAGATTAATTAAGATATTATGGCTAAATTATATCTAAATCCCTCATATTAGTGCTTTTATGAGTAATATTTTTTAAGATTTGGGATGTTTAAAAGGGGTTTTTATCCAAATTTCTTGAATTAATTGGAAAAAAACTTCAACATATCTAATATTTTATGAAAAAGATAGCTTAGGGACTTTGACATATAAAATAATTTAAAATCATATTTATTATAATTTCTCTAAGTCCCAATACTCATAGATATAAAAATACAGAAACATGCTCATAAGCATTCCAAATTCACTTTCCAGGTTGAATATTTCTGAAAATCTAAACACTATTACTCCAAAAAGTCATATTTAACATGATATTTAAAGAAATAATTCCTCTTCTTCTAATATTCTACAAAAATATTTGAATACAAAAAAGATATTTCCAGCTTTCCAACACTTCTTCCCAGGTTTTGGGTTTTCTGAAGATCTAGAAAATACTCTTCCAAAATAATGATACACCATGAAAAGAATTCAATCCCTGAGGTGAAATTGTTCAGGCTCAACACTGGTCTAGACATGAGTACCATTTTGACTCAAAAATGGGTCCAAAATGGGTACAGCCCTTATATTGTTTGACCATCTTCTTGAGAACAATAACCTAAGTTTTTGGATATATGCAAAGAATAACTTGAATATTAATTTCTTCTTTTTGGCTGCTATTTTCTTCCAAACTTTACATGGATATATCATACGGTTATCTGAAAAAATCAATACAATTTGATCATGTAAATAAAGATTTCCATAATAATACTTAGATAAAGTATACATTACAAAGGTAATAGGAGGTGTGTAGGAATATCAAATATATCATGCCTTATTAGCAATAATGAACTAATATCAACTATAATTAATATTTATATTTCAAAATTCCTTGTATTTTACTTACATAAATATAGAGTTTTGTCTTAATATAGAATTCTTTATGCCTTAATGAGATATCTTTAATATTTTAGCTCGATAGAAAGATTCAATTCTTTCTATATAGCTCTTAATGTCTCATTGAGTATATCTCTCTGATATAATTATCATTATTTCAAGTTTTGACTTCAATTCCTGGTCACATAAGAAGATTTTTATCTAATACAAACCAGAGCTTAAATCCATATCTCTGTATTCTTTATGTAATTTCAAAGGTCACATTATGGTGATATATTCCATTTTACGATGAATTGAAGTTCTGTTGATTTAAATTTAGATACTCCTTATACTTATGTATAAAATATGTTATGTAGTTTAGACCCCTGAGTACTCAAAATTTAAAGTCCTTTACCCTGTTTGAACATTTCATTACTTCCTTACAACATTAAAATTCCGACCATGGCTATTTAGTATTGTTTAAAATATTCTTGAAATATTTATACTAGGATGATTTTCATCGATTATTGATGTCCCATTTATTCCTTCCATATATTATATCTTTCCAATGAACCTTATTCTCTCAGTGGTATCAAAATATTAAAATCTGAGCTGTCACTTTTATATGTATTTTTTTATAAAAGGAAGGCTTTATGCTCTCATTATACAAATCTTGGTTAGATTTCTCACAGAACACAACAGGACCACTATAAAATCTCTATATTTTATAATATTATCTTAAAATCTGCTTTAATTTTACATAATTTGTAATCAAATAGTAAGAAAACTATAAATTTGTCCCCATAAATTCTTTCATTTTAGTCTCTAGTACTTATTGCCATCTCATGAGGTATCATCTAGCACTGAACTACTTAAACCTTTCTCAAATTCTCAAGGGAAAATATATTGATCTTGATTTTGATAAATTAAATTTCAGATAATTAGGAAATTTTGAGACCCACATGGGTTAAAGCCAATATATTTTGATTCCCTTGAATATACAATTTATTTTTTGCTGATAGGCTTCCATGGAACGTTTTATTTCAAATTTTTTCAAAAAAATTTTATATGAATTTGGAACTTGAGGGCTTAGGGCTAATGTTTTACCCAATAAATGATATCATTGTGCGATATTAAATATTTGTAATGACATATCAAAAATAATTTCTGATATTTTTCATATGCAAAAAATTAATTGATGACATATATATATACAGGGCTGGGAAAAGACTTCTCACATATTTTGCAGTTCAATTCTCCTTCCTGTCTTAAATGCAATTAATATAATAAATTTCCTTAGAAAAACATTGAAACAATTGTTAATTAAAGGCTTTATTGTTTTTCTTCTCTTTTTTCTCTCCTGTTTTTATTTAAATTTATATCGAAATATAAAAATATCCAAATCATAAATATTAAGACAAGGAAACCAACACATAATCACTAAATCATATAAAGAATCAGGCTTCTAGTTCTCAATTTTTTACTTGAAGCCCTTTAAAATATTGAAGTAAGAGATATTATAAATTATTATCATCCTTTTTTTTATATAAATAATGAGAGAAATTTTTTTCCTCATCTATTCTGTATACAGATAGATAGAAAAAATAGCAAAATCAATTGAATATGAACTTTCAGGCCTATCAATGTTTCTGGGGAAAGAATTTCTGCATATACAGCCTTTAGATATTTCTTATGAAAACCTCTGGCTTCTGAAATTTCTAAGAGTAACATTGAAAAGATTTTTTATTTTTTTAATCTTATACAAGAGCATTAATTCCTCAATAAAAATATGGAATACCCTTATTTGAAATTAATACAGAAAATTAATAAATAAAAACATTTGAATCTTATATGATCATTGAGTCATATTATAAATTAATCTTTATGGAAAAAAAAATCCATTCTCTGAGAGATTAAAAATACTTCTTTCCATTCAACAGTTCAGCTCCAATATTTGTAGAAACATTCATTCAATTATAAGATTGAATTTTCCTTTCTTATAAAACAACTCCAAATATTGAAGAAGGAAAAGGAAAAGTTTTCAAACTCCTACTATTGAGAGAATGACACTCCTTTTTTTACCTGTGTTACTCTCATCTATTCACTATTCAATTGAAAGTTTGATAAATTGAATAATTGGTATCATTATATAATAAGGCTAGATTCTTCCTTTACAAGTATTACCAAAACAGAATTATGAAATGAAATGTAAGATGTGTCTATGAAATTGTTGATAATATTACTATTAATCAGCAATACTATGACTATTCTTATTAATATAATGATATAATTATCATAAGCACAAATTAAATAATCAATTAATCAATTATTTCTTTCATTTGTTAAGCACTACTAAGTAGTAATTGTCTACAAGAATCAATTACAAGAGGTATTCAAATAATAAAACTTCTCTACTAAAATAATAAAATTATTTTAATATATAATTATATTTTACAAGAATAATTATAGATATAACTCTTGAATAAAACAAATACTAGAGAAAATCATTAAGGATTAATACTAAATCACTCACTAATATTCAATGAACCTTGGAAAGAATATGGTAGAGAGATTGGGCAGATAAATTGTGGATTTATGGTATTAAAATTGATTTATAGCAATATTGAAACAATTTATAGTTGATTTCTACAATTTCACATCTTTCTTTATTGATTCTGAATGAATTAAAACACTTAAGAAAAGTTTAACTAATACTTACTTGTTGGTAACAAAGATATAATTGGATAATAAGATGATTTGGAAAAAAAGCAGGAGGAGGCCTCCTTTAAGTCAAAGACAGCTCACAGAGGCGTACCATCAAGAAAACTAAAAGCCCAGTTAGTGAGAAAACAATAATCCTTTTTGTTTTTTTATATTTCATCATTTGTTGTCATGTAAGATTATCATAATTACTTAATTAATGCTTTTATGTGACTACCAGCCCATTTATGGTTAAGAATGAGAGGAGTAACAACTGTAAATCTACATTTATTTCGAAATAAAAAAAAATTTTTTCAAATTCATCAATTTTATTGCAAATCTCATCACAGGTTGTATTTTCTGTGAATTTTTGAAGATTCAGTATTTCATGTGGAATCATCAAAATTGTACTGTAAGTAAAGCTTTTAATTTTACTTATGAAACCATAACTATTTTTGGTTTTATTATGAGTAATACCAGTCTCCATTGGTTTTGAAAGTTTTAGAAAGATTGATTCATAAGTGGATTTTCAATTAATTTTGGAAGTTTGTACCTCATTTATATGTAGAATTGCAAATATCACAGTATGGCAGGTTACTATGAGGTAAATCAATTCATACTAGTCCAAAAAGGGTTTTAATTACTCTTTTAAGGTTTATCCATGGAGAATAATTAAGAGTTGACATGGTCACAGGAGTCCAAGTTTCTCTTTACCTCTCTGTCACATCAAAATAGTAGCTTATTTGTAGTTTTCTTATGATTCAATGAGATTTTAACTTGGTAAATAAGTTCCCAAAAGGCTTTAGTATACTAATTGGGCCATAATCAGCCATGGATCAAATCTTTAGAGCTACCCACAACTCAGAGGCCTCAGAAGCTGGGTACCCTGGCTCTCTTTGATGTCTTTTGTCCCACTTATCTATTTTCACGTCAAAAATAGAAATTCAGGCTTAAAGACTGATGTCCACTATGGGTGTATCAAAACTGTGTGTAAGAATACCATAATATTAAGTGCCACAAACATGCATAACACTATTCTTAGTGTATATGTAACATGGGATTTCTCACATTCCCATTATTGTGGCATGAAATTGAGAAAACCAAAAATTTTCACAATTCATTTATGTGGTATTGAAGTATTTTCCATATTACCACCTCATAGAGTTAATTTAAGCTTATTCACTCTATTGAGCTACCCTAGGTGAGCCTTTGTGTATAATCCAAATCTGGCCTTAAATCCAAGGATTTACTTACTCACAAAAGAGTTATTCATCTTTTCTGAAATCAAAAATGATGAATTTTGAATATATGCATAACTTATGGGTTATGCATAGTTCAGAATTCATTTTAGAGATAATTGTGGCCTATTTGTGTATGTAAAACATACCTCAAGGCTCACATGACACCTTGAAATACGCATTGAACTTTCTATTTTAGTGTCTGTAGGTCCCATTTAAAAAAGAATAAAATACTTACTCTGAATAATCTATAATTTTGCAATTGAAAATTGTAATTTTTTGAAATAGATTTTGGAATGATTCTACCTTCTATAGAAAAAAATGAGCTTTGATATTTTTCATTCACTTCCCACTAATCTATGAAGATGTGGAAACTTACCAAAACTATTTCCTTTATCATTTATTGATAATATGTTAGATTTTGCTATGGATTTATTTGACACAGATATTAAATTTCAATTTGAGCTATTATTCCACAGTTCTGAAATATTGCTCTTTTTATTCTTTTAATTAGGTGACACATTATAAAAAAATTGAAAGTGTGTATCTCTATGAATTTAGGTTAGAATTGGAAAATGATTAATTTTTAAAGATATTCTTTATTTATATATGAATTAAAGTAGGGCTTTTATATGTGAGTTCAAGTTTCAATTTGGAAATTACCAAACATAGATTATAATTTGAATTTTGTCATAAAATTAGCAAATAGTCCAGTTAATTACTATTGGATTTAATGGGACGAACAAATATGATAGTAATAAAAGATTTTCCCTGATCAATTGAATCACTTCTTTGTTTTGCAGAAATGAATACCAATTGTTCCTTAGCAATTTATGAAATATCCCCTTAATACATCAAAGAATCAGATTGATGTAATTTCTCATAGAGATAATTGAAATAATAAAGTCATTTTGTTCTTCTATTGGAATATCAGAGCTAGATGGAAAAAATTAGCTTTCAGTGTCACATTATTCCATCAAAATGTGTGAAGGGACACATTTTTATGTGAGAGTTCTATTTAGAATTGCTTCTCAAACAAGTTTTAATGTGTAAAAAAGGAATTTTTAATTTGCTTTGATATCATAGCCAATATTTCCTATAATTAGTATAATTAGGAATTGTGGAACTTTGAGCTTCTTTGAAGGTGGATCTTTATCAAATTATTGTTACTATACATCTGAAATTCTCTTGGAAAACAAGAATTATATTTAAAATAATATTTCAGAAGGTTACTAGAATAGGTGATTATGGTATTGATAATAAGGGGAAAACAGTGCTGACACATTTTAATACAGTCATGGAAACCCTGGTAGAAAATCCGACAATAAAATGGAAACATAATCTTATAGAGGTTTTCCTTTGGAGAAATATATTAAATAACTTGCTTAAGCAAAGAATTTCCAGAAAAGGTAAAGATTCATTGTTGAGTTAAATCTTTGAATCCATCATGGGTTTTCCACTAATTAAATAATTGTAGTAATTTATTCAACTAATTATTCAGTTTTTGAGAAACTTTCAAATATTGATTTCTAACTTATTTGAGCTCTTATCATGAGTTAAAGATTTTACTTTAAATTTTTATAGCTACTGTGTGGAAGGCAAACAGAATATTATCTCATAACGCATGTATTAGAATGATTTTGGTCTCTTGCCCTTGAGATGAAATACAACTAGTTCCAAAAGATGTTTTCAAGTCAGAATCTTCAAAGTCCTTCAATCAATCATGTGTTAGATGAAAAATTAAACAGTTAAAAAATTTTATTTGGAAGTGTATCTGAATCACCTTCTAGAAACTCTATACTAAACAGCTCCTACATTGGTCTGTTGATTCTTCTATTTGTTATACAAAAATAAGAGCTGAATAAGAGGGGGAGCGATAGGAGGGAAATTTTCTGAGAATTAAGATTGAAATTGAGCTACTCTATGGCCGATTTTATATCCAATTCATATTAATTATAATAATGAGATAAATAGTATATCAAACTCATTCATTGTACTTAAAAACACTTCAATATCAATATTTGTGAGCCAATGTTGAATATATCTGTGTCAATTTAATTGACAATTATATGAGAAGTAAATATGCTTTGTTACTAGTACTTTAGCTCTTGATACTGAAATTTTTAACGTAAGAATCCCAGATTTTATTGCAAAAGAGGAACTACAGCCTTTCTTAGTCAAGGACATATTTTAAAGTCAGCATAGATCAAAAAATATTAAGCTTGTTCCTCTTTTACAAACTATATTAATATTACTACCTTTTTTGTAAAATTATATCATTCAGGAAAAGCCACTTTTGATACAGAGAATAATTGAAGAATTTTTTTCTAAGAATGGGAAGTCTCTCTGAAATACAGAAATTTGTTTGAGATTTCTTTGACTTTTTTTCGAACTTGAAATGAGAAAGGGATACTGGAATATTTTCACAATTAAAAAATGAATAATTTTTATTTCAAAGTAGTATGCTCAGGCTTGGATTTTCTTTTTTCCACTAGAATTAACAAATGACAGCTTGATTTTTCTTCTTTTTTATATTTATTCTAATTTGAATCTAGGAATTTTTTTCTAAGGAAGCTAAAAGGCTTTATATAAAACCAGCTCTAACATCAAGAAAATGAAATTTATATGATTCTTTTCGGTGAAGGATTTCAAGGAAATTTGTTGTTTTTTTGAGCCGGAGGATATTCAAAGTCAAATGAGACTTCAAACAATGAGAAAGTATTTGGAATTTTTTGTATTTCTTATATGAAGGAAATAATATTTTATTAATATCCCCAATACCCAAGCTATGTAGTTTTCTTTGTATAAGTCATAATTCCAGATCCAAGGTGATGTTCAGTCTTATCATATCTTATAAAGGTGAGAACTTTCCTTATAGATTGAGAAGCACATCAGTAAAAGAAAACACAAGGCCCATTGAAAAAGTACATAAATATTTCAAACAAATGGTGCCGTATTCATGATTTATTCTTCATTCTCTTTAATTCTCAAGTATTAATTCTCGAAAGAATTTGGAATATTTCATCAAATGTTTAGGAAATTGTGCAGTATAAGAATGTTATGATCTCTTGCAATTTGTATGCCTTTCCTATTCTATCAATTTTACTTAGAGGATTCCTTTTCTATATCAAAAATTAATCCAAAGCCCATTTTATGAGTAAAAGAAAAATTAATTAAGAGAATTCGAAGGCTCCTTCATATATAAGTCAAATATACAATGTATACCAGAAGAAAATAAGAAGATATAGAGAATAGGTTCAAAATGAAAACTTTGTAGTTTATAAAAAGAAGATTTGTGGCTGTAATATTAAAATATGATTATTAACTCTATTGAGAGATTTTTATCTTTGCAAGAGATACCATGGAGCTTTTAAAATGGCTTTTTTGACATATTATTGATACTTCTCTTTTAAAAGGCATTATTTCATAAAATACAAGATGCATGCTATTTCGCATCTTGTTTTATGTAAATAGAAAAAACCTTTTTGAATATATATCTTGCATCTTTAATCTGGCTATCAAGTAACAATTGAAAAAAAAATGTTAGTTTTTTCAATTCATCATCTTAATATCTATGGATGTATTTGTCAAAGATCTCAGTTTTTCTTATATATTTTGGAATATATGAAGATTTATACTTTGTTAAAATAATTGATACTTAACATAATCTCAATATCTGTATCATAGTTGCAGACAAAATAAGGAGATATCCAAAATGTGCAGAAAATTATGGATTTTCACTGCCAAACAAAGTAAAGTAGCACAAAATCATGGTAAGCTGAGTATTTGACTTGGAATATACTCTAAGTAAAATAGTCAATAAGAGTCTTAAATCATGACGGATAAGCTGTGATATGAATTGTTAAGGTTTGACAGCCAAAAAAATCAATATTATTGGAATTTTTAATATAATTATATCTATGGACAAATAGAATATTATTCTCTATCATAATCATCATTCACATAATATACTAGAATATTTTCAAATATATATTCTGTAGAGATTCTTTTTTGGGTCTTAAATACCAACATAATATAACCTGTGTACTCAAATTTGCAATTCGAAAGTGATATTACCATAATTCACAATTTACAGAACATAAATTCCTATAAGCTCAAATGGATGGGTCGCAGAATGGGGGTGAAGATTTTTCCAACCACACTTAAATAAATCCTTAAGCATGGGATGAAGACTTTTTTAAACCATTTTCCAGGAGTATTGGGGTCATTTATTGCAAGAAATGGACTAACAAAATGGCTTTCCTCTATAAAGAAGGTATTTTCTATGAAAAATTGTTAAATTAAGGTTTGTAGGATTCTTAATAATTGTAAATATTATATATAATAGGTAAGCACAAATACTCAAAGATATATACTGTATTTGGTCATCTTTATTCAATTGGAATCATGGCCTTTTTCAATCTTACAAATATGTCCCAATTGCCAAAAATATGCTTTCTAAAAGCAGGCTTAATCAAATAATTGTCTTTAATTTCTGAATTTTCCTCAAGGATTACTTGTCAGGGTGAGTCTATGTTGAAGCAGTAATTAGGCTATTTACAACTAGACCTTTGACTGTGACATGTAGAAAATGATTTTAAGTAAGGGTGTTTGAGTAAAATAGTGATTTATAATATAATTAAAGGGTTCTACTATTAAAGAATAGTGGTGGTGAGCGCTATTGAGAACCCTGGGTGCAGTCTTACCAGTTGGATTACTATAATAAGAGCTACAATAATTAAAATTATAATTATACCTGATTTATTGCCCAAGAGTAAAACTGTTTTGGACAGTTTGCTACGTAGGGTATTCAAGAGCAGGATGAGGAAACAATTCTGGCTGTGAAAAGCCTCCTTATTATCCTGAAATGGGGTGGAAAGGGTGCTAGACCTTTCCACATAGAGGAAGTGAAGATTTTTCACTCTCTAGGACTGGCTTGTGGTTTGAAAACAGCCTGTATAGCCTGTATTGGGCTCAGATGTGGTTTTGAAACCACATCTGGGCAGTTTTAACCAATACAGGGTGAAAATTTCATCTGGGGACCTCACAGCCTGATTCTGACATGTATGATGTGTAGAATGCTGTACAGAAACTGTATGGGACCCCAGTATTGACTGACATATGAGGTATGAAAGTAAAAACAAGCTTCTTTGTCTATTTGACACCTCATATTCATGGTTATGGGATATTATCCCATGGTAAGGCTGTATTGGTCAGAATGTGGGATTTTAACCTTAAAACAGCTATAGCTTTGTCCGTTTTTGAGATATCAACCTCAAAACTGAATCTGTGTGTAGCCCTTCATGTGTTCTACACAATGGTACCTTATTTGGTATGGCTATCATTAAATATGGCAAAGTTATGCCATGTACAAGATTTTTGTACATGTGCGTGGTTTATGCAAAAAGCTGTATTGAGCTTGTTTGCCCCATACCTTCTGCTATAGTTGAGATATGAGGATATGGATGACACCATCAGATATTCTTGATTGTGCTCCTTCCAAAAAGACCCCACTTTAGGTATCTCACACTAAAACCGTAGAAGTTAGATGAGAGGTTAATGTTTTGTTCACCCTTATTTGGCCTGAAATTGACCATAACTCCAGTCATATTGGTGCTAGCTCAGTTTGGATTGTACCATTGAATAGCCCTTACTTAGAGCTTCATTTTGAGTACCCATTTGATGGGGTTAAGCCTCTCCTTCTGGATTTTATATGAGAGGTGAAAATTAAGGTTTATGCTCAGCAATAACTTTGAGCAGGAATGACTTGGTTATTCTTTGTCCTATGGTGATGGCACTTATATTTTCAGAAAGGGGTGAGTTTGCTCTTTATCTTGATACCTTTTGAGCTGATTTGGCTCAGCTCCATGTTTTGGTGGTATCTTGGCTATACCATTGGTTTATGGTATTTTGGCTGTCATGCTTGTGCTCTGGTTTTGAGTCACAGGCTGACATATCCTCCCTCTAAAAAAGGCTCATCATTTATGAGACTGTTCAGTCCTCCGATAGGCCCTGAATCTTCTTAAATGAAGGTTCCCATCTGGTATGGCATCTTCTGCCAACCATTTGTCTTTATCAGCTGTTTGGTTCTTGAATCTGACTAAGTATTGTCTTTGATCCTTTCCATTAAGTCTGATCTTCCTGGCCCTGATGATCTTACTCACAGGTCCCGGGGAGTCCTCCACTTCCACTATATCAGGGGGTGTGGGGTTCTTCTTCCTGGAGGGGAATTTGTCCTCCTCTGTTTGGAAGTATGGTTTGACTAAACTTACTGGAAAGACTGGGTGCTTCCTGGAAAATTCCTCTGTAAGTTTGACTTCCACTGCATTCTTTCCTATCAACCTGATGATATTGAAAGGCCCTAAAAATGAGTCTCTCATCTTCTTGGGTCCTTTAAGATTATTAAAGTTTAGTGTGGACACTAGAACCTGGTCTCCTTCCCTGAAGTCAGGTTCCATGTGTGTCTTGTCCCACCTCTGTTTATTATATTCTTTTTCCTCAGCTATGCATTTGGAAGCTGTGTCACAAGACCCCTTCCACATATCATGGAAGTCTTTGGCTGTGGGGTGGATGGTCAGAAGATTTTTCTTCAAGTGATCCACAGGAAACAGGGGATTCCACCCTTTCTCTACCACTGCAGGTGTTTTTCCTGTGGTAGAGTGCTGACTTGTATTATAAGCCAGTTGGACAGCTGGTAGAAGGGTAACCAGTCATGGGTTTATCCTTCATGGTCCTTGTATTCCATTCCATAGGCACGGAACCTTCTAAGGATGTCTTCCATATTCTGGATCATCCTTTCAGCTAGGCCATCTTTTTGTGGATGGTAAGCTGTGGAAAAAAGCAAGCTTGGTGCCAAGAATATCATACAAGTTGGTCCAAAATTCAGACGTGAATTTTGGGTCCCTATCACTAATGATGATTTTAGGGACTCCACAGGTAGATATGATTTTATTCCAAAATAACAGAGCAGTATCCATGGCTGTGTCCTCTTTGTGGCATGGTAGGCACCTCATGCTCTTGCTGAACCTATCAACTATGATCAAGCAGGCATTGTAGTTTTCTTTGCCTCCTGGGACAAGTCCTGTAACCCAGTCCATGTTGATGGTCTCCCATGGGTGTTTGGGGTCTTCTATATGTTGAAGCAACCCATACTTCTTTCCATGCTTCCTATTTGCCTTTTGGCATCTTTCACAAGTGTTTATGTATTCAATCAACTCTTGTTCCCACTTGGGCCACCAAGCTGTGCTTGCTACCCTCTCCTTGGTCCTGTCTTCACTCATGTGTTCCATGTAGGGGCAGTCAGGGAATTTCTGCAGGATCAGAGAGATGTGGTCTCTGTCTACCACTGTGAGTGCACTTGTGTGCTTATCTCTGTGGTAAAGCAGTCCATCTATAAGAAAAAATTTGTTGTCCTTATAGGCCCTCAACCAGGGTTCCTCCAGCTGGGATTCCAGTTCTGGACTCCTGTACGTTTGCTGGAGGAGTTGTAGCAATATGCCACACTGTTTGTGTTTGGCATAAGACTTCAGTACTGCACTGAAAAATTCATTGTGTTGTTCTGAGGAACTTATTCCCAGTATGGGAGTTTCTGTTCCTTCTGAATCAGTGTTCCCACTGTCAAGGGTACCACTCTCTGGTGCCCATTCAGAAAATCTGAAGTTCTTCCTCCTATCTATTTCTATGAAATGGATAGGGATCTTGGCTGCAACTTCAGGGTCATAAGCTGGATTGCTTTTGACATTGTCCAGTGGCCATCTGCTAAGGCCATCTGCATTGGTATGGCTTTTACCTTCTTTGTATATGATGGTCATATTCCCTCTATACTCCTGGATAGCTATTTGCCATCTCAGCATGTTTCTATTTGTAGTCTTCATGTTTAGTAAAGATTTCAAGGCTGTGGAGTCTGTGTAGACTTCAAATACTGCACCCTCCAAATAATAATGAAGTTTCTCCAGACTCCAGACTAGACATAGACATCCAGTTTGGGTGGCCCCATACCTGGCTTCTGAATATTTCAGTTGCCTTGAGATGTAGCAAATTACTCCCTCTCTTGGTTCACCATCCACAATTTGTCTTTGCTGAAGGGCTGCTCCTAGGCCTTGACTACATGCTGCATCTATATATAACTTAAATGGTAGTTCAATGTCAGGTAAGATGAGCACAGGTGCATTTTTGAGTTCATATTTGATCCTCTCATATGCATCTCTCCTTTCCTTGGTGATTTCAAAAACTACATCTTTTGAACACAACTTGTATAAACTACTAGTTATGTGGGGAAAATTCTTGATGTGGTTTCTATAGTAGCAAGCAAAACCAAGGAAAGATTGCATCTCTTTGATGCTCTTTGGTACTGGGTTTTGAAGTACTGCTGCTACTTTGTTCTGGTCAATTGCCAGGCTAAGACCTGAGACTTTATGTCCTAGAGCCAGTAGCTCTTGTTGACCAAAATTACACTTTTTCAGTGAACTTTTCAGATTGATGGGTGTACATTTGCTTAGCACTCTGTCTATGTAATTTACAAGGTCTTCCCATGTCTCTGAGTATATAATGATATCATCAATATATACCACCATCCAGCCTTCCAGTATTTCTTCTTGAAATATTGTGTCCATCATCCTTTGGAAGTGGGCTGGTGCAGTTTTGATGCCAAATGGCATCCTGGTATACTCATATATGCCCATATGGAATATTATTCTGAGTAATTTCATGAAGTTTGGTTTGACTCCATTTTGGTAGAAGCTTTTCATACAATCCATTTTGGTTATGTATTTTGCTTTTGCCAGTTTATCCAAGGCATGAGGTATCCTAGGTATAGGGTTCCTGTCTGCTTTTGTGTAGTTATTCAGAGCTCTGAAGTCTTCACACAGTCTAGACTTGCCATCATGCCAGGTGATTAGGACAGGAGTGGTTATTTCCACTATTTCATTATGTCCAATCTTCCTGATGACATCCATGTCCAAGAGTTCATTGATGTGTTTCTCAATTTCTTTCCTGGTTTCCAGGCTTTCTGGATAAGGAGGTCTCCTAAGCATGGGTGTATAAGGCCTTTCCACATCCAGATATTGTTCTATATCATGGCCTTTAATCTTGCCTAATGGTTCTTCACCAATGGCAAATGCTGGTCTGTTATTCCTCAGCATCTTCAGTAGACTTAGTTTTTGTTTACTGGTGAGGGTAGTGCTAAACTGTCCCTCTCTGAATTCCTTTAAAAGTTCTTCTAGTGGATCCTGAGAAGATATCTGGTATATATAAAGTGAAAATTCCCTTTCCTTGTTAGTACCAATGGTGATGTGCCTATTTTTACTGTTGTAAATTTCTATGCCATACATCCTCTGGTAATCTGTTCCCAGTAAAAACCCTTGGATTTGGGCATCATAAAGCACTACAAACTCTGGGTTGAGTCTAATATTACCCTTCCTGTGGGGTATAATTATCTCTTTGATAATTGTCCCAATGGAAGTCATCTTCCCTGATGCACTTTTAAAGCTCTTTGCCTTGGTGGGCAAGAGCTGTTTTTCCCAATGTGGGAAGTGGCTGTCCAGATATTCTCTGGCCACTATGGAACAGTGTGCTCCACTGTCAATGATCAGTGGATGCTGGGCATTGTCAATACAGACAGTCATCTTTGTGGCTGTTCCATGTATATATGCCATCCCTTTGGTTAGTGTAACCAGGAATGTTTGTGCATCTTGTGTGTGTTTGCACAAGTTTTCATTGGCAGTATCCTGTGGCATGCCTGCTTCTAACTGTATGTCCTGAATTTCTAGTGGGGTTTCCTCTTGGTATTCTACTAGAAATTCTTCCTTTGGGTCTTGGTCATAATCAGATAGGTGTCTGATGGCATCACCCATAGAGTCTGATTCAGAATCCTCTGTTGTGGATTCCTCCTCTGGGACTTTCTCAATGGCATAGACTTTTTTTCTTTGCCTTTGGGCAGCTGTTGGCATAGTGATCTGTTGAACCACAATTGTGACAAGAATTTTTCTTCTTTGCCACTTCTGCCACTCTTTCTTTGGGTTTGTCTTTAAACTCTACCCTGAAAGGTTGTTTCTCTATGAAACAACTGCTCTTATATGGGGTGAATTTCCCTATATTATTTCTTTTTCTTATGTCTTGTAAGGTATTGGCAATGTCAACTAGAGTGCAATTTTGGTTGCATCTGCATTTTACTGCATGCTCTAGTTCTCCTGGCAGTTGTGTCAGAAGTTTGTGATTCCTCATTTGGATGTTCATCTGAGGATCAATGGCTTTAAGTCTTTTAGACTGTCTAAGACACCACTCATATGGATCCTTGTCCACAGAGTATTTGTCATTGTCAAATGACATGGTCTTTTGCCATATCCAAGTTCCATTACTGTACTTTTGGATGATTTGACTCTTCCACCATAGCCAGTTTCTTCTGCCATGGATTTCTTTCATTTCTGTGTACCATATACTAGCATGACCTTTAAATGCTGTATTCAATCTAGCAGTAATTCAGTAATCTGGTATGGTAGGTACATCAATGAAGAGTCCATCAATATAATTTATGAGTTCCATATGATCATATTCTCCTGTTCCAGAGAATTTGGGCCAGCTTGAGGCCTCAGTAAGCTGTTTCAAGGCTTCCTTCTCTGAATAGGACATACTATCTCCATCCTGGTATTGTGATGGAGATCTTGCCTTATTCATCAACATAGAATCTGGTTGATATGGATTATCCATAACTTGGCCTTGTGGTTGGGGCTTCAAGCTATGTTAGACATCAAACAATTTGTTTATGTCTTAATCCAGACAATCCCTGTCCCTTTTGCTGTGGTGTTGTTCTTCAAAGACTAGATTCAGTCTTTTTTTAGCTTCTGCAGGGGATTTGCTCAATTGAGCATGTCCTTCTTGAAGATTTTTAACTATTTTTTCCATTGAGGCTTGTAATTCTTTCATCCTCTCATGGCTGGCTTCAAGTTTTGCAAACTTCTTTGCAGATTTCTGAGAATATTGGGACATTTGTAGCCACAGTGTATCACTGTTGATGTTACTCTCAGATGTGACAATGTTATGTTCAGTCTGAGTGGGGGTAATGTTTCTATTACTAGGACTACTGATTCTAGAGTGGTTTACAACTACTTCTGGTTCTTGTGCACTTCTTTTACACAATCCAACAGCTTCTGAATCATAGGGTCTGACTCTTTCCTCCTCTGGTTGAAGGAGGCTTTGTTCTTGCCCTTGTTTCCTTGTCTTCTCCTGGAAACTTCCTGGAATTGTGAAGAATGGTGACTCTTGGCCACTGATCTGCTGGTTTCTGAATGTTGTAAAGCCAGGTCTTCTGGTTCTGGACAAACCTTCTCTGTCCTCTGGTTGGTTCCTTTGGAAGCCAAGATCTCTGAGGTGTACAGTTGACATGTTAGTGTTTGCAAGCAGTCAAAAACTTCATGTTCTTAGGATATTTACCTTTGACTGTGCCTTGTAAAAATTTGTTGTCTTCTGATTTGGGCAATTTACCTTTAGAGGTTACAACTGGGTTAATTCTAGTAATTTTCCCTGTACAAGTTATCAAGGCTGGTTTACCTTGTATTGAAGCAGAATTTTGTGATTTTCTACTCTTCTGTGTGGCAATGGGTGTCCACTTCTTTGCTGTTATCAGGCCTTCACTGTGCCTCTTTCCTTTGCCTTTGCTGCCCTCTGGTTCTGAGGGTGTCACTGGTTTGTTGGCCTGTGACTGGCTTTCAAGTGGTATGAAGTTATCTTCCACTGAATCAAACAGGAAAAAAGTGGGCTTAATGTCAGTTAAGACTTCTTATAATGCTGTTTGCACATCTAAGAATGGCCTCTGGGCTTGTATATTACTACAATGTGCCCTTGTACAACAACAGTGTAATTTGATTAACAATTCCATGTCAGAAATACAGCTTACTGATATTTGGTATACTATTTGTATACCAATATCTCACAGATTACTTGTAATTAGCAAGTATAGTCTGTCAAAAGTGGTGTATAACAGGACAATTGAGTTAACAATATGTCCAACCACGCCTCAACTGTTGGTTTATCAGTATGAGGTGTCTTAATTTAATTAAAAAAAAGACTGTATTAATGGCTCAAGTGTTTTTATATGTAAAACACACCAAAAATAAGGGTCTTGTGGTTATTAGCCACGTGACAGATAGTCTTAAAATATGAGTATAAAGTGGTATATATACCAAAAAAGGAAAATATATATATAATATATATTTAAGTAAGAAAGATTACGCCTAAAAAAGAATAGAACAATTGTCAGAATGAGGAAATTTAGAGAAAAAACTCACTTGATAAGGTCCAAATAAGTTTAAAACATGGCCAGGCCCCCAAAGTGTCAGGGCAAATCTATGTTGAAGCAGTAATTAGGCTATTTACAACTAGAACTTTGACTGTGATATCTAGAAAATGATTTTAAATAAGGTTTTTTGAGTAAAATAGTGATTTATAATATAATTAAAGGGTTCTACTATTAAAGAATAGTGGTGGTGAGCGCTATTGAGAACCCTGGGTGCAGTCTTACCAGTTGGATTACTATAATAAGAGCTACAATAATTAAAATTATAATTATACCTGATTTATTGCCCAAGAGTAAAACTGTTTTGGACAGTTTGCTACATAGGGTATTCAAGAGCAGGATGAGGAAACAATTCTGGCTGTGAAAAGCCTCCTTTTTATCCTGAAATGGGGTGAAAAGGGTGTTAGACCTTTCCACGTAGAGGAAGTGAAGATTTTTCACTCTCCAGGACTGGCTTGTGGTTTGCAAACGGCCTGTATAGCCTTCATTGGGCTCAGATGTGGTTTTGAAACCACATCTGGGCAGTTTTCACCAATACAGGCTGAAAATTTCATCTGGGGACCTCACAGCCTGATTCTGATGTGTATGACGCGTAGAATGCTGTACAGAAACTGTATGGGACCCCAGTATTGACTGACATATAAGGTATTGAAGTAAAAACAAGCTTCTTTGTCTATTTGACACCTAATATTCATGGTTATGGGATATTATCCCATGGTAAGGCTGTATTGGTCAGAATGTGGGATTTTGACCTTAAAACAGCTATAGCTTTGTCAGTGTTTGAGATATTAAACTCAAAACTGAACCAGTGTGTATCCCTGTATGTGTTCTACACAATGGTACCCTATTTCGTATGGTTATCATTAAATATGGCAAAGTTATGCCATGTACAAGATTTTTGTACATATGTGTGGTTTATGCAAAAAGCTGTATTGAGCTTGTTTGCCCCATACCTTCTGCTATAGTTGAGATATGGGGAGATGGATGACACCATCAGATATCCTTATTGTGCTCCTTCCAAAAAGACCCCACTTTAGGCATCTCACACTAAAACTGTAGAAGTTAGATGAGAGGTTAATGTTTTGTTCACCCTTATTTGGCCTGAAATTGACCATAACTCCAGTAATATTGGTGCTAGCTCAGTTTGGCTGGTACCATTGGATAGCCCTGACTTGGAGCTTTATTTTGAGTACCCATTTGATGGGGTTAAGCCTCTCCTTCTGGATTTTAGTTGAGAGGTGAAAATTAAGGTATATGCTCAGCAATCTTTGTCCTATGGTGATGGAACTTATATTTTCAGAAAGGGGTGAGTTTGCTCTTTATTTTGATACCTTTTGAGCTGATTTGGCTCAGCTCCATGTTTTGGTGGTATCTTGGCTATACCATTGGTTTATGGTATTTTGGCTGTCATGCTTGTGCTCTGGTTTTGAGTCACAGGCTGATATTATTACTACATTGGTGAAGAGAACCATTTGAAAATCTCTAAAATAGTTTCAATCAAAAATATTCCCGGACTTGAAGCCACTTTTTTTCTGGATTTCCCAATTCTATGCTATACATGAATAGATCCCATTACTCACTGTTTTTACAATATCCCAGGATATCATTACATTAATAAAAAAACTATTTACTTATAGAAATTATTATTTAAAAGATCTTAGAAAGAGAAATTAAATGATGAAATTCCACATTTATCAACAGTATGAAAAGATTGGATTTTTTCTATCTTTCCCATAGGAATTTAACTATTTTATGTATAGTAGTGTATCATGTTTTTTTTAGCATTGTTATTTTTTATGTATATAATAACTTCTGATTTTTTCCATTCCTTTATTTAAGTGATTTTTCATTTCAAATTTTTCTAGATCTATTCTAGTTAAAATTTAGTCTTTTAGTTTGATTTCTATATTTTTCAACCCAATCTATTGATATTTCTTTTTGAGTTAAATTAAATATCTTCAATTTTTTCTTGAAATTTACAATTTTTCTAATTCTTGTTTTCTTTGTTCAAATTGATGCATCGTTCCAATTTTTTACAGCTTATTCAATCTGTTTAAATCTTTGCAATCTTCACAGCTCTTCATCATTATTATTTTAAACTCCTTGTTATTTCTTTTATTTTAAATTTCTATAGTTTTTTTTGCTTTTTAATATTGTTACTTTCTTTCATTTTGTGCCTGTACAGATTAAATACAGGTAACACACACAAGATATTTAAACAAATATTCAAAAATTCAAAACAGTTAAGAGAGTTTCAAGATTTATAAAGCTCAATAAACTCAACAGATCTGGAAACAAGCTTAATTCAAAAGCTCAAGAATTTGAAGTAATTTAAAAATCCTATCAAAATCGGAAATTAAAAAAAGTTAAAAAACTCCAATAATTTGCACAAAATTGAAAAAGTTGCAAAAAATTGAGAAAGATTGAAAATCTTGGAAAATTGTGGACCTCAAAAATTAAGAAAAAATAAAACAAAAATTGGAAGTTTTTGCCAAAAACTTCAATTTAAATACAAAATAAATGAGAAATGAAATAGCTGATAAAATATATTTTGAAATACATTGGTAGTATTCAAAAAATTAATGAGTATAACAGAAGAAAAAAATCAAAAGGACAGAGAAAACATAAGAAGAAACATTCAGACATATATAACTTGAAAAAAAATCCAACAGAAAATTTCGAAAATATAAAAACATAATAGAATTACCAATATTACAAAACGGAAATATCCAGAAATTCTGTATTTTATTTAATTAATTCAAAGTTAAAATCAACAAAATCTCACTAACTTATTAAAGTGAATAAAAGCCACTGAAATTCACAAATTCATATATGAGTTTTGAATATACTACATATTCAAAGAGATGAAAAATCAATAAAAGCATAATAGAAGAATTAATAATTTAAACATAAATATATATCATTAAAGTAAAGCCCCGGGGGATAAAAAATAAACAGAAATTTGTTAATAATTAATACGAAAGGAAGAATGAATTTAGGACAACCAAAGGAAAAAATTGAGCATTCATTTATGCTGAGAAATAAAAAAAGTACAAGTATTTTCACAAGTGAAACAAACAGAAAAAAGGTAAAACAGAAATCTGAAAAGCCACACACAATATTATAAGTAAAATTCTATGTATTGATTTTACCACAAAAAATTGAAAAACATTAGCTTTCAGGGCACAAATTATTCATTTAAAAGGTATCAAATTCTAAATTTATGGTTGATTTAATTGATAGCTATTGATGATACAAGAATAGATCTTGAAGACTATTTCCCATGAAAAATGAATATTAATGTAAGAAATAACTCAAAGGGATCGTTTTCAAAAGCTTCCTATTGACATACTTAGCTTGATCAAGAATATTTTGAGTGAAGTTTGCAGGCCTTTGAAGAAGAAAAAATTGTAATTATTCAGAATTTATCATCCTTCCAGAAACAAAAATATTATTTATTTGATCAATTCCAAAAGATAACTATAAAAACATTTAACATATTTATACACCATTTAGCGGTAAATTTCTGCTATTATATAATGAATTGATGTTCTTAATCTTCATACTAATCTATTGAACATCAAAAATATCCTTTTTGAATTATCAGAGATTTTATGAGCAATGGAAATATCTCTTTTTAAGGATCACATTACTTGGGTGGTGGGGCTCACATTAAAAGTCCTAAAGGTTTGTTTTTCACTTATACATATTGATAGTATTAATTTAATCTGTGAAAAGGGGAAATCGGGCTTGGATAAATAATATATAACTTAAAAGCTGAAATTTTTGTTTCAATCTATACAAAGATCTATTGACAGTGAAGATTTTGAAATTTCTCACTTCTATTAAAATATGGGTAAATTTTTATATTCAAAATTTAAAATCATAAATATGGGACTTAATTCAATGTATATACACTTCAATACCAATCCTTTCTGCGGTCTGGGTACTTAAAAACAAGGAGAAGATATCTCCTCATAATACAGAGGAGATATGTTGAGTTTCCATAATTAAAATCACTAATTAGGTTGGAAAATTTGCAGTGGGGTATTTTTTGTCTCTTTAAATAAGAAATTTAGGCATTTATCATGTTCTTTAAGGTTTATATAAAGAAATATATTTTCTAACATCTTCCCTCTTTTAATGGAGTCCATAATTCTATAATTTACCGATGGTATCTTCTACTTCAATATTTCTGAGGGATTACCAAGCATTCTTAGTTAATTGTTTATTTTTAAATTACAGATGAAATCCTAAATATATCATAATATAGAGAAGAAATTCCATTTATTATATTAATCAGATCAAAGTGGTATAACCTACTTGGGTAAAAAGAAGAAAAATCCTATCTATTATAATTCACATAATTTAACGGCTTCTAAAAGAAATTAATGAAGTCAATTTCAGCATTTCATAATAAACCGTACAATTAGGAACAGCCTCTTCTCTTTATGGTATTCATATTTCCAAAATTGTATTGAATAATCAACTTAATTAGGAGAAAATAGGCTTTTATCCCATATCAAATACTCATGTTTAGATGTTTTACAAGTTGATATTCTATATGTGGGCATAAAACTAATTTACATAGTGAAAGTTCATTAAAGGTTTGAGTAAGTACAAATTAAGCTCAAAAAATTCATATCTTTCAAATTTTGAAAAATTTATTCATAGTTCACACTTTGAAAAGGAATTTTCCATTTATTTCACTCTCAATTAGACCTCATCTATAATGGTTCTGACATCTGAGATATATGAAGAAAATCATATGAAGAATGAATTATCTTAATTCATTTTATTCTGGAGTTTTACTAAGACGGATTCTCATCCCAAAGGAAAGCTCTTATCTGAGTTAATTGAGAGAACTTCATCAATTAATAATGTAAATCATTTTCTCTTCAGAAATAAGGCGGCTTATAGTTGAGCTTTATGGTATAAAATTTCATTCGATACTTTAATGACTATTTATTTTCGTACTATATTTTTTTGATTATAGTATATATATTCATGGATAAATAATAAAATTCTCCAAGAATAATGAGCTTCTTGTTGAAGAAAAAACGATGATGAAATGGTTTCAAGCTTATACATATATTAGATATGAGATTAAAATTAATGATTATGGAAAATTATTTAATACAAATATATTTCATGTGAGTCCAAGATTAGGAATTAACTTTTCATCAAAGAATTCATGAATTAATCTTGTATCACAATGACATAAATCACAAAATGGGGTGATAAGAAAGAAACAATATTTCTGGATGTTTTCATAAACCTTTAAATGAATTACTAGTCATTCTTCAAGCTTATTCGAATCCCTTGGGTACTAATAAAGCTCCAGTCAAAATCTCAAGGTATATTTATTTATGGGTACTAATAAAACTCCACTCAAAATCTCAAAGTATATTTATTTAAGCATATATGAAGCTCCTTATTTTTAAAATTGAGGAAATTCGAAGAGATAATGTAAATACAACATTCAACTCGTATAGTTTTCAAAAAGAATTTCTCATAAATATTATACTGATTTGTGAAAATATGAGCTTATTTACCATGAGGCTCTCGAAAATAGTATTTTTATAAGGCTCAATTAATTAGTTATACTTTCCAGAAAGCCCCACCAGACTAATCAACATTCACCTTTTCCCAAAATAATGATTTTTTCCTTAAAAGATAGTCAATTTCAAGATTTCATGAGTAGAATATCTTTCATAATGTGTTTTCCTTAATTGATATAAATTAAAGGATAACAAATATCAAAAACACCAAAACTTGTTCCCGAAAAAAATAGCAGAGATAAAAATAAGTAATATCTTGCATATCATTTCATGTTTATCTGAGATTAATGTAATTCCTATAATTATTGGCTATTAAAAATCAAATTATTGATATTTATTTGAAGTTCTCAAAAGAGCTTTTTCAAGACAGATGATATTTTCAGCTTATATCAAGAATTTGTTTCCAAAAATTTGATTCAATTGAAGGTTTGAGTTTGAATCAAGCTGAAGGGAAACTTCAAATACTATCATCTTGTTGTAGAAGCTGGGAAATGAAAATTTCTATTTTTTTTCTCCTTTATTTTGATAAGAGCTTCTATTTTCATTCTATGAGAAATACAAAATCAATATGTAATTTTATATTTTTTCACAAATTATCCTATTAAAAAGTGTTACCTTTGAACCTAAATATATTGAGAGTAGAATCCAATTGATGAATAGTTCTTCTTAGAAAGGTGATGAAGTAGTAACTATCAATTTCATCAAGATATTTACATATTATATTTATTTAGATTAGATCAAATGATGACTTCATAAAATAAATTCCTTACGATCTGGGACAATTATCTTTTTGAATTTTGACCATTAAGGCCATCAATACCATTTGGAATTTAGCTCAAAGATTAAATTTCCACTGGAAAAAAACTTTAAATCATTCTGAAGTAGTTGAATAAAGTATTTTTGGGCTCAACTGATCATATAAATTATATTTGAAAATTTAATTTAAAATACTGTGAGTAAGACATGTATGATTAAATAAATTAAAAACAAATTACTTTCTATGAAATTATGAGATCTGATATCTTGAGGGCTTTGGTCTGTGTTCCAAAAACCTGTCATTGAGTTAATTTGTGAATCACTTTTTCATATTAAATCTTTTACTTCGGAGAATCTCTCAGATAAAACTTATTATAAATACACGAAACCATATTTTACATTTATTCAATTCCATCGAGTATCTCATAATTAATGATATATACTTCCCTCAAAAATTTCAAATTTTATTTGAAAACAAATGATTCCTCATGCAATTTCCCAATATAAAGCTTAAATAGTGTGTAAAGCCATATTAATTACATATTTCTTTCCAAAATAATTTTAAATACTGAATTGAAATGGTTCAGTTTGAATATTATTATCATTGAGACTTTGAAAGGGAAATAATTTAACTGTAAATGAAATTCAGAGTTGATCCGGCTCCATGATTTAGTATTAAAACCCCAGAGATCAAGGACTAGTATCAATTGGTAGAGATCTTAACATTTGTAATTCTTATTCTTTGTTCCAAATGAAGTAGGATTCATAAGCTTCTTTAATTAATAAGGGTGATGCTTCAACAGTGATCCATAAAGGAAGGAAGGCTTTTTTAAGATATTAACCTAAAAAATGAGGAAGATAAAATTCATTAAACAGCATCAATTTTTTCACTTTTAAGTACAAGATTCATATTGAATATTGTTTTTGACAATTCTTGATTTTTTTTATTATATTCTATTTTTTTTTAATTTATCTACGTGATATTCAATTATTATAAACAGAACACCTAGATATTCCAAATATTCCAGTTTTTATTCAATTGACTGAGATGATACAGAAAGAAATCCAAACATGTATCTTGACAAATAAATCCATATTGGAGGTCAGGTTTAATTCATTTTCATTTCAGGTTGGGACCATGTTTTATGTGCAGCACCTGACCCCAGGGTCTACCTTTTTTTATCTTGATAGGGAATTCAAAACCTTCCAAGTACCACATTACAATGATAAAGGATTGTGTTTCAAATGCCCCCTAAAAAACCCAGTTTTTATATTCAAAATCAAATTTTCTAAAACTGTGTCCTCTAATTATTATCTTCCAGAAGATCTTTTATTTCATATTTGCAGCCTAACCATAAAAACTCCAAAGAAAATAACTTTTACCAACCACCCTGGCAATCAGCCCTTCCCGTTTTTCAAAGCCTATTGCTCACCCTAAAAACATTTCATTAATACAATTTTTGTCTTTTCTCCATCATACTGAATTACAATCTGTTCTATTTTTTTAATCATATTAAATTATAATCTCTTTTTATTTTCAAATTTTGATTTTTTCTTCTTAAATGACCAATTATCAATTCCCTTACCAAAGAGCTCCCAATAAAATTTGTTTTAAAATCTCACAGGAGCATTTTTGCAGCCTTCAGTTAATATAAGCCTGGAATATTACTTATTCCTACTCAATTGGCTGAAGATCAGTAGAATTTTTATGCATTCTTTGGAGCTATTGGCTCAAATTTCATTTTCAGGCCTCTATCAAGAAATCAAAATATCTTCCGAATAATTTCTGTTCAATTTAACAAGAAGCCTGATAGCATATTTAATATCACCACAGAAAGTAGTTTTTCTGATGGAGAACATATAAAAAATAATCCTCAGATAAGAAATTTGAAAATACTAAAGGGGCAGGTATCACTAAGATTAAAATGAAGAATCAATAACATTAGCTGATGAATAAAAAGGCATGTTTCCATTTTATTATTAAATGAATAAATCATCCCTTAATGAGCCAAATATTTTTCCCATTGCAATTTATTATTCCCAAAACATTTTATCAAAGTAAAATAATGAAGACAAAATTCATTCATATTTCAAGGCTATAACTGATATATTTCATTTTTATTAAGAATACCCATCAATACTTTGATTCTATATCATTATTGCTGGAACTGTATTATTGTAAAATTTGATGATAATGAGCTGGAATGTGTATTTAACAGAAGCAACAAATATTTGTTATCAGAATGCGGGATTCCAGTTGATTGTATAAATTAACCATATTATTTATAATTATCTTTCTTTATTTTAAAAATTGAAAGTGAATTGGCTTCATTCAGAATTAAAAAAAATATATCCAATTTCACTTTTAAATGAGAAAATTGGTGGTGAAAAATTCTAAATGGATTTCCTTTCCCCATTATACACATTTATATTTTCAACACAACAATTTAGTTAGTCTGTTTTATTTCGAGCTATAAAATTTAAATTATAGACTCTCATTTTGTAGTTTCCTAATCAATATAAAATGTTCAATTGTAGTGGGACAAACACAAATGGGATGAATAAAGATAAATATAGTTAAAAAAGGTTAGAACAAGAGAATCATCTACACAAGATGAAACTTAAATTTTTAATTTAAAAATAAGGTTGAAGAACATGTTCTCAAGGAGAAAAGGAACAGCATGGAAATTACATTTGAATAAAAAAAACTGATCAAAAATTAATCTTAAAAGAAGAAATAGGAGAAATAGTTAGAGCTTGAGGGAAAGAAATGCGATATTGAACTTACTATTGAAGCTTTGAAAAAATCTGGAATACCTTAAGAGGTTCAAAAGATACTTTTTCTAATAGATGAACCATCAATTTATTTGCTATGTATCTTCTATTTCCTTTTCTGGCTTATTTTAAAAGATTAACTTGTTTTTTGACTCATTTCAATTGGGCCTTTTTTTCAAAAAAAATTATCAATTTTTATTCAAAAAAAAGTATCAATTTTCATTCAAAAAAAATCTATTTAAAAACTCTCATAAAAGAAGATTTTTTTCGATTTTAACTTCCAATTTCTTTCAATAAATACAAAAAATAGCCAAGAAAATCCAAAAAAAGTGAAATCACTATTTCTTTCAAATTTGATTTTCAAATCCTCAAAAAATTATTTCTTAACTCAAATCTCAATTAAAAAAAACATCCAATCATTTTTTCTTTCAAATTCAATCTTTAATTATACAAGAACTCATTTATCAACCCAAATTCAAAAAATAAACCAAATCAAATTATTAATATTTTCAAATGTAATTTATATTTGTCAAAATTTTAATTCTCAACTCAAATTCAAAAATAACATTTTTCCCAAGTCAAACCTACTTGATATTTTCTTAAAATTCTCTTCTGTTTTTTTAGCTCACTACATAATTTCTACTGATATTTTGTTTACAGTTTTTATAAGCTTGCTCAAATGTTCAACATAAGAGAATTCCACTTATTTCAATCTTTATTTATAGGTGGGTTATTTTAACATATTTTTAACTTTCCATTATTACAATCAGAATAACCATTATCACCATTATCATCAACATCATTCAGACTGTCATAATCATTGATCTTCATTACCATAACCTCTATTATCACCCATCAACACCTGCATTGCACCATCCCCAACCTTTCTTAATCAACTCCTATTATCTCCTATATCACTTCAACATTGATTAAGAAGGGATTCCAAAGTCTTTCAATAATTTTTATTTTGTTTTCTGATGTTGGAGGCTATTTAAAATACATCTTCTTAAATATCAATGTCCCCAGGGTCCTGGAGACAAATGTTTTATATTAAATTTCTTTTCAATCTTTATTGGAAGTTTGATAGTGATGAGATTTGATGTCTTTGTATAGGGGTGGATGATTTGGGCTATTTTTTTTTCAAAATAATGCTAATTCCTACTCTACCATGATATTTTAAATAGAAAAATTATCCTCTCCAACTATCACAACCAATTCTGATAATGAGATAATGGTTAAAACAAAACCATTTCCTCATCAAAATGAGAATCATAACTACTTCATCAATGAGATTCTAAACAATAAGATCAATCCTTCAGCCAGAGAATTGATAAGAATTGATCACTTAATAAGTTTTTTGATGGATGAAATCAAAATCAAATATTCATCATGAAAAAAACATAATATCTTACCAGTTATCTCAGCCCTTAACTCTGATTAGAGAACCAGAATGACATTCACACACCATAAATAATTTTATTTTTCTTATGACTTGAATAATACACTTACCTAAAAAGTACATTTCATACAGGTATAGGATTAAAGAGGGGAGTATTCCATACAATACTATACCATACTTATACCCTCTGGATACCCATTGGCCAAGCTATAACATCATTTAGCTGGTTATGAGTACCCAATAAGAAATATCTTATTTGAACTTCTCATCTAAGGTTTGAATCTATTATAAAACTCTTATGAGAGCTATATGTTTCTAGGAGCTCAGTGAGATCTTTTCAATTATTTGATACATTTTCCAGTTTCACCACTAATTCAGGACCTAGAATATTTTGACCTTTAATTAGGTTGAACCCCTTCATAATTGAAGTACAGATTTTATGAAACTGTAAAATAATACCAAATAAATTTAAAGATCTAATTAATATATTTAATTTGAGATATGTGAAGTTACTTTATCACCAAAACTGAAAGAGGAATCTTGGCTAAAAGATTTTTAAGTAAAAATACAGGCTTTTTGTATAAAGTTACTCAAGGGAACTCTTGTATTGTTCCCATAAACCATTAAATCTGTTTTGAAAGCTATATAAAACCTCGGAGCGTATTAAGACCCAAACCTTTGTATCATTGAATCTCTGATATCCCCATACCTCAACGAGATATCTTTATTGGAGGCTTATCAATCCCACACAAATAAAACAAACAAGATTTAAGCCCTGATACCTTCTGGAAGCTTCAATAATGAAAGACATTGATAATACCCAGCTGAAGCTACACTGAATACCTAAAACTATGTATAATTAGATGTTTGATCTCCCAAAAATGTACCAAAATATATGTATTTAATATTTTTCATCAATAATGGTCTGTGCCAGACCTGCACCATCTGGTAGTATCTTTTACATATAATATTGGTAGTATAAATCTCAAACCTTCTCAGAATTACTAAAATTAGTAATGAAAACATTCTTTAAATGTCATAAACTTTCTGAAATAGCCTTCTTAGATTCCTTTTCAACCCTTATTGATCTAGGATAATTTCTTCTGGTCCCAAAACCACAATTCTTGTCAGGCTGAGTCTATGAAGAGGTGGTAATAACATTATTTACAACCTCAAATATGACTGTGACACAGATAATAATGATTCAAAAAGGCTTTAAATGAAAGTCAAGGGCTTTACTAAAGGTTTTTAGTGGTGGTGAGCACTGTTAAAAGCCCTGGGTGCAGCTTTATCAATTGGATTATTACAATAAAGTCTACAATAATTAAGATTATATTTATACCTTATTATTTCCAACAATATAACTGTTTTTTACAGTTTTACTACATATGAATTCAAGAGAAGGATGGGGATCCTTTTCTGGAAGAGCAAAGGCCACCTTTTATCCTGAAAAGGGGTGGAACGGCTGTCTATACCATCCACCTAGGGGAATTGAAGATTTTTCACTTCAGAGTACTGGCTTGTGGCTTTCACTAGGCCTTTATGCCCTGTATTGGGCTTGGATGTGGTTTTGAAACCACATCTGGGCAGTTTTAACCAATGCAGGGTTAAAATCTTCTTCTGGGGACCACACAGCCCTCTTCTGATGTGTATGACAAGTAGAATTCTGTACAGAACCTGTATGGGACCCCAGAATTGAATGAACTATGAGGTATTGAAGTATAAATATTCTTCTTCATCTTTTTTACACCACATAATCATGGTTATAGGATATTATCCCACAGAAAAGGTGTATTGGCCCAATTGTGGGATTTTAACCTTGAAGGTGCTATACCTTTTTCCGTTTTTGGGATATTGAGCTTGAAGTTGGTTTATTGTGTAGCCCTGGATGGGATCTACACAATGGTGCCTCATTTGGTATGGGGAACATTTAATATGGCAAAGTTATGCCAAGTATAATTTTTGTTATTCCAATATATGATTTTCTCAATATCTGTATGGAGCTTGTTTGCTCCATAACTGTTGTTCTAAATGAGATATGGGGAGATTAATGGCACCATCAGATAGACCTGATTGTTCTCTTTCAAAATGTACCCCACTTTAAGTATCACACACTAAACCTGTAGAAGTTAGATGAGAGGTGAATATTTTGTTCACCCTTATTTGGCCTTATTTTGGCCATAAATTCTGTAGTTTTGGTTTTTGCTCAATTTGGCTAGTACCATTGGATAGCCCTGACTTGAAGATTAAATTTGAATACCCATTTGCTGGGGTTAAGCATTGTCCTCTGGATTTCAGATGAGAGGTGAAAATTAAGGTTTATGCTCAGCAACAACTTTGAGAAGGAATAGTTTTTATATTCTTTGTCCTACAATGATGGGACTTGTATATTTGGAAAGAGGTGAGCTTCCTCTTTCATTTGATACTTTTTGAGCTGGTTTGGCTCAGCTCCATGTTTTGGTGGTATCTTGGCTTTACCATTGGTTTATGTTATTTGGCTGTCATGCTTGTGCTCTGGCTTTGAGTGACAGGATGATGTACCCTCCCTCCCAAAAAGACTCATCATTGATGAGACTGTTCAGTCCTCCTAGAGGCCCTTAATCTCCTCAGATCAAGGTTCCAATCTGGTATGGCATCCTCTGCCAACCATTTGTCTTTGTCTGCTGTCTGGTTTTTAAATTTAACCAGATACTGTCTTTGGTCTTTACCATTCAGTCTAATCTTCCTGGCCTTGATGATTTTCTTCACAGGTTGAGGGGACTCCTCCACTTCCACTATATCTGGTGGAGTGGTAGTCTGCTCTCTTGAAGGGAACTTGTCCTCTCCTGTCTGGAAGTATGGTTTGAACAGACTCACTGGGAATACTGAGTGCTTCCTGGAGAATTCCTCTGTGATTCTAACCTCCACTGCATTAATCCCTCTCAGTTTAATGATATTTAAGGGTCCCACAAATTAATCTCTCATTTTCTTTGGTCCCTTGAGATTACTGAAGTTGAGTGTAGACACCAAACCTGGTCCCCTTCTTTGAATTCTGGTTCCATATGTGTCTTGTCATACCTCTGCTTTTTGTTTTCCTTAGCTTCAGCTATGCACTTAGCAGCTGTGTCATAAGCTCTCTTCCACATATCATGGAGGTCCTTGGCTGTAGGGTGGATGGTTAAAACATTTTCCTTCAGGTGATCCACAGGCAACAGGGGGTTCCACCCTTTTTCTGCCTGTGAAGGTGATTTCCCTGTGGTAGAGTGTTGGCTTGAATTTTAAGCCATCTGGACTTCTGATAGAAGTGTAACCCAGTCATGGGTATATTCTTCATTGTCCTTGCATTCCATTCTATATGCACAGAAACTTCTAATTATTTCCTCTATTTTTTGGATCATCTTTTCAGCTAAATCATCTGTCTGTGGGTGGTAAGCTGTAGAAAATGCAAGTTTTGTACCCAGCATGTCATAGAGGTTGGTCCATAACTCTGATGTGAATTTTGGGTCCATATCACTAATGATAATTTTTGGTACTCTACATGTGGCTATGATGTTATTCCATAATAGCAAAGCTGTGCCATTTCTGTTTCCTCCTTATGACATGGTAAGCACCTCACACTTTTGCTATACCTATCAACTATTACTAGGCAGGCATTGAAATTTGTTTTACCCCCAGGGAGAAGCCCTGTGACCCAGTCCATATTGATGGTTTACCTTGGGTGTTTAGGTTCTTCTATGTGTTGAAGTAGCCCATATTTTTTCCCATGTTTTCTGTTTTCCTTTTTGGCAACTTTCACAAGTGTTGATATATTAACTAATCTCTTTCTCACAGTTGGGCCACCAATATGTGCTTGCTACCCTTTCCTTGGTCCTGTCTTCACTCATGTGTCCCATTTAAGGGTAGTTATGACATTCCTGAAGAATCAGGGATATGTTGTCCCTGTCTATCACTGTGAGGCAACTTTTATGTTCCTCTCTGTGATAGAGTAGTCAATCTATAGGGAAAAACTTGTTATCCTTATAGTCCCTCCACCAGGGTTCCCCTAACTGGGATTCCAGTTATGGGCGCCTGTGTTTCTATTGAGGGAGTTGCAACAATATGCCTGTAAGGTGTGGATATGAAACTTTGATGAAAATCAAGTACTTTTCCTGTCCTCAAAATTTGTATAAGGTAAAAATAGTAAGAAATATTATTTTTAAGAGAAAACATGCCAATTTTATTGTTTATAACTTTATTAGTATAAAACAATAATATTATAAAAATTTATTGTTTTACCAACAATAAAAATTTATCCAAAAAATACTCTACAAGAGATATGTTAAGGCTACAGAAGAAATTTCTTCAAGAGCAATTTCAATTGGAATTAATTGAGCAAATAACTGCAAGCAATTAATTAAAGAACAAAGTCTTTAAAAAGAATATTAAAGAGAAAACATGCCCAAAAGTGACCAGAGTGAATTTGGAAACAAAGTGACAAAGTTAACAGTGATGAAAGATGCTTTAATTCACTTTTGGGGTGGTTCAGGGGTAAAAATGATTATAAGAGTTACAAACAATGATTATAATGATTTTTTCACGTGGTTTAAAGGTTCAAAATGATTTTAAAAACGTGGTTAGAATCTTTTATTGATTGGTTTAACAGTGTTTAAACTAATTAATAAAAGGAAAAGATTCTAACATGAAGAGAAAAGTGGGGCAAAGACATTCTTTGATAACCACCAATTTTCTTACTCCAAAAGTAAAATCTACTCTTGTCAGTCGTGAAAACAGTCTGACAACAGAAAAGCCAATTATGGCATCATTGAACCCTGGTTTGGACCAAAAAAGGGCTGGTTTAAGCCATTTTTAGCCATTTTAGACCCTTAAATTAGCCATTACTATAGCAATACCTGGTCTAGAGCCTTCAAAACACATCAGAATGTGTGTAAGAGGCGTAGAAACCAGTTAAAACTGTTTTTGCTAAGTGTTTGTTATCTTAAGGGTAGTTTTACCCTCTTGGCAACAGCTAAAACTACCCCAGTTTGTATCAAAACCTCATCATCAATTGAGTTCACAGACCCTGTAACTCAATTCCAGGCCAAAAGTGATGAACTTTTGCGTGAATTTTGACATCCCACGCCTGTCAGCAAGGAATTTGGGGGTCTGGCTCCCCCTTAGAGCTAGAGTTCCTTTCCCCCCCCCCAATTTTAATCTTTCCAATTTATTTTTTCCTTTAATTCCTCATCATGTATTATACTTATAATTTACATACGTAATTTAGTTGAATTTTAAATTACAATACAGTAATAATTGACACCTCATATGTAAATCAAAGTTCACTTATGTAATACACGCACACATTTTGACATTTCAATTGAATTCAATTGAAAATACTTCAATTCCTCAAAACTTCTGAACTAAACACAACACCTCAATTTTAACACAAAGATTGATGGTTAACACCACATGTGGCGTGAATTAAATTAGATTTTTGAGGATTTTCAACTTTTGTATTGAAAATACTAAAAACTTAATTTAAGCTTATTTGGAGTTGAGTTACAAAAATTTCACTCAGAGGTGACCCCACCTAATTTTTTATGAGGAATCAAATGGTGAAATAATTTTTATATGTTTATTTATTGGATAAAAAGTGATAATAATTTTTATTTAACTTTTTTCCAAATTTATTTAATTTTTTACAATTTCATTAAAAATTCATTTTTACTTAATTTTTTCAAGTATAAATGTAATTTTACAATTTCAAAATTTAATGTAATTTTATTTTTAATTTTATATTTATATTTTGATTTTTATTTTAATAATATAAATAAATTTATTTTATTTATATTTATATGTTAATTTTGTATTTTGTGGTCTTTTGGGTATATGAAATTACCTCTAAGGCTCACATTGCCTCCCCCTAAAAAAGAATATTACTTTGTAATATTAGTATTTCTAGTGTGTCTGAATCTTCTGCGGATTCTGGTAGCTTCTGGTATATCTTTTTCCTCTAACCATTCATCTTCACAAGTTGGATCACTGTACCTAACAAGGTATTCCCTCACTTTCTTGGTTCTTAATTTTCTTCCTTTAAGAACTTTGGTAATTTTCTTAGTACCAGATGTCTCAATAGGAGGTATAACTTGGGGAACTTTCTTCCTCAAGGGAAATTTCTCAGCATCACTAGATTTATATAGCTTCACCAAGCTCACTGGAAATATAGGATGTTTATTACTAAGTTCTTCAGATAATTCTACTTCAACAGCATTTTCCCCATGGAGGGCTTTAATGACAAAAGGTCCTGCAAAGGAGTCTTTGAGCTTTTTACATCCTTTGATGTTATTGAAGTTTGTAGTGGATACTAGTACTAAATCTCCTACCTTGAAATCTGGAGTGGCATGAGATTTGTCCCATTTATCTTTAGCATATGCAAATGAGTCTTCCATGCACCTTATTGCATGCTTTCTGGCTCTGTCTAGCATTCCTTTGAAGCTGGCAGCTGTAGGATGTATTTCAACCAAATCTTTCCTTAAAGAATCTTGGGGTAATTTGGGATTCCATCCTTTTTCCAAAATAGCAGGAGTCTCATTGGTACTGGCATGAATGGAAGTTTTGTATGCCAGTTCCAGTGCGGGTAGAAGAGTACACCAATCATGGGTGAAACCATCACTATCTTTAAATTCAAGGCCATATGCACAAACTCTTCTCACCATATCTTCTAAGGTTTGAATCATTCTTTCAGCCAGGCCATCAGTTTGTGGGTGGTAGGCTGTAGAGAAAGACAGCTTAGTGCCAAATAGTTGGTGAAGATTTGTCCATAGTGCTGAAGTGAATTTAGGATCTCTATCACTAATGATATTTGTAAATATCCCAGTCCATGACACTACTCTATTCCATATCAGAAGAGCTCTATCCATGGCTGTATCATCTTTGTGACATGGTAAAAAGATTGGAGTTTTACTGAATCTGTCCACAGTTACTAGGCAAGCATTATAGCTTCTGTCACCTCCTGGTGGTAGTCCAGTTACCCAATCCATATGGACAATTTCCCAAGGTCTGCTTGGTTCTTGGATTTTTATCATATTTCCAAGTCTTTTGCTAGTGGATTTATTTGCCTTTTGGCATCTGTCACAGGTTTTGCAATACTCTGAAACATCTTTCTGCCACATTGGCCACCATATGCAGGTCTTTACTTTCTCTCTTGTTCTGTCTTCAGACAGATTTCCTGAAAAAGGGCTATCATGGCATTCTTTCAGTACAAGATTGATTAATGACCTGTCTACAACTGTCATGACACATGTGTGCTTGGTCCTGTGGTAAATTATACCATCCAGTAGGTGAAATCTTCCTTCATCATAAGATTTTTTCCATACTTCATCTAAGGCATGTATTAGAGAGTTGTCTTTACAGTCTTTATTAAGTAATTGGCATAAGATGCTGCAATTCTTATCCTGGGTGTAACTGTTCCTGACTTCTTCAAAGAAGGTGGTGTTCAAGTCTGTAACACTTATTCCTTCAATTGGGATCTGTGGTGAAGCTTCTTCTGGCACATAAGCAGGATTATCAATGTTATTTGGTAATGGCCATCTGCTTAGTCCCTCTGCATTCTTATGAATATTCCCATCCTTATGAACAATAGTCATATTGCCCCTGTATTCCTGTATGGCTATTTGCAATCTGAGAATATGTCTGTTGGGTGTTTTCATGTTTAAAAGTGATTTTACAGCTGTACAATCTGTTATCACCTTGAAAAACACATACCTCTAAAAAGTAGTTCAATTTCTCCAAGGCCCACACAAGGCATAGACATTCCATTTGACTTGCTCCATATCTGGCTTCAGTTGGTTTGATTTGCCTGGATATGAAACATATGGGTCCTTCTACAGGTTTGTGATTTATGATCTGAACTTGGCAAAGTGCAGCACCTAGCCCATCCCCTGATGCATCAATATACAATTTGAAAGGTAATTTAAAGTCTGGCATCAGTAAAAGTGGAGCAGTGGTCAAGGCTTCTCTTAGAGACTCAAAAGCTTTGACTCTGTCAACAGTCATTTCAAATACTGTGTCTTTGTCACACAATTTATAAAGTGGTCTTGCTATGGATGCAAAATCTTTAATGTGTTGCCTGTAATATCCTGCAAAACCTAAGAATGACTGAATTTCCTTCTTATTTTGAGGCATGGGTTTTAGCAATACTGCTGCAACTTTGTTTTTGTCAATTCCAAGGGACAAACCAGATACAACATGTCCTAGTGCTTTAAGTTCTTTAAATCCAAAATGACCTTTCTTCAAGGAGATTTTCATGTTTACTGATTGAATTTTTGTCAAAACTCTGGACAATCTGTATACGTGCTCCTCCCAAGTTTTGAAACAGACAATAATGTCATCAATGTAAATGATTAACCATCCCTCTGAGAGTTCTTCAGGGAAGATTTCATTAATCATTCTTTGGAAGTGTGAAGGTGCATTTTTGATACCAAAGGGCATCCTCAAGTATGCATACACTCCACAATGAACAATAATTCTCAAGTATTTTCTTGCTCTTGGTGTCACCACATTTTGATGGAATCCCTTAAGGGAATCCATAGTGGTTATGTACACTGCTTGAGATATTTGGGTAAGGGCAATTTGGATTTTTGGTATTGGGTATCTGTCTGGAACAGTGTAAGTGTTCAGAGCTCCAAAGTCCCCAACCATTCTAGATTTTCCATTATGCCAGGCTACTATGACTGGTGTATTTATTTCTACTTCTTCATTGTGGCCTACTTCTCTTATTACACCAAGGTCCAGAAGTTCTTTGATATGAATCTCTAGAGCTTCTCTTTATTTTGGACTTGCTGGATATGCAGGTCTTCTTAAGAGTGGTGGATAAGGTCTTTCAATGTTAAGAATGATGTCAACTTCATGACCAATAATTGTCCCTAGAGGTTCTTTGTCTGAAGCAAATGCTCCTCTGTGGTCATACAAAAGGGAAGAAAGTTCATTTTCTTGTTTATCAGTTAGATGAAGGCTTATTTCAGCCTCATTTAACTGTTCAGACTTGAATTTCTCTAACTCTAAGTTGACTGGTGATACTTTGTTTACTGTAATTTGTCTTTTAAATGGTAAAAGGGCAAATTTTTGGCGCTTGTTGTCTCCAATAGTAAAGTATCTGTCTTTGTTGTTATGCCAATCTATCCAATACATGATTAAATAGTCATTTCCCAATATAAAATGGGTATTAGAGCAATTTTCCATAACAACAAATTCCACTGTTATTCTTAAATTCCCATTTATGTGTGGGAATATGACATTGGTCTCAAAAATTCCTAATTCTTTCATTGGATTACTTGCACTATTGAATTTTATACCATCAATTGGTAACAATTGGTCTTCAAAATTTGGTACACAAGTCTTAAGAAAAGATTTTCCAACACAAGAGCAGAAGGCTCCTGGGTCAAGCAAAAGTTTGGTGGGTTTGTTGTCAATCACCACTTCTGTTATACAGGAGTTACCAGCTGTATAACCTTTCACTCTGTTTGGTTTGGTTTTCATGAGTTGTGCATCTTGAACTTTTGATAAATCAAGTTGAACATTGCTCAATTGTGGCAAGTGGGAATAAGATTCCATGATGTCAAAAGTGGCTTTGATATCTTCTATATCTTTTGAAGATTTGGAAAATATTGATGACTTGTCATCTGCATTGTCTTCAATTATGTCATATCTTTCAACATCAGGTTCCTTTTCAATATCAATTTCATTGATTTTCCCCTTTTTGGACATGTATTGGCTAAATGGGTGGTGCTTTGGCAAATATGGCACTTTCTGACTGTATCTGCAGATTTATACTTAATATTACTAGAATTTTCTTTGGGGCTTTTGTCCACAGAATCTTTCCAAGGTGTGTTAAACCTTGTTTTGAGATTCACCCTACTAGAACCAGTTTTGGTTCTGGTGGTTACTTCTTCTAATATATTGATAATATCCTCTGCTGAAGACTTTTCAGTAGTCCTGCTTTTGACAGCATGCTCTAAGTCACCTCCACATTGTCTCAGAATCTTTCTATGGATCATAAATTCTGACATGTCTGGATATAATGCTTTTAATCTGTCTTTTTGTTAGCAAAACCATGGTAAAGCTTTGTCTTTATCAGCATTAAATTTGGCAGATTCAAAGGCTGTTTCAACTTTAAACCTCCAAGCATCATTTTCCCATTTGTTAATGATTTGGGTTTTCCACCAAGTCCAACTCTGGTGTCCATGTGCTTGCCTTATTTTGATGTACCATCTGTGAGCTGATTTGGTAAACAAGGTGTTAAATCTTGCTGTTACCAATCTGTCTGGTAATTCAAAATCCTCTTTGATCATGTCAATTCCTCTGATGAATTCCATATGGTCATACTCTCCTTCACCACTGAAGTGAGGCCATTCTTTAAACTTTGGAACTTCTTTCAAGAGTGCTTGGCCCATTGATGATTCCAAGTTATGAAAGGAAGTATAAAATTCATCTTTTAACTGTGAATTTTCAATATCCAATACTTGTGGATTAGTAATTCTTGCTCCCTCATTTTGGTTCAGAGGTGTAGACATTCTTGGCAAGGTGTTTAGCAGTTGTTCAATATCATTCATTTTACTGTTGTTACACCTTTGTGAATTTCTTAATTCATATTGTAAGCTTTGTATAGAGTCTATGACATTCTTTTTATGATCATCCTCTTTATATGTAAGCTCATTCCATAATTCTGTTTGTTTAGTATTATCAGATATAACTTCATTTAACTTTATTGTTAATTTTGATATTTCCTCTCTTGAGGTATCAAAATGCTTTTTCAAGGCAATTGTATTTGTCTTTACTTCAGAAAATGATTTTGAAATATCATCAAAATATTTTTTATTATCTTCTTTGATAGTGTTTATGGCTTGTTTTATTCTTGTTTCAATTATGTCATCAATATTGAATTTAGAATATCTGTCTGTTAATTCTTTAATAATGGCAGATTGTTCATTTATCTTAATGCCAAAAGAATTATCATTATTGGAAGTTTTTATTGTTCTTAAGACTCTTTCAAAGCATTTAAGTGTATCATGAATTTGGCTCAGACTCAAGTTATTTGTTTTAAGATTGTCACAAATTGATGTATTTTTATCAGAAAGATGACTTTTTATGTCAGAAATAGCTTTATACAACTCTGTAATACAATTAAAAGTATCAGAAATCATTTTTGATATTTTAATCTGGCTTCCTCCTTCTTCTGTAATTCGATCATGGTTCTGGCCATCTGAAATACATTTTCCATGGCATCCTGTTGAATCTTTGGGATTCTGTAGCCCTGGCTGTAAGGTTTTGGGGCTGGTGCCTACCCTTTGCCCTTGTTTGGAGCTTTTGGCTGCTTTTGCACGTTGAAATTGCTGCTGCTGGCCACTGGGGCTGTTTTTGGCACTGGTTTGGGTTGTGGAGGGTTGTTTTTCCTCCATTCTAGTGTCAAAAGCATCATGTTTTTCTTCTCCATCAATGGATTCCATCCATTGAGCAATTTGCAAGTATTGGGATGGCCCAGGAATTTTCTCACACTCAAGTAAGAATTCATGCAATTCTTCCACAGGTCTGCAAGGATCTGGTACTCCTTTAACTGAAGTGAATTGTTGTATGCACTGTGGCTGGCTTTGTATATGTCCACAGAGGCTTGTGGTGGCGGTGTCAGCTCTTTTTGAAGGTAAAATGGTATTATCAGCTTCAGAATGACCCATTTTAGTTGTTTGGAAGTCATCAACTGACCCTTTTCCTTCTGTACCTGATTGGCCTCTGCCATAATCACGTCTATTACCTTTCTGGGAGCTGCTTGAGGGGTTATAGCTGGCTCCTGACCTGGTTGAAGGCATAATTATGGTTAAAAAAGGCTTAAAATAGTAATTTTACATCAAAAAACTTACTATTGGCCAAATCTTTGGCTTTCTGAAGAGTATTACTTCTTTCTAAGTTGACTAATTCAGAAGAAATTGGCTCTGGTTGAATATTCTGAGTCACAATAATAGTACTATTATGATCAGAATTAACAGTACTGGCAGGAATAATGCTGGTTACTGTTGAGGCTGTTTCAATGTTTTCTTGTCTTACCACGTTGTCAGACACTAAAATTAATGAAAAAACCAATTAATTAAATAAAAAAAGAATATTTTCAAAAAGAAATGAAAATATAAGCCTCACTTATAATATGAAAAAAAAATATTTTTTATGGATTTTTTTTTGATTATAAGTATTCTTTGTATGTTTTTAAATTTTTCAATATAAGAAAAAAGATTTAAAAAGAGTAAAAAAATATGTCACAGGTAAAATATCACGGCTGGGCCCCCAAATGTAAGGTGTGGATATGAAACTTTGATTAAAAATCAAGTACTTTTCCTGTCCTCAAAATTTGTATAAGGTAAAAATAGTAAGAAATATTATTTTTAAGAGAAAACACGCCAATTTTATTGTTTATAACTTTACTGGTATAAAACAATAACATTATGAAAATTTATTGTTTTACCAACAATAAAAATTTATCCAAAAAATACTCTACAAGACATATTTTAAGGCTACAAAAGAAATTTCTTCAAGAGCAATTTCAATTGGAATTAATTGAGCAAAGAACTGCAAGCAATTAATTAAAGAACAAAGTCTTTAAAAAGAATATTCAAGAGAAAACACACCCAAAAGTGACCATAGTGAATTTGGAAACAAAGTGACAAAGTTAACAGTGATGAAAGATGATTTGATTCACTTTTGGGGTGGTTCAGGGGTAAAAATGATTATAAGAGTTACAAACAATGATTATAATGATTTTTTCACGTGGCTTAAAGGTTCAAAATGATTTTAAAAACATGGTTGGAATCTTTTATTGATTGGTTTAACAGTGTTTAAACTAATTAATAAAAGGAAAAGATTCTAACATGAAGAGAAAAGTGGGGCAAAGAAGACATTCTTTGATAACCACCAATTTTCTTACTCCAAAAGTAAAATTTACTCTTGTCAGTCGTGAAAACAGTCTGACAACAGAAAAGCCAATTATGGCATCATTGAACCCTGGTTTGGACCAAAAAAGGGCTGGTTTAAGCCATTTTTAGCCATTTTAGACCCTTAAATTAGCCATTACTATAGCAATACCTGGTCTAGAGCCTTCAAAACACATCAGAATGTGTGTAAGAGGCGTAGAAACCAGTTAAAACTGTTTTTGCTAAGTGTTTGTTATCTTAAGGGTAGTTTTACCCTCTTGGCAACAGCTAAAACTACCCCAGTTTGTATCAAAACCTCATCATCAATTGAGTTCACAGACCCTGTAACTCAATTCCAGGCCAAAAGTGATGAACTTTTGCGTGAATTTTGACATCCCACGCCTGTCAGCAAGTATTTTGGGGGTCTGGCTGCCCCTTAGAGCTAGAGTTCCTTTCCCCCCCCCCCAATTTTAATCTTTCCAATTTATTTTTTCCTTTAATTCCTCATCATGTATTATACTTATAATTTACATATGTAATTCAGTTGAATTGTACAGTACAATACAGTAATAATTGACACCTTATATGTAAGTCAAAGCTCACTTATGTAATACACGCCCACATTTTGACATTTCAATTGAATTCAATTGAAAATACTTCAATTCCTCATAGCTTCTAAACTAAACACAACACCTCAATTTTAACACAAAAATTGATGGTTAACACCACATGTGGCGTGAATTAAATTAGAGTTTTGAGGATTTTCAACTTTTGTATTGAAAATACTAAAAACTTAATTTAAGCTTATTTGGAGTTGAGTTACAAAAGTTTCTCTCAGAGGTGACCCCACCTAATTGTTTATGAGGAATCAAATGGTGAAATAATTTTTATATGTTTATTTATTGGATAAAAATTTATAATAATTTTCATTTAAGTTTTTCCCAAATTTATTTAATTTTTTACAGTTTCATTATAAATTCATTTTTACTTAATTTTTTCAAGTATAAATGTAATTTTACAATTTCAAAATTTAATGTAATTAAATTTGTAATTTTATATTTTTATTTTGATTTTTATTTTAATAATATAAATAAATTTATTTTATTTATATTTATATGTTACTTTTGTATTTTGTGGTCTTTTGGGTATATGAAATTACCTCTAAGGCTCAAAATGCCACACTGTTTGTGTTTGGAATAAGTCTTCATTACTGCACTGAAGAACTCATTTTGTAGCTCTTTGGAGCCTATCCCCAATATGGGAGTTTCTGTTCCTTCTGATTCAGCTTCTTCACTGTCTTGGGTACCACTTTATGATTCCCATTCAGAAAATCTGAATTTTTTCTTCCTTTCTATTTGCATGAAATGGATAGGGATATTGGCTGCTAATTCAGGGTCATAAGCTGGGTTTCTTTTGACATTATCCAGTGGCCATATGCTGGGGCCATCATCATTGTTGTGGGTTTTGCCTTCTTTTTATATGATTGTCATGCTACCTCTATACTATTGGATAGCTATTTGCCACCTCAACATGTGTCTATTAGTAGTCTTCAAATTAAGTAAATACTTGAGTGCTGTGAAGTCTGTGTAGACCTCAAAAACTGCACCCTCCAGATAATAATGGAGTGTCTCTAGGGCTGCGACTAGGCATAAGAATTCAGTCTGGGTTGCTCCATACCTAGCTTCTGAATCTTTCAGTTGCCTGGAGATGCAGCATATTACCCCTTCCCTTGGTTCACCATCCGCAATTTGTCTTCATTGTAGGGAAGCTCCCAATCCTTGACTGAAAGCTTCATCTATGTACAGCTTCAATTTTAATTCAAATTCAAGGAGTACCAGGACAGGTTCATTAGTGAGTTCATGTTTGATCCTCTCATATGCATTTCTCCTTCCCCTGGTAATCTCAAAAACTACATCTTTTGAGCATAACTTGTATGGACTATTAGTTATGTGAGCAAACGTTTTGATGTGGTTTCTGTAGTAGCTAGCAAACCCAAGAAAATATTGCTTCTCTTTGAGCTTCTTTCTAAGTGGCTTTTGCAGTAGTGCTGCTACTTTATGTTGGCCTATGGCCAGACTAATGCCTGAGACTATATTTCCTAGTGCTAGTAATTCTTGTTGGACAGAATTGCACTTCTTAAGCTGAATTTTCAGATTGATGGGTGTGCATTTACTTAGTACTCTGTCTATGTACTGCAAATGGTCTACCCATGTCTCTGAGTATATAATGATTTCATTAATGTATACCACCATACAGCCTTCTAATATTTCTTCTTGATATATTGTTTCCATCATCCTTTGGAAGTGGGCTGGTGTATTTTTGATTCCAAATGGCATCCTGGTGTACTCATATATACCCATATGGAATGTATTTTTGAGTAACTCCATGGAGTTTGGTTTAACTCCATTTTGATGGAAACCTTTCATACATTCCATCTTGGTGATATATTTGGCTTTTGCCAGTTTGTCTAGGGCATGGGGTCTCCTTTGTATAGGATACCTATCAGCGGTTGTGTAGTTATGCAGGGCTCTGAAATCCCCACACAACCTAGATTTTCCATAATGCCAGGAAATAAGGACAGGAGTGGTAATTTCAACTATTTCATTATGTCCTATCCTCCTCATGACATCCAAGTCTAGAAGTTCGTTGATTTTTTTCTCAATTTCTTTCCTAGTTTCCAGGCTTGCTGGATATAAGGTCTTTCCACATCTAGATATAATTCTATATCATGGCCTCTGATTTTTCCCAAATGTTCTTCACCAATGGCAAATGCTGGTCTATTTTTCCTCAGCATTTTCAGTAAACTAAGTTTTTGTTTACTGGTGAGGCTGGTACTGAATTGGCCCTCTCTGAATTCATTCAGTAATTCTTCTAGAGGGCCATGGGTAAAAATCTTGCATATTTCAAGTGAAAGTTTCTTTTCCTTGTTTGTATGGATGTTAATATGCCTGTTCTTACTATTGTAAATATCAACGCCATACATCCTCTGCTTATCTGTCCCAGTAAGAATCCTTGTATGTGGTCATCTTCAAGCACAACCAACTCTGGGTTGAGTCTGATATTACCTTTCCTATGGGGTATAATTATCTCTTTTATAATTGTCCCAATGGATGTCATCTTCCCTGATGTACTTTTGAGTTTTTTTTGCCTTAGTTGGCAAAGGCTGCTTCTCCCATTTTGGTAAGTGGTTATCCAAATAATCTTTAGCCACTATTGAGCAGTGTGCACCACTGTCAATGATCAATGGATGTCAAGCATTGTCAATACAAAAAGTCATTTTTTTGGCTGTCCCATGTATATATTCCATTTCTTTAGTTGGTGTAACTAGGAATGTTTGTGCATCTTGTGTGTTTTTACACAGGTTTTTATTTGCAGTGTCCTGTTGCATTCCTGTTTATGACTGTATGTCCTTAATTTCTTGTTGTGTTTCCTCTTGGTACTCCACTAGAAATTCTTCCCTTGGGTCTTGGTCTTCATAAGATTTTTCTTTAATGGTATCTCCCATAGATTCTGATTCAGAAACCTCTGTTGTGGATTCTTCTTCTGGGACTTGTTCAATGGTATAGACTTTCTTTTTTGCCTTTGAACAGTTATTGGCATAGTGATCTGTTTACCCACAATTGTGACAAGAGTCTTTCTTTGGGTTTATCTTTGAAGTCTACCCTGAAAGGTTGTTTCTCTTTGAAACTACAGCTTTTATATTAGGAATATTTCCCTATTTTTGTTCTTTTCCTTACATCATTTAAGGTTTTTTCAAAGTCATCTAGAGTGCAACTTTGGTTGCATCTGAATTTCACTGCATTCTCTAGTTCTCCTGGAATTTGTGTCATGAGTTTGTTATTCCTCATATGAATATTCATTTGAGGATCAATGTATTTAAGTCTTTTAGAATGTCTAAGACACCAGTCATATGTATCTTTGTCCACAGAGTACTTGTCATTTTCAATAAACATGGTCTTTTTCCATATCCAAATACCATTGCTGTGCTTTGAGATTATTTGTTTCATCCACCATGTCCAGTTTTGTCTTGAATGTGTTTCTTTCATCTCTGTGTACCAAATACTAGCATGTCCTTTAAGTTCTGTATACAATCTAGCAGTAATCTAGTAATGTGGTATTCTTGGTACATCAATGAAGAGTCCAGCAATATAGTCAATGAGCTCCATATGATCATATTCTCCTGTGCCAAAGAATTTGGTCCAGCTTTAGGCTTCTGGAAGCTGTCTTAATGCTTCCTTCTCAGAATAATACATTTTATCTTCATCTTGGTATTGAGATGGAGACCTTTTCTTATTCTCCAACAAGACATCTGGTTTGATTTCTTCTTGGTTTTATGGAATATCCAAAACATGGCCTTGTGGTTAGGGCTTCATTTTTTGGTAGAAATTAATCAATTTGTTTGAGGCCTGATCCAGACAATCCCTGTCCCTTTTGCAGTTGTGCTGCTCTTCAAAGACTCAATTCAGTCTTTTATTGGTTTCTTCAGAATCTTTTCTCAATTGAGAATGGCCTTCTTGAAGATTTTTAACAATTTTGTCCATGGAGGCTGTTAATTCTTTCCTCCTATAATTCCTTTCTTAGAGTTCTGAAAACTGCTTTTGAGTTTTCTCTGCAAATTGGGACATTTGTAACCACAGTGAATCACTGTTTAAGTTACTCTCAGGCTTAACAAAACTGTGCTCATTCTGATTGGGGGTAATTTTATTATTATTTGGGCTACTGATTCTAGAAGTATTTACAACTATTTCTGGCTCTTTTGTACTTCTTTCACCAAGTCCAACAGCTTCTGGATCATTGGGTCTGACTCTTTCTGCCTTTGGCTGAAAGATTTCTTGTTTGTGCCCTTGTATCCTTGTCTTCTCCTGGAAACTACCTTGCAATTGTGAAAAATGGTGACTCCTGGCCACTGATCTGCTTGTGCTTGAATGGTGTGAAGCTACCTGAGAGTTGGGTTGGTCTCCTCCTTGTGAGCCTGAAGGAAACAGAGCAGGAGCTGTCTGGCTCAGCTGTTCTTCTATAGCTTGGATAGTGGCTTGATTCTCCCTTATCCTGTTTTCCCTCTCCTCCAGGAGTCTGAACTGCCTGTTGGGATTCCATCCTTTGTTGATTACCATAAGGTCTTTGAAGGGTATCTCTTTGAGAAATATCTTCTGCCAACTTGCTCCAAGTTCTTCCCAGTGGGATGCTAGGTTGAACCTTTTGTTGTCCATGCTCCAGTGGAAAGGATCTTTGAGGGGTTAGTGAAGCTGAAGAACTTGATCCATATCCTTCCAGTCCTCTGGTTTGAGGTTTCTGTGGAATTGGAAGGTTAATGGAAGAGTGGGTATGATTTCCCTCAGTTTCTTGACATCCATCACTGTGTCGAAGCTGTCCTATTCCAGGTCTTCTGGTCCTGAACAGGCCTTCTCTCTCCTCTGGCTGGTTCCTGAGGTGTACAGGTGACATATCAGTGTTTGCAAGCAGTCAAAAACTTAATTTTCTTAGGGTATTTACCTTTGACTGTCCCTTGTACAAATTTTCTATCAACAGATTTGGCAGCTTGCCTTTAGAATTTACAACTAGGTTAATTACTGTAATCTTCCCTGTACAAGTTGTTAAAATTGGTTTACCTTGTATTGATGCATAGTTTTGTTGTTTTCTACTCCTCTGAATGTAAATTGGTGTCCCATTCTTGGCTGTTATGAGGCTTTCACTATGTCTTTTTCCTTTTCTCTTTTCTTCTGGTTCTGAAGGTATAGCTGGTGCACTGCCTTGTGATTGCGTTTCAAGTGGTATGAAGCTTTCTTCCACTTAATCAAAGAGGAAAGGATGGCTTATGTCAGTTAAGACTTCTTAAAATGCTATTTGTACATTTAGGAATGGCCTCTGGTAAATATATTTCTATACTGTGCCCTAGTGTTATGTTGTTGTGGTTGAAATTATCAATCACACATCAAAAATACTACTTTCTGGCTTTCTGGTAAACTGTTTGTGTACCAGTATTTCACAGATTAACTTGTAATTGAGAAGTGTAATCCAATACCGTTTTGTAATGAGAACTTCAAATTATCAATATACTGAACCACACCTCCAAACTTTTATTTAAAGTAAAGAGGGTTCCTTTTTACTTAAAAAAGAATAATATTAAAGGCTCTGAGTGTTTTCATATGAAAAGAAAACCGAAAATACTACTTATGGTGGTTAAACTTTAATCAACCATGTGGATAATAAAAAAACACGGTAGTATATTGATTAATATACCACTCAAAAAGATATTAATTTATATAATATATTTAGGTTTTTTGAATACTTTCATGCTAAAAAAAGGAAACAATGGTGTTAATATAAAAATCAAAGAGAAAAAACTCATTTTTGGCATAGAAATCTTCAAAAACATGGCCAGGCCCCCAAATTTTCATGCTGAGTCTATGAAGAGGTGATAATAACAGTATTTACAACCTAAACTGTGACTGTTGTGGTATTCCATACCATTAGTACCAGTTTCAAGCTTACCAATAAAACAAAAGAAAAAAATGATAATAAAACCAATTACCCAAAACATATTTACACATTACAACTACAAATTTCAAAAATAAATATACAATACACAGCCTCAAGATCTTATCAAAACAGTATAGTATCAAAGGATTTATCCACCTTATTGCATCATCAATAACAAATTATGCAATTAAAAGGAGTTAATCTAAATAAAGGTATATGAAGATGCACAACAGCATCAGAGCTGTATTTTTCCCACCTTGATTCAATTTAAAGAAGAAATACCTCAAGGCTATGCATAAAATTACAATATATTTTCCAAGAACAAATGTTTGCTTAGTAATAATGACATGCATCAAACTTGATAGAAATGATGCAATCTCCATATGAAATGATACAATACTAAAACATAAACACCAGCATAATTCTCTCAGAAAATACGTAACAAATTCACCAAAAATGAAAATGTCACCAGCAAAATTATATCAAAGACATCACATGATTTTGATAAGAAACAGAAACACCAGCATAATTTTCTCATATATATCATATGACTAGAAGAAAGCTCAATTGTCAGGAGCCGCATTTTCTCCACTTTCTCAGCAAAAAGAAAATCTCACCAGCATAATTCCCTCATAACATACGTAAAAATAGAAACAAAAAATACTTTCCCCACCTTCAAGAAAACATCACCAGCCATATTACCTCAATGACCTCACATGACCCTGATAAAAAGAAAATCTCACCAGCAAAATTATTGCAAAGACATCACATGATTTTGATAAGAAACAGAAACACCAGCATAATTTTCTCATATATATCATATGACTAGAAGAAAGTTCAATTGTCAGGAGCTGTATTTTCTCCACTTTCTTGGCAGAAAGAAAATCTCACAAGCCAAATTATCTCAAATACATCACATGATTTTGATAAGAAAAACCACCACCAGCATAATTCTCTCAGCAAACACGCTGCTACACCAAACTACACATCTCACCAGCTAAAACCTCTCAACTATGATTTTTTCTAAGTACCCTATTTTGAGAAGCTCTATGGAGGCCAAAAGCTATAAATAGAGGTCCTCTCTCCCTCATTTTTGCATCATCATGGAAGAAGTTCCCACTATCTAGGATCACCACCATCCCTGAACTATCAGGATATCTAGAGTAGTAGTAGTGTTTTAGTAGTGAAAAGCTCAGTAGCCTTGCTCAATAAGCTTAGTATTAGTGAAGAATAGTAGTATAACCGTAGTAAAAGCTCAGTAGCCTTGCTCAGTAGCTTAGTATTAGTGAAGAATAGTAGTATAACCGTAGTAAAAAGATCAGTAGCTTATTATTGTTAAAGAAAGAGTAGTATAACCATAGTTAAAGCTTAGTGTTATTAACAAAAAGAAGTAGTAGTGATATAAACTCAGTATTAAAGAAAATTCTAAAAGAATCAAATCAAGTAGTCTTATTATTAGTTGTAAGGTTTGACTATGAAACAATAAGTAAAAATTACTAATTTATTACTTATTGTACTCTGAATGTCCTTATGAATTGAATAAATAAGATTAAAAATATAATAATAATAAGTAATTATTATTATTATGGTGTAAAATAATTATATTATTAAATAAAGATAATAATATAATTTATATTATGAAAATATAATATAATAAATAAATATATTAATATAAAATAATTAATATATTTAAAAAACTCTTTATTATTGTTACCAACAAATAATAAGGGCGTAAAAAATTGCTTTTTATTAATAAAAAACAATTAATAACAATAATATTACTAATATTAAAGTTATGAATTAATATAAATACTATTTATATTAATTAAAGAATTATTAAGAGAGTAATAATAGAGAAATTATTATAATAAGAGAAAATAACCTACTTTTAACACTTAATATAATAATTTTGAAATATTTTACGCCAAAAAATATAAATACAACCTTTTCAAATTGTATTTACAATAAAAATAAAGAAAATTACAAATCATTCTGGATTTTTACGTGGAAATGAGTTTTAGAGAGATTTTTTAACAAAAACAATTAAATAAATGATTTAATCACGTCAAAATAGATAATTATAGCAAGGTGGTCTTTAATGTTTAATAATATAATACTTTTATATATAAAGAATAAAGAAATTACCTTTGATTTAATTGATTTAATGTTTTTGATGCGTCTGAGGGGAAAATAGAGTAAAAAGAGCTCTATTTATAGTAAATACCTCCCTCCTAGAGTCCGACAGGCTTCTAGTAGACGTGTACTGATCATATCCACTGGAATTGATCAATAGTTTAAGGTTTGGAGATGATTACATCACTATCAAACCATATTACATCATTATTACACCATTATTTAGAGTTATCACTATAACTCTAAAGTTGATGACATCAGAGGCTTGGCAGAACCCCAAATTTCGTGGATTTTATTAGTTTGAATCATAAACTAATAGTATTCACCAATTTTATCACTCTTAAGACTGTTAAACTTAAATTAAGGTTACAGTGAGTGATCATAACTGCTCAAATTAAGCTCAAACTTTGATCCTCAATACCTTTTAAGATTTACACGCTACAGCAATTCAGAGAGTGAATTCTGATAGCCTGGCATAACCTTATTATGCTGCCAAGAGCTTTTCATTACATCATCAAAACTCTAATTTTTATGATTTTTCTTGTAACTCATCTTTTCTGTCAAAATTCAATATTTTAAACTTCAAACCTTGATTTCAGGGGGTTATACCCTGAATTTAATAATAAAAATTACATCATTCTTCACGAATAAACTAGTAGAATCCAACTGTATACTTTTTTTAAGTTTGGACCACTTTCACAACAAAGTGGTCAACAGCTCTGTTGATTTTTATCAATATTTCATCATAGGTTTTAACCTTGTTTATAATTTGTAAAATAAAGTTCATATCTATGTTCTTACAGTAATTACGTGGTAACTTTATTTTTGGTTCATCATTCTATCATGTATAGTTTAGGAGATATTAGCTATGATCCTTGAATATATGCGTTGACCAAAAAGTGCATATATTCAGGTTAATTCCTTAAGTATTAGCTTTGGGAATTAGCTTATTAATTGTTTTATGTGTGGATTTTCGTGGGGAACCCACTGGTACAATTTATTTCACATGTTGTTTCATTAGTTCTTGAGATAAATAAGGTTTTATGGTTTTTATAAGGTATTATACCTTATAATTCATTAAATATTGACTTTACAGATATGCCATAAAAATGGTATATGTGTATTTCTCCATGGGGAATTCAATGGTATAATTTATTTTACATGTTGGTTCATTGGCTTTTAAGTTAAACCAATTTTTGTACCAATTTATGGTATTTTTTGTATATTTAAGTAATTATTTTTAATGTATAATTATTCTAAGTAATTTTAATATTATTATATTAAAGGTATAATTATTCTTAGTCTTTTTTGTGACCTTATTGGATATGTGGTCATATCTCAAAGGCTCACATTAGTACTCATATCAAAAAAAATTATTATAATCAACCTAAAACCATAAAAAATATATATTCTTATCATTTTAATTAAAAAAAACCAAAAAAAAATATTCTTATTAGTTTTATTAAAATAACAGAAACCCAAAACATATATATATATATTATCACTTTTATTAAAATCAAATAAAAAAAATCTTAGTGATTATTTTATCAGAAATTTTAGATCAGAGTTTTTACTGTAGTGTTATCGATAGGTCTGATTTAGAGACTGCTGATAAGTCTTCTCTATCTGTTAAAGCCAAAAATCTTATTGTATTTTGTGATTCCCTGTATTCTTACTATTCAGTATTATTTAGAGGGGCAGCTAATACACCTTAGCACCCATGGTTATTGGACAATTCTGAAATTTAAAACAGACTTACCAATAATTTCCCCCTCAAGGTACTGCCTTATTTCATCCCACACCAAAAGGAGCTCCCACATCTGGTGTCCCAACAGTGGCTAACACCAACTTCAATAATCAATAATCTGTCAATTCTAAAAAAACATTCAAGTTCAATCCATAAAAGCCTTTTATCAATCAAAAAAAAGTATGTAAAAGCCTATCAAGTCAACCTGGAATCAGAAAACCCAAAAAACTCTAAATCATCATCACCATCAATTTCTTCAACAAAATCATTTCACTATTATTATCCAAAAAGAGGAGAAATGCCACTTGGAGAAGAATCACCTATAGATTATAGTATACCAGTTGGTACACCCAGAACCAAGAAGAAAGATCAAAAGATAATGTTAGATTATTTTCAGAAATTACTCAAGGAACTATTTGAAATTAAAAACAAAAGTGAAAAACAAGAAATCAAAAAAGAATATATCAATATGGATTCAGCATCATCATCAAAGATACCACACAATCCAGATGAATCCAAAGAAGAAATTATAAATGAAGAGACCATGCAAGCACAAGAAGATATTTCTGATGTAGAAAGACTTCATCAAAGAATGTTGGAAATGCAACAAGAATTAATTGAACTCCTTAAAAAAGAAGGGAAAAGGAAACAGTCAAGTTTTACCACAGAAAACAGCCCAATGGAAGAAACTACAAGCAGCCAAGAATCTTTAGACAAGAAGGGTCACCATCACCATTTTCAAGGCCTATGGCCTCATCAGCTCCATTCACTTCACAAAGACCAAATACTCTACCAAAGCGGGTTAATATTCATGCACAGGCTTCAAGCTTATTGCAACAAGAAATCCCACAAAACAATACACCCATTGTCAAGATCAGACCAAAGGATTTTAATTTATGGTTTTATGGAAAGGAAGTGGAAAGATTTATTAAAAGAGTGGAAAATATAGCAGAAATTGAAGGAGCAAGTGGAAGGGATATAGCAAGACAGATATCCTTTTGGACTAAAGATCAAGAAATTAGCTACCATATTGAAGGAATGCCTGGATATGAAACTGGCGATTGGGAGCAATTAAAATTGGATATGAAGAGGAGATGGGGAACAGTTTCACCTGAAAGAAGATACAAGCTGACCTCTATTACTCAATTATTTACAAAGATTCAACAAGAAGGAGGAATTATAAATATGACTCAATATATAAAGTTCATTGGTGAATATGAATCCATTATTAATTATCCCAGAAGGTATCAATATATACAAGGAGATATCAATCACAATCAAGAAATTTTGGCAAGTCTTTCCTCAAGTGTTCAAAAATCTATTTACACAGAAATGATTAAAGATAAGGCCATGGTTAAAGCTTTGGATGGTGGTTATATCATTCCAAGATTGGAAATCTTAAATTTATATATTGAACAAGATTTAGAAGCCAAAGTCTTAATTCAACAGAAGGAGTTTTCACAACCAAAGTCACAAGAGAAGAAAGCTAGGTTTATATAGGAAATCTGGGAAGAAGTCTTAAAGCAAATGAAAGATCTTACCCAAAAAATTCAAAATCCTCAGCTGCAAGGGCATCAATCAAAAGAATACTGAGAAGGAAGCAGTTAAGGAAGTATTGAATCAGCTAAAACACCTTTCAGAGGTAGTTGAATCTCCAAATAAAACACAAGCAGGCAATAATCAAGATCAGAACGTTACACAAAGCTCAGAACCATTCAGGCCAAGATATCCTTTACCACCCATATCTTCTAGTTATCAACCATGTGTTCCAGCACAAATGGCTCCAAGACAGCTACTGAAGTGTTATTACTGCTTAGAAGAAGGACATTCCGCAATAAGATGTAATCACCTCACACAAGACTTGGAGAAAAGAGTTGCATTGAAGCATGGAGGAACATATGTTTTTCCAAATTTTCAAAGAGTACCCACAGAAGGCCCTAAATCTGCAAAAGAATTAGTCAGAAATTTTTCCAAAGAGCAGGAGGATTTTACAAAGGAAATGATGGAACAATCAAATCCACCCCCAAATAAGCAACTAACAACAGTAATTGAGGAAAGCAAAGGTGAGAAGGCAACAGCTATAGCTCAAATAGAAGAATGGGGAAACTGGAAGCTTCCTCAAATATCACCAGCAAATTAAAATATTCAAATAAATGTTGGGCTTAGACAGACAAGGCAAAGAGCTGCAAGAAAGGAAAGTCAAATTCAAACCCAGCAAGAGGATAAGCCTGAAACACACAAACCCTTTAAAAAGAAGATACCAGGTTCCTACAATGAGGAAGATGAGGCAGAAGAAGAAATAAGAGTTCTAATTCCAACCAAATATAAGAAAACACAAGAAGGAAAGGAAGTAGATAATGATGATATTGAAATAATTTCCAAGGAAAATAATGAGGAGGTACTTAGACAGGAATCACAAAAGATGGAATTAAAGAACAAGGTAAAATCTACAGCCAATAATCCAAAGCTAATAATTGAATATGTGATGAAGAAAATACTTGAACGAAAAATAAATCTTACTCTTGAAGAAATATTATCAATTTCACCAACCTTTATTGATAAATTACAAAATTTAACTACCCAGGAAAAAGAGGTGATAAAATCAGTCAATACGTCAAATATTCAAGAAAGACTACTTTCATTAAAGCTACGGGACTATGATACCCCAAGATTACATTATGCATGCCCACTTGTATTTATGGAAGTATTTATTGGAAGAGAAGAATATCCTACAATGGCATTGGTGGATACTGGATCAGAAATTAATATAATACCAGAGGAAATTGCAATTGAAGCCTCACTTACAAGTAGAAAGCTCAATATTAATCTCAGAGGAATTGGTGAACATACAACATCTTTGGTTGGACTCTCAGAATTTACACCAATTACTATGATAACAGGAGAAGAAAAAGAAATTCATTTATCCATAGCAAAAGGAGCTGTACACACTATACTTGGAAGACCATTTTTAGCAGATAATAATGTTAAATTGGAATTTTCACACAAGCAAGGGGAAATATTTAGTTATCCATTGCAAGATGGACATCAATTATGTTTACCAATATGTAACCCTCAAGCCATGGGTTGGAAAATTTCTCCACCCAGTGGTATGGAAATTTGTGCATCTTCAGAGATTGGAAAATGGTCAGTACATCAAGCAGAATCATCCAAAAGAAACAAAACAGAGGAAACAGAAAGTCAATCTTCAACAAGAGTGAAGACAATATTTCTTGGACCTAACAATATACCCTTCTCAGCTATTTTTGATGCAAACAATGACTTGAATTTTATAACTCAGGAAATAGCCCTAAAAGCATAATTAAACATCAGCCCTTATGCATCAAAATCAACAGTCAACTCTTTGAAGCCAATTGGTCAAATTAAAAATCTTGAAGTCACTTTTGAAAGTGAAGAAAAAAACTACCTGGACTTCTTAGTATTTGAAAATTTTAATCAAATAATAATTGAAGAAAAGTCCAGCATATTATCTTCATCTAAAGAAAGTATGCCTGCTGTAACTCATATAAAATCTAAAGTAAAGGAGACAGAAGCTAAACTGGAGGTAGAAGATAGTGAAGAAATAGAAAAAATCAAAGAGGAACTAAAGAAGATGAGAAGAAATTTGGACATAGCCATAGAAGACCCAGAGAAATGGCTAGCACTTGAGTTAAGTGGTATGAACAAAGAAGATCAAGTAGAAAGCCCACAGAAGAAATTCAAAATTGATCTGAAGCCACCTGAAGCAAATTCCTCAAGAATTTCAGAAGACTATTTCAATTTATTTCAAGAGGAAACCAGGTAAATTGGTGATACTGAAAAAGATTTATCAAGTGAAGAGCCAAAAGATAGCATAATCAAGCCATTGGCAAACAGAAAATTTGAAGAATTGGAAAAGGAAATTTACATAATTACTGAAGACAAAATGGATCAAGTTTGGGAGAGTTATATTAAAAAAGGGATTAAACAAAGAATGGAAATAGTTCTAGAAGGAAAATTGGTAGAATCAGAAGATGAATTGAAGTTATGTCAACAAAATAAGGGAAATTGGGAAGATAAATATAAACAAAGCAGAATGTTTTAAGACCTAGAAGAAGGAGAGTTATCAGAAAATACACAAAGGCTAGCTAGACTTGGCATTCTAGAAAAATTGAATGATGCCTATGATCAAATATGCTGCCTTTCAAGCTCAATTGATTTATTTAATCAAAATCAAGGAATTACATCTGGATTACCAAATGACTCCCAGAATCAAAATGGCATACAGAAAGACATACCAGAATATGAAGGAGTGTAAGATTATGTGCTACTTCCAATAATAACATTTAAAGAGCTGTATGATTATGAGCTAGATTCACCAATAATTTAAACCAAATATCTTTCAGAACTACCTGGATCAAATCTTACAAATGTTGATTTTCTGGAATTACTAACCACTATTGGAATCAAAGGAAACTTATGGAATCCTTACTGGAAGAAGCCTTATGGATATTATCAAATGACAATAGATGGACTGTATCACAAAATGTTATGGACTCAAGAAGATTTGAATCTAGATGGTTTGGAAATCTTGGGAGGAACTCTTTGCTGGTGTGATTTTGGGTACATGTTTATTCATGAAGTCAAAGGTTTTGTTTCAGAATGGAAAGGAAATAAACAAAGAAAACAACACAACAAGATATTTGGAGAAATATTGAATGACATATGTCTTTCAGTAATTCATAACAAAAGTCTGAATATATCTCAATAATAACTGAAGTAATCCAATTTCAATCACCAATTAAAAAAAACCACCATAAAAAATAGCAAAAAAATGATAAAAGAAATAACCTAAAAAAAGAAAATTATTTTCATATCTGTATTATTATCAGGGCAGTGACCTCCTGCCTTATCAAAGAAGAATTTCAGCTTATTCAACATTCTTTTTAAGTATCAGTATTCAATAAAGGACTTTGAACTCAACATTTTCCAAGAGATTTTTTTTCAATGTATAAGTATTATGATTTTTTTTTAAAAAAAACCAATAGGGGTGGTTATCTGTTCTTATGCCACCTCATATAAAAAATGGCACAAGCTTGGGGAAGTGTGGGCCCATAGACCTTTATTAATGTTATTTCTCTTTTTTTAAAAAAAACAATGAAAAGATGGTGTGAAGAAACAGCAAAAGAAGATATAGATAGCTCAAAATATCAAAATTATGACCACCGGTCATAATTTGGTTCTTTGAGACAGGAAGAGATAAAATATGGAAAGGAAAACAAGAAGAAACAAAAATCAACCAAAAAAGCTTAGCCCTTCAGATACAGAAAAAAAAGACAGAAGAAGTTCAAAATGTCAAAATTATGACCACCTGTCATAATTTGCCATAAAAGCAAGAAAACTATATCAAGACAGGGAAGAAAGACCAATCAAACAATCTAGGCCATTCAGATACAGAAAAAGAATATCAAAGAAGTTAATATGTAAAAATTATGACTGCCGGTCATAACTTGGTAATTTGGATTCAGAAAAAGCAAGCAAACAGTATCTGAATAGGAAAAAACAAGTAACCAAACAACAAAAGGTGCTCAGATACAGTAAAAGAAGACCTTGGAATATAAAAATTAAACTAGAAAAGTAATTCAATTTATGGCACAACAAAAAAAACATTACACACAGAGGTATACTGGATAACATTAGCCCAATATTTATTGGTTTAGCCACTCTTGGACGTACTCCCATACATCCACCTCAGAAATTCAAATTGAACACAGTAATCATAGATATGAAAGAGGGTGTGGGCTCCCCAAACATAGCCAGAATATCATTCAATTAGTCCTAACAGATCACCCTAACTCAACAGATACTAGGCCATCAGTACAGAGCACCCCCCACAGAGTGATGAAAATAATGCCAGCATGATTGTAGTTTGACAACACTCACAGTGCACAAAAGTGTGATGTTACATCTGCAACGTCACCCAGACGTTGCACGTGCAAGTCTCAGTCTACCCGGGGTGACAGTTGCTGAGACAGCTGTCAGAAACGTAACAACAACTGCCTCACTTCTGTCACCAGCAATGACACCACCCTCTCATAACAACACGGAACATCCATCCCTTAATTGATTTCACATACCACACTATCAGAAACTATTTGCAAAGGTGCAATGCTAATACTTTAGTGATTAACTATTTACAATTAAATTTCAGCCTTCTGACTTTCCATACTTACCCATGTTTTAGGGTATGTTAGTGGTTACGGTGTTGGTTTCCTTGTTGAGTTTGGGGCTCTGGTTGTCAGGGTGAGTCTAAATAGTAGCTATAAAATGTAGTTACAAGCTAGTATTATGACTGTGGCACATCAAAAAACAAATAAATTTAAATCTTCAGGTCTCACTGCTACGTGGTAACAGTGGTGATGAGTCTGTTGAGGACCTGGGTTGCAATACTCTAATATCTTTGACTGTAAAGAAGTACTACAATAATTATATTCTAATTATATCTTTAATGATAATTCTAAGGACACTACTGATTGATAACAGTTTTGTCATGTAAGAATATGGATAATAAGATAAAGATGATGGGTTTTCAAGGAAAAAACCCTTCTTTTTATATCTTTCAAGACTGTCAAGAGTTATTAACTCTTCACGCATCAGAGGAGTGAAAATTTTCACTCCAATGATCAGTCTGTGGTTCTGGATCGTCAATTCTGATGTCAATAGAGGCAGAATTGTGGTTTTGGAACCACAAATGATCATTCTGGATCAATACAGGGTGAAAAAACTTTTCACCTGCCACGTCAGCACTTGGATGACGTTGTTCTGGTGTCTGTATGATCAATAATGATGATTTTAGAGAGGTTATATCTTCATAAGTATGAGAGCAATACTGTTTGATACAAGTTTGATACAGTCATCTTTTGCTAGAAAAACCTTCCAATCAAGATATCTCAGTCAGTTCTTAAGATATCAAGAAACCAAGAGCACAGAATTGAAGGGCTTAATGAGATCTTCAATTTGGTATGCTTCATGTTTACCCTTCTTTAAAATAGCAAAAGTTATAAGGGTTCTAAATTTTTGGATGTATTTTTGTACATCAGTATGAGACTTCAAAACCTTCCATACCAGATATCTTCTTCAATTTGGAAGATATCTGTATTCTTATGATACAGTCTTGTAGGGCTTTATTAGCTCTACAGTTTGGTATATTACACTTTACAGTTGTATGAGTTTATGCCAAAGATACAGGGGTTTGTTTACATTGTTGTTTTCAGAATATCTGTATTTTGGTTGTTAAACCTTTGTGTAAGGTTTGTCTATGAAACTCTTGATAATAGTGACAATATCAAGAGTACTATGACTGTCCTCAGTAGAAAAATATAATATAATGAAATATTATAACCACAAATTTAAATATAATTAAAAAATAATTATATATAAAAAATAAATTTAATTATTATTATAAAAATATAATAATAAAAAAAAATATAATAATTATAATAAATTATAATTATTCTATTATTGTTATAGTCACTGACAGTTATAACAATAAGAAGTGTAAAGCTCTTAATGAGACAATTACACATGGAAAATAAGAGTATTAACCACTTATAAATAATATAAATATTATTTATAAAAAGAATTAATCACACACTGTGCAGAAATAATTCTTTATAGAATAAAATTCTATATAAAAAAACTAATAATAGATAAAAAAAATATAGAACTTTAAAGAAAACTTACTTATAATATTTATTTAATACAACAAGTTATAACACAACAGTTATTATATTAAATAATGATTATAAGTTAAAAACACGCCAAAAATCAATAAAATCAAAGATAAAACAACTTTTTATACTAAAATTTATGATTAAAGAGTTTTTTAGAGGAATTTGTGGATTTTAAAAGATATTTAAGATGATAATTTTATATAATAAAAGTTATTATAGGTGATTACAACAATAATCTGAATTCTATGACTTCAATTCTTTAATTTAATAAATAAAGAATAAAAATAACTTAAGAATTACTTTTAATAATAAGATTTTATATTTAATAAAACTTTACCTGTTTAAATGTCTAATATGATTGGATTGATTCTGAATGATGGACAAAAACAGTGATGAAAAGACTCTTTTTATGTCTACAGAGCAGCTCTCATGATTCATAATGGATGTAGAGGGCGTGCTCAGGTCAAAACTGAAAAACCATGCTTAAAAATTAAGTTCTTAACTTAAGGCAACTTATTTTTACTTCCAATTTAAAGTTACCAGTGTTATTCTTAACTCCAAGTAACTTTAATCCTCATTTAGTTTAATTATTTTAAGTTTTAATATAAAATAAGTTTATTTATATTAAAGTTCATCACATGAACAACATAAAATCAGAGTTTCAAGCAGAAATCTCTTAAACTGAATTTTTAATTAATTTTTAAAGAAATCATAATTTTCTTTAAGCTTAATTAAAAAAGTAATTTTCCAGGCTAATTACCCAGGAAACCTATTAATAAAAAATACTTAAAATTTAATTTATATATTGATAATATTAAATTCTAAGCTGTGTGAAATTTTCAAGCAAATCCATTAAGATTTGGATTTTTAATGAATTTTTAAAGTTATTACTATTTTTCCACGTAAAATAGCAATACACACAAAACCTTAAGTTTTGATAAGGTTTTGATGATTGAAACCTTAAAGTTTTAAGCTTATTTAAGCTTTTTAAGCTTGATTAAGCTTTTACAATTCTTAAAACCTTGATTCCAAGCCTGCTTATTGGGATTTACCCTCTTGGCAGCTTGAAATTCTTATCCAATTTAGGATAAAATCAGTTTAAACCTTAAGGTTGGATCAAAGTCTAATCTTAAAGTTTAAATAAGGTTGAAAATCCTCCAATACAGGTGGACAACCTTAATTGAATCATTGCAGATCCAAAAAGTTGGGTACCCCAGCTCTATTTGGTCTTTTTCCTTTGTCCCACCTTTTTGCGTGGATTTTGCCCTTTTATTTATTTAAAGCCATACTATGGCCTTAAACCCTTTTAAATTGAGCTCACGCAGGATTTACATTCTGTATGGCAAATCCTTAGCCAATTCAGTAAATATACACCACACCTCAATTTTAACTAAAATTTTGGTAAAGTTGCATAAACCTTATGTAACTTTAAATTTAAGCTTAATTAAGCTTAAATTTAACAATTTTAAAAAAATGTTAAAAAAGTTACATTAGTACTGTGAGATTCTTAAATCTTCTAATAACACAAGAAATAAGTGTTTTTGGGTATAACACCCTATGGGTGTACCCTAGGTTATTTTTGGTGTAGAATCCAAAAATGACATAATAATTATAACTTTGTTTATCCAAAAAAAAGTTATACTTATTTTTTATTATTTTTTATTTTAAATTCAACTAAAAAGTCTGTTTAAGACAAATTTAATTGTTTATAAAATCATTTGTGGCCTTATGGGTATGTTAAACATACCTCACAGGCTCACATTCCCTACCACCAAAAAAAATTGTACCACAATTTTCCTTTGTAGTATACCCTCAAGTTATTTGGGGGGGTATAATCCACTGTCCAACCTCTCTACTTATACTGTTCAAGTATGTAAAGCACACAATTCAAACTTTTATTGAGGAATTGGTCTTCTCTCATGTCTGAATCTTCTGAGAAACTTTTGGGAATCAGGTATCTTACTCTCCTCAACCCACTCATCTTCATGTTGTGGATTTCTGTACCTGACTAAGTATTCTCTTTCATTTTTACCCCTAAGTCTTCTTTCTTTTAAGACTTTCAATACTTTCTTTTCCTCACTTGGTTCAAGTGGGGGTACTTCTAAGGGTGTTTCATTTCTCAAAGGAAATAATTCCTTATCACTTGATGTGTAATGCTTTACAAGACTGACAGGGAAAGTTGGGTGTTTGTTTCCTAACTCTCCTGACAGTTCTACTTGTACTGCATTTGTCCCATGGAGCGCTTTAATAATAAATGGTCCTGCAAAGGAATCTTTCAATTTCTTTGGACCTTTAATATTGTTAAAGTTCAAGGTTGAAACTAGTATTAAGTCCCCTACTTTGAATTCTGGTGTCTTATGACTTTTATCCCATTTCTGCTTAGCATATTCAAAGGCATCATTCATGCTTTGATTTGCATGATGTCTCACTTTATCAAGCAGCAGCTTAAAGCTTGAAGCAGTTGGATGAATGTCAACCAAGTCTTTTTTCAAAGTATCAACTGGAAGTTTGGGGTTCCATCCTTTTTCCAACATTGCAGGAGTCTTGCCTGTTGAAGCATGGATGGAGGTTTTGTAGGCTAATTCCAATGCTGGTATAAGAGTACACCAATCATGGGTAAAGCCATCAGAATCTTTAAACTCCAGGCCATAAGCACAAAATCTTCTGATCATGTCCTCAAGGGTTTGAATCATTCTTTCTGCCAGTCCATCTGTTTGTGGATGGTAGGCTGTTGAAAATGATAATTTTGTACCCAAAAGCTTATGTAGATTAGTCCATAAGGCTGATGTGAATTTTGGGTCTCTATCACTAATGACATTTTTAAAGAGACCAGTATGGGATATGACTCTGTTCCAAATCAAAAGAGCTGTATCCATAGCTGTGTCATCTTTATGACATGGTAAAAAGATTGGTGTTTTGCTATATCTGTCCACAATAACAAGACATGCATTGTAACTTTTATCACCTCCAGGTGGTAAAGCAGTTACCCAATCCATGTGAACCACTTCCCATGGGGTACTTGGTTCTTGAATATGGATCATTAAACCAAATCTTTTACCAGTAGCTTTATTGGCTTTCTGGCATCTATCACAACTATGACAGTACTCAATGACATCTTTTCTCCAAGATGGCCACCAGGCACATGTCTTAATTCTTTCCATTGTTCTGTCTTCAGACAGATGTCCAGAATAAATGTTATCATGGCATTCTAGTAGTATTGTGTTAATCAACATTCTACTACATAGGACCATGACACATGTGTGTTTAGATCTATGATATAGTATACCATCAAACAAATGAAATCTTCCATTATCATAAGATGTTTTCCAAATATCATCCAGGGAATTAGCCAAGGCTACATCTTTACAATCTTTGTCAAGTAGGGCAGTAAGAATATGACAATTCTTATCTTGCTTGTAGCTTTCTCTAACCTCTTCAAAGAATTCTGTTCCAACATCTGTGATATTAATTCCTTCAATTGGGATTTGAGGTTCTGCACTTGTAGGAACATAGGCAGGATTATCAGGTGTATTGGGTAATGCCCATCTACTTAAGCCATCAGCATTCTTATGAATATTTCCAGCTTTATGTACTATGGTCATATTGCCTCTATACTCCTGTATAGCAATCTGCCATCTTAACATGTGTCTGTTTGGAGTCTTCATGTTAAGAAGTGATTTTACTGCATTACAATCAGTAATTACTTCAAACACACTACCATCAAGATAATAATGAAGTTTTTCCAGAGCCCAAACAAGGCAAAGGCACTCCATTTGGCTAGCTCCATATCTTGCCTCAGTAGGTTTAATTTGTCTTGAAATAAAACAAACTGGACCTTCATAAGGTTTGTCATTGACAATTTGAACTTGATGAAGAGCAGCTCCTAAACCATCACCACATGCATCAATATACAGTTTGAAAGGAAGTTTCCAGTCTGGCATCAATAATAATGGTGCATTGGTCAAGGCATACTTGATTTTATCATATGCTTGAATTCTCTCCTGTGTCATTTCAAAAACAGTTTGTTGATCACAAATTCTGTATAATGATCTGGCATGGATTGCAAAATCTTTAAGGTGTTGCCTGTAATAACTGGCAAATCCTAAGAAAGACATCATCTCTTTTTTGTTCTGGGGCATTTGTTTCAGTAAAACTGCAGCCACTTTGTTTCTGTCAACACCAAGGCTTAGTCCTGATACTACATGTCCCAGAGCTTTCAACTCATGAAACCCAAAATTACATTTTTTAAGAGAAATTTTCATGTTCACTTGTAGAATTTTCTTAAGTACTAATGAAAGTCTCTCTAAATGTGATTGCCAGGTTTCTGAACAAATGATAATGTCATCAATATAAATGATTAACCATCCCTCTGATAATTCATGTGGGAATATGGTATTCATCATTCTTTGATAATGAGAGGGTGCATTTTTAATACCAAAAGGCATCCTCAAATATTCATAAATACCACAATGAGCTATTATTCTCAATAATTTCCTTGCATGAGGTGTTAAAACATTCTGATGGAAGCCTTTAAGAGCATCCATGGAAGTAATAAACTTTGCTTTGGATAATTGAGTCAAAGTCTCATGGATTCTAGGGATTGGATACCTGTCTGGAATAGTATAGGTATTCAATGCCCTAAAATCCCCAACCATCCTTGACTTATCATTATGCCAAGTAATGATTACTGGAGTTGTGACTTCCACTTCCTCATTGTGTCCAACTTTTCTAAGAACTCCCAGTTTCATTAGTTCATGAATATGACTTTCTAATGCTTCCCTAGCCCTAGGGCTAGCTGGGTAAGCTGGTCTTCTTAATAGTGGGTGATAAGGTCTCTCCACATTAAGCATGATATCCACTTCATGGCCTTTTATAGCCCCAAGTGGTTCATCATCAGAAGCAAAGGCTTTTTGAAATTGAAATAAAATTTCAATAAGTTCTTCCTTCATTTCTGGTGTTAATTCAGGACTAATTTGTGCTTCACTTAATTGATCTGACACAAATTTTTCTTTATTAACATTTTTTACTTGTTGAATGACAGTAATTTCTTTTCTTTCTGGAGAAAAAGCAAATTTTTGCCTTTTATTTTCCCCTATAGTGAAATATCTGTCCTTATAATTATTAATATCAATACCATAGATATTGAGATAATCATTCCCAAGTATAAAGTGTTGTGAAGTACAATTATTCATAACAACAAATTCAGCTTTCAATCTCATACTTCCTGCAGGGTGAGGAAATATTATTGTAGCTTCAAATATACCCAAAGGATGCATATTCTGGCTAGCACTGCTGAGTTTTACACCTTCAATTGGCATCAACTTGTCTTGCCAATTGGTATAAATTTTGTCAAGATAATCTTTCCCAACACAAGTGCAAAAAGCACCTGAGTCAAGATGTATCTTGGCTTCTGTGTTATTTATCACAATATTAGTGATACAAGATGACCCAGCTGTATAACCTTTACCTCTGGCAGGTTTGGTTTTTTGCATTCTGGCATCTTGCACATGTATGAGATCCATACATTCATCACTGTACTGTGGTAAGTGAGTATGTACCTCAGTGACCTCAAAAGAAACATTAATATTCTCTATACTAAGTTCTTCTGATGTTTCTTCTTCTTCTGAAGGTTCAGAATCACTTTCATGTAAAGCTACATCAGTTTCTTTTGTGTCTTCCACTTTTTCAACACTTATCTCATTGACTCTTGTCTTTTTTGGACAAGTGTTTGCTAAATGAGATGTGCTTCCACATTTATGACATTTTAAAGGAGGTCTGTCATGTGGTTTATTTGGTTTTGAAATTGGTTTCCCACTAGTCTTGTTGTCTATTGGGGGTTTATACCAATTTCTTCCAATTTTTGTTCTAGTAGTGATATCCTCCATAGCATTGATATAATCTTCTGTAGAGCAAGGCTCAATACATCTGCTTCTTATAGCATGCTCAAGGTCACCACCACACTTTCTTAATATCCTTTTATGTACCATTGGTTCAGACATATCAGGATGAAGGGCAGTTAATCTTTCCTTCTGTTTAAGAAACTAAGTCATGGGCCTGTCCCTCTCAATATTAAAAATGGCTTCCTCAAAAGAATTTTCCATTCTAAATCTCCAGGAATCATTTGCCCATTTGGAAATAACTTGTTCTTTCCACCAAGGCCAGGAATGTTTACCATGGTCTTGTCTCATTTTATAATACCATTTCTTAGCTGATTTGGTGAATAATGAGTGTAATCTGGCACTTATGTATTCATCTGGTATGTTAAAGTCTTCTTTGAACATATCAATTGTTTTCATAAATTCCATATGATTATATTCTCCTTCACCACTGAAGGTTGGCCATTCCTCTAATCTAGGAATGTCTTTGAAATTGCAAGCAGTTTCCACATCATTACTTGAAATTGTATGATGTAAATCATTATTCAAGTTAAGAACATTTCTGTCAAGAAATGGTGTGGATTGCCTTGGCAATTCATTTTTCAGTGATATATTGTTAATACTTGATTGAATATCTTCTTTCAATTCAAGTCTTGCTTTATCACTTTTTTCCAATTGTTCTTGAAAAAGAGCTGCATTGTGGCCAGTTGAATTTTCCAAGTTTTGAACTTGTATTTTCAATTCTCTTAACTGTCCAGTTATAAAAGAAATTGAATTCTCATCTGGTTGATTGAGTAAGGTAACTTTATGCTCAAGTCTTTCACAAATTTGCGTCAAAGACAAAATATTTGCCTTATTAACATTTTCAAGGCCAATAATGGTCTTTTGTTGGTCTTTAACTTGTACTATCTCATTGCCCAGCTTTTGTTGGACATGATCAAATGCTTTAAATTTTGCCATAATTTCTTTATTACAAGATTCAAAGTAAGTTACAAGCTTTACAAGGTCTATTTCTTTGGAAAGGATTGGTTCAATCTTTCCTCCTCCTTGTTTTTGAATTCCATCAAAGTTCTTGCCATATTGAACACATTGTCCATGGCTGTCTTTTCCTTCTTTGGAATTCTGTAATTCTGAGGGTAGGGCTTGTTCCACTTGGGCTTTGCCTTTCCCTTTGCCTTTTGCTTGCCCTTCTGGTTGGTCTTTGGGGCTTGCTTGGGCTTGTTTGGCACTTGTTGAGGCGGATTTTTGCTGGTGGATGCTTGAGGAGCTTCCACTTGGCTGTTGTCCTTGCCCTGGGCCAACTTCTTCTTCTGGTCTTCTGATAACATGCTTTGGTTTTTCAACCAAGCTTTTATCTGTTGGACTTGTCCTTTGACAGACATTGGTGTCCAACCCAATAGAAGATCTTCTGTCTTTTCTGGCCCCATGAACTTCTTCACTTGAAGATAAGAGTTCATGGTGCCTATCCAAAGACTTGGAAGGAGTTCCCACTCTTGTTGTTTTGACGCCAGGAACCAGTTTTTCCATTGGGATTGATAAATTTCCACAGTTGCCTGTTGGAAATGGTTCAGGTCTAACAGCAATAGCAGTTATGTCAGCTTCTGGACTCTCAATAAGAGGTTCAAAGGTGCTGGCTAACCTTTGGGAACTGGTGGAAGTTCTGGCATCCTCCATTTGTGCCTCTCCTCTGGGAGGACATTCTTGCCTTTTGGATTTATGGCTGGAATGTCCTGGTCCAGATCCATTTGATTGGATGGAGTAGTTGCTTCCACTTCTAGTAGGAGTCATTTCACGTCAATTTTAGTAAAAATTAGAGTAAAAATGGATTGAATTCACCTGCAGGACCTTTAAAGGGCTCCTTGGTTATTAAACCCCTTGGTGCTGGGCTGGTTTGAATTTCAATACTTGACTCTGAGGCTTCAGAGTCTGAAGAATTTTCTCTGATGGAAGACACTAGAGAAATTAAAAATATAAGTTATTTTATCAAACAATGAAAATAACTTATAAACTCAACTTATTGAACAAAGTTGTTTTTATGTAATTTTATGGCAAATTACATCAAAAATAAAGAAAAAATGTCTAAGATAAAAGAAAAAAAATATTTTTAGTAAAGATTTTTATTTTTTAAAAGATTTTTTATTTGATTTATTATTTTCTTTAAAGAAATAATAATTATGCAATTAACAAGTTATTAATCAAAATTATATTTATTATTCACTTTATACTAGAATAACTCAAAGAATAAATTTCAAGTCTGTGATGTGAAAAAGCCACTAGTTAGACAAAAGAAATTTATTCCAAGTCACTCAATAGTATATTGTTTCAAACAATATTCTTAAGAAAAAATAACTTTATTAATATTATAAAGATTATTTATAAGGGATAAGTCCCAAAAAAGCCAATATTAAGACAAATATGGCAATTTTACGTCAAAAAAAAGTAAAATAAGGTCTAGAATATGATTTATGTCCCAAAAATTGGTTTAAAATCACGGCCAGGCCCCCAAATGTAAGGTTTGTCTATGAAACTCTTGATAATAGTGACAATATCAAGAGTACTATGACTGTCCTCAGTAGAAAAATATAATATAATGAAATATTATAACCACAAATTTAAATATAATTAAAAAATAATTATATATAAAAAATAAATTTAATTATTATTATAAAAATATAATAATAAAAAAAAATATAATAATTATAATAAATTATAATTATTCTATTATTGTTATAGTCACTGACAGTTATAACAATAAGAAGTGTAAAGCTCTTAATGAGACAATTACACGTGGAAAATAAGAGTATTAACCACTTATAAATAATATAAATATTATTTATAAAAAGAATTAATCACACACTGTGCAGAAATAATTCTTTATAGAAAAAATTCTATATAAAAAAACTAATAATAGATAAAAAAAATATAGAACTTTAAAGAAAACTTACTTATAATATTTATTTAATACAACAAGTTATAACACAACAGTTATTATATTAAATAATGATTATAAGTTAAAAACACGCCAAAAATCAATAAAATCAAAGATAAAACAACTTTTTATACTAAAATTTATGATTAAAGAGTTTTTGAGAGGAATTTGTGGATTTTAAAAGATATTTAAGATGATAATTTTATATAATAAAAGTTATTATAGGTGATTACAACAATAATCTGAATTCTATGACTTCAATTCTTTAATTTAATAAATAAAGAATAAAAATAACTTAAGAATTACTTTTAATAATAAGATTTTATATTTAATAAAACTTTACCTGTTTAAATGTCTAATATGATTGGATTGATTCTGAATGATGGACAAAAACAGTGATGAAAAGACTCTTTTTATGTCTACAGAGCAGCTCTCATGATTCATAATGGATGTAGAGGGCGTGCTCAGGTCAAAACTGAAAAACCATGCTTAAAAATTAAGTTCTTAACTTAAGGCAACTTATTTTTACTTCCAATTTAAAGTTACCAGTGTTATTCTTAACTCCAAGTAACTTTAATCCTCATTTAGTTTAATTATTTTAAGTTTTAATATAAAATAAGTTTATTTATATTAAAGTTCATCACATGAACAACATAAAATCAGAGTTTCAAGCAGAAATCCCTTAAACTGAATTTTTAATTAATTTTTGAAGAAATCATAATTTTCTTTAAGCTTAATTAAAAAAGTAATTTTCCAGGCTAATTACCCAGGAAACCTATTAATAAAAAATACTTAAAATTTAATTTATATATTTATAATATTAAATTCTAAGCTGTGTGAAATTTTCAAGCAAATCCATTAAGATTTGGATTTTTAATGAATTTTTGAAGTTATTACTATTTTTCCACGTAAAATAGCAATACACACAAAACCTTAAGTTTTGATAAGGTTTTGATGATTGAAACCTTAAAGTTTTAAGCTTATTTAAGCTTTTTAAGCTTGATTAAGCTTTGACAATTCTTAAAACCTTGATTCCAAGCCTGCTTATTGGGATTTACCCTCTTGGCAGCTTGAAATTCTTATCCAATTTAGGATAAAATCAGTTTAAACCTTAAGGTTGGATCAAAGTCTAATCTTAAAGTTTAAATAAGGTTGAAAATCCTCCAATACAGGTGGACAACCTTAATTGAATCATTGCAGATCCAAAAAGTTGGGTACCCCAGCTCTATTTGGTCTTTTTCCTTTGTCCCACCTTTTTGCGTGGATTTTGCCCTTTTATTTATTTAAAGCCATACTATGGCCTTAAACCCTTTTAAATTGAGCTCACGCAGGATTTACATTCTGTATGGCAAATCCTTAGCCAATTCAGTAAATATACACCACACCTCAATTTTAACTAAAATTTTGGTAAAGTTGCATAAACCTTATGTAACTTTAAATTTAAGCTTAATTAAGCTTAAATTTAACAATTTTAAAAAAATGTTAAAAAAGTTACATTAGTACTGTGAGATTCTTAAATCTTCTAATAACACAAGAAATAAGTGTTTTTGGGTATAACACCCTATGGGTGTACCCTAGGTTATTTTTGGTGTAGAATCCAAAAATGACATAATAATTATAACTTTGTTTATCCAAAAAAAAGTTATACTTATTTTTTATTATTTTTTATTTTAAATTCAACTAAAAAGTCTGTTTAAGACAAATTTAATTGTTTATAAAATCATTTGTGGCCTTATGGGTATGTTAAACATACCTCACAGGCTCACACTTTGAACCAAGATCCCTCAGTCAATTTAAGAGACACAGAGGTCTAAGGTGTCTCAAATTGAAGCTCTTGTTTAGATCTTTAATTTGGTTATACTTTTGTACAGTTTTGTACAAGCCCTCTTTGACTTTCAGGGGGATCTTGGTTTTTAAAATAAAGGTCATATGGTATCTCCAGTTGTAGTGGTGTTGCAGCAACATGGATGATACCATTGTGTAGCTCTCTATGTGAGCTTTAAGAAAATACCATTTTGGTATAGAATAGCTTAAATATGCATAAGTTAGATGAGAGGTGAAAATAAGGGTTTTGACTTGTTTATTCTCCTCTAGGTTTCCTTATTCTGTTTGGATAAGGTTGGTTTATAATTTAAGAGGAGTTTTTTCCTCTTATTTATTACCTGTATTGACTATGTTTGTTCAATACTTGTCATACCATTATTTATAGTATTTTGGATGTCATGCTAGTGCTCTGTTTTGAGTCACAGGCTGACACTGGTCAAGATTTTCACACTTTTCGTCATGGACTGTTTTTGTATCCCTTTTTCATCATTTCTCCTTCCGCTTGGATCCAGCTTATAACCTTTACTTCATCATGTGATGTCAACCATATCTCCCTGTCTTTTCTTTTCTAAACTTTCACTCATTTTGAAAGTGCTTCTCAATTTTATTCAGGCTATTTTCATCAAATATTTTTTACTTGAAGCAAATTACATTTGTCATGGACTCTCAGCTACCACCAAGTCAAGAATTTCAGCAGATGCTGATTTCTATAATGAAGGCTCAAGGTGATAGAGACTAATTGTAGTCATAAGAAAACAGTAGGTGAAGAAAAAAATTCAAAAATTGTAGAATTGGGCCAGATGTGAGACATTTGAATGAGTTGTTGATAAGTCAATGACAAAAAGAAAAAAACACAGTCCATGATGAAAAGGGATGGATGTTCCAAAGTTGTTATGAAAGGGTGGTGTCGTTGCTGGTGACAGAAGTGAGGTAGCTGTTGTTACATTTCTTACAGCTGTCTCAACAACTGTCACCCCGGGTAAACTGAGACTTGCGCATGCAACATCTGGGTGACGTTGCAGAGTTAACGTCACACTTTTGTGCACTGTGACTGCTGCCAGAGGCGGGAATCAAACCCAGGACCTTGGTGAAAGTTGAAAGCAACCCAGAATCACTAACCACTACACCATTTCAAAATATAACATCACTCCTCAAATTGAAAACTCATTCAACATCACTCATCAATTTAATCACTCTTAAAAAAAAAAAGAAAAAAAACCAAAAAAAAAAATTTTTAACATAAAAAAAAAAAAAAAATTTTCAACATAAAAAAAAAAAAATAATTTTTCAACATAAAAAAAAAAAAAAAAATTTTCAACATAAAAAAAAAAAAAAAATTTTCAATATAAAAAAAAAAAAAAAATAAATTTTTTTCAACATAAAAAAAAAAAGCAAAAATTTTTTCCACATAAAAAAAAAAAAAATTTTCAACATAAAAAAAAAACATTAAAAAATTTTTTCAACATAAAATAAAAAAAAAAATTTGACATAAAATAAAAAAAAATTATAATAATAAAAATACGTAAAAGAAACAGTCTTGATTAAAATTAAGGATAAAAAGACAGACCAAATAAAAGAAGGCTAAAAAATCAGTCCTTGTATGACTTTAAACTACAGGGTAGCAACCTGAAGGCTAAAATTAGTCCTTGTATGACTTTAAACTACAGGGTAGCAACCTGAAGGCTAAAATTAGTCCTTGTATGACTTTAAACTACAGGGTAGCAACCTGACAGCCAAAATTAGTCCTTGTATGACTTTAAACTACAGGGTGGTTCCCAGACGGCCAAAATTAGTCCTTGTATGACTTTAAACTACAGGGTAGCAACCTTAAGGCTAAAATTAGTCCTTGTATGACTTTAAACTACAGGGTAGCAACCTGAAGGCTAAAAATTTTGTCCTTGTATGACTTTAAACTACAGGGTAGCAACCTGAAGGCTAAAATTAGTCCTTGTATGACTTTAAACTACAGGGTGGTTCCCAGACGGCCAAAATAAGTCTTTGTATGACTCAAACTACAGTGGTAGCACACCAGAGGCCTGAATATGCAATTAAAATCAAGGAATCAAGAAAATAAAAAAATGAAGATATTAAAATTAACAACCAAGGTGAATAATAGAATAATGAAGACTTCAAGGTTAAATTAATGAAGAATATTCAATCAAAAGAAAATACCAACTAGAAGAACAATTGGAAACAAGGACCATATATATTTTGGCAAAAAGAAGAAACAAGATTAGCAGAAGCACAGAAAGTGGGAGATTCAAGACACAAATCAGTTCAATATTTGGACAAAAAGATGGCACATATACTGAGAAATTCACTTGAGCCAGGGGAATTGGTATTAGTTTATAATAAACCACTTGAGTCACAGTGGGGTTTACTCTTCAAGAACCATTGGAATGGACCTTATGAGCATGAAGAATTGGATGGCACTAAACTTACAAGAAAATTTGCAGCAAGTCACATCAAGAGTTTTTATCCCAGAGGAAATAAAGTTCAATCAAGTACAGAGTCAGAAAATGACAGCAGTGAAGAAATTGAAGATGAAGATTTAATATCAGAGGGAGAAGAAATTGATTGAAATGGATATAATTAATATTGGCAAGCTTTTCAACTGGAATGCTGGGGACAGTATTAAATGGAGAGGGAGATGTGGTATTCCATACCATTAGTACCAGTTTCAAGCTTACCAATAAAACAAAAGAAAAAATGATAATAAAACCAATTACGCAAAACATATTTACACATTACAACTACAAATTTCAAAAAGAAATATACAATACACAGCCTCAAGATCTTATCAAAACAGTATAGTATCAAAGGATTTATCCACCTTATTTCATCATCAATAACAAACTGTGCAATTAAAAGGAGTTAATCTAAATAAAGGTATATGAAGACGCACCACAGCATCAGAGCTGTATTTTCCCCACCTTGATTCAATTTAAAGAAGAAATACCTCAAGGCTATGCATAAAATTACAATATATTTTCCAAGAACAAATGTTTGCTTAGTAATAATGACACACATCAAACTTGATAGAAATGATGCAATCTCCATATGAAATGATACAATACTAAAACAGAAACACCAGCATAATTCTCTCAGAAAATACGTAACAAATTCACCAAAAATGAAAATGTCACCAGCAAAATTATCTCAAAGACATCACATGGTTTTGATAAGAAACAGAAACACCAGCATAATTTTCTCATATATATCATATGACTAGAAGAAAGCTCAATTGTCAGGAGCTGTATTTTCTCCACTTTCTCGGCAAAAAGAAAATCCCACCAGCCAATTTATCTCAAATACATCACATGATTTTGATAAGAAAAAGCAGCACCAGCATAATTCTCTCATAACATACATAAAAAATAGAAACAAAAATATTTTCCCCACCTTGATTCAATTGAAAGAAGAAATACCTCAAGGCTATGCATAAAATTACAATATATTTTCCAAGAACAAATGTTTGCTTAGTAATAATGACACGCATCAAAGTTGATAGAAATGATGCAATCTCCATATGAAATGATACAATACTAAAACAAAAACACCAGCATAATTCTCTCATAACATATGTAAAAATAGAAACAAAAAATACTTTCCCCACCTTCAAGAAAACATCACCAGCCATATTACCTCAATGACCTCACATGACCCTGATAAAAAGAAAATATCACCAGCAAAATTATCTCAAAGACATCACATGATTTTGATAAGAAAGAGAAACACCAGCATAATTTTCTCATATATATCATATGACTAGAAGAAATTTCAATTGTCAGGAGCTGTATTTTCTCCACTTTCTTGGCAAAAAGAAAATCTCACCAGCCAAATTATCTCAAATACATCACATGATTTTGATAAGAAAAACCACTACCAGCATAATTCTCTCAGCAAACACGCTGCTACCCCAAAACTACACATCTCACCAGCTAAAACCTCTCAACTATGACTTTTTCTAAGTACCCTATTTTGAGAAGCTGTATGGAGGCCAAAAGCTATAAATAGAGGTCCTCTCTCCCTCATTTTTGCATCATCATGGAAGAAGTTCCCACTATCCAGGATCACCACCATCCCTGAGCTAACAGGATATCTAGAATAGTAGTAGTGTTGTAGTAGTGAAAAGCTCAGTAGCCTTGCTCAATAAGGTTAGTATTAGTGAAGAATAGTAGTATAACCATAGTAAAAGCTCAGTAGCCTTGCTCAGTAGCTTAGTATTAGTGAATAATAGTAGTGTAACCGTAGTAAAAAGATCAGTAGCTTATTATTGTGAAAGAAAGAGTAGTATAACCATAGTTAAAGCTTAGTAGCCTTGCTCAAAATCTTAGTGTTATTAACAAAAAGAAGTAGTAGTGATATAAACTCAGTATTAAAAAAATTCTAAAAGAATCAAGTCCAGTAGTCTTATTATTAGTACTCATATCAAAAAAAATCATTATAATCAACCTAAAACCATAAAAAAGTATATATTCTTACCATTATTTTTTAAAAAAAAAATATTCTTATTAGTTTTATTAAAATAACAGAAACCCAAAACATATATATATATATTATCACTTTTATTAAAATCAAATAAAAAAATCTTAGTGTTTATTTTATCCAAAATTTTAGATCAGAGTTTTTGCTGTAGTGTTATTGATAGGTCTGATTTAGAGACTGCTGATAAGTCTTCTCTATCTGTTAAAGCCACAAATTTTCTTTTATTTTGCAATTCTCTGTAGGCTGACTATTCAGTATTATTTAGAGGGGCAGCTAATATGCCTTAGCACCCATGGTTATTGGACAATTCTGAAATTCAAAACAGACTTACCAATAATTTCCCCCTCAAGGTACTGCCTTATTTTATCCCACACCAAAAGGAGTTCCAACACCGTGACACAGATAATAATGACCAAAAAGGTTTTGAATAAAATATAAGGGCTTTACTAAAAGTCTTTAGTGGTGGTGAGCACTTTTGAAAGCCTTGAGTGCAGCTTTATCAATCGGAGTATTATAATAAAGTCTACAATAATTAGGATTATAATTATGCCTTGTTATTTCCAAGATTATAACCGTTTTTTACGGCTGTACTACGTAGGAATTCAAGAGCAGGATGGGGATTCCTTTTCTGGCAGAGAAAAGGCCTCTTTTTATCCTGAAAAGGGGTGGAAAGGCCCTCTAAAACATCCATGTAGAGGAAGTGAAGAATTTTCACTTCATAGTACTGGCTTGTGCTTTTTACTAGGGCCATATGCCCTGTACTGGGCTCAGATGTGGTTTTGAAACCACATCTGGGCAGTTTTCACCAATGCAGGGTGAAGATTTTCATCTTGGGACCACACAGCCCTCTTCTGACATGTATGACACATAGAATAGTGTACAGAACCTGTATGGGACCCCAGTATTGAGTTAACTATGAGTTTTTGTAATATAAGCATGCTTCTTTGTCTGTTTGACACTTGATAATCATGGTTATGGGATATTATTCCACAGAAAAGGTGTATTGGCCCAATTGTGGGATTTTAACCTTAAAGCTCCTATAGCTTTGTTAGTTTTTGAGATATTGAGGTCAAAGTTGGTTCATTCTGTAGCCCTGGATGAGATCTACACAATTGTTCCTCATTTGGTACGGGTAACACTAAATATGGCAAAGTTATTCCATGTACAATTTTTGTTATTCAGATATATGATTTTCTCAATATCTGTATGGAGCTTGTTTTCTCCATAACTTTTGTTCTAGATGAGATATGGGGAAATTAATGGCACCATCATATATCCCTGATTGTTCTCTTTCTGAAAATACTCCACTTTAATTATCTCACACTAAAACAGTAGAAGTTAGATGAGAGGTGAATATTTTATTCACCCTTATTTGGCCTTATTTTGGCCATAACTTCTGTAGTTTTGGTATTAGCTATATTTGACTAGTACCATTGAATATCCCTGACTTAGAGCCTCAATTCGAATACCCATTTGCTGAGGTTAGGCCTCTTCCTCTGGATTTCAGATGAGAGGTGAAAATTAAGGTTTATGCTAAGCAACAACTTTGAGCAGGAATGCCTTGGTTATTCTTTGTCCTATGATTATGGGACTTGTATATTTGGGAAGAGGTGAGTTTCTCCTTTCCTTTGGTACCTTTTGAGCTGTTTTGGCTCAGCTTCATGTTTTGGTGGTATCTTGTCTTTACCATAGGTTTATGGTATTTGGCTGTCATGCTTGTGCTCTGTTTTTGAGTCACAGGCTGACAATTCTGGCCATGGTGATGCTAGTATTGAGGTTATACGCAACAAATTAGCCTCCCAAGTGTAATATTTTACACCTCAGAAATTTTAGGTGCTGGACAAGACTTCTATGTCCCCAAAATGGGATAAAATTAGACCATTTATCATCATAACAGGCTCTCATAAGCTCACATTAGTACTTGTGTGTTGTAAAGCTTTGTGTAGGAAGTAGTACCCTTAGAATAAAAATGATATAATTATAATTGAAAGTTTTTTAGTGCTATATTTACTAATTGATATCCATACACTGTAACCAGATCTCTAGATATCTTCATCACCACCATTATTAATAATGTTGGAGCACTTTTCTTGTTTTTTAATGATTTTACTGTGGCATAGTCAGAGTTCTATATTGAATATGCAATAGCTAAGATACTATATAGATTAACTAGATTACCCCTTAAAATTTAAAAAAACATTATCAAACATGGTCAAAACTCCTCCCCCTTAATTCCCCTAAAAAATTCTTTATATCTAAATGAATTCAACCAAATGAAAAAACAATCAATTACATATTTATCATAATGATCCATTTGATCATATATATATCAAATAATATGAAATCTCTAATAGGCTATCACTTTAATATTCAAATGAGGAAAAAATGGACAAAAAATAAATCATAAGAGTTTAAATTATTGATTAATGAAAGGCATTGGTTTTATATAAGAATAAAATTCATTGAATTCTGCCAAAGGGTATTGCTGAAAAACTGATTTTAGCATTAAGGATATTGAATAATATAATAAAAATAGTTGTAAGAAGTTGAAATAATATAATTATTTGATTCTTCCAAGGAGAGAAGAAAATTCAGATCATCATTAATTAATCCAGCTTACCAAATTTCAGTAAAGCTTCATAGTTCAAGAATCAATAAAAAATTCCATTATTCTCAGAATTTTATAATAACCATGGATGTATTCAATAATAACTAACATAAAGCTTAAAATGACCCTAATAAATGTAATTGCGGTATTTTTGAGCTTATTCAAAAAGATAATATAATTTTAATTCAAACACCATTCAAACCCACAAAACATAGCTTAATTTTTACCAAATATAAATTTGAACTGCACTTTTCCATAAAGCCTTGTATCATTAGAGTTGTCTAGAAGACGGTGTGAATTCTTCATTGAGCCTCAATTCCACCATATGAGCTCAATAAAAATAAATTTTCTCCCCATTTTTGTATTTTCCTTTCAGACTCATCAAACGTCATTCAGTATGGTTATGCAACTTATGGAGATGTCATCTTTTGAAGAGGAAAAAATCTATTTGATAAAAAAGGTAGGAATCAAAGAGAGAAATGAAGGCTTTAAAATAATAAATATCTTAACTAGCTCAATATTTATTCTTATATAACTTTAACAGTATTTCATTTCAACATGAATTTACAATAAAATTGGTGTATTTTCCTTCAGATTGAGCTTCTATACTGTGCATTATACCATTTCAAGCTGAAAGGTATTCTTCTTCAACACATTTTATTATTTTCATTCAACACTGTGATTTCTTGCATATTTTGTAGCTCTAGGGGATGTTATTTATAAAATATCTCACCCCATTTATCTCCTAGTTCATGAAATAATTCATAAAACATAATACAGCTAAAAACATCAAAACTCTTCTAGTATTTAATAAGTTTCTAAATTATAATATTTATATATTCAATAATAAACAAAAAACAGCCTGATTAGTTCCAGTTTGGGTTTCAACTAATAAAATTCAACTTCTTAATATTCTTTCTGATGGACATCCCCTCCCCTCATCTTTCCAGCACAATCCTAGTTTTTTTCAGTTATTTATAAATGATAGTAGCTAACACTGGTATAAAATATATCTTATTTCACTAAATAACTAATTTGAAAAAATTAATATTATCATATTTATGGTAGTAAGACCCTCTGAAAAAATTTATAATAAATAGGGATTATTAAAAGAATATTTATCCAGAATCTTATTAATGAAATTAGTTCATCAATAATTGCTAGTTTATATTATTTACCCTTGTTAAAATTATAGATGTATCAAGAGCTTAATTGAATCCATATTAGTGTTATCCTGAAAATTTTGGAAATAAAGAAACCTCATTAATACTGAAATGAATGAATAAAATTTTTACTAGTCTTTTTTCAAATTTTTACTATAATAGTGGTATCAGCTTGTGTCTCTTTGTGGTTTATCATATATTCAACCTATTAGTGGTTTTGATTGGTGAAGTTCAATTAAGGTTTCCATTTTGATACTTTTAAAAGGCTATTATTCTCCATCTTCAAAATATCAACCAAATTCTGATAAGTTCTTGTTTAATAGAACTTTATTACCCAGAAACCATCAAAGAGCTCTTTTTTTTTGGAGCTCAAGTAAAAGACAATAAATAATTATTAGGAAGAGTATGCTAGATTATCCCAACACCAAGAAACAACAAGGGAAGCAGGGCTTTACGGAAATTAAGAATTTTTTTTTGCAAGTTCCCTTTCCAGTTACTTCCTGATTCATACCACATAGAGGGGTATCCCATTTTCATTTCAATATACCAAGCTCATTCTTTATATTCACCTGAAATCATGAATTACTGAGGTAAAAAATACTCTTGTCTACATTTCTCCAAGCAATTCCTTTTCAGGATGGGACTATATATTATTAGCTTTCATACTTGAATTTATAAGAATTTATTTATCCTTTGAATAATAATAACCAAGGTATCTTGTGATCCTTATATATTTTTCTATGTTTGTGTCACATGATTAATAAATTCCACCAACTCTGAACTCTGTGAGCTCCTTGTTTATATTAAAAACCAACTGGATCAAAATGGAGTATTTTATCCAACAAATCTGTCACTAGTTAAATCTTTGCTAAGTGTGAATCTGTGAGTTGTATACAGCATACCCAAAAGGCCACAAATAATTTTTCAAAAATTCTATTTGATCACTCACTTATTTTTCAAATGAACTCAAATAAAGAATAATTAAACTTTATCTTGAATATATTTTTGATAAACAAAGCTATGAACAATATGTCATATTTTGATTGTACGCCAAAATCAAGCTTGTGTTACTCAATAGGTTGTTATACTAAAAATTCATTATTTTTTCTGATATAAGATTATTGAAAATCTCTGAGCAAAACTAAATAGTTTAATAAGCGCTTGAAATGTGTTAGGATTTTGATTCTAATATCAATTTAAACCTACATCATGTATATGTAAACTTGCAAAAACTGTCTGAAAATTAAGACATTGTTTAAATTTACCAAACTTGTTATAAGTCTATCATACAGAGTTTAGATCTTTCATGGGCTCAATTGAGTTTTTTTTCAAAGCCATTCTATGGCTTGATATGAAAAAATTGGCCAAATGCATACAAAAGGGTTAAAAGGGGTGAAATTTCAAAAGGTAGAAGGGTATCCCACATTTGTAAGATTCAAAAGACCAAACAAGGGTTTTATCCTTAATTTAAGTGCTGGAAATTTTATCCAAAATCAAATATTAGAGTTTCATTGAATATTAATGTCAGGATGAGTCTATGATAAAGAAGTAATAAGGCTATTTACAGCTTTAAATATGACTGTGACACAGATAAAAAGTATTAAAAAGGTTTTAATTATAAATAAAAAGGGCTTTACTAATGAGAATTGGTAGTGGTGAGGGCTGTTTAAAGCCCTGGGTGAAGCTTTATCTGTTGGGTTATAATAATAAAAGACTACAATACTAAAGTTTATATTATAACCTGATCATTTTCCAACATTATAGCTGTTTTTGACAGTTTTACTACATAGGAATTCAAGAGCAGGATGGGGATTCCTTTTCTGGAAGTGAAAAGGCCTCCTTTTATCCTGAAATGGGGTGAAAAGTCTGCTAGACCTTTTCACATGGAGGAAGTGAAGATTTTTAACTCTCCAGGACAGGCCTGGAAAGCCTGTGTTGGGCTCAGATGTGGTTTTGAAACCACATATGGGCAGTTTTCACCAATACAGGGTGAAAGGTTGCATCTGGGGACCACACAGCCTGATTCTGACGTGTATGACACGTAGAATTCTGTATGGAAACTGTATGGGAGCCCAGTATTTAATTAACTATGAGGTATTGAAGTAAAAACAAGCGTCTTTGTCTGTTTGACACCTCATAATCATGGCTGTGGGATTTTGACCTTAAAACAGCTATACCTTTGTCAGTTTTTGAGACATCAACCTCAAAATTAGTTCAGTGTGTATCCCTGTATGTGTTATAAACAATGGTATCTCATTTTATATGTTTATCATTAAATCTGGCAAAGCTATCCCATGTACAAGATTTTTGTACATATGTGTTTTTTAGGCTAAAAGCTGTGTTGGGTTTGTTCGCCTTATATCTTTTGTTCTAGGTAAGATATGGGAAACTGAATGGCACCATCAGATAGCCTTAATTGTGCTATTTCCAAAAAAACCCCACTTTAGGTATCTCACACTAAAATTGTAGAAGTTAGATGAGAGGTGAATATTTTATTTACCCCTATTTGACCTGAATTTGACCATAACCTCTGGAATACTGGTGCTGGCTCAGTTTGGCTGGTACCATGGGATAGCCCTGACTTGGAGCTTCATTTTGAATACCCATTTGAAGGGGTTAAGCCTCTTACTCTGTATTTCAGAGGAGAGGTGAAAATTAAGGTTTATGCTCAGCAACAACTTTGGGCAGGAATAACTTTGTTATTCTTTGTCCTATGATGATGGGACTTGTATATTTGAAAAGAGGTGAGTTTCCTCTTTCTTTTGATACATTTTGAGCTGATTTGGCTCAGCTCCATGTTTTGGTGGTATCTTGACTATACCATTGATTTATGGTATTTGGCTGTCATGCTTGTGCTCTGGTTTTGAGTCACAGGCTGACAATTAAGGCTTAAAATTCTTTAACCTTCACTTGGACAGGAACTGAAGGCTACTAAGAGTTAAATTCCCCCTTCAATAAATGTAACTAGGGTTTTAAGAAATATCAAAGCTTAAATTTTAAGTTTACTTCATCAAAACCTTATCAAAAGTGAACTTTTAATGTTTATTCCCATTTTCACATGTAAAAAGGCAATAAACTGAAAATTCTTTCTAAAATACATGTCTAAATGGATTTACATAAGATCTTGACATATATGATGAATTAATATCATCTATATATATGTTTAAATCAATATTACTATATGAACTAGATTACTTGGTATTGAATATTCAAAATACAATATTTAATTATTTTTGAGAAAATTAAAAATACAGATTGGGTACTGTTTCTTAAATTCTTTCTTCATATACTGATAAAATTAACCTCAAAATGAAGATATTATCCCTGGATCCAAAATGATTATAGCCTTCTCAAATAGATTTGAAAATTGATTTTTTGAGAAAAAAACTTTTAGCTCAAATTTAATTACAAATTAAGATCCTTTATGTTAAATCCTAATTTAAAATGTGGCTTTTTTTCTTTGGATAAGTTCAAACCCTCTTAAACCATGTTTTGATACATAGTATGTGTCTCATAACATAAAAAGAGCCATTTCATTACTTTTTTTTCCCCATCAGTAAGTAGAATCAATATTCTGAGTTATATTTATTTTATTAAATAAAATATTAGATTACTAAAAATATTTCAGGTTGAGTCTGTTATGAAGCTAAAAGTAGTATTCTCAAGCTTCAACTGTGACTGTGAGCCTTGGGGTATATTTTAAATACCCAAATAGGCTACAATTATTTTAAAAATGAATTCTGAACTATGCATAACCCATAAGTCATGCATATATTCAAAATTCATCATTTTCGATTTCAGAAAAGATGAATAACTTTCCATTGAGTAGGTAAATCCATAAATTCAAAGCCAGATTTGGATTCTACACAAAATGTCACCTAGGGTAGCTTCATAGAGTTAATAAGCTTAAATAAGCTCTTTGAAGTGGTAATATGGAAAATACTTCAATACTAAATCATCAATACCACATAAAAGATCCATGAAAATTTTTGTTTTTCTCAATTTCACACCAAAATAATGGGAATGTGAAAAATCCCATGTTACATATACACTAAGAATAGTGTTATGCATGTTTGTGGAACTTAATATTATGTTATTCTTACATACACGTTTGGTACACCCATAATGGATATCTCACTTTAAGCCTGAATTTCTATTTTGACATAAAAAATAGTCAAGGGGGACAAAAGACATCAAAGAGAGCCAGGGTACTCAACTTCTGAGGCCTCTGAGGTATGGACAGCTCTAAATCTTGGATCCATGGCAGACATCGGCCCAATTAGTATATAAAATGCTTCCGAGAGCTTGGTTACCAAGTAAAAACTTCATTATATCATAAGAAAATAGCAAATAAGCTGCTATTTTGACATGCCAAGGAGGTAAAGAGCAACTTAGACTCCTATAACCATGTCAATTCTTAATTATTTCTCCATGGATAAACCCTAAAAGAGTAATAAAAACCCTTTTTGGACTAGTATCCATTTATTTACCTCATAGCAACTAGCCATATAGTGCTATTTGCAATTCTAGGCAGAAATGAGGTAAAAACTTCAAAAACTCATTCAAGATACAATTATTGATTAATCTCTCTGAAACTTTCAGGACCAATTAACAACTTTATATTCCATATAAAAAACAAAAATAATTATCCTTTTATAAGTAAAATTACAAGTTTTACTCACAGTCCATTTTTGATGATTCCACGTGAAACACTGAATGTTTAAAAATTCACAGAAAATACACTCTGCAATGAAATTTCCAATAAAATTGATACCTTTGAGAAATAAATGGAGATTTACAGTTTTTACTCTTTTTATTCTTAACCACAAATGGGTTGGTAGTCACGTAAAAGCTTCAATTAAGTAATTATGATAATCTTACATGACAACAGATTATGCAATCAATAATCCAAAAGGTTTTAAGGTTTTCTCACTCACTTTCTTTTCAGTTTGCTCCATGGCATGCCTCTGTGAGTTTTTATTTACTTAAAAGAGGCCTCCTCTTGTTGTTTTTTCCAAATCATTACATTATTCAATTATACCTTTATTACAAGAAAGTAAGTATTAGCTGAAGCTTTTCTTGAGTGTTTTATTCTTTCAGAATCAATCAGAAAGACTTAAAATCATAGAAATCAACTATATATTGCTGTAATAATGCTATAAATCCATTTCGATCCATTAAATACACACTTACCTGTCAAATCTCTCTGCTAGTATCTTTAATAAGTTCTTTTGAGTATTAGTGAGTGATTTATCTTAATTCTTAAAGTTTCTCTAGTAATTGTTTATCTTCAAGAATTATATATATAATTATTCTTGAAAAAGATAATTATAAATTAAAATAATTTTATTATTTTGATAGAGAAGTTTTATTACTGAATACTTCTTTTAATTGATTCTAGAAGACAATTATTTCTCACTTTTATAATCACTAGTAGTGTATAACAAGTAAAAGAAATAATTAATCAATTATTTATCTAATTGTGGTTAAAAAAATTTTTTATTATTATATTTCATAAGAACAGTTAGAATACTGTTGATTAATAGTAATATTCTCAACAGTTTCATAGACACATCTTACAGTGACTGTGAAGCATACAAGATCAGAGATAATATTTATTTGAAAGTTTCTGGGGATTTACTATGGATTTGTAATGGTTGTGACTTCTTCTGAAAGCCCAGGATGCAGTTATTATCAATTTATTAATTAAAATAATAGATAAAATAATAAATACTTTTAGTAATACCTGCTTATTTTCCAAGATTATAAATGATTGAAAACAATTTTACTATCAAAGAATGTAAAAGCAGGATCCGCATTCCTCTTTTGCGCAAAGGAAGGTCCTTTTGTATCCTGAAAATTGGTGGAAGGGCCTCTGGTGCTTGCCACATAGAAGTGAATAATTTTCACTTGAAAAGGTGGGATTTAATTCTATACAGCCCTTTATTTCTGGTCACCTTTCCCCAACACAAGGTGAATAAATTCATCCAAGGACTTCATAGATATGTTCTGACAGGTCAGATTTATAGAAAGCTGTACAGCATTCCTCATTGGACCCCATATTTGTCATACTACAATGTATTGAAGAATAAGAAAATTCTTTCAATGGCTTTGAAACCTCATATCCAAGCTTATGGGAAAATATCCCACAGTATTGGGTTTTTCCCAATAAGGTGTGATTTTAACCTTAAAAATTATGGACATTTGTCATTTTTTAAGATAGAGAGCTAAACAAGTTGCCCATTTTGTAGCCCTTGATGATCTTTGCACAATATTTACTCATGTTCCATTTTTAAGATTAAGTATGACAAAGCTTTACAGGTTTCAACTTCCATTATTGGAATTTCGGTTTTTTATTAAACTCTTATTAAGTTATTATCCTCCATAGCCTTTTTTCTAAAGCTTATGCAGCAATATTTACGGTACCATTAGATTATAAATCTCAGATCCCTTTCTTTATCAAATGACCCTAATTTTGGTATCTCACACTAAATCCATAGAAGCTTGATGGGAGGTGTATATTTTATTCATTATTATTTGGCCTATTCTTGACTCTAACTTTGGTAGTTTTGATGTGATCTCAATTTGGGTAGTACCATCATATAGCACTAATTTAGAGCTTAAATTTCAACACCCACTAGATTTGTTTCTTTCTCTTCCTCCAGATTTTAGATGAGAGGTTAGAATCAAGGTACATGCTCTGTTCTGTTTTTGAGCTGGAATAACTTTGTTATCCCTTGTCCCATGGATGTGGGAGTTTTACATTTGGAATAAGGTAATTTTCCTCTTTCATTTTCATTCCATTATGAGATATTTTGGATCAGGTCACTTTTAGTGAGAATTTTGCTCTACCATTGGTTTGTGATACTTTAATGTCATGCTTGTGGTCTTGTTTGGAGTCACAAGCTGAAAAAATAAGTCTTCCATTTATTATTCTTCATCATTTTCATAAACAAAAAAATACATCTCTAAGAATATCTTTATAATAGTTTTATGAATGTGATAAATTTTTTTTTATCATAAAAGCTTTTTAAAAACTTTTTTCAAAATACACAAATATCATTTAAGTCCCGCAATTCTTCAATTGGTTTTTTTGACTCATTTTTGTTACTTATTTAATATCTCTTGCCTATTTTAATAGAATATTATTAAATAGTAAGTGATTAGTAAGTTTTTATCAATTTTTCTTTTTTATAGAATTATTTCTTTCAAGCTATTATTACCCATTATAGTATAATTACTTTATTTATGAGTGAAACTTTTATTATTTATATCTTTATTTTAATTTATTAAATTCAAATTTAAGTTTCACTTGTAGATTTTCTATAATCTTATTGTTATAGTTCTCATTAGTCAAGTTTTTATTAATAGCAATTTTGATACATAATTTTTTATTAATAATAAGGCTGTTTATATTAATCATAATTACATCTATATTTTCTATTGAAATTTTCAATTTCATTTTCTTTCAATTTTGGGGAAGTCAAAGTACCTTCAATAACAGTTATTATTAGTAAGAGATCCATAGGGAAACCTTACCCTAAGTATTTCAAAATTATTAAAACCTTTTTTGTGATAGAAATAAGCCTTAAAATCTTAATCTTCTATCTGTGATAAATATTAAAAGCTACCATATATAAAGAAATTAAATCCTGGACACCCTTTATGTTACATGATCTTAGAACCTTAAACCATTTTTTATAAATCTGGCCATGAAATTATTTCTCTCTTATACTTCAGTAAACAAGGGATTATATTATTCAGACACAGCAAAATAGAAGATTTTCTGACTACAACAATCATCCCAATTTCCCCCAACAATTCACTGTTGACATTTGACAGTACACTTAATAAATTCATATCCAATTAATAATTTTGTTACTTTTTATTGAATATTGAGGAGCTTTTTAAACTAGGATTTTCTTGAACTCTCTGTGCTAATCTATCAAAAAAAATGTGGTTTGCTTGACATAACTTCTTAAATCTATCAGATGATAAATATTTCAAGTAATTAGCTGTGTATGTCAGCTACAGGATTGAATATATGTTCCTTTAGATAATAGATTTCAAAAATTGAATTTAAGATGATAGGTTTGTTGTAAGGTGTGGATATGAAACTTTGATTAAAAATCAAGTACTTTTCCTGTCCTCAAAATTTGTATAAGGTAAAAATCAATTAAAAATAGTAAGAAATATCATTTTTAAGAGAAAACACGCCAATTTTATTGTTTATAACTTTATTGGTATAAAAAAATAATATTATAAAGATTTATTGTTTTACCAACAATAAAAATTTATCCAAAAATACTCTACAAGAGATATTTAAGGCTACAAAACAAATTTCTTCAAGAGCAATTTCAATTAGAATTAATTAAGCAAAGAACTGCAAGCAATTAATTAAAGAAAAGAGTCTTTAAAAAGAATATTAAAGAGAAAACACACCCAAAAGTGACCAGAGTGAATTTGGAAACAAAGTGACAAAGCTAACAGTGATGAAAGATGCTTTAATTCACTTTTGGGGTGGTTCAGGGGTAAAAATGATTATAAAAGTTACAAACAATGATTATAATGATTTTTTCACATGGTTAAAAGGTTTAAAATAATTTAAGAGAGGTGGTTGGAATCTTTTATTGATTGGTTTAACAATGTTTAAACTAATTATAAAAGGAAAAGATTCTAACATGAAGAGAAAAGTGGGGCAAAGAAGACATTCTTTTATAGCCATCAGTTTTCTTACTCCAAAAGTAAAATTTACTCTTGTCAGTCGTGAAAAACAGTCTGACAGCAGAAAAGCCAATTATGGCATCATTGAACCCTGGTTTACACCAAAAAAGGGCTGGTTTAAGCCATTTTTAGCCATTTTGGACCCTTAAATCAGCCATTACTATAGCAATACCTGGTCTAGAGCCTTCAAAACACGTCAGAATGTGTGTAAGAGACTTAGAAACCAGTTAAAGCTGTTTCTACTATGATTGTTTTATCTTAAGGGTAGTTTTACCCTCTTGGCAACAGCTAAAACTACCCCAGTTGGTATCAAAACCTCATCATCAATTGAGTCCACAGACCCTGTAACTCAATTCCAGGCCAAAAGTGATGAGCTTTTGTGTGAATTTTGACACCACACGCCTGTCAGCATAGATTTTAGGGGTCTAGCTCCCCCTTAGAGCTGGAGTTCCTTTTCCCCCCCAAATTTAATCTTTCCAATTTATTTTTCCTTTAATTCCTCATCATGTATTATACTTATAATTTACATATGTAATTCAATTGATTTGTACAGTTCAATACAGTAATAATTGATACCTCATATGTAAATCAAAGTTCACTTATGTAATACATGCGCACATTTTGACATTTCAATTGAATTCAATTGAAAATACTTTAATTCCTCATAACTTCTAAAATATACACAACACCTCAATTTTAACACAAATTTTGGTGATTAACACTACATGTGATTTGAATTAAATTAAAGTTTTTAGGATTTTCAATTTTCATACAGAAAATACTAAAAACTTAATTTAAGCTTATTTAGAGTTGAGTTACAAAATTTTCACTCAGAGGTGACCCCACCTGATTTTTTATGAGGAATCCAATGGTGAAATAATTTTTATATGTTTATTTATTGGACAAAAAGTTATGATAAGTTTTATTTAACTTTTTTCCAAATTTATTTATTTTTTTACAATTTTGTTAAAAATTCATTTTTACTTAATTTTTTCAAGTATAAATGTAATTTTACAATTTCAAAATTTAATGTAATTTTATTTTTAAATTGTAATTAAATTTTTAATTGTGAATATAATTTTATATTTATATTTTGATTTTCATTTTAATAATATAAATAAATTTATTTTATTCATATTTATATGTTAATTTTGTATTTGTGGTCTTTTGGGTATATGAAATTACCTCTAAGGCTCACATTTGTCTTCTTCAATCCAGAATCAGAGTCAGCTTCCTTTTTTCTTTTTTAATAATTCTCAGTCCTGAATCAAATATTTTTTGATTATGTCTTTTGGAATTATTGAAAGTGAGTATAGCTGTGAATATAGCCTGATAGAAACTAATTGATCAGATCTTTTCAAAGTTAAATTAAATAAAAGTCACTGAAAGAATTTTTGGAAAATGTGGGATTTGGAAAAAAAATATGGGATTGGGCACAAAAAAAATATGTTTTTGGTACCTTAGATACTACATAAAACTATTTTCATTAGTTGAAAAGTCCCAGAACATAAATCAATTCCTTGGCTAAAAGAAATCTGTGATTCTTATCATGGGATTTAGTAATTCTGTGATTCCCTAATAGATATATAATGAGAAGAGATATAAGATATAAAAATTATGTATTAGATTATTACTTATTATTATTTTGAAAATCTGTGATAAGAATAATAAGTAATTATTATACATTTCTTGAATGAAAAACTTATTATAAATTGCTTCTTGGGATAAAAAACTAAATTTTTTTATTATTCTTTCTGAATTCATTTAAAGAAGATGTTATTAATTGTTTTTTTGAGTTTTCAATGAGATTGTTTTTGGTTCAAGTTTATTTAGTAAAAATGATTTCAGAAATTTGTGGTTTTGTTTTTTTAAAGCAAAAAAAAATTAAATAGAAGAAACCATATTTATAATCTTTATCATATTCATATGAAAAATTGCTCAATGAAAATATTCAATTCATTTATATGAGAAAAAGTTAACAATTAATTCATTACACTAATTACAGAATAAAATCATGGTTCTTAACATCAAGATATAATTTCTTAAATAAAGAGGTGAGCATAAAATCTGTTCTAATAAAGTTTCAAAAATCAAAAAATCAATATGTTATCTTTTAATTCAAATCATCTATTGTAATAGACTTAGTTGAAATTTTTTTCAAGAAAATATTAAAAAAAATTATTAAGATAAGCTTTCTTATTAATAGATTCAGGAATTTTTTAAGCCAAAGATATATGAAATTGTTAAATATTAAAAAATGAACTGGCTTCAATTTAAAAAAACATGTATTTTATTACTTATATCAATCAAATCATTCTATAATTTTGCTTTCCGATCCCCTTTAAATATATAGCCATTATTACAACTAAAAAAACATATTATTGTATGAAATATTAAACAAAATAATATGTATCAATAAGATATTTTCAATTGCTTAAGCAAAGAATTTAATAACATAGAAAAGTATAAAGATGAAAAAACTTAGTTTTAACTCAAATAAACCAATAACATTCTTCTTAATTATAGCTTTAGAATGATTTTCAAGCCCATATTCATAATTATAGAGAAGCTTAGATTTTATGAGATATATATATAATTACTGCACCATCTAATGACAAAAGTCATTTTCAATGATAAATTAAAATTTCTATTTTGATTGAATGATGAACCAGCTCCTAATAATAATTCAATAATATGAAAATAGCTCTTCATAAAATATTCTCTATTCAAGTTAAACTAAAAATTTAAGATATTTTTCTTCAAAAAATAAACTTGAAAGTAAATTCTTCCTATTTCAAAAGAATTAACTTATTCAATTTAGTTTGAAAAGAAGTAATAAAAATGAAGGATAAAGCCTAAAGAAATACTTATTCTTTTTTGAGTCCTTTCTTTTTCAATTTCAATTGGAAAAGATGAATTCAACCTTTCTTCATATGACAAAAATTACAAGAAAATGAAAAATTTAAATTAAATTGAAATTTTAAGTATATTTTTTTTAGAGATAAAGTATTTCATATTCATCAATCATTTGAATACATATCAAATTTGTAATTTTGTTAAATTAATAAAGATGAACTGCATTCTCCATTTTATCTTTTTATATTCAATTTTTATGAAGATATTTTCAATTTAAAGGTCAACTTTATACATTAGATCTCTTATGAGACAATACTTAATAGGTATTTCATTAAATTAGATCAAAAGGAACTTTATGGGATAGCATGTTTTATATATATGTATACGTTTACTCATTACAATATACTTTACCCAGCCTACATCCCATTGGCACCTTTTTGTGCTAGGGAAGTTAAATCATTTAGGTAATTTTCTTTCATAAAAAATGAATGAATGGAGTTTTGTAAGATATTGTTTTTCTTCCACTAGTACATAATAGAAAACTTATCTTACGGCTTGTTGAAAGGGGCATCAATATTAATTAAGTTAGTGTCAAATTGAGCTTTCATCATTAAGCTGAAAGTATTGATTCTTTTGGATATTGGTTTGATATGGGATGGTGTTCCATTGGCTCTGAGTAAACTGGTGCATATAGGCGAAATCAATCTTTGCAGGGGTTTGCTAGAGGGGTTTATTTTGACACCTTGGGAGCGCACTGCGTATGAGAAGATATAGTACAAAGCCATGAAGCCCGTTCAAACCTTTCGCTACTCCATATCACTCACTTTGCATATGCAAAATACATTATTTTTATTCTATTTTTGAAAACTTGCCATTTTATTTGATTCTGATTTTTTTTTCTTAATTTTCCTTTTAAACTCAGTATCAATTTTATCAAGACTTCAAGTAAATTTCTTAACAAGTATTTTATTTTAATTTAAGTTAATTTGATTTTAAAATGATAATTAAAAATTTTAATTTATTCAAAATTTTAAATTTTAATAATAATAAAAAGAAACAATTTCTTAATAAATCTTTTAAAAATTTTAATATTGATTATAGCTTTTCAATTAATATTTTTAATAAAAATGATAATAAAAATGATGAAGGTTTAATTAAATTGCTTAGGGTACATTTAAAAGATTCAATGAAAGCTAAAGATTTGATCAGAAGAGATACAATTAAGGTAAATAAAAATTGAATATTGGTAATAAATCTCCCATATTCCTTTTTTTTGACGAAGAAAATAATAACATTAATAAATAAATATCTTAGACTATTGAGATAAGTAATCCTTCTTGACAATTTTTGGCCTTTCTTTCCTTTTAGTCCGTTCTGGGTGACATTCAAACCTCGCAACATTTAAAAAATACGCCAAACATCAAAAAAACTCTAAGAGTTGCTATTAACAAACGTGAAGAAGCTGCAAAGTCTTTTCTAGAATCCAATCCACCAAGGACTGATTTACATCAACAAACTTTAACCGAGATCGGCATTTTAAAGGAATTCTTACCAGCGGAGGACACAACCAAGTTGACAGAAGATCAATTAATTGCAATAATTCAAGAAGCAGTCAACAAGTTAGCCCCTTCGACGATCGAAGAAAGACGAAAATCATTGGGCAAAATGATCAAATCGGTCAGAGAGATTGTTGGCGAGAGAGCGGATGGTACAGAAATAGCTCGCAAAGTTAAAGAGATTCTTGAATTACAATAGTCATAAAATTTGAAATACAAGACAATGACAAGCAAGCCATACAGACCTCAGGGATCTTTTCACCCAAAATAAAAATAAATTAATTGATTTTATTAGACGGCAGACAGAGTTGCTTCCTGAGATTCTTTGTGTGCCTGTTCTCTTGCTTTTCTCCTCTCAATTGCTTTTAATCGAAGTGCCTCAATCTTGCTGTCATCATTCCTTCGAGCTGCCTTTTTGGCATTTTCAATCTTTGTTTCCTCCTCTGACCTTCGTTTCTTATTATCAAGTTCCAAAAGCTGTTGTTGCAGCAAACGTGACTGGCGCTCTCGTGATAGCTTGAGCTTCTCAGCTTGAGAAAGACCTTCTTCATCTTCTAAATCCTTTTCTTCTTCCTTTCGTCTTTCTTCGGCCTCAGCTTCCGCTTTCTCACGCTCTTGTCGAGCTCTTTCGGCAATCGACAAGCCAAAGCCTGCTTTCTTAGGTTTTTGGGGACCAATCAGTTTTGGTGGCCCAAGGTTAAGGCCACCGGTCAATAATTGCCGGTGGTCGATGATTTTTCCTTCGTCGTCTAAATCGACCTTTTGGCCAAGCTTTGCTTCGATCTCGGCTGCCAGCTTCACATCACTAGGGACGATCTCTGGCTCGGGATCGTATTGTGGTGGTTGAACATAGCTTGTGACAGTGCCAGAAGTGGTTTGAGAGGCAGACAAAGTAGCAGCCAGCCCAAGCGAGTTGTTGGTCTTGGCCTTTCTCTTGACAACTGCTTCCATAGTGGCCTCGTGTCGTTTGGCGTTTTCGTTCAAGATGTTCTTATAGAACAAGGCCATACCATCCTTGCTGGGTGTTACCTTATCAGCCTTCAAGCGTTCCTCCTCTTCAGCCTTTTTTAGTTCCTCTTGTTGCTTTAAATAAGCTGGAGTGACAAAAGCATCCTTGTCGGCAAATTCCAAACCTTCTGTTTCTCTTTCTCTCTGAACCATTTTGTCTTCTGCTCTTATTCTGTCAATCTCTCGTTGTTTAGCTGTTTGAATCAAGCCTGAAATGTATTGCGGCTACTTGATAAGAAACCATGATCGCAATTTAACAGAGAATGCAATAACCAATCAGCGTTTTTTTGCTGGTTGATGTTTTGATATCAACAGCAGAACACAAATTATACCTTTCTTTCCGCTCCATTTTTAATTTTTTCCAACTTGATTTCTTTTTCAACAGATTTCATATCATCGTAAACTTCATCATATGCGAAAACGTTGGAATCAATTTTTAAAGCTTCTTCTTGTTTGATTTTTTGCTGCCGATTGAGTTTAGTTTGAGATTTCTGTTGATTCAATAGAGATAACGAGTTAGATGATGAGAATAGTTTTTTAGGGCTTGATGAAATATTATTTTCTTCTTCATCTTCATCGTTTAGAATCGATTTTGACTTGAATTTGGATGTTGATGAGTTGATTGATTTGTTTGCTTTCGAAATACTAGCCGTTTTCGATGATGCTGCTGATGATGACAGAGAAAACTTGATTGCAGACATTTTTCTGTTTTTGGCCTTGTGGAATTAATTTTAGATTCATGGAAGCTAATTTTTTTTTTTTTGATTTATGCTAAATTTGGAAAATTTGGACTTTTTTCGGGGATCTTTCGGGGATTTCGAATCTTCGATCAACTCAGTCCCGTCGATCAACTGCCAAAAAACAAACGCGGGTTTTTGAAGTTGTCACGCCAGGACTCAAGCCAAGGCAATTTTTTCTGATTATCTGTTGTGATAATATAAAAATAAGTGTAATAAGAGGTGGGGCTTCAGTGGCTAGGAATTCAACGTAGAAAATGAGAAGATTTTCAAGATGGCTAATACTAATCTTATTAATTAACAAAATTCTCAGTCCTCACTTTCACCATGAATGATAATCATAGGCCCTGCAAATTGGAAGAGAAGTCTGTGAGGCAAGAGAATAATTATGAGTTATATTTAAAACCATCTTTGAAAAAGAAAGTTTTTTTGAAAACTTCCTTGTGATTTAAAATTAGAAAGAAATTTTTATAGCTTCTTGCCACAAAACAATTGTCTCTACTCATAAGTGCTCACAGAAAAGGAACTAGGCTTTTTGTGTCAAGTTGACTTATCAATATAGTATGTGTGAACCTGTTTTCATAAAATTATCTGAAGGAGGTACTTGTAAACATTTTTTTCTATTTCTTCTCATAAAAACTCATGAGTGAGAATTCTTCTTATAGAAATTTCTCTTAGCAGGAGTTAATAAACAAGAACTTTAGCTCCAACTATTTCATCAATAAGAAAGCTCTAGACCTTCTGGGAAGCAAAATAGAAAACTCAATTTTTAAAGTTGAAAAGAATGATAAATGAATCAAAAATAAGCCTTACTTTAGATTATCTATTTAAGTAATTTAAGAGACTCCATTTAACTATTATCAAAATTAAACTAATAGTAAACTCATTGAATTTCAAGGAAATATTATCATGATTCTTAGAAAATGAAGAATGAAGGTATTTCTGATTAATTCTTTAGCCTTTAATTCCTAAGTAAATTTTGAAAAACCTATTCTATTGAAGTATTGAAGCCTTAAATATTTTGTTTTTTTGGAAAAATCTTGAAAATTCATCTTTGTTTGTTCTGTTAACTCTTTCAAGATTATAATAAGGAAGTATTAATTATGGGAAAAGATATCAATGAAATACTTTTTGATTAAATTAATTATTGTCTTTATCATTTTAAGAGACCTTAAAATGGATATTTGAGGAAATTATCCTAATTTCTTTCAAGCTGTGAGATTTTGAGATAATTTCTACTTACTCAAAGAAAAGGTTATGAAAATGTTATAAATACATTTTGAAGTATCAATTTACCATATCTAAATATTTATCTTTGTTGATTGATAAAAGTATTAAGTTTTTAAATCAAGAAAGTTGAAATATTCAATTCCAGAATTGAGCTCTACTTTCAATTTTACCTATAGTGAGTTAAGGAAACATTATTACTTTGAAGCTACTATATGAATTACCAATCAAATGTTGAATATTCAAAACAAAGCAGAAAAAAGAAGTTATATAAGCTTAGCGTTCTAAATTTCATTCAAAAAAAATGGAAAAACAAAATATCAAGGGAAAATAATGGAATAATGTGAGAAATAAATATATAAATTTAATTCTTTTAATTCATTTAGCCATTAAGATACTCAATGAGGTATCGTATATTAGTGTGCTACATATAGAAATATGAATTTGAAATTCTTTTTACTATTATTTTTAGGTAGAAATAGTAGAGGTAAAAGAATGATTGGCGTATATTACAACAGAGTATTCAAAATCCTGGCTCTTATGCATTATAGAATTAATCATTTACTAGATAAATTGAAATAACTAAAAAAATTGGTTATAGCTTCCCAAAAATGAAATAAACAGAGGCCATTAAAAATAAATGTAATATAAGAAAACGACATGCCAAAGACCTAATTAAATAATAAGACTAATTTTACCACATCAAATATTGATTATTATTAATAAGAGAAATAAAAGGAGGGCCAATGATTCTTTTGTTTATACTATTCATGGTAATAACTTTTGGAAAAAGTTGATTATCCATCCAATTCTTATCATGATGTAGGAATTTATGAAAGATTCAAGAAATTCTTAATAACTAAGTTATTGATAAATAAGCATAAAAAATACTGAATAAAACAAAATAATACTCCTATTTCATCAAATGTAACATTATTTTGTGAATTAATATTGAAAACTGAAAATTTTACAAATATTTTCTTTTGAGCCTTCAATTTCAAAATAGCTTCCCATTTAATCTAACAAAAATTCCAATATTTAGTATTGTATCTCACAAGGTTGATAGTGAAGGCAAAATAATCATTTTTTCTATTAAGATATATGAATTAGATACTTCCTTCTATCCTAATCATAAATGGCTTTATAGTCAACTTAAATCACCTCAATTAAATAAATTGAGGGATATGAGGTGAGAGAGTGGGTATAGTTCCATCCAAAAGGCTAAATTAAAGCCTCTTTGAAATGGAGGGTTCCTCTATAATACTAGTAGTGATTGAAATCCTGAATAAGAGCTTGAAATTTACTTTTTTCCTATATTATCTCCATCAATATCCTATTCTAATCAGTATGATAGATTCTATAGCTATTAAATTAAATTAAATCTAATGAACCCACCTATCTAGCTAAAATATGCTAATCTCTAAATTGATACTATACTTATTATCACAAGGACTCATATTTATGATATTGAGTATCTATAATCTTGATTTATTTCTATAAGAAAGACTTTTTAACTTTCAAAAATTTCCCTTGGAATTAAATTAATGTGGTTTTTCTCAAACCAATTTAATTATCGGATTTATGCTATTCCTTTTCATAATTCATCCTATTTTCAACTAAAATTTTTTTTTAAAAAAATAACTGTATACTTGATGATTTTTTTTCATAATTAAGTTTATGAATATTTGAAGAAATTCTCTAGTTTTTTTAATTTCAAATAATTAAATAAAATACCTTCTTTTTTTCCGAAAAGCTACTTTAACATTAACATCATTAAAGAGAGATAAATTATATATGGTAAAGAAATATAAGCTTTTTTGGATTTCAATTTTTATCTTAGTAAATACAATTTTCTAACATAATAATTCAATATATTATTTGCATTACTTTTTCATCAAAAAATTCATTTTGTATCTTAAATTTGAAAGAACTCTTCATTATATTTAAATAAGGAAATTTCTATGGAAATCTTTTCTAAATGTTAGATTACAAAAATATGATAGCATAAGCCTTTTGTTAGTACACTCATTTGACAATGGGATATAGGAGATATATCAAGAAATATAAATTTAGGGTTAAAGAGCTTCAAAAAATAAATTTTTACATATTATATATTGGAACCTCCTCAGAGTCCAATTTTAAGTTCTGATTTGATAGCTCCACTGCTCTTGTCCCTTTATGAGTATGACGTTTTTACTATTTAGAATGAGTCATTAAATTGATGAATATAAAGAAAATGTTTTTCTTTCTATTTCAGTATGAGGAAAGATAAATAAATCCAAAGAAACATTTTTTCAATAGAAACTTCTGGAAGGATGAAATAATTTCAAATTTTCTTTTAAGAATAAATGAAGATCATGAAGCCTCATGTTATAAGAGCTCTTAGAAATGATAATGGAATTCTTGAAATAGGTCCAAAACATAATTAGAACATATAAGTTCTGTGGGAAGTATTATCATTTTTTATCAATAAAGGGAGACACCTTGAGAGGAAAATTTCTGGAAAAAACTTTTTGAATTTCAGAATTTTTTGATAACCATGGATTTAGAGGTGTTTAAGTGGCACCTCTCAATATGATGATAAAAATCCTTTTTGACATATTAAAAAAGAAATTACTAACTTTATTACCTGTAACTCTAGAAGTCTAATCCTTAAATATACTTTCAAATACCCAAAATAACAAAAATACAAGAGGAAGACTTTACAAAATCTACTTTTTCTTATAAAAAAATTCAAAATTAAACAAAAATAAATAAAAAACTGATCTTTAGAAAAAATAACTGAAAATAAGAAAAAAGAATAAAATAAATATTCTTATCATAGAAGCTAAAAAAAATTAGAAAAATATTAAATTTATACATATATTTAGAAAAAAAATTATGAAGGAAGTAATTATTGTTATTACTATTAATAAGAAAATTAATTCTGTTTTACTATTGGTTTTGAAATGAAATCATACTTTGAGTCATATATGAACAAAAGCTCTGTAAGGTAACTGTAAATAAGCTTAAATTAAGTTTTGAAAATTTACAGTATGAAAATACGAGAATAAAACAAAGATTTATTTTGTTCAAACAACATACAGAGCTTATTTACAATAAGTCGAAAGTTAATATGAATATTTACTTGTAAAAAATCTAATTTTGGCATAATGTAAGCAATCTGAGTATATTAAATATTTACTAAGTATAATTGCCTGATCATGTTAAAAATATTATCCTCAGATTCATCGTACCTCATTTACTCACCAAGAAGCATGTACTTCAAAAGTATAAGCCAAGATGAGACCAATTCATAATCATAACAGATATGATTCAGCTGACAATAAAACACTCACTCGTCAAATTATTGGAAAGCTAGATGATGGCACTAAAACAAACCAAAAAAGCTTAAGCCATCTGAGAGGAAAGATGAACTTGAACTTATATTTTTTTGAAACATTTTACCATTCATAATATAAAATTCAATAAATATCTCATAAAATAGGAAGGGTTATCATTAAAATATATTGAATCAGCTATCACATGAAAAACAACTAAATAAAGAAGTACTTTATTAAAATAATTTAAACAAAAAATATTTTTTTGTAAAGCTGAGTGGAGATAAAAAATAATTGGTGCAAATAAGAAAGACACTAAATCTAATTTATTACAATTGAGGGAGTGGACTAATAATGGAGCAACCCCAATAGTAAAGAAGGATTCTATATAGTGTAAGAGCACAAAGAACGTCTTAATGGAGACTTGAGATTACCACTTTGTGATAAAACACATTCAACTTAGGCTGAAGAATATGAAATGTAAACATGTATCAAATCTATTCTACACATATGAAAGAATGAACCATTAATTATGTTCCTCTCAATTAAATGACTAATCTCTCCTGAGATAAATACCTTCTAATGATTCTGGATTTTATCATCTTCTATGAAAAAAAGTTGGTAATATAAATATGCCAATATCTTATAATTTCTCTTTATTTTTCCTGTGGAGGAATTAGTGGCTATAGTAACCCTATAATCTGTTTTAAATTTTAATCCTTGGGTGACTTATGAATTCTAATCTTCAAATTTGCTATTAGGAGCATATTTGGAAGTGGTAGCGCGGTATTTCCTAGTACAAGCTTCAACAGCCTTATCACATAATATTCTGAGATACCAAAATAACCAAAAAACAAATTAAGTAAGTGAGGGCTTGGAATAGAAGCTAAAATAATATATATATTTTAAATCTTGATTTGAAAATACCTTTTGGCTTTCAAATGGGAAACTAAACCGGATTCTGTCCAATTTTGACTAGTCTGAACTGTGAACGTTTTAGATTTCGAAGGATACAGTGAGAAAATTGAATGACCAATTGTTTTGAGGACTGTTTTTATTCAACAATAGGGGAGTTCAAGATGGAGCTTCTTGCGCGCTTATGCTCATGAACCACTCCATGAGCCATCAAAAACGATAGCTCATGCTCATGCCTTGCCCAGACGCCTCCCAAGTGATCTCCAGCCCCGATCAACCCACCAAAACAGACAAGTATCTGCCCTCAGACCATGACTGGTCAAGTCAAATGTTATGCGATCATCCACAATACCTCAGAAATTCCGCAGCTGGCGGCGACCTTCAGCATTTTACCTCGAGCAAGACCCATCATAGTAACCTTCAGCATCTCTCAGACAGCAAGACACATCGTAGTAGCGCATGTGATTCTAAACCGATATGTCAAGAGGCTCATCCTTCATTTCGCTTCTTTCAAGACCAGGATTTGGTATCCTGAGTGGGAATCCGGTCCAGCCACGGCCAATCGCATCTGATTCCATTGCAGAGCAATCAATATTTATGAATGAACTTTGATATAACCAGCCATACAGTTTGTCACAAGGACCAGCCAAGAAAGGAAAAATGACAACAATTCATCATAATCCTAGCAATGCAGGAACTGATGAATGCTCATGGTTAATTTTGTCCATGAGTGCTGGTGAAGGGCCCAATCAGGCTCCTAGTCATATTCTCCAACCATACATCCACCTCCAATCTCATGCATCGGAACCAGCAGAAGAGGCTAGGGTGGCTACCGGATCTAGGCCAAGCCAAGATGATGGTATTTTGCAAGGGGATTTAGGAACTTCACCTCAAAAAAACTGTCTGGCTCAGGTAATCAAGCCCAAGCAAAGAAGAATGTGAGATACTAAAAAGGAATTGGAAGAGGATATGCTTAGGAAGCAACAAGGTCAACTTAGTGAATAATCTAATGGAAAAGCAAAGAATGATCACAATCCTCCTTTTGTTCAAATAAATTTTGAGAACATTTGGACCTATTTGGGAAAAGAGGCGAACTATCATGGTAAGCTTTCTTTGAGTCCAGTAGGAGTACATACCTGATCTTTTATACTTCAATGTACTTAGATCTGTTTGGTGACAGCAAAAAGACTTCATGGGGTAAGAAGAAGCATACTCGTGAAAAAACTTTCAAATTCTTTGCTTTGTATCTGAATGTTCATCATCACAACAGTACATTGTGATTGAGTGGAAGAGATCTTCAGCAGTGGTGGCACACATATACTGTAAACGCAAGTTTGTGCAAAAAAGCCAATCTTTGCAACAAACGGGGTCTGGACTCAATGAGGGTGATACTGAGAATCTAAAGGAAGAAATAGAACACCATTGTCCTTGTTATGACCATATGCAAACTATCTTTGGAAATAAACAGAATGTGATGGGATTCAACGCTTTGGATAAAACAACAAACACTGAAATCAGTGAGGATTCTGATGAAAACAATGAGGTATATTCTGATAAGAACACAGAAAAATTGTCTAATTAATCTCTTCCAACCTAAATAGAAGATTTTGATCACAGTATTTTCCAAAATGACTACATTAATAATTACAAACAGCAAAGGGGAGAAGGAACAAGTCACTCTGATGATTCTGATTATTCATCTGGCTCAAAATTTGTGGAGCTTGAAAGTCATTAATTGAGTTCTAAAACATCACCCAAGGGCAAAGAACACAAATAAGCAGGCCAACAGCAAGATTCAACAGACAAATTGGTCTCAATGCAATCCAATTTTATGTTTTGGGTACTTGAGAATAAAGTTGAGACTCAGGATAATAAAACAATTCAGAAATTGCACAATAATCCTCAATATAATTATGACCATCACAAAAATTCAAATGACCACAAGCTATTGGAGCTCAAGGAAAATAGGGAGGTACACATGATAGAACTTAATTATCAGAAAGATTTGGAACAGGAAAAATTTAGACTTGAAAAACAAAAAGATAAGCAAGTAGAAGAGATACATAATTTCCATTTAAAATTTCAATGGGAAGAGTTGGAAATCAAGTGGGCAAACAAAAAGCAAGCTAGAAAAGAAGCTGAATATGGGGATAATCAGGCAAGACTTGAATTGGAAGATTCATCAAAAAGGAAAAGAATAGAGTTTGATTCAAAACAGAAATAATTAGAGCAAACAAGTAGGCGGATGAATTATGAAATAGGGAAGGAAGTTGGGGCTGAGAGGTTGGCAGCAATTAAAGAGCTGCATAGAGATAGGCTGAACTCCCAGGAGATTGAGAATGCGTCGAGAATGATGTTTAATACTTAAAGTTGGGAGTCGCACAAATTTCTCTGGAAGAGGCTTCTGAGTTCTCATATCTATATGGTTTCATTTTTTTGTCAACTCAGATTTAGTATACTTGTTCTTGGGCTTCTGAATTGTGAGATATGTCAAGTGTTTTATTGTACAGTACGGTATAGATTAGTCAAGTGATTAACCAGGAAACAAGAAAACAAGTTCAAATGGGAAGGATTAAAGAATATTGACTACTCTAAAGCTTAATTTAATGATTGTAATCAAACTGAAAAAGACTATATTTCTTATAAATCAAAAAAAGAACCACACTAGACCGTTGCTAAGATGGTTTTGTACTGTACAAAACAATAAGCCAGGAGTAATATCTCTTTAAGGCCCAAGAATATTGCATTGAGCTAATGAAATATTTGAAAAAAAAATTTCCACTGTGAGTACTCCTGTAGCTCAAAAACATCAGAAACTTATGGTTAAATCACTCAACACTTCAGCTGGGAAGGAGACTATTCTCATAATTATTCTCTACACAAGTCGCTCTTACCCTTCCCATCAATTCTTCTGCTGAAGGTTATTATGCTTCACTTTCATATTGAGTTGGGGGTCATCTTTCTCTGCTTCACTGAGGTCATCCCATGAGTCTTTTATATTGGCCAGCATGTTATTCAGAATGCAGAATTCTTTGATACATGCTACATACAGCTTTATATCTTACTGGCCATTCACATGCAAACACATTTGCTTCAGAAAGGCTCATTGTCCCTTCAGGATTCCTATTGTACGTTCATTGCGCACTCAAGATTTGGCTAAGCAAAAATTGAAATTGCTATTGATTTGTATTTTTGATTCCAAAGCCATGAAAGCCAGCAGAAGATGATCTGTAAGGGGATGGGCTGGATACAATAATGAATATTGACATATTTAACCAAAAAAACAAAGTATTTGAGCTTTTCAACAATTGAGATCCCATGTTAATTATGTAAACTGACCTTTATCAAAAAATCTATAAGGATTCCTATATACCATTGCATCAGCACAGGACCCAGGCCACCCTGAAATGATGGCAGTAATATTCTTATTTCAATAACACAATATTTGTGCATTTATTAAATAAAACTTCTTTTTATTAAAATAAACCTCCCCTTTCCATGCTGGTTTTTGATAAAGTGGAAAGTTGGTTCCATCAATGAATCCAACACACCCCTCAAACCCTTCTTGACAAATAACTTGGGAGATTTCACATCAATGATTCTAATTGGGCCATTGGATGAAGTTTTTTTCATAATAGTTGATAGCTTTAATGACTTTTCTTGATATTGAGATTACAGTTCCCCTGACAAAATTAAAATTTTGAGCAAATCCAGCATTACCATTGGAACCAAAGCGTTCCAGTGTCAGAGCCAGTTGATGAGAAATTGAAACTTGCTAAAAATTGCTCCTTTTTTTGAATACTTGGTAATGTTTGATCTTATTGTAAATAAAAAACTCTTTTGATGTCCTCATTGATTGTTTAAAGTTGTCATCACACATACTAAAGAGCCACTACATATCAAATCCGAGATGCAGCAAATGAGCCAATGGTCAATACAAATATTGCGAGTTCATTGTGTTCAGGAGAGTACAAAGCTAAAGAGATCATCTTCCATGTATTCAATTTAATTGAACTGAGAGTAAAACATTTTTTGGGGAAAATCATGAAACCATAAGTCAGGGTGGAGGGAATACCATTTAGGGAGACTAAAATGCTCTGATTTTCTTGAAATCTAGAGTACAACCAGATGAAATATAAATTCTTGATGGCTTTATTTCTTGATGAAACATTGGGAGCTTTTGGGATGGCATTTCAAACAGGTGTAGTCTCTGAAGAAAAGGAGTGGTGTGAAATATTGGTGTAGGATGATTTGTAAATGGTTGCAAGGGGATAGAAAAAAGTTCCAGGATCATAAGCTCAAGGTTGAGATACTGGCCATGCAAAGATTAATCTGTTGTGGTCGAGAATTCTTTTAACTTAAAGTTTTGTTAAAGATAACGTAAGTTTTAGCAGCCATGAGCCACACTATAAGCCAGCTCATGATGTGCTTTGAAAGAGAAAATTGGGCTCATGATTTCTTGAAAGTTGGCTCACAATTCACTCACCTTGAACCAACCTAATCATACAAACAGCCATGCATAAATATAACAGTGGCTCAACGAACAAATTGTATTTAGAATGATATCACTGAGTTGATATATGATTAAATCATCTTCCTTAGTGTAAATTTGGATTGATCTTGTTGGTATTTTGAATCTAATGATATGTAGTAAAAGATATTCACAATCAATTTCTGCAAGAAAATTGCGAAGAATTTTCGGAACAGACGTTTCATTGAGATTTTGAAGAAAGTTTTCTCATTGTGCTTTCAAAGCTCAAATTTTAGAGAAAATTTCACCTGATAATTTGACCGGTGGCTTTTTTGATCCATTCGGAGTAAGTAAAGATACAAGAACAAATTTCAGCCATAAGAGTAAAGAAAGAGGATTTCTATTACTTATGATAAAAAATATAATTCTTAGATAGGCTCAAATGATCCAGAAGGTAGATATGAATCTAAAATAGCTTCATTAAGATATATTTTACTTCCTTTATGACTAAGGGATCTTCTACCTCAACATGAATGACTGATCAGTTAAAAGCTTTCATAAGGATTAGAAAATACAAAGGATTTTTTTGGTAAGTGCTGGGGTGCTTTTTATTTATAATAAGCTTCAAATTAAGTTTTCCATGAAGCATAACACTCTTCAAAGCCATAAATTTTATTATACTAACCCATATGCTCCAATAAGTTCTTTAATTTAATGGAGATCAGATGGAATGATAATCTATAATAGAATTAATTTGTTTGACATTGAATGGATATAGTGCTTTAAGGATGACTCCATGATATAGCTTGAAGTAAGTTATACCTCTGAGTATGAAACTTGGAAAAAGAGTTAAATAGTAAAGTAAAAGCCCCTAATGATGAATTAGTGAAGGTGGGTGTCTCTTAGAGGCTAAGGTGCAGATTGACTAATAACAATAAATAATACAATAGCTTAACCTATAGTGATAACTACAGAAATTATAAGAGTGTAGCTTATTAAAAAGCTTGAAAATATGTAAGAATTGGTTCTGATGGTATGATGGAGCTTTTGAATGTAGAAAAAGGTGCCTTTTATCCCTCCTGGAGACTTATGAGCTGCTATGAGCCTTTCATGTCTTTAGTAGTAAGAATTTTTACTCCATCAGTATCTCTTGTGGTCATGAAATATATCATGGGCTTGGTTTAGCCTGGTTTGTGGGTGTGGAACAACAAATACGTCAATAATGACAAAAATAGGGTGAAAAACTCTGAAAAGGGACATGTCAGAAGTGTTGGAACCATGATGATGTGTCTGAATATTTACAGAACTCCTCCATGAGATCATTTTTGAGCTCAATAGATATTTTAAGGCTATTTTGGACCTCTAATAGAGTCAGAGAGTGGGTGAAAGCTGGTACAGATCTCTTACACCTCTTGGTGGCTTGGAAATCTTCCATCCCAGATATATCAGCCAGTTTTTGAGATAAGAAGGAAAGAAGAATACAGAATTGAAGTTATGAATGGGCCCTTGGACTTTATATTCTGTATATCTTCCCTTCTCTTATATTACACAAGTTATAGGGGCTGTAAGAACTTTTTATTATCAAAAACTCTGTATTGAAGCTAGCAAAACCTTTCTCCCAGATATCTTAGTCAAATTTCAAGATATCAAGATTTCAATGAGACATAATTGAAGGGCTTGATCAGTTTTTCAATTATGTATACCTCACTGAAAGGGCTGTGTTGAGTATATAAAAGGTACAGGGGCTTGTATATTTGTTATTACTTGTTATTCTAATATCGACACTTCCAGCCAAGATATCTCTGTCAATCTCAGAGATAAAGAGACTTCAAGTAGCTAGAATGAAAGGGCTAGTTTAGCCCTTCAAAATGGTAGTACTTATTATGTGGTCTATAGAGGCCCTCTCTGATCTTTGGAAGGATTTATGCGAGATTAGGGTGTGTCAATGCCATTTTTTGAAGGGTGAATGTCACCAAGGAGTGATAATCTCCATTTTATGGTTCTCTTTGAGATATTAAACAATAATACTTATTTTATAGGGCTTGCATTAAATATTAAGGAATTAGATCAGAAGTGAATTTTTGTTAAAACTTCATATTATTAGGGTTTTTTCTGTTCCTGTCCTATTTGGATGATGTTGATTTTTTTATCAGTAGAGTCCTTCCCACTCTTATTATGTGATGGGTTTTCCTTATACTGGCTTTAACTAGTTATACCATTGTTTCACGGTATTTTTGCTGTAATACTTATGATTGGCTTAGGGTCACACGCTGAAAGTCTTGATATTCATTTACGGAGTTGATAATACGCAGATTTTTTATTGTGTAATGAAGTTTTATTGATAAACTGATTTTAAATCCACCTTTATCCTTAAGAGACTTCTAAAAAGAATTAAATGAAGCCTTTTAAAGCATAGGAGCGCATAAGCTTCCTGTTCACCATAAAAGAAAAAGTATTAATTTGAGATAAAATGCAAAATTTATCCTGTGGAAGTTGATAATAGCTCACACAGCAACAAAGATTTATTTAATAATAAATAAATCTAGGGGATAGATTCAACAGCTAAAGACATGTGGCTCTAAAACTGGTCTTTGATAGTCCAAATTTCCATTCAAATGCTCATATACGTACCTGAGGGCTATTTTAAAATCTTTTCATTAGTATTTATTTTATATGGTGTATAAGGTTTTCGATGTAGAAGAAAGATTTTTATTCAGGAAATTTTAACCTGTAATTTATAGATGAAGAAACCTCTGGAAATATTCAAGCTGAAATGAGTTAAAGCTAAGGGTTATGCCGTTTTGTGTACTTAATTTGAATAGTATTATACTTGAATTTTAATTCACTGAAATGGAAGATTAATTTCACCAATACATCAGAAAACCCCAAATCTTTTTATTATTTATGCTTAAGAAAGAGAAATTCTTTCCCAATATAGTCAGCTCAAAGCTGAAACATTGATTGTGAATAATAACTAAGAGATTTTAAGAGAAATTCTAAGTATGGAGTACTAATATGCACTGACAGAGTTTAAGATCATTTAATTACGTACCCCATTTCTATTAAAAAGAAATTTTGAGATTATAAAGGTTGGATTGAGATATTATTAGCTCATCCCCATAAAGTATACCACAAAAGATAATCAAAACCTCAATCTAGCTCAAAGTAACTTTATAGAAATAATTCAGCTTTTATTATTTTTAAATTACGTGATTTGGTGATAATGCGGGCTAACTCTCTGAATGAGTATGATTTGATATTTTTGATTCTTAAAAATGAAAAATCAGATCAGTATTAATGTTTTTTCTGAATAAGCTTTTTCTTTTTTCGGAGCTTATGATACTCTATAATGAGAAATTTAAACTAAGAATATTCAGTTTTCATAAAAATTCTTATTTTCCACGTGCTTAAAACATGAAATATTAACCTTAAAGAAACTAAATTCTTTCAAATCCTATGGTTTTCCTAAATTTAATCTATTAATAACTTAACAAATGAGCAAAAGGTAAGTCAACGCAAAAGATAATTATCGAAATGGGTAATAGGGACCTATTTATAGATTTTTGAAAAAATTGCAAGTTTTACTTACGAAAACTGCATCTTATCACTTAATTAGAGGGTGGGTAATTATTTCTCAACTTTCATTTTTCCTTTGTTTATCAAAAATTATTTTTTCTTGTAACTTTTAAATTTCAATTTATTGGTAATAAAATATCATTGGATAGTGATAAATTTGAAAGAAAAGGGAAAACGTAGATGATTAAATGTTGATGAAAGTTTGGTTGGGAGTTTTAAAGTATGGCTAAGGAACTCGTTTTTTATTGCAAAAAAGCTTCGATAAAATTGAACTCGTTGGGTGGTGAATCTAGCTGAGGTATCTCTTGTAAATTAGCTTATGAATTTCAGTCCACATTTATTCAAAAGGACTTCTTATGTGATAATTACTTCTCAACTACATATAACAGCTTCATGAAGCCTTTAAAATGTGGTATCAATAACTAAACCAAGTGTTGAAAGTCAAGTGTAGTGTGTGATGTAAAAATGATGTGAGAATGAGGAATGTTCAATTCAATTTTCAGGAGATTTTCCAAAAATTAAATTTAATCAACATATGAAATATGAGATTTTGAAAATGCTCAATTGAAAACTAAAGTGAATTATAGTTGTGGCATTAATATTTTCATGAATATGGAATAACTAAAAAAATGAATCAGGGAGACTAAAATTGAGGGAAAAAAGGGATATAAGCGCAAAGTTTTCTGGGTTCCCCCAAAATTATTGAAGCTAGGGCTATCATAAGAAATGAAAGGATTTATTTTGAGAAGATCAGAATTAAAAGATTAAATGATTGGGTCTTTTCTGCTGATAGAGTTCAATTAATAGAAATGCCACATATTTTATGGTAATTTGACAAACGTTTTCCTTTTTCTAACTAGCTCAATTTAATTAAAAAAAAGAAAAAAAAATAAAACAAATTTGTGTAAAATGCTTCAAGAAATTTAACCACATTGAACTAACTATAATCATTTTTTTAATTATTATAATAATATTTCAACCTTCAACAAACACAAGAATGAATTAAAAAATCTTTAATAAATATAAGGCTTTACAATCTCTTCATATATTGATTCAAAAACTAATTATAGAGACAGAATTCTCATAAATTGTTTTGAATTTCTTTTCTCAGTTAATCTAGAATTATGCTGTTGTATAAATTATATTTAAGCTCTAAGTATATCTTGTATAGTATTTTTGGAGTAATTTTTTTATTTTTGATAAAAAACAGGCTTTTCCAAAAATGAATTTTGACATACTGAATAGCTTGAAAGGAATGATTTTTAATTTTTTCTTTTAATACTGTTAAAACTACTATTATTAATTAATCTTTAGCTTCAAAAAACTCTGAGAGAATGAAAAATAATTTATTCTTAAAATAAGACTTTGTATTCATTGCTTGAATTTTGGATATAGCAATTATTTTTTACCTTTCTCACATATATAGATTATTTTGAACTGTTTTTTTTCTGACAAAACCACAAGGAAATATTTCTGATTTTGGATATAGAAATCACAAGTGTCTGATTATCAATTTCAATTCAAAATAAATATTCTATTTTTCTTCTGAAAGATTCAATTTTCAATATGGATAAATATATTTTTTTCTTGTTTTATTTACTGATACTATTCTAAGACAAGAAGATTTCAAAAAATAATTATAACTAAAAGGTATTGTTACTTCCGGTACTGATTGACATGTAGTTGATAGGACTGTTACCATGGATTTAATAGATAATTTCAAAAAAACCTATTGCTAAGCGGATATATTTGACATTGGGAGGAAAATAAAAATATCCCAAAGCCTACCAAATAGTAAAAATTTGGAGTTTGAAAATCCCATTTTTGATACTTATTTCCATTAAGTGAGCCATGAATAGAAAATGAAGTATATCAGTGGAAAATTACTCAAATACTCCCTCATCCATTCAAAGAGAATTCTATAGGAATAACTATGGAAACCAAATAAGTTACATGATTTAAAGAGTAATAAGCAGCAAAAACTTTATAGATTTACAAAATTATGAATCTAAAAATACATTATTTACCCCAAATAGAATTGAAAACACTACAAGAAGACTAAGTGAGGATCTTAAAAGCAAACCAGAAGGCTTAGGATAATTTCCTTAAACACAGAAATTACCAAATATCGCGTTAATTTTAGATGGACTCAATAAGCCATTACCTTCATATGAGAAAGTTTCTGGGTCATCCAAGAGCCTTCAGCTTTTTGAAGGAATTGAATCTATTGATCGAAAGGAGGAATATGATACTTCTCACCTTATATCTCAAATAATGAAAGACCCATGTTTCTTCAATGAACCTTGAGCTCAATTCTTACAAAGAGAAATAAAATTTATTTCAATATATATGACCATTAAGGAGAATTTTATTCATAAAGAAAGTATTAGGTTCCATAATGAGTAATTAATTTTAAGTCATTCCATATATTAAATGAGATTTTTCACCATTCTTAATAAGCGAAGAATGACCAGAAATCCCGAATATGAGATAGGCCCTTGGAATTCACATTTGAGAGATTTTGAGTTTGTGATTGATTCAGATTTTTTGCTATTATTAACAAGCAGAAATTACTTCAACAGCTATTGTGGATTTGAATCAGGAAAAATACAATATTTCTGTAGAATTGAGGGGATCAAAAAACCGAAATTTTACAGTAAGATACCCGATAGAAAAGGTAAAAATTGATTCAGTCTCTAATGAAGATCTTTGAGAAATATGGACCATAATTTATATTGATGCTAAAATATTTGATTCCAAAACTCTGGAAGAGAATATGAGAAGATTATTAATAGATCTAGAGAACATTGAAGAAGTGAAAATGAAGATTCCTTAAAATAAATTTCAACTTTTATTCAAAAAGAATAAAGCTTTAGAAAATTTAATATCTGAAATATACTTTGAAATGAAAAACCCAAATTTTCAGAAGTATTTAGAAAACTCATTTCCCATTATAGAAAGAGGGTTCAGTAGCTATAAGGACTTGATATCCCTTAAAAAAATTTATTAAGAGTTCTCAATCCATTGGAAGACCCCTATATAAGATCTGGGATGGGAATGAAGTATTCACAATAAAAAGAGTGATACCCCCTCTAGAGGGTTTAGAAGTTCCAGACCAGCTTTAGATTTTCTTCATACAGAACTCTAGATTGCTATTATTAATTTCAAATATTCCAATATGTGTCTTCAAGATTGGAAAATAATTTAAATAAATGCAGTTAAACCATACACCTGAAGGAAGTTGCTCAATAATTTCATACTTCAAAATATTTTTCAAAACCCAAACCAACAGTTTGGAATATGAAGACAAAGGTTATACTTCTAAGATAAATTTTTTACTATCACTGAAAATGAATTTCTAGTTCTCCCTCATATACTCTCAAATATCCCTTTGATTATCCTCCGTCTAGAATTGCTTTGATCAGATTTTTAGAGTATTAAACATCAAAGAATGTAGATTTGAATATGTTTTGTCCAAAAGTTCCTTATCATCAGTTAGTAAGTCACAAAATTGAAAAAAAGATGTATTTCAATTTTTTCTTTCCCTAGAAGCTTAATTACTACTCATCTCAAAGAAAAGAACCAAAGAAAAAAGAAATATAATACTTTCCTCAATATTTGAAAACCACTGTGGGAATGTCTTGGGGAATGAAATGACACCAAGAATCTCATAATAAGGGAAATATATTATTATTAGTTTCTACTATTTTTTGTCTCTGAAAATTGAGATTAACTCTCGTTCGGAGATTTTTGAAACAGACGTTTTGATCACCATACCAGATTTTTCACCATGATAGATATTAAGTAAGAACTCTCATTTCTCAAAAATAAGCTCTTACTTTGTCATAAAGAACATACTAGAACCAAAAGTCTGAAAATATTTACTGCATAAAAATATATCTTCAATAATTCTTTTTTATAATAAGTATATTATCAAATAAAACATGCATAATATCCCACAAATTTTACAAACCCAAATTTGGTTCATACTCTAGGTATATTTTCTCCTAATTTTTTGAAGATAAATAAAGAAGATTGAATTGGTCTCTTCCAAGCCAAGAATATGAATATATAACCATCCCCTCAGAGAAAGAAAAATTTCCACATTAGGGGATGTCAAATACCAAAAATTATGCATTGAAATAATGTGGTATTTAAAATATAAATACCACTGTAAAAAAACCTAGGTTTTGCAGTCCTCAATACTATGGTGTTTTTAGATGATTCCCCTGGTATTTTATCAAAATCCAACTTTTTTTGAGAATCTGGGATTTCACTTTTTCAAGAAAAAAAAACAAATCTAACTCAATAACATCCACTTCTTCAACCAAAAGTGTTTTTTATTCCTCAAAAAAAACATTTTTATAGAAAAATTTCAAATGCACTCAAAAATAATTCATCAAAAAATTCATTTTATTTTTTCTTTGAACAGTATTTTTATTGCTTCCAAAAATTTGAATTTTCTTGAATACAATTTTGATAGTTTTTCCAAAATGAATAATTCATATTTGCAATAAAATTCTCTTTCTTTCTATCTGAAAGAATAACATAATAGGGGGTGTCAAAGTCACCAAATCCCGCCTTAAAATAACATGGGATTTGGAACCCAAATCCCAACACTAAATCCCAGGTTTTTTATGTATAAATCCCATGGTATTTTAACTGAGTCCCCTGGTATTTTGACCAAATCCCATGCATCTGGGATTTCAGCTTGAAACCTAACCGAAATGAGTACTCACAATTCATACCTGTACAACATGTTCTTCTGAACTCCATTTTGGACAATCTGACCAAACAGCTGATAGTCCATTTATACTTCATCATCCATATAATAATGCCTCGATCCAAAGCAAGACAAATCAAGACAGACATGAAGATCACCTCTGGCCTGCCTCATCCATCAGGTCACTTAATACGTACAGATTATTTAACAATAATTAATTGGCTTTCAGTCAAGTCCAATTTTGAGTCATGTTTTGGTACTAGCAGTTCAACAACTATTGGAAGACCTCCTTCCTCAAAGCAGCATGGGTTTCAGCTTATGGCCATTGAGGTCAACAAAAAATCACGAAATCGCCTAAACCTTAGTTCAAGCAGCATCCAAGATCGATGGCAAACATATAAAAAGAAATATATGGCAGCCAAAAAATTCGAAAACTTAACTGGGGCTGGAATAACGGAAGAAGATGAGAGTAAAGGAATAAAATCCATGAGTGAAAAGCTGGAAAGTATGTGTCCTTGCTATGCAGAAATGGATGTGCTCTTTGGCCACAAGCCCAATGTCACTCCCATTGCAAGCTATGATTCGCAAGGAAAAGACAGTCTCAATGGTGATGATGATGATGTTTTGCTTGATAAGGTACGCTATGGTCTCTTCCTTTTTATACCTCAGATAATTAAAGCCCATTTGCTTTTCAAAGGAGAAGAATCACTTGGATTCACCTCACAATCTGGATCGTTTGCTTCATAATGAGGATAACTTGGTTCCAGTGGAAAACCTTCAAGATGATTTGGTAAGTACATTTAAGAGTCATATTTATTCACACCAATATTGATTATTTATCCTTTGATCAGCAAAGTAAATCCATAATGCATTCAGCACAAAAGCGTAATCAAGCCATGACACCCAACTTGAATGACAAGAGTGGTTCTAGGAAAAGGTCGCTGGATATGTTTGCACCTACTTATGCAAATATACTTGAATCACGGAACAAAGGTATGACTTGCAATTATGGATACTATTAAGAATCCTACTGACAAAATTCATGCTTATTAGCCTGTGAAATAAGTGATCATGCACGTTTGGAGTGGGACAGGGAGAGGTGGAATGAAGAGAAAGTGTGCAACATGGAAAAACAACGGTTTGAAGAAGTCAAGCTACAAAAACAAATGGAGTTTGACGAGAAGCAAAATGCAAAGAAACATGAATTTGAAAAAGAAAAGTGGAATCGTGAATTGGAATTGAAGGAAAAGCAATGCCAGATGGATCTCACTATAGCGGCATTGTCATCAAGCAGGCCAATCGGGGAGCTGGAACGCATTCTGGCATTAGTCAATAAAAAATAACTTATTACATATGTGTAATGTGATCAATTTATATATGGTGCTTGTTTAATTATTGATCTTATGTCATGAAATCTAACTCCACTTTATTACCAAAGGGAAATTTCAATTTTTATGCATAATTGACGCACCAACTTGCCATTCCAAGTGCATATGACATGTATTTGCAATTTGCAGCAGATTTGCAAATTTGGGCAAGTTTTGCATTGAGCATTTATATGAAGTCTGTTCAAAAATCAAATTCGATGACAGTTTTTTTCCTTTTTTATGAAAATGTCATTTTATGGTTTGTTGGTAAATTTTTTCATCTTTTTCTATATATTTTTTTAAATTTAATGGTTATTTTTTATTTTGAAGGGTTTCAACTTTTAAATGGGCAAAGACCCTTGTTCAGTTGATTTTTGATTTTTAATTCTTAATTTTTAATTTGCTTTTTAAAGTTGATTTTTTCCTTTAATTTCATTTAATTTGTTTTTTTTTTTACTGTTCACCCCTCCCAATTAAAAAAAAATAACTTTTTTTAAATTTTTTTTTTTTGAATTTCAAATTTTAAATTTCATTTTTGCTTTTCACTCCTCCCTCTTAAAAAAAATCAGCAAATTTTTTAAATTTGATTTGTCAATTCTCAATTAATTTTATTCTATTTTTATTTTTCACCCTTCCCTCTTAAAAAAAAACTCACTTTTTTCAAAATTCAGGTAAGTGAATTTCTCTTCTTTTTGTTCAATCACAATCCTTTTTTGCTAATATTTTTTTAATTTTTCTGTAGGTAATGTCCTTTTGGTCTTTTAAAATATTTTAATCATTTTTTTGCACCTCCCATCACCATCATCATCCACAACTCACCCACCCATCATCATTATGAACCACAACTAACCCTCCCATCACCTTCATCACTCATCATCCACCTCCCAAAACCACCCACCTAACTAACCCTGGAACCTCCCAAATAGGCTCCTGGGAGGCTCCAGGGCCTGAGGCCTTCCAATCGCGTTGAATCAATTCGGAATCGATTTGGAACGCCTACCGAATCGATTCCGAATGGATTCAGCGTCGTTTTAATCGGTTATCACTCTAATGGCCCCTAGAGGCCATTAGAGTGAATTTTGAATGTTTTTTTTTAATTTTTTCAAACATCATCAACTGATGTATTACTTTTTTTTTTTGAAATCATACACTGATGAATGATTTTTTTTTTGATTTATTTTTTGGAAACTCATAAAATGATTGATTATTATTATTTTTTTTTCTTTTATAATCATCATCATACATCACTCATCATTATTCATTTCCGACTTTTTTTTTTGGATTATGATCTTTACTAACATTTTTTTTTTTTTTTTGTTTTAATTTTTGTTTTATTTGTTCATGTAGGGGTGGATTATTTATAAGGGTTTCTTTTGCAATGTCATTTCATTTCCCATCCCTTCCATCATCCTTAAAATTCAAAAAAAAATCTCCTCCTCCTTCTCATTCTTCCAATCAATTTGATGATGTCATGGTTAGGACTAAACCAGACTCAGCACATCATCAGAATGATTTGGCAGATGATGAAGCTCATATTACTCCTCTTGATGTCATGGTTAGGACTAAACCAAATATAGAACATCATGAGGATAATAATACCAAATTAAATAATAAAAGAAAGCTCACCCGAAGCCAAAGACAACACATCCATGATTCAAAAGAAATAATGTCTCACCTTGGCCATTCCAAAAAAGAATTTAAAAACTTTTCCACAATTTTGATTGACAAGAAATCTTCCAATGCCTCATGGTTAAAACTTCCATCACTTAACACTCTCCCCCATCCTTATATCCTCATTAATAAAACATCCAAGCCGTTTTTGCCTGTCATCATATATGAAATAACCCCATTTGATAATTCTTCTGGCCACTCTCAAATGCTGCAAAAAATCATCATGACATTAATGTCCTTATCTCAAAATTGACAAGAAATTAAAACCAATAAGCAACTCCAAGGTGGCATTATGAAAGGTATTGGGTTTCGATCTGGTTCTGATGCTGGAAAATCTGCAGGTGTGTGATCTTTTTGTCATATTACCTTAATAATTACTGACTAATTACAAAATTATTAGGTGTTTACTCCAGAAAACCTGGTTTAACTCCTCATCAAATTGAAACAGATAACAATCAATGGATCAAGCTTCATGAATATGACGAATTCATTTACTCAAGAATCTCCCATTTTTCAAAATTAGCAGCAAATGAAAATCAATCATTAATGGAAGCAGCCCAATTACCCAACTTCAGTCAACTCAAATGGACTTCTGCCAATCCCAAGGAAGGATTCAAATCGTTTACCAATGTCATTGTCACCCAAGATGGATTTTTCAATAAGCCACACAAAGATTTAAACGATCTCAATTCCTGGACTTATGGTATTTTTTCTTTTGTATCAAAAAAAGATTTCCTTCCACTTCCTACTATCTTCACCCCCTCTGGACATGGCTTACACTTCCCTGAATTAAAAATGGAGATCGATTTTTCAAAAAAACCTGGCATCATGGAAATACTTTGGAAGACATCAACAATGGTTCATCATACAACAAAACCACCTCCAGAAATTATCAATCATGACACAATTACTCATTTTGGATGTTCTTTTCAAATAAACCATAAATTATTTAATGTAGGTGACAAATTCTTGAAAATGACACCCACCGAAATAAATTCAAGAGTCAATGGGTACTTTGAACGAAATATGCAGGATCAAAAAAGAAGTAAAAAATGTTAATTGTAAATACTTTTATTTTATGAATAACATCTCCACTCCGTTGTATGCCATTAAATTAAGTACATAAAACATTGGTCCTGAAGAAATTTACAATTGACTATTTTTCCATGCCAAAGTGATTGGTTTAATTTTCTCACGCATATTTAGCACATCTTCCCCAATGTCATTGTTGGCCAGATTTTCCGCTTGTGGTGGATCATCATCTTCATATAAATCAAACCACTCATCACCAATTTGAGCTAACATATTATGTAAAATCGTGCAAGACACAACCCAACTAACAAAATATTCAATTTCATGATTATACCTCATTTGATTTCTCATTTCCCTTAGAGAAAACCACCTCCCCTTCAAAATGCCAATTGCATGCTCGATTCTGACCCTTGATTTTGCTAGACAGTAATTGAACGAACGGTTGTCTTCATTATGTGCTACAACTCCCTTATATGCTGGAACAACCCAAGGAGAGCTTGCATATGCCGAATCTGCAAGTAAGTACTGATCCTTTTCATAAAACTCTTGAGGTGTTTGTGCTATTTTCATATGTTGATAGACATTCGAATCATGAAGTGACCCAGTACAACCAACATGCAGAGCAGTGAACTGTTTGTTGATATCGCAAACCAGTTGTATTGACATAGAATACCTTATATGTAAACCATCAGTAAGATTGAAATAAAGAATAAAGATTCAACAGCTTACCTCTTTTTGCGATCAAAATACGCTTCACCATCATTGGGAGGACGTTGTGATAATGGTATGAGACTCCCATCAATAAACCCAATGCACCCAGGGAAGCCTTCTGCTTGCATTACTTGAGACAGTTCTCTGCGTTGTTCTATTGTTGGCCACACAATTACTTTGCGCTTCAACTTCATTAATATCTGAATAACTCTTTGAGTGTACAACACAATAGCCCCATGGCTAATTCCAAACAACATTCCAATCTTTCCCAAAGCGGCCCCATTTCCATTTGATCCTAGCCTTGATAATGCCACAGCCAATTGGATGGCAGGATTGTGTTGTTTGTTTTGTGATGAGTTTTGAAAGGTTTTATCAGCTTGAATTTGTGCAACCAATTTTTCAAATGATTCATGTGTTGTCCTACATAGCTGTCGAAACTTTTCAGATGATAATGTCTGTAAATCATTCATTGTATACATGTAGTGAGATGGATATCTTCTACGAGGATTGATGTATCTTTGTGAGGTTATCATATCTAATAAGATTATATCTTCCTGGATATCAGAATCACTATCAGAGTTGAGAGCATCGATGAACTGAAGTGAGTTCAAGGTCTGAAGTAAAGGTAGCCTTTGTGATGCCTTGGGCATGGTAAATAAAGAAACGGCTGGTAGTAAATGCAATTTGAAATCAAATAACTTAATAAATGATGAGTCTATTGATATTTTATGCAAGAGAAGGAAATTTTTATGCAATTTAACATGCCCTTACTGAGTTGTGTGTTTGAAAAATGTGCCTCTATGGGAAGCTAAAGGCGGGATTTTAGTATTTAAACACGGGATTTGGTACCAAAAAACCTGGGTTTTTGTACCTCAAAATACCTCACCTCTTGAGGTGTGGGATTTCTGAAATCCCAAAAAATTAATGTGGGATTTTGGCAAAAAAAAACTTGGGATTTTGAGTGTGGGATTTGGTAACTTTGACACCCCCTAATATGAATATTGTGAATTACACAAGGTATTTTAACTATTCTACTGATTATTTTTCTCTCATTGTGTTATTTTTTAATAATTTCTACAATCTTTAAGTCTTTGGAATTAAAATTTTCATTTTGCAAAAATAAAATGGTCCAGCTTAGAAATATGATTTCTTTGTTCTATTTACTAAAAATAATAGAATCTGGATGTTGAGACTCATCCGAATTCTCTTTATGAATATACTGGTTGATTTATTTCTCATAATTCTTTTTTAATAATTGCTATGAGTTCTATTTTTTTTTTCCAATTTTGAAAACCATCTATTTGATTGGAAATATTTTTGTCAAAACAACAGTTTTTCTTCAAAATGGATATTGATTTTTTACAAATTTTTCTATAAAATAATGAAAGAATTTCAGTTCTGTGACACAAAAATATTCATTTAAGACTCTACATCTTGTGAGCCAGAATTGAAAGTAGCAGAAAAAAGGTATCAAATGGCTTAAACAAAAACTTATTCTTTAACTAATTAATTAATACCAAAGTTTTATTAAAGTAAGAGAAAATTTATTATTGATATATCTTTGAAGATCAGCTAAATATTAGTGAATTAATATATAAGTGATACTTATGATATTTTTGTATTCAATCTAATAAGCTTGAATGCCAAATTGAAAGTCAATTTCAAACAAATGATAATTTTCTTATATGCTCAAATTTGTTGAGAATACGCTTGAATATGAACAAGAATGAAAACAGTTCTTTGTTTTTGAATTTGTCTTTAAGCCTCAAATATGCAATCAAACAGAGATTTTTACAAGCAGAAATGCTCTGAGTGGGGTATGTAGCAAATTAATGTGGGATTCAAAAATCTATTCTGGTATTTGATTAGTTGAAATTGTGAGCCTTTGAGATATTCTAATTATCCAAAAAGGTCACAAAACAACTTTAAAATAATTATTTTTGAGCTAATAATTGGAATCATCATTTAAAATAGGTAAAAATGCCATAAAAAGGCATAAAACATTGATTATATAAGAAACCAAGGAATAAAAATGTGAAAGAAATTACACCATTGGATAATTTATCAAAGACTACACATATGAAATTTTTATGTCATATATGAAAAGCTAATAGTTACCAAGATAACCTGAGGATATGCAGATTTATGATCAATGCATATATTCATGGTTTTTAGGTCATATCTCTTGAAATATGGATGATAAAGAGTTGAACCAGAAATAAAGTCACCACATAATAAATTTAGAAATACAGATATAAACTTTGTTTGGAAATCTATAAACAAGGCTATAGCTCACAATGCTTTATTGAGCAAAATATCAATAGCTGTTGACCACATTATTGTGAAAGTGGTCAAAAATAATAAAATAGATATTCAGATTCTAACAGCTCATAGGTGAAGAATTATGTAATCTTAATCATTATACTCAAGCTATAACCTCCTGAAATCATGGTTTGAGGCTTACAATAGTTAATTACACAGAAAAGATGAGTTGCAAGAAAAATCATCAAAAATATTGTTTTGATTATGTGATAAAATTCGCTTGGAATATTAGTAAGGACATGCAAAGAAATCAGAATTCACGCTCTGAATGGCTGAAGGATGTATGACCCAAAAGGTATTAATGATTAAAGTTTAAGCTTCAAAATGATCACTCACTTTAATCTTATTTTAAGTTTAACAGTTAAATAAGTGATAAAAATGGGTAATAATAGTATATTATGATTAATACTAAACAAATACACCATGAATTTTAGCCTTCTGCCAAGCCTATGATGTTAGAAAACTTAGAGTTACAGTGATAACTCTAAATAATGGTGTAACAATGAGATAAGATGGTTTGATTATGATTTAATAATAACTAAGCTTCAAAATAGTGATTAATTACAGTGGATAACATCAGTAAAAATCTACTAGAAGTCTTCTGAGCTCTATGAGGGAGGAATTTACTATATACAGAGCTCTTTTTACCTCTATTTCCCCCTCAGACCTATCAAAAACCTTAAAAATATTGAATCCAAAGGTAATAACTTTATCCTTTTCATATAGCTCTATTATATTATTAAAGAATCAAGTTAATCTTCATTTTAATAATCAATTTTGATGTTATTAAACCAATATTTACTTGTTTTTGTTAATATTTCTCTAAAAACTCCAATTCCATGTAAAATCAAGAATATTAGTAATTTCTTTCATTTTATTTGTAAATAAAATTTGGGTGAGTTTTATTTACATTATTTGGTGTGGAAATATACAAATTTGTTATATTAAGTGTTGAAAGTAGGTTATTTTATTTTTATTATTATCCTCAATAATTCTTTTATTGATATAAATAGTATTTATATTAATATATAACTTTAATATTGGCAATATTATTTTTATAAATTATTTTTTATTAATAAATAAAAATGTCTTAGGTATTTATTATTTGTTTGTAATAATAATAAATATTCATCAATATATTAATTATTAAATATGAATATATTTATTTTTATTATATTATTCAATTTATTTGATAAAATAGATATTTTTTACTCCATAATTATAATTATTTTTAATCTTATTCATCACTTTGATAAGGAAATTAAGATGACAATAAGTAAATTATTAGTATTTTTAACTTAATTGAAGATCTTTTTTAAATTTATTAAATTGGAAAAATTATAATAGATTTAAAATAAATTATTAAAATTAAAAGTATTATCATAGTAATAATAATATTAACTTAAAAATTAATTTTTTTCAAACATTTTTGTTTTTTTTTGTTTTTTTTATCTCAATTCATAAAAAAAAAAAAAAAAAAATCAAAGGGATATTTTTCAAATTATTATTAATTGAATTGAAACAAAAAAAAAGAAAAAAAAAGTTTTTTTTTTAAAAATTATATATTAGACAAATTTTTTCTTTTCTTTTTTTTGAAGAAGAAGAAAAAAAAAGCACTAACTTAAAATATTTTTTTTTTAAAAAAAAAAAAAAAATTTTGAAATTTTTGAAATCATAAAATGAGGTCTAAAATTTAAATATTTCAGTTTAAATTAAAAAAAAAGAAAAAAAATTATTTATATCTATTTCAAAAAAAAAAATTGTCTAATATATAATTTTAATTTTTTTTTATTTTAATAAATATATAAATAATTTTTTTTTCTTTTTTTTGAAAGTGATTTTTTTTTTGGAATATATAAGAAAATTTTAATTTTTAAATATATATAAAAAAAACAAAATTCTCTTATATATAATCTTAATTTTTTTTTTATTTTAATAAATATATAAATAATTTTGTTTTTTTGTTTTTTTTTTTTTTTTTTTTTTTTATAATTATATAAGAAAATTTTAATTTTTAAATGTATATATATATATATATATACTTAATTAATGTAACATATTATATATATAGATATAGAAATATAGATAAAATCAAATTATATTGTTTTTTTTTAAAAAAAAAAAAAAAATTAATCAATCTAATTCTCCCTAAAAAAAATAAAAAAAATCTTTAAAATTTTTTTTTGTTTATTTAAAGAAGATTATTTTTCTTATTATTTAAAAAAAAAAAAAAAGCAATTTTTAATTTTTAATTTTAAATTTTTAATTTTTGATTTTTAATTTTTTTTTAATAAGTTAAGAAAGGTGAAAGCTTATTTCATATATATATATATTTATTTATATAATCATTTTGTCTTACTTATCTAATAATAATAAATAAATAAAAAAATTCAAGAAATGTTTAATTAAGTTTTTCTTTTTTTCTTTTGTAAAAAAAAAAATTGGGAAATCAAATTTTAATTATAAAAAAAGAATTTAAAAATATTTAAGGAATTTTTTTTCTTTCTCAATTTTTCAAATTTTATTTTATTTTTTTTAATTTTTTTCTTTCAAAAAAAAACTTGGTTCATGAAAAGCCAAACAGGGATCTTATATATTTTAAAAATGATGATAGGTTCAAAAATTGAATTTTAAATTTATTCAAAAAACTTATCTTTTAACCAATATTTTTTTTTCAAAAAAATTTATTCAAATGAAAAAAATCATCTATTTCAGTTATTCCCAATCTGAATTTAAAAGAAGAAAACAATTATAATATTTTATTATTATTCCATGTTTTGTGTGGTGCTATTGGAGCTAGATAGCCAAAAAATGTTTCATATGAAATTTTGAAGAGGAGATTAATATGTAAAATACCTATGAGAATACCCCAATTCAATTATTAAACAGGTTCTTCAAATCGAAAAGGGAGCTTTCTTACAGTTAGTTGAAGAATTAATGAATTATGGCCTATTAACAGATTCAAAATATATTTTTTCTAAAAGAAGAAATTGTAATTTTTTTTGTATATTGTGGCTAACATTATAGATTTGAGAATTCTTTAAATGGAGGCAAGAAATTATCTAAAAAAAATGATTCCATTCATTTATTAATGAAATAAGTTCTCTCTACCCTAATTAAATCCATTAACCTAATGAAAAGGCTATTCCAAAGGAGATTTTAAACAATCTAAAACAATCAAAATTTTAATTTTGTATTGATATCATTAATAAAATTTTAATTACAAAAAAACAAAAAATCTCAATTAAAAATCAAGAATAATTCCAAAAAAAAAAAAAAAAATAGGGGTAAATTTAAAAAATGTGTTAATTAAATTTAAATTTGAAATATAAATTTAATATTTATTAATTCTTAGATGAGAAAGAATTAATAATGAATTAAATATTATTTTTTTTGGGAAATCAATTCTTTTTTAAATTATTAAAAAAATAAAGAAAATAAAATAAAAAAAATTTATTTAAAATTTAAAAAAATTCTTAATAAAAAAAAAAAATTGATTAATTAATTAAAAGAGAATTAAAGAAAATAAATAATTTTCTTTTTTTTTCAAATATATTTCTTTAATTAATGAAATATAAAAAAAAATGTTTAAAATATTATTATTATTATTTTAAAATAAAAATAAAAAAAATATTTTTGAAATTATTTTAAAATTAATTCAATTAAAATTGATTTAATTAATAAATTATTAAAATTTAATTAAAAAATGAAAAAAAATGAAAAAATAAAAAAAAATTTTTTTTTTTTTTTTGATTAATTTTTTTTTTTCTTGATTAAAATTTTTTTATTTTTTTTATTTTTTTTATTTTTTTTATTTTTTTTATTTTTTTTATTTTTTTTTATTTTTTTTATTTTTTTTATTTTTTTTATTTTTTTTATTTTTTTTATTTTTTTTATTTTTTTTATTTTTTTTATTTTTTTTATTTTTTTTATTTTTTTTATTTTTTTTATTTTTTTTATTTTTTTTATTTTTTTTATTTTTTTTATTTTTTTTATTTTTTTTTATTATTTTCTTTTTCAAGAAATCCAAAAATTCTCTTTTTTTTCTTATTAATTTAATAATTCAATATAATTTATTTTTTTTCTTTATTGAGAAATAGATTCAAAAAAAAATTCACTATATATATATATATATATATATATATATATATTGTATCATTTAATACAAAAAGAAAAAAAAAGTTTGAGAATATAAACTTAAGATATATATATATATATACAAATTAATAATATATATTTTATTTTTATTAAAAAAAAAGAAGAAGAAAATAACGATTTTTTTATTACTTTAATAAGGAAAATTAACTTTTATTTAAATTAAAATAAATTCCATTTTGAAAAAAAAAAATAACTTTCAGTTCAAATTATTTAAAATAATTATTAATAATAAAAAAAGAAAAGAAAAAGAAATAAAATTCAAAAAAAAAAGTTTTACTTTTAATTTTTTTGTAAGGAATCAATTTTATTCTAATTGGAGAAAAAAACAATTAAAATTTAACTTAAAAAAAACTTAAAAATTAAGAAAATTTCTTATATAATTTTTGAAATATAAATAAATAAATAAAAATAATAATAAAAAAAAAGTTTCATTCATTACTTAAGGAATTAACATATATATATTTTTTCTTTGATTCAAAAACTCCTTAAAAATAAACAAAAAATTTCAATTAAATTTTTTTGAATATATTGAGAAATCATATATAAAGAAATTAAAAAAAATAAAAATAAAAATTAGTGTAAATATATATATATATATATATATAATAAATTGAGACATAAAAAAAAACGAAAAAAAGTTTTATGAAATTCTTTTTAAGGAATTAATATTATTTTTGATAAAAAAATTCTTTATTAATAAAAAAATAAATTTTTAAAAAGTTTAATCATAAATATATATATATATATATGAACAAAAGAATAATAAAAAGTCATTTTATTCTTTGATCAAAGGAATTAATGTTATTTTTTTTAACTCAAAAAAATTCTTTAGAAATATAAAACCTCAAAAAATTGAAAAAAAGAATTTTTAGAAGTTTTTAAGAATTAATTAAATTAATTAATAATTTTTATATAATTAAAAAAAAGAATAACAATAATAAGGGTATTTGTAAAAAGAAACATAAGATTTTAATAAAAAGACATATAAGCCCATATATGTGTTATTTGACCAATTAATGGCCAAAAACAAATAAGTGACCATTTTTTTTAAGAAGAAAGAAATTCCTAAGGCTCAATTTTGAGGTTTTTTATTTTATTTTTGTCATTTTTTTCCCAAACATATGATTTCAATATTCCCAAACATATGATTTCAATATTCCCAATTTTTTTCAAAAATTTTTTAATTTTTTTTTGCCAAATTTCTCAAATTTGGCCAATTTCACAAAATTTCATATTTTTTTCAAAAAGTCATTGAAAATCTTCCCAATTATGAATTTCCTTCATTTTGTATTAAATTGAAGGGTTAAATATCAAAAATGAAAGACTAGAAGCCCATAGTTTTGGGGAATTTCTTTTGTGGGACAAGTGAAAGCGCAAAAAGGGTTTTTTTTCATGTTTAGAATATGACTATTTTTAAATACAAAAGTTCCACATGTTTAATTAAAAATGAGAATTAGGTGGGATCTAAGCAATAAACAGGACTAAGAAGGAGGGTAATTGGCATAAATTTTATATAAAAAAATCTATCAATCTGAATCAACCTCCAAAATAGTTGGTTTTTTCTGGGGGGGGAGGAAGATTGGAAAAATATAACATCCCATGTTTCTTAAATTTATATTCCCAACCCAGGGATTGTGGTTGGGCATGAAAGTTCCAATTTAAAGTAATGGAGGGGACTGGATAAACTTTATAAATGATGATATCCAATGGAACAAAAGGAGAACAGCTATCCAAGAAGAAGATGAAAATGGGACGATTATTATTTAGAGGACAGAAATAAGCAAAAAAAGAGAAAGATTGGAATGTTGAGAAAAAGAAAACAGGTCTTTGATCCTTATTTGAAATTGGATACCCCATATCAGGAATGGAAATCCACTTGCTCTTTGGAGCCTGGCCAACATCTTCATACCACTCAATTCTGTCCAAAGAAGAGGATACTGAGGGGATCAATGTATAAATGGCTTCATAAAGATCTTTTTTTAATTTCTTCATCCAATTCACCTCTTACATCAGCCCATTGATATTAATTGTTGTAAATGTAGTGGGATAATGTTCTTTAGCCACAGTTTAAATCACCCTGGACATTGATGGGCCTGAAGGTGTCTTTCAATATAAACTTGGGAAAGTCCTCTGAGCCAGGTAACTAATAAAATTAAGTCAAAAAAATGAATAAATATTCAAATAAACAAAATAAAATACACATTAAAATGAATTGGAAACTCAAAAAGAGCTTGGAGCATTCATCACTTGTGTGATAATTGATTTGTTAATGCTCATAGGTCAAGTCAATTGAATCATATATCTTCAAACTTGTGACAGGCTTGTGGGAATTTCTTTGTGAGGCTTTGCTACACATTTCCAATCTTCTGGACATTCTAAGGGTGAATCCTAATTTTCTGTATTCATTTAATTCAGTTGCTGAGGGTAATGAATCTTATGAACTTACTGATTTTGATCATGTGTCCTCAGAATCTTTAGATGAATTGACTTACATAATTGGAGAGGGTGCAATTGACTGTGATCTTGATTTTGTTTTGCTGGTCACTTTTTATGGGGGTCTTCCTCTTCTCTTGGATTGAATTTCAATGATTTCAAATCTTTAGGGTTCTTTTTTTTATTTATTTTTCTCTTATTTTTTATTTTTATTTTTATTTCTAATTTTTATTTTTTATTGTGATTTTTTATTTTAATTTTAATTTTTAATTTCTATTTTTTATTTCGTTTTTTATTTTTATTTTTAGTTTTATTTTTTTTTTGATTTTAATTTTATTTTAATTTTATTTTTAATCTTAGCTCCTTGAGGTGTTCCATTCATAGTCTTGCATTCTAGTGGGTCTTAATAATGTTCATCCTCCTGACTGTTGAGAATTTGATCAAATGGAAATTTTCCAATCAAAAAATCTGGAAAATTTTGTAGAATTGGGGTGATTTCTTCCGTTGGTATTTGAAAAAGGTCTTCTTGAATATTTTCAAGTATGATTTCCGATTAATTCATTATTTCTTTCTCAACACTTTGATCATCACCTTGATAACCAGTCTGAGAAGAATATGACAAAGAATATCAGTTAATAAGAAAAGAAAATTTATGATCAAAGAATTCTTACAGGTAAATTCAAATGCCATTGAGGATGGAAGTCTGATATCTTAAGGCTTTGGCGCTTGGAAAATTCCTATTGGGTAATGTGCTTGCAAGGAATCTCTTGATAATTTTTGTATTTGTTGGTGTATTATTAATTGGGGGAAATTAGGTCTTGAAATTGTTAAAGGCCATCTGAAGGGCATAATGAGACACCTTTCCAGTAAGAGAAAAGATTTGTGGAGGAAAATTCTTGACATGCACAATCCTTTATTTAGAGATTCTGTTGATTATTTCAATTAATTGTTTTCTGAAAGCCATTTAGAGAGCCCTAACTATCTCCAGGAGAGTGCCGGTAGACCTTTGGAGCCATATTTTAACAATTTCATGGGAACCTTCAACTCTTGAGGTGGAGTCCACACTCAGGTGGAAATGGTACTTGGTCTAGGCTCAAACATAATACTCCTTTAGAGGAAGCCAGGTATTTTCCAAGTATTGCAAGACTTCAGGATTTTTGACTTGATTCTAAAGCTTCTTCCAGTTGTCTTTGAAAGAATTTTCAGTGGATTGATACATAGCCTGAGAAATGAATCCCAAATTCATTTACAAAAACAATAATAAGAATAAAAGTGAAAGATAAGATTATATTACTTTATTCCAAAGGCCCATAAAAGTTTTGAAATCAGTGCCATGACCAATTTTATTCATGAAATGGGCCGATACATCCTTATTGATGTTCCAAATGAATAACATGACTTTTGAGTCTGGGAAGAGCTTAAGAGAATTTTTCAAGGCCAAATAACTTTCAATAACAATGACTGGAGGGGGAAAGATATTAGTGTTGCTGAAGACTTTTTCTATGTATTGATTTAATGCCCAAGTATATGAGCATTCAGTTTCATTATTCATCAAACAAAAAGTCCCAGAAAAGGTCTTTGGGTTGAGTTGAAGCCATCAATATGAAACAGGGGAAGTTTTTACTTTTTGGTTTTATAAGTACAATCCATAAGAATCACATGAGAAAAGCCATGAAGTCGTTTTATGCAAAGGGGGTGAGTGAAAAACAAGAAGGTAATGTGTCCCTCAGAATACCTAAGTTTTTCTTCTTTGAGGGTGTCAATAAGAGAATCAATGGGCCTTCTTCCTTGCAGTTTGTCTTTCTTGATTTTCTTGACTTGTTTATGAATGTCTTTGAGGATTACAGGCCTGTCAGACTCCCCTAGCTGCATAATTGGGCCTAAATTTGCCTTTTAATTAACAGTTATTCAGAAATTTGAGAAATTTGGGATGTTTTTTGCTAATTAAATTTTTTGAAAGCAGGATTTGCCGTAATATTTCCAGTGGAATAATGGCTGTGTTCAGGATTTTTGACTTTAAGAGTCCAAGTGGTACTCTTGGCATAAAGGCTAAATGGACATTCAAGTTTTCTTGAAGTGATGTTTTGAGGATTTGGGGTCCCAGACCTGTCATAACCTATTTCAATATGTTTGTGGGTCATATTAGACCTCAAGGTGGACACAGCATACCCCTGAGCCCTGGCAACATTATCCAATTGCTGCCAAAGAATCTCAAGGGTCTGAAATTTACTTTAAGTAGGGAGTTGAAGAATTATTGAGTGAAAAATATGTATAAATTTAAAAAAAACGGAATTTGGGGATTTGGAATGAGGAAAGAACATTTTGAAATGTGAATAAGAAGTGATAAAACATGTTAAAAATTAAAAAAGTGGGTAAACATGAAACTAAGTGGTTGAAATGTGGGATTAATAAATGAGGGGAGGTAAAAATTGGAATTTTAGAGGCTTGGAAGGAAGTTGTTGTGGAGGAAAATGCAGTCTTTGGGGGAAAAAAAGAAAAAATAGTGTGAAAAGCTTTTCAAAATTGCTTTGGTAATGCTGTTTTTCAAAGAAAAGTGTTTGGGGGGATAATGCGGAGTATTTGGGTGTTTTGTTTTCTTCTTCTTTTTTTGGGGGGGATGTGCAAAAAAAATTGGAACAATTCAGTTAGAGGGGTTTTGTGGGGAAAGAACCTCTTTTTGGTAGGTTTTGGGAGTTTTTGGCCCAATACAAGTTTTTTTGTGTTTCATTGTTAATTGAAAATGGGTCCAGGGCACCCCTTATGTGTTTTTACCAGAATGCTTACATGGGTTTACCAATACCCTAAATCAATTAATTTTTTTTGAATTAATCATTAAAAAAAGTGAAATTAAATTTTGATTATAAAAAAGAGTTTGAAAATTTAGGAATTTTTCTTTTCAATTTTCCAAATTTTGTTTTTTTTCAAAGTTTTATTACAAGTTTTCTTTTTTTTTTTATAAAAAAAATTATTTCATGAAAATACAAGTAGGGATCTTCTATATGTTGAAAATAATAGGTTCAAAAATTGAATTTTAAATTTATCCAAAAACTCCTCTCTTAAACAATATTTTTTCCAAACAATTTATTCAAATAAAAAACCATCTATTCCAACTATTCCCAATCTGACTTTAAAAGAAGAAAAAATTATAATATTTTACAATTATTCCATGTTTTGTGTGGTGCTATTGGAGCTAGATAGCCAAAAAATATTTCAAATGAGATTTCAAAGAGGACATTAATATGTAAAAGACCTATTAGAATACCCCCATTCAGTTTTCAAACAGGTTCTTCAAATGACAAAGGGATCTTTCTTACAGTGAGTTGAAGAATTGATGAAGTATGACCCATTGACAGATTCAAAGAATATTTTTGAAAAAGAAAAAATGACACACTTTTTTTTATATTGTGGCCAACATTATAGAATGGATTATTCTTTAAATGGGGCCAACAAATTATCCAAAAAAAGTGATTTCATTCAGTAATTAATGAAATATTTTATCTCTACCCTAATTACATCCATTAACCTAATGAAAGGGTTATTCTAAAGGAGATTTTAAAAAATTTAAAAAAATCAAAAGTTTGATTGTGTGTTGATTTCATGGATGGAATTTCAATTACAAAAAGAAAATCTCAATTCAAAATCAAGCATAATTCCAAAAGAAAAAAGGATTAATTTCAGAAAATGTGTTAATGAAAGTTGACTTTGACATATCAATCTGATATTTTTATGTGATATGGGAAGGAAGTAACTATGACTGAAATGTCTTGAGTAATCCTTTTAACTGTTAAAAAACGAAATTCTATTCAAAGTTAAATTCTTGATAAAGAAAAAATGAAAACTAATGTATTAAAGAATGAGGAAATGAATGTTTAATATTTCTTAGCTACTTAAATATTAAAGCGTTAAAGATCAGAATATTATTATCATTTTTTTCAAAAAAATAAAATTTGAAAAACGAATTCAAAAAAATGTTAATTAAAAAATATTAAATGACTTATAATAAATTTCAAATTGATTGAATTAAATTGTTAAATTTGATTGATAGTTAAAATAAAATAAATAATAATAATTTTGTGTATTAATTTTTTTATTCATTTCATAATTTCATTTATTCTGTAAAACAAATTCAAAAAAAAATTAAAAAAAAACATCACTTTTTTTTTTAATCATTCTATTATAAAGAAAGAAAAACTTTAGAATCTAAACTTAAAATATATGAATGAATAATAAATAAATTTTTATGAAAAGAAAGAAAAAATAACAGTTTTTTATTCCTTTCATAAGGAAAATGGACTGTTGTTTCAATTAAATTAAATTTCCTTTAAAAAAAATTAAAAAATAAAAATAATTTTCAGTTTAACTTTTTGAAATAATTATTAATGAAAAAAAAGGAAGAAAAATGAATAAAATTAAAAAAAGCTTAATTTTATTTTTAAGGAATTAAGTTTTTATTCTAATTAAACAAAAAAAGATTTACTAAAAAAAAAATTAAAATTAAGAAAATTTATGAAATAATTTTTGAAATATAAATAAATTAAAAAAAAAGAACAATCAAAATAATAATAAAAAACAGTTTAATTCATTAATTAAGGAATTAATATTTTTTTTTGATTCAAACATTCCTTAAAAATAAAAGAAAATTAATTTGAAAAATTTAAATATATTAAGAAATCATATGTAAAAAAAAATAAAAAAAAGAGAAAATTTTCATTTCTAAATATATATATATTTCATTCATTTAACATAACATAAATATATATATATATAGATAAAATCAAATTATTATTATTTTTAAAAAAAATTGATTAATTGTTCCTAAAAAAACAACAAAAATAGAAAAACTTCATAATTTTTGTCTATTTAAAGATTAATTTATTATTATTATTATTATTAAAAAAAAATTAAAAAATCAAAAAATTAAAAAAAAAATTATTTTTATTTTTCTATTTTTTTATTATTTTTATTTTTACTTTCTTTTTTGTATATAGATTATTTTAATGAATTTTATTTTATATTTTTTTTATCGAATTTTTTTTTATAAGTTAAATAAGGTAAAAAAAATCATAATTTTATATGCATTTTTTGAAATAATTTTGCACTTTCTTGTTTTTATTCAATAATGGTAATAATAATTTAAGAAAGATTTGAGTAATTTTTTTTTTCTCATATTATTTAAAAGGTGTTGGTAAACACACATAAAAGCCCTTATATGTATTTTTACCAATTTATAGCTAAAATACATAAATGATCTATTTTTTTAAAAAAAAAATTCCTAAGGCTAAATTTTTTAGGTTTTTTTAATTTTCTTTTGCCAAATTTCCTGATCATGGGATGTGAATATTCCCAAATTCTTTCAATCTTTTTGCCAAATTTCTCAAATTTGGCCAATTTGACGTAATGGAATATTTTTTTAAAAAAAAATTAATTTGAAATCATCCCATTTATGAATTTCCCCCATTTTTTAAAAACAATGAAGGGTTAAATCTGGAAAATTCAAAACTAGAAGCTCATAATTATGGGGAAATTTTCTTGGTGGGACAAGTGAAGGCAAAAAAGGGTTTTTTTTATGTTTATAATATGACTATTTTTGAGTATAAAAGTGCCACATGTTTGATAAAAAATGAGACTTAGGTGGGATTCAAGCAATAAATAAGACTGAGGAGGGGGATAATTGGCATAAATTTCATATAAATAAATCAATCAATCTGAATCAACCTCCAAAATAGTTGGTTCTTCCTGAGGGGGGAGGGGGGAGGAAGATTGGACAAATATAAAATTCTATGTTTCTTAAATTTATCTTCCCACCCCAGGGCTTGTGGTTGGGCATGAAATTTGCAATTCACAGTAATAGGAGGGACTGAATAAACTTTAGAATTAATGATATGAAATGGAACAAAATGAGAACAGATAACTAAGAAGAAGATTTAAATGGGTGGATTATCATTTGGAGGACAGGAATAAGGCAGAAAAGAGAAAGATTGGACTGTTGAATAAAAGAAAACAGGTCTCTGATAATTATTTGCAATTGGATCCCCCATGTCAGGCATGGACATCCACTTGCTTTTTGGAGCCTGGCCAACATCTTCATACCATTCAATTCTGTCAAAATAAGAGTATACTGAGGGAATCAATGTATGCATGGCTTGATAAAGGTTTTTTTAATTCATTCATCCAATTCACCTCTGACATCAGACCATTGATATTAATTGTTGTAAATTTAGTGGGATACTGTTCTGTAGCCACAGTTTCAATCACCCTGGACATTTATGGGCTTGAAGGTGTCTTTCAATATAAACTTGGGAAAGTCATTGTGGTATGCCATACCATATCAGCTTAATAAAATTTTTTTTGAGGGGAGTGAAGAGTAGAAGTACCCCTATGGGTAGCTTCTGTTGGAAACAAAAAGAAAAGGATCTTTGTCCCAGTTGGTAAGGTGATGCCTTGTGTCAAGGAAAATGGCCATGTCATTGGTTCAAGCCACATTGAAGACATAAAAGAAAAAAAAAATATTAAAAAAAAAAAAAAAAAAAAAAAAATTAATTAAAAATGACAAAATTTTGGAAAATCTTTTTAAAGTTTGGAAAATACCTGAAACCTAACCTTAAAATAAAATTAGGTTTCAACCCACAAATTGGCCTCAAAAATCTAAAATTCTAAATTCAAGACAGCAGAAGGAGGATACATAAACAGATTACATAAGCAGGAAGTAGTTAAGAAAGTATTAGTAATCAGAATACTTGATTAGTAATACTTAGGGAGTTAAAGGATGCAGGTATCATGGAGTATTAGTCAGCAAGTCTAAGGATTAGTAATAAAGTTCAAATAAGCACCAGCAAAAACACCTCAAATTAGTAAGCAACCCAACAAATGACATCATCAAGCAAACAAATGATGCAATGATCTACATAAATGACATCATTTAGGTGGGACCACCAGAAAAGAATTTTCCCAGCCAAAAGAAACTGAAAAATTCTAAGTCCCTCTTTTTGAACACCTCCCATGGAGAGCCCAAAAATTATAAATAGAGGGCCTCTCTCCCCAAATTTTTCCTCTTTCCCTCATGTCTTTTATCCCCCCAAAAGTGGAAAGTGGATTTAAATTCATCCCTGACTATCAGGTTAACTAGTCTACAAAGATATAATTCTATTATATAAAGGATAAAAAGGCCTTATATAATAGTCTTATAATAAAAAAAAGTCTTAAAATAAAGAATCAGTCTTATAAAAAAAAGAGTCTTATAAAAAAAAAGAAAAAAAAAAAAAACTTTATAATATAATTTTATTATATAAAGGATAAAAAGGCCTTATATAATAGTCTATAAAAAAGTCTTATAAAAAAAAGAGTAAACCTTATAATAGAATCTTATTATATAAAGGATAAAAAGGCCTTATATAATAGTCTTATAAACCTAAATTAAATAAAAATAGTATTTTAAAAAAATTTCACCTTATTATAAGCAATCAAAGCTTTGAAGAAGGAAAAGAAGGGTCATTTAGTTATTTTTTTAAAGGAGTTAACATTATTATTTAATTTCATAAAGTCATACTTTGGTTACTACAAGGACATTTTATTAATTATAAAGGAAAATACCTATTATAGGAATACAGTAGTGCTATTCTTATTAAAAAAGAAAGAATTATTATCAAATTAAATTATTAAAGAAGTGGCTATTAATTAGTCTGGTCATATCAGAATTTCATTATAAAAAATACATAATAAATCATTAACCATAAAAAAAAAGTGTTTGATTGTTTGTTCAGTATTATTATTAATCTAGTGTCTCCATATTATATTAAGTTATTGTTGTAGTAGTATTTTGTGTGATTTGTGCTAGTATTATTTCTTTTGGTTAATTGAATAGTGTTATATTTAAAAGGTTAAATAAATATTTTTGAGAACAAGCAAAGTCTGATAGAGTCTGTTGGATACACTTTTCTGAATTAGCCACCATCAATAAATAAATTGATTGTGAACTCAAGTTAAGATAATTCAGCATTTTTTAGGAAGGGCAGTTCAGATTATTCTGACACACAAGCAGAGCAAGGGTTACAAGCTTGAACAGCAATTCAAAACTGTTTTCTTGTAATTTCCCCTTCCAGGTACTGCCTCATTTTATCCCACACAAGAGGAGTTCCCACATCTGGTGTCCCAACAGTGGCAGTCAGTCAGATAGGAATATCATCAGATTCAATTCAGCTTGATATCAAAATATATATATTTATTAAACCTGGAATCATATAATCATCTAAATAAACCATTTTCATCATCATCAAAATCTCATTCATCATCATCATCATCTGAATCTTATCATTACAAATTACTACTAAAATCAAAATCACCAGGACAGATATCACAAGAAAGCTTGAGTAATCTAATATCAACACCAAATACAAGAAGAAAAGAAGAAGATAGGTTAAAGGAATTCTTCTTTAACTTAATCAAAGAGTATAAAGAAAGAAAACAGGAAGAAGCAAAATTTGAAGGCAAAACATACAAAGTAGAAAAAATGGATCAACAGTCAACATCAAAATTACCACCATTACCTGAGGATACTGTTGAAGGTCAGTATGAAGAAGAAGATGTAGAAGAGGATCAAACTGTGAAAATACAGAGTTTTATGAAGCAAATGCAAGATTTTTTGTTAAGTCAAACCAGTAAAAAAGGAAAAAGAAGGCAATCAATACCAAATACACCAGGGAATAGCCCTAGTGAATCAACATTACCAAGGCATATAAGACCAGAAGATTCACCAATATCACCAACACCTGGACCAAGAGCAACCTCTACTCCAGAAACAAATCCAAGAGTTAACAATATTCCAAGAAGAGCTTTTGTCTCTACACCTAATAACCCAAGTCCATTACAGCAGCAAGTGCTAAAGCAGGAAAGGCCTGTAGTTAAAATTAAAGCAAAAGATTACAATCTCAATTTTAATGGAGAGGAAGTAGAGAAGTTTATTAAGAAGGTTGAAAGAATTGCTCAAATTGAAGGAGCAACAGATGAAGATTTAGCAATGCAAATGGCATTTTGGACAACAGACCCAAGAATAAGTGATGCCATAGAAGCTATGCCAGGATATGAAGAAGGTAATTGGACACAATTGAAGAAAGATCTTATAACCAAATGGGGAAGAGTTGAACCAGAAAGAAGATATAGAAAAGATTCCCTTATTCAGCTTTTCAATGATACACAAGATGAAGGAGGAATTAGCACCTTATCAGAATATAAAAAGTTTATTGGAGAATATGAAACCATCATTACTTACCTTCTAAGATACAAGTATATTCCCCAAGAGAATATGTTCCATGAAGATGTATTTTATTGTCTCTCTGCAGATATCAAAGGTGCTATCAGTAAGGAAATGATTAAAGATAATGTTATGGTTAGGGCAGAAGATGGAGGATATCTCATACCACCTATGAGAATATTAAAGAAGTATATTGAACAAGAATTGGAAGCAAGAATATTAGTCACCAAAAGACTATCATCCCCAAGAATTAAAACAGTAAAAAATGAATCAATAACCAAGGAAAATAATGTTAAATTCAAGGAAGAATTATTTCCAGGAATGCAGGAAGCTTTGAAGAAGATGAAGGAACTTACCAAAACTCTCAAGGAACAGCAAGTAGTGGTTAATAAAGAAGTACCTAGAGAAAAAGAAGTTTCTAAACAGTTTAGGGAGCAACTGGATGAATTAAGTAAAATTGCCAAACCACAGAAGATAGCTTATGCTAACCCTCAAGCTGAAAATTCAGGATTTAGACCAAAAGAAAATTTACCACCAGCATCATCAAGATATGTGCCATATGCACCAGCTCAAAATGCACCAAAACCATTTGTTAGATGTTATTACTGTTCAGAAGAAGGACACTCCACAGGAAGATGTAATGAGCTTATTGAAGACCAAAACAAAAAAATGGGTAATAAGACAAGGGTTCAATTACTTATATCCTAATTGGGCAAGAATTCCAACTGATGGGAAATTATCACCAAAGCAATTGGTAAGAGAATTTCAGAAGGAACAAGAAGAATTGAAGAAGAAATTGGAAGACAAAGCAAAAGAAGAGGAACAAAAGAAGAAAGAAAAGTCAACTGCCTTTATTACCATGGACAATTGGGAAGATTGGCAACCACCATCAATATCAACAGGAAGAGAACCTCTAGGATATGCCTATGGGTTAAGGAATACAAAGCAAAGAAGAGAAAATGAAGACAGAGCTAAGGCTCAATCACAGCCATTACCTGAAAGAGAATCAACTCAACCTCAAGAAATAATTAAGAAAAATACTAGTATCCCAGGTGGATTTATTGATAATGATGATCAGGAAGAAGAAAAAGTAATTATACCTACAAGATATAAATTACCAAAGCCTTCAGAGATTAATAGGGAGTCAGAAGGAGCCATACATAAGAATAAAACACCACAAAAGCAACCTATGGATGAAGTTAAAACCATAATTAAAGCACCCAAAGAAGGTAGAGCAGTTATCAAGCCAAAGATAGAGGATAAAGAAGAAGTACCAATAGTTGAAAAAGTCATTAACAAAGTCTTGGATCAGAAAATAAATCTTACTTTAGAAGAAATATTCACCATATCACCAAGGTTCATGAATGAAGTAAAATTCCTTTCTGATAGGGAAAAGAAATATTTAATGTCTCTTAAGTCAATCAATAATGAAGAGAGAGTGGAAGGTCAAGAAGGCACTCAGCAAGATATAATAATTGAAGAAAGAATGCATTATGCATGTCCTCTTGGAATTATTGAAGTTTCCATTGGATTGGAAGGTCATAAAGTAAAAGCATTAGTAGATACTGGAGCAGAATTGAGTATAATACCAGAAGTTGAATCCATAAAAGCAGGAATACCAATGAGAGCACTGAACATGAGGTTGAAAGGAATTGGAGGACATAGTACAGCAATTGTTGGCTTATCTGAGAATACCTTACTTATTTTACCATCTGGTGATGAAAGGAAAATTTATTTCTTTGTAGCCAGAGGGGCAGTTCATACTGTTATTGGGAGACCATTTTTGGCTGACAATGGTATTAGACTTGAACACTCACAGACTCAGGGTGAAATTTTAAGTTTCAGGGAATTGGATGGAAGAAGATTATGGATACCTATATGCTCACCAGAAAGCAAAGGATGGCATGCACAACCACCAAAGGGAATGGAGTTGTGTAATATGGCAAAAGTGGATAAAATGGAAGTACAAGATAATAATGAATAATCAAGGTTTGAAGAAATGAACTCAGAAGAAGTGCAAGAAATGGCAAAAGAACAGGAAATTTCTGGTCTATATGAAGAAAGAAGTGTGGAAGTTCAAGAGAAGCAGAAGAAGGAAGAGGATAAATTTGGAAACATACCCAATATGGAAGAATATCCTAGCATAGAAAAGATGCTAAAACAGAAAAAGGACTCCAAGTCTAAAGGTTTATTCAAGAATATCTCCAAGAAGTATGGTACCATTTGGAAGAAGAAACAAAAAGATACTATTTCAAAAGAAGATCATCCCAGTGTTCCAAAAATGAATAATTCACCAAGAATCAAGGTATTTATTTCCAAAATTGTCAGTAAAATAAAAAGGAATCATCAAGATTCAGTTAAATGGGATTTTCAATGTTCAGGGAAAGGACCAACCTCAGAAGAAGAATTAAGCAAGGAAGAAGAGTTAAATAATCAAATGAACCTTCAATTCAACAGTATTACACCTGGAAAAGAAGCAAGGCAGAAGGAACCAGAAATAAAAATGTCAGAAGGATTACCAAGTGAAACCCAATCTGAAGCTAACATAAATAATGACCATATGGAATTGAATAATATTGATTTATCAGAAGAAATTATTGAAGAAGAAATCAAGAGGAAGAAGAAAAGAGATGCCAAGAATTTTAATCTCAATATATGTAACTTAGAAGGGAAAAAGCCCAGTGAGGAGGCTTCAACTGAAAATATAATTGCAGAAAATCATCATGTTGGAATTGATAATAGCTTTAGAAACTTTTCAACCACTTATATAAGGCTGGGCTATGAGACAATACCAATTATGGCAATTTTGGATGAAACTTCACCTTTAAATATTATACCCATAAAAATAGCAACAGAAATGGGTATAGGACTCAAGAATACTCAGATGCATATATGGAAGAATCATATTTTAAGGAATAAAACAACTGGAAAGGTTTTGGTAACACTCACAGCTGGAGAAACTACTTGTTTAAGATTTTCAGCAACAAGAATAGATTATGTTGTTTTGGGTCAACAATTTTGTGATTACTACAATATAGTAAGAAGATTAAGGAATTACCCTCAAGAAGAAGGGAAGAATATGGAAGTAAAAGCATCAAGATCAGGAATTGAAGAATACAAGGGTCATAATTTAGAAAAGGAAGACAAAAAATATGGAAATTTGGATTTGGAAGAATATGACAGATTACTAAAAAGACAGTATAATATGGGATACTACTATGATCAACAAAGAGAAGAGGAAAGTGCTTCAAGAGCAAAATTGGACTATGTCAGTGGCAGCATTAATGAAATTAATGGCATAAATGAACCAATGGAAGGAACAGACTTAAAATGGCCAGAAAATCAAATTAATAAAGATGAAGAAGCTACAGAAGGCTATCAAGCATTCAATTTGGCCTTATCAGACTATAATGAGGAGGAAAATATGGAAATTAATGATTATTCTTTGTTCAATCAGCAAATACCTGAAAAAGAAGTTAATTGGGAAGAATTAATTTTTGGAAGAAACTTGGAAGATAAAGAAAAAAGTGTTACTAGAGCTTCAAGTCCAGCTCTGAAGGAAAATTTATATGAAAAGTGACATGAATTTTCTCCTTGATAATAACAAACAAATGAATGACAATAATATTTCAGATGAGGAAATATTAAGACAAATAACAGAATTTTTGAAAGAAACCACCAATCAGGAACAGGATAAAATATCTCAAATACCTCAAGTCACAGAATTTCCCATATGCAGCAATAAAAAGAAGTTGCAAAAGAGGAAATTCAAGCATAAAAGACAAAATAATACTTCAAAATTGATAAAAAATATTAAAATGAATATCAATTTCACCTTGGAAATGAACCATAAAAAGAACAAAAGGATACCCTTAAATAAAAGAATTTTGAAGGAGGAAATACTTTCCTTTATGAATAATTTTTTCTTTAATGATGAAACATTGAGTCTAAATAATAAAAATGAACATAAAAAAAAAAAAAAAAAAAAAAAAAGATTTAAGGTCCAAAGGAAGGGTAAATCCTTCCAGGAGGCCTAAAATTCTCCTTTAATCATAAAATTCTCCATTTATTTGTATTATTAATTTTCTTAGTATAAAATAAAAAAATATATAAAATAAAAAAAAAAACAAAAATAAAAAAAAAAACAAAAATAAAAAAAAAACAAAAATAAAAAAATAAAGATAATTATAAAAAAATATATATATATTTGTATTTTTTATGTGGCTGGGCAATTCAAGTTCCTGTACCATATACATGCAGCTTATTGAATGTATTTGTACCTGATTTCTTATTTTTGATTATTTGTTCCTTTTCATTCACTGTTTTATAAGAAGATCAATCAATAAGAAAAAGTACATACATAAAAAATTATAACAATGATATTAAGAAATAATTTTTACTCACTGTAATTTTTTATATTATTATAAATTTTTTATATATAATATTTATTTTACAATGTTTTATTTTATTTGATTTTTATATATATTTATTTTTTTTACCCTTTTTTTCTCAAGCTTACTTATCATAAAATAAGTGAATAGAAAATAACTTTTTAATTATAATATAAAAAAGAAGTATTATTTAATTTATCAATAAAAAAAAAAAAAAAAAAGAATAAAAAATAAAAAAAAATAAAAAAAAATAAATGAAAATTTAATTAATTAAAATTACTAATAGTAGTTTAATGTCCTAAGTAAGACATTAAACTGCTTAAAGTTAAAGTTAAATTTAAACTTGATATTTACCTTTTTTATTGAAATTTTACTTAAAACTTATTTAGCGATGGTATCTACAGCCTAAAGACTGTTTTCTTTAAAGGTGGGGCACTTTATGGATCCGGGCAAACAATTACAGTCATAGATTCCAGCAGAGATACCAAGACAATCAATAATATAAGCTATAATAATAACAAAAAATAAAATAATAAAAAATATAAATAAATAACAAAAATAATATTAAAGAAAAGACCTTAGCAGATCGGAGGCAATAAGATCAAACAAACTAACAGGCTTTAAACAATTATTTCAGCGTTTACTAACCTACTTTACATTTTTTTTATTCGTTTTTTTTTATATTTATTTATTATATACTTTTTTTTTTTTTTTTTTTGATGAATCGTTTATTTTTTTTTCTAGTTATAAATAATAATATAAAAAAAATAAAAGAAATGAAAATAAAGTAGGTAAACAGGTTTGAGGTTTGATAATAAGCCTAAGACCCGCCGGCGTGGTAAATTTCTTCGTACGGTCCATTTGTAGGGTAGTAGGTAGGTTCGGACGGTGGCTGCTGTTCCGCAATTAGAATTGAAATTCTAATTTGATAATATAAAATAAAAAAAAAATTAATTAATAAATAAATTAAAAAAAAAAAAAAAAAAGAAAGAAAGAAAAGCTTACTCCTCTAAGTGGGTGTACCAAAGTACAATGGAACGAACGGAGGCCATAATGATGTCGTGAGCATCGCGAAAGGTATCGTAGGCGGGAGGTGTTGTACCAAAAAATAGGTGCATGTTAGCACCAAGCTGATTCATCTCAGCGTCGAAAAGGAAAAAGTAATAACCAAAGTCGATTTTCAACTCGTCAATTGTTGGAATTAAAGGGGGAGTTGGGATCTCAGATTGAGCCCAGGATGGAGTAGCAGGGGAGGCAACGGAAACGTTAGGTAAAACTGGAGGTGGAGAAGAGTTGTCCGAATCGGAAAACATATTTGAAAAGGGAGAAATCGTGGCTATGGGATCGGAACCTAGGCTTGGATCAATAGGAAAGTTCTGGATGGTTGTAGCAGCAGACGACGAATTATCGTTTGAATTCGTACTATTATTCGAAGCACTATTTGGCTCGTAATCGTTACTTGGTGGTGGATTAGGAGGAATAAGATTTAATGATGGATTATAAAACAACGGATGGAGGAAGTTATTTGATACTGTATATAAATTAAAAAAAAGGACCGCTTGGAAGCGGTAAATTAAAACTATATCGAATATTGTTAAAATGAATAACAATATTCTGTTCGCCAGAAGCATCGGGGCGAACTTCGAGAGAAAAAGACATACTGAACCATCTGTAGTGAAGAAAAAAAAATGGAGTGGCGATAGATATATATATATAAAAAAAAAAAAACAGTCCGTTAGCATAAAGTAAAAGAAGAAAATTAGTTAGGTCAACAAAAAGTGGGTAAGGAAGGATGACTTACCTAAAAGTCGGCCTATTTGTCCCAACATGCCAAACATAAAATGGGGACCTAACAATATAAAATAAATAAAATAAAATAAAAGCAACTTACGTAGAAATGCGACAAAAAGAAATAAGATCGGCCAGTTTTCTTGCCAATCGATGACAGTAAAAAAAAAAATAAATAAAAATAAAAAATAAAATAAATAATAATTAATAAACAAAACATAAATAAAAAAATAATAATACGTAGATGCGAAGAAACCCACGACGACGATCGGAATAAAATAATACGACGCCACAAAATAAGGGTGACGGACAATAACGTAAAATAAAAAAAATAATAGATAAACAAATAAAAGAAAAGAAGAAAAAAAAAATTAATTAGGAGTGGGTTTTGGACAGGAGCGAGTCCAAACATCGTCGACAAGTAATACGATGACGAAAACCACGCAGCTGCTGCGTAGCAGCCGCGCGACCTGTTACAGGGTTTTTTTTTACATATGCTACGTTGCATATGTAAATGAATAATAATTTTATTTTTATTTTTTTTTTTTAATATTTTATTTATTATTGGTACATAAGAGTACCATAAAAAAGAATTAATATAATAATTATAATTAACAGAATAAAAAAATAATAAATAATATTATAATAATATAATAAAAAAAAAATAAAAAATAAAAAATAAAAAAAATAAAAAAAAAAAATAATAAAAACAAAAAAATTAAAATAAACAAAATTTAAATTAAAATTCTACAAAATATATATTAAAAATTTAAAATTAAATATAAAATTATATATATAAAGATTAACTTAATATATATATAATTGAGTATTGATTTTATTGTATTTAATTTAATTTTTTAATGTTTCATTTATTTTAATATATAAAATATATATATATAATAAAATAAAATCAATAAATATATGTTTCAATTTTATTTATTTTCAATCTTCAACATTAAAAAAAAATAATAATAAATAAATAAATCATTGAATAATATAAGTTTGGATTTATTCTTCATTTCTTTATTGAATACAGTAAAAATATACATATTGAAATTAAATAAATAAAAAATATCTATAATATAGATATATATATATTTAAATATTAGTTTATTTAATTCTCAACAGTATAATCAAAAGAAAATATCAAAAATGGTAAAGCTATATCAGATGTAGCATTTACATATAAAATTAATCAATAAAAGTTATACAAATATATAAATTTAATCAAAAGTCCTTAGTAAGACTTTAAAAGGCTAAAGTTATATTAATTCATATAAAAAAAAAATAATAATAAATAAATAAATAAATGAATATTTAATCAGTATTCTCCACTTGTTTATTATCTATTAAAAAAAAAAAAAAAAAAAAAAAAAAAAAAAAAAAAAATGGAGAGGGGAATATTCCCCTCAATCTTATCAATCTATAGCTATTATACAGTAATAATATACATTAAAGTCAAGTTTGGCTTGTGTTTTTTTATTATTATTTCATTTTTTTTCTGTAGGAGAGTAGAATTGCACATCATTTTTATGGTAGTGCCATAAAAGAAATAAATAAAGTAAAAATAAAGAATAAAAAAAAAATGGAGAGGGGTTGAACCCTCAGCCATATAATCCATAATTAATGGAAATGGTTTTATTTCAGTTTCATTTGAATATACACAATTTATTTTAATATTTTTTTTTATCTTATCTGGTTTGGGGAGTTGGTTTGTGTATTGGGTTATTTCTCCTTTTATCAGTGTAGTCTTATTGTATTTTAATAATCATAAAACAGAGGTCCTAGACAAGACCTTAAACTGTCCAAATCATAATTTTTTTATATATATACTTTAACAAAGGTCCTAGACAAGACCTTAAACTGTCCAAATCATCTTATATTTATTTATTTATTTTTATCAAGAAACTTTATTAATTCAATCAAAGGTCCTTAGTATGACCTTAAACTGCCTCATAAAGATATTGTATTATAATTATAGGATCAGAACTAAAACAGAGGTCCTGGACAAGACCTTAGATTGTACCAAATTATTTTTTATTTATTCTTATGGAAGATTATGGTAGAAATAGGTAGCTGGAAGAAATTTATCAAATGGAGAGGGAAATTGCCTTCAAGATGGAAGAATGAATAATGACACAATCAGATATTAAATCAGGCATAAAATCAGGGAGATTCAAAATCAATATAAAGAACCATCAACAGGCAATCTCAACATAACTAAGCTGTGAACATAAAATATGGCATACTTGCCATAATCAATCAAGATCAACATGAAGATTTGGAAGAAGAAACAGGGAAAATTTCATTAAGCTTCAGTTGGATAATGAATGCTGGGGACAGCATTAAATGGAGAGGGGGATGTGGTATGCCATACCATATCAGCTTAATAAAATTTTTTTTGAGGGGAGTGAAGAGTAGAAGTACCCCTATGGGTAGCTTCTGTTGGAAACAAAAAGAAAAGGATCTTTGTCCCAGTTGGTAAGGTGATGCCTTGTGTCAAGGAAAATGGCCATGTCATTGGTTCAAGCCACATTGAAGACATAAAAGAAAAAAAAAATATTAAAAAAAAAAAAAAAAAAAAAAAAAAAAAATTAATTAAAAATGACAAAATTTTGGAAAATCTTTTTAAAGTTTGGAAAATACCTGAAACCTAACCTTAGAATAAAATTAGGTTTCAACCCACAAATTGGCCTCAAAAATCTAAAATTCTAAATTCAAGACAGCAGAAGGAGGATACATAAACAGATTACATAAGCAGGAAGGAGTTAAGAAAGTATTAGTAATCAGAATACTTGATTAGTAATACTTAGGGAGTTAAAGGATGCAGGTATCATGGAGTATTAGTCAGCAAGTCTAAGGATTAGTAATAAAGTTCAAATAAGCACCAGCAAAAACACCTCAAATTAGTAAGCAACCCAACAAATGACATCATCAAGCAAACAAATGATGCAATGATCTACATAAATGACATCATTTAGGTGGGACCACCAGAAAAGAATTTTCCCAGCCAAAAGAAACTGAAAAATTCTAAGTCCCTCTTTTTGAACACCTCCCATGGAGAGCCCAAAAATTATAAATAGAGGGCCTCTCTCCCCAAATTTTTCCTCTTTCCCTCATGTCTTTTATCCCCCCAAAAGTGGAAAGTGGATTTAAATTCATCCCTGACTATCAGGTTAACTAGTCTACAAAGATATAATTCTATTATATAAAGGATAAAAAGGCCTTATATAATAGTCTTATAATAAAAAAAAGTCTTAAAATAAAGAATCAGTCTTATAAAAAAAAGAGTCTTATAAAAAAAAAAGAAAAAAAAAAAACTTTATAATATAATTTTATTATATAAAGGATAAAAAGGCCTTATATAATAGTCTATAAAAAAGTCTTATAAAAAAAAAGAGTAAACCTTATAATAGAATCTTATTATATAAAGGATAAAAAGGCCTTATATAATAGTCTTATAAACCTAAATTAAATAAAAATAGTATTTTAAAAAAATTTCACCTTATTATAAGCAATCAAAGCTTTGAAGAAGGAAAAGAAGGGTCATTTAGTTATTTTTTTTAAGGAGTTAACATTATTATTTAATTTCATAAAGTCATACTTTGGTTACTACAAGGACATTTTATTAATTATAAAGGAAAATACCTATTATAGGAATACAGTAGTGCTATTCTTATTAAAAAAGAAAGAATTATTATCAAATTAAATTATTAAAGAAGTGGCTATTAATTAGTCTGGTCATATCAGAATTTCATTATAAAAAATACATAATAAATCATTAACCATAAAAAAAAAGTGTTTGATTGTTTGTTCAGTATTATTATTAGTCTAGTGTCTCCATATTATATTAAGTTATTGTTGTAGTAGTATTTTGTGTGATTTGTGCTAGTATTATTTCTTTTGGTTAATTAAATAGTGTTATATTTAAAAGGTTAAATAAATATTTTTGAGAACAAGCAAAGTCTGATAGAGTCTGTTGAATACACTTTTCTGAATTAGCCACCATCAATAAATAAATTGATTGTGAACTCAAGTTAAGATAATTCAGCATTTTTTAGGAAGGGCAGTTCAGATTATTCTGACACACAAGCAGAGCAAGGGTTACAAGCTTGAACAGCAATTCAAAACTGTTTTCTTGTAATTTCCCCTTCCAGGTACTGCCTCATTTTATCCCACACAAGAGGAGTTCCCACATCACCTGAGCCAGGTAACTAATGAAATTAAGTCAAAAAAAATGAATAAATATTCAAATAAACAAAATAAAATAAACATTAAAATGAATCAGAAACTCAAAAAGAGCTTGGAGCATTCATCACTTGTGTGATAATTTATTTGTTAATGCTCATAGGTCAAGTCAATTGAATCATATATCTTTAAACTTGTGACAGGCTTGTGGGAATTTCTTTGTGGGGTTTTGCTACCCATTTCCGATCTTCTGGAAATTCTAAGGGTGAATCCTAATTTTTCTGTATTCATGTGATTCAGCTTCTGAGGGTAGTTAATCTTATAAACTTACTGATTTTGATAATGATTCCTCAGAATCTTTAGATGAATCAACTTACATAATTGGAGAGGGTGAAATTGACTGTGATCTTGATTTTATTTTTCTGGTCACCTTTTATGGGGTTATTCCTCTTTTCATGGATTGAATTTCAATGATTTCAAATCTTGAGGTTTCTTTTTTATTTTTATTTTTATTTTTTTTGTTTTTATTTTTATGCTTATTCTTAGCTCCTTGAGGTGTTCCATGGATAGTATTGCATTCTAGTGGGTCTTAATAAGAAGGGGTGTCAAACCTACAAAATCCCACATTAAAAAAAAGCATGATTTGAGACCAAAATCCCACATTCCAAAATCAGTGATTTTGTCTCCCAAAAACCACTTTTTTTAACTCAGTCCCCCAGGGATTTTGCAAAATACCACATTCTTCCCTATACTTATTCAAACCTAAACTAAATCATTGGATATTGAAATTTCAAACCTAACCACTGCCCTTCTCCAAAAGTGAATTTTAACCCAACCCCTGGTGTAACCAATTAACCAATCTCCCCCTTTCTTAAATTATTTAATTACTGCTTTATCACCCACCATCACCATCCTTGCAATGCCACGTCACCCAATGAAGACAAATAAATACACTCCCAAGAGTTCATCTGGCCTGCCCCATCCTTCAGGTCACTTAACTCAGCCAGATTATTTATGTATTATCAATTGGTTGACACATAAATCAAACTTTGATGCATGTTTTGGAACCGGTGGCTCCACATCAGTGGGAAGGCCACCCTCAAGTAAAAAGAATGGATTTCATCTTATGGCCATTGAGGTCAATAAAAAATCACAACACCGGTTGAATCTCAGTGCAACAAGCATTTGTGACTGATGGCGTACATATAAGAAAAAATACACAACAGCAAAGAAGTTTGAGAATTTCATTGGGGCAGTTATAACAGAATAGGATGAGAAAAAAGGGAGGCATACTATGGCTGATAAGCTCAAAAGTATGTGTCCATGTTTTGCCGAAATGGATTCACTCTTTGGCCATAAGCCAAATGTGACTCAACTAGCAACATATGATTCTCAAGAGGCTGGATTGATTTCAAATGAGGATGAGGAAGAACCAATGGAACATGAAGTAAGACATGATATAATATTTCATTATTTGTGCTAAATTTGGATGTATTGTTCCTTTTCAGGTTTTGGCGATGACAGAGGAGGGAACAATCACGATTCAACCAAATATTGAGATTTCTGAAGATAAATTTAATGACCACGTGGAAGAGCCTGAAGAAAGATTTGTTTCATCAAACCAATATGAAACAAATCAACTCTGAAATATTTTTTCTGTAGTTACAGGATAAGAACAATGGTTAATCCCAAAAGAGAAAACATAGTGCCAGCTTCAATCTTAATAATACCAGTGGCTCATGGAAGAAATTGTATGATGTTTTGTCTCCAAGTTACTCAAAAATAATGATTGATCGTCAAAAAGGTTGGTAGGAGATGGTTTTATTCTGATGTTCATTCAGAATAATAAAAGTTTTTTCAGGGAGAGAAGCTCATGATGAGGCCCGGTTAGAGTGGGATAAACAAAAGTGGAATGAAGAACGGAGTGCTCAGATTATGCAAACTGAACAACAGAGATTAATGAAGGAGATGGAAATTGCATTTGAATTGGAAAAAAATGCTGAGTGTAGAAATCTGGAACAGTCCAAAATACAATCCCAACTTGATTTTGATATGGCCAAAGAGGCAAAGAACCTTGATTTTGAGAAAGAAAAATGGCAAAAAGAAGTTGAGATGCATGAAAAACAACAGACCATGGACTTGACTATAGCGGCGTTGAATTCCTCCCATCCAATTGCAGATTTAGAGCGTATTCTAAATTTGATTAATAAAAAGAGTTGAAGTAAGTGTTCTTTGTTATATATTATGTGTTTAATATGAGTGGTGCCATTTGTTGATAGAATTGGTTTTCCCAAATAGGCTCATTTGTTATTTTATGGGTAAATGACCAATAAATTCTCCACTGAAGGTGTCTTCTCACATAAGATGGGTAGGGACACCCATTCAAAGAATCAATTTCAGAAGATGTTTTATTTGATGGAATGTTTGTCCTTTGAAATTATTTTTGTGGCAATAGATCAAATTTAATATGTCCAGTGACAAAGCAGAGGCTATGGACATTTGTCCTTTTAATCAACATGAATCATATTTTGAAATGCTGAAAATGTAATGCTACTAAGAGAAACAATTAAAAAGGCTCCAAGGTTAAAAATAATTGATCACTTTTTCTTATCCCTTGTTTTAAAATTCTCCACATGTCTTTTGTATAAGATTACTAAGTTCTTCATTTTGGTAATTTCTTTCAACAGTCTTTCTTTTTAAATAAGTTCCCCAAGTTTTGATTGATCAATTGATTTCAAAATTACCAGTCTTATTAAAAGAATTTTTTTTTTGGGAGCCATTCAGGTGTTCTATAGAGAAAGTTCTTGTAAGTGCATACACTGCGACTGATCTTAATTTTCTTGCACTGATGTTCTTTCATTATGCACAAATTTTGTTTGAACAAAAAGTTTTGTTTGGGGTCCTTTGGTGACTGTTTTGTTGCATAATATTGGGCTGTTTTTTGATAAGAAAAGGTAATTCCTTTTTTTTGTTGTATTTAGGTAATTGATAATTACATAAATTACTACTGCTCACTGTCCCACCATCACCTCCTCCATTGATCCAACACCTCCACCACCAATCCACCACCACCATCACCTCCTCCATTGATCCACCACCACCTCCTCCTCCAACACCAATCCACCAGCACCATCACCTCCTCCACAACCTTAGCCACCAATCCACCACCCAACTAACATGTCCTCCTTCTCCAACATCTCTACCACCAACAATTCCCCCTTTAGCTTGTGTGCTTTTGTATGCAATACTGATTAATCATTTTGTTTTATACACTTTTTTTGTTTTGATTTAGAGGAGGAATAATTCATATTTGTAATATATCTAGTCTGAAATCATTATGCCACAATCCAACAATAAACTCTCCCTTTTTTAGCCATTCCTCATAAATTATCTGATCATTTGACTGTTGGGACTCAACCAAATGACCAGATGATTGTCAATGAGCTGAATGTGCCCAAAATCTCTTTAATTCCTCATGCTGTGAATCCTGTTGGGACTCAACCTCATAATCAGAATTATTTCACAGAAGAGAATTCTCTCAATAATAATCACCTAAATACCAGACAACAAAGAAGAATGCTTTCTTATATGAACCAAACAGAAGGCCAGCTTGGCCTTTATAATCCCAACTTCTCCATAATTACACTACACAAGAAGAACAATGAGAATTCCTCCTGGTTAAAGCTTCCTCCCCACAAACTTCTGCTCAGACCCTATGTACTCATCAATAGACATAACAAGCCTTATTTACCTATTTTCATGTATCAAATTCACCCATTCAGAAGTCCAACACCAGTCTTCCATAAACTTCAAAAATTGATCATAACATTAAATAAGCTTGCAAATAACTGTCAAAATCTCATCACTAACTCTGATATGCTTGATGGCATTATGAAAGGAATAGGATTTCGTCAGGGTTCTGATTCTGGTAAATCTGCTGGGGTTTATGCAAGGAAAGCGGGCTTGACTAAAAAAACAATTGATGAAGATAATGAGCAATGGTCAACACTTCAAGAATTTGATGAATTCATTCACTCCCAAATTCAAGGATTTTCAAATAATGCACTTAAAGACAATCAAGAAATCATGAATGCAGCAAACTTGAATGGCATTCCAACAAATCACCCAATTTAAAAACTTATTCAAATGCTATATTTACTTTCAATGGCTTCCACAATAAACCACATACTGATAATAAGGAAATCAATTCATGGACATATGGTATATTCTCTTTTATCAATAAAAACAATTTCATTCCAATTACTACAGATTTCACACCCTCTGGGAATGGATTATCATTTCCCAACCACAAATTCATTTTTGATTTTTCCAAAAAAGAAGGCATTGTTGAAATACTCTGGAAAATGTCTGAACCTCTTCATCAAACAACCAAGCCAGCAAAATAATTGCTTGAACACCAATCCATCACACACCTTGGTTGTTATTTTCAAATCAACAATAGATTATTTCTCACAGGACAAAAATTCAAACAACTCATCTCTGAAGAAATTGAAACAAAAGTCAATGGTCAAATCATGTGGAATGAACAGGATAACAAAAGATTATGTAAAAATGAAAAAATTGTAAATATTTTAGATTATATATAATTTACACATTTGATAATTATGATTCAATTCCAGTCTTAACATTTACCATTCCATAGATATGGATTGAAAATGTATTACAAATATCAGGCTTCAGATAATTATCTTTGAAAATAAACATGTTTTATTAATCTTAAAACATGGCCAGATCTTGTAATTCATCTATTAATTTATTCCTGAATCAATCTAAAGTGTAGGGCTTGACTCTTTCACGCATATTCAAATGGCCATTTTCATCATCTTGTTGTGTGATATTTTGGAGCTCGGGGGGGTCATTATCCTCATATAAATCACTCCATTGGTCACCTACTTGTGCTAATAGATTATGAAATATAACACAGGTTACCACCCACTGTACAAATAATTGTACCTCTTGCACATTACGCATTTGATTTTGCATCCCACGCAAAGATGACCATTTCCCTTTCAAAACACCAATGGAATGTTCAATCCGTACTCTTGATCTGGCCAAACATAGATTAAATTTTTGATTATCTGCTGAGTGGGATGTTACACCTTTGTATGCTGGCACAATCCAATGGGAGCTTGCATAAGCTGAATCTGAAAGTAGATATTGATCTTTTCCATAATATTCATGTGAATTTTTGCAGATTTGCATATGTTGGTGCACATTCCAATCATGAAGAGAGCCCGCACAGCCAGAATGTAGTGAAATAAATACTCTGTTGACATCACAAAATAATTGAATTGACATTGAATACCTAAATCACATCTATTATCAGCTCAAAAATGGTTCAATAAGATATGAATAGCATAAATACCTCTTCTTGTAATCAAAGTATTTCTCACCATCTCTGGGTGGCCTTTGAGACAAAGGTATAAGACTACCATCTATAAATCTCAAACATCCAGGAAACCCTTTGGCTTGCATTACTTGGGAAGTCTCCAATTGCTTTTGTGAATTCAGCCACATAATATATTTCTTTTCATACTTGATTAATTCTTTGATTATATGCTGTGTATATAATACAATGGCCTCATGACTAAATCCAAATAGCATTCCTAGTTTTCTCAAAGAGGTCCCATTCCCATTGGATCCTAATTGTGCTAATGCTACAGCCAATTGTATGGCTGGATCTCTCTGTTTAAATCTTGATCAATTGTGAAGAACTGTATCATCTTGAATCAAGGTAACTAACCGCTGGAAATATTCATGAGTAGTATGGAAGAGTTTTTTGAATTTATGACTTGCTAGCTGGACCAAATCACTGGAGCTGTATATATATGCAGAAGGATGTTTTTTGTGGGGTGTAAGATACCTTTGGGTACTGAGATGGTGTAACAGTGATACATCTTCTTCAAGGTCTCAATCAATATCAGATTCCATGACAAGGATGTTCTGCATGATATTTAGTTGATGAAGTAATGGGATTCTTGCTGATGTTTTTGGTATTTTTTGATATTTATATATTTGAATTCTATTGAAAAGAATTTGGTCTAAAGAAATTTATTCAAAGCTAAACTCCCTGGGTGAGGGTTTTGTGCACCATTTTTAGAAATTCAGCCATGATAGGCTGGGATTTCAAGAGTTATAATTAGGGATTTGCAGGCAAAAATATAGGTTTTTACATGTTCAAAATACCACTGGTCAGGGGGTGTGTTATTTGGGAAATCCCAGAAATTAAACTCCGCATTTCAGGGAAAAAAAATCAAGATTTCAAATGCTGGATTTGATAGGTTGGACACCCCCTAATATATATATATATATATAATTAAGAAAGATTTAATTTATGTCATCATTAAGATATTTATTAATGAAATTTGATTTTTAGGTGTTTTTTTTTTTAATTTGTTTAAATTTTAAATGAAATCTCTTAATTAATTATTTAAATAAATTTAATTATAAAGAAATTAGAATGTTAAAAATCTTAAAGAAAAAGTAGTAATTTCCTTAGTTCTTCATGGGTCATATTTCATTGTTCATGGAATTAAATATAAAACAATTTGAAATCTATTTAAAATTGAAAATTCTAAAGTTTAAAATGTAATTTAAGAGATATTAGATGAAATTATTTTTTTTCTTAAATTAATTTTATATTTAGTAAGTTTTTGTTTATCTATTAATTAAAAAACATTAAGATTGAATTTTAGTTTTTCAACAATTGGAGGATCATAGGAAATTGGATCATATATCAGGACCAGATTTCAGAAGAGGAATGGTATTTCAAATATTATTGGGGAAATAGATGGAACCCATATAACAATAATGGCACAATTTCACAACAAATGGAATTAAAATTTGAATAGGAATGGGTGGAATTCTATTAAATTTCAATTTATTGTTGATTCAAAAGATATTTTTTGTAATTTAATTTATCTAAATTTTATAAACTTAAGTAAATATAATTAATTATTTTTGAAAAATTTTTATGGTGGAATTCCAGTCTCATTCCATTATAGTAGAATGTTTTTGTAAATCCAAACTTTGGAAGGACTTTATCAAAGGAATCCCAAGATTCCAAGATGACTTTATACTCATTGAGGATTCCAATTATTCATTCAAGGTCCCAATCCTGATTCCTTTATGTCAAAAACTAAATAGAGAAGATGTTGATTTCAACTTCCATAATTCTTTTACTAGGTAATTAATAAATTTGATTGTAAGAAAAATTCAATTTTTTAAATTTTATTAATCAGAATGATAGTAAGGAAAGCCTTTGGGTAATTAAAAAACCCAATTTTGATGCTTTTTAACCCCAAAGTAAATGTTTCCTTTTAATACAGGGAAGGTAATTATTGCATTCATCATATTGGATGATACGTTAAATCATGCCAATGGAGTATTTGTGAAGACTAATAATGAAGATAAATTTTTAAACATGAAAAATCTTACAAATATACCTGGATAAAACTGAAGCTTAATAAATTCCTAAAATTTAGATTATACTTTTTTGTATATATACTAATTAAAATCATTTTTAGTTAATATTGAAATGACACATGTGGTTTTTAGTTATGGTAGATAAGACTAACTGATAGCAGTAGAAATATTATTAATGTTTCACTTTGGTACAAAATTAAATAAATAGGATTCTATTCCAAATTTATTGTTAAATAATGCAATTTGTTTTTTTTTTAAAAAAAAAAGGAAAAAAGTCATGAAATAAGTCAAAATATGAAATTGATTATGTTTTTTGAAAAATCACAATTCATTGGTTGAAACTAAAACTGGTCAAGGAAGAATTTAAATTACCTTTTATTCTTAAGAAATTCACTTTCATAGTGATCTAAAATTGAAAAAGAAAAAGGGTGGAATCTTTCTCTTCTAAAAAATCTTTGAGTTTGTTTCCCTCAGAAACTTTTTCTTTCCAAAAAGAACTTTTGCCATTTGAATTGGATTGTTTTATGTTATTTAATTCACTCTGGTAATGTTCTTGAAAATATATGAGCCAATTGATTTCTAAATCATTTCCCAGGACTTTGTCTTGTCTACTTACAAAAGGAGAATGGGGTAATACATCTCTATGAACATACATAGACAAATTATCAAACTTTATCTTGAGAATTTATGGACTCACAAACAGAGAAATGGGTTATTTATTAATTTTAATGAGCTAAAAATGTGATAATAATTCATTTTTGGGGAATTTCTATTAATTCATATATATTTAAAAAGTTAATTAGAGGTTAACATGAACCATTTAACCCTCCCTTTTATATCTGTAACCAATTGCATTTCATGTTTATTAAAATTTTATATAAAAAAGAAAAAGTTAATTTAAATAACAACTTTCTTTTTTATATTCTTATTTTTTCAATTTCTTATCTTTATTTTCTTAAATCAAAACATTTAATTCATTATCATTTTTTAATTTATTAAAATTCCCATTTCAAAAAAAAGGTGTCTTGTTTTTTTTTTTTTTTTTTCTTTGATTAAAATTTTATAAATAAATTTATATATATATATATATATATATATATATAAAATTCAAGAAAAAAAAATTTTTTTTATAATATTAAAATTTAAACTTAAAAAAAAAAAAAAAATCTTCATCAATAATCATTAAATAAATATTCTCAAAAATATTCTATCATTTTATTAAAATTTTTAATTAATGAGTAACCAAAGGTTTGATTTATATTAAAATATTATTAAACTAATCAATATAATTCAATTTCTGAAAAAAAAAAAAAAAAAAAATTAATTTTCATTAATTTTAATCAATAATAATTTCTTTGATTAAAAAAAAAAAAAATATTTTTTTCAAAATTATTTACATTTAAAAATTACTTAATTCCTCTTTTTTTTTTGATTTCAAAAAATTTTATTCAAAAACATAAAAAATAATCAAAAAAAAAAAAAAAAAAATTCCTTTAATTCTTTTATTTTTCTTAAAAAACTCTTAATTTGATTTTAATTAATTTTAATCTCTTCTTTTCTATCTCCCTTTTTTTTTTTTTTTCAACTTAAAAAAAAATCTTTTTCATTTTAAAATTTAATTTGAATATTTTTTTATTTTTATTTTTTTCTTCAAAAACATTTCTTAACTTTTTTTTTTTTTTTTTTGAATCATTATCATCAAAAAAAAAAAAAAAAAAAACTGATGAATATTTCCAAAATTATTATTTTTTAAGTTTTTTTTTTTTTTTTTTTATTAATCTTTAATTTTTAATTTTTTTTTTTTTTTTTTTTTTGAGTTTATAATAATAAATTTTTTTAAATTTTAACTTAAAAAAAAATTTCTGTTAAAATTTAAATTAAACAAGTTTAATTAATTAATTAATATTTTTTTTTTTTTGTTGTTCATTAATAAGAGAGTTTTTTTTAAAAAAAAAAAAAATTCTTATTTAATTTTTTTTTGGAATTAAAACTTTTTTTTTTTTATAATAATTCTTTTTTAAATTTTTTTTTTTTTTTTAATTTTGAAAATATATATATATATTTCTTTTTGATTTATTTAAAATTTAAAAAAACACAATTTTTTTTTTTTTTTTTATTAAATTTATAAAGAATAATTTTTTTTTTTTTTTTTAATTTTTCTTAAACTTTTAAGAATTTTTTTTCAAATTTAAAAATTATTTTAATTAAATTTTAAATTATTAATTTATAATTATTTTTTTTTTTAAAAAAAAAAAAAAAAAAAAAAAAAAAAAAAATTAATTTAAATCTTTTAAAACAAAAAAAAAAAAAAAAAAAAAAAAAAAAAAAAAAAAAAAAAAATTATAAAAATTATAAAAATAAGTTTTTTAATAATAATTAAAAAAAAAAAAAAAAAAAAAAAAAAAAAAAAAAACTTACCTAATTGGTGATTTACTCATGTTCTAACTATGAAAAAAAAAAAAAAAAAAGCTTCCTCCTTTGGGGTGATGTTCTCATAAGAATCTTTTTTGATAATCTAAAAAAAAAAAAAAAAAAAAAAAAAAAAAAAAAAAAAAAAAAAAAATTTTAAATTAATTAATTTTTTTTAAGTAAAAAAATTAAAATTTTTAATTTATTAAATTAAAAAAATTTTATCATAAAAATCTTTTTTTTTTAGAAATTCTTTAATAAAATTCTTTTTTAAAATGATTCTTTTATTAAATTAAGATTATCTTGATATTCAATAATTAAGAACTGATTTGAATGGTTTTAAAATAATAAATAAATAAGAAGTAAAATTAAAGAGATAATTATTCAAAAAAAAAAAAAAAAAAAAAAAAAAGAATAAAAAAGAAAATTAATTGAATTTTTAGAATAATAAGAAGTTCAAAATCAAAAAGATTTAATTCAAATTAATCTTTAATTCACTTTTTTTTTTTTTTAACTTTTCAGAAAGAATAATGAAATTAGTAAAGAATATGATCACCAATATTAACTTATAGGCAAAAAAAAAAAAAAAAAAAAAGTTCAAATTACTGAATTAAGATTATAAGTTTATAGTTTAATAAGTTAAAAGAAAATAATAATAAAAAATAAATTCAATATATTAATTAACTGAGGAAAAAGTCCTCAGTTGATGAAAGGTGATCAGTATATGTGAAAATCTGAAAGGTTGATCCTGGAAGGTGATTTATCTGGCTGTATTGTCTGAATTGGGTCAATACAGTTATGTCCATCTTGATAATTGAACTGTGTGACTGAATTCCCCCCCTTAACTTGGTCAGGCTAGAATTTCTGAAAAACCCATTTAGGGGGGCATGATTATTTGTTGTTTGTGACAAATTCTTAAATGATAGATTTTTCAAATTATAATATTCATCTTTTTTTTTTTTTTTTTTCTCATGAAATTTTTTTTTTTTTCTTTAAATTACCTTAAAAACCAAAGAGAATTAAATTATTAATAACTAAATCTTTATTTATTAAAATTCATTTTTATAACTTTATTATAATTTTAATTAATTCTTTAGTATATTCTTCACACCCAAAAAAAAAAAAAAAAAAAAAAAAAAGTCTTGACTTGTTTTTTTCATTATTTCTTTTTTTTCAAATAAATTTGTAGTTTTTTTTTTTTTTTTTTATTTTGAATTACTTCATTCATTATGTGTTCAATGATTATTATTATTATTATTTTTTTTTTTTGTTTTTTTGAATTTCTTTAAAAAATTTTATTTTAGATTTTTTTTTTTTTATTTTAAAACTTATTTTTCTTAAAATTAATTTTAAAAAAAAAAATTTTTTTTTTAATTTAATTTAATTTAATTTAATTTTATAAATTAAATTTCTTTATTTTTTTTTAATTCTTTTTTTTTAATTCTTTTTTTTTAAAAAATTTTTTTTTTGAAAAAAAAAAAAAAAAAAAAAAAAAAAAAAAATCCAAAAAAAAAAAAAAAAAAAAAAAAAAAAAAAAATCCAAAAAAAAAAAAAAAAAAAAAAAGTTTAATTTTTTATATTAAAAAATTTTTTTTTTTTTTTTTTTTTTTTTTTTTAATTATTATTTTTTTTTTTTTAAAAAAAATTATAATTTCAAAATTTTTTAAAAATTATTATTTAATAAAAAAAAAAAAAAATAATAATAATAATAATAATAATAATAATAATAATAATCATTTCTTTTAAAAGGTAAAAAAAAAAAAAAAAAATTTTTTTTTTTTTTTTTATTTTTTTTTTTTTTATTTTTTTTTTTTGTAATTTAATATATATATATATATATATATATTTTTTTTTTAAAAAAAAAAAAAAAAAAATTAGTTAGTTTAATTTTTTTTATTAAAAAAAAAAAAAAAAAAAAAAAATTTTACAGGGATTTTTATCAAAAAAAAAAAAAAAAAAAAAAAAAAAATGAAATGTTTAAAAAAAAAAAAATCAAATGTTTAAAAAAAAAAAAAAAAAAAAAAAAAAAAAAAAACTTAATAAGATTTTTTTTAAAAAAAAAAAAAACTTATATAAGATTTTTTTTTTTTTGATAGATATACAAAAAAAATTTTTAAGATTTTTTTTTTTTGATAGATATACAAAAAAATTTATTATAATAATTAAATTTATTATAATAATAATAATAATAATAATAATAATAAATTTTAAAAAAAAAAAAAAAAATTTTTTTAAAAAAAAATATATATAAATATATATATATAATAATTTTTTAAAAATTAAAAAAATAGGTTTTTTATTTTTTTTTTTTTTTTTTTTTTTTTTTTTTTAAAATTAATCTTTTAAAAAATTTTAAAAATTTAATTTTTATATATTAAACCAAAAAAAAAGAAATAATTTTAAATTATTTTGTTATTGTTTAAAATAATTTTCATTATTTTGTTATTGTTTTAAACAATTTCCAAAAATTTTATTATTATTATAACAATATCTTTTGAGAAGAAAAAAAAAAGATGTTAATCTTATTTTTACGTAAAAAAGTCAATAAAATGAGATGATTTCAAGATTTTCAGTTTCAAGTTTAATTGCAATATTCTAAAAGTTACTTATGACGTCAACCTACCAATCAACATGTCATCAGATTTACAGTACAGCTGTCTCAATCTTTCGGCTTCTCAGCAAAGTACGTAATAATGGTAGTATTACGAATATTGATCGATAACATCAACTATGCGCTTTTAGATCAATTTGGATTATTTCTAAGGATTTTTTTAAGGCTTAATTAAAATAAGATTGGCTTCCAATTCGCACGAGGGAGAAATTAAACTGACAATTAACACCTGAGTGGACGTTCTGATAAGCTTACTTTTACTATCAATGAAAATATGGAGGCCAAGCCTTCTGTAAATGAAAATTTGCTTTTCAAGTTACAATCTGTGGATCTTTTGAAAATTTTTGCCATGGTAACATTCATTAATGTATGTTTACTGTATATAAATTGTGTTGTAAAGTGACAAGTATTAAGAAAGTTTGATTCAGGAACAAGCATCACATAGAAGATAGATTATTAACGTCCGCAATTTTATACCACAAGGGAGGTAAAAACTCATTCCTCGAAATCATCCCAAAAAAAAAAAAAAAAAAAGGTATAATATAAAAGTGACAGCCCTACTTGGTTGTCTTACTCTTGATAGCGGGAGTCCTAATTCAGCACATTGAGCCCGACGTCTTTTGTTTTTTTTTTTCTTTTGGTTTTCAGTTTTTTTTTTTTTTTTTTTTTTTTTTTTTTTTTGAAAAATAAAAATTAAAAGCGCAAGAAAACGCAGCAAGTTCTAATGAAAACAGAAAAAACTCGTTGAGGCATGCTTCACTCATCTCATAAAATTGAGATTAATTTAGTATGCATCACCCTTTTTTTCGTAAGTATGAGGGGAGATGAAACGGGATAAGTGGATTGTTCAGAAAGCGGTGTTTTTGATAGGTTAGAAGCAGTGTTTGGGCTTCAAGGAAAAATCCACCAAAAAAATTCGAATCTTGCCTTCTAACAATTTCGCCCAATCGCAAAATCCAAACTTTTTGTGAAAAGCACTAAGGCAGTCAATCCTGTCTTTGGTGAAAAAAAAAAAAATTGGGTAAAAATTGAATAGTCCGTGTATGGCAGAATCCCATCCTCAATATCAAACGTAAAATGGTAACCAATTTCGTTTAGTCTTCAGGTTCTCTGAATGGGCAAACCCGACTATGTTTGACCATATTACCCTAAAGTTTAATCCATTAATATAATGTGTAGATTAGGATTGGAAAAATATTGATGAAATTCTTACATGAGTGGTAAAACGTTTGACGCAGCCATTCCAAGGGCATGGGAATGCTGTTAAAAGTTATTAAATGACAAGTTAAAATATCATTACTAATATTAAGAATTGAAAAATTTCACTTACGTCTCTCACCCTGTAAAAAGATGAATTTATTTAGTCAAGATCGAGAAACCAGTTTGAATGGTAAAAAAAACTTACAGTGTGACTTCTTTCATGAATTTGTAAAGCGCTTGGTCTATCAAATGCTCTAAAACCTTGAAAAGCCCCAATAAATAAATCCAAATTAGCATGATGGGTGTTTTGTTTATTTAAAAAAGCAAGCTTACAAGTATTACACCTATTCAGATTGAACCCCCGAGTGTGAAAATAAAAACAAAATAAATTTTGAATAATAATATGAATAGTTTATGAAGAATACTAACATGTAAGCCAAAGGCCTTCCTTGAGCATTATATTGCATTGTACCAGGTGGATGATGAGTTTGATTTGAATTAGTTTGATGATGAGGGTGTAATAAAGAGCTATTGCGTAAAGTTTGAGCAAAGGCAGGTGAAGAAGATGGATGATGACCAGTTAGAGCACCTGATGAGGAGCGAGATGGCCTACTGTAAGGACTAACAGAGTCCCTTACAGAATCGACAGAAGGAGTCCAGCTAGGTATAACTGCTGTATCTGGATGTTGTTGATGATGATGAAGATAAGTTGAACCAAGAGGGACTTGTACGGAAAGGTTATGATAAGGAGTATAAGTTGAACCAGCAGTCGATGAACTATTTGAACGACGAGGACCAGTTTGAGGAGGAAGTGAAGAAGGTAAATGTGGATAATGGCTAGGAAGCATAGTATTTCCCACAGTACTATAATGAGTCGGTGGAGGAAGTGCGTAATAGGCTGTTCTGATCTCATCAGTCGTTTGAGCTGAAAGATTATTAAAAAACATTAAAGAAATTAAAATCACTAAATTATCCAAAATCACTTGATGATGACTTTTTAAAATCTCAAATTTAATCAAGATCACATCACAATTTGAGATTTAAATTAAATTAAATTAATTACCTCTACCATGGTTTGAGGTTTGATGTTCATGATGACTGGGGTTATGAGGTTGAGATTGAGTGTGACGATGATCTTCTGGGTTGCTATAGTTGAGATAAGGCATTCAAAGAACAAGTCAGCGATGGCCAATATTTTTGAATTGAAGAAAATTCTATTAAATGAAATTATCAATATAAAATTTTAAAATTTTAAAATTCTTTAAGAATTAATGAGAACATAAATTAGGATTTGAAGATACAATCTATTCAATTCTAATGAACAAGTTCCGTTATTAAAACTGTTTAAGACATATATATTGAAGATCAGCTGATTGGATACAGACTTTTTTTTTTTATTAATTAAATCCCAAATTTGATTTTGACAGGATTTATAATTTATTTTTATATTCAAATAAATAATTATATGAATATCAAATCTTGAAATCTAATTACAGTAATCTAAATTATTAAAAGTTAATTTAAAAACATGTTTCAAAGAAAGCAAGAGAGAAAAAAAAACTATGCGAGTTAAAAAATAATAAATAATTATTTAAATGATTTAAAATGACAAATGGCAAATTGATATTAAGGATAAAATTTAATTAAAAGAAAATTTCACCCAAAGAAAAAAAGGAATTTTATAAATTTTAAGAATTAAATCTAAGCTTAACTACATTGGGCGAACGTCCAAACCGCTACAATCCATGGCGGCAATCATTGCCAAACTTGGATCTTGACCTGAATGATGATAATAAGGTGGTAAAGGTGTTGAAGATGTTACTGAAATTGAAGGGATCAAATCGTTTGAATTAGGACTTGGGTTAGGATTTGAACTACTTCTACGTGAAGCAGAAGTGGCCGTTGGTGAAGGGTAATTTGTCCCAGTACCAGTTGAAGTGGGAGGTGGGTCCCTAGAAGCAGTGGCGCTATCAATAGGTGCAGTTGAATTAAAAGTCCGACGACAAGAAAGCGGAGGCTGAGTTAAATTAGTAGCAGTCGACCAATCCGGGGTTGAACCTAAACCAAGTAAATCATTAAAAGATTAATTTTTAACCCAAGAAATATTTAAGATTGATGAAATTTAAATTTTACAAGTCTGAAGATTTCTTTTTTAATTAATAATTTGAAATCTTGAGTTTTGATTTTAAAATTTTAAATTTAATTTTAAAAAATTTTAAAATGATTTATGAAATAAATATAAACTTAATTGATTACCTACCCGAGTTTGGTCTGGATTGCGTCCTATTTTATCATTCAAGCCCAATGAAAAGTATTACTAGAGATCAGTATTCTATTAAAATTCATGATAAGATAATAATAAAAGTTTTTGATTTTTAAATTTATTAATAAATCCTTTTTTAAAATCTTTCATGAAAAAGGAATTCAAGTTAAAAATGAGAAGATGATAGTTTTAAACTATAATCACTTTAAGGCTAAGACCCAAGTGTTATAGCGTTGATGGTACTTAAAAAAAGAATCAAACTTGAAAGTTTTTTTCCAAGTTTAAAATTGTAATTTAATACCAGGTAGAAAAATCCATTGAAATTGATTTCAATAATTTGATTTTATTTTATTTTATTTTATTAAAAAGAAAAATTAAAAAAAGAAATTAAGATTGCAAGTTTTTTAAAATATTCTAAACATAAAAATCAGTTAAGGATGAATAAGAAACTAGTTATTATAATTTGAAAAAAGAAAAAAAAAAGTTTTTAAGAAAAAGAATTAATTGATCGATTGAGACTGAAAAAATGAATATCAAATCGATCAAATAGGCCCCCCCCCCAAAAAAAAAAAAAAAAAAAAAATGAAGAGAGGTGACAATAGAAAAGATATTTTAATATTTAAAAAAGATCATTAAGGATTGAAGATCCAAAAAGACCAAAGACAAAAAATAAAAATAAACAAAGAAAAGAACAAATGATTTAAAAGACTAGATTTAGAGGATAAACAAAACTTTTTTAAGAAATTAACTGACTGATTTTGATTCGTAGGTGTCGAAGATTTGGATTGAGGTTGAGGATCCAAAGTTTTATTAATATTTTCGGTGGAATTTGGGGTGATAGTTCTAAATGGGTGATGATAAACGGCAGATGAATCTACAAACTGATGATGATGATGAGGATGATGATGATGATGATGAAGATGATGAAGATGAGAATGTGGATTTGAGGTTGATGGATTATTAGTATTATCAGTAGTAGTTGAGGTTATTGAAGGAGAAACAAGAGGTTTAGTAGTAATTTGATTGTCAAAGAGAGCTTGTCCAGCGGCGTTACCGCGCTCGAGGGTAGGATGTGGATGTGAATCCATGATTGACATATATATATATATATATATATATATTATATATTATATATTATATATATGTATATAAGATGAATAAATAAATATAAACTAGTATTAAATATCAAAAGATGAAGCTGTACAAAAGAAAGATATGTAGAAAAAAAAAAAAAAGGTTTATAAATGATGTGTGTGTGTGTGTGTGTTCTTGGCTTAAGGAAGAAAATGTATATATAAAATTGATGAAGATGAAGATGAAGATGACCAAAAAAAACAAAACAAAGCTAATAGATTTTGATCTGCTTCAAGTTTCAATTGAAAGAATTTTGGAGGGTGTCTATGGTTTTAAATTTTAAATCAATGACTGTAAATTTGACTGACGCTGAAACGAGTTGATTAAGCTTAGACTACAATTTTTGATAGTTGAAGATCGTACAAGATTTAATTAATAATAAACTTGAATTTGATGAGATTCAAGAATAGTTTAGGTAGTAAGTAGATGATGGATCAAATTCTAATTTCTAAATAATAAAGAAAAATTAAAAGAAAAAATTGATGAAGATGGATAATGATATTTACTGTACTGTACTGTACACTTTACAGTACAGTAATAAATTTTTACTATTAAAATAAATGAAATAATCAAACTAATAAAAAACACAACAACAAATTAATTGGTATTTAGTTTGCTTAGGACTTGTTTAAGTTTTTGATAATCTTTTTTGTGGTACAGTCAGTAATGATGCAGTTGAGATGATGATTTGAGGTCAAAAAGTCAAAGATAGGATAGTACTATACAATATTAATGAAAGTACTGTACAGTTGTGTACTTACAATACAATACAGTATAAGAGTGTACTGTACTGTAAAGTATGTAAAGTATGTGTATATAGTATATGTATGTATGTATGTAAATGATTAGTTGTATGTATGGATAAGCTGATGATCAATCAATCAATATAGCAGAAATTTTGAATGACCGGAAGAAAGACTGAGTCAAGAGACAGAAAAACCATCAACAAGATCAAGGAAGAAGAAAAAGATGGAAAAAAAAAAAAAAAAAAAAATAATAAAAGAAAAGATAGGAGGACGAAAGTTGGTAAATGAAAAAACCAAAACAAAAGGGTACCAAAGAGAGCAAATGGATTATTGCTTGTAGATATTTCAAAATGGGATAAGCTGCTAATAGCCAAAGAGAGAGGGTACTGGTAAGGTCGAAAGTGACAGATAAGTGGCCGATGATGGTGTGGCTGAAAAAGAGAAAATAAAAATAAAAAAAAACTAAAAAACTAAAAAAACCAAAAGGAAACAATTGGAAGATCGCCCCGAGGAGGGACTTACGGACATGCTGGCTAAGCTGAGTAGTGAGTAGTGAGTAGGGATTAGTGATTAGTGAGTACTGTACAATACTAAGTTGTGTACTGTACAGTAGTGAAATACTGTAATTTGTAAAGCTGTAGCTGGCGCGTTTTGGCTCAAGCGGAGAATCAAATTGACTTAAAGAAGTAGATTGGGGGTAACTAAGAGCCTAAGAGCCTAAGAGCCTAAGAGCCTAAGAGCATAATCCAAAAGAAAAAAATTAAAAAAAAAATTAAAGACCTAAAGAAGAGTAGGACGAGCACTTTAATTCCGCTTGATTTGGTGTAAGAGGAGCTTGATAGGGTGATGATGAAAATGTCTGAATGATTGGATTTGAAAAAAAAAATTAAAAAAATTAAAAAAATTAAAAAAATTAAAAAAATTAAAAAAATTAAAAAAATTAAAATAAAAAATTAAAAAAAATAAAAATCATGCACGAAATTTAGGAAAGAATTTTGACTATCGGCCCAGCTTTGCGCATCGATTTGAAAATTTTGATGAAGATTATTGTCAAACCAAAAAAAATAAAATTAAAAAATAAAATAATCAATCAAAACTTAAAATAAAAATAAAAACTATAATATATACCGGTGCATTGGTATAGTACAGCAGGCCTACTACACACACACACACACTTGCTACACAGTGCAGTACACAGTACAGTACAGTACATATTACATTTTATCTCTCACTCTCACTCTTTTTATCTTTTTAATCTTTAACCTTTAAAAATTTGAATAAAATTTATCATTTCAGTTTTTAAATTGATAAAATCATCAAAAAACTCAAAATCAATTTTTTTTAATAATTAAATAACAAATCAATTTAAAGTTTTACTGTACAGTACTGTACAATGACATGCGTTTATTTACAATAGTTAAATTAAAAGATTTTTAAATTTTAAAAAATCAAAAATAAAAACTAGCCTTAAAAAACTTGTGTAAATGACTTATAGTTAATGAGCTAATTTAAAATTTTAGATAGGATTACGGAACTAAAAATTTAATAAAAAATAAAAAACTTTAGATAATTTTTCATTCAAAAGTCAAATTTAAAAAACAAAATCAAACTTTAAAAGTTTTTAATGATCAGTTGATCAGATCAAATCTCAGCTCACCCACGTTTTGACTTACAATATAATATAATACTGTGTACAGTACAGTACAATACAATACAATACAGTACAATACACACACTATCAATATACTATATCTCTAATTTTTAATATTCCCTAGACAGAAGGTTACTTAGCTTAGACTTTGACATTTAAAATTTTAGACTGAGTGATTAAAAACTCAACAAGATCATCTCATGATTATGATCTGATCTGATCTGATCTGATCTGATCTGATTATTATTTCTGATATCTTATCATTTTTATTCTTTATTTTATAAATCTTTAAATCTTTAATATGTTTAGATATACTATAACATCACATTACAACTTCATATCATACCATATTCCTTATCACTTATTCCTTATTCCTTATTCTTTAGTCGGGACTCGAGAATACAAACTCCAAACTTAATACACTATTATCATATGTCACTCAAGTTAAAATCAAATTCAAAAAAAAATTAAATAACGCCCCACCCAATATCATTCAATATAATACGATAAAGCGGTAAAGTACAGGTACAGTACAGTACACTGTAAGGTAAAGAACTGTACTGTACCGTAAAACTGTACAACCTTCCCACCCCAACTTTAACTCTCACTCTCATACTTTATCATTCTAAAAATATTTCTTGCTTTTTTTTATCCTTTTCTTCATCTCATTTCTTTATCAAAAAAAAATTCAAAGCAAACCGAAAGAAATTGGAAAAGATAATAAAAAATTAAAAATTATTAAATTATTTTAATAAATTAATTATAATCAAAAACTTATAGATCGATCTTACTGAAAGATAAATCAAGTTATCATTTATTTATTTATTTTTATTTAGTGCCTTTTTAATCATTAGTTCAAAACTATGTAAAAATTAAGTTAAAAGTTGAATTTTAATCCATCAAAATAACTATCCACAGATTTTATTTTTTTTCAACAAAAAAAAAACTTTTTCATCTCGCTTGGGTAACATGGTCGGAAAAAATTTACCATGATGATTTTCGGTAGTTTAATCAGTTTTCTATAATCTTAATTTCGATAATCAATCTTGATTGTCTTATCCGCTTTCCGCCTACCTCTGTACAACTGTACAACTGTACACTGTACAGTACTATACTATACTATACTATACTATACTAATACTGTATTTTATGTTCTGTTCTTGTCAAACTCATTCGATAATTATTGTACTGTACAGTTTCACATAACACAAAAAATAGTTCGATCAACCTTTAGTATATTTTATAATTACACACATGCACAGTGCAATGAGTGCACCTGCACACACAAACTCACACTTTAACTAGCAAAAGAATTTAAACTATTTATTAAAAATTATCATTACACATGTAAAATGATTTTCTAAATCTAAAATAATAATAATAATTAAAAAAATTGATAAAATCTTTTCTCTCAGTTTTTTTAAATTTTTAACTACTCTAAAATATAAAAAATGTAAATAAATACATAAATATAAAAACTTAGGCCTGGTTTATGATTAGATTTTGAGAGTTATTTTCAAAATAAATCATTATAGTCTGAGCAATGTTTCAATCCATGGGGAAACCAAGAATTTTTTGACAAATATTCCTTAATTGGGATTTTTTTTAAATGGGAAACCATGTTTTTTTTTTCATTTAAATCAGATTTTAATACCTATTATGAAAAATGAATATCATCAAGTTATATCAGAATATTAAAAATTGAAAAGAAATTGGATGTAATGTTGTAAAGTTTTTAGAAATTAAATCTTATATATAAAAAAAAAAAATCTAAAGGAATCTTTTTTTAATAGTTAATTCAATAATTTAAAATTTATTTTAAAACTATAATAAAAAAAAAATTTATATTGATTTTTATTAATTATAAAATTAAAATTTATTTTAATTATTTTAATTATTAATTTTAAAAGTTTTTTAAAAAAAAAAAAAAAAAATTAATAAATTAATAAATTAATAAATTAATTTTTAATTTTTTTTATAAAATTTTTTAATAAAAAAAAATTAAATAAATAAGAAATTTATTAATTATTAATTAAAGAAAAAAAATAATAATATTATTATTATTATTATTATTTATTGAAATAAAATTTAAATTCAAATAATAATAATAATAATAATAATAATAAAACAAAAACAACAAAAAATGAAATAAAATAAAATAAGATTAATTAAAAAAAATAATTATTATATTTTAATTTAAAAAAAAAAACAAAAAATTAAAAAAAAAAAAAAAAATTTGATTTTATTTTTTTTAAATTTTTTTTTGTATTTTTAAATTTTATATAATTTAAATTAAAATTTATAAATTATTTATAATAATTATAATTTTATAATTTTTTTTTTTTTTTTTTTTTTTTAAATTTAATTATTTAATTAAAAATTAAAAAAAAAAAAAAAAATTTATAATTTTTTTAATTTTTAAAAATAAATTTTAATTCATTTATAATCAAAAATTTTTTTTTTTTTAATTTTTTTTTTAAAAAAAGGAATTAATTAAAAAAATTAAATTAAGTTGTTTTTTTTTTTTTTTTTTTTTTTTTCATTTAAAAAAATTTTTATTTTAATTTAAAAAATTTAAAAGTTTTAATTCATTAATTCATTAATTCATCAATTCATTCAAAAAAAAAAAAAATCAATTAATTAATTAATTTATTAATAAAATTATTTTTTTTTTATTTTTTTTATTTTTTAATAATAATATATTATTTAATTTTTTTTTTTTTTTTTTTTTTTTTTTTTTTCAAATTGTTGAATTTTAATTTGTTTTTTTTTTTTTTTCTTGTTTTTTTTTTTTTTTTTTTTTTTTTTTGTTTAAATTTTATAGATTTTATTTAAATTTTATAGATTTTTTTGAATTTTTTTTTTTTTAATTTTTTTTTTCTTTTTTTTTAATAATTTAAATTAATTCTTTTTTGAAAGACGTTTTTTTTTTTTTTTTTTTTTAAGTTAATTAATTAATTATTTCTTAAAAATATTAAAAATTTGAAAATTATTTTTATGGTTAAATTAAATTATTAAAAAAAAAAAATATTTTTTTTTTTTTTTTTTTTTTTTTTTTTTAAATTTTAAATATAAATAAGATTTAATTATAAATTATTAAAAAAGGTTTTAATTTATTTAAAATTATTTTAAATTTTTATTAAAAAAAAACAATAAAGTTAAAATTAAGATTAGATTAAGTTAAAAAAAATTTTTATAGTTAAAAATAAATAATAAAAAAAAACATAGTTGAAAAAAAAATTATATAATAACTATTTAATTATTAAAAATTGGGAATTTAATATAAATTAATAAATGGGTTAAATTCAATGGTTATTTCAATTTGTGAATTTTTTTGTATGTGAATCATTTAAGATTAGTACTCTTAAAGATAGCTGAGAACCAAATATCCTTAAAAATACTCAAATTTAAGTTTTTTTTTTGTTAATATTAAAAAAAATGTAATTCTTGATAGATTGTCTTTTTCTAAAGGATAATTTAAATCAATTTATAATTTTTTTTTTTTTAAATTTACTTAATTATTAACAAGAATTATTTAAATTTTAAATTTTAATTGATTTTTTTTTTTTTTTTTTTTTTAAATATTTAAAATTTAATTCTTTAAAAAAAAAAATATTATAATATAAAATTTTATTTTTAATATTAATTAATTTAATTGTATTAATAATCTAAATTATTAAATCAAATATAAATTTAAAATATTTAAAAAAATTGAAAATTAATAATCAAATAGAGAAAAAAAAAATTTAAGAAAATTTCCTGTTTTAATAAAAATAAATAAATAAATTAAATATTATTATTTTAACCTCATAATGATGATTTCCAAAAACAATATGAAAAGTTATTAAAAAAATTAAATTAGATTTGAAAATCATAAAATATTTATGATAGTTTACATTAACTTTCAAAAAAAAATTTTCTTCAAAGATCTTTTCTTACAATCACTTATGAATTTTTTGGATTTATAAATCTCACTAATTTTGGCCAATAATATTATTATTGAAATATTAATTAGATCATTTCTGACTTGATATTTTGTTTTTATTCTCTCCTCTTATCTAATTTTAAATATTTTGTTTATTTCATCATATCTTTTTGTTCTACCTATTCCTGCTTCTGCTGTATCATCATCATTAAAGGCCTTAACATGCTTTAATTTTTGTTCACCATATTATTAATGAAATTTTTCTATCTTCTTAATAATCCAAAAAAAACTTTAAATTGAGACTTAAATTTTTTTTTTTTTTATGGAAGGAAATAAAATGGTTAATTTTCATTTCTTTTATGAATTATTATAATCTATTTTAATTCTTAGATCCAAAAATTCCTTATACAAATCCCCCTCTCTTCATTTAAATTTCCAATTTTAAAAAAATTTTCTTACTTCCCCTTCCCAACCTCCCCACCCCCCTCCCACTTCACACACATATCATTAATCCTTTCTATTAAATTAAATTTTTAAATCCCTTTTAATAATTATTAATTTTTTTTTTCTTATCTATAATTAAAAAAAAAAAAAAAAAAAAAAAAAATTTTTTTTTTTTTTTTTTTTTTTTTTTTAACAAATATTCAATTTTTTTTATTTAATTCCAAAAAAAAAAATAAAAATTAAATTAAATTAATTCTTAAAAAAAAAAAAGTAAATAATTTTTATTTTTATTTTTTTTTTTTTAAATAAATTGAAAATAATTATAATAATTATAATTCTTAATTATTATTATAATTTTAAATTATTTTTTTATTTAATAATAATAATAATAATAATTATTATTATTATTATTATCATTATTTTTATTTTTAAAGGTTTTTTAAGTAAATAAATTTAAACTCTTAATATATATATATATATATATATTTTTAAAATTTTTTTTTATGATTAAAAAAAAACAAATAATTAACTTATATCTTTTATTTATTTTTTTTTTTTTTTAAAAAAAAAAAAAAATATTTCTTCTAAGATTAATTTTTTGAGCCTTTTTTTTTTTTTGTCAATTTTTTTTTTTTTTTTTTTTTTTTTGTAATATTTTTTTTTTTTTTTTTTTTTTTTTTTTTCAAAAATTAAAATATTAATATATCCCTAAAAAAAAAAAAAATTTTTTTTTTTTTTGAATCTTTTTTTTTTTTTTTGAATCTTTTTTTTTTTTTTTGAATCGTTTTTTTTTTTTTGAATCTTTTTTTTTTTTTTTGAATCTTTTTTTTTGTCAAATTTTTCTCAAATTTGATTAATTTTTATAAAATTCAATAATTTTTTTTTTTTTTTTTTTTTTTTTTTTTTTTTTTTTTTTTTTTTGAAAAAAAAAAAAATTCATTAAATATTTTTCTTACTTATCAATTTCTATAATTTTTTTTTTTTTTTTAAAAAAAATGAAAGGTTTAATATTATAAAATTAAAAAACCAAAAAAAGCTCATAATTTTTTGAGGAATTAATTTGAACCAACAAGTAAAGGCACAAAAAAAAGGTTTTTTTTTTTTTTTTTTTCATGTTTTTAAACCCTTTTAATATTATTATTTCTTTTTTAATTAAAAACAGTCAAAAATGTTTAATAAAAAAAATGAGATTGAGTTAAGATTTTTTTTAGAAATAAATAAGTTTAAAGAATGAGATAAATTTGATAAATTTTATATATACAAAAAATTAATTAATATGAATAAACCTCTAAAAATAGTTGGGATTTTTCTGAAAGGGGGTAGGGGGGGGGTGGGAAGGAAGATTGGACAAATATAACATCCTGTTTTTCTTAAATTCATTTTCCCATACAAGGGTTTGTGGTTTGGAATGAAACTCCAATTTACAGTAATCGGGGGGTGGACTTGATAAAATTTAGAAATAATGATATCCAATGGTAAAAAATCAAAACAGCTATCCAAGAAGCAGATTAAAATGGGTGAATTATCATTTGGAGGAAAGGAATAAGGCAGAAAAGAGAAAGATTGGACTTTTTAATAAAAGAAAACTGGTCTTTGATACTTATTTGCAATTGGATCCCCCATGTCAGGTATGGACATCCACTTGCTTTTTGAATCCTGGCCAAAATCTTCATACCAATAAATTCTGTCCAAACAAGAGGATACTGAGGGAATAAAAGTGTTAATGGCTTCATGAAGGTCTTGATTTTTTTGAATTTCTTCAGCCAAGTCACCTATGACATCAGAAAATTGATCTTGAGTCTTATGAATGTAGTGGGATACTGTTCTGTAGCCACAGTTTCCATTACCCTGGAAATTGATGGGCTTAAAGGTGTATCTTAATATAAGCTTGGGAAAGTCTTCTGAGACAGGTAACTAATACAATCAAATCAAAAAAAATGAATAAATATTCAAATAAACAAAATAAAATACACATTAAAAGAAATCAGAAACTCACAAAGACCTTGGTACATTTATCACTTGTCTGATAATTGCTTTGAAAATGCTCACAGGTCAAATCAATTGCATAATATATCTTAAAACTTGTGACAGGCTTATGGGACTTTCTTTGTGAGGTTTCTCTACCCATTTCCAATCTTCTGGACCTTCCAAGGGTTACTCCCAATTTGTAATACTCATTAAATTCAGTTTCTGTGGGTAGTGAATCCGATGAACTTATTGATTTTGATAATGAGTCTTCAGAATATTTAGATAAATACACTTACTTAATTGAAAAGGGTGCAATTGACTGTGATCTTGATGTTGTTTTTTCTGGTCACTTTTTATGGAGGTCTTTCTCTATTCTTGGATTGAATTTCAATGATTTCAAATCTTGGGGGTTCTATTATATTTTTATTTTTATTCCTATTCTTGACTCCTTGAGGTATTCCATGGATATTCTTTCATTAAAGTGGGCCTTACTAATATTGATCATCCTCTTTACTAATTTCAATTTGATCTAATGGAACTTTTCCATTAAAAAAAATCTTGAAAATGTTGAATAATTGAGGTTATTTCTGCCATTAGTCTTTGAAAAAGATCTTCCGCAATATCTTAAAATATTTTTTGGGCTAAATTCTTTCTTTCTTTCTCAACACTTTGATCATTATAACAAATCTGAGCAGAATATGAAAAAGAAAATCAGTTAATAAGAAAAAAAAAGTAAGAATTTGAAGTTAAAAAATCCTCATAGGAAAATTCAAATGCCAAATGAGGATGGAGTTCTAATATCTGAAGCTTTCTTTTATGCTTGGAAAATGACTGTTGGGTCTTATGATTGGAATAAATTCCTTGATAATTGTTATATTTGTTAGTGAATTTTTTTCATTTGGGGGAAATTTGGTTTTAAAATTTTCAAAGGTCATCTCAAGGGAATAATGAGACACCTTTCCATTGAGAGAACAGATTTGTGAAGGAAAATTCTTGACATGGACAATGATTTATTTGGAGATTCTGTTGAGGATTTCAATAAATTGTTTTCTGGATTCCATGCGGACAGCCCTAACTACCTCCAGGAGAGTACCAGTGGACATTTGGAGCCAAGTTTTAACCATTGAATGGGCACCTTAAAACCTTGAGTTGGAGCCCACAACCAGGTGGAAATGGTGGTTGGTCCAGGCTGGAACATAATACTCCTTTAGAGGAAGCCAGGTAGTTTCAAAATATTGCAAGACTTAAGGATTTTTGAATTGCTTTTGAAGCTTCTTCCAGTTGTCTTTGAAAGACTTTTCAGTGGATGAATACAAAACATGAGAAATGAATCCCAAAGTAATTAATAAGATACTATAATAAGAATAAAAGTGTATTACTTGATTCCAAACACCCATAAAATCTTCAAAATCACTTCCATGACCAATTTTCATCATGGAATGAACAGATAAATTTTTATTTATGTGCCAAATGCATAGCATGACTTTGGAGTCTGGGAAGAGCTTCTTAAGAGAGTTTTTCAAGGCCAGATCCCTGTCAATAACAATAACGGGAGGGGGAACAAGATTGGTGTTGTTGAGGAATTTGTCTATGTATTTAATCAATTCCCAAGTATAAAAGGGTTTAGTTTCATTCTTCATCAAAAAAAAAGCCTCAGAAAAGGTCTTATTGGTTTAGCTGAAGCCAAAAATATGAAAAAGTGGCATTTTTAAATCATTTGTTTTATAAGCAAAATTCATAAGAATAACCTGAGGAAATCCATGAATGAGTTTCATGTCAATGGGGTTAGTGAAAAACAAGAAATTAATGTGTCCCTAAGAATACCTTTCAGAGAGGACCACACAAATTTTCCTTCTTTGAGAGTCTCAATAAGCAAATTAATGGGCTTTATTCCTTGAAGTTTGTCTTTATTTATTTTATTGACTTGGTTGTAAATGTCTTGAAGGATTACAGGCCTTTAAGAATCCCTCTGGCTACATAATTGGACCTGAATTTTCCTTGGAATGAGAAGTGATTCAGAAATTTGAGCAATTTGGGATGTTTCTTGCTCATTCAATTCTCTGAAAGAAGAATTTGAAATAATATTTTCAGTGGAATCATGGCTGTGTTCAGGGTTTTTCAATTTAAGAGTACAAGTGGTACTCTTGGCATACTTTCTGGTATAAAGTCTGAATGGACATTCAAGATTTCTTGAAGTGACTGTTTTGGAAGATCTTTTGTTGGTATTTGGGATCCCAGACCTTTCAAAACCTATTCAAATTTGGTTTTAGGTCATATTGGACCTCAAGGTGGAAACATCATACCCTTGTTCCCTGGAAACATTATTCAAATGCTTCCAAAAAAGCTCAAGTGTCTGAAATTCACCTTCAGTGGGGGTTTGAAGAATTATTGAGTGAAAAATATGTATAAATTTAAACAAAAGGGAAATTAGAGGATTTAGAATGAGGAAAGAAACTTTCAAAATGAGAAAGAGAAGTGATAAAAGGTATTAAAAATCAAACGAAGTGGGTAAATGTCAAATTAAGTGGTTGAAATTTGGGATTAATAGATGGGAGAAGGTAAAATATTGGAATTTCAGAAGCTTGGGAGCAGGTTTTTGGGGAGGAAAATACAGTCTTTGGAAAAAAAAAGAATCAAATGTGTGAAAAGATTTGCAAAACTGCTTTGGTAATGCTATTATTCAAGAAAAAATTCTTTGGGGGGGATAATGTGGTTTATTTGGGGGGGGGGGGATGTGCAAAAAAAATTTATAAAATTGGGTTAGAGGGGTTTTGTGGGGAAGAAACCTCTTTTTGGAAGGTTTTGGACCAATAAAGGTTTTTGGGTGTTTCATTTTTAATTAAAAATGGGCCCAAGGCACCTTTATGGGTTTTTACCAATTAATGGCAAAAACACATAAGAGCTTACATGTTTTTTCCAGAATGCTTATGTGTTTTTACCAACAACGTTTTTAAATTATATTATAGAATATAAAAATTAAGTAAGATTTTAACTTATTTTTTTCTTAATATAATAATTATAATAATTAATAAAGACTTTAAAAAAAAGAAATCTTCTTTGAATTTATGTTTTTAGTATTTTTTCAAAAAGAATAAATAAATTAATCAATTAGTTGAAAAATTCTCTTTTTATTTGTATTTTATCTTTTTAATGAAATAATTTTCAGAAAAAAGTTGAAAAAATAATAATTAAGAATCTAATTATAGTATATATATTTTTTAAAGTGAAATTTAAATTCTTTCAAAATTTTTTTTAATTATTAAAAAATAAAAAAATAATACTATATATATATATAAGGTTTAATTTTCTGATAAAGCTTTGTCTAAGATTTACTAGTACAGGGCACAAAATCTAATCAGATTAAATATTTTTTGAAGTCTTACTTAAACTAACTAGCAAATAAATAATTCAATCAATTTATTAATATCATAAAAAAACCAGATATTATGTTGTACAATAAAGAAAGGATAGCTCCTGGATAAATAATCAGTTTTGAGTAAGCCATTTATACAAAGACTCCTTGTCATTACTTACTAAAATCATAAATTAGTGGTCTTTAACTGAAGAAATTTAGGATTGGAAAAATGGCTATTGGGCATTGGCACTACCCTCATTAAATCCTAATAAAAAATTGTGATTTATAGGGTGATTACTTTCAAATAATTTGTAATATCCATAAAAATTTACAAAAGACAGTAACAATATCACTTTTTACCATAATAATGAGGATCATTAAAATTGGATCACTAATTGAGTAAATATTGAATAAATATTTATTTGGTACTGGTAAATTACCCAATTAAATAATATTCAGTATCTATTAGAAAATTTGAATAATTAGTTATTAAATAATCATAGGACTAACTTATAAGTCAAAATTTTAATAAAATATGAAATATTTATTTTTTTCAAAAATTAAATTGAAATTAATTATATCAATTAGAAAAAAAAAAGATAAAAAAATTTAAATAAAGAAATAATTAACTTAATTTAATTTGATTTAATCTTTTATTTTCATTTTTTAATTTGAAAACTTAATTCTTATTGAATTTTACAAAAAAAAAAGAAAAATAATAATAATTTAATATATATATATATATATATATATATATATTATCTTATAAAAAAATGACTAAAAACTAATTTCTTACTAATATTAAAGTATTTTATATAATGTTGAGCAGACTTTTGGAGCCAAATTTAAACCAATGAATGGGAACCTTCAACCCTTGAGGTGAAGCCCACACCCAGGTGGAAATGGTGATTGATCCAGGCTGGCACATAATACTCCTTTAGAGGAAGCCAGGTATTTTCCAAATATTGCAAGAATTAAGGATTTTTGAATTGCTTTTGAAGCTTCTTCCAGTTGTCTTTGAAAGACTTTTCAGTGGATGAATACAGAAACTTAGAAATGAATCCCAAAGTCATTAATAAGAGCAATAATAAGAGTAAGAGTGTATTACTTGATTCCAAACACCCATAAAATCTTCAAAATCACTTCCATGACCCATTTTCTTCATGCACTGAGAAGATACATCTTTATTTATGTACCAAATGCATAAAATTACTTTTGAGTCTGGGAAGAGCTAATTAAGAGAGTTTTTCAAGCCAAAATCCCTGTCAATAACAATTACTGGAGGGGGACCAATATTGGTGTTGTTGAGGAATTTTTCTAAGTATTGATTTAATGCCCAAGTATATGAGGGTTCAGTTTCATTCTTCATCAAACAACAAGCCCCAGAAAAGGTCTTATTGGTTGAGCTGAAGCCAACAATATGAAAAAGGGGCATTTTTTACTCATTTATTTTATAAGTAAGAGCCATAAGAACAACATGAGGAAACCCATGAATGAGTTTTATGGAAAGGGGGTTAGTGAAAAACAAGAAAGTAATGTGTCCCTAAGAATCCCTTGCAGAGGGCCACACAAATTTTCCCTCTTTGAGGGTTTCAATAAGACACTCAATGGGCCTTCTGCCTTTCAATTCATCTTTCTCAATTTTCTTGACTTGGTTGTAAATGTCTTTAAGGATTACAGGCCTTTCAGACTACCTCTGGCTGCATAATTAGACCTGAATTTGCCTTGGCATGAGCAGTGATTCAGAAATTTGAGCAGTCTGGGATGTTTCTTGCTCATTGAATTTTCTGAAAGAAGGATGTGAAATAATATTTTCAGTGTCATCATGGCTGTGTTCAGGGTTTTTCACTTTAAGATTCCAAGTGGTACTATTGGCATACCTTCTGGCATAAAGTCTAAGTGGACCGTCAAGATTTATTGAAGTGACTGTTTTGGAGGAGTTTTTGTTGGGATTTGTGGTTCCAGACCTGTCACAACCCATTTCAATTTGGTTGTGGGTCATATTGGACTTCAAGGTGGACACAGCATACCCTTGTGCCCTGGAAACATTATTCACATGCTTCCAAGGAAGCTCAAGGGTCTGAAATTAACCTTTAGTTGGGGGTTGAAGCATTATTGAGTGAAAATTCTGTTTAAATTTTGAAAAAAGGAGAATTCAGGGATTGAGAATGAGGACAGAACCTTTCAAACTGTGAAAAAAAGTGATAACAGGTGTTAAAAATCAAAAGAAGTGGTTGAAATGTAGGATTAATATATGAGGGAAGGTAAAAGATTGGAATTTTAGAGGCTTGTAAGCAGGTTGTTTGGGAGGAAACTGCAGTCTTTAGGGGAAAAATGGGTGAAAAGCTTTGCAAAATTGCTTTGGTAATGCTCTTATTCAAAAAAAAATTGTTTGGGGGGGATAATGTGGTTTATTTGGGTGTTTTGATTTTTTTTTGGGGGGGGGGATGTGCAAAAAAAAAATTATAGAATTGGGTTAGAGGGGTTTTGTGGGGAAGAAATCCTTTTTGGAAGGTTTTGGACCAATACAGGTTTTTCGTGTTTCATTTTCAATTAAAAATGGGCCCAGGGAACCCCTTATGTGTTTTTACTAAATACATATGTGTTTTTACCAATTTATGGCAAAATCACATAAGGGCTTACATGTTTTTTACCAGAATGCCTATGTGCTTTTACCAACACCCTTTTTGAATTATATTATGGAGTTTAAAAATTAAGTAAGATTTCAACTTATTTTTTTTTTAATATAATAATTTTAATAATCAATAAAGAATTTGAAAAAGACAAATCTTTGAATATATGTTTTTATTATTTTTTCAAAAAGAATGAATTAATCAATTAAATTATTAAAACATTATATTTTTAGTTGTATTCCATCTTTTCAATGAAATAATTTTCAGAAAAATGTTGAAAGAAATGATAATTAAAAATCAAATTATAGTATATATATTCTTTAAAGTAAAATTTAATTTCTTTCAAAACATTTTATAATTATTAAAAAAAGAATAATACTGTATATATGGACAAGGTTTACTTGGCTGATAAAGCTTTTTCTAAGATTTACTAGTAGAGGACACATAATTTAATCAAATTCAATATCTTTTAAAGCCTTACTTAAACTCACTATTGACTAACTGATTCACTCAATCTATTAATATAATGAAAAAATCAAATATTATGTTGTACCATAGAGCAAGCCTGGATCCTGAGTAAATAATCAGTTTTGAGTAAGCCATTTATCAGAAGTCTCCTGGTTGTTCCTTACTAAAATAATAAATTAGTGGTTTCAAACTGAAGAAATTTAGGACTGGCCAAATGGCTATTGGGTATTGGTACTACCCTCATAAAATTCCAAAAAAATATTAATTAGAGGTTTATTCCTTTCAAATAATTTGTGAAAACTATCAAAATGTACAAAAGACAGTTAAAGTATCAATTTTTACCATAATGATGAGGATTAGTAAAATGCAATTAATAATTGAGTACAGATTTAATAGATGTTTATTTGGTACTGGTAAATTACCCACTTAAATCATATTCAGTATATATTAGAAAACCTTAAGAATTAGTTAATAAAGAATGACAGGAATAACTTATAAGTCAAACTTTTAATAAAGTATATTTTTTGTTTTATTTTTTCAAAAATTAAAAATATTAAAAAAAATGAAATTGAAACTAAATATATTATTTAAAAAAAGATAAAAGATAAAAAAATTTAAATAAAGAAATAATTAATTTAATTTAATTTAATTTAATTTTTTATTTTCATTTTTTGATCTAAAAACTTGATTCTTATTTAAGTTTCAAAACAAAAGAAACAAAATAATGATCTAATATATATATATATATATATATATGTATTATCTTATAAAAAAAAGGAAAAATATTATCAGCTAAAAATTAAGTTCTTAATAATATTAAAGTATTTTATATAATATTTTTTTTAAATTTGAATTAAACATATAATTTTTTGATTTTTTTTCTAAAAAAAGAAAAACACATCTTATTTTTTTTACTTTTTTGGTTATTTGATATATATATTTTTTTTTGAATGTGTTTTTTTTTTTTGCAAAAGAAAAATCAAAAAAAAATCAAAAATTTCATGTTAAAATAAAATTTTTAATATTTAATATATATATATATATATATATATATTTAAATTTATTCATTTATTCAATTTCAAATTTCAAATTTATAATTACAATCATACTTATATTTTTTCCTTCTTTTTATGAAATTTTGATATAGAAAATTAAATTTTCAAAGTTGAATTTAATTGGATTTTCTATTTCTCTGCTAATAATTATTAATACTTAAATGAATTAAAATCAAAAGTCAAATTTCAATAATAGGAACTCAAAGTATCAAAATATCAGAATTCAAAATCTTGAGTTTTTTTTTTGGTCAAAAAATTAGCAAACTAAATTTAGGTTTGGAATTTAAAGTACCAAAAAATAATTTTTTATATACTTAATAACAAATTCATTAGGTTTTAGAAAAGTTACTATCCTCAAAAACATATTTATCATTAATATTGAAATAAATTTTCAAGAAATTATTCCCTCTTTGAATTTTTGAAAATGCTCCCCTCTTTCCCCCCAAAAAAATAAAACTGTCAGCCTGTGACTCAAACCAGAGCACAAGCATGACAGCCAAATACCATAAACCAATGGTAAAGCCAAGATACCATCAAAACATGGAGCTGAGCCAAATAAGCTCAAAAGGTTTCAAAAGACCGAGGGAACTCACCTCTTTCCAAATATACAAGCTCTATTATCATAAGAAAAAGAATAACAGAGTTATTCCTTCTCAAAGTTGTTTCTGAGCATAAGCCTTAATTTTCACCTCTCATCTGAAATCCAGAGGAAGAGGCTTAACCCCAGAGAATGATTATTCAAATTGAAGCTCTAAGTCAGGGCTATCAAATGGTACTAGCCAAATTGAGCTAACAGAAAAATTACCGAAGTTATGGCCAAAATAAGGTCAAATAAGGTTGAACAAAATATTTACCTCTCATCTAACTTCTACAATTTTAGTGTGAGATGCCTAAAGTGGGGTCTTTCTGGAAGGAAAAAAATTAGGGCTATCTGATGGTGCCTTCCATTTATCCATATCTCATCTTTAAGAAAAGTTATGGAGGAAACAAGCTCAATGCAGATATTGAGAAAATAATATATCTGAATAATAAAACTTGTACATGGAATAACTTTGCCATATTTAATATGACCCATACCAAATGAGGTACCATTGTGTATATCACATCCAGGTATACACAATGAACCAACTTTGACCTCAATATATCAAAATCTGACAAAGGTATAGCATTTTTAAGGTTAAAATCCCACAATGGGGCCAATACCCCTTTTCTGTGGGATGATATCCCACAACTATTATTGTGAGGTGTCAAACAGATAAAGAAGAATGTTTATACTTCAATACCTCATAGTTCATTTAATACTGGGGTCCCATACAGGCTCTGTACAGCATTCTACGCGTCATACACGTCAGAAGAGAGCTGTGTGGTCCCCAGATGAAAATTTTCACCCTGTATTGGTGAAAACTGCCCAGATGTGGTTTCAAAGCCACATCTGAGCCCAATACAGTGTATACAGGCTTTGTGGAAGCTGCAAATCAGTACTCAGAAGCAAAAAACTCTTCACTTCCTCTATGTGGATGGTCTAGAGGGCCATTCCACCCCATTTTAGGATAAAAGGAGGCCATTTCTCCACCAGAAAAGGTTTCCTCATCCTTCTCTTGAATTCCTATGTAGTAAGACTGTCCAAAACAGCTATAATCTTGGAAATAACCAGGTATAATTATAAATATAACTATTTTAGTCTTTTATGATAATAACCCAATTGATAAAGCTGCACCCAGGGCTTTCAACAGTGCTCACCACTACTAAAAGGCTTTTAGTAAAGCCCTTTTTATTTTGATTAAAACCTCTTTTATCTTTATTATCTGTCTCACAGTCATAGTCTAGCATGTAAATACTATTTATTATCACCTCTTCATTGACTCAGCCTGACAAAAACCACCCATAAAGAACTTAATAATTATTCAATAATCTTGTATCAGATAAATAAATTTGAATATGAAACAAATTTCAAAATTGAAGATATTTTTTGTTCATTAAATCAAATTCATTAAGGAATATATTTTATGCCACAAAAAAAAGTAATTCTAAGACTTAAATTTATAAAAGGAATAAATTAACAAGCTTATTAAATGATAATTCAAAAAATTATTCTTTTTTGAAAGATCAGCTCATATTATTGAAGAAATTCCAAAATTGAAAAATAGATCTAACTATAAAAAGCAAGACCTTCAAATTTCATTAAAAATTAATTTATCAAGATTAGGATTATTTTTGTGGTCACTGTATTACTTCAAGATTGGGGAGATTATACAGAATATTAATCAAGTGGCCAATGTCTCATCAAAGGATAGAGGATCAAGGTGTTATGAGAGAAGAGGGACTGACAGGATGCTATGGGTTTTTAGAAGAAAGTTTGATACGATTGTCACAGTTAACAGAAAAGGATTTTGAATCTTTCTTTGAATGTAAATTTTTTTTAAATTGACTAAATGTTTAAGAAATTTTTTTCGATGTTAATGATTTTTATGAATTTAGACTAAAATAATAAATGTCAATCCAGATTGTTTATGATATGAAGAAACAGTTTGTTTAATTAATTTTTGTCTGCACAGATTACTTGAATGATTCAAGTATCTCTCAGGTTATGAAGATAAAAATCTTTCCAGAAATATTTCATTTAAAAGATAAATACTTACTTTCAGATTAAGATAATCAAAGCTGTACCTAAATAATTATAAAAAAATATAGAATTTATGAATTGAAATTATTCCAACAGAACCTTTAATTTCCCTGGAAAGCTTAAAAGTTAAAATTTGGCATGAAATTGGTATTCAATAAGTGAAAATAAGAATTAGATTTGTATTTAATAAGAGATTCATGGTTTTTTAAGTTAATTAGTTAGTTATTTAATATTGAATAAATTTAAAAAAAAAACAGGAATAAATTAAAATATCATTATAATTATTAAAATACTCCAGATTTACAAAATATTGATCAAAATTGTAATTTATATATAAATTCAAATATGAAGTAAATAATGAAAACTTTAAAATTGGAAGGGTATAGATAACAATGAGTTAATTCAAAAAATCATTCTTTCAATTTATTATTTTTAAATAATAGTAAATTGAAAATTAAAGTTAAAAATTTTGTTCACTATAAATAAAAATATAATTTATAATTAGAAATGATAAAATTGTATATATTACATTGGGTAAAATATTTTTTTCTCTCTTTTTGAAAAAATAATAGAAATCATATTTTTGATATTCAACAAAAATGAATGAATAAATTTTATGTTATATATATATATATATCAAAGTAAATGTTTTTTAAATCATAATAATGAAAAGATATATCTAATTCCAGGCTCAGTCCATGTACTTACAGCTCCAAATCTAACTGTGACCTGGATTAATAAGGTTAAAATAGGTTGAAAATAAAGTATAAGGGCTTTAATATAGAGATATAGTGGTGGTGAGCACTGTTGAAAGGCCTTCATGTAGCATTGTCAATTGGGTTATTGTCAGGCTGAGTCTATGATGAAGGTGTAATAAGGCTATTTACAACTTTAACTATGACTGTGATAGGGTAAAATAAATTGAAAAGCGGTTGGATTATAGATAAAAAAGGTATAAAATGGAGTAATAAGGGCTTTACTATTATAAAATAGTGGTGGTGAGTGCTGTTGAAAGCCCTGGGTGCAGTCTTACCAGTTGGGTTACTAGAATATAAAACAAAATACTCAAATTTAGAGTATAACCTGGATATTTTCCAAGAATATAACTGTTTTTGACAGTTGTACTACATAGGAATTCAAGAACAGGATGAGGAAACCTTTTCTGGTGGAGAAAAGGTCCCTTTTTATCCTAAAATTGGGTGAAAAAGGCTACTAGACCTTTCCACTTAGAGGAAGTGAAAATTTTTCACTTCCAAGGACTGGCTTGTGGCATTCACAAGGCCTGCATAGCCTGTATTGGGCTCAGATGTGGGTTTGAAACCACATCTGTGCAGTTTTCACCAATACAGGGTGAAAATTTTCATCTGGGGACCCCATAGCCCTCTTAGGATGTGTATGAAGCATAGAATGCTGTACAGAACCTGTACAGGACCCCAGTATTGACCAAAATATGCGGTATTGAAGTATAAACAGAATTCTTTGTCTTTTTGACACCTCAAAATCATAGTTATGGGAGAATATCCCACAGTAAGGCTGTATTGGTCTAACTGTGGGAGTTTGACCTTAAAACTGCCATACCTTTGTCAATTTTTGAGATATCAAGCTCAACGTTGGTTCATTGTGTAGCCCTGGATGTTTTATACACAATGGTTCCCCATTTGATATGGCTATTATTAAATATGTAAAAGTTATGCTATGTACAAGAGTTTTCGTACATATGTATGATTTGCTTGAAATCTGTATGGAACTGGTTTGCCCCATAACTTTTGTTCTAGATGAGATATGGGCAAATTGATGGAACCATCAGATAGCCCTCATTGTTCTCTTTCCAAAAAGGCCCCACTTTAGGTATCTCACACTAAAGCTGTAGAAGTTAGATGAGAGGTGAATATTTCATTCCCCCTTATTTGACCTTATTCTGGTCATAGCTTCAGTAATTCTGATGCTAGCTCAATTTGGTTAGTACCATTGGATAGCCCTGACTTTGAGCTTCATTTTAAATACACATTTGATGGTGTTGAGCCTCTTCCTCTGGCTTTCAGATGAGAGGTGAAAAATAAGGTTTCTGCTCAGCAACAACTTTGAGCAGGGATGACTTTGTTATTCCTTGTCCTATGATGGTGGGACTTGTATATTTGGAAAGAGGTGAGTTTCCTCTTTCTTTTGATACTTTTTATCTGGCTTGGCTCAGATTCATGTTTTGGCAGTATCTTGGCTCTACCATTGGTTTATGGTGTTTGGCTGTCATACTTGTGCTCTGGTTTTGAGTCACAGGCTGACAGTTATTATAAAAATTACTAAAATACTTAAGATTAAAAGTATAACTGATTTTTCCCAATAGCTAACTGTTTTTGACAGTTTTACTACATAGGAATTCAAGAGGAGGATGTGGATTTCTCTTTTGGGCAGAGAAAGGTCCTTTTTATCCTGAAAATGGGTGAAGAGGTCCTCTATACCTGTTCACATAGGAAGAGTGAAGATTTTTCACTTCCAAGGACTGGCTTGTTGTTCTTACCATGGCTGTATAGCATTTATTGGGATCAGATGTGATTTTAAAACCACATCTAGGAAATTTTCACCAATACAGGGTGAAAAATTTCATCTGGGGACCACACAGAAAGGGTGCTCCCTGTTCCCTCAGGTTAGGGAATTCCCTTGCATCTGAAGGATGGGCACAATGTTTTCTATCAGAAACAAATTAATACCCAAATGGAATGGGGAATGGGCCAAGTGGCTAACACTGACAGGGGAGCAGCTCATTGTTGCATGTATAATTTTTATTAATTTCATCAAAACAATTCAATAAAGATACTAAAAAGTCAAAATTTCACAGCCTAAGTATCAGAATAATAAGTAGGGCCAAAGATCCATTTCCAGTTCTTCAAACAAGACAATTGTTCCACATGCATACTTGACAAAGTTTCCCTCTGATAGCTAAGGATCTTGTGTCCTCCTGAGAAAATGCGCTCAGAGGATGCACTTGTGGCTGGTATTGATAAGTGCTTTTGGGCCATTACATGAAGGGTCAGGAACATTGTTTTACTACTCTTCCAAAAGAGTAGGATATTGATCTCCTTGTGTTTGGGAGGTTCTGCAAAGAAACATTGAGCCTTGCTTTCTAAGGTGCTGGACTCTATTGATGATGTTGGATACATCTCATCATATAAAGCCTGGCCATTGATAGTAGTTGAGCTGGGTATCTCAGCATTCGTGTCAGCTGGTTTGGCTTCTTCAAAATGAAACCTTGTGTCTTCTTAAAATATGCCTTTAAAATGAGCTGGAGAGGTACCAAAGTGACTCAAAGTTGAATCATAAGTAATGAAGAACTTAAATTTGAAGCATGGATCAAGAAAAATTGCACATATGAATGGTTTCTTTCCAAGTAAAACTTTGAGGTATTTTGAAAGGTATTCAGTCATTGCTTTGGCAGAAGGTTTGATGGGAGATAAATCATATTGCTGAGATGCCTGAATGACCAATTTGTTATCAAATATTGAAATTACTAAGGAGATATCAATAGAGACTTACTTGTTTTATTCTTTTAATTAGCAAAATATATAGCGGCAAAGCCTTATTTATTGTTGGGTATCTTTCTTTTCAAATGATAAGGGTTGCTTTGTATAAGGGATGCAGAAAGTTTACAATTATGACTACATTTTCTCACTCAAGCTGGGCTAGTCGGAAGTGAGCCACATTATCAGGGCTACAAAACTGATTGAAAGCATCCTTGAGATTTAAGGCTTGCTCAAGAATTTTGTAAGTTGAATTCCATCTTGTGCAAACATGTGTCAAGAGGTTTGAGAATTTCTCTGGCTTTTTGCCATTGTAGACTAGATTCAACATTGTAATAAATTTCTCGCAGTGTTGTGGGCTTTGTTTTAAATAAAATCCCAGTTTTGCTATTTGTAAAATAATCAAGTCATATTGCAAATGGTTTCCATTGGGTGTGTCCAATATGTTTGATATGTCCATTAAATGGCTTATTGGTGATGGGGAGGAGTTTGTATTTGTGAGAGCACTGAGACCATCATGCGCAGGCAGGTGGATAATATGTGCGATGCACCCAATTTAATTGGTATCAGCGTGGAATGTGGGGACACTCCAATGGATTTCTTGAGCCATACAAATATTTACTGAGGCATTATTGGTAGTGATGCAAATAATACTTGAGGCAATTTCATAACAGTTAATAGCCTTGAGAAAGTGATTGGAAAGCAAGATTCCTAAATGGTTGCATTTGTCAGAAAAAGCCTTTATTAGCTATGAAGAGAGAGACCAACTTACCTTCTTTCTTGGTTAGAGTGAGTATAATCTATTTAAGATTGAATTCAGGAGCCAAATAGTGACCTGTGACTGCCATGAAGGAAGTCACATTGGGACTGGTCCAAAAATTGGTTGTAAAGGATATATATTGATCATGGTGCTTAAGGACATTGCAAATGTGTGATTGGTGAAAAAAATAAACACTTGATAAGTGGAATGTTACAGCAGTGTGTTTGACTAAAATTTCCAAGATTGTTGAATTTCATAGTTGATGGAGTTCACAGAATAAAGTTGATTTGGTAATAGACAATGGGAGATCACAATTAGAAATGAAGTATACAAGGGAAGTTTTGAGCAAATCTAAGCATAATTGCTAGGAAAAACAAGAGGATGAAAATAATTCAAGTTCCCCCAAAGCTATAAGATATTCTCAGGTGTTTAGTCTTTGAAGCCTGGAAAAACTGATCAAGAGTGCAATTAGTGCTTTGGGATATTCCACTGAGCTTTGGGTTGGCCAATCAATGTTTCACAGTAAGGTGATGACTCATACCTTTTGTACTACCAGTGAAATCACATTTGATCTTCTTGGAACATGGTTTTCCAGCCCAATTAATCACATGACATTCCACCTATTCCCTGTCAAAATTGGAAAAGTACAGCCACACCCAAAATTGCTTTTGGGTGGGGTTTGTTGACAATGATAGGTGTTGAAGGACAGGAGGGTGGTTCTGAAGACATGAGGGATTGAAAAAATAAAGCTAACATAATCAGACAATTAAGGAGGAAAAAAGAAAATTGGAAAAGCAAATGGTATAAAGGTTGACAGGAGAAGGAATTGGTGGATTAAGTAAGCTTAAGATGTTTGATTTTGGCAACAATTCGGACTCCAAATCAAAAAGAAAGTGACAAGTAACAAAAAATGAAAAGTGGAGGCAAGAAGAAAGAAGTGAGATTTAGAAAGTAATTCAAAAAAAAAGAATTTTCAAAGTCAGGGTTAGAATCTTTAATTTTCCTACAAAGAGGAGGAGCAACAAGCAAAAAAAATTAGAATCAGCAAAGCCAATGGTCGAAAACAGGACATGAGAAGGAAAGTGGGAGGGTTTATAAAATAAATAAATAAGAACCCTAAACTCCTTCCTGCATCCCATTGATCCTGGAGTGTATCATACAAGACCATACAATACTTGGAATTATTTGGCCAGTTGGTTAGGTACAGGAAAAGGGATTATCAGGAGGTATCAAAAATTCCACGGGGCCACCCTGGCCACACAGACCTCTTCTGATGTGTATTACAAATAGAAGGATGTAAAGAACCTGTATGGAGACCCCATATTAGCCAAAAAATAAGGTATTGAAGGATAAAAGAGCTCCTTTTTAGAAGTGACACCTCATATTCAAGTATCTGGGAAAGTATCCCACAATAAAGGTGAATTGGCCCAACTGTGGGATTTTAACCTTAAAAATGCCATACCTTTGTAAGTTTTCAAGATATCAATCTCAAAGTTTGTTAATTGTGTATCCCTTGATGGGGTCTACACAATGGTACCTCATTTGGTATGGATAAAATTAAATATGGCAAAGTTATACCATTTTTAATTTCCATTATTCAGTTATGGTTTCTCCCAAAATCCTGTATGGAACTTGTTTGCCCCATAATGTTTGTTCTAAATGAGCTATAGGGAGATTGATGACACAATAAGATAGCCCTGATTGTTATTTTTCCAAAATGACCCCACTTTAAGTATCTCACACCAAAGCTGTAGACATCAGAAGAGAGGTGAATGCTTTATTTACCTTTCTTTGGATTTCTTTTGGACATAACTTCTTTATTTTTGGATCTAGCCCAGTTTTGATAGTACCATTAGATACCCATGAATGAGAGCTTCAATTTTCAAACCAATTTCATGGGGTTCAGCCCATTTCCCTGGATTTTAGATGAGAGGTTAAGATCAAGGTTTATGCTCAGAAATTACTTTGAGACTGAATAACTTTTATTATTTTTTCTGTGATTATGGGAGTTGTATATTTAGAAGGAAGTGAATTCCCTCTTCCTTTTGGCACTTTTTGAGAGGTTTTTGCTGATCGTTATGTTTTGGTGGTATTTTACCTTACTACTGGCTCATGGTATTTTGGCTATCATGCTTGTGCTCTGGTTTTGAGTCATAGGCTGACATACTCTTCCTTTAAAAAAGGCTCATCATTTATGAGACTAATCAGCCATTATAGAGGCTCTGAATATTCTCAGGTAAAGGCCACCATCTGTTATGGAATCCTCTTCCAACCATTTATCTTTATCAGCTTTTTGGCTCTTAAATATGACAAAATATTCTCTATGGTCCTTCCCATTGAGTCTGATCTTCCTGTCCTTCATAATATTTTTCACTGGGACAAGGGAGTTTTATACTTTTACTAATTCCTGTGGAGTGTGGCTCTTTTTTCTGGAGGGGAACTTGTCCTCTCCTCTTTGGTGGTAAGGTTTGACTAAACTATCTGGGAACACTGGGTGTTTCCTAGAGAATTCTTCTGTGAGTCTGACCTCCACTGCATTTCCCTATCAATATAATGATAGTGAATGGTCCCAAAAATAAGTCTCTAATTTTCTTGGGGCCTTTTAGATTATTGAAATTTAAATTAGACACCAGAACGTGGCCCCTTTCTCTGAAGTCTGGTTCCCTGTGGGTCTTGTCATACCTCTGCTTGTTGTATTCCTTTTCCTCAGCTATGCATCTTTCAGCCTTATCACATTCCCTCTTCCACATATCATGGAAGTCTTTGACTGTGGGATAGATAGTCTGAAGGTTTTTCTTCAAGTTATCAACAGGCAATGAGGAGTTCCACTGTGGGAACTCCTCTTGTGTGGGATTAAAATGAGGCAGTACCTGGAGGGGGAAATCACAGGTAACTAGTTTTGAATTGCTAATAACTCCTGTAACCAAGGGTGGCAAGGGTGTATTGCCTGCCCCTCCTAAAATACTAAACAAAATCTTCCTTGGAGCTCACAAACCAAAATAAAATTAGTAAGTGGCTTTACAACTGCAGAAGACAAAAATTCAGCAGTCTCAGATCAGACCTATTCAATAAATAATAATAAAAGGAAATGTCAGTAATTTGGTTAAATTTGAGATTTAATGAAATACTTGTCTGTTTCAATTTTAATAGTTTTTTTGGTGAAATTGAGGTGAGATTTTTCTTCTTGGTTAAAATTCCTTTTGCAAGATGATTTGTTTAAGGTGTTCTGGAAAATTTGATGAGTGTTGATAAAGGTAATTTTGTTAAGGTAAAGTTATAATAGAGTAAAATAATTTTTTTTAAAGGTTGGTTATTATTCTTTTTAAGAGTTGTTAATAATAAGATAAAATATCACTTGTTAAGTTTAAGAGGTAAGATTCTTTGATATTAGATTTTAAATGGGTAAGTTAGTTTTAAATCCTGTTAAATGAAGTTAATTTTACTAGTTAAAATATTTTAATAGAGTAGTAACCCTAATCTTGGGTACTGGGTAATTTTTAATAATAATTTTTTTAATACTAAGATTCCACTGAGCTTAGCTACTGGGCAATCTTTAACACTATACTTCCACTGAGCTTAGCTACTAGGCAAGTAGATTCACTATAATTTTCTGGACTACCTCCCAGGTGAGGGATGAATTATTCCTATGCTCCTACTTTGAAGTGGATATAATGTGCATGGGATATAATTTGCATAGGATATAATTTTCATGGGGGGATTTTGAAATTTGGGGGGAGAGAGCCCCTCTATTTATACCTTTTGGGAGCCTAGAGGGCCCTCCATGGGAGCTGTCTTTTTCCACTTTAATTCCTCTTGATTTCATCATGTGACTCTGTTTTTGGTGAGGACATTTCTTGCATGGGTCAGGTGATTTAAGGTTTGGTGATAATTTTCTCTCTGCACAGCCTCCATTTATCACATGATTGTCTTTTGGTGAACTAATTATGATGTGATATTCTTGAATTTTCCTTGCATACATGAGGTGATTCAATTTTGGCTGGGGATTTTTGTTGTGCACAGCCTCTTTCTTGTCACATGATATTCTGTTGGTGGATGCAGTATCACATGATGACCTTGTAATTCCTTTGCATATGTCCTATTTTAGGTTTGGTAGAAGTGGCTGTGTAGTTTATGCAGGTGTCATGGTTGTTTTTCTTCTTTTTGAACTTTAAAATGAAGTCAGGTGATAATTTCTTTCACTGATGAATTTACTGTTATGTATGAGATGATGTGATTTTTGAGTTTGACACATTCTGTGCATAGTCATGTGGTTGAGATTTAATTAAAATTGTGTACTGCATGCAGCCTGTTGTAACTAGCTTTGGTTTGCATGAGGTGATGAGTGGTGTAAATAATTTTGATTCTGTTTTAAGGTTTTAAGTGGGGTTACTGTGGATATAAGATAAGGTACTCCTGGGGCTGTGTTGTAAATGAATTGCAGGAATTCCATGGAGTTGAGCTTTGCATCATGTGACTTTGAATGCAAGCTGGCTGTATAACTAATGCATGTGTCATTTTCTTGCTGCATGAGTCCTGTGGCTGTAAGGGGGTGTAAAGCTGAGTGGGGTGTGTAATTTAAAGGGTGGTACCTTCTTTGTTGTAACTAGTTTACTATATGTAACTTGATTTTTACATATGCATAATGAAATTGAATAATTTATTTAAACACATACACTGCCATTTGGTGCCTGTGCCATGGGTTTATGAGGTAAATCCAGATTCTTGCTGTAAAATTGACCTTTTGGTGTAAAATTTGAGTGTAAGTTTGCCTGTAGGCTGGATTTACTGCTGTTATGGGGTAGTATGAGCTTGAGCCTGGTGAAAAGAAAAATGGTATGGAATACCACATCCCCCTCTCCATTTAATGCTGTCCCCAGCATTCCAGGTGAGAGCTCTCTATTCTTCATCTGATTCTGTGGTTTCCTCCAATACCTCTTCCTCATTTATTGATTCATCTTCTTCACTTTGTTCTTCTTCTGTGTCTTCTTTTGTGTTTATCAACTTTCCTCTTGGGTAGAACCTCTTGACTTGAGATGCTGCAAATCTTCTTGCTAATTCTGTTCCATCAAGTTCCTCAAGTTCATATGGTCCATTGTTTATTTGTTTGATTACTCTGTAGGGTCCATTCCATTTGTTTTTGAAAAGTAGTCCCCAATTAGTTTCTATTGCTTTGTTGTAAACCAGGACCAAATCTCCTGGATTGAGTGGTGATCTTAGTTGGTGTGCCATTCTTCTATCCCAATATTTCATTGAGTCTTCCCTTGATTTTTTGAGTTTTTCTGCTGCTTTTCTTCTCATCTCTTCTTTTCCTTCCAACTGCTTGGCTCTGGCTTCCAATAATTCCTCAGTTGTGGATATTTTGTGCCATTCTACTGCTAAAAAGGTTTTTGTTTCAATGTCAATTGGTAATACTGGTAGTTGTCCCAATTGGAGTTCATATGGTGAGAAACCAGTTGTCCTTTTAGTGGAGATTCTGTCAGCCAAGGTAACCAAAGGTAGATATTTTCTCCATTTTCCTCCATTTTCTCCACACATCTTGACTAATGCATCTTTAAGTTGTTTATGGCCCCTTTCAACCATTCCTTGAGACTCTGGGTAATAAGGTGTGGTGACTCTAATACTTGATCCTGCTTTCTTTACTGCATCTTTTAATTCTTTTCCAAACTCTGGCCCCCCATCAACAGTTACTTCTTTTGGTGAGCCATACCTGCATATCCATTCTGAGGTGAACCATTCTGCAACTGCTTTTGCTGTTAATTTGACTAGTCCAACTGTTTCTGGCCATCCTGAAAAATCATCTCTTGCCACAAACATATACTTCCATCTTCCAGATTTGATATGGACTGCATCCATACTGACCCTCTCAAAGATTGTTGATGTTGCTGTAGATTTTCCTTGTTCCCTTTGTAAGTTTTGACTTCTCTTTTGGCAGGCCAGGCAAGATTGAACCCATTTCTTGACTGATTTCTTCATTCCTTCCCACCAAAATCTTGCTTTAATTCTTCTGTAAGTTTCATTTTCCCCTCTGTGGCCCATGTCTTCATGAAGTGACTTTAAAATGTAGCTTTGAACTTCTTGACTTGATATCACCAATTGAGGGTTTGGGTTATTTCTTCTTTTAAGCTGGCCATCTCCCAAGAAAAAGTTGGGTGACCTTCTTTTGATCCTTCTAAATTCTTCTTCTTTGCTTGATTCTGGTTTTTTCATTGTACTTAAGTATTCTTGCATCCTCTTCCAAAATCTTTCTTGTTTTGTTGGTACTTGTATTCCTGAAAAATTGAGTGAATTTACATTCTTGGCCCCAAATCCAGGGTGTGGCTTGATCCAATCTTCTTCTTCATCAAATTCTGGTGCATCTTCATCTTCTTCTTCTGAGTTTTTTGGTCTTCTGGATAGCCCATCTGGCATAGTGAAAGTTTTCCCTGGTTTGTGTACCAAATCAAAGGAAAATAGCTGAATGAAAGCCACCCATCTTGTCATGGGGGCATTGGGTAAGCAAGGGGTGTTGATCCTTTCAATTAAAGCCTTGGCATCAACCTGTAATTCAAAATGTTGTCCCCAAAGTATTGTTTGAAGTTTCTTGAGAATTCTTGCAACTCCACAGAGTTCCAATTTGGGTTGTGAGTATTTTGATTCTAATTTTGAAAAAGTTATTGATTCATATAATACTGGTCTGTCTTTTCCTTCTTTATATTCTTGAGTGAGTACTGCTCCTGCAGCAATGTAGCTTGAATCTACTGCTAGCTTAATTTTTCCTGATCCTTTGTCATAATCCAATTTCTTGAGAGTTATTTCTTCTCCAACTATTCTTCTGAGCTTATGGAAAGCTTCTTCACATTTTTGATCCCAATCCCAGTCAACATCTTCTCTGGTGAGCCTTCTGAGTGGTGATGCAACTTGTGAGAAGTTTTCAATAAACATTCTTACATAGGCACAAAGACCAAGAAATCCTCTTATTTCCTTTTTGTTGAGAGGTGTTGGCCAATTTTGAATCTTGTTGATCTTTTGTTTTGAGATTGTTCTTCCTTTGAATGATACAACATGCCCTACTATGTCCAAAGCTGGAACACAGCATGCAAACTTGGATCCTGAGATAGTAAGTCCTGCTTCTTCAATCCTGAATAAAACTCTTTCTAAGGTTATGGCATATTCCCATATAAATCTTCTGATTGAGGGGTTTTCTGGTAGTGTTTCTTGGTTGTAAAGTGATCTTGGTCCTTTTATTCCTCCATCATCAGTAAATATTCCTACACTTTCTGGTATTTCTTCTTGGAGTATCCAGGTCATTTGGGCTTGGTATACTGCTACTGAGTTGGTGGCTCCTTGGGGTAGTCTTGTGAGTTGCATCCTTCCAAGGGGTGTTTCAAAAGTGGTGAGGGGTCTTGTAGTGACATCTAATTCTCTTTCATCATATCCTCCCATGATGTCTCCTAGTCCATAGCATGCTCTTCCTGCAAATGCATCTACAAATTCTTCAATATGAGGTGGTAAGCCAGCATCCTTTATGGTGACTTTGTTGAGTTCTTGAAGGTCATGGACAATTCTGAGTTTCCCATTTGATTTGGCCACACAAAAGATTGGGCTTGTGTAGCTTGAGGTGGATTGCTCATAGAGTCCAGTCCTGATTCTTTCTCTTATTAATTCAGTAAACTGAGGTAAAATTGATTTGGGTATAGGAATAGGTTTCTTCTACCAAGGTTCATGAGGTATTACTGGTATCTTGTAAGGTTTTCCATATGAGTGTTTGAGTAATCCTCTTTCTTCCTCACAGAAAGCTATTGCTTTTTCCCTTAAGGTAATAACATGTTTGAGTAAATTGATTTCTTCATTTGATAACCATCCTGGTGGGCCAAAATTGACTGCTTGGAGTCTTTCATGGGTGACCTTGAAGGTTTCTTGAGATATAGGTGGGTTTGGTGATAAGGGTGTTTCATAAGGATCTCTTGAAAAAGGTGGTCTTTCCAAAGGTGGGTTAAGGTCTTGGGGCATTGGCTCATTGACTGGTCTCACCTTTTTCAGGACTGATTTGTATTTGGCTGCTAAAATTTGGTGATCCATCTTCAATTAGTTATTTTGTTTTTTCTTCTTTCTTTTTTTTTAATGATTTCTAAGAATTTGCTAGTGTCCTGAAATCTTGAGGTCTTCACAATTCTTCTTTCTTCTTTCTTCCATAAAAAAATGTAGTTTAAGGTCATACAGGACCTACAACTAGGTGTGTAACCCCTGTATATTAGGTATACAAGTCCTGCAGTTTAAGTCATGCAAGGACCTCCTGGCCTAATCCAAGGGCTTATCTTGATTCTTGAGCTCCTTTGGGCTTGATTTTGTATTCCACTTGACTCTTGTCTTATTTTTCAATCTTCATGATTCCCATTTGATTCAAGATTATTCTGGTTGTTTTATTTCTTGATGAGGAATTTTCTTGTCTTAATTGATGGCTTGAGACTTCACTTTGTTCATTTTGGCCAATTTGATAATGCTAAACACCTGTGAAACCCCTTGTTCCTGTTACACAAAGGAAGCAGTTTATTGTCATGCTAAGGACAAAAATGGTCCTTCAGCACTTCTCCTGACTAGGACAATCCCCTCCAGCTTCTTGGCTGTTATTTTTTATAAGTTTCCCTGCCCAAGTCTACAGAGGAAGCAGTTTACTGTCATGCTGAGGACCTCCTGAGTCTTCAAGCTTTCTTAAAAATCCCAAGGGCAATTTGAGTTGAGTGTTTTACATCATCTTGTTGGTCCATCATGTTGAGTGAGTCCTGAATTAATCCAATGAGTCATCCTTCAGTCCATAAATCCTGGCCAGTGATTCTTGAATCCCAATTGAGTTTCAATCCAGAATCAAAGAAGTGTCCAAGGTCTTGTGTTGTCCAAAGGTCAATTCAATAAGGAACTCCTGCTTTTCTTCATAAATAATCTTCTGCATTTTCAGTATTCTGAATAATTGTCCTATGATAAGTTGTTTCCCAATTCTCTTGCTATTTCTTCAAAATAATTTATGTCCTTTTGTTCTTTTGTATTCCTGAATTATACCTGTTATAAAGAAATGAAAAAAAATTGTAATAATAAGGTGATTTAAAATTGATTTTAATATTAATTTATTGATATATGTTTTTTTTTTTTTTTTTTTTTTTTTTTTTTTTTTTTTAATAATATTCTTTTGGATGAGGGCCCCCCTCTCCATTTAAAAATCTTGAGTTGGTTTTCAAATTTTGAAGAGGATATGTTCTCATTCCCCAAAACTTCCACTATAAGGGATAGTGTAAGAAATAAGTTTACCCACCCCTTATTTTTTATAGTGCTTTTGATGAGGATAAATAATGATACAGTAAATATACATAATTCCATTTTAATGATGATTCAATAATAATTTGCTTTTTTTTTTTTTTTTTTTTTTTTTAATTTAAGTATAAAATAACCATAAAGTGAGATATCTGAATGAAAATCACAATTTAAAAGAAATAAACCTGAATCACAGTTAAGATCATGGAAGTGTTTGGTTGAAGGTGGTAATTTGTTCCAATCAGCAAAAATTGGTGCTCTTGAGAGTATTTATGATTAATATTACATAGTTTAATGATCATAATTTGAGTCCTTTATTCATATAATGACCCTTATGATGCCACAACTCTTCCTTTTGGAATCATCATTGTGACTCAGACTTTATTTCAAGTCCATCCCCTTTATGGTTCAGATTTTCTGTTACCCATAAATGCATTTGAGTTGTTAAAAAATATAAACAGTGAAATTGAAAATTTGTACAATTAAAAAAACTCTTCTTTGCTTTTTTGGGGGGCTTTCAAATTCCTTTTGGAATAAATAGCACATTGAGGTGTTATTAATATGTAAATTCCCCAAATTATGTCATCAATTTATGAGTTTTTTTAATATAAATAACTCCATCAGAGTTCAATTAATGCCTTCATGGCACAAATACTTCTTCTTTTCAAACAATTTCCAATCACTTTCTTGTAATTGGAGAAATACTTCAAATAAATTGATTTTTTTTCATTTTTTTTTTTTGAATTATTATTATTATTGAGCTGAAAAATTAAGCCAATTTAATGGCTTTTGTTGTAATAGTAGGAGAAGTAGAATAAAGATAATAAATAAATGGAATATTCTTGAGATCATGAATGGGATATGCCCCTAATTCTTAGGTAGTTTATAGTCTTGACTAGGACTTATCCTCCTTTTGTAGTCCTTTTCCAATCTTTTTGAATACTTTAAATAGGCATTTTATGGTCTTGCCAAGGACCATATTTTGTCTTTGCTTTGGTCATTGTTGATAATTTTAGTGATTTATTTTTGATATTGGAAGGGGCTGTTTATGGTCTTGCCAAGGACCATTGGTTTATTTTTGATTATTGTTAATAATTTGAGTGGGCAGTTTATGGTCTTGCCAAGGACCATTGGTTGATTGTGTTTTAGCTTTGAGTCCTTGTTTATGATTCCAATTGTGGGCAGTTTATGGTCTTGCCAAGGATCATATTTTGTCTTTGCTTTGGTCCTTGTTGATAATTCCAATGGTGGGCAGTTTATGGTCTTGCCAAGGACCATATGTTGTGTCCAGGAACTTGATTGTTGCCTTTGGGGTTTCCTGGCATGTAATTTATCTTCAAAGCCAAGTTGTATAGTTATCTTAAGCAGTTTATAGTCTTATTGAGGACTAATTTTCACTTTAAAAGCATATTTAAGCCTATAAAATATGTTAGTATAGTTATTATTCCAAAATAAGAAAGCATAAAAGATAAAATAGCAGTTTAAAGCCTTGCTTAGGGATTTTATAGCCCTGTACCCTATCAAAAAATTAAATATGTCAGTTTAATTTAATATCCAATAGAAAAAGGCATGAAAAATAAAATAAAATAAGCAGTTTATAGCCATACTGAGGGCTTTTATTATTATTATTATTATTATTTTTGTTTGTAGCCCTGTTTCTTCATAAAAAAAACATGGTTAGTCAAATTAATTAAATCATGATAATAGATGAAATTAAGCAGTTTTAAGCCATGCTGAGGGCTTTTATTTATAATTTATTTCCTCTAATTATTAAACTAAAGGGAAAATCAGTAAAAAAAAAAAACATAAGAAATAAAATTTGAGCAGTTTAATGCCTTGCTCAGGGCATTTATTTTGTCCTTCATAGCCCTGTAGCACATAAAAGTAAATAAGTCAGCTTCATTTAATATTAATGAGAAAATGAAAAAATTCCAGCAGTTTAATGTCTTGCTGAGGAAATTTTTCATATAAATGTAATTTTTTTTTTATATTATTATTTATAGCCCTGCAAAATTCAAATAAAGAGTTTGTCAGTACAATTCAATATCAAAGATAAATTAAGCACAAAAAGATAAAACAAGCAGTTTAAAGCCTTGCTGAGGGCTCTTCATTGTTATTTGTAGCCCTGTAGCATAAAAAATCCAATATAAAGTAAGCAGTTTATAGCCATACTGAGGGCTTTTATTTATATTATTATTATTATTATTGTTTGTAGCCCTGTTTCTTCATATAAAAAAAATATGGTTAATCAAATTAATTAAATCATGATGATAAATGAAATTAAACAGTTTTAAGCCATGCTGAGGGCTTCTATTTATAATTTATTTCCTTTAATTATTTCATTAAACTGAAAAAATACTGAAATTTCAGTAAAATAAAGAATCAGTAATTAAAAACAACAACATAAGCAATGAAATTGAGCAGTTTAATGCCTTGCTCAGGGCATTTTAGTTTCATTTTATAGCCCCAGTTTTAAGAAAAATAAAAAATAAACAGTTTTAAGTCTTGTTCAGGACTTTTTATTTTATTTTATTGTTATTTTTTTTTGTTATTGGTAGCCCTGAAGAATTGATAAATTGTTTTCATTTAATATTTTTTTGAAAAGCACTTTATGGTGCTATTAACCATTTCGCGTGGTTTGTTTTCTGCTAGAATGTTGTGTAGTATAGTTCGTTAAAAAAAACTCAGCCCTGTAAATCTCTTCACAGTATTTCAGGTGGGCTGTTTCAGTTTCAAGGGGTGTTATAACACCCCGATTGCAGCTTCAGGAAATTATTTCTTTCTTGCCAAGGCATCTATATGGGTTGTACTACCCTCTTGTATATAAGAGAATCGGGTGAGCTTTCTTTTCTTTTTTTACTTTTACTTAATTCTTATTATTACTTATTTGTTTAGTTATTTTTACTGCTTTATATATATCAAGTTCCTTCCAAAAGCAATCTTATTGTGCTCTAAACCTCTTTGTGTGGTTTGCACTTAGTTGGTCCGTCTTTTAAAAGTGGATTGGTTGGATTATTTTAGATTCCTATACCCTTATTATGGCTTATAAGTAAGTCGTTTGTGGTGGCTTTTTTATTTATTTATTGATTCTCCAATATTTACAGTGCTGAAATTCAAGTCGCATGCAGTCGTTATGGCCTATTTCAACCTCCTGGGCCTTATGATCGCTTCTTAGGCAGATGAAATGCCTCTTGGTGAGGGTTTGGTCACCTTGCAAGTATTCAAAAGCATCCAATGTGATCACTATCATTTCTTGTGCTCAGACTTTCCTCCGATCTAAATCCACCTCCCAAGGCATCGGACGTGATACTCGCTTGCTTGCGGTGTTAGAGTTGGGTCAACCTGAACCCAGCTTCATCAGCTGCCTTCTTCATTCTGTCGCTTAAAAGACTGCAGGCGGTTTATGGTTCAGTGTCAAATATGGTAGAGTAGCATTAAGGTTTGTGTTTTCCTTCTAAGCATTGCTTTAAAGCCAAGATCTCTTCCTTCCCGTTAGTGTTCTAACACCGGTCATCATTTTCTTTTGCTTTAGTGAGGTGGCGCCGGTTGTTTTGAATGGATACTAATTCTTCGCCACCATTTTGTGCATTAATAGAAGCTTTCCAAGTTTGTTAATAAACTTCTAGTGTGCTCCTGTCATTGACAGTATTGGTGTTGGAACGGAAAATTAAGTATTTCAAAACTACTGGCTCAGAGGAGTTATAAGTAGGTCATTATTTTTTATTCCTTGTAACTGGTTTCTCCTCCGATGCCATGTTCGCTTTGTTGACACCTTCTTCCGTTGATTACTGGTGGTGTGCTCTTAAATAGAGTTTCCTGCCTGCTTTGAAAGCTTGCAAGGGGCGGTTTTCTTTTTTATTGCCAAGAAGAGGCTGCAGGTGGATCTCCTGTCTTCATTTTCCCCTCATCACACAGGCTAAGATGTCGTATGTGTTTTATCCCAATTGTTGTTTATAGTGATAACTTAACCAATAACGCCACACTGCCTCTTTATATAGCGTTCTTCTGTATGCTGAACCAGCCAACAGCTCTCTTCTTCATTTTACTTTATTTATTTATCGTTCTATATTAGGCTAATTGGTACTGCTTGTAAGTCTCTCTGTTAAGCCACTGCAGCACATATACCTGAAATTAGATAGCTGATTCATGGTGTCCTATTTTTTTAAGCTTAGGTTTCCTTTATTTGCATTTTTAGGTGTCCTTTATTGACAACTTTAGTGCGATCTTAGGTGAGGTCAACTGCTTATTTGTTAGGGCTTGCAGGTGGATTTTGGTCGTGTCTTCCATCACTACTCCATATTGGCACTGAGAATGCTTCTTGCTTTTGAAATCAAGCTGCTGGCACTCTGGTCGCATAAAAGGTTCCCCAATAATCAGGACTAGGAGGAATACCCGGGTCCCTCTTATCTTCACCAAACGTTCTCACAGTATTCTTCTTACTTCCCGATGCAAACAAGGCTCCCAAGAGTTTCTTATATTGAGTCTTCAATGATATCTAAACCCATGGCACCACCTTGCTGCCGGTGATATGCTGAGTTGGTTGGCAGCTCCATTGCTAAGAGTTTTTTATTATTATCTTTTTAGGTTAGCAAGATGGCATTTAGGCGTTCTCTTGGTTTTCTCTTCATTGCCAACAGTTTTCCAGCTTATCAATTGTTGGAGTTTGGGTGGGGGTTCCTTCTTCCATGGTAAGGGCCAATTAGTATAAATAGTGGTTCCTTACTTGGTTTGTTCTCCCAGTATCATCCCTACCCAGTTATATTATCAAGTTTATTTTGCTAACCATCTCAACTTAACTTTGTTTGGTAAAATTGATTTGTTTTGCTTGCTTGTTTTACACATGTAAAAAATTGACTCCATTTTGCTCTTTGATATATTGTATTTACCTAGACACTCTTGCGATGAATCCCCTGGGTCAATCCTATGGTTTGGGTTATTCTGACCTTATCAAGGTCTTCAGTTCCGACAAGCTGGAGGAATTATTATTTGGTTGTCCCTCTTCTCCTTCGAGGAGCACCACCTTCTGGGATTGGGTCAACAATTCTTACTCGACCCCTCCATCTCCTCCAGCTCTGACACCAATTTCGAGTACCTCCTCCCCGTTCTCTTATTCAGAGGAAGTCCTAGAAGCCGCGATGGCTTTCTACACTTTTATCAAAGGCGAGTATGACCCTTGTCTTTTTGTTCCGGACCCCTTCAGTTATTTTTTGAAGGAGGGAACCTCCTCTGCTATTAAACCCAAACGACACCATCAGCGGAGAAAAGGGCACCCCTACTACTTATGCCCCCGTGATTCTAACGGACGGGCTATTACAGCACACAAACTAAACTAGGTTAGTTCTGGTCCCCTCCTATATTACTTCCTATGTGGATGTAACTGATCTTCGGTCACACCTCTTTTTTTTTTTTTTATTATATATATATATATATATATTTACATATATATTTATAAAAAAAAATCTTTTTGCTTCTCTGTATTGGTCTATGTTTATTTTGAAGCGTAGTCCTTGCGCGTTATTATTTTGTCACAGTAGGCCCTTGTTTTATGGAGTGGTGGCTTCTCTCCCTCCTAGTTTTGATGTAATGTGGGCGAATAAAATAAAATAAAATCAGAGACCTTTTTATATATATACAAAGAGAAACACTAATAAAATGCAAGTTCCAATGGAACTTGAAGAGAGAGAAAAAAGATAATCAAATTGAGAGAATTACTATAATACTAAGATAAAACACACTTAAAACAATAAAATAATAAAATAATAAAGCATAAGATAAACTAGTAAATGTAATAAAATAAAATAATAAAATAAAAAGAAGAAAAATAAAAAAATAAAAATAAAAATAAAAAATAAAAATAAAATCATGATAAAGAATAAGACAATAGAAAAAAAATAAGATGAACTAAGGTAAAAGCTGAATTTATGGTCTGTAATTGATTCTTTGTGATATTTCTATAAGTATATTTAATCTTTTTCTAATATTCATAAGGTGATTATCACCTCTTGTTTTGTAAAAAAATAAACTATTCAAATGTAAGTTTTCATACAGTTATCATTTATAAGTATAATTTAAGTGGAGACTGATTCTGTCTTTGTCTCCCTCTTTCTTTTTTGTATGAAAGAAAAAATAGAATTGTAAAAAGTGGTAAAAAATAAAAAATAAAAAGTTGAGGAAATAAATAATAATAATATCAATGGAAATAGAAGGGATAACAAATCAAAGAATTGGGTACTTAGCAGGTGAGATTTCTTTTGATTAATTCCTTTGACCAAGTATTTTATTCACTAATTCCTTCTTGATAATATTTCCTCTCCTCCATTTTTCTCTTTTGAAAGTTTTGAAAAGGTGTTCTTGACAGAAGGAGTCCCAAGCTTCTTTATTAAGCTCCATTGCACCAATTTTAAGACTGAGGATTGCTGGTATGAGTGCTTTTTCCCAGTGACAGTCCCATGTGGCATCTTCTACAATATAGTTTCTTGAGATCTTGCTAATTTTTACATTTTTAATTTTGAAATCCTGGAGGTTGAACCAGTCTTGGCATTCCCAGGTCCTCCAAAATAATGATTTCCTGAGGTGTTCCTTCATGTTGAATATTTCATTCCAGTATGGGTTTCCAAGGTTGCCATCAATTTCATCCCATGTCAATAATTCCAAGAATTCATATTTTGTAAGGTTGAATCCAGGTAATTCTCTCCATGGATGAGGAATGACAATTTCTGATGGTGATTCTTCTTTTTCAAAGATGTCCTCAAACTTAATATATGGAAGTAATATGGTGGAAATATCAGGACAAGGTTCTGGATTTATTTTCAAGAACCAGTCAGGATTTTCATCTATTTCTTGTGGATTAATGTAATTGGCCCAGAGTTCTTTTTCTTCTATCCAGATGGTTTGTGTGTCTAATGACCAGGGATTTTCATCAAGTAATGGCCATGACTCCATTTTCAAGGATTTGGTGGGTTTGAAGTGTTAAGGTAAGATGAATTGAGAATAGTATCAAATTTATTTATCAAAATAGTTTTAGGGTAGGTTGAATGGGTTTTAGATGATAATTTTGGGTAAGAATTTAGATATTCCTCTTTGATGAGGCAGGAGGTCACTGCCTTTAGAGAAAAAAATGAAATAAAAAGAGAAACTAATGATACATTTTATAGATAATACTGATACATTTTAGAAAAAAATCTTGATTTTGTTGGTTTTATTCAAAGTTGAGCTCCCCCAAGTGGGAAAGGTGAGTGTCTGTTGAGCAATCTGGCCAAAATAAGGTCTTTGAGGGCTTCCACAAAGTTATTTCTTTCCTCAATTTCTGGCTCTGATGGAGATTCTGACCACCATAAGTCTTCATCAATGAATATATATCCATCTCCAACCCATTTCAATTTCCCAGTTTGGTATGTTGATCCATTTAATCCAAGGTACCACTGGGCCCAAATTTGATTGAAGTAAAGTCCTCTTCTTGGTAGTGTGGTAATTTCAAATATCTCATCCCATAATTGATTTTCAAGGTTACCTTTAATTCCCTCTTCAGTTAACAGTTCTAGAAATTGGATTTTGTTCAAGTTTGCTCCTGGAAGTTGACATAAATATTTATCTTCACATAAAATTTCTTGAGCTTCATCCCCATAAATATCTTCAAAGGTGATGTATGGCAGGTAAATGTAATTGTATTCATTTTCTAAGATGGATTCTGTTTCATCCTCTTCATTGGGAGGTTGCTGGATAAATTCAGGGGTTTCCAGTTGCCACTCATAAGGTTCTTCTTGGTTGTTCAATGGTCTGTCCAAGAAGTTGATATGGTATGTGTCTTTTAAATTTTTGTCTCTTTCTTCCATAATTATGAGGTCTTTTTCAATGTCATTTATAATTTCTTCATCTGAGAGCTCATGATGCTCACTAAATCTGACTTTCTTCTTTTTGGGTTTAGGTTTGAAAGGGTTTCCATGTATTTTCTCATTTCCATCTACTAAAATCTGGAAAGTTTCTTCCTTACTGTTAATTGGCTTGTAACTTATGTTGGGTAATTCATCTTCAGAGGTTGAGTATTCAAGTTGTCTTTTGAGATTTCTTGGCCATTTGTTATTTTGTAAATCTTGGCCAAATTTATCACTTTTTGGAGATATGGATAAATTTTGGGTCTTCTGGGTCAAATTTATCATGGTATTGTCTCTTTTTGCATTTTGAAACTTCTTTCCTGGGTTATTTCTGACCAATGTTGCCACATTGCATAAATCCATTCCTCTAGGTGGACCAGTTTGCCATCCAAGTGCTTGAGGTTTGCATATTGGCATGCACAATCTTCTTCCATCAGGCTCTTGATAACTGAGTATCTCACCTTGTTTATGGGAAAATTCTAGTCTGATATTGTTGTCTGCCAAGAAAGGTCTTCCAAGTACTGTATGGACAGATCCTTTTGCAATGAAGAAGTGAATTAGAGTTTCTTCACCTGAAGCCAAAGTGATTGGAGTAAATTCTGAAAGTGCAACCAATGAAGTGGTATGGCCTCCAATTCCCCTAAGGTTCATATTAAGATTTCTTGTTGTGAGTGAGGCTTTGATTGCTACTTCTTCTGGTATAATGTTGAGTTCTGCACCAGTGTCCACTAATGCTCTGATAGGATATTCTTCCTTTCCAATGAAGATTTCCATAAATCCCAAAGGACAAGCATAATGAATCTTGGGCTTTGGTATTTCTTTGAATACAAATGTTAATAGTCTTTCTTGAAGATCCATTGAGTTGAGTGATTTAATCTTTTCCTGGTCTTTTTCTGATAATTCTTGTAATTTATGGACAAAATTGGGTGACATCCTCAAAATTTCTTCAATGGTGAGGTTGATCTTTTGTTGCATAATTTTCTTAATAATTTTGTCAATTTCCAATTTAGTTTTAACTTGTTACTTTTGAGGTTTTCTGAAATTCTTTTCTTCTTTGGGAATTTCTTCTTCTTCATTCTTATTGGCAATATTTTCAATTTCCTCCTCAGGTTGGTCTGGTTTTGGAATTTGGTAGGAATTATTACTCTTTCTTCTTCCTTTTCCTCTTCAATGTAAGTTCCCGGAATAGCTGCTTTATTCTTTGGCTCTTGATTTTGGGATTGTCTTTCTATTCTTTGCTTGGTCTGCCTTAATCCAATGTGTGATTCAAAAGGGTCCTTGGCTGAGGAAATGGTAGGTGGTTTCCAATTTGACCAATCTTCAACATGAGCAATTGAGGTTGATTTATCTTCTGATTTCTTTTCAGTGGGCTTAACCTCTTCTTCCCGTTTTTGTTTTACCACAGGTTTCTCCATAAATTTCTTGTTGAGTTCTGCTTGTTCTTTTGCAAAGGCCCTGACTATTTCTTTGGCACTTTCATTTCCTTCCATAGGTACTCTCTGATAGTTGGGGAAGAGGTAAGATGCTCCTTGGGTTCTGACAATTCTTTTGTCCAAATCTTCAGCAAGGTGAGTGCATCTAGTTGCTGAATGTCCTTCTTCCTTGCAGTAAGCACATTTTATTGGTGGTCTTGGAGCCATTTGAGCTGGTATGTAAGGTTGATAACTGGATGAAAATGGTGGTAAGGGATTCCTTGGCCTATATGGCTGATTATTTTGAGGGAATCTTTGCTCTTGATTGTTGTTCCAGTTTCTTCTTGGTGGATTAACTGCTTCTGAAAGTGTTTTGAGTTGATTTAAAACTTCTTTAACTGATTCTTTTCCCTCATTTCTTGGTTTAGGGTCTGGTTGTGGAGGATTTTTGATCTTTTGGGTGAGTTCTTTTACTTGTTTTAAAGCTTCATCCCAGCTTTCATCCTCAAATCTTGTTTTCTTTTCTGGAGGTTTTGGTTTAGAAAATTCTTTTTGTTGAATAAGTACCTTGGCCTCCAAGTCTTGTTCAATGTATAATTTCAAAATATCCAATCTTGGAATGATGTAACCTCCATCCAAGGCTTGAACCATGGCTCTGTCTTTAATCATTTCTTTGTAAATTGAGTCTTGAACACTAGTGGAAAGGCTGGCCAATATTTCCTGGTTATGATTGATATCTCCTTGGATCTATTGGTATCTTTTGAGGTAAGTGATGATTGCTTCATATTCCCCAATGAATTTTCTGTATTGAGTCATGTTTCTTATTCCTCCTTCTTGCTGAGCTTTTGTGAATAAATAAGTTATTGAGGATAATCTGTATCTTCTTTCAGGTGAGACTGTTCCCCATCTTCTTTTCATATCCACTTTTAATTGATCCCAATCAGCTGTTTCATATCCTGGAATTCCTTCAATATGATAACTGATTTCTTCATCTTTTGTCCAAAATGCTATTTGTCTTGCAATGTCTCTTCCACTTGCTCCTTCAATTTCTGCAATATTTTCAACTTTCTTGATGAATCTTTCCACATCCTTTCCATCAAACCACAGATTATAGTCCTTGGCTCTGATTTTCACTATTGGAGTAGTATTTCTTGGATTTTCTTGATGCAATGGAGTTGGGATTTGAGCAGAAATGTTTACTCTTCTTGGTAAAGTACTTGGTATTTGTTCTGTATAAGGTGTTGATGTGGCCATGGGTCTTGGGTAAGGTGAAGGTGATCCATGTTGCCTGAATGATCTGGGAAGGGTGGTCTGTTCCTCAAGGGGACTATTTTGTGGAGTATAACTTGATGATTTATTTTTACCTTCCTTTTTGATGAGTGCTAGTAATTCTGCTTGCATTTCTAGCATCTTCTGCTGAAGTCTCTCTGTTGAAGACATTTCTTCCTGTCCTTCAACAGTTTCTTCATTGAGGTTTTCTTCCTGGATTTCTTCAATACTCACAGGTAATTTTGATGATGAAGGTTTATCCATTTTTGATTTATTTATTTCTTCCTTTGATTCTTGTGTTGGGTTATTGATTTTATTTCTTTCAAGGAGATCAAGGAAGAATTTTTCCACAACCTTCAAGTCCCTTTTACTGGTTCTTGGTGTTGCAATTGGGAAATTGGAATATTTATTTGATTCCTCCCCTAGTTCTGTTTCTTGCTTGGGTGGATAATAGTAATAATCAGAGTGAGTTGATGATTCAGATTTTTGAGATGATGGTTTTGGCTGATTTTGATTATTTGACTCCAGTTTTTTGTTGTAAAAGATATTCTGGAGTAGTTAGGAATTTTGTAATTGATTGTAATTTAATTGATTTTTTATTGAAGTTGAGGTTATCTGCCACTGTTGGGACACCAGATGTGGGAACTCCTCTTGTGTGGGATTAAAATGAGGCAGTACCTGGAGGGGGAAATCACAGGTAACTAGTTTTGAATTGCTAATAACTCCTGTAACCAAGGGTGGCAAGGGTGTATTGCCTGCCCCTCCTAAAATACTAAACAAAATCTTCCTTGGAGCTCACAAACCAAAATAAAATTAGTAAGTGGCTTTACAACTGCAGAAGACAAAAATTCAGCAGTCTCAGATCAGACCTATTCAATAAATAATAATAAAAGGAAATGTCAGTAATTTGGTTAAATTTGAGATTTAATGAAATACTTGTCTGTTTTAATTTTAATAGTTTTTTTGGTGAAATTGAGGTGAGTTTTTTCTTCTTGGTTAAAATTCCTTTTGCAAGATGATTTGTTTAAGGTGTTCTGGAAAATTTGATGAGTGTTGATAAAGGTAATTTTGTTAAGGTAAAGTTATAATAGAGTAAAATAATTTTTTTTAAAGGTTGGTTATTATTCTTTTTAAGAGTTGTTAATAATAAGATAAAATATCACTTGTTAAGTTTAAGAGGTAAGATTCTTTGATATTAGATTTTAAATGGGTAAGTTAGTTTTAAATCCTGTTAAATGAACTTAATTTTACTAGTTAAAATATTTTAATAGAGTAGTAACCCTAATCTTGGGTACTGGGTAATTTTTAATAATAATTTTTTTAATACTAAGATTCCACTGAGCTTAGCTACTGGGCAATCTTTAACACTATACTTCCACTGAGCTTAGCTACTGGGCAAGTAGATTCACTATAATTTTCTGGACTACCTCCCAGGTGAGGGATGGATTATTCCTATGCTCCTACTTTGAAGTGGATATAATGTGCATGGGATATAATTTGCATAGGATATAATTTTCATGGGGGGGATTTTGAAATTTGGGGGGAGAGAGCCCCTCTATTTATACCTTTTGGGAGCCTAGAGGGCCCTCCATGGGAGCTGTCTTTTTCCACTTTAATTCCTCTTGATTTCATCATGTGACTCTGTTTTTGGTGAGGACATTTCTTGCATGGGTCAGGTGATTTAAGGTTTGGTGATAATTTTCTCTCTGCACAGCCTCCATTTCTCACATGATTGTCTTTTGGTGAACTAATTATGATGTGATATTCTTGAATTTTCCTTGCATACATGAGGTGATTCAATTTTGGCTGGGGATTTTTGTTGTGCACAGCCTCTTTCTTGTCACATGATATTCTGTTGGTGGATGCAGTATCACATGATGACCTTGTAATTCCTTTGCATATGTCCTATTTTAGGTTTGGTAGAAGTGGCTGTGTAGTTTATGCAGGTGTCATGGTTGTTTTTCTTCTTTTTGAACTTTAAAATGAAGTCAGGTGATAATTTCTTTCACTGATGAATTTACTGTTATGTATGAGATGATGTGATTTTTGAGTTTGACACATGCTGTGCATAGTCATGTGGTTGAGATTTAATTAAAATTGTGTACTGCATGCAGCCTGTTGTAACTAGCTTTGGTTTGCATGAGGTGATGAGTGGTGTAAATAATTTTGATTCTGTTTTAAGGTTTTAAGTGGGGTTACTGTGGATATAAGATAAGGTACTCCTGGGGCTGTGTTGTAAATGAATTGCAGGAATTCCATGGAGTTGAGCTTTGCATCATGTGACTTTTAATGCAAGCTGGCTGTATAACTAATGCATGTGTCATTTTCTTTCTGCATGAGTCTTGTGGCTGTAAGGGGGTGTAAAGCTGAGTGGGGTGTGTAATTTAAAGGGTGGTACCTTATTTGTTGTAACTAGTTTACTATATGTAACTTGATTTTTACATATGCATAATGAAATTGAATAATTTATTTAAACACATACACTGCCATTTGGTGCCTGTGCCATGGGTTTATGAGTTAAATCCAGATTCTTGCTGTAAAATTGACCTTTTGGTGTAAAATTTGAGTGTAAGTTTGCCTGTAGGCTGGATTTACTGCTGTTATGGGGTAGTATGAGCTTGAGCCTGGTGAAAAAAAAATGGTATGGAATACCACACCACCATTTCTCCACCAGTGAGGATGAGTTTCCTGTGGTAGAGTGCTGGCTAGTCTTGCAAGCCAGTTGTATTTCTGGTATAAGTGTAACCCAGTCATGGGTATATCCTCCATGATCTTTGTATTCCATGCCATATGCATAGAATCTTCTGATTATTTGATCCATTTTTTGGATCATCCTTCCAGATAGTCCATCTGTCTGTGGAGGGTAAGCTGTAGAAAATGCAAGCTTAGTACCAAGAATATCATAGAGGTTAGTCCAAAATTCTGATGTGAACTGTGGGTAACTGTAACTAATGATGATTTCAGGGACTCCACATATAGCTATGATGTTATTCCAGAATAGAAATTCTGTTTACATAGCTGTATCCTCTTTGTGGCATGGTGGGAATCTGAAACTTTTGTTGTACCTGTCTGCTATGACCAGGAAAGAATTTAAGTTTTATTTCCCTCCTGGGACAGGTCCTTTTATCCAATCCATATTAATGGTTTCCCATGGGTGTTTAGGCTTCTCTATGTGTTGGAGTAGCCTATACATCTTCCCATGTTTCTTGTTTGCCTTCTGGAATATTTCTCAATTTTTGATGTATTCACTCAAGTCTTGCTCCAATTGATCCTGCCAAGCTGTGCTTAATACCCTCTCTTTTTTCCTTTATTCACTCATGTGACCCATAAAGGGGGAGTCATGGAATTCTTAAATTATCAGGGAGATGTGGTCCCTTTCTATCACTGTGAGGGAACTAGTATGCCTTTCTCTGTGATAAAGGAGTCCATCTATAAGGAAAAATCTATTGTACTTATGATTACTCTTCCAGGGATCTTCTAGCTGAGATTCCAGCTATGGGTGCCTGTACTTTTTCTGAAAGAGTTGCACCATTATGGCACACTGTTGGTGTTTGGAATAAGATTTAATAACTGAGTTGAAAAATTAGATATTAATTTCAAAGGAAATTACCCCTAAAATGGGAGTTTCTGTCTCCTCTGGTCCACTTTGGTTAGTATCTGGGGTACCAATTCCTGGTTCCTATTCAGAAAATCTAAAGTTTTTCTTCCTATCTCTTTCCATAAAATGGGTAGGAATTTTTGAAGCTGGATCCCTTTTAAAATTTTCCAGTGGCTCTCTACTGAGGCCATCAAAATTAGTATAGATTTTTCCCTGCTTGTATTTGATGGTCATATTCCCTCTATACTCTTGAATGGCTATTTTCCTTCCCGAAATGTGTATATTAGTAGTCTTCATGTTGAGCAAAGACATGAGTGCAGTGCAGTCTGTGTATACTTCAAAGACTGAACCCTCAAAATAGTAACGAAGTTTTTCTAGGGACCAAACCAAACATAAGTATTCTTCCTGGGTTGCTTCTTATATGGCCTCTAAACCTTTCAGTTGTCTGGAGATATAACAGATTACCCCTTTTCTAGGTTCAACATCTACAGTTTGTAGTCAGGTAGCATAAGGAAAGGTGCAATAGTGAGTTCATATTTGATCCTCTGATATGCATCCCTCCTCTCTTTGGTAATCTAAAAAACTACATATTTTGAACATAACTTGTATAAGCTACTAGTTATGTGGTTTTTTTGATTTGGTTTCTTTAGTAGCTAGAAATCCCAAGGAATTATTGAATCTCTTGGATGTTCTTTGGTACTGGCTCTTTCAGTACTTATGCTAATTTATTCTGATCTATGACGAGGCTAAGGCCTGAGACTTTACTTCCCAGTGCAAATAGTTCCTGTTGGCCAAATTTATGCTTTGTAGTTAAAATTTTGATATTAATGGGTGTGAATTTACTCAAGACTCTGTCTATATATTGCACACAGTCTTACCATGTTTCTGAGTATTTAATGATATAATAAATATGCACTACCATCCAGCCTTCTAATATTTCTTCTTTAAATATTGTGTACATCATCCTTTGGAAGTGCACTAGTGCATTCTTGATGACAGATGGCATCCCGGTGTACTCATATATACCCATGTGGCATATTATTCTGAGTAGCTTCATGGAGATTGGTTTAACTCCAATTTTGTTGAAGCCTTTAATAAAATCCATCTAGGTGCTGTATTTGGCTTTTTCCAGCTTATCTAGAGCATGAGGTATCCTTGGTATGGGGTACCTGTAAGCTTTGGTGTAGTTTTTCAGGCTCTGAAGTCTGAACAAAATCTTTACTTTCCATCATGCCAAGTGATCAGGACAGATGTGGTTGCTTACACTATTTCATTGTGTCCTATCTTTCTGATGAAATCCATATCTAGGGGCTCATTGAAATGTTTCTCAATTTATTTCCTAGTTTACAGGATTTTCAGATATGGAGGTCTTCTAAGAATGGGTGGATAAGGTCATTCCACATCCAGATATAATTTTATCTCATGGCCTCCAATTTTTCCCAAGGGTTTTTTCCCTGTGGCAAAAGCTGGTCTATTCTTCCTCAGAATTCTTAGTAAACTAAGTTTCTGTTTACTAGTGAGCTTAGAACTGAATTTTCCCTCTTTCAATTCATTCAGTAATACTTCTAAGGAGTCTTGGTTATACAGCTGGTATGTATCAAGTGAAAATTTCTTTTCCTCATTTGTACCTATGGTAATATGCCTATTTTTACTATTGTAAATATCAATGCCATACATGCTTTGTTAGTTTGTTCCCAGTAAGAAATCTTGGATGCTGGAATCTTCAATCACTAAAAACTCTGGGTTGAGTCTGATATTACCTTTCCTTCAGGGTATAATTATCTATTAATTGATAGTCCCAATGGATGTCATATTTCATGATAAACTTTTGAAATTATTTGCCTTAGTTGGAAAGAGTTGCTTTTCCAAATTTAGCAAGTGTTTTTCCAGATATTCTCTTGCCACTATTGAGCAGTGTGAACAATTGTCAATAATCAATGGGTGTTGATAATTATTAATGAAAACATTCATCTTAGTGGCTGTTTGATGAATGTATGCCATTCCTTTAGTTGATGTAACTAGGAAGGTTTGTGCATCTTGTGTGTGCCTGTAAAAGCTTTCTTTGCAGTGTATTGTGGTAGTACTTCTTCCAACTGTATGTCCTGAATTTATAATTGTGTTTCCTCTTGGTACTCCACTAGGAATTACTATATTCGGTCTTGGTCATCATCAGAGTTTTGTCTAATGGAATAACCCATAGAGTCAGATTCAGAATGCTCTGGGCCTTTTTCAATGGAATAGATTTTCTTCTTTGCCTTTGGAAAGTTGTTAGCATAGTAGTCTTTTGCCAAAACATTGTGACAAGAGTTCTTCTTCTTAGTCACTAGGCCACTTTTTCTCTGCATTTTTATTTATTGTCAACCCTAAATAGATTTTTTTCTCTGAAACTATTTCCTCTATATGGGAAATATTTCCTTATGTTTTTCCTCTTCCTTAAATTTTGCAAGGTGTTGGAAATTCAATCCAGAAGTCAGATTTGGTTGCAACTGCATTTTACTGAATGCTCTTGTAAGGTTTGACTATGAAAAAATAAGTAAAAATTACCAATATTTTACTTATTGTACTATGAATGTCCTTATAAATGAAATAAATAAGATAAAAATAATTATAATAATAAAGCATTATTATAATTATGGCGTAAAAATAATTATATTATCAATAAAATATGATAATATAATTTATATTATAAAATATAATATAATAAAATAAATATATTAATATAAAATAATTAATATATTTAATAGAACTTTATTATTGTTACAAACAAATAATAAAGGCGTAAAAAATTGTTTTTTATTAATAAAAAACAATTAATAACAATGATATTACCAATATTAAAGTTATAAATTAATATAAATACTATTTATATTAATTAAGGAATTATTAAAAGAATAATAAAGAGAAAATTATTATAATATGGGAAAATAACCTACTTTTAATACTTAATATAATAATTTTGAGATATTTTATGCTAAATAATGTAAATACAACTTATACAAATTGTATTTACAATAAAAAATAGAGAAATTGCAAATATTCTTGATTTTTACGTGGAAATGAGGTTTTAGAGAGATTTTTAACAAAAACAATTAAATAAATGATTTAATCACGTCAAAATTGATGATTTTAATAAGATGATCTTTGGTCTTTGATAATATAAAAGTTTTATATATAAAGAATAAAGATGTTACCTTTTTAATTGTATTGATGCGTCTGAGGGGAAAACAGAGTAAAAAGAGCTCTATTTATAGTAAATACCTCCCTCCTAGAGTCCAACAGGCTTCTAGTAGACGTGTACTGATCATATCCACTGGAATTGATCAATATGTTAAGTTTTGGTGATGATTACATCATGATCAAACCATATTACATCATTATTATGCCAGTATTTAGAGTTATCACTATAACTCTACGTTTGATGATGTCAAAGGCTTGGCAGAACCCCAAAATTCGTGTATTTTATTAGTTTTAATCATAAACTAATAGTATTCACCAATTTTATCACTCATATGACTGTTAAACTTAATTTAAGGTTACAGTGAGTGATCATAAATGATCAAATTAAGCTCAAACTTTGATCCTTAATAACTTTTAATATTTACACACTACAGAAATTCAGAGAGTTAATTCTAATATCTTGGCATAACCTCATTATGCTGCCAAGAGCATTTCATTAAATCATCAAAACTCTATTTTTGATGATTTTTCTTGTAACTCATCTTTTCTGTCGAAATTTAATATTTTAAACTTCAAACTATGATTTCAAGGGGTTATACCTTGAATATTATAATAAAAAATACATCATTCTTCACGAATGAACTAGTAGAATCCAACTGTCTACTTTTTTTTAAGTTTGGACCACTTTCACAACAAAGTGGTCAACAGCTCTGTTGATTTTAATCAATAATTCCTTCGGGTTTTAAGCTTGTTTATAACTTGTGAAATAAACTTCATTTCTGTATTCCAACAGTAATTACGTGATGACTTTCTTTTTGGTTCATCACTCTATCTGTAAGGTGTGGATATGAAACTTTGATTAAAAATCAAGTACTTTTCCTGTCATCAAAATTTGTATAAGGTAAGAAATCAATTAAAAATAGTATGAAATATTATTTTTAAGAGAAAACACGCCTATTTTATTGTTTATAAATTTATTATTATAAAACAATAATATTATAAAAATTTATTGTTTTACCAACAATAAAGATTTATCCCAAAAATACTCTACAAGAGATATTTTAAGGCTACAAAAGAAATTTCTTCAAGAGCAATTTCAATTGGAATTAATTGAGCAAAGAACTGCAAGCAATTAATTAAAGAACAAAGTCTTTAAAAAGAATATTAAAGAGAAAACACGCCCAAAAGTGACCAGAGTGAATCTGGAAACAGAGTGACAAAGTTTACAGTGATGAAAGATGCTTTAATTAACTTTTGGGGTGGTTCAGGGGTAAAAATGATTATAAGAGTTACAAACAATGATTATAATGATTTTTTCACGTGGTTAAAAGGATTAGAATGATTTAAAAATGGTGGTTGGAATCTTTGATTGATTGGTTTAACAGTGTTTAAACTAATGAATAAAAGGAAAAGATTCTAACATGAAGAGAAAAGTGGGGAAAAGAAGACATTCTTTTATAGCCATCAATTTTCTTACTCCAAAAGTAAAATTTACTCTTGTCAGTCGTGAAAAACAGTCTGACAACAGAAAAGTCAATTATGACATCATTGTACCCTGGTTTAGACCAAAAAAGGGCTGGTTTAAGCCATTTTTAGCCATTTTAGACCCTTAAATCAGCCATTACTATAGCAATACCAGGCCTAGAGCCTTCAAAAGACGTCAGAATGTGTGTCAGAGGCGTAGAAACCAGTTAAAACTGTTTTAAATATGATTGTTTTATCTTAAGGGTAGTTTTACCCTCTTGGCAACAGCTAAAACTACCCCAGTTGGTATCAAAACCTCATCATCAATTGAGTCCACAGACCCTGTAACTCAATTCCAGGCCAAAAGTGATGAACTTCTGCGTGAATCTTGACATCCCATGCCTGTCAGCAAGGAGTTTGGGGGTCTAGCTCCCCCTTAGAGCTGGAGTTCCTTTTCCCCCCCAAATTTAATCTTTCCAATTTATTTTTCCTTTAATTCCTCATCATGTATTATACTTATAACTTACATATGTAATTCGATTCAATTGTACAGTACAATACAGTAATCATTGACACCTCATATGTAAATCAAAGTTCACTTATGTAATACACGTGCACATTTTGACATTTAAATTGAATTCAATTGAAAATACTTCAATTCCTCATAACTTCTAAACTAAACACAACACCTCAATTTTAACACAAAAATTGATGGTTAACACCACATGTGGTGTGAATTAAATTAAGGTTTTGAGGATTTTCAACTTTTGTATTGAAAATACTAAAAACTTAATTTAAGCTTATTTAGAGTTGAGTTACAAGAATTTCAGTCAGAGGTGACCCCACCTGATTTTTTATGAGGAATCCAATGGTGAAATAATTTTTATGTATTTATTTATTGGATAAAAAGTTATGATAATTTTTATTTAACTTTTTCCCAAATTTATTTATTTTTTTCACAATTTTGTTAAAATTTCATTTTTACTCAATTTTTTCAAGTATAAATGTAATTTTATACTTACAAAATTTAATGTATTTTTATTTTTAAATTGTAATTAATTTTTATTTTTAATATAATTTTATATTTATATTTTGATTTTTATTTTAATAATATAAATAAACTTATTTTATTTATATTAATATGTTATTTTTTATATTTGTGGTCTTTTGGGTATATGAAATTACCTCTAAGGCTCACATTCCCTCCCCCTAAAAAAGAATATTACTTTGTAATATTGGTGTTTCTAGTGTGTCTGAATCTCCTGAGGAGTTTGGTAGCTTCTGGTATATCCTTTTCTTCTAACCATTCATCTTCACAAGTTGGGTCACTGTACCTAACAAGGTATTCCCTTGCTTTCTTGGTTCTTAATTTCCTTTCTTTAAGAAATTTGGTAATTTTCTTAGTACCAGATGTCTCAATAGGAGGTATAACTTGGGGAATCTTATTCCTCAAGGGAAATTTCTCAGCATCACTAGATTTATATGGCTTTATCAAGCTTACTGGAAATGTAGGGTGCTTATTGCTAAGTTCTTCAGAGAACTCTACTTCAACAGCATTTTCTCCATGGAGGGCCTTAATCACGAAAGGTCCTGCAAAGGAGTCTTTCAACTTTTTACATCCTTTGATGTTATTGAAGTTAGTGGTGGATACAAGAACTAGGTCCCCCACTTTGAAATCTGGAGTTGCATGAGATTTATCCCATTTATCTTTAGCATATGCAAAAGAGTCCTCCATGCATCTTACTGCATGCTTTCTAGCTTTGTCTAGCATTTCTTTGAAGCTAGCAGCTGTGGGATGTATTTCAATTAAGTCCTTCCTTAAGGAATCTTGGGGTAACTTGGGGTTCCATCCTTTTTCTAGAATAGCAGGAGTCTGATTGGTACTGGCATGGATTGATGTTTTATATGCTAATTCCAGTGCTGGAAACAGAGTACACCAATCATGGGTAAATCCATAACAATCTTTGAATTCAAGGCCATATGCACAAAATCTTCTCACCATGTCCTCTAAGGTTTGGATCATCCTTTCAGCCAGGCCATCAGTTTGTGGGTGGTAGGATGTAGAGAAAGACAGTTTAGTGCCAAATAATTGGTGAAGATGTGTCCATAGTGCTGAAGTGATTTGGGATCTCTATCACTGATGATATTTGTAAATATCCCAGTCCATGACACTACTCTATTCCATATCAGAAGAGCTGTATCCATGGCTGTATCATCTTTGTGACATGGTAAAAAGATTGGAGTTTTACTGAATCTGTCCACAATTACTAGGCAAGTATTATAGCTTCTGTCACCTCCTGGTGGTAGGCCAGTTACCCAATCCATATGGACAATTTCCCAAGGTCTGTTTGGTTCTTGGATTTTTATCATATTTCCAAGTCTTTTGCCAGTGGATTTATTTGCCTTTTGGCATCTGTCACAGGTTTTGCAATACTCTGCAACATCTTTCTGCCACATTGGCCACCATATGCAGGTATTTACTTTCTCTCTTGTTCTGTCTTCAGAAAGATGTCCTGAAAAGGGACTATCATGGCATTCTTTCAGTACAAGATTGATTAATGACCTGTCTACAACTGTCATGACACATGTGTGCTTGGTTCTGTGGTAAATTATACCATCCAGTAGGTGAAATCTTCCTTCATCATAAGATTTTCTCCATACTTCATCCAAGGCATGTATTAGAGAGTTGTCTTTACAGTCTTTGTTAAGTAATTGGCATAAGATGCTACAATTCTTATCTTTAGTGTAACTACTTCTGACTTCTTCAAAGAAGGTGGTGTTCAAGTCTGTAACACTTATTCCTTCTATTGGAATTTGTGGTGAAGCTTCTTCTGGAACATAAACAGGATTATCAATATTATTTGGTAATGGCCATCTGCTTAGTCCATCTGCATTCTTATGAATATTCCCATCCTTATGCACAATAGTCATATTGCCTCTGTATTCTTGTATGGCTATTTGGCATCTGAGCATGTGTCTGTTGGGTGTTTTCATGTTTAAAAGTGATTTCACAGCTGTACAATCTGTTATCACTTCAAAAACACATCCCTCTAAGAAGTAGTTCAATTTCTCCAAGGCCCAGACAAGGCATAGACATTCCGTCTGACTTTCTCCATACCTGGCTTCAGTTGGTTTGATTTGCCTGGATATGAAACATATGGGTCCTTCTACAGGTTTATCATTTATGATCTGAACTTGGTGAAGTGCAGCACCCAGTCCATCCCCTGATGCATCAATATACAGTTTGAAAGGCAATTTAAAGTCTGGCATCAGTAAGAGTGGAGCAGTGGTCAATGCTTCTCTTAGAGACTCAAAAGCTTTGACTCTGTCAACAGTCATTTCAAATACTGTGTCTTTGTCACACCTCTTATAAAGTGGTCTTGCTATGGATGCAAAATCTTGAATGTGTTGCCTGTAATATCCTGCAAAACCTAAGATTGACTGAATTTCTTTCTTATTCTGAGGCATGGGTTTTAACAATACTGCTGCAACTTTGTTTTTGTCAATTCCAAGGGACAAACCAGATACAACATGTCCTAGTGCTTTAAGTTCTTTAAATCCAAAATGACATTTCTTCAAGGAGATTTTCATGTTTACTGATTGAATTTTTGTCAGAACTCTTGATAATCTGTACATGTGCTCCTCCCAAGTCTTGGAACAGATAATAATTTCATCAATGTAAATGATTAACCATCCCTCTGAGAGTTCTTCAGGGAAGATTTCATTTATCATTCTTTGGAAGTGTGAAGGTGCATTTTTGATACCAAAGGGCATCCTTAAGTATTCATACACTCCACAATGAACAATAATTATCAAGTATTTTCTTGCTCTTGGTGTTACCACATTTTGATGGAATCCTTTAAGGGCATCCATAGTGGTTATATACACTGCTTGAGATATTTGAGTAAGGGAAATTTGGATTTTTGGTATTGGGTATCTGTCTGGAACAGTGTAAGTGTTCAGAGCTCTAAAGTCCCCAACCATTCTGGATTTTCCATTATGCCACGCCACTATGACTGGTGTAGTTATTTCTACTTCTTCATTGTGGCCTACTTTTCTTATTACACCAAGGTCCAGGAGTTCTTTGATATGAATTTCTAGAGCTTCTCTTGATTTTGGACTTGCTGGATAAGCAGGCCTTCTTAAGAGTGGTGGATAAGGTCTCTCAATGTTAAGAATGATGTCAACTTCATGACCAATAATTGCTCCTAGAGGTTCTTTGTCTGTAGCAAATGCTCCTCTGTGGTCATACAAAAGGGAAGAAATTTCATTTTCTTGTTTATCAGTCAGATGAAGGCTTATTTCAGCCTCATTTAACTGTTCAGACTTAAATTTTTCTAAGTCTAAGTTGACTGGTGATACTTTGTTTACTGTAATCTGTCTTTTAAATGGTAAAAAGGCAAATTTTTTGGCGCTTATTGTCTCCAATAGTAAAGTATCTGTCTTTGTTATTATGTAAATCTATCCCATACATGATTAAATAGTCATTTCCCAATATAAAATGGGTACTAGAGCAATTTTCCATAACAACAAATTCAACTGTGATCCTTAAATTCCCATTTGTGTGTGGGAATATGACATTGGTCTCAAAGATTCCTAATGCTTTCATTGGGTTACTTGCACTGTTGAATTTTATACCATCAATTGGTAACAATTGGTCTTCAAAATTTGGTACACAATTCTTAAGAAAAGATTTTCCAACACAAGAGCAGAAGGCTCTTGGGTCAAGCAAAAGTTTGGTGGGCTTGTTGTCAATCACCACCTCTGTTATACAGGAGTTACCAGCTGTATAACCTTTTCCTCTGTTTGGTTTTGTCTTCATAAGTTGTGCATCTTGAACTTTTGATAAATCAACTTGACCATTGCTCAATTGTGGTAAGTGGGAATAAGATTCCATGATGTCAAAAGTGGAATTGATATTTTCTATATCTTTTGAAGATTCAGAAAATATGGATGACTTATCATCTGAATTGTCTTCAATTATGTCTTCTTTTTCAACATCTGGTCCCTTTTCAATGTCAATCTCATTGATTTTCCCCCTTTTTGGACATGTATTGGCTAAATGGGTGGTGCTTTGGCAAATATGGCATTTTATGACTGTATCTGCAGATTTATATTTAATATTACTAGAATTTCCTTTGGGTTTTTTGTCCACAGAATCTTTCCAAGGTGTATTAAACCTTGTTTTGAGATTCACCCTACTAGAACCAATTTTGGTTCTGGTGGTTACTTCTTCTAGTATATTGATAATATCTTCTGCTGAAGATTGTTCAGTAGTCCTGCTTTTGATAGCATGCTCTAAGTCACCTCCACATTGTCTCAGAATTTTTCTATGGATCATAAATTCTGACATTTCAGGATATAATGCTGTTAATCTGTCCTTTTGTTGGCAAAACCATGGTAAAGCTTTGTCTTTATCAGAATTAAATTTGGCAGATTCAAAGGCTGTTTCAACTTTAAACCTCCAAGCATCATTTGCCCATTTGTTGATGATTTGGGTTTTCCACCAAGTCCAACTCTGGTGTCCATGTGCTTGTCTTATTTTGATGTACCATCTGTGAGCTGATCTGGTAAACAAGGTGTTAAACCTGGCTGTTACCAATCTGTCTGGTAATTCAAAATCCTCTTTGATCATGTCAATACCTCTAATGAATTCCATATGGTCATACTCTCCTTCACCACTGAAGTGAGGCCATTCTTTAAGTTTTGGAACTTCTTTCAAGAGTGCTTGGCCCATTGATGGTTCCAAGTTATGAAAAGAAGTGGATAATTCATTTTTTAATTGTGAATTATCAGGATCCAATACTTGTGGATTTGGAGTTCTTGTGCCCTCATTTTGATTTAGAGGTGTAGACATTCTTGGTAAGGTGTTCAGTATTTGTTCAATGTCATTCATTTTACTGTTGCTACACCTTTGGGAATTTCTGTATTCATGTTGGAAGCTTTGTATTAAATTTATTACTTCAATTTTATACATGTCTTCCTTATGTGTCAGTTCTTGCCATAACTCTGTCTGTCTTGTATTATCAGCAGTGACTTGATTTAATTTCATTGATAATTTTGATATTTCTTCTTGTGAAGCATCAAAACACTTTTTCAAGGCAATGGTATATGTCTTTACTTCAGTAAATGAATTTGAAATGTCATCAAGGACTTTCTTGTTATCTGTCTTGATAATATTTATGGCTTGTTTAATTCTTGTTTCAATTATGTCATCAATATTGAATTTAGAATATTTATCTGTTAATTCTTTAATAATGGCAGATTGTTCATTTATTTTATTGCTAGAAGAATTATCATTATTGAAATTTTTAATTGTTCTCAAAACTTTTTCAAAACATATAAGTGTTTCATTAATTTGGCACAGACTCAGGTTTTTTGTTTTAATGTTGTTACAAATGGTTTCATTTTTATCAGAAAGATGTTTTTTCACGTCATTTATAGCATCATACAACTCTGGGATGGAATCAAATATATCAGAAATCATTTCTGGAATCTTAATCTGGCTTCCTCCTTCTTCTGTAATTCCATCATGGTTCTGGCCATCTGAAATACATTTTCCATGGCATCCTGATGAATCTTTGGGATTCTGTAGCCCTGGCTGTAAGGTTTTGGGGCTGGTGCCTTCCCTTTGCCCTTGTTTGGAGTTTGTGGCTGCTTTTTCACGTTGAAATTGCTGCACCTGGCCACTGGGGCTGTTTTTGGCACTGGTTTGGGTGGTGAAGGGTTGTTTTTCCTCCATTCTAGTGTCAAAAGCATCATGTTTTTCTTCTCCATCAATGGATGCCATCCATTGAGCAATTTGCAAGTGTTGGGATGGCCCAAGAATTTTCTTACTGTCAGGTAAGAATTCATGCAATTCTTCCACAGGTCTGCAAGGATCTGGTACTCCTTGAATTGAAGTGCATTGCTGTATGCACTGTGGCTTGCTTTGTATATGTCCACAGAGGCTTGTTGTGGCAGTGTCAGCTCTTTTTGAAGGTAAAATAGTATTATCAGCTTCAGAATGACCTAATTTAGTTGTTTGGAAGTCATCAACTGACCCTTTTCCTTCTGTACCTGATTGGCCTCTGCCATAATCACGTCTATTACCTTTTTGGGAGCTGCTTGAGGGGTTGTAGCTGGCTCCTGACCTGGTTGAAGGCATAATTATGGTTTAAAAAGGCTTAAAATAGTATTTTTACGTCAGAAACTTACTATTGGCCAAATTTTTAGCTTTCTGAAGGGTATTACTTATGTCCAAGTTAATCAATTCAGAAGATATTGGTTCAGGTTGGTTATTTTGAGTCACAATAACAGTACTGGCAGGGATAATGCTGGTTACTGTTGAGGCTGTTTCAATGTTTTCTTGTCTTACCACATTGTCAGACACTAAAATTAATGAAAAAGTCAATTAATTAAGTAAAAAAAAAAGGTTATTTCAAAAAAAGAAATAAAATATAAGCCTCACTTATAATATGAAAAAAATTATTTTTTATGGATTTTTTGGATTATAAGTATTTTTTATATGTTTTTAAATTTTTCAATATAAGAAAAAATATTTAAAAAGAGTAAAAAAAATATGTCACAGGTAAAATATCACGGCTGGGCCCCCAAATGTAAGGTGTGGATATGAAACTTTGATTAAAAATCAAGTACTTTTCCTGTCCTCAAAATTTGTATAAGGTAAGAAATCAATTAAAAATAGTATGAAATATTATTTTGAGGAGAAAACACGCCTAGTTTATTGTTTATAAATTTATTAGTATAAAACAATAATATTATAAAAATTTATTGTTTTACCAACAATAAAGATTTATCCCAAAAATACTCTACAAGAGATATTTTAAGGCTACAAAAGAAATTTCTTCAAGAGCAATTTCAATTGGAATTAATTGAGCAAAGAACTGCAAGCAATTAATTAAAGAACAGAGTCTTTAAAAAGAATATTAAAGAGAAAACACGCCCAAAAGTGACCAGAGTGAATTTGAAAACAGAGTGACAAAGTTTACAGTGATGAAAGATGCTTTAATTCACTTTTGGGGTGGTTCAGGGGTAAAAATGATTATAAGAGTTACAAACAATGATTATAATGATTTTTTCACGTGGTTAAAAGGATTAAAATGATTTAAAAATGGTGGTTGGAATCTTTAATTGATTGGTTTAACAGTGTTTAAACTAATTAATAAAAGGAAAAGATTCTAACATGAAGAGAAAAGTGGGGCAAAGAAGACATTCTTTTATAGCCATCAATTTTCTTACTCCAAAAGTAAAATTTACTCTTGCCAGTCGTGAAAAACAGTCTGACAACAGAAAAGTCAATTATGACATCATTGTACCCTGGTTTAGACCAAAAAAGGGCTGGTTTAAGCCATTTTTAGCCATTTTCGACCCTTAAATCAGCCATTACTATAGCAATACCAGGCCTAGAGCCTTCAAAACACGTCAGAATGTGTGTCAGAGGCGTAGAAACCAGTTAAAACTGTTTTCACTATGATTGTTTTATCTTAAGGGTAGTTTTACCCTCTTGGCAACAGCTAAACCTACCCCAGTTGGTATCAAAACCTCATCATCAATTGAGTCCACAGACCCTGTAACTCAATTCCAGGCCAAAAGTGATGAACTTCTGCGTGAATCTTGACATCCCACGCCTGTCAGCAAGGAATTTGGGGGTCTAGCTCCCCCTTAGAGCTGGAGTTCCTTTTCCCCCCCAAATTTAATCTTTCCAATTTATTTTTCCTTTAATTCCTCATCATGTATTATACTTATAACTTACATATGTAATTCGATTCAATTGTACAGTACAATACAGTAATCATTGACACCTCATATGTAAATCAAAGTTCACTTATGTAATACACGCGCACATTTTGACATTTAAATTGAATTCAATTGAAAATACTTCAATTCCTCATAACTTCTAAACTAAACACAACACCTCAATTTTAACACAAAAGTTGATGGTTAACACCACATGTGGTGTGAATTAAATTAAGGTTTTGAGGATCTTCAACTTTTGTATTGAAAATACTAAAAACTTAATTTAAGCTCATTTAGAGTTGAGTTACAAGAATTTCAGTCAGAGGTGACCCCACCTGATTTTTTATGAGGAATCCAATGGTGAAATAATTTTTATGTATTTATTTATTGGATAAAAAGTTATAATAATTTTTATTTAACTTTTTCCCAAATTTATTTATTTTTTTCACAATTTTGTTAAAATTTCATTTTTACTTAATTTTTTCAAGTATAAATGTAATTTTATACTTACAAAATTTAATGTATTTTTATTTTTAAATTGTAATTAATTTTTATTTTTAATATAATTTATATTTATATTTTTATTTTTATTTTGATAATATAAATAAATTTATTTTATTTATATTAATATGTTATTTTTTATAGGGTGTTGGTAAACACACGTAAGCCCTTACGTGTTTTTACCAATTTATGGTAAAAACACGTAATTATATGTTAACAAGATATAAGGGGTGGTTTTTAAATGAAATATGCCTATTTATGGCATTACTAATTCCATCAATGGAATTGTTAATGCCATTTATGTTATTTTGAAGGCCATTAATGCCATTTATGGCATTAACAATTCCATTTATGGAAATTTTAAGGCTATAAATGACATTAACAATGCCATGAATGGCATTTTTAAGGCCATTAATGCCATTTATGGCATTTTTAATGTCATTTATAGCCGTACCAATTCAATAAATGGCATTTTTAATGGCATTTATAGCCTTAAAAATTCCATAAATGGCATTGTTATTGTCATTTTTGGCCTTAACATTTTTAGTAAAAACACGTAAGGGCTTACGTGTTTTTACTAAAAGCTTACGTGTGTTTACCAACACCCGTTTTATATTTGTGGTCTTTTGGGTATATGAAATTACCTCTAAGGCTCACACTATCATTCCTAATTCAAGAGATATTAGCTAAAATCCTTGAATATATGCATTGACCAAAAAAGTGCATATATTCAGGTTAATTCCTTAAGTATTTATTTTGAAGCTTAGCTTCTTAATTGTTTTATTTGTGGACTTTTATGGAGAATCCAATGGTACCATTTATTTCACATGTTGTTTCATTGGTTTTTGAAATAAATAAGGATTTGTGTTTTTTATAAGGTATTATTACTTATAACTTATTAAATATTGACTTTACAGATATGCCATAAAAATGGTATATGTGTATTTTACCATGGAAAATCCAATGGTATAATTTATTTCACATGTTTATTCATTGGTTTTGAAGTTAAACCAAGTTTTATACCAATTTATGGTATTTTTATAGTTTTAAGGTACTTATTTTTAATGTATAATTATATTAAATATTTCTTGTGACCTTTTTGGGTATGTGGTCATGTCTCAAAGGTTCACAGCTCTAATTCCCCTGGAATTTGTGTCAGGATTTTGTGACTCCTAATTTGAATATTCATATGAGGATCAATGTATCTAAGTCTTTCAGACTGTTTAAGAAACTAATAATAAGGATATTTGTCCACTGAGTATTTGTCATTTTTAAATGATGTTGTATTTTTCCCTATCTAGGTTCCATGACTGTACTTCTGGATTATCTGACTCTTCCACCATGGATTTTTTTAACATCTGTCTACCAAATACTAGCATGTACTTTGGATGCTGTATTTAGTAGAGCTGTAATCCAGTAGTCTGTTATAGTTGGAACATCAATGAGTAGTCCATCAATATAATCAATGAGCTCCATATAATCATATTTTACTATAACAGAGAGTTTTGGCCAACTTGAGGCTTCTGGAAGGTGTTTCAGTTCTTCCCTCTCTCAATAAGTCATGTAATATCCATCTTGGTATTATCATGTAGATATTGGATTATTCCCCCAAAAGGCATCTGGTTTGATGTCTTCCTTCTGATATGGAGTATTACCCAAAACAAACATTTTCCTGTGTTTGGGGCTGTATGTTTTGGTGGACATTGAACAATTTGTTTATTTCTTGATTCATACATTACCTGTCCCCTTTTCAGTGCTATTTGTTCCTCTAATACTTGATTTAGTATTTTGTTAGTCTCTTCTGATAATTTTCTTAGTTTATGATAGCCCTCTTGAAGAGATTTATGGTTGTTCTTTGTAAGGTAATTAGTTTTTGTAAACTTAAATTGTTTTCATGGATATTTTCAAAATTTTGTTGAATTTTTTCTCAAAATTGGGAAATTTTTAACCATATTTTATTTCTGTTTATGTTACTCTCAGGTGTGACAACACTATGTTCATTATGAGTCAGAATAATATTTCTATAAGTAGGGCTATTGATTCTATAAGAAGTATTTACAGCTATTACTGGCCCTTGTGAACTTCTTTCACCAATTCAAACAGCTCCTGGATGATTGGGTCTTGATATTTGTGCCTCTGGTTGAAAGAAGTCTTGTTTTTCCCTTTAATCCTTGTCTTCTCCTGTAAAATACCTGGGATTGTGAAGAATGGTGACTCTTGGCCACTGATATGCCATTTCCTGAATGGTATGAAGCCACTAGGGAGTCTGGTTGGTTTACTCCTTGTGATCCTAAAGGAATAAGAGTATGATCTGTCTGTTTCAGTTGTTCTTTTATGGCTTGGATTGTGGCTTGATTCTACCTTGTCCTGGCTGCGCTTTCCTCCAGGAGTTTGAACTGCCTGTTGAGATTCCACCCTTTGGTGATTACCATAGGCTCTTTGAAGTGTGAGAATTTTAGATATGACCACATATTCAGAAAGGTCAAAAAAGAGCTTTACAAAACTTATTTCAACAATAAAAATTGAGATTATAATCTTAAAATAAGTAAAGATGGCATAAAAAGGCATAAATTCTTCATTATCCCAGAATTCAATCAATAAAATGTGAAATAAATTGAACCATTGGATCCCCCATCAAAAGCTACAGATATGACATTTTGATTTCCTAACTGTAAAGTTAATAATTACTGAGATAACCTGAATATATGCACTTTTATGATCAGTGCATATATTTGTGCTTTTTAGCTCATATCATTTGGATTATGAATGATAGAAAGTTTATCCTAAAATAAAGCTATCACCAAATAGACATATAAATAGAGACTTAAGCTTTATTAGACAAGCTATAAGCAAGGTTAAAACTTACAAGGGTTTATTGAGCAAAATGGCAATAGCTGTTGACAACTTCAATTTGAAAGTGGTCAAAACTTAAAAGAAAGTGGATATTAATATTCTACTAGTTTATACATGAATAATGATGCAATATTTATAATTATATTCAAGGAATAACCCCATGAAATCATGGTTGAAAGTCTAAAATAGTAAATTTTACAGAAAAGATGAGTTACAAGAAAAATCATCAAAAAATAGAGTTCTGATTATTTACAAAAATGCTCTTGGAATTTTTGTAAGGACATTCCAATATACCAGAATTCACTCTATGAATGGCTGTAGTGTAAATAACTCAAAGGTTGGTAATTATCAAAGTTAAAGCTTAAAAATGATCTTTTATAATGACTAACTGTAACTTTATTTTAGGCTTAACAGTTAAACAAGGAATAAAACTTGTGGATATTAGTATGTTATGATTAAAAATAATAAGATACATGAATTTTGAACCTTTTACAAGCCTATGAGGTTGTCAAAGCCACTATCAGGGGTAAGGGTTTCAACCTTAAACCCACTCAATCTCATGAAACCAACAAATCCAGTATGTATATCAGAAACCAGTTTCAGAAAATCTTCTTGCTGAAACATGCATACAGCTTGGCTCAACAATACAGCCTGTAAAGACTTCTACAGGATGGATTTTCCAAAGACAGTTTGGATTCACAAGACTGCAGCTGTATTACCACTCAACTCCACCACACCTCTTGTATAGACCCTGTACATCCATACAGGGGGCTGAATTACCCGAATGAATTAAAATCAAGATTCCTCTCAAGAAATTAACCCTTTGGAATAGGGCTGGTGGATTCTCACATATACTGGCCCCTCTCCCTTCCTCTGGGGACTTTTTCCCCAGTTAATTAATATAGTTGATTTATTATTTTTATAAATATTCTTACTCTTATTTTTGGGTGTTGGTAAACACACATAAGACCTTACATGTTTTTACCAATTTATGTCCAAAATGCATAAGTGACCTTATTTTTCAAAAAAATTCCTCAGGATAAGTTTTGAGGTTTTTTTCATTTTTTTTTGGTATATTTTTCCCAACATGGGATGTCAATATCCACAAATTTTTCATATTTTTTTTTGGCCAATTTTACAAAATGGCATATTTTTTAAAAAATTCATTTAAGATCTTTCCACTTATGAATTTTCTTCATGTTTTTTTAGAATGAAGGGTTCAATATGGAGAATAAAGAACCAAAATCCCCTAATTTTGGGAATATCTTTTGGTGGGACAAGTGAAGGCGCAAAAAGTAATTTTTTTCAAATGTTTTTTTCCTGTCTTTGCAATATGACTATTTTCAAAAAATTAATATAAAAACCTCCCACTTATGAATTTCCTTCATTTTCTTAAAATGAAGGGTTCAACCTGGACAATAAAGAACCAGAAGCCCATGATTTTGGGGAATTGTTTTGGTGGGACAACAAGTGAAGGCTCAATAAGTGTTTTTTTACTTTTTTTTTCTTGTTTGTAATATGACTAGCTTTAAGCACAAAAGTGCCACATGTTTGATAAAGAAGGAGACTGAGGTGGGATTTAAGCAATAAATAGGACTGAGGAGGGGGATAATTGGTGTAAATTGTATATACAAAAATCAATCAATCTGAATCAACCTCCAAAATAGTTGGTCTTTTCTCAGGGGGAGGAAGATTGGAAAAATACAACATCCTGTGCTTCTTAAATTTATCATCCCATCCCAGGGCTTGTGGTTGGGCATGAAATTCCCAATTCACAGTAATGGGGGGGGACTGGATAAACTTTAGACAAGATTATATCCAAAGGAACAGAATGAGAACAGCTAGCCAAGAATAAGATGAAAATGGGAAGATTATCATTTGGAGGACATAAATAAGGGAAAAAAGAAAAAGATTGTACTGTGGAATCAAAAAAACTGGTCTTTGATACTCATTTGCAATTGGGTCCCCCATGTCAGGCATGTACATTCACTTTCTCTTTGAAGCCTGGCCAACATCTTCATATCATTCCATTTCTTCCAAATAAGAGGGTACTGAGGGAATTAAAGTGTTCATGGATTCATAAAGGTCTTGATATTGTTGAATTTATTCAGCCAAGTCACCTCTGACATCAACCCATTGGTCTTCAGTCTTGTAAATGTAGTGGGATATTGTTCTGTAGCCACATTTTCCATCACCCTGGAAATTGATGGCCTTGAAGGTGTATTTCAATATAAACTTGGGCAAGTCTTCTGAGCCAGGTATCTGATAAAATAAGGTCAAAAGATGAATAAATATAAAAAAAACAAGAGAAATATACATTCAAAAGAATCAGAAACTTACAAACAGCTTGGAGAATTAATCACTTGTGTGATAATTGCTTTGAAAATGCTCACAGGTCAAGTAAATTGCATCATATATCTTTAAACTGGTGGTAGGCTTGTGTGATTCTCTTTGTGAGGTTTTGTTTCCAATTTCCAATCTTCTGGAACTTTTAAGGGTGACTTCTGATTTATTTAATTCAGTTTCTGGGGGTAGTCAATCTGATGAACTGATTGATTTTGATAATGAGGCCTCAGAAACTTCAGAATTTTCAGATGAGTCCACTTCTATAATTGGAGAGGGGAAATTTGACTGTGATCTTGAGGTTGTTGTACTGGTCACTTTTGATGGGGGTCTTCCTCTTCCGTTGGATTGACTTTCAATAATTTCAAAGCTTGATGGTTCTCTTTTGTTTTTCTTTTTATTTCTATTCTTGGTTCCTTGAGGTATTCCATGGATATTCTTGAACTCTAGTGGGTCTTCATAATATTGATCATCCTCTTGAATCTTGGGAATTTGATCAAATGGGACTTTTCCAGTCAAAAGATCTTAAAAATGTTGAAGAATTGGGGTGATTTCTGCCATTGGTATTTGAAAAAGGTCTTCCCCAATATCTTCAAATATTTTTTTGTATTCATTCTTTCTTTCTTTTTCAACACTTTTATCATCACCTTGATAACCAGTCTGAGAAGAATATGAAAAAGAAAATCAGTCAATAAGGAAAAGAGGAAGAATTTGAAGTTAAAAAATCCTCACAGGCAAATTCAAATGCCACTGAGGATGGAAGTCTGATATCTTAAGCCTTTGGCGCTTGGAAAATTCCTTTTGGGTCTTATGCTTGCAAGGAATGCCTTGATAATTGTTGTATTTGTTGGTGCATTCTTCATTGGGAGGGAATTTGGTTTTGAAATGCTCAAAGGCCATCTGAAGAGAATAATGAGACACCTTGCCATTGAGAGCACAGATGTGTGGAGAAAAATTCTTGACATGGACAATGATTTATTTGGAGATTCTGTTGAGTATTTCAATAAATTGTTTTCTGAATTCCATGCGGACAGCCCTAACTACCTCCAGGAGAGTACCAGTGGACTTCTGGAGCCAAAGTTTCACCATGGCATGGGCACCTTCAACTTTGGAGGTGGAGCCCACACCCAGGTGGCAATGGTGGTTGGTCCAGGATGGCACATAATACTCCTTTAGAGGAAGCCAGGTATTTTCTAAATATTGAAAGACCTCAGGATTTTTGACTTGCTTTTGAAGCTTATTCCAGTTGTCTTTGAAAGACCTTTCAGAGGATGAATAAATAACCTGAGAAATGAATCCCAAATTCATTAATAAAAACAATAATAAGAAAAAAAGTGAAATAAATTTAAAGATAAAAGTATATTACTTGATTCCAAAGACAAATAAAATTTTCAAAATAAGTACCATGACCAATTTTCTTCAAGCAATGCGCAGATAAATCTTCATTGATGTTCCAAATGCATAACATGACTTTGGAGTATGGGAAGAGCTTCTAAGAAGAGTTTTTCAAGGCCAGATCCCTGTCAATAACAATGACTGGAGGGGCAACAGGATTGGTGTTGTTGAGGACCTTTTCTATGTATTGATTTAATACCCAAGTATATGAGGGTTAAGTTTCATTCTTCATAAAACAAAAGCCCCCAGCAAAGGTCTTATTGGTTGAGCTGAATCCAACAATAAGAAAAAGGGGCATTCTGTACTTATTGGTTTCATAGGTACAATTCATAAGAATGACATGAGGAAAGCCATGAAGGAGTTTTATGGCAAGGGAGTAAGTGAAAAACAAGGAGGTAATATGTCCCTCAGAATCCCTTGCAGAGGAGCAAACAAAACTTTCTTCTTTGAGAGTTTCAATAAGAGAATCAATGGGACTTCTTCCTTGAAGTTTGTCTTTCTTGATTTTCTTCACTTGGTTGTAAATTTCTTGTAGGATTACAGGCCTTTCAGACTCCCTCTGGCTGCAGAATTGGGCATAAATTTGCCCTGGAAGAAGAAGTGATTCAGACATTTGAGCAATTTGAGATGTTTCTTGCTCATTGAATTTCTTGAAAGCAGGATGTTCCATGATATTTTCAGTGGCATTGTGGCTATGTTCAGTATTTTTGACTTTAAGAGTCCAACTGGTCCTCTTGGCATATTTTCTGGCATAAAGTCTGAAAGGACAGTAAACCTTTCTTGAAGTGACTGTTTTGGAGGCGCTTTTGTTGGAATTTGGGGTCCCAGACCAGTCACAACCTATTTCAATTTGTTTGTGAGTCATATTGTACCTCAAGGTGGACACAGCATACCCTTGAGCCCTGGAAACATTATGCACATTCTGCCAAAGAAGCTCAAGGGTCTGAAATTAACCTTCAGTGGGGGGTTGAAGCATTTTTGAAGGAAAAAGATGTATAAATCTGAAAAAAGGGGGATTTGGGGATTTGGAATGGGGTAAGAACCTTTTGAAAGGTAAAAAAGAAGTGAAAAAAGGTATGAAAAATTAAAAGAAGTGGTTTAAATGTGGGATTAATGGATGAGGGAAGGTAAAAAATTGGAAATTTAGAGGCTTGAAAGCAGTTTGTTGTGGTGAAAAATGCAGTCTTTGGGGGAAAAAAGAAAGAAAAGTGTGAAAAAGATTTGCAAAATTGCTTTGGTAATGCTGTTTTCCACAAGAAAAACTGTTTGGGGTGGGGATAATGTGGATTTTTTTGGGGTGTTTGGTCTTTTTTCTCCATTTGGGGGGGGGGGGGCAAAAAACTGAAACAATTGGGATTCAGAGGGGTTTTGGGGAAAAAACCCTTTGTTGGGCATGTTTTGGCCTAATACAGGCATGGCTGTGTTCCATGTTTAATTAAAAATGGGCCCAGGGCACCCCTTACATGTTTTTACCAATACCCTATATTCATTGGTATTAAGTTAGTCTTTGCATTTATTCTTCACCTATTAAGTATGCATTGTGGTGGACATATCCTTATTAACCATTCTCTTTCTTTCTGACAGGTTTAAACAGTGGAATTGGAACTGTTTGTGATTGGCTCTTTTATTTCTTACTCTTATTCTTTGTTGCTTCCTTTTCTTATATTTATTTGACTCCTAAGTGTACCCAATCCTATTTCATCCCTGAGCCCCCAATAAGTGAGTTTCAGTTTACTGAGTGCCAGGCCCTCTTTACTTTGAAGAGCCCCTGTGAAATTATATTAATTAACTCACAATTGCTTCTTTCTTTTCATTCATTCATATTAATTTCTCTCATCCTTCAACTATGGTTTTATGATTTCATTATCTCTCATCAATTTTCATCTCACTCACTTTATTCACATGAAAATTTATTCTCTTTCTCATTTCTTAAATTGTGCTGACCATTTCATTTTATTCTTAATTATCAGTCAATTCTTATTTTTATTTTCTGTGTGAATTCACATTCTTTTTATTAGGGCTTAATTGATTCAGAACTTCAGGAGTTTCTCATTTAATTGGGGTGATCATTGATTGATTGATTGATTTGATTAGTCAAGAAATTGACTTTAACTCAAGACTCTGATTTGATTTAATTGATTGAACTGATTTGTATCCTCAAGATAGCTGATTTATCCTCAGAATTTGACTTAGTTTATTGATTTGAAGTTCATTCCTCAAGAGATTGATTGCTTTTGAAGATATTAACCAAATTACTCAAGACATAATTAGTTTAATTTTTAACTTACTTTATTGACTTTATTTTATTTATTTATTGAAATTGATTATCTATGAGAATTTGATTCTGTAATCTTCATTATTCAACATTTATTCATAGTGATTTCACCTCAAGACTGTTGATTGATTTCTCAGGTTCATCAAGATTCTCATTTATTTTATTCTTTAAAGCCTTATTGCTCTTCTGAAGTAATCATCAAATTTTATTTCTTATTCCTCAATCATGCCAGTTCAGCATAGTCAAACAGCCAAGAATAAAAGATACCAAAGAAATAAAGCTGTTCTCACTTCTACAGCAAGGGCTCATCTTGACCGCACACCATCAGCTCATCAACTGAGTGAAAATTTGTACAGAGGACCACCAATGGAAGAAGAAGCACCCTCCAGAAGAGGAGGTATGAAGCCAAGAAGATCAAGGTAATTCTCTCACTTATTGGATGGCTATCCAAGCATTTCTCAAGGGCCTAGAAGTTGATCAGGGGGAGGAGTCTGTGGAAGAGGAATATTAGGAAGAACCTGAAATGGCAGCTGCCTTTGCAGGTGCTCCTGAGGCTTCTGAAGCTCCAAATATAGCCCTTTCTAATTAAACTCTCCTCTCTCAAGCTGAACCAAATTTTCTTGAAATGATGGAGTAAATGACTAAATTCATGGGAAAACTCACTCAAGAAGTTTCCCCCAGGCACAATCCAAGGGCCTTAGAATTCAATACTCCATCAATTAAGGCACATGATCCTTTTGATGGTACTCAAGCCCATAAATTGAGAAGATTAATCCAAACCTGTCAATCAATTTCCCATAATGACCCAGAAAACTTCTTCTCTGACAGGAAGAAGGTTCTTTAGTCAACTTATTCTCTCACTGGTAGAGCTGGAAAATGGATTGAACCATACCTCTCAAATATCTCCAATGAAGACCCATTCTATCTCCTCAATAACTGACAGCTGTTTTAAACCCAGTTGTTCACTCTGTTTGGTGGTCCCAATGTAGTTAGGAAAGCTGAACAAGAGTTGGATGATGTCAGGATGAAGGAAAGTGGTCATGTATCCTTGTACATTTCTGACTTCAGAAGCTTAATGTCAAGAATTGGAGATTGGGGGAAAAGGGCTTATATCCATCTTTATAGAAGAGGATTGGCATCAAGAATTTTGGACCAGCTGGTTTCTCACCCTGGTAGCTTTGATAATCTTCAAGAAATCATGTAAATTACTTTGGAGTTAGATACAAGGTACCATGAGAGGCAGAAGGAAAAGGGTAGTCATCAAGAAAAGAAGACTCCAGTCACTGGATCCAACTCTTTGAGGCCTCCTCAAGATTCATCTTCCAAGAAGCCTCATCATAATAAGAGCAAGAAGGGGGATAATTGTCAAGTTTCAAAGGACAAGTCTCATGCTGCTCTCCTCAATAAGGACAATAAATTAATTGGTTCTGAAAAGGGGAGGAGGATTAAAAAGGTTTATGCACTTATTGTTGTGGAAAGAACAAAAATGAAAAATACTTCAAAAGGCCTCAGAACAGGCCAGGGTCATCAAGAAACTTCACTAGAAATAAGGGAAAAGCCCAATTGAGGATTATTATATGTTCAATGGTTTTCACTTATTTCTTCCAAGTGTCAGGGTGACTCTATGATATAGCTTCAAAATGATAATAAAAGCTATAAATCTGAGTTTGCCACAAAAATGATGATGATTAATTGATTATGAGATGGTTAAAAGGGATATACTAAAAGAATTTAGTGATGGTAAGTTCTATTGATAGCCCTGGGTGCAGTGTTTACCTGTTGGTTTACAATAATAAACCCTACAATAATTACAATTATACTTATACCTGTTCAATTCTAAGGGTACCACTCCTTTGAGAAGATATACCACATAAGAATACTAAGAATAGTATTATTTATTGTCCTTCTGGTGAGGAAAGGCCTCTTTTTATCTTGTTCTGGGGTAGTGGGATGTTGTTTACCTCTGCACACGACCACAGAGTGAAGTTTTTCACTACTGTGGGCTGGTTTGTGGCTCTACAAACTCAATACTGACTTGTATTGGGTGAAGATGTGGTTTCAGAACCACAAGCTGTCTTTTTTACCCTATAAAGGGTGAAAACTTTCACCAATGGAGCTTACAGGTGTGTTCTGGTGCTTCTGACGCACCATAAGCTGTACAGAACCTCTATGGACCCCTGTATTTGACTGAACTATGAGGTATTGAAGTAAAAACAAGTTTCTTTGTCTATTTGACACCTCATAATCATACTTATGGGATAGTATGCCACAGTAGAGCTGTATTGGTCTAAATGTGGGATTTCAACTGTAAAATGGCTATAATGCTGTCAGTTTTCAAGATATTGAGCACAAAGTTGGCTCATTGTGTAGCCCTAGATGAGATCTCCACAATGGTACCTCATTTGGTATGGGTAACATTAAATATGGCAAAGTTATTCCATGTTTGATATTAGTTATCCAGATATATGATTATCTCAAAATATGTATGGAACATTTTTTCACCATAGCTTTTGCTCCAGAGGAGATATGGGGAAATAAATGGAACCATCAGATAGCCCTGATTGTTTTCTTTCCAAAAGAAAACCACTTTGGGTATCTCACACTAAAACTGTAGAAGTTGGACTAGAGGTGAATATTTTATTCACCCTTATTTGACCTTGTTTTGGCCATAACCTCTATATTTTTGGTGCTAGCTGAATTCTTCTAGTACCAATAGATAGGTCTGATTGAGAAATTGAATTTGAATACCCATTTGATGGGGTTAATTCTCCTTCCCTGGATCTTAGATGAGAGGTGAAAATTAAGGTCTATGCTCAGAAACTTCTTTGAGCTTGAATAGCTTTGTTATTCTTTGTCCTATGATTATGGGACTTTCATATTTGGAAAGAGGTGAGTTTCCTCTTTGATTCGATACCTTTTGAGCTTTTTTGGCTCGTCTCCATGTTTTGGTGGTATTTTTCTCTACCATTGGTTTATGGTATTCTGGCAGTCATGCTTGTGCTCTGGTTTTGAGTCACAGGCTGACATCAAGAGCACAATTTTGCACTCTGAATACTAGTGTCAAGAAATCTTTAAAATTTCTTATTTTTTCTTCTTTCTCTGATATTCTTTAGAGTATTCTCATTGATTCTGGTGCTAAAAACTCTTTTATTGCAAAGAATTTTGCTCTGAAGTACTCATTGACCATGTCAGAGCTCCCTGAAAAGATTACTAATTTCATTTTTGATTCCAATGAATCCACTTCCTTGCTCATCACCCATTATACCAAGTTAGTTGTTGACTTTCCTTCTTTCCCAAGCTTTTAATGGGACTTCTTTATCATGGATTCACCCAAGGAAGAAGACCCAATATTGGGCTATGATTTTCTTTACCATTTTAATCCCATTATTGATTGGAGAAATGGATTGATAGCCTATCATTCTAGTCATAACAGATCTAGTGGTATTAATCCTTCTACTAGTAATGACTTTACTACCAATGTCAACAGTGTTGCTCTGGTTGGTGAGCTTAAGACATCTTCCCTTCCTCCTTCAGTCCATATCCCCTCCATCATTCCCTTTCAGTCATTACTTCCATCAAGCAATGAAGTCTGCAAAGAGATAAAAGATGTTGAAGAAGATGTTGCTATATCTTAAATTAATCTATTTCAAGGGGATATAGACCTTCCTCCCTTATACCTGGAGGAGCAGTGGGATGCGGAGGAAGAGCCAGAAGAGATTGAAACTGTGCTGAAGTTAGTCCCTCCTTCTTATCACCAATATTTGGATGTATTCTTCAAGGTGAAAGCAGAGAAACTTCCTCCACACCATGCCTGTGATAATCATATTGAACTGGGGGGCTTCTACCTCCAGTTGGTGTTACCAACTCTTTATCAAATCATGAGTTAAAAACACTGCAGGCCTACATTTCAGAGAATGTAGAGAAAGGTTTCATTAGGCCAAGCTCCTCTTCAAAAGGAGCACCTGTTCTTTTAATCAATGAAAAGGATGGTGGCCTTTGTTTGTGTTTTGACTTCCTCAAAATTAATGCTTTCACTAGGAAGAACAGGTATCCTGTTCATCCAATGAATCAGCTTCTTACAATATTTAATGGTTCCACTATTATCTCCAAGATAGATTTGTGTGGTGCTTATAATCTCCCGAGAATTAAAGAGGGGGATGAGCACTTAACTTCCTTTAGAACAAGATATAGTAGTTACAAGTATTTGGTTATACAATTTGGCTTTACCAATGCTCCCACTTAATTCCAGAATCTTGTTAATTATATCTTTTCAGATTTCTTGGATATTTTCGTTGTAGTCTACTTAGATAATATTATGGTCCTCTCTGGTTCTGAGCAGGAACATGTCAAAAATGTGGCCTCTGTCCTTCAAAGACTGAGGGAAAATAATTTGTTTTCTAAAGCCTCAAGTGTGGAATACTTGGGCTATGTTGTTTCAAGTGATTTCCTCAAGATGGATTCTTCAAAGGTTAGGAGAATCCTCAATTGGCCTCAGCCAAAGAACATCAAGGCCCTTCAATCTTTTCTTGGCTTTGCCAACTTCGATCATTGTTTCATTAAAAATTATTCTAAAAGAAATCTCTTCTCTCACTTCCCTGCTTGAAAATATTTTTCCCTTTATCTTCAATGAGGAAGCTATTAGTCAGTTTCAAATACTCAAAGAAGCTTTCACCACTGCTCCTATCCTATCCCATTTCAATCTTTCTCTACCAACTATTGTATAGACTGATTCTTCTGATTATGCCTTGGGTGCTGTACTGAGTCAGGTGAATGACTCAGGAGAGAATCCCATTGAATTTGATAACTGAAAGCTCCTCCCAGCTGAGCTCAACTATGAAATTAATGACAAGGAGCTCCTTTGCATAGTTTGGGCTCTCAAGCACTGAAGATCCTTTCTGCTTTCTCTTTCTGATTGCTTTGAAGTCTTGACATAACACTCTTCCCTTCAATATTTCATGTCTTCCAAAGTTCTCACTTGTTGTCAAGCCCATTGGGCAGAGTTTCTCTCTGAATTCCACTTCACTATCACTTACTGCCCAGGCAGACTTGCCACTTTACCAGATTCCTTATCACGTTGCAACAATGTGTGACCAGAGAGGGGGTGTACTTCATCAGAAAGAATCCTCAAACTTTTCATCAAGTTCTCAGGAAAATTGAAATCCAAGAGTAAAGATTTTTCTCAATCAAAGTTGAAGTTTTCTCAGATTTAGTGGATCAAATTCAGAAGGCAGTATGGAAAGACAAAGAGTATTAGGAAATTATCAAGCAATTAGCAAGAGGTGAATCAGTCCCAAATTATTCTCTTGCACCTCAATCTAAATTGGTATTATTCAAAGATATATTAGTCAACCCAAGCAATCATGAAATTCAATTGGATATTCTTTGAAAGCGTCACAACTCACTGTTGGCTTGCCATCCTGGCCAGGAGAAGACCCTCAAGCTAATTAAGAGGGGTTTTCATTGGGCTGGCATGAATCAAATTATCAAGGACTATGTGTCCTCATTTTGGAAATGTTCAAGAAACAAGAACATTCACCATTAGAAGTTTGGATAAATCAAGCCGCTTCAAATTAAATCTGGTCCTTGGAATTCATTATCAATGGACTTTTTCACTCAATTTCCTCTTTCAAGAAGCTTTGATTCAATTTTAGTAGTTGCAGACAGATTTTCAAAAATGGGAATCTTTATTACAGCTTATTCAACAATTACTGCTTTGGACTTAGCTCAAATCTTTATTAGTAATGTCTTTTACAAACATGGTCTTCCAATCAGTATTGCTAGTGATAGAGGTTCTTTATTTGTTTCATCATTTTTGACTCAATTATGTCAGAAGCTCAAGATATCAATAAAACTTTCAAATGCCTTTCACCCTTAAGAAGATGGACAGACAGAGAGGGTAAATCAGATTCTAGAACAGTAGCTTTGGATGTATTTCAGCTACCATAAAGATGAATAACACACCTGGCTCCCTCTGGCTGAATTTGCCTATAGTAATGCAGAACATTCATCAACAAAACAGTCACCTCTTTTCACCATTTATGGAAGAAATCCCAGCTTTGACTCAATTCATATTTCTCAAGATACACCTAATGGAAAGTTATAAACAGAATTTGAATCAGTACAGCAAGTTTTCAAAGAAGAATTAGAGTCAGCAATAACACGTTTTAAGAAGTATGCAGATAGATATAGGGAAATTCCACCTGATTTCCAACCTGGGGACAAAGTATGGCTAGCTTCCAAGAACATCAAGATAGCAAGAACCACCAAGAAACTCTCAGAAAGATGGCTGGGACTATTTAAATTTCTGAAGAAGATTGGCAGCCATGCATATCACCTCAAGTTGCCTCAACAATGGAAGGCAGTTCACCCTGTCTTTCATGTGTCCTTGCTAGAACCAGTGAAGGAATAAACTATCCCAAATTTACATCAATTTCCACCACCACCAGTCATAGTGGAAGAGAAAGAACAATGGGAAGTGGCTCAGGTTCTGAAATAAAAACTCAAGAGAGGTATATTATGGTATCTTGTGGAGTGGAAAGGGTTCAATGAAGACCCAGAAAGAATAACTTGGGAACCAGCTTCCAAACTTACCAACTACCCAGATCTTGTCAAGGATTTACACACTTTGTATCCTTACAAGACTGGCCCAAATACCTCAAGAGTTTGATTTTATGGTGCTTGGTGGGGATTGTAGTTTATGAAAGTAAGTTCCTCTCCTGGCATGCACCTTTAAGGGGTTATTCTACCCAAATATTTTGTATGCATAACCTTGGCCACTTTGTGAGAACTTTTCAATTTCTTTGGGAAGGTTTAGAAGGCCTTGCAACATCAATACCCGCGGATTTGGACCTTTCATAAAGATATGGCCATATTATCTCTTTTCTTCTTTATTTTCTTTTTCTTTCATATTTTATTATTCCACATTATGCTATTCACCATTATTCAAGACATTCTTTAACTTGAATTCATTTATGGAAAAGCTCTATATTTTTTTTATGATTCTTGGTGGGGAGTGGAAGTTATGAAAGTAAGTTCCATCTCCTGGTACACATCTCTGAGGGTTTTACTTCTTGTAAAACAACACCTTGGCCACTCTGTGAGAATAAAATGCTTGGTTTTTATTTTTTCAGGAAAATTATGGCCAAAATGAAGCAACTCACCACATAAATCCTCAGATGTTTCTCTATTTTCTTTTGTTTACTCTCTTTTTCTCTCAATTATTTCATTTCATTTTATTTTATTTCTTTTACTTGTATCATTTCATTTTTTATTTTTTATTTTAAAAGAAGCAATCATCAGTCCCATATATTGTTTGGGGAGTCAATTTATTCAATAATCAAAAGGCAAACACTAGTAATGATAAAGACCAACTACAGATAATCCTCATCAAAATTTCCTCAAGGCTTATCCAAATTTAACAACCAAGGAATCTTCATAAGAAACTGCCTCCCTGTCCAAAGCCCTAGTGGTTTCACCTGGAACAGCACTCTTCATAGCTTTATAAACAAAAACCTCAGTGAAAGCATCCACCTCTTCAAATAGGGATGTGACCACCTTCTTATTCACCTTTTGATCAGTGAAGTTTCCAGTTATATTCCAGCTTTTATGGTGGTCAAATATTGATTCAGGTCCTGGGGAAATTGGGTGTCTAGAAGTGCTGGCCATGGGTGGTTGAACATTGGTGGAGGTGGAGGCAAGTGTGGGTGGCCTGGTTGGGGGGACCTGATCACTTCATGGATGGTGGTACTGGCTTGGACTGGGGATGGTGAGGTGGACTGAATTCTTCTTTTTTGGATGGGGGTTGTAATATCAAGTTCTTCTCCATCAAGCTTATCACTGCCTTCAGAATCAGTATCAACTTCATCTTGAACCACTAGATTTCTCTTCAATTTTCCAAGTCTTCCTTCTTGTCTGGTAACCAAAATAGGAACTTCTGGGGCTACTCCAATGGGGTTTCCTTGGGGGGGGAATGGGTCCTCCAGTGTTGGCCCAGTAACCACTGGTATTACTTCATTGTTGAAAACCTCTCATTCTGGTTCCAGTAACTGAAGCAGAAGAAAAGAAAACCATAGAAATAATTAGCTTAGTAATTCCTTGACCATTCAACTCACAATTGGAGTGGCCAGAGGTGGAATCAGAGCTTGGAGGTTCATCAACAGGAGCTTCCAATCCAAATCTTCCACCCTTCTTGATTCTGTTACATAATCTTCTGGGATTGTCTGGCAACCTATGGCTGTCCTGAGAGAAATTTCTTTTCCCAAGGTTGCAGAATTGGCACCTGGTAGACCCAGTAGTAGCAGATTCAACACAAGGAACCCCCTTCTTCTGACAATTGATGCAGGATTGCTCAATAACTCTGAAAGATTTAAAACCATCATAGGTTTTATTAATTTCATGAATCTCTGTAGGGGCCATACTCTCTTCAGAAAACTCCCTCAAGTTATCAAAGACACCAGTACCATAAATTACAGAAGGTGGGGAATCAGAGTGATTGGAGTCACAAATGGAAGTCAGCTTTGAACTCATCTTCAAGTCAAAATTCAAAGCCAAGACCAAGCAAATTATGGACAAATCCAATTCAGAAAGTCAATTATGGCAATTTTAACTTCAATAATGGGATGAAGCACAAGAAAATAGAAGAAAGTATCAAGGAAAACTGTTTCATTGGCCAAATTGGCCATTTTTATGCATTTGTGCCCTTTTGTGCATAATCACTTAAAATCATCTGAAAGGCCTTTAAAACATCAAAAGTCAAAGGAAATAGGATAATTGGTGCATTTGTGCATTTTGGCTAATTCCTTTTCAAAAACTTCAAAATCTTCATTTTATTCAAATTTTCATCATAATATGCCATTTCATGCATATTGGCGCATTTGTGCATTTTGTTTATTTCTGGCTATTACTTCTTCAAAACTATCAAAACTGTCAATTCAGCCCTTTTCATAATAACTTCATCAAAACTGCAATTCCTTGCATAATGATGTAATTGCGCATTTTGCACATTTTAGCCAAATTGGCGAAAAAAAACAACAGAAAACACCAAAATTGGGGAAATTTCAATGGAATTCTGAAGTTTTCCACATTCAAAAAAGGGCCAATTTTTATTCCAATCTCAAGATGAAGAAATATTATTCAATGGCAGTGAGTTCTTAGAAAATAAACCTGAAATCATCCACTTATCATGAGCCATGAGGACTCAATACAAGTTAGGTGAAGAACACTGGAATGAGAAGAAGAACAAAATATCAAAGAAGAAGAGGGAAAAAAATCAAAGAAGGGGAGAAGAATCAGAGTCAACTCAAAGGAGAAGGACCTAAAAGTTATGAAGATGAAGAATTTTTGATTTATGATTGATGAAGAGGAATTATGAGGGATGGAAATGGGGTAATTGAGGGGAAGACAGTTTTTCAATTGACCTCATCAAGATTCACTTACTTTTATGGTGCTCAGAACTCACCACTTTCAAGAGGGGGATAATGTCACAGCCATGGAGACAGGAAGGGCATTACCAATCATTACCAATTGAAGATCTTCCAACACCCTATCAACAAGGGGGTTTCATGGAAGATTCACCAAATACAGTTTCAAGCCTCAATACAGCTCAATACAGGCAAAACCCAAATGCAGGATTCACCCAATACAGGCCTGTCCTCAATACAGGTGCAAAAACCTGTATTGGATACACCAATACAGGTTCCTCCAACATACAGTCATGGGTTCTCAACACTCAAACTCCAGACTGGCATTTTTTCACATATACCAGCCCCCTTTCACCCACCTGTGGGTTTCTCCCGCAGTTAATTAAAAATATTTGTTTTATTATTAATATTATTTTATTTCTCACTCAAGGGGTATTATTATATTAATTATTAAGTTAGTATTTTCCTTCCCTCACCTGTTCAGTAGAGTCCTGGTGGTAATGTCCTTATTATTCCTTTTCTATTTTCTGAACAGGTTGAAACAGTGATTCAGGATTATTTGTGGTTGACTATTTTTTATTGCTTTTGTTTTTATTTCATGTCCTTTATTTCATTCTAATTATTTCATCAGTAAGAATTCTACCTTTTATCTTATTGCTATTATCTTTTGAGTACTTCCCTTGAGCCCTCCATAAGTAAGTCTGTTCACTGAGTGCTAGGCCCTCTTAATTTAGAAGAGCCCCTGTGACAGATTGAGTATATTTTATAGTTACATATAATAAATAAACTTGAGAAAATGAAGGTAGTTAAGTGTGGATAATATTTTGTAAGTGTTTGTTTATATTTAATATTGGGAAATTTGTAAGTAATGAAAATAGATAATCTATTTCTGGATGTAGATTTAATATTAATGGGGGGTATTTACTGAAATAAAAAGGAATATGAAGTCAATAAGCTATTTTGATGACTAATAATATTATTAACTAATAATAGAGGCAATGTTAAAAATAAATTATAAATAAAAAATTTATCCTTTTTTTAGCTACTGAGCTTTTCTACCAAGAATAAATTAAGTTAATAATTTCTAGACTAGCTTCTAGTTTAAGGGATGGTTCTATCTGATCTATTTATCTGGAAATGATCATTTAATAATATTAAATACCATCAATCTTATTTTTTCTGCTAATGATATTAGCTACTGAGCATATAATAAAATAAAATAATGGGGTCTAGACTACCTGCTAGTTTCAGGCATGGCTCTATCTGATATATTTATTTGTAAATTATCATTTACTAGTATTGACTACCATGAGGAAGGCAAAATTAATTTTGTTGAGAGAAAGGCTTTATTTATGTTGTTTGGGGTACCTCTTGTTTTCCATGGGGACCTTATCTTGCACTGTAAACCCTAATTTTACCTCTGCAGGAATTCCAAATTGTGTTAATTTCCCAAAAAGACCATGCAATTGAGGCTCTGTATTGAATTAGTAGCTTATAAAATACTTTAGTGATTATTTATTGTAATTAAGTTATTTCATTATCTCAGGTGATGTTGTTTTTTCAGCTGAATGTTGAGCTAATGAAAGGTGGTTAAGTATGAAGGATTATTACTTATCAGTTCATGTGATTTCTTATAGCTTATTCAGTGCCTATTCTTTGGCTTTTGAGTTTGTTTTCTTTGAAAGTTGACTTATCTGAGGGGGCTGAGGATTATTGAGGAAATTTATGCACTCTCATGCATTTTATTATTCATTTTCTTTCAGGTGGTTATGCAAGTTTACGTAGATTTTTATGAAGTGATTTTACTATTTGAGCTGAATTTCGAGAAACTGAAAGGGGTTTAAATTCAATGAAAGAGCTTTAGCAGTTGATTCGACTGTTTGAGGACTGTGCTCTCTAAGCAAGGGGAATTTCCTGGTAATAAAAGAAGTAATGATGAAAGTTGAAAGCTGGAACTAGTTGCATTTGTTGAAATCAAATGCCCCTTTCATTTCTGAGTAGTTGTTTTTATTTTATACTTTATTGGGGATTGGAGGGTTTCTGAGGGAGTTAAGGTGCAGATAATATTTCTTTTTAGGCTCTTTCTGGCTTTATTATTTTATCTTTCTTGTTTTTAGGTGTACAATTGATGATATTAGGGCCATTTAGTGAAACTTTAGACACCATGTTACTATTTTCCAATTTTTCCAATTATTTGAGCTAAATTAACTGATTATTTTGACTTTTTGGGGGTTTATAATGTTTATTTTGACAATGTTTACTGATTTATTTTCTCTATTGGAACCTTTTAAGGTAAAATGAGGTTTCTGAAGTGGGCTTGAAACCAAAAAAAGGTATGGAATACAATAGTATATGGTGAACTTAGTGAAGGAGTAATCTGCTACATATCTGGGAAGCTGAAAGATGCATAAGGAATATATGAAGCAACCTGTATATAATGACCATTTCAGGTATGGGAACTTGAGAAAAATCATTATTACCTGCATGAATCAGTCTAACAAGTCTACAAAGACTTCACAGCCCTGAAAACCCTACTCAATACAAAATCAACTGACAGACACATGTTGAGATGTCAAATAGCCATGAATGAATATAGAGGAAACATGGAAATCATATGAAAAGGGGTCAAAAGACACACCAATTCATATTAAATTAGTTGATGACCACTGGAGAATGTCAAAAGAAACCCAGATTATGGCCCAGAAGCTTAAGCCAATATACCTATCCACTTCATGGAAGTAGACAGGAGGAGGAACTTGAAGTTTTAAGAGCAGAAACCAGATTCTGATCATAGTTCCTCAAAATAGGAGGAGATAACTATATTAAGAATAAGCTCATCAGACCTTGAAACTGGCTCTTCAATGTAGTGAAAAAGGCTTATACTAAGAAAAAGAAGTGCAGCATATTTATTTCACTCCCATGACAGAAATATAGGAGCCCTGAACTGGCATCTCAGATAGAAGAAACCTGGTCAAGAGACTACAAGGAAAACAAGTTCTTACTCATCTGTGGTCTTCTGTACCACAGAGAGAAGCACAGTAGTCTCCTCATAGCAATTGAAAGAGTCCATGTCAGGATTCATCCTATGATATAGTATTTACAGCCTATAAATATGGGTGTGACATGGTAAAATGATGTTTAAAAGGCTTAATAAGATGTTTTTGTTCCAAAGTAGTGATGTTAAGTGCTTCTGAAGACCCGGGATTTGGTAATTATCAATTGATTAATTATAGAAAAGAGTAAAACAATTAAAATATTCACTTTATCCCAATTATTTTACAAGATTCCTATTGTGGTTAACAATATTAATATGTATAAATTAAATAGAAGGATGTGGATTCCTCTTTGGTACAGTGGAAGGGCACTTTTAATACTGAAAAAGGTGTAGAGGGGGCATCTACACCCTGGCACATAGAGAATGATTTTCACTCCAGAGGGTGGTCTTGTGGATTCTAGAGCCCTGTACAACCTCTGTTGGGCTCAAATGCAGTTTTCAAACCACATATGGTTATGTTTCCCCAATATAGGGTGAAAATATCTTCTGGGATCTTCACAGGAATGTTCTGACATGTCAGATGCATAGAAAGCTGTACAGCATGCATCAGGGGGGCCAAATTGGTGATACTGTGATTTATTGAATTAAAATCAAAAAAAATTGTGGTTTTGACACCTCATATTCAATGTTATGGGAGGCTGTCCCATAGTATTGAGTTTTCTCCATTATTGTGGGTTTTTGACCTTGAAGCTATCATAACATTGTCAGTTTTGAAGATAGAGATCTCAGAAGTGGCTAATTTTATAGCCGTTGACAAGATCTAAATAATTGTTACTCATTCAGCTCACATATAATTAAGTACAGAAGAGTTATACCAGTTTTAAATCCAATTGTAAGAATATGGATTTTGTATAAATCCTACATTAAGCTCATTTACTTGATAGTGTTTGTTCAAAATGAGATACAGGGCTATGGAGGGTACCATCATTTAGCTTTGTTATTTGTTTTCCTATGTTTATGGAGTTGTATATTTGGAATGAAGTGATTTTTCTCTTTCTTCTGAGCTCTATTGTGAGCTATCTTAGCTCTGGTCAATTTTTTGTGGGCATCCTGATCTACCATTTGTTTATGGTGTTTTGGTGTCTGGTTGTGCTCTGGTTTTGAGTCACACACTGACAATAAAGCTGTATAGTTCAAAATTGAATGATAGTCCAGTCAGAGATAATTATTTTCTTTTATTTAGAGACGAGCAGATAGATAAGAGTAGATTGGAATTTATTGCAAATGCAATTAATTCGTTCCTTCCGGACCATTGAAGTGGAATTGAATTAATGGGAAGTACTGAGACTCAATTAGCTTTCAAAATGTTCATTTAGAAATCAAAAATTATCTCTTGCATTTTGATTATTATGAAGTTCCAAATGCAAAAAAACATGATTTTTTTTTCAATACAACCCCTCAAGAAAAGAAGAAACAGGTTCAATATGTGGCCCGTCACACCTAATGTAAACAATAGTCAGTAAGTCAACATTAAGAAACAATGATATAATGAACATTGACAATTTTTGTTATCAAATCTGAGTTATTTTCTCCAAAATAATAGCTTTAAAGAACAAATGATAACACAAGGAAATAAAGAAAATATAGACTTAAAAATAAATTTGAAAACCATTTGGGGAAGGTTTTTTCATAAAAATTGAAAAAAAATGTATGTAATTAAAAGATTAGTCCAAAAATTGACACATATACATTTATACCAGAAAATAAAAATACGCAATGTATGGATATAATTCACCTTTGTTTTTCAGAATTTAAAGTCCCTAATAAGCTTAACTATATGCATCTGGGCCACAGGTCCAGGTGGTGCTAACACTATAGTAATAATAGCAAAGATTTTGGATTTTGAAACTTTTTTGAAATTTAACTCGAAAATTCTAGGTACAAAAATTTAGATTTGACCACTAAAAGCATTCGACTGAGCTTATAGGTTTTCTATTAATGAAAAATGAAATGTTCAAATGGAATCTTATTGGGAGTTTTTGTCTTTAAATTAAAAAAATTTCTGAAATCTTTATGAGAATTAAGCAGTGCATTAATCAATTCCTCAAAGCAATTCAATGAAATTTTGGAGCAAAGTGAAGTGATTTGTTGATTGATTTGATTTGATTAATTTGCTTAAAATCAATTTTGATGATTGTAATTTTTAAAATTTTCATAAAACTACTGATTTTTAAGGCAATCTCAAGATTTTGTGAGAGAAAATTCCATTTTAAGCCAAAAAGTGGTGATTTTGAATCAAGAAATGGTGATTTTATCCCTAAATGACTGGATTTTGAGATTTTTTAAGTTTGGCTCCGTCTAAAATCCTGATCAATCCAAAATTTCTTCTATCAAGGATCTGCCATCTTCTTCATCTTCTAAAAATTTCAATCCATCGAATCATGAGCAAGTATGCCTTCCTGCCTGACATCGTAAGGACTATTTTGCATCTGGCTTCGTTTTTTCATCATCAAAAACTGAAAACTAATCAGCAACCTCTCTTTAGGACACTGCACCTGACGTATATGAAACGCCTGATCTGCCTAGCGTCTTGGTCTCAGAACGTGATGATGACTCAGATAATGAGCTGGTCCTAACCTCAAGTCACTCTCAGAATTTAAAACCACCCACAAATCTTGATATCGATCATCAAACTCTGGATCAATCTTCAGCTCGTAAAAAGTTTGCTTCTGCTCCTGCCCTTGATGGGATCGATGTCGGTCTGTCTTTTCCCTCTAATCTTTTCAAATGATCATGCTTTCAAGACTCGAAACTTATCTCATCTTCCTTGACTGGCCTTTTTAGATTTCTCTTCCTCTCTTTTGAGGAAACCCTCCAGGCCATCTACTCGCTATCCTCCTCGGCCGCCTCGTCAGAGTTTTGAAACGTCTGAATACTCAATCTTACCAAGAGGTTATGCAATCGATCACTCAAATCCACTCGATCAAACCGAAACGCCATTAGAACGTCTGCGTCGTTTGAGGTTTGAAATCGATGAACTAGAAGAAGAACTAGAACAACAAAGCTCAAACGGCCAATCCACAGCCCCATCATCTGATCCAGTCGTAGATCCATCTGATCCCTCCAATCCTAAATCTTCTTTAGTTAAAGGTAAAGAAAAGGCAGAACCTACCCCCGCCGAACTTTTGATGGAATTACAGCACATTAGAGATCAGTTAGGAAAACTATCTACATCAGCTCAGTCGTCTCAAACTCCATCTACCATTCCATCAAACTTGAGAGAAAGAGAGGCTTATGCCAAAGCTCTCTTACAAAAACTCACTCAAAATTCACAAACTTCATCAAAATCAAAAAGCACTGAAAAACCTCAAACAACGATCGACAAAACTTTAAATTCTTCAACACCTGCTAAACTAGACGCTAGACTCAGTGCAATTGAAAATTTATTAGGATCGAGTAGCTTGTTACAAGCTACATCCAATGGTGATATTAACCTTCCTCCTCCACTTCTTGTAACCATCGGAAAATTGGAACATCAATTGTCCCTACTAACCCAACCTCGCCATCTCGATACTATTTCAAGAAGAGTTAAGGTTATCGTCACCGACCTAGAAAGGGTTCATGAGGCGCGTCGCAAGCTAACTGATCATCGACCATTATCAATAGCTTTGGCTAGCGGTATCACAGTCCTAACTCAAAATCAACACCCGTCATCTCAAGCTGCGTCCAATACCACCCCTGCTCTTAACACGTCCTTAAATTCACTTCCTGGTGTCATTAGCTCAGCTGATTCAAGCCAAACCAATTTGCCACCCGATGCACTTCACAAGCTTGAAAGGCTCTACAATCTTTTGCCTAGGATCGATCCCCTTTTGCCTTTAGTACCTCACTTATTAAGTCGTCTTAGATCGTTAGCTCAACTTCACAATGATTCAAATGAATTCCGTGAACGTTTAAATATATCAACTCATGAATTGACAGAATTAAATCAAAGATCAAAACAATTAATTGAACTCTTAAATCAAGCCGCAAAAAACTTTGAATCAAATGAAAAGACCATAAAAGAAAATTTGGGAGTTGTTGAAAGTCGAATTGAAAAAGTTCTTGAATCCATCGATAAATTAAAATCATCTTAAAAAACCCTTTGCTTCTTATCAACTTTTAAACAAATCAACAATCTTTGTTATGCAGAATAAGAGAAAGAAACCATTTCTTTTCTACAACATTATTAGTACACAATTGTTGAATTTAAATATTAAAAGAAAAATGTTTTTTTCATATGACATAATAACCTAGAAAAAGCTTTTTGTTTTACAAATAATCATTACCCAACTAAAAATATTGTTGAAGTAGAAAGCGGCAAATTTTATAAAGATCAAGTAGAGCTAGAAAAAGATCTTATAAAAATATCTTGGATTGCAAAGATGAGCACTTTAAGTTTGCTTTAAATTAGCCACTTTTTCATCAACTTTTATCAGTTTTTTAAAGAAAGAGCCGTAGAAGTTTATGTGTTTAGACTACTTTTTTATGAGCAATATCTTAATCCACTCTAGATTGCTATTTAACAAATATTCAAGTATGACCAATCGTGAGTTTTGTTATTTAAAACTCAATTTATTGTAATAAACATAATTACATGCATTGATTTCCCTTCTCAAACTGAATCATTCCGCTCAAAGACAACGGACCCAAAGGCGATGGAGGTTTTGAAATTTCAATGACTGAGGCTGTGTTTATTAAGTTTTATCATGATCTTCATGAGAATGTTTTGGAATGCTTTTTGATCAAACTTTATTGAAGTGATATTTATAAAAGACTGTTCAAAACATTTCTGACATGTCTAGATGGGCATTTACTTCACAATGCTACTCATACAATACTGTTCTGCTTTAAGCTTGAAACTATTTACCATTGAGAAAATTATTTTACAATCATTTATCATTTTTATTATTTTAATATATATAAAAGGTGATGGTAAATCCATGTAGGGAGTTTAGTAAATACATATAAGCTTTTACATGTTGTTACCATCACATGTAAGGAATGTTTATTACTTCCAAAGATTAGGGGGGAAAAACCCCAAGACATTTCCAATTAAAGTTTTTTCTTATTAGAGGTCTCAAACCTTCCAAATGCCACATTATAAATATTTTTTTTTTCAGTCCAACCCTACATGTAAATTTTGGCATTTGAGAAATCTCACACCTCATCAGCCATAGCATTTTAGGTAAAAAAACAACTAAATTTTTTGTGTACCAAATCCCATGTTTTTAGTCTCAAATCCCACAATTCATTTTCTAAATGAATATTATGGTTGATTTTTTTTAATGAATTAGTTATTCATTAAAGATGAATCTAAATTTTTTTGTCAATGATTTTTTTCTTCAAACAACTTAAAATTCACTAATATATTCTTTTTAGAAAAAAAAACACTTATATATTTTTGATTTTTATTATAAAACAACTTGAGTTTTCTCATCTCTATTAAAAAATAATTATAGATGAATTTCTTTCAGTGTTTATTAAATAATTAATTAATAATAAATCTCAAAAGATTTAATTGAAGAAGATAATCTCTTATCTTATTGAGATTTTCATTTGCTTTTAAAACAATTCAAATTTTTCTAAATATAACCCTTTTTTTTTTAGGGTGTTGGTAAACACATGTAAGCCCTTATGTGTTTTTACCAATTTATGACCAAAAAACATAAGTGGCCTCTTTTTTTGAAAAAAATTCCTCAGGCTTAGTTTTTAGAATTTTTTTAATTGGTTTTTGCCATAATTTTTCTGACATGGGATGTCAAGATCCCCAAATTTTTTCAATTTTTTTCAATTTATCCAATTTTGAAAAAGGCCTATTTTTTTTTTGAAAAGAATAATTAAAAATGTTCCCACTTATGAATTTCCTTCACTTTTCATTTTTTTTAAAAAAATGAAGGGTTCAATATTGAAAATCAAAAATCAGAAGGCCATAATTTTGGCGATTTTTTTGGGTGGGACAAGTTGAGGCCAAAAAAAGTGTGTTTTTTTCCAAGATTTTTTTTTCATGTTTGTAATATGACTATTTGTAAGCATAAAAGTGCCACATGTTTGATTTAAAATTAGACTAAGGTGGGATTTAAGAAATAAATAAGACTGAGGAGGGGGATAATTGACATAAATTGTATATAGAAAAATCAATCTGAATCAACCTCCAAAATTGTGGGGTTTTATGAGGGGGGTAGGGAGGAAGATTGGACAAATTTAACATCCTGTGTTTCTTAAATTTATCTGCCCACCCCAGGGCTTGTGGTTGGGCATGAAATTTTGAATTCAAAGTAATGGGGGGGGGACAAGGTAAAAATTAGAAATGATGATATCCAATGGAATAAAATGAGAACAGCTATCCAAGAAACAGATGAAAATGGGTGTATTGTCATTTGAAGGACAGAAATAAGGGAGAAAAGAGAAATATTGGACTGTGGAATAAAGGAAAACTGGTACTTGATACTTATTTGCAATTGGATCCCCCATATCAGGCATGAAAATCTACTTGCTCTTTGGAGCCTGGCCAACATCTTCATACCACTTAATTCGGTCCAAATAAGAGGATACTGAGGGTACCAAAGTGTTCATGGCTTTATAAAAGTCTTTATTTTTTTGGTTTATTCAGAAAAGTCACCTCTGATATAAGCCCATTGATCTTGAGTGTTGTAAATTTAATGGGATACTGTGCTGTGGCCACAGCTTCCATCACCCTGGAAATCAATGGTCTTGAAGGTGTATTTCAATAAAAACTTTGGCAAGTCTTCTGAGCAAGGTACCTGATAAAAATAGGTCAAAGGAATCAATAAATATTAAAATAAAAAAAATATACATTAAAATGAATCAGAAACTCACAAAGAGCTTGGTGCATTCATCAATTGTGTGATAATTGCTTTTGCAATGCTCACAGGTCAAATCAATTGAATCATATATCTTCAAAGGTGTTTCAGGATTGTGGGACTTTCTTTGTGAGGTTTTGCTACCCATTTCCAATCTTATAAACCTTCTAAGGGTTACTCCTGATTTCTAATATTCATTCAATTCAGTTTCTGAGGGTAGTTAATCTGATGAGCTTATTGATTTTGATAATTAGGACTCAGAATCTTCAGATAAATCCACTTCAATAATTTGAGAAGGTGAAATTGATGGTGATCTTGAGGTTATTGTGCTGGTCACTTTTGATGGGTGTCTTCCTCTTCTGTTGGATTTACTTTAAATGATTTCAAATCTTGAGGGATCTCTTTTATTTTTATTTTTGGCTCCTTGAGGTCTTCCACAAATATTTTTGCATTATAGTGGGTCTTCGTAATATTAATCATCCTATTGACTCTTGGGAATTTGATCAAAAGGTACTTTTTCAGTAAAAAAATCTTTGGAATTCTGAATAATTGGGGTGATTTCTGCCATTGGTCTTTGAAAAAGGTCCTCCCCAATAAATTCAAATATTCTTTTGGATTAATTCTTTCTTTATTTCTCAACAGCTTGATAATAACCTTGATAAAAAGTCTGAGAAGAATATGATAAAGAAAATTTGTTAATATGAAAATAATAATAATTTGAAGATCAAAGGATCCTCACAGGTAAATTAAAATGACACTGAGGATGGAAGTCTGATATTTGGAGGTATGCCTTGATGATTGTTGTATTTTTTGGTGCATTTTTCATTGGGGGGAAATTGAATTTTAAAATTTTTAAAGGCCCTCTGAAGTGGATAATGGAACACCTTGAAATTGCGAGCACAGATGTGTGGAGGAAAATTCTTGACATGGAAAATCATTTCTTTGGAGATTACATTGATTATTTCAATAAATTGCTTCTTCAAAGCCATTTTAAGAGCCCTAACAGCCTCCAGGAGAGTACCAGTTGATATTTGGAGCCAAATTTTAACAATGGAATGGGAACATTCAACTCCTGAGGTGGAGCTCACACCCAGGTGGCAATGGTAGTTGGTCCAGGCTGGCACACAATACTCCTTTAGAGGATGCCAGCCTGTGACACAAAACCAGAGCACAATTATGACAGCCAAATACTATAAACCAATGGTAAAGCCAAGATAACACCAAAACATGGATCTGAGCCAAATTAACTAAAAAGGAATCAAAAGCAAGAGGAAAATAACCTCTTTCCAAATATACAAGTCCCATCTTCATCGGAAAAAGAGTAGCAAAGTTATTCCTTCTCAAAGCTATTGCTGAGAATAAACCTTAATTTTCACCTCTCATCTGAAATCCAGAGGAAGAGGCTTAACCCCATCAAATGGGTATTACAATTGAATCTCTAAGTAAGGGATATTCAATGGTACTAGCCAAACTGAGCTAGCACCAGAATTACAGAAGTTATGACCAAAATAAGGTCAAATAAGGGTGATTAAAATATTCACCTCTCATCTAAATTCTACAGTTTTAGTGTGAGATACCTAAAGTGGGGTCTTTTTAGAAATAGAAAAATCAGGGATATATAATTGTGCCATCCATTTCCCCATATTCTATCTAGAACAAAAGATATGGAGCAAACAAGCTCCATACAGTTTTTGGACAAATCATAAATGTGTACAAGCTTTCTTGTACATGGCATAACTTTGCCATATTTAATGATCACCATACCAAATGAGGTACCATTGTGTAGATCACATCCAGGGATACACAATGAACCAATTTTGAGCTCAATATTTTAAAAACTCACAAAGCTATAGCATTTTTGAGGTTGAAATCCCACAGCTTGACCAAACACCTTTACTGTGGGATACTATCCCATAAGTATGCTTATGAGGTGTCAAACAGACAAAGAAGCTTGTTTATACTTCAATAACTCATAGATCATTCAAATACAGAGGTCCATACAGGTTCTATACAGCTTCTGACGCATCAGAAGCACCAGAACACACCTGTAAACTCCATTGGTGAAAGCTTTCACCTTGTATAGGGTAAGAATGACTACTTGTTGTTCTAAAACCACATTTACATCCAATACCAGTCTGTATTGAGTGTGTAGAACCACAAACCAGCCCAAAGTACAGAAAAACCTCACTCTGTGGTCGTGTGCAGAGGTAAACCACCTCCCACTACCCCAAAACAAGATAAAAGGAGGCTTTTCCTCACCAGGAAGCTAATCCAGCATCCTGTTCTTGATATTCTTACTTAGTATAACTTCGTAAAATAAGTGGTACACTTAGAATTTAACAGGTTATAATTATAAGTTGTAATTATTGTAGGGTTTGTTATTGTAAACTAACAGGCAAACACTGCACCCAGGGCTATCAGCAGCACTCACCATCACTAAATTATTTAAGTATAGCCCTTTTACTCATATTCTCACTTGAATATCATCATTAATTTTGTGTCACACTCAAAGTTATAGCTTTTATTATCATTTTGAAGCTATATCATAGAGTCACCCTGACAGAGGAAGCCAGGTTTTTGTCCAAATATTGCAAGACTTTGGGATTTTTGACTTGATTTTGAAGCTTCTTCCAGCTATCTTTGAAAGACTTTTCAGTACATAAATACATAACCTGAGAAATGAATCCCCAAGTCATTATTAAAAAAACAATAAGAATAAAAGGGAAAAATAAAAGTATATTACTTGATCCCAAAGGCCCATTCCAGTTTCAAAATCAGTGCCATGACCAATTTTATTCATGAAATGGGAAGATACATCTTTATTGATTTGCCAAATTTATAACATGAATTTTGAGTCTGGGAAGAGCTTCTTAAGAAAATTTTTGAAGGCCAGATACCTGTCAATAAAAATGACTGGAGGGACAACAATATTGGTGTTGTTGAGAATTTCTTCTATGTACTTATTCAATTCCCAAGTATATGAGGGTTCAGTTTCATTCTTCCCCAAACAAAAATATCCAGGAAAGGTTTTATTTCTTGAGCTGAATCCAACAATATGAAAAAGGGGCATTTTTTACTTATTGGTTTTATAATTAAAATCCATAAGAATTACATGAGGAAATCCATGAAGGAGTTTTATGGCAAGGGGGTTAGTGAAAAACAAGGAGGTAATGTGTCCCTCAGCATCCCTTGCAGAGGACCACACAAAAGTTTCTTCTTTGAGGGTCTGAATGAGAGAATAAATGAGCCTTCTTCCTTGAAGTTTTTCTTGACTTGGTTGTAAATGTCTTGAAATATTAAAGGCCAGTCAATCTCCCCCTCTGGATGCATGATTGGCCCTGAATTTGCCTTGGAATGAGCAGTGATTCAGAAATTTGAGCTATTTGGGATATTTCTTGTGCATTGAATTTTCTTAAAGCAGGATGTGCCATGATAATTTAAGTGGAATTATGGCTGTGTTCAGGATTTTTGACTTGAGTAATCCAAGTTGTACTCTTGGAATATTTTCTGGCATAAATTCTAAATGAAAAGTCAAGTGTTTTTGAAGAGACTGATTTGGTTGTGTTTTTCTGGGAATTTAGGGTCCCAGACCTGTCTCAACCTATTTCAATTTGTTTATGGGTCATAGTGGACCCCAAGGCTGACACAGAATACCCCTGCACCCTGGAAACATTATGCACATGCTTCCAAAGAAGCTCAAGGGTCTGAAATTCCCCTTCAGAGAGGGTTTGAAGCATTATATAGTGAGAAAGATGTATAAATTTTGAAAAAGGGGATTTTGGGTATTTGGAATGAGGAAAGAACCTTTTGAAATTTAAAAAAGAAAGGATAAAAGGTGTGAAAAGTCAAAAAAAGTGGGAAAAGGTGAAATAAAGAGGTTAAAATTTAATAATGACAGAAGAGGGGAGGTCAAAAAAGGGAATTTTAGAGGCTTGGAAGCAGGTTAGTTGGGAGGAAAATGAAATATTTGGGGGAAAAAAAGACAAAAAGTGTGGAAAGGTTTGAAAAATTTGTTTTTCAAAAAAAAATGTTTTTTGAGAGGGGTGTGCAGAAAAAGTGAAACAAATGGGTTAGGGGGGTTTTGGCAGGTTTTGGACAGATAAATGTTTTTTTGTTTTATTTCAAATTAAAATGGGCGCAGGAAACCCCTTATGTGTTCTTATTAAAAATCCTATGTGTTTTTACAAATTTATGGCAAAAACATGTAAGGGCTTATGTGCTTTTACCAAATTGCTTACATGGGTTTACCAATACCCCTTTTTTCAAAGAATCTTTATTATCCTATTTTAATTTGGTACCTATCTCAAAATTAACTTTAGTAATTTATTAATGGAATCAAATTGGTTTGTTCATTAATAACCATGCCATCGTTAAATATCAAAATTGAAAGATTCCAAGAAAAAATAAGTTAAGAATGATATTAGAAAAAAAATCTTTCTCAAACAAACTTGAAAAAATCTAATAACAAAAACAATACAAATTGAAATTTGAAAAGGAAACTAATCAAAATTAATTTGTTTTTTTCAATATTGGATTTGAATTAGTTTAATTAAAAGATTGTTTCTATTTCTTTTTCAATCAGAATTAAAAAAGTTAGTAATTGATCATATTTAAAAAAATTAAAACATTTTGTTTGATAAAAGTGTTGAAGAATAATGAAAAAAAGGAAACCATTTAGAATAGGATTGAGAACTATTGTAATTAAACTCCAAGTCATATTATAAGAGAAGGGTGGACCTAACTAAAAAATTCTTAATCAAAATTTTTAAAGGATTTTTTTTAGTTCTTATTATTTCTTTTTTATCTCTTTTATTTGATGATATTTTGAGCTTTCTTAATCTTTGTCTTTTGATAAAAATCAGACTCATTTGAGTTTCCATCATACTTTAAGCCATCAATTATTTCCACCCTATCTAAAATACCTGGTTTCTAATTGAGAAAATGGGAGTCTTTTTAATGGTTTGATTTCTACTGAAGCCCTATACATTATCTTAAGGTGAGATTTGGTAGTTTCAAATTACCCAATTATTAGCTTATGATAATTTCAAATAATTGATTTTTTGATGTGACAAAAAACACTCAAATGGAGTTTTGAATTTTTAATTATATATTATTTCAGATATTATATTTTATCAATTATAATAAAAAACTCTCTTTATTGCAATTTCATAAATTCCTTACAACATTTTTTTCTATTTGGAGAAGTTTGACATAAAAATTCAAAAGATACAAGTTTCTCAATTAGAAATAGGAAAAAAAAGATATGATCAGGCAATTTTTGGTAACCTAGACTCACAAGCGTTTTGTTTTGTGAATAAAATATACATCTCAAAAGAATTTCCCAAAAGTTCTGATTGTATGAAGTCTCCTATTAGAAAATATATGAGTCTGTGGGGTATGTATGGCATACCCATAAGGCCACACATAATGTTTTACACATTTGATTGAGTCATCAACTGACTCTCAAAGTGGTTTCAAACCAAAGATTGATGAAACTTAATCATAGCTTTATTTTGAATAAACAAAGTTATAATTATTGTCTCATATTTTGATTTCACACCAAAAACACCTATGGTTGACCCATAGAGTGTTATACCCAAAACAGTTCTTTTTGTTGTTATTGGAATAATTCAGAATTACACATAAAACATTACCAATTTCAGAAATTTTTGATAAATCTTTAAAAATTTTGATTTTAAAGTTGACTTAAAGTTACATCATGTATATCTAAAGCTACAAAAGTGGTGTTGAGATTAAGGTGTTTTTTTATTTATTTAATGGGATGAAAATCTGCCATACAGAATGTAAATCTTGCATGGACTAAATTGAAAGTTATTTGAAGCCATTGTATGTCTTCAAATACAAAAATTGCCAAAATACATGCAAAAGGGGGGAAAAGGGTGCCAGGATACACAAGGTTTGGGATATGAAGGGACTAGAATATGTTTTTTCTCCTTTATTGAAGGATTTTGAGCTTTATTAAAAATTTCCGATTAAGCTTTGATTGAATATTAGAGCTCAAGCTGGTCTATCCTCCATTTAGACAGGAATTAAAAATTGAAAAAGGGTATATCATATTTTAAAGTCTTGTAATCAAGGCTTCAAGAACTTAAAGATATTAAACAAGATTAAAATCCCATTCAACTTCATCAAAACTATATACAAAATCAAGGTTGGGTGTTTATTTCTATTTTTACATGTAAAAAAGCAATAAATCAAAAAATTCATAGAAAATAAATTTGTTAAGGGACCTACATGAAACCTTCACACAGCTTAGAAATTGATTTCATCTTTTTTATGAGCCCAAAGGAAAATCTTTTCTATCAATAAGATTATTTGGTATTTATCCTCCAACACGCCTCATTTAATTATTCTTAAAAAAGATATATTTTATTTAGACATTAATTCATAATCCAAATCAAAAGAGTTTGGATTGAAAGTGTATTTTAATTAAAATAATAAAATAAATCTTAGAAAAAATATCTCATTTTCTATCAAAATAGCAAAAAATATACAAAAATGAAGCTCAAAGTTTCTTGGAGTTAAGAATGACACTTGCAACTGAAACTGTAGTTTCAAATTGAGATTGTGTAAGTTGAAACTAAAATCTTAATAATTCATTTTTTCAGTTTTGATCAGTAAAACCCTCTAAGCAATACTTTCATCACAGAAAATGTCTCTTATGGAATGAAAGGAGCCATTTCACTACCATTTATCTCCCATCAATCAAAACAGAAAATCTTCCAAGTACTATATATTTTATTAATAAATTTGCTGATATTCAAATTGATTATTCAGTTTTCATTATTTTTGAGCTTCTATAAATAGAGAACTCAAATATTATATTTTGATTATATTTTTATAATAATTAATTGAGGGTGTTGGTAAACCCCCATAAGCAATTTGGTAAAAACACATAAGCCCTTACTTGTTTTACTAAAAACACATGAGTGGTGTTTTTTGTTTAAATTTAGCTGAAAAAAAACCATGTATTGGGCAGAACCCCATTTATGGCATTGTTGATGCCATAAATGGCATTATTGATTCCATAAATGGCATTGTTGATTCCATAAATGGCATCCCTACTTCCTTGTTAATGCCATAAATGGAATTCCTATCTCAGTTTTAATTCCATTTATGGCACTTTTTGTCAGTGTGAGTCTATGTAGTAGTTTAAAAAATTAAATACAAGCTAGAAAGATGACTTTTACATGGTAAAAATAGTTTAAAAATAATCATAAAGACACTACTTTTAAGAGTAACAGGGGTGATGAATCTAATGAGGGTCTTAATGTCACCTTTTGGATATATTCCGAATCTACAAGAAGCTACAATAACTAACACTTTTGATTATATCAAGATAATTCTAAGGAGACTACTGGCTCATTACAGTTTTGTCACATAGGAATACTAATGAGATGATAAGATAGGTATTTTCCAGTGAGAAATGACACTTTTTTTATATCTTTTTGGGCCTTTGAAGGGTTGGAAAGCTCTTCACACATCTGAAAAGTGAAAAGTCTCACTCTGGATGCTGAATCATGGGTCTATACCATCAATTCTGATGTCAGTATAGTCAGAATTGCAGTTTTGGGACGACAAATGATCATTCTGGATCAATACAGGGTGAAAAGCCTTTTCATAGGCCACATCAGTACTGGTATAACGTCTCCCTGATTTTAAAATGAATAGTATTAGTCATTCTAGAAGGGCTCAAGCTTCATATTACTATTATTTTCAGTATCAAGCTAGTAGTGGTTGGTACAGGTTTGGTACGGACCAGTATTGGCCAAAGACCTTCCACTCTAGATATTTCAGTAAGTTTTTGAGATATAAAGAATCCAAGAGCACAGAATGTAATATCTTAATATTCTCTTCAATTTGACGTGCTTCATGTTTACCCTTCTCAAAAATAGCAAAAGCTATATGTAGCTTCAAAACCTTCCAGGACAGATATATTTTCTAATTAAAATATATCAGTATTTAAATGATGCAGAATCGTAGGAATTGATGGGATAAACAGTTTGGTATACAATGAAGTACAGATGTATGGATATATGCCAAAGATACAGGGGTTTCTCTATCTTGCTATTTTCAGAAATCCTGTATTTTGGGTAGTAAACCTTTAAACCAAGATCCCTCTGCCAATTTTGGAGATAAAGGGGTCTAAGGTATTGTGAATTAAAGCTTTAAATCAGATCTTTTATTTGGTTTTACCTCTTTACAGTTATGTAAAATCCCTCTTAGAAGTTTTGGGATTTTTGGTGAAAAAAGATGGCATGGTGGTATCTCCTGATGTAGGAGTGCTACAGAGGAGTTAATGGCACCATTGAGCAACTATTCCTGAGAGCTTTACAAAAAAAATATTCTGGTTGTGTTTTCATTAAATGTGCATAAGGTAGATTAGAGGTGAAAATACGGCTTTGTGCTTATTTGGTCTTATCTTTGACAGGGCATATCTTGGTCCTTTCATATCCTATTTGGGGAAGGTTGGTATATTTATATTTGAGGAGTTTTCCTCTTCATATGCTACCTGTAATGGATATATTTCTCTAATACTCTTCATAACATTACTTATGGTATGTTGGATGTCATGCTGGTGCTCTGTTTGGAGTCACAGGCTGACATACCCTCCCTGAAAAGAAGGCTCATCATTGATGAGACTATCCTTTCCTCCTAGAGGCTCTGAATCCTCTGAGGTGAATTTGCCCATCCTGGATGTCTTTCTCAAATAGCCATTTTTCTTTTTCTGCTGGTTGATTCTTAAATCTAACCAGGTATTGTCTGTTATCTTTCCAATTAATCCTTATCTTCCTGGCTTTGATGATCTTCTTCACTGGTTGAGGTGAATAATCTTAAACCAGTTTCTCATGCGTGATAATCTTCTTTCTTCCAGGAAATTTTTCACCATCTTTTTGATGATATGATTTTACTAGGCTGACTGGGAATACTCGGTGTTTCCTGGAAAACTCCTCAGTTAATCTGACCCCCACTGAGCTCTTTCCTATGAGTCTGATTATAGTGAATTGTCTTAAAAATGAGTATCTAATTCTCTTAGGGCCTCTCAGGTTGTTGAATTTCAATTTTTATCTGAGGAACTGATCTTCTTACTTTAAGTCAGGTTCTTGGTTATTCTTGTCATATCTCTGTTTTTTTATAGTTTGGCTTTTACTATAAATTTTTCTGCATTATAACATTTTGTCTTCAACATTGTTTGAAAGTATTTGGCTTCAGGATGGACTGATAGAAGGTTTTTCTTCAGATAATCTTTTGGTAAAAGTGGATTTCATCCTTTCTCCAGTATAGAAGGTGTCTTTCCTGTTACTGAGTGTACACTGGTGTTGTATGGCAGTTGTACTTCTTGTAGTGGGGTTACAAAATCATGGGTGTATCCCTAATGGTCTTTGTATTCAATTACATAAGCACAGAATATTCTGATTATTTCATTTAAAGTCCAGATCATCCTTTCTGCTAGGCCATCTGCTTGTGGATGGTAGGCTGTGGAGAATTTTAGTTTGGTTCCTAACATATCATCTAGATTAGTCCAAAATTCTGTGGTGAATTTTGGGTCTCTATCACTGATTATGATTCTTGGAACACCACAATTAGCTATAATCTTGTTCCAAAACAGAATGGCTGTGTCCATTTCTGTATCCTCTTTATGGAAGGGAAGGCATCTGACACTTTTTCTATACCTGTCTAATACTATCAGAAATGCATTGAAGCTGTCTTTCCCTGCAGGGAAAAGTCCTTTTACCCAGTCCATGTTTATGATTTCCAAAGGGATTTTGTGTTCCTCTATGTTTTTCAGCCCATAGCTTTTGTTGGCCTTTTGGCATCTGTTTCAGGTATTTATTTATTCACTCAAGTCTTTCTCCCACTTTGGCCGCCAAGCTGTGCTAAATATTCTTTATTTAGTTCTTTCTACAAACATGTTTTTCATTTAAGGAAAGTCATGGCATTCTTGTAGTATCAGAGAAATACATTCTCTTTCCACTATCACTAGGTCACTTGTGTGTTTTTCCTGTGGTACAGTAGCTCATCTATAATGAAAAATTTGTCATCCTTAAAGTTCTTAAGCCATGGTTCTTTCAGATGACATTACATTTCTGGGATTCTGTATTTTTTTCATAGTTGTGTCAGTATACCACACTGTTTGTTTTTGTTGCATGATAACTTCACTACTTTGAAGAATTCTGTATTCAGGTTTGAAGCACTAATTACTATTATGGGTAGCTCTTTATCTTCTTCAAAGCTTTTTTCTGGATTTGTTAGGTCATTCTGTAATTCCCAATCTGACAGCTTGAAATTTCTTTCTCTTTCTATTTCCATATGTTGTATGGGTATTTAAGCCCCATTTTCTGGATCAAAAGCTGTATTTGAGTGATCATTCTTCAATAGCCATCTACTGAGGACATCTTCATTGGTATGAATATTAAGTTCTTTGTAGATGATGGTCATGTTTCCTCTATACTCTTGTATAGCTATCTGCCACTTAAACATGTGTCTGTTTTCTGTTTTCATGTTCAGAAATGACTTCAATTCTGTGAAATAAGTGAATAATTCAAATACTGCTCTTTCTAAGTAGTAGTTAAGCTTCTCTAATGTGCATACCAGGAAAAGACATTCTCTTTGGGTAGCTCCATATCTGGCTTCTGAATCTTTCAGATGTCTGGATATGTAACATATTAACCCTTCTTTGGGTATCACATCTACTAATTGTCTTTGATGAAGTTCTTCTCATAGTCCCTGGCTACATTCTGCATCTATATAGACTTCAAATGGTAGCTAAAAGTCAGTAATAATTAGAACAGGTGCATTAGTCAGTCCATATTTGATCTTTTCAAATGCATCCCTCCTCTCCTTTGTAATTTCAAACACTAAATATTTTGAACATAATCCGTATAGACTACTATTGATATGTGCAAAAATTTTGATGTGGCTTCTATAGTAACTGACAAAGCCTAAAAAGGATTGCATCTCCTTTATGTTTTTGAGTACTAGTTTTTTCAGTACTGCAGCTACTTTATTCTGAGATATGGCTAAAGTTAAGCCCAAGAATTTATCTCCTAGTGCCAATAGCTCTTGTTGGATAAAGTTGCACTTATTGAGAGAAATTTTTATATTAATTGGTGTGCATTTGCTCAATATCCTGTCAATATGTCTCACATGGTCTTCCCATATTTCTGAGTATACAATGATGTCATAAATGTAAGCTACTATCCACCCTTCCATTATTTAATTTTGAAATATGGTGTCCATCATTTTCCAAAAATGGGCTGGTGCATTCTTGATGCCAAATGGCATTCTGGTATATTTGTATATACCCATATGGAATATGATTCTTAGTAATTTAATAGATTTTGGTTTAACTCCATTTTGTGGAAGCCTTTCATGTAGTTCATCTTTTTGATGAAGCTGGATTTATCAAGTTTGTCTAATGCATGTGGTATCCTTGGAAGAGGGTATCTTTATGCTTTGGTGTAGTTGTTGAGGGCTCTGAAGTCTCCACACAATCTGGATTTACAATCATTCCAGGCTATCAGTACTGGTGTAGTGACTTCTACTCTATCATTGTGTCCTATCTTCCTGATTACCCCCATTTATAGGAGTTCATTGATGTGCTTCTTAATCTCTTTCCTAGTCTCCAGGCTGGCTGGGTATGGTGGTCATCTGAGAATAAGTGAATAAGCTCTTTCTACATCCAGACTTAGCTTTATTTCATGTCCTTTGATTTTTTCCAGTGGTTCATATCCAATTGAAAAGGCCTCTGTGGGATTTCTCAATATTTTAATCAAGTTGAGTTTAATCTTACTACTGGGTTGTGTTCCATATTGGGCTTCTTTGAAGTCTTCCAATAGGTCCTTAAGGATGTTGTCATTTGTCATGTTACTTATGTCAAAAGAGAATTTCTTTTCCTTATTTGTTCCTTTAGTAATATATCTGTTGTTAATATTACAAATTTACATACCATACATTCTCTGGTATTCTGTCCCCAGAAGGAATCCTTGTACTTGTGAATGCTCTAGGACCACAAATTCAGGTTTCAGTCTGATATTGCTTTTCTTATGTGGGAAAATCATCTCTTTGAAAATTGTCCCCAGGGAGTTCATTTTACCTGATGCACTTTTGAAGTTCCTTTCTTTTGTTGGGATCAGTTCCTCTGCCCATTTGGGGAAGTGGTCCTTTAGGTATTATTTTGCCAGTATGAAGCAACTAGCTCCTGTATCAATTATCATGGGGTGCTTACAGTTTTTAATGTAAAATTTCAATTCTGTGGGTGTTCCATGAATAAATGACATCCCATTATTTGGTGTTACCAGGAATTTTTGTGCATCCTATGTGGGGTTGCAGAGCTCTATGTCTGTTGTTACCTGTGGAATTCCTGAGTCTAGCTAGATATCTTGTATGTCAAGTAGATTTTTCCTCATTAAATTACACTATATATTCTTCTATGCATTCAGATTAAATCTGTGAATATTCTTTAATACCATTCCCCATGCTGTCAGAATCATATTTGCCAACTACTGGTTCTTCTGATTCACCATCAATTGCATATATCTTTTTTTTGGTTTTGTGGAATTGTTTGAATAATGGTATGGTGATCCACAGCTGTGGCACACATATTTATGTTTTGGGTTTTCTTTCCCCTTATATTCATTTGTTTCTTCTACTTCAGGCTTATTCTTGTCTCTAAAGTTCATTTTGTAAGAGGTGTACCTCCCAATAGATGTATTGTTTCTCACATCTTGTATGACATTTTCTATCTCATAAATGATTCTGGTTTTGCTGTATCTTCATTTTACTTCATGTTCCAAATCTCCTAGTAGTTCTGTAAGGACTTTATGGTTCCTCATTTCTACTGTCATATTGGAATGAATAGATTTAAGTCTGTTTATCTGTTTAAAACACCATTCATATGGGTCTTTCTCTGTGGAGTATCTATCATTTTTAAAGGAAATGGTCTTTTGCCAAATCCAGATTCCATTACTATACTGTTGTATGATCTGCTTTCTCCACCATGGACAGATTTTCCTTCAGTGATGAGTCTTGTTGTTATCCAATAGTCTTCTATCTTTGGGACATTAACAAAGAGTCCATAAATTTAATCAATGATCTCCATTTGGTCATACTCTCCTACTAGTGAGAATCTTGGCCAATTTACCACTTTTGGTAATTGTTTGAGTGCTTGTTTCTCTGAGTAACTGAGATTTTAAGCATATCGGTAAATTGACTCTGATATTAACCTTGGGTCCTGATATTCAGGCTCCTGGTTAATCTATTCAGCCTCTCCTTTCAATTGTTGAGAGGTATTGATGATGGGTTCATCACCATGTGTTGGGGAAAAAGGATTTTTTTCCTCTTTCTCATAGAGGTAATCAACCCCTTTTACAAGGTCATGCTTCTTTTGCTGAATATTTCTCAGATCCCTCCTTACAGTTTGTTGTTCCTCTAATATTGAGTTCAAATTTCTGCTGGTTTCGTCAAATTCTGCCTAAATTTTGGCCATATTTGTGTTTAAGTCTTTGATGACTGTTTCTTTGAACAAATTTTCTTCCTTTAGTTTTTTCAATTCTGTCCTCATCTTTTGTGAGGTTTAATGTTTCCATTCCATGAGCTGGCTCAATTTGGCTCATGTCAATTTTTAATTAACAGGTTAATTGCTTTCAAATTACTAGTTATGAATTGTATTTTCAGTCATTATTTCAGGATCAATTGATTCTGAGCTATTAATACTATTTTTTTGCTTTTGCGCACCTCTTGAGCTAAATCCATCAGTTTCTTCATCAAGGGGTCTGCTTCTCTATTTATAAGGTTGAAAGAAGGTTTGTTTTTTTACCTTGGGCTCCTTGTCTTCTTCTGGAAACTACCAGGGATGATTGGCGAGCTTTGGATGAAGTCTCCCTTGGCTTGTAAGGCCTGAAACTGCTGGTTTGTTGTGGGGAAGATGGGACTTCTTCTTCCATGTGCCAAGATTTCTCTATGACCTGTATGGATTCCTGGTTTGCTTTGATACTGGCTTCTATTTCTTCTAAGAGATTTGAATTCTTGTTGGGATTCCAAAATTCTATTTCTTTCATGGGATCTATCTAAGCCATTTGCTTGAGAAAGATTTTCTGGGTTGTTATTCCCACTTTTGCCCATGATGCTGCCACACTTGAAATTTTTTGTCTATTATTCATGTAAAGAGGTCTTTCAGTAGTTTGTGGATTTGTATGACCTGTTCTGCATCTGTTCAATACATGGCTGGACTTCTGGGTTGAATTCAATCTGGAATAAGACTTTGGACAAGAGCTCCCTGTTGGTAAGAGTCCTTTTCTGGTGATTTGGTACAGTGGTTGGTTGTCTTCTTCCTCTGTTTCTTCTGGGCCAGTTTTCTGGCTGATTCCTTGGGAATCAAATATCTCTAACAAGTGGAGGTGTCATGTTAATCATTTTAAAATATGATAGAAAACAAATTTTTTTGTATTTTTCAAGGTTTATTGACCTTTAGCAGGTCCTTGTACAAATTTATGATCCCTACTCTTTGGAAATTTTCCTTTAGAGTTGACAACTGGGTTGATAACAGTTATTTTCTGTTTTTCAACTGGATTGTTTAGCCCTTGGTAAAGCTATTGATCTCCACTCTTTTGAGCTTATGGCCACCTCACTGTGTCTTTTCTACTTGCCTTTGGGTTTTGGAAGCGGCTCTCTGTCTTCTGAGGCTGTAACAGAGGGGTTTCCTTGTCACTGGGTCTGCAGTGCAACTTAATATTTTTCCACTTTTCAGAAAGAATAAATAAATTTTGTGTATAAGTGTCATGATAAAAATAAGATTTTAATTTGATTCTGCTTTTATTTTACATAGTTTTTTCAGAATTTTTAAGTGTTTATATATTTTTTTCCAAAAATAACAGTTTTTGGAGAATTTACTTAAAATTTAGAAATAAAACTGCAATATCCATGTGTTTTGTGAATGATCAACTTGGAGATTGTTGTGTTTTAATGTAAAAAGACATTAAATTTATTCAATTCAATAAATTTGATGATTATAAATATCATATAAAAAGGATATTTGTTTATAATACTTGATTATTTATCAATTTATTAAGTTATTACAAGTTTTCACATAAATCTGAGTGATATTCTGTTTTAAAGAAATATTGCATCAAAATATTTCTTTTTCTAAAAAATACAAAATTAGTGTATTATTCAAATTTATTAATAATTCATTAATAAATATAGTTTCTCTTTAAAGCTTCATGAGATTTGTTGAAAAATGATAGTTAAAATGTTAAAATATACTTTTTGTATATTGTAATTTATGGGAAAATTAAATAGTGCTGTTTTATTATTATCAATTTTTGTGGAGATTTCAATTTTACAGTATTTTGAGTATATTTACTCTTACTAAACAAAAATATATTAGAATATATATATTTTTGGAGAAAATAACTTTATAGCTTTATATAATATATGCTGAAATAATATATATAAGAGCATAATAAAAATGATCAAAATTTCAAAATCTACTCACTTTTATAGTGAAAATATCTTGAAAAAAAAGTGATTTTACGCCTTAGGAGTCAAAAAAGGTTTAAAGCTATTCCCAGGAGCCCAAATTGTCAGGGTGAGTCTATGCAGTAGCTTAAAACAGTAAATACAAGCCAGAACTATAACTGTGACATGGTAAAAATAGGTAAAAATTAATAATTAAGACCCTCCTGTTATGAGTAACAGTGGGGATGAATCTACTGAGGCTCTTGGTTGAAGATGTTGAATATCTTCTGAATCTACAAGAAAATAAAATAATTAACACTTTCAATTAGATCATGATAATTATAAGGGCACTACTGGTTAATAACAGTTTTGTCACATAAGAGTACTAATGAGAGGATAGGATAAGTCTTTAGTGGAAAAGGCCCTTATTTTATATCTTTTGGGGACTTTAAAGGGTTGTTAAGCTCTTCAAACGCATGAAATACCATGAATTCTGACGTTATTGTAGTCATAATTGTGGTTTTGGGACCACAAATGATCATTCTGGATCAACACAGAGTGAAAAGCTTTTTCAATGGCCTTTTAAGAACTGGTATAAAGTCTCTCTGGTGCTTATATTACTAGTATTAGTCATGATAGAAGGTTTAAGATTTATATTACTATTATTTTAAGTATTAAGCCAGTACTGGTTGGTACAGGTTTGGTACAGAACAGTTCTGGCCAAAAACCTCAAATCCAGATATCTCGGTCAGTTCATGAGATATCAAGAATTTAAGAGCGCAGAATTAAAAGGCTTAATGAGCTCTTCAATATGATGTTCTTCATGTTTACCCTTCTCACAATTAGCAAAAGCTATAAGGATTTTAAGTTTTTTTGATATATTTTTGTACATCAGCATATGGCTTCAAAAACTTCCAAGCCAGATATATTTGCTGAATTAGAAGATATCTGTATTTAAATGATACATAACTGAAGGGCTTGATGAGTTCTACAGTTTGGTTTAGAAAGAAAGTACAGCTGTATGGATATATGCAAAAGATACAGGGGTTCCGTTATATTGCTATTTTCAGAAAGCCTGTATTTTTGGTAGTAAACCTTTCAGGCAAGATACTTCTGCCAATTCTGAAGATCCAGGGGTCTAGGGTATCTAAAATTAAATCTCTCACTCAGATCTTAAATTTGGATGTAACTTTTTACAGTTTTGTACAAGCCGTCTTAGAGTTTTTGGTGTTTTTGGTGAAAAATGGTGGTATAATGGTATCTCCTGATGCAGGAATGCTACAGAGGAATATATAATACAATTGAATAGCTCTTCCTGAGAGCCTCAAGAAAAATATCACTTTGGTGGGGTTTTCATTAAATATGCATAAGCTAGATGAGTGATAAAAATAAGGGTTTTTGTTTATTTTATCTTATCTTTGACAGGGTATATCTTTGTCCTTTCTTATTCTATTTTGGTAAGGTTGGTATATTTATATTTGAGGAATTTTCCTCTTTATACTTTACCTCTCTTGGCTCTATTTTCATAATATTCTTCATACCATTACTTATGGTATTTTAAATGTCATTCTGGTGCTTTGTTTGGAGTCAAAGGTGGACACTTTTAAGGATATCAATGGACTTGTTATGTTACTGTTGATTTCATAAATGTCAATTTTAATACCATTTATGGAATTTCCATTTCATTTTTTCTACAATTTATGGCACTGTGTATGTCACTTTTTGCATTATTAGGTCATTTTTGATGCCATTTATGGCCCTGTTCATGTAATAAAAAGCATGTCTAATGTCATTAATTGAACTTTAAATTCCACTAATTCCATCAATTACATTCTTAATTCTATTGATTTCATAAGTGTGATTTTCAATTTTCTTACAAAGATGAACAAAAAACATGAAAAAAGCACTTTTTGAGCCTAAAATTGCCCCAACCACAAAACATCCCAGGATTTTGGGTTTCTGGGTTTTTATTCTCATAATTCTCCCCTTCTCTTTTTATGAAAATTATGGATATTCATAAGTGGGAACATTTTGAACAATTCTTTTTTTAACAAATAGGCCATTTTGCCAAATTGGCCGAATTGGAGAAATTTGGTTAATTTTTTTGAAAAGACTTGGGGATCTTGACATCCCATTTCCAAAGAAATATGACAAAAGAAAATGAAAAAAATTCTCAAAACTAATCCTGAGAAATTGTTTCAAAAAAATAGCCCACTTCTTTTTTTTGGCCATACATTGGTAAGAAAAAGTAAGGGCTTACATGTTTTTACTAAAAGCTTACAATTAATTTTTTTATCTTTTAAAGTCTTGTTTGAAGATATTTTGTGAAATTAACAACTCTTATAAGAATCCCTTAGCTCTCAATTGTGGCATGTTTTGACTTATTTTGATTATTTGATAAATTTTTGTGACCTGGTTTGGAATGTGGTTTTAGTAAATAATAGCTTATAGCTTAGTTTTTCATTGATATTCTATATCTTTCACTTATTTTTTTTGGAGTCATTTTTTCATTTCTTATTATGCAGTCATATATAATCTAAATTACCAATTAGAAGCACCTCAAAAATGACCCCAGACATTTTCAAGGTTCTTTTAAATTCTATTCTGTAGCAGCATTTTTGACACCAGCACATAAAGGTTACTGCACAACTATAGCTATGGTGTTGAAATTTTATTTCACCTTTTTTGAACAGAACTTAAAAGCTACTGTATTGAGAAAGCTTATTCAAACAAACCCATAAATTATGTAAAATTAAAAATGACTTTAAAATTTAACTCACATTTCACCTTTTACCAAAACTAAATACTATACTATTATCCTCCATTATTTTGTTGATAAATGTAAGAATGAAGTTCTTTTAAAAATTATATATAAGAAAGGACTATGATTATTTTTGATTTTACATTCCATGTGTTTTTATAAGCATTTTCTTTACAAAGAATATTAATTGAAGCAGAAACACAAGATACAATTTTCTTAATAAGATTGAAGGTTATTTAAGCCAATAAAGCTGAAGTACCTAAGTCTCATAAACACTCAACAAGCTTTGATTTCTTTTTCAAAAGAAAGGTGTTGCTTCTTTTTGAAGTTAAAATGAATTAATTCAATTATCTCAATATTGTAGCAAAATAGTATGAGTGATAAATAATACTCTTGTCCTTATTTTTTATTAATCAAAATTAACTGTTTTACCGTGCATTATATTGGTTATTTTGCACAGTATTAACTGTTTTACCGTGAGGTATATTGGTTATTTTTCACAGTATAACAGATAGCAGTTAGCTTGTGCATGGGGTTTCTTGTGCATCCTCACCACACCTACACACAGTGCCCTCCAGTCCACCTCTGAGCTTCTCAAGGAAGTACTTCTTCATATCAATTTAGAAATACTTTGTTGACATTTGTCATTATTTTAGCATGGTATGAGAAATTTGTATAATTGAGTTAATTTTTGTAGTGTTATATCGTGATTTTATTGCAAGCTGAATATACATTTGGAGATCAGTATTTACTCACCCATGAATAGAAAGTAAAAAAGAATACTAAGCCCCATACTGCTCATAATTAACTTCGTATTCTTGGAACCTTAAAAATATTTTTTAGAGAATTATTTTTCCAATAAGGTACTCTGAATATATTTTAATTTTATTTATAAAAGAATATTAAGCCATATTTTCTGATAAAGAGAAAAAATTAATTAATGAAAAAAGAAAAGAATTGTGGTTTCAAAATCATATCCTTGAATTTTATTTTTAATTGAAATCAAAACATGAATGGTTATACAAAGTAACCTCATTAATATGGAAATATAATCTTATTAAATACACTGTCAGCCTGTGACTCAAAGCCAGAGCACAAGCATCACAGCCAAAATACCATAAACCAATGGTATAGCCAAGATACCACAGAAACATGGAGCTGAGCCAAATCAGCTAAAAAGGTATCAAAATAAGGAGGAAACTCACCTCTTTCTGAAGGTAAAAGTCCCATCACCATAGGACAAAGAATAACAAAGTTATTCCTGCTCAAAGTTGTTGCTGAGCATAAACCTTAATTTTCACCTCTCATCTAAAATCTATAGGAAGAGGCTCAACCCCATCAAATGGGAATTAAAAATGAAGCTCTAAGTCAGGGCTATCCAATGGTACCAGCCAAACTGAGCTAGCACCAGTATTACTTGAGTTATGGTCAAATTCAGGCCAAATAAGGGTGAACAAAACATTCACCTCTCATCTAACTTCTACAGCTTTAGTGTGAGATACCTGAAATGGGGTCTTTTTGGAAAGAGCACAATCAGGGCTATCTGATGGTGCTATCAACTTCCTCATACCTCAACTATACCAGAAGTTAAGAGGCAAACAAGGTCAATACAGCTTTTTTGCCCAATCCATGCCTATGTACAACAACCTTGTACATGGGATAGCTTTGTCATATTGAATGATAACCATATCTAATTGAGTATCATTGTATAGAGCTCATACAGGGCTATCCAATGAACCAAATTTGATCATAAAATCCAAACACCGACAGAGTTATGGCCATTTGAATGTTATAATCCCACAATATGGCCAATACAGCTGTATTATGACAGGATACAGTTGTACTCTGATTATGAGGTGTCAAAAAGATGAAAAAGCATGTTAATACTTCAATACTGGAGTCCCATACAGTTTCTGTACAGCATTCTATGCATCATACACATCAGAATCAGGCTGTGAGGTCCCCAGATGAAATTTCCACCCTGTATTGGTGAAACCTGCCCAGATGTGGTTTCAAAACCACATCTGAGCCCAATACAGGGTATACAGGCTGTTTGAAAACCACAAGTCAGTCCTGGAGGGTGAAAAATCTTCACTTCCTCTACGTGGAAAGGTCTAGCACCCTTTTCACCCCATTTAAGGATAAAAAGGAGGCTTTTCACAGCCAGAATTGTCTCCTCATCCTGCTCTTGAATATCCTACATAGTAAACTGTCAAAAACAGTCTTACTCTTGGGTAATAATCAGGTATACTCTTAATTTAAAGTATTGTAGTCTTTATTATTGTAACCCAACAGGTAAAGCTGCACCCAGGGCTTTCAACAGTGCTCACCACCACTATATTTGTGAGCCTTTGAGATATGACCACATACCCAATAAGGTCACAAAAAAGATTAAGAATAATTATACCTTTAATATAATTACACTAAAATTACTTAGAATAATTATACATTAAAAATAATTACTTAAATATACAAAAAATACCATAAATTGGTACAAAAATTGGTTTAACTTAAAAACCAATGAATCAACATGTAAAATAAATTATACCATTGGATTCCTCATGGAAAAATACACATATACCATTTTTATGGCATATCTGTAAAGTCAATATTTAATGAATTATAAGGTATAATACCTTATAAAAACCAGAAAACCTTATTTATCTCAGGACCTAATGGAACAACATGTGAAATACATTGTACCAGTGGATTCCCCACGAAAATCCACACATAAAACAATTAATAAGCTAATTTCCAAAGTCAATACTTAAGGAATTATCCTGAATATATGCACTTTTTTGGTCAACGCATATATTTGAGGATCATAGCTAATATCTCCTAAAATATACATGATAGAATGATTAACCAAAAATAAAGTTACCACGTAGTTACTGTAAGAACACAGATATGAACTTTCTTTTACAAATTATAAACAAGGTTAAAACCTATGATGAAATATTGATAAAAATCAACAGAGCTGTTGACCACTTTGTTGTGAAAGTGGTCCAAACTTAAAAAAAAGTATACAGTTGAATTCTACTAGTTCATTCGTGAAGAAGGATGTAATTTCTATTATTAAATTCAGGGTATAACCCCCTGAAATCAAGGTTTGAAGTTTAAAATATTGAATTTCGACAGAAAAGATGAGTTACAAGAAAAATCATCAAAATTAGAGTTTTGATGATATAATGAAAGGCTCTTGGCAGCATAATGAGGTTATGCCAGGCTATCAGAATTCACTCTCTGAATTGCTGTAGCGTGTAAATCTTAAACATTATTGAAGATCAAAGTTTGAGCTTAAATTGAGCAGTTATGATCACCTACTGTAACCTTAAATTAAGTTTAACCGTCATATGAGTGATACAATTGGTGAGTACTATTAGTTTATGATTAAAACTAATAAAATCCACGAAATTTGGGGTTCTGCCAAGCCTCTGATGTCATCAAACTTAGAGTTATAGTGATAACTCTAAATAATGGTGTAATAATGATGTAATATGGTTTGATCATGATGTAATCACCCTCAAACCTTAAAATATTGATCAATTACAGTGGATATGATCAGTACACGTCTACTAGAAGCCTGTTGGACTCTAGGAGGGAGGTATTTACTATAAATAGAGCTCTTTTTACTCTATTTTCCCCTCAGACGCATCAAAAACATTAAATCAATTAAATCAAAAGGTAATTTCTTTATTCTTTATATATAAAAACATTATATTATTAAAGAACAAAGACCTCCTTGCTATAATCATCTATTTTGACGTGATTAAATCATTTATTTAATTGTTTTTGTTAAAAATCTCTCTAAAAACTCATTTCCACGTAAAAATCTAGAATAATTTGTAATTTTCTTTATTTTTATTGTAAATACAATTTGAAAAAGTTGTATTTATATTTTTTGGCGTAAAATACTTCAAAATTATTATATTAAGTGTTAAAAGTAGGTTATTTTCTCTTATTATAATAATTTCTCTATTATTACTCTCTTAATAATTCTTTAATTAATATAAATAGTATTTATATTAATTCATAACTTTAATATTAGTAATATTATTGTTATTAATTGTTTTTTATTAATAAAAAACAATTTTTTACGCCTTTATTATTTGTTGGTAACAATAATAAAGAGCTTTTTAATATATTAATTATTTTATATTAATATATTTATTTATTATATTATATTTTCATAATATAAATTATATTATTATATTTATTTAATAATATAATTATTTTACACCATAATAATAATAATTATTTATTATTATTATATTTTTAATCTTATTTATTCAATTTATAAGGACATTCAGAGTACAATAAGTAATAAATTAGTAATTTTTTACTTATTGTTTCATAGTCAAACCTTACATTTGGGGGCCTGGCCGTGATATTTACTTAAAAGACCTTTAAAAAGATTCTATTTGGGTTTATCCAATAATAAATTATATTTATAATCATAAAATTATATAATAATTTTATATTTTATTGATTTTAAAAGCTATTGAGGCATTTGGAAAGCAATTGTACTGTCTTACACGTGGTTTTTCACATCCTTAGACTTGCAAGAACTTTCTTTGAGTGACTCTAGTGATTAAAAGAGATATTTTATAAATTAAAAATAATTTTATTATAATTTAATTTTATAAGAATCATATTCATTTTTTATTTTATTCTTTAAAAATAAAAAAAAATTATAAAAAATATCAAAAAATATTAAAAACCAATAAAAAAAGTTATTTTTATTCATTTTTATTCATTTCTTCATTTATTTCAATTTTTAAAGATATAAAGCAATTTCTACGTGGAAAATTGCCATATCTTGCCAAAAATAACACTTCTTATAAAAAGACTTATATTTATTTGTCTTTTTTAGTGTTTGAAGATAACCCAACAGAAGACAACCAAGCTACTGTTGAGAGGTTGGTGGAAGAAACTTGTCAAAGTTCTCCAACACCAGTTATCACCAAAAGAAAGAAAGCTAAGAAATTAGACTTTCCAGGACCCACCATTCAAGACTCTGAAGGTGAGCACCTCTTTTATAATTGCCATAAAAGAATTTTTATTCTGAAATACTTTTATTTTTTCTTATTCTTTAATTATGACTACCAGAAGAGGTTCCCAATACTCCATCCAATCAGATGGAGCTGGACTCAGAGGTAGAATTGATCCCTCAAAAGGGAAAAGAAAGGGCAATATCCCCAGTGGAACAGAATCCACACAAGGAAGTGCCTTATCCCAAAGGCAAGTCCCAGAAATTCCCATGATATCTGAGCCTGAATTAGAACTAAGTATGAGTAACTCAAACAGGTACAAATCACATTCAGAGGGCTCAAATAGACATCTACATGAGCCAGTACAAGCAGTATTGCACAGTGTACAAGGACAAAGATTGGGAAATGTTGCCTCAAATACACCAAGGAGTGATGAACTCCTGGCACATCCTGAAAAAGTTCCTCAAAGAGGAGGAGATAGTGAAATACTCCAATGGATGTAATCCACTGTCATCCAAACCTCAAATCAAAAAAATCAAGGACTACCATGCCAAAAAGAGGGAGGCAACCAAGGAAGAAGCCCCAGTAGCTTCTACCAGCAAGCCCCAAGCCAACCCACTTCCCCAAGAAGGGAAGAAGAACAAGAAAAATCATTGGAGGAAACCATATTCCCCAAGCTACAGAATCCCAAGAATCCAAAAGGATGCCATGGACAATGTTTTCAACATGGCCAGAACCTTGATGGAATTCAAGGACAAGGAAGAGCAAAGACTGAGACAACCTCATTTCCCAAAGAAATAACCTTGTCCAAAGATGTTGTAAATACTTTAACAGAAATTAAAAATAGTATATTACCTCTAAAAGAAATTAAAGATAGTTTATTATCACTACAAGAAATAAATAACAATTTATCTTCTTTAACAAAAATTGTTGTGCAAAACAAGAAAGAAATTGACAACATTAAGTTTATTGTTGAAAACAATAAACCAAAGAATATAATTGACAATACTCAAAAATTAATACAAGGACAACAAGAATTGTATAAATACATAAAAGATATCAAAGACAAAACTTTGACAATCAATTATGATGTGAGTATTGACAATCTTACAGAAAAATTAAATAAATTAAGTATTTCTGTAGAAGAATTTGAAGAAAAGACTTCATCACACCAAAAATTACTTTTGGACCATGTGGAAAAAAGTGATGAAGCAAGAATGCATCTAAAAGATGATATTCAAAGTGAAATAAGGCTTATCACTGAAAAAATGGATAAAATTAATGGGGCTAATTTAAATATGCCAAAGTTATCAACACCATTTTCTCATATAAGAAGCCCTGTTAAAACAAAAGAGGAATTATCAAATCCTTTCATAACAGACTTGAGTCACCAAGATAATAACCAAGTATTAATGAAGGAAGCACCTCAATTGAAAGAATGGCCAACATTCACAGGAGAAGGTGAATATGACCACATGTCATTTATTAAAACAATTGACATGTTACAAGAAGACTATGCCATACCAGATGAATTAATCACTGCAAGATTACATTCATTATTTGAGAAATCTGCAAAAAGATGGTATTATGGCATAAGACAAACAAATGGTAAAAATACCTGGTCTTGGTGGAAACAAGAAATAATCACCAAGTGGGCAAATGATGCCTGGAGGTATAAAATAGAAAATACATTTTAAAACTCTTTCTTTGACCCAGAGAAAGACAAACCTTTAACTTGGTTCTTGAAACAAGTTGAAAGGCTTAATGCACTGTACCCAGAAATGTCACAAAAGATGGTGCACATGAAAATACTTAAAAAATGTGGAGGGGAACTAGAACATGCCCTAAGAAGCAGGTGTATAGAACCATGCTCCACAGAAGAGTATATAAATGCACTAGAAGATATAGTGACAAGAACAAAAATTGGCAGGACTTGGAAAAAATTGGACATTAAAAGCCCAAATAAAACATTTATCAAAAAAGATAAATCAAAAGAATTCTTTAAGCCCAATACATCCAACAATAATGAGCAAAGAAAATGCCATAAATGTGGAGGTATTGGACACTTAGCCAATAATTGCCTTAAAAAAGCAAAGATTAATGAAATTGTGGAAACAGAAAGCCACAATGACAAAGAAGAGGAATCTGACTCTGAAAAAGAGACAGAAGAGTCAGAAAGCTCTGAAAGTGATTAAATCAATATAATTAATGCACAAATTAACAATATTGACATAATTTATGAAGTACTGGATGTTAATTCAAACTTGCCACAAGTTGGAACATCTGACACAAACCTGACAAACATACAAGATGCCAAAATGTATAGAACCAAACCTGCAAGAGGAATGGGATATACAGCTGGAAAATCAAGTATAAGTATTGTTATGGTTGATAACCAAGAAGGAAAAGTTAACTTGGATACAGGAGCATATTGCACTTGTGTTGGCAAAAGTTATTTAAAAACCATTGTCCCAAACTGGCAAGAAAAACTTATGCCAATACAAGGTGTCAAATTTAGTAGTGCAAGTGAAAGCATGAAGCCCCTTGGAATAATTGATTTAACACTAATTTTTCCTCATCCCTCACAATTTGTCAGAATTAAAGTAGAGTTTGTAGTAATGGACAACTGTACTAGTAATCATTTCATACTTGGGAATGACTACTTATCAATATATGGTATAGATATCTCCAACCAAAAAGATAGATATTTTACCATAGGAGATAACAAAAGACAAAAGTTTGGCTTCTTAAATAACAAAAAACAAATCACAGTTATTAAGAAGGAAGAAAAAATTCCAGAAAAAGAAATTTTTATATCTGAACAACTTAAAGAGGCAGAATTCAATCAAGAATTAACAGAAAAAATGAAAGAAAAATTGATTGACCTCTTATTTAAGTACAAAAATGCCTTTGCAACTGACAAAGAACCACTAGGTGCCATAATTGGACATGAAGTGGATATAATTCTTAATGTAGAAAAGCCTTACCCACCTTTATTAAGAACACCTGCTTATCCAGCCAGTCCAAGAGCTAGAGAAGCCTTAGAGGTGCACATTAAAGAATTAATGGACCTTGGAGTATTAAGAAAGGTTGGATATAATGAACAAGTAGAAGTTACTACACCTGTCATTATAACTTGGCATAATGGAAAATCAAGGATGGTAGGAGAATTCAGATCCCTGAATACCTATACCATTCCAGACAGATATCCAATACCCAGAATCCATGAGACATTGACCCAATTGTCACAAGCTAAGTTCATCACAGCTATGGATGCTCTTAAGGGTTTTCATCAAAATGTCTTAACAGACAATGCCAAGAAACTACTAAGAATAATAGTCCATTGTGGAATTTTTGAATACTTAAGAATGCCATTTGGGATAAAAAATGCACCTTCCCATTATCAAAGAATGATGAATACCATATTTCCTGAAGAATTATCAGAAGGATGGTTAATTATCTATATTGATGATATTATAGTTTGCTCAGAAACTTGGGAAAATCACCTTACAAGACTAGAAAGGGTACTACAGAAAATAGTGCAAGTGAATATGAAAATTTCCTTGAAAAAGTGTCATTTTGCACATAGTGAATTAAAAGCACTAGGACATGTGGTATCTGGACTGAGTCTAGGCATAGACAAAAATAAAGTAGCAGCAGTACTACTTAAACCAATGCCTCAAACCAAAAAAGAAATGCAATCATTTCTAGTATTTGCTGGTTACTATAGACAGCATATAAAGGACTTTGCAAAAATTGCTAAATCCTTGTATAAGCTATGTGACCAACAAACAGTCTATGAGATGACAGAAGAAAGAGTCAAGGCATATGAAGAATTGAAAAATTCCTTAACAAATGCCCCATTTCTTCTAATGCCAGATTGGAAACTACCCTTCAAACTGTACATTGATGCTTGTGGAGAAGGACTAGGTGCTGCACTTCACCAAACACAAATTATCAATGTTAAACCAGTGGAAGGACCAATTTGTTTCATTTCAAGGAAAATAAAGCCAACAGAAGCAAGGTATGGAGCAAGCCAAATGGAATGCTTATGCCTAGTGTGGGCTTTAGAAAAACTGCATTATTATTTGGATGGCACAGTATTTGATGTAATCACAGACTGTAATTCTGTTAAATCACTATTAAATATGAAGACTCCAAATAGACATATGCTGAGATGGCAAATGGCTATCCAGGAATATAGAGGAAATATGACTATTGTTCATAAATATGGAAATATTCACAAAAATGCAGATGGACTCAGCAGATGGGCTCTAGCAAATACCCCTGACAATCCAGCATGGGTACCACAAGAAGAGCACCATATAGAAGGAATATGTGTTACAGACATTGGCACAGAATTCTTTAACCAAGTTAAAGAAAGCTATAAGACAGAAAAAAATTGCCATATCTTAAGCCAACTTCTAATGAAAGACTGCAAAGATCCATCACTTTCATCAAAACTAGATGAAATATGGAAAAAGGCGAATGATGAAGGAAGATTTCACCTCCTTGATGGAATCCTTTACCATAGAACAAAACACACATGTGTTATGGCCTTAACAGACAGAACACTAATAAACACTATTTTACATGAGTGTCATGATAGTGTTGCATCTGGACATCTCTCAGAAGATAGGACACTAGAGAGGGTGAAAACCTCCTCTTGGTGGCCAAATTGGAAGAAAGATGTTGCAGAGTACTGCCAAACCTGTGACAGATGTCAAAAAGCCAACAGAGCCACAGGAAAGAAATTTGGAATGATGATCCAAATCCAAGAACCAAAATCCCCATGGGAAATAGTTCATATGGATTGGGTAACAGCCTTACCTCCAGGAGGAGACAGGAGTTATAATGCATGCCTAGTGTTAGTTGACAGGTACAGTAAAACTCCCATGTTCTTACCATGTCATAAAGATGACACAGCTATGGATACAGCCATAATGATATGGAATAAAGTCATTAGCCACACAGGCTTATTCCAAAATATTATAAGTGACAGAGACTCAAAGTTCACTTCAGCATTATGGACAAATCTCCATAACTTGTTTGGGACAAAGTTATCATTCTCAACAGCTTATCATCCTCAAACTGATGGTTTAGCAGAAAGAATGATACAGACCCTAGAGGATATGATCAGAAGATTCTGTGCTTATGGGCTAGAATTCAAAGATTCTGATGGTTTTACCCATGATTGGTGTACACTAATACCAGCACTTGAACTGGCATATAAAACATCAATCCATTCTTCTACTGGCAAAACACCAGCAATGCTAGAGAAAGGTTGGAATCCAAGACTTCCTTATGATACCCTCAAAAAGGACTTAGTGGATATACATCCAACAGCAAGCAGTTTCAAGATAATGCTTGACAAAGCAAGACACCATGCAAACAGATGCATGCAAGACTCTTTTAAATATGCAAAAGAAAGATGGGATAAAAGTCATAAGCCACCTGATTTCAAAATAGGAGACTTGGTTTTAGTATCAACCCTTAATTTCAATAACATAAAAGGCCCAAAGAAATTGAAAGATTCCTTTGCAGGACCATTTATGATAAAAGCACTTCATGAACCCAATGCTGTGCAATTAGAACTCACAGGTGAACTAATGAGCAAACACCCAACTTTCCCTGTAAGTCTGATAAAACCTTACAGTTCAAGTGACAAGGAGTTATTTCCACTAAGAAATAAACCCCCACTTGAGATCCCCCCCTTGGAAGAAGGAGAGGAAAAGAAAATAATAAAAGTCCTTAAAGAAAGAAGGACAAGAAACAAAAAAGAAAGGGAATACCTTGTAAGGTATAGAAATTCAACTCAAGAAGATGAATGGCTACTTGAGAAAGATATAACAAATGCTGATAAACTACCAAGAAGGTTCAGACATGAAAGAAAACCTGAAAAATAAAAAAGTTAAGCATTATTGAGCTTCAAGACTAACAAAGTCTATTGAAGAGGTAGGACAGTGGATGATACCCTAATCATACATATCAGATTGTGGTACAATCTTTTTTGGTGGTAGGGAATGTGAGCCTTTGACATATGACCACATACCCAATAAGGTCACAAAAAAGATTAAGAATAATTATACCTTTAATATAATTACACTAAAATTACTTAGAATAATTATACATTAAAAATAATTACTTAAATATACAAAAAATACCATAAATTGGTACAAAAATTGGTTTAACTTAAAAACCAATGAATCAACATGTAAAATAAGTTATACCATTGGATTCCTCATGGAAAAATACACATATACCATTTTTATGGCATATCTGTAAAGTCAATATTTAATGAATTATAAGGTATAATACCTTATAAAAACCAGAAAACCTTATTTATCTCAGGAACTAATGAAGCAACATGTGAAATAAATTGTACCAGTGGATTCCCCACGAAACTCCACACATAAAACAATTAATAAGCTAATTTACAAAGTCAATACTTAAGGAATTATCCTGAATATATGCACTTTTTTGGTCAACGCATATATTCAAGGATCATAGCTAATATCTTCTAAACTATACATGATAGAATGATGAACCAAAAATAAACTTACCACGTAATTACTGTAAGAACACAGATATGAACTTTATTTTACAAATTATAAACAAGGTTAAAACCTATGATGAAATATTGATAAAAATCAACAGAGCTGTTGACCACTTTGTTGTGAAAGTGGTCCAAAACTTAAAAAAAAGTATACAGTTGGATTCTACTAGTTCATTCGTGAAGAATGATGTAATTTCTATTATTAAATTCAGGGTATAACCCCCTGAAATCAAGGTTTGAAGTTTAAAATATTGAATTTCAACAGAAAACATGAGTTACAAGAAAAATCATCAAAATTAGAGTTTTGATGATTTAATGAAAAGCTCTTGGCAGCATAATACGGTTATGCCAGGCTATCAGAATTCACTCTCTGAATTGCTGTAGCGTGTAAATCTTAAAAGTTATTGAAGATCAACGTTTGAGCTTAAATTGAGCAGTTATGATCACCTACTGTAACCTTAAATTTAGTTTAACAGTCATAAGAGTGATAGAATTGGTGAATATTATTAGTTTATGATTAAAACTAATAAAATCCACGAAATTTGGGGTTCTGCCAAGCCTCTGATGTCATCAAACTTAGAGTTATAGTGATAACTCTAAATAATGGTGTAATAATGATGTAATATGGTTTGATCATGATGTAATCACCCTCAAACCTTAAAATATTGATCAATTCCAGTGGATATGATCAGTACACGTCTACTAGAAGCCTGTTGAACTCTAGGAGGGAAGTATTTACTATAAATAGAGCTCTTTTTACTCTATTTTCCCCTCAGACGCGTCAAAAACATTACATCAATTAAATCAAAAGGTAATTTCTTTATTCTTTATATATAAAAACATTATATTATTAAAGACCAAAGACCTCCTTGCTATAATCATCTATTTTGACGTGATTAAATCATTTATTTAATTGTTTTTGTTAAAAATCTCTCTAAAAACTCATTTCCACGTAAAAATCTAGAATAATTTGTAATTTTCTTTATTTTTATTGTAAATACAATTTGAAAAAGTTGTATTTATATTTTTTGGCGTAAAATACTTCAAAATTATTATATTAAGTGTTAAAAGTAGGTTATTTTCTCTTATTATAATAATTTCTCTATTATTACTCTCTTAATAATTCTTTAATTAATATAAATAGTATTTATATTAATTCATAACTTTAATATTAGTAATATTATTGTTATTAATTGTTTTTTATTAATAAAAAACAATTTTTTACGCCTTTATTATTTGTTGGTAACAATAATAAAGAGCTTTCTAATATATTAATTATTTTATATTAATATATTTATTTATTATATTATATTTTCATAATATAAATTATATTATTATATTTATTTAATAATATAATTATTTTACACCATAATAATAATAATTATTTATTATTATTATATTTTTAATCTTATTTATTCAATTTATAAGGACATTCAGAGTACAATAAGTAATAAATTAGTAATTTTTTACTTATTGTTTCATAGTCAAACCTTACAATATTCCTTATAGTAAAGCCCTCTTATTATTAAATTAAACCATCTTTAACTCTTATGAAAGTCTTTTAAATCTTTATTGACCGTGTCACAGTCATAGTTAAGAGTTGTAAATACTTTTTAATACTCTCATCATAGACTCAGCCAGACATTTTGGGGGCCTGGCTGTGTTTTAAAACATTTTGGACTTATTACAAGTAAGTCTTTTCTCTTTTTATCATTTATTGACACTTGTTTTCTCTTTTTAGGCGTCATTTCTTCTTAAAAATATACTTTATATATTTTTTCACTTTTTATTTATGATACTCATATTTTAATAAGAGTATCTGACATGTGGCTAATAACCACAAAACCAGTATTTTTGGTGTGTTTTGTATATAAAAACACTTTTAAGCCACTAATACAGTCTTAATTCTTAATTTAATAAAGACAGCTCATACTGATAAACCAACAGTTGAGGCATGTTTGGGCACATTGTTAACTCAATTGCCCTGTAATACACCATCTTTGACAGATTATACTTGCTAAATACAAGTATTCTGTAAGATATTGGTATACAAACAGTCTACCACATATCAATAAGCTGTATTTTTGACATGGAATTGTTAATTGAATTACACTGTCATCATACAAGGGCATATTGCAATAATATACAATCCCAGAGGCCATTCTTAGACGTGCAAAACCAGCCTTTCAAGAAGTCTTAACTGACATAAGCCCTCTTTTCCTGTTTGATTCAGTGGAAGAAAATTTAATACCACTTGAGACCCAGTCACAGGCCAACACACCAGTGACACCCTCAGAACCAGAGGGCAGCAAGGGAAAAGGAAAAAGACTTAGTGAAGGCCTCATTACAGCCAAAAAGTGGACACCTATAGCCACTCAGAGCAGTAGAGAACCACAAAAATCTGCTTGAATACAAGGTAAACCAACCTTGACCACTTGTACAGGAAAGATTACAATTATTAACCCAGTTGTAACCTCCAAAGGCAAACTGCCCAAATTAGCATAAAACAAATTTGTACAAGGCACAGTCAAAGGTAAATAACCTACGAACATAAAGATTTTGACTGCTTGCAAACACTGATATGTCCCCTGCATACCTCAGAGACCTTGGCTTCCAAAGGAACCAGCCAGAGGACAGAGAAGGCTTGTCCAGAACCAGAAGACCTGGAACAGGACACCTTGGACACAGTGGTGGATGGAAAAACAATGAGGGAGATAATATCAACCTTGCCATTCACACTCCAATTCAACAGGAACCTCAAACCGGAGGACTGGAAGGATATGAATAAAGTTCTTCAGCTCCACCAACTCCTCAAAGATTTATCTCAATGGAGCATAGACAACAGAAGGTTCAACCTGGCAAGTCACTGGGCAGAACTTGGAGCAAGTTGCCAGAAGATCTGTCTCAAAGAGATAGACTTCAAAGACCTGATGGTAATCACCAAAGGTTGAAATCCTACCAGGCAGTTCAGACTCCTGGAGGTAAGGGCACAGAGGATAAGAGAGAATCAAGCCACTATCCAAGCTATAGAAGAACAGTTAACCCAGACAGGGCCTACTCAGATTCCTTCAGGCTCACAAGGAGCAGGCCAAATCAGCTCTCCAGTGGCTTCACACCATTCAGAAACCAGAAGATCAGTGGCCAAGAGTCACCATTCTTCACAATTCCAGGAAGTTTCCAGGAGAAGACAAGGAAACAAGGGCAAGAACAAAACCTCCTTCAACCAGAGGAGGAAAGAGTCAGACCCCATTATGCAGAAGCTGTTAGATTTGGTAAAAGAAGTACAAAAGAACCAGAAGTAGTTGTAAACCACTCTAGAATCAGTAGTCCTAGTAATAGAAACATTACCCCCACCCAGACTGAACATAACATTGTCACCTCTGAGAGCAACATCAACAGTGATACACTGTGGTTACAAATGTCCCAATATGCTGAGAAATCTGCAAAACAGTTTGCATAAATTGAAGCTGGCCAAGAGAGGATGAGAAAGACTCAAGCCTCCTTGGAACAGATAGTTAAGAACCTTCAGGAAGGATATGCTCAACTGAGCAAAGCCTCTGAAGAAACCAACAAAAGACTGAATCAAGTCTTTGAAGAACAACACAACAGCACAAGGGACAGGGAGTGTCTAGATCAAGACATTAACAGATTGCTTAATGCCTACCATAGCTTGAAGCCCCAACCACAAGCCCAAGTTATGGATAATCCATATCAACCAGATGCCATGTTGATGAATGAAGCAAGATCCCCATCGAAATACCAGGACGGAGATGGCATGTCTTATCAAGAAAAGGAAGCCTTGAAACAGCTTCGTGAGGCCTCAAGCTGGCCCAAATTCTCTGGATCAGGAGAATATGATCATATGGAGCTCATAGATTTTTTTGATGGACTCTTCATTGATGTACCAAGCATACCAGAGTACTGGATTACTGCTAGATTAAATACAGCATTTAAAGGTCATGCTAGTATATGGTACACAGAAATGAAAGAAATCCATGGCATAAGAAACTGGTCATGGTGGAAGAGTCAAATCATCCAAGAGTACAGTAATGGAACTTGGATATGGCAAAAGACCATGTCATTTGAAAATGACAACTACTCTGTGGACAAAGATCCATATGAGTGGTGTCTTAGACAGTCCAAGAGGCTGAAAGGCATTGATTCTCAGATGAACATCCAAATGAGGAACCATAAGCTTCTGACACAACTGCCAGGAGAGCTAGAGCATGCAGTAAAATGCAGATGCAACCAAAATTGGACTCTAGATGACATTGCTAACACCTTACAAGACATAAGGAAAAGGACTAATATAGGGAAATTCACCCCATATAGGAGGAATAGTTTCAAAGAGAAACAACCTCTCAGGGTAGGGTTTAAAGACAAGCCTAGAGAGAAAGTGGCAGAAGTGGCAAAGAAGAAAGGTTCTTGTCACAATTGTGACTCAACAGACCACTATGCCAACAACTGCCCAAAGGCAAAGAAAAAGGTCTATGCCATTGAGAAAGTCCCAGAGGAGGAATCCCCAACAGAGGATTCTGAATCAGACTCTATGGGTGATGCCATCAGAGAACCATCTGATGATAACCAAGACCCAAGAGAAGATTTTCTAGTGGAATACCAAGAGGAAACCCCACTAGAAATTCAGGACATACAGTTGAAAGCAGGCATGCCACAGGACACTGCCAACAAAAACTTGTGCAAACACACACAAGATGCACAAACATTCCTGGTTAAACCAACCAAAGGAATGGCATACATACATGGAACAGCCACAAAGATGACTGTATGTATTGACAATTCTCAACATCCATTGATTGTTGACAGTGGAGCACACTGCTCCATAGTGGCCAGAGATTATCTGGATAACCACTTCTCAAACTGGGAAAAACAGCTCTTGCCCACTAAGGCAAAGAACTTTAAAAGTGCATCAGGGAAGATGACTTCCATTGGGACAATTATCAAAGAGATAATTATACCCCACAGGAAGGGTAATATCAGACTCAACCCAGAGTTTGTAGTGGTTGAATGTGCCCACATCCAAGGACTTTTACTGGGAACAGATTACCAGAGGAGGTATGGCATAGACATTTACAACAGTAAAAATAGGCACATCACCATTGGCACTAACAAGGAAAAGAAATTTTCCCTTGATATATACCAGATATCTTCTCAAGATCCACTAGAAGAACTTCTGAAGGAATTCAGAGAGGGACAGTTCAGCACTACCCTCACCAGTAAACAAAAACTAAGTTTACTGAAGATGCTGAGAAAGAACAGACCAGCATTTGCCATTGGTGAAGAACCATTAGGAAAGATCAAAGGCCATGATATAGAACTATATTTGGATGTGGAAAGGCCTTATCCACCCATGCTTAGGAGACCTCCTTATTCAGCAAGCCTGATAACCAGGAAAGAAAATGAGTAACATATCAATGAACTCCTGGATATGGATGTCATCAGGATGATTGGACATAATGAAATGGTGGAAATCACCACCCCTGTCCTAATCACCTGCCATGATTGCAAGTATAGACTGTGTGGAGATCTCAGAGCTCTGAATAACTACACAAAAGAAGACAGGTACCCTATACCCAGGATACCCCATGCCTTGGATAAACTGGCAAAAGCCAAGTACATCACCAAAATGGATTGTATGAAAGGCTTCCACCAAAATGGAGTTAAGCCAAACTCCATGAAACTACTCAGAATAATATGCCATATGGGCATATATGAGTATACCAGGATGCAATTTGGCATCATAAATGCACCAGCCCATTTCCAAAGGATGATGGACACCATATTTCAAGATGAAATATTGGGAGGCTGGATGGTAGTATATATTGATGATATCATTATATACTCAGAGACATGGGAAGACCATGTGAAATACATAGACAGAGTGCTAAGTAAATTTACACCCATCAATTTGAAAATTTCACTTAAAAAGTGTAATTTTGGCCAACACAAGCTACTAGCCCTAGGACACAAAGTCTCAGGTCTTAGTATGGCAATTGACCAGAATAGAGTAGCAGCAGTACTGCAAAAGCCAGTACCAAAGAGCATCAAAGAGATGCAATCTTTCCTTGGGTTTGCTAGCTATTATAGAAACCACATCAAGAATTTTGCCCATATAACTAGTAGTTTATACAAGTTGTGTTCAAAAGATGTAGTTTTTGAAATCACCAAGGAAAGGAGGGATGCATATGAGAGGATAAAATATGAACTCACTAATGCACCTGTGCTCATCTTGCCTGACTTTAAACTACCATTCAAGTTATATATAGATGCAGCATGTAGCCAAGGCTTAGGAGCAGCCCTTCACCAAAGACAAATTGTGGATGGTGAACCAAGAGAGGGAGTAATCTGCTACATCTCTAGGCAACTGAAAGATTCAGAAGCCAGGTATGGGGCCACCCATACTGAATGCCTATGTCTAGTCTGGGCTCTAGAAAAATTCCATTATCATTTGGAGGGTGCAGTCTTTGAAGTCTACACAGACTGCACAGCCTTGAAGTCTTTACTAAACATGAAGACTACAAATAGACACATGCTGAGATGGGAAATAGCCATCCAGCAGTATAGATGGAACATGACCATCATATACAAAGAAGGTAAAAGTCATACCAATGCAGATGGCCTCAGCAGATGGCCACTGGACAATGTCAAAAGCAATCCAGCTTATTACCCTGAAGTTGCAGCTAAAATCCCCATCCATTCCATGGAAATAGATAGGAGGAAAAACTTCAGATTCTCTGAATGGGCACCAGAAAGTGGTACCCTTGACAGTGGAAACACTGATTCAGAAGGAACAGAAACTCCCATACTGGGAATAAGCTCCTCAGAACTGCACAATGAATTCTTTAGTGCAGTACAGAAGTCTTATGCCAAACACAAACAGTGTAGCATACTACTATAAATCCTTCAACAAAAGAACAGGAGTCCAGAACTGGAAGCCCAGCTGGAAGAACTTGGTTTGAGGGCCTATAAGGATAACAAGTTTTTCCTTATAGATTGCCTGCTCTACCACAGAGAAAAGCACACAAGTGCACTCACAGTGGTAGACAGAGACCACATTTCATTGATTCTGCAAGAATGCCATGAATGTCCCTATATGGGACACATGAGTGAGGACAGGACCAAAGAGAGGGTAGCAAGCACAGCTTGGTGGCCCAAGTGGGAACAAGAGTTGAGTGAATAAATCAACACTTGTAAAAGATGCCAAAAGGCAAATAGGAAACATGGGAAGAAGTATGGGTTACTTCAACATATAGAAGAACCCAAGCACTCATGGGAAACCATCAACATGGACTGGGTTACAGGATTTGTCCCAGGAGGCAAAGAAAACTACAATGCCTGTTTGATCATAGTTGATAGGTTCAGCAAGAACATGAGGTGTCTGCCATTCCATAAAGAGGACACAGCAATGGATACTGCCCTGTTATTTTGGAATAACATCATATCTACCTGTGGAGTCCCTAAGATAATCATTAGTGATAGGAACCCAAAATTCACATCTGAATTTTGGACCAACTTATATGACATGCTTGGTACCAAGCTTGCTTTTTCCACAGCTTACCATCCACAAACAGATGGCCTAGCTGAGAGGATGATCCAAACAATGGAGGACATCCTCAGGAGATTCTGTGCCTATGGCATGGAATACAAGGACCATGAGGGATACACCCATGATTGGCTCACCCTCTTACCAGCAGTCCAACTGTCTTATAATACACCCCAGCACTCCACCACAGGAAAAACACCTGCACTGGTAGAGAAAGGGTGGAATCCCCTGTTGCCTGTGGATCACTTGAAGAAAAATCTTCTGACTATCCACCCCGAAGCCAAATCTTTCCATGATATGTGGAAGAGGGCCTGTGACACAGCTGCCAAATGAATAGCTGAGGCAAAAGAGTACAATAAGCAGAGATTGGACAAATCACATATGGAACCTGACTTTAAGGAAGGGGACCAGGTGTTTGCGTCTACACTGAACTTCAACAATCTCAAAGGACCTAAAAAGATGAGGGACTCATTTTTAGGACTTTCACTATCATTAAGTTGATGGGAGGAAATGCAGTGGAGGTCAAACTTGCTGAGGAGTTTTCCAGGAAACACCCAGTCTTTCCAGTGAGTTTGGCTAAACCATACTTCCAAACAGAGGAGGACAAATTCCCCTCCAGGAAGAAGAACCCCACACCACCTGATATAGTGGAAGTGGAGGATTCCCCAGGACCTGTGAGTAAAATCATCAGAGCAAGGAAGATCAGACTTAATGGAAAGGATCAAAGACAATACTTCGTCAGATTCAAGCACCAAACAGCTGATAAAGACAAATGGTTGGCAGAAGATGCCATACCAGATGGGAACCTTCATCTAAGGAGATTCAGGGCCTCTAGGAGGGCTGAACAGTCTCATCAATGATGAGCCTTTTTTAGAGGGAGGGTATGTCAACCTGTGACTCAAAACCAGAGCACAAGCATGACAGCCAAAATACCACAAACCAATGGTATAGCCAAGATACCACCAAAACATGGACCTGAGCCAAATCAGCTCAAAAGGTATCAAACAAAAGAGGAAACTAACCTTTTTCTGAAAAAATAAGTCCCATCACCATAGGACAAAGAATAACAAAGTTATTCCTGCTCAAAGTTGTTGCTGAGCATAAACCTTAATTTTCACCTCTCATCTAAAATCTAGAAGAAGAGGCTTAACCCCATCAAATGGGTATTCAAAATGAAGCTCTAAGTCAGGGCTATCCAATGGTACCAGCCAAACTGAGCTAGAACCAGTATTACTTGAGTTATGGTCAAATTCAGGCCAAATAAGGGTGAACAAAACATTAACCTCCATCTAACTTCCACAGTTTTAGTGTGAGATACCTGAAGTGGGGTCTTTTTGGAAAGAGCACAATCAGGGCTATCTGATGGTGCCATCAACTTCCTCATATCTCAACTATACCAGAAGTTATGAGGCAAACAAGCTCAATACAGCTTTTTTGCCCAATCCACGCCTATGTACAAAAACCTTGTACATGGAATAACTTTGTCATATTCAACAATAACCATACCAAATTGGGTATCATTGTATAGCGCCCATACATGGCTATGCAATGAACCAACTTTGAGCATGATATCTCAAAACCGACAGAGCTACGGCCATTTGAATGTTATAATCCCACAATATGGCCAATACAGCTGTATTATGACAGGATACAGTTGTACTCTGATTATGAGGTGTCAAACAGATGAAGAAGCATGTTAATACTTCAACAACTCATAAGTCAGTCAATACTGGAGTCCCATACAGTTTCTGTACAGCATTCTACACATCATACACGTCAGCATCAGGCCGTGAGGTCCCCAGATGAAAGTTTTCACCCTGTATTGGTGAAAACTGCCCAGATGTGGTTTCAAAGCCACATCTGAGCCCAATACAGGGTATGCAGGCTGTTTGAAAACCACAAGTCAGTCCTGGAGGGTGAAAAATCTTCACTTCCTCTACGTGGAAAGGTCTAGCACCCTTTCCACCCCATTTCAGGATAAAAAGGAGGCTTTTCACAGCCAGAATTGTCTCCTCATCCTGCTCTTGAATACCGTACGTAGTAAACTGTCAAAAAAAGTTTTACTCTTGGGTAATAATCAGGTATACTCTTAATTTAAAGTATTGTAGTCTTTATCATTGTAACCCAACAGGTAAAGCTGCACCCTGGGCTTTCAACAGCGCTCGCCACCACTATATTCCTTATAGTAAAGCCCTCTTATTATTAAATTAAGCCATCTTTAACTCTTAGAAAGGCTTTTAAATCTTTATTTACCGTGTCACAGTCCTAGTTAAGAGTTGTAAATACTTTTTAATACTCTCATCATAGACTCAGCCTGACATACACCCAAAAGAAACGAAATTATTGAAACTTGAGATTCTTTTCACTGAAGAAGGGAGTTTTTCAAAAGAAAAGAAATATGATGAGAATCACAATGAGCAAGCTGGCTACACCTTACAGCAGGTGTTGCATTTTGCAATCAGCTTTGACCCATCCTAGAATGAACCTGAATCCTTCTTGTGAACTAGGTTAGAGCCAGTATCTAAGTGTTTGTGAGTATTCCAAGTTCTTCCACTCCACTTGAACATTAATGAAAATCTGTTTTTCTTTTAACATGGATTAAGTAAGTATATAATATACTTTATTACAATGCTTCTCATCTCTATTTTAATATTTGAACTAATATCTTTTAAGATAAAAAATTGAACACAAGATTTCTTTTCAATTGAAGAAATTCCTGATTTTTCAGAGCCAAAAGAATTGAAAACCATTCTTCAAATGACAAAGCCTTTATCTGTCTTGATTTATGACTTATTATTAGTTGGTAGAAATATAATTCTTCTTTCTGTTCTAAAAAATGGCTCACCAATATAAAAACCAGCATTTTTAAGCTTAAGCCTCTTTTGAAGAAGCTGAATTGATAAAAATTTATTGTTCTTATATATTCCAAGATCTGAAACCTCAGAAAGAACAGATAAAGGATTTCAAATATTTTTGAATAAACATTTTACCCAAAAATACAAAGAAGCTGTATATATTCTTTTCTTTATTTATCAAAATTACAAAAACTTAGGTATTATTGTTATCTTTTTTAATTTTTTATTTATTTTTTCATTAATGATATTCCTCAATTTTCATTATAAACATAAAAATTTGCATTTTTCAAGAGGAATTCCCTTACTCCTGCTTGTTTGAATTTTTCATTTCTCAATTCAAGAGAGAAGTAGCAGGCTCTTTGCAATAGAGAACCTCCTACTGGAAAAAATAAAGAAACTAAAAAGGAAATTACAGACAAGGTCCTGTAATAAAATTGACATATGTCAAACATTTCATAGTAGCAGTCCTTGTAAAGACCTGCTACTTTAATTTTTATTCCAAAAAAAAGAGTAAAAGTAAATTGAAAACAATTTAAAATTCTAATAAGAAACTCAGCAAAATGAAGAAAGCACATGAATACTCCAAAATTTTAAAAAAAAAACTAAAATAAAATTTCACACCAAGACATGGATAAGAAAAACCAAAATGATTAAATAAAAAGGATAAGAGACCTTTGTTTGAATAGAAGAAAAGTGTAAGGTTTGACTATGAAACAATGAGTAAAAATTACTAATTTATTACTTATTGTACTCTGAATGTCCTTATGAATTGAATAAATAAGATTAAAAATATAATAATAATAAATAATTATTATTATTATAGCGTAAAATAATTATATTATTAAATAAATATAATAATATAATTTATATTATGAAAATATAATATAATAAATAAATATATTAATATAAAATAATTAATATATTTTAAAAAGCTCTTTATTATTGTTACCAACAAATAATAAAGGCGTAAAAAATTGCTTTTTATTAATAAAAAACAATTAATAACAATAATATTACTAATATTAAAGTTATGAATTAATATAAATACTATTTATATTAATTAAAGAATTATTAAGAGAGTGATAATAGAGAAATTATTATAATAAGAGAAAATAACCTACTTTTAACACTTAATATAATAATTTTGAAATATTTTACGCCAAAAAATATAAATACAACTTTTTCAAATTGTATTTACAATAAAAATAAAGAAAATTACAAATTATTCTGGATTTTTACGTGGAAATGAGTTTTAGAGAGATTTTTAACAAAAACAATTAAATAAAATGATTTAATCACATCAAAATAGATGATTATGATAAAGTGGTCTTTGGTCTTTAATAATATAATGGTTTTATATATAAAGAATAAAGAAATTACCTTTGGTTTGATTGATTTAATGTTTTTGATGCGTCTGAGGGGAAAATAGAGTAAGAAGAGCTCTATTTATAGTAAATACCTCCCTCCTAGAGTTCAACAGGCTTCTAGTAGACGTGTACTGATCATATCCACTGGAATTGATCAATATTTTAAGGTTTGAGGGTGATTACATCATGATCAAACCATATTACATCATTATTACACCATTATTTAGAGTTATCACTATAAATCTAAGTTTGATGACATCAGAGGCTTGGAAGAACCCCAAATTTTGTGGATTTTATTAGTTTTAATCATAAACTAATAGTATTCACCAATTGTATCACTCATATGACGGTTAAACTTAATTTAAGGTTACAGTAGGTGATCATAACTGCTCAATTTAAGCTCAAACGTTGATCTTCAATAACTTTTAAGATTTACACGCTACAGCAATTCAGAGAGTGAATTCTGATAGCCTGGAATAACCTCATTATGCTGCCAAGAGCCTTTCATTATATCATCAAAACTCTAATTTTGATGATTTTTCTTGTAACTCATCTTTTCTGTCAAAATTCAATATTTTAAACTTCAAACCTTGATTTCAGGGGGTTATACCCTGAATTTAATAATAGAAATTACATCCTTCTTCACGAATGAACTAGTAGAATCCAACTGTATACTTTTTTTAAGTTTGGACCACTTTCACAACAAAGTGGTCAACAGCTCTGTTGATTTTTATCAATATTTCATCATAGGTTTTAACCTTTTTTATAATTTGTAAAAGAAAGTTCATATCTGTGTTCTTACAGTAACTACGTGGTAACTTTATTTTTGGTTCATCATTCTATCATGTATATTTTAGAAGATATTAGCTATGATCCTTGAATATATGCGTTGACCAAAAAAGTGCATATATTCAGGTTAATTCCTTAAGTATTGACTTTGGAAACTGGCTTATTAATTGTTTTATGTGTGGATGTTTGTGGGGAATCCACTGGTACAATTTATTTCACATGTTGTTTCATTAGGTCTGGAGATAAATAAGGTTTTATTGTTTTATAAGGTATTATACCTTAAAATTCATTAAATATTGACTTTACAGATATGCCATAAAAATCGTATATGTGTATTTTCCCATGAGGAATCCAATGGTATAATTTATTTTACATGTTGATTCTTTGGTTTTTAAGTTAAACCAATTTTTGTACCAATTTATGGTATTTTTTGTATATTTAAGTAATTATTTTTAATGTATAATTATTCTAAGTAATTTTAATATAAATATATTAAAGGTATAGTTATTCTTAGTCTTTTTTGTGACCTTATTGGGTATGTGGTCATTTCTCAAAGGCTCACAAAAGGAAGTTTTTTCCATTCCTTTTCTTCAAAAATATGGAAAACACACTCTTTTAATAAGAAAGGAAGTTAAACAAACCACTCATAAATGCTCTTATATTACATTTTTTGGAGTAGAACCATCATTTTTCATGAATTATTTCTTAAACAAACATTTTCCAAGTATGTTTTATGACTTTTATGTTTCTTTTTACTCTTTCAATAGTTAAGTTACGCTATCACCAGCCTTTTAAGAAGTCTTAACTGACATAAGCCCTCTTTTCCTGTTTGATTCAGTGGAAGAAAATTTCATACCACTTGAGACCCAGTCACAGGCCAACACACCAGTGACACCCTCAGAACCAGAGGGCAGCAAGGGCAAAGGAAAAAGACTTAGTAAAGGCCTCATTAAAGCCAAAAAGTGGACGCCAATAGCCACTCAGAGGAGCAGAAAACAACGAAACTCTGCTTCAATACAAGGTAAACCAACCTTGACCACTTGTACAGGAAAGATTACAATTATTAACCCAGTTGTAACCTCCAAAGGCAAACTGCCCAAATCAGCAGATAACAAATTTGTACAAGGCACAGCAAAGGTAAATACCCTAAGAACATAAAGTTTTTGACTGCTTGCAAACACTGATATGTCCTCTGCATACCTCAGAGACCTTGGCTTCCAAAGGAGCCAGCCAGAGGACAGAGAAGGCTTTTCCAGAACCAGAAGACCTTGAAGAGGACACCTTGGACACAGTGGTGGATGGCAAAACAATGAGGGAGATAATATCAACCTTGCCATTCACACTTCAAATCAACAGGAACCTCAAACCGGAGGACTGGAAGGATATGAATCAAGTTCTTCAGCTCCACCAACTCCTCAAAGATTTATCTCAATGGAGCATAGACAACAAAAGGTTCAACCTGGCAAGTCACTGGGCAGAACTTGGAGCAAGTTGCCAGAAGATCTGTCTCAAAGAGATAGACTTCAAAGACCTGATGGTAATCACCAAAGGTTGGAATCCTACCAGGCAGTTCAGACTCCTGGAGGCTAGGGCACAGAGGATAAGAGAGAATCAAGCCACTATCCAAGCTATAGAAGAACAGTTAACCCAGACAGGGCCTACTCAGATTCCTTCAGGCTCACAAGGAGCAGGCCAAATCAGCTCCCCAGTGGCTTCACACCATTCAGAAACCAGCAGATCAGTGGCCAAGAGTCACCATTCTTCACAATTCCAGGAAGTTTCCAGGAGAAGACAAGGAAACAAGGGCAAGAACAAAACCTCCTTCAACCAGAGGAGGAAAGAGTCAGACCCCATGATCCAGAAGCTGTTAGATTTGGTAAAAGAAGTACACAAGAACCAGAAGTAGTTGTAAACCACTCTAGAATCAGTAGTCCTAGAAATAGAAACATTACCCCCACTCAGACTGAACATAATATTGTCACTGTGGTTACAAATGTCCCAATATGCTGAGAAATCTGAAAAACAGTTTGCAGAAATTGAAGCTGGCCAAGAGAGGATGAGAAAGACTCAAGCCTCCTTGGAAAACATAGTTAAGAACCTTCAGGAAGGATATGCTCAACTGAGCAAAGCCTCTGAAGAAACCAACAAAAGACTGAATCAAGTCTTTGAAGAAAAACACCACAGCACAAGGGACAAGGAGTGTCTGGATCAAGACATTAACAGATTGTTTAATGCCTACCATAGCTTGAAGCCCCAACCACAAGGCCAGGTTATGGGTAATCCATATCAACCAGATGACATCACACCAGTGTGGGAACTCCTCTTGTGTGGTATTAAAATGAGGCAGTACCTGGAGGGGGAAATCACAGGTAACTAGTTTTGAATTGCTAATAACTCCTGTAACCAAGGGTGGCAAGGGTGTATTGCCTGCCCCTCCTAAAATACTGAACAAAATCTTCCTTGGAGCTCACAAACCAAAATAAAATTAGTAAGTGGCTTTACAACTGCAGAAGACAAAATTCAGCAGTCTCAGATCAGACCTATTCAATAAATAATAATAAAAAGAAATGTCAGTAATTTGGTTAAATTTGAGATTTAATGAAATACTTGTCTGTTTTAATTTTAATCTTTTGGTTACATTGAGGTGAGTGGTTTCTTCTTGGTGATAAAACCTTTGTAAGATGAGTTATTTAAGGTGTTTAGAAAAATTTGGTGAGTGTTGGTAAAGGTAATTTTTTTTGTTAAGGTATAGTTATAATAGAGTAAATAATTTTTCAAAGGTTTGTTATTCTTTTTTAAGAGTGTCAATAATGAGATAAAATAGTAATTGTTAAATTTAAAAGGTAAGATTCTTTGATATTGGATTTTTTAAAGGGGTAGGTTAATTTTAAATCTTGATAAATGGTGTTAATTTTACTGGATAAAATATTTTAATAGACTAGTAACCCTAATATTGGGTACTGGATATTTTTTTTTAATAATAATTTTTTTTAATACTAAGATTCCACTGAGCTTAGCTACTGGGCAATCTTCAACACTATACTTCCACTGAGCTTTAGCTACTGGGCAAGTAAATTCACTATAATTTTCTGGACTACCTCCCAGGTGAGGGATGACTTATTCCTGTGCTTGTAATGTGCAGAGGATATATTGTGCATGGGGGGATTTTGAAATTTGGGTGGAGAGAGCCCCTCTATTTATACCTTTTGGGAGCCCAGGGGGCCCTCCATGGGAGCTGTCTTCTTCCACTTTAATTCCTCTTGATTTTATCATGTGACTCCATTTTTGGTGAGGCCCTTTCTTGCATGGGTCAGGTGATTTAAGGTTTGGTGATAATTTTTCTCTGAACAGCCTTCTTTCATCACATGATGGTCTTTTGGTGAGCTAATTATGATGTGATTTTCTTGGATTTTCCTTGCATGCATGAGGTGATTTCATTTTGGCTGAGGATTTTTCTTGTGCACAGCCTTTTTTCTGTCGCATGATATGCTGTTGGTGGGTTCAGTATCACATGATGAATTTGTATTTTCTTTGCATATGTCATATTTTAGGCTTGGTAGAAGTGGCTATGTAATTTATGCAGGTGTCATGGTTGTTACTCTTCTTTTTGAACTTTAAAATGAGGTCAGGTGATAATTTCTTGCACTGGTGAATTTACTGTTATGTATGAGATGATGTGATTTTTCAGTTTGACACATGCTGTGCATAGTCATGTGGTTGAGATTGAATTAAAATTGTGTACTGCATGCAGCCTGTTGTAACTAGCTTTGGTTTGCATGAGGTGATGAGTGGTGTAAATAGATCTGATTCTGTTTTAAGGTTTTAAGTGGGGTTACTGTGGATATAAGATAAGGTACTCCTGGTCTGTGTTGTAAATGAATTGCAGGAATTCCATGGATTTGAGCTTTGCATCATGTGACTTTTCTATGTTAAGTTCTAGGTTGCTGTGTAATTCATGCAGGTGTTCTTTTCTTGCTGCATGAGTCCTGTGGCTATAAGGGGGTGTAAAGCTGGGTGGGGTGTGTAATTTAAAGGGTGGTACCTTATTTGTTGTAACTAGTTTACTATATGTAACTTGATTTTTAAATATGCATAATGAAATTGAATAATTTATTTCAACACATACACTGCCCTTTGGTGCCTGTGCCATGGTTTTATGAGTTAAATCCAGCTTCTTGCTGTAAAATTGACCTTTTGGTGTAAAATTTGAGTGTAACTCTGCCTGTAGGCTGGTTTTACTGCTGTTTTTGGGGTACTATGAGCTTGAGCCTGGTGAAAAAAAATGGTATGGAATACCACATCCCCCTCTCCATTTAATGCTGTCCCCAGCATTCCAGGTGAGAGCTCCCTATTCTTCATCTGATTCTATGGTTTCCACCAATACCTCTTCTTCATTTATTGATTAATCTTCTTCACTTTCCTCTTCTTCTGTGTCTTCTTTTGTGTCCATAAACTTTCCTCTTGGGTAAAACCTTTTAACTTGAGATGCTGCAAATCTTCTTGCTAATTCTGTTCCATCCAGCTCCTCAAGCTCATATGGTCCATTGTTTATTTGTCTTATCACTCTGTAGGGTCCATTCCATTTGTTTTTGAAAAGTAGCCCCAATTAATTTCTATTGCTTTGTTGTAAACCAGGACCAAACCTCCTGGATTGAGTGGTGATCTTAGTTGGTGTGCCATTCTTCTATCCCAATATTTCATTGAGTCCTCCCTTGATTTTTTGAGTTTTGCTGCTGCTTTCCTTCTCATTTCTTCTTTCCCTTCTAATTGTTTAGCTCTAGCTTCCAATAATTCCTCAGTTGTGGATATTTTGTGCCATTCTACTGCTAAAAAGGTTTTTGTTTCAATGTCAATTGGTAATACTGGTAGTTGGCCAAATTGGAGTTCAAATGGTGAGAAACCAGTTGTTCTTTTTGTTGAGATTCTGTCAGCCAATGTAACCAAAGGTAAATATTTCTTCCATTTTCCTCCATTTTCTCCACACATCTTGACTAATGCATCTTTGAGTTGCTTATGGCCCCTTTCAACCATCCCTTGAGACTCTGGGTAATAAGGTGTGGTGACTCTGATCCTTGATCCTGCTTTCTTTACTGAATCTTGCAATTCTTTTCCAAACTCTGGCCCCCCATCAACAGTTACTTCCTTTGGTGAGCCATACCTGCATATCCATTCTGAGGTGAACCATTCTGAAACTGCTTTTGCTGTTAATTTGACCAGTCCAACTGTTTCTGGCCATCCTGAAAAATCATCTCTGGCCACAACCATATATTTCCATCTTCCAGATTTGATATTGACTGCATCCATGCTTACCCTTTCAAAGATTGTTGATGTTGCTGTAGGCCTTCCTTTTTCCCTTTGTAAGTTTTGATTTCTCTTTTGGCAGGCTAGGCAAGATTGAACCCATTTCTTGACTGATTTCTTCATTCCTTCCCACCAAAATCCTGCTTTAATTCTTCTTTAAGTTTCATTTTCCCCTCTGTGGCCCATGTCTTCATGAAGTGACTTTAAAATGTAGTTTTGAACTTCTTGACTTGATATCACCAATTGAGGGTTAGGGTTATTTCTTCTTTTGAGTTGGCCATCTTCCAAGAAAAAGTTGGATGACCTTCTTTTTATCCTTCTAAATTCTTCATCTTTACTTGATTGTGGTTTTTTCATTGTACTTAAGTATTCTTGAATTCTCTTCCAAAATCCTTCTTGTTGGGTTGGTACTTGTACTCCTGAGAAATGGAGTGAATTCACATTCTTAGCCCCAAATCCAGGGTGTGGCTTGATCCAATCTTCTTCTTCATCAAATTCTGGTGCATCTTCATTTTCTTCTTCTGAGTTTTTTGGTCTTCTGGATAGCCCATCTGGCATAGTGAAAGTTTTCCCTGGTTTGTGTACCAAATCAAAGGAAAATAGTTGAATAAAAGCCACCCATCTTGTCATGGGGGCATTGGGTAAGCAAGGGGTGTTGATCATTTCAATTAAGGCCTTGGCATCAACCAGTAATTCAAAATGTTATCCCCAAAGTATGGTTTGAAGCTTCTTGAGAATTCTTGCAACTCCACAGAGTTCCAATTTGGGTTGTGAGTATTTTTATTCTAATTTTGAAAAAGTTATTGATTCATATAATACTGGTCTGTCTTTTCCTTCTTTGTCTTCTTGAGTGAGTACTGCTCCTGCAGCAATGTAGCTTGAGTCTACTGCTAGCTTAATTTTTCCTGATCCTTTGTCATAATCCAATTTCTTGAGAGTTATTTCTTCTCCAACTATTCTTCTGAGCTTATGGAAAGCTTCTTCACATTTTTGATCCCAGTCCCAGTCAACATCTTCTCTGGTGAGCCTTCTGAGTGGTGATGCAACTTGTGAGAAGTTTTCCATAAACATTCTTACATAGGCACAAAGACCAAGAAATCCTCTTATTTCCTTTTTGTTGAGAGGTGTTGGCCAATTTTGAATCTTGTTGATCTTTTGTTTTGAGATTGTTCTTCCTTTGAATGATACAACATGCCCCACTATGTCCAAAGCTGGAACACAGCATGCAAACTTTGATCCTGAGATAGTAAGTCCTGCTTCTTCAATCCTGAATAAAATTCTTTCTAATGTTATGGCATATTCCCATATAAATTTTCTTATTGAGGGGTTTTCTGGTAGTGTTTCTTGATTGTAAAGTGATCTTGGTCCTTTTATTCCTCCATCATCAATAAATATTCCTACACTTTCTGGTATTCCTTCTTGGAGTATCCAGGTCATTTGGGCTTGGTATACTGCTACTGAGTTGGTGGCTCCTTGGGGTAGTCTTGTGAGTTGCATCCTTCCAAGGGGTGTTTCAAAAGTAGTGAGGGGTCTAGGTCATACAGGACCTACAACTAGGTGTGTAACCCCTGTATATTAGGTATACAAGTCCTGCAGTTTAAGTCATGCAAGGACCTCCTGGCCTAATCCAAGGGCTTATCTTGATTCTTGAGCTCCTTTGGGCTTGATTTTGCATTCCACTTGACTCTTGTTTTATTCTTCAATCTTCATGATTCCCACTTGATGCAAGATTTTTCTGGTTGTTTTATTTCTTGATAAGGAATTCTCTTGTCTTAATTGATGGCTTGAGACTTCACTTTGTTCATTTTGGCCAATTTGATGATGATAAACACCTGCAAACCCCTTGTTCCTGTTACACAAAGGGAGCAGTTTATTGTCATGCTAAGGACAAAAATGGTCCTTCAGCACTTCTCCTGACTAGGACAATCCCCTCCAGCTTCTCGGCTGTTATTATTTTTTATAAGTTTCCCCGCCCAAGTCTACAGGGGAAGCAGTTTAATGTGATGCTGAGGACCTCTTGAGTCTTCAAGCTTCTTTAAAATCCCAAGGGCAATTTGATTTGAGTGTTGTACATTATCTTGTTAGTCCTTTATGTTGAGTGAGTCCTGAGTTCATAATTAATCCAGTGAGTAATCCTTCAGTCCATAAATTCTGGCCAGTGATTCTTGAATTCCAAATGAGTTTCAATCCAGAATCAAAGAAGTGTCCAAGGTCTTGTGTTGTCCAAAGGTCAATCCATAAGGAACTCCTGTTTTTTTTTTATAAATAATCTTCTTCATTTTCAGTATTCTGAATAATTGTCCTATGATAAGTTGTTTCCCAATTCTCTTGCTATTTCTTCAAAATAATTTATGTCCTTTTGGTTCTTCTGAATTCCTGAATTAAACCTGTTATAAAAAATAAAAAATTGTAATAATAAGGTGATTTAAAAAATTGGTTTTAATATTAATTTATTGATATATATATATATATTAATAATATTTGTTTGGATAAGGGCCCCCCTCTCCATTTAAAAATCTTGGGTTGGTTTTCAAATTTTGAAGAGGATATGTTCTCATTCCCCCAAAACTTCCACTACAAGGGATAGTGTAAGAAATAAGTTTTCCCACCCATTTTTTTTATAGTGATATTGATAAGGATAAATAATGATACAGTAAATTTACATTTTTTTTCCCTACTAGTATAAAATAACCATTGAATGAGATATCTGATTAAAAATCAAAATTCAAATGAAATAAACCTGAATCACAATTAAGATCCTGGAACTATTTGGTTGAAGGTGGTAATTTGTGCCAATCAGCAAAAATATGTGCTCTTGAGAGTATTTATGATTAATATTACATAATTGAATGATCATAATCTGAGTCCTTTATTCATATAATGACCCTTATGATGCCACAACTCTTCCTTTTGGAATCATCATTGTGACTCAGACTTTATTTCAAATCCATCCCCTTTATGGTTCCGATTTTCTGTTACCCATAAATGCATTTGAGTTGTTAAAAATATAAACAGTGAAAAATCAAATTTTGTACAATAAAAAAACTCTTGTTTGCTCTTTGGGGGGCTTTTTAAATTCCATTTGGAATAAATAGCACATTGAGGTGTTATTAATATGTAAATTCCCCAAGTTATTTCATCAATTTATGAGTTTTTAATATAGATAACTCCTTCAGAGTTCAATTAATGCCTTCATGGCACAAATACTTCTTCTTTTCAAAAAAGTTCCAATCACTTTCTTGTAATTGAAGAAATATTTTAAATAAATTAATCTCTTTTTTTTTTTTTTTTTAAGAAAAAAATGACTTGATTTAGAGTTTTTTTTTTTTTTAATTATTATTATTTTTGAGTCGAAACATTGAGCCAATTTAATGGCTCTTATTGTAATAGTAGGAAAATTATAATAGAAATAATGAATAAATAGAATATTCTTGAGATCATGAATGGGATATGCCCCTAATTCTTAGGAAAAATAAATAGTTGAATTTTGGGATAAAAAAAAAAATAAAATAAAAAATATGTTCAAAAGCTTGAGTCAGTACATCTTTCCAATTCTTTTTTATAATGACATAAAATTAGAAAGTAATAAAGTAAAAATAAAACCTCAGGTAGTTTAGAGTCTTGCCTAGGAATTTTTCTTGTTTTTATAGTCATTGTTAAATCTTTTTTGAATACTTTAAATAGGCAGTTTATGGTCTTTCCAAGGACAATTGGCTTATTGTGTTTTAGCTTTGAGTCCTTGTTGATAATTCTAATGGTGGGCAGTTTATGGTCTTGCCAAGGACCTTAGATTGATTGTGTTGTAACTTTGAGTCCTTGTTGAGATTTCTAATGGTGTGCAGTTTATGGTCTTGCCAGGGACCATATGTTGTGCCCAGGCACCTGATTGTTGCACTTGGGGTTTCCTGGCATGTAATTTATCTTCAAAGCCAAGTTGTAGTTATCTTAAACAGTTTATAGTCTTATTGAGGACTTTTCTTTACTTTAAAAGCAGTTTTAAGCCTATAAAATAAGAGAAATATTTTCATGATGAACACCTGTAGCATTCAAAATCAAATATGTCAGTATAATATATTGTAAAACATAAGAAACAAGCATAAAAAATAGAAACAGCAGTTTAAAGCCTTGCTTAGGGCTAATATTATTTTGTTTTATTGTTTTTTTAAGCCCCCCCTTTTTTTTATTTTATAGCTATCTTGTTTCCCTCATTCATTTTATTAAACTAAAAAATTACTAAAATATCAGCAAATCAGATAATCAGTAATAAAAAATAAGCATACGATGAAATTGAGCAGTTTAATGCCTTGCTCAGGGCATTTTTTTTTGTTATTTTTAACTTATAGCCCTGTACAATTTCAAAATAAAAAATCAATTAGCAAATTAAAAAATCAGAATTATAATTCATAAAAGAGCTAAGCAGTTTTAAGCCATGCTGAGGGCTTTTTTGTGCTTAAATTTTTAGCCCTGTAACATAAAATGTCCAATAAAATCAGTTATGAAAGAGAAAAAATGAAAAAAATAAAAGAATCTATCAGTTTAAAGCCTTGATGAGGGCTTTTTCAATGTATTAACTGAAAATAAAAAAATGTTAGTAATTTAAAGGCCAATCACGAAAATTAGCCAACATTATTAAAAAAAACAAAACAAAAGCAAAACAAGCAGTTTAAAGCCTTGCTTAGGGCTCTGCATTGTCCTTTATAGCCCTGTAGCACATACAAATAAATATGTCAGCTTCATTCAATATTAATGAGAAAATGAAAAAATTCCAGCAGTTTAATGTCTTGCTGAGGACATTTTCTGTTATTTATTATTCTTTTTAAGGCGTTTCTAAAAAAAATCATCAGTAAGTTTAAATAAAATATTGAGTAAAATTAAAAATAAATAAGCATGTTATTTATGTTCTTATATATATATTTATATATATATATTGTAATCATTGTCATCATTCTTTATTTATTAATAAAAAAACAATTAGTAATAAATAACATTGATACAAAACAGGCAAAGAAATTAAACAGTTTAAAGTCTTGTTGAGGACTTATTTTCCTTTTAAAAGTATTTTCTTGAGCTTATAAAATCCTGAAATTGGTCCTAATGTTTGAATACTATTTTTCTGCATTCGTTTCTTTTGTTTTTCATTGAAATATACCTGTATGAAATTAAAAACATAATATTAGCATTTATAGAGGCAATATTATTAAAATAAAATTAAAACCAAGCAGTTTTAAGCCATGCTGAGGGCTCTTATTGCTATTTATAGCCCTGTAGCACATCAAAAATAAAATATGTCAGTTTCATTTAATAACCAATATAAAGTAAGCATGAGAAATAATATAAAATAAGCAGTTTATAGCCATACTGAGGGCTATCTCTTCTTTTTATTTCCTTTACTTATTCATTAAACTAAAAAAAACTAAAATTTCAGTGAATTAAATAATCAGTAATTAAAAAAAACAAACAAACATAAAGCATAAAAATTGAGAAGTTTAATGCCTTGCTCAGGGCATGTTTTTTTGTTTTAACTGATAGCCCTGTAAATTTTCTAAATAAAAAATCAATTATCAAATTAAAAAATCAGAATTATAATTCATAAAAGAACTAAGCAGTTTTAAGCCATGCTGAGGGCATTTTTGTTTGTTGAAAGCCTGTAGAATTTAAAATAAAATAATTCAGTATAAGTTAAAGATAAAATCAAATTAAATGAAAGGGTTCAGCAGTTTAATGTCTTTCTGAGGACATTTTTTTTTTTTTTTGTTGTTTCTTAGCCATATTCTGTTATATATATACATATATAGTTTTTTTGTTTTTTTTTCTGTTATTATTATTTTTGATTAATGAGAACCAGGGTTTATTCTGTTTTTTTACCCTTTTTGTTCTTATATACATATTTTAACTCATATAGAAGAAATGTAAAATAATAATTCATCAGTAGAATGAAAAAAATCAGTAAATGATAATAATAAAAATAAAATTGAGCAGTTTAAAGCCTTGCCCAGGGCTTTTTTTTTTGTTCTATTATTATTATTATTATTATTATTTAGTCCTACTGAGGCCTGTTGTATTAAAAATAACCTTGGCTGCCTGATTCAGTGTTTGGGTGGGTATTGTGACGGATTCAATTGATGAAGTCAATCTTTTGCCGCAAATCTTCAGTGTACTGTCTGCGGCCGGAATGAATCTGGAAAAGCCCAAGCCTCAACATATGTTGCAGAATATATTGGGATCCTGGGTCGTACACCTTTGCTAATATGACAAACTAGGGACCTGCTGCTGATTTGAATGAAACGGGAAGCAAAGGCCTGAATTGTGAGGCCGAACCTGCTTTGCTGACTTCAAGTAGGCCTGGTACTCCATCAATCACTGACAGAAAGCCCCATTGCCACCAGGAAGGCCTTTTCAACCCCAACCACTAGAGCAAGAAGCTGTTGAGAAACCAAGATATTCTCAAAAAAGGCACAAAGTATTTTGATAACCTTCATCAGGCTGAAGGCTTGACTTTTCACCATTCGCCTGGACTTCTCATGTCACCTTTGCACCGGTCATAACTCCTGTAATAAACTTCCAGTACTTTTAATTGGATTGGGTAAAGGGTAAAGGGTGCCCGTCTGGACTTCAAGATCCCATTGTCTGGCTTCTTTCTAGTCCTACTAGGTTGAACAATCTTTGAGTTAATTGTTTCTAGGTGAGTAAAGACATTCCCACATCCTCTGCTTTCTCTAATTTTAATCGGATGGGTTGATCTAAAATCCCCATGGCTATTGTTTTCTAAAGGGGATAAGGGGCTTCGGAACAGCTGAGACATCACTAGGAGGTGGTGTCTTTCTCTGATTATCAGGTTTGTCAGGCTGTTCAACCTCTTCCTAAGCTCAAATGGGGTTGGGTGCTTAGTAGTCAAATGAAAGCTCCAATGTCCTTCTTACTACTTGGCGCGACTAAAGTGAGTTCAATCTTTTATTTGACTGTTAGTAGTCTCCTGAGCAGTCCAGTGACTCTCACTTCAGCAGCTTTGGGAGGTTTTCCTTATTGTGTCGCGTCGTGGTAATTTAGCTAGGATGTCCCTCCAATAAGTAGGTCTAGCCCATTTTGCTCCTCCTAGGGCTTATGGCTGGTTCGGATGGCTCATTATTTGGGATTTTACAGGTCTCCAGTGTGATCATAACCGGCTTGACTGGTAGCGGTGGCTGTAACATCCTTTTCCGGGCTAACTCCATGATCTACAAAAAACTGATCCAACAAGCATCTTCTTGCTTCCTCTAACCACAGTGGCAGGCAACAAATATTGGCTCGCTGGTAAGTTTAACAGCCAATTCTTCATTAGACATGCCGTTGTGTCTGGAATCCATTGCCGGAAAAACGTTACACTAGGGAAAGCCCTCTGATCACGTTGATGTTTTCATAGGATTGTCAGGTATGTATTGTTCCGTTTTAATTTTATTCTTGCATTGCCTTCCTCTTCTGGCATTGGGTGTAGAGTGGGATAATTTAAGTAAGGTAAACAAGCGATTTATCTGCAAGTCATACCAGTATTACCCATTGTTCAAAATCCAACCCAGATCACGTAGATAAATTTTGAAGTCGAATGTTGAATTTCTTCCTAAACTTATTTATAATTTATAGTATGATAGTCTCCTCCGAAATGTTTTGCTTTATTAATTTCTAGTTGATTCTGTTATCGTTGTGCAGGTTTATTGCTTCTGTGAACAAAGGAATCTTGTTTTTTCTTCATCTCTTTTGGCACCCAACAGTTGATAGACTAACGTCGGCACTACTGATAGTTTATTCCTCTTCATGGTTTTTTTTCCTTTTTAGAGCCCTAGGTTGATTCGACAATGAGGATGGAGTTGAAGTGCTGAAGCTACTTTCCTGATAAAAGGACCAGAGAAGCCATGGGTTTTGCTATTCATCTCAGCCATCAATCCAATATTTGTTTGCGTCTATCTCAACTACCAACCTTGGTATGCTATAGTACTCCCTTGCAACCAAGCTTCTTTTTTTTTTTTTTAGATTTTTACTGATGTTATGACCTTTTTGATATTCTGTCAGAATAATTATGAGCTCCTACAATGTTGGCTTCGCTGCTGACTTTTTTAACGCTTTTCGTCCGTTCACCACCGAGGAGCTAGAAGACCTCGTTCTTGGCATTCCTCCAACCAACAGGTTGAGGAAGTCAGTGTGGGAATGGCTTACTGCCAATGGTCCCTATCCGACATTCCCTCCATCACCACCAGCACTTGGTGATCTCTCAAGCGCACCCACTGGCTCTTCCAATCATCGCAAACCTACTCCCGCTTTAGCTTCAGCCTTCTATTCCTTCTTGAATGGGGAGGTTGATCCAAGGCTCTTGAATCCTCAACCAACCTCATCTCTTTATTCCAAAAGTGCTCCAAAAGGGCCCTACTTTCTTCGCCCTCGTAATACTTTAGGTCGTGTAATTTACCCTTCCAAATGAAGAAAGTCATAGGGTAAGTTTGTACTTGTTCTTATTATTATTATTTTATTTTTTATTTTTTTTATATATCTATTGATTTTTTTTATTATATTTTTATATATATATTATTTTGGTTATTATTAGTAAAAATTTTGCTACTTAGCTTGTTGTAGCACCTTGTTAGGCCTCCTGTACTTGAAATGAAGGGGCTATGTCTTCAGTTACTTGATCTCTATTATTTTTTTATTTTTTATTTTATTTTATTTTATTTTTTTTTAAAAAAAATAAAAACTTACTTTCAGTGAGGATCAAATTCAAAATGAAATGAGGTCAGTGGAAATAAAAATAAAATAAAAAATAAAATAAAAATAAAAAAATAAAATAAAAATAAAAAAAATAAAACATAAAAAATAAATAAAAATAAAAAATGAAAAAAAAAGTAAAATAAAATAAAATAAGAATAAAATAAGAATAAAATAAAATAGGAATTAAAATAAAGTAAATAAAGTAAATAAAAAAAATAAAAAATAAAAATAAAAAATAAATTAAAATAAAAAATAATAAACCAATCAAATAGAGGTAAAGGAGGTCAGTAAGCTAAAAATCTCTCTCTCTTTTTTTTTTTTTTTTTTTTTTTTTTTTTTTTTTAGGATTCAATTATAAGTGGATTTTTTATTTATTTTGAACAATAAAGTAAAATAAATAAATAAAGATAATTATAAGACAAAATCCTTGATATTAGGTAAGCTTATGTTCTAATTATTCCTTCAAAGCTTATATGAATTGAAGCTTATTTAAAATGTTTGGTTTTCTTTATCTATTTTATTTTTTATTTTTTTATTTTTTATTTTTTTTTATTTTTAGTAGGAAGAAAGAATTGAGCTTTAAAGAAGAAAGATAAAAAAAAGGTAAATGAAAAATTAAAGAAATAAATAATAATATCAATGGAAATGGTATGGATGATTAAGAAAATAATTGAGGACTTAGCAGGTGCTATTTCTTCTAATTAATTCCTTTGACCAAGTACCTTCTTCACTAAGTCTTGTTTGATCAAATTTCTTCCCCTGCATTGTTCTCTTTTGAAAGTTTTGAAAAAGTATTCTTGGCAGAAGTATGTCCAATCTTCTGTAATCATTTTAGTTGCACCACCTCTAAGATTGAGTATGCCTGGTATAAGTGTTTCTTCCCAATGACAATCCCATATGGCATTCTTTATATTATATCCTCCTGAGATCTTGCTTATTTTTCCATTTTGAATTTCAAAATCCTGCAGGTTGAACCAGTCTTGGCATTCCCAGGTCCTCCAAAATAGGGATCTCCTGAGGTGTTCATCCATGTTAAATATTTCATTCCAGTAATTGTTTCCAAGGTTGCCTTCAACTCCATCCCAGGTCAGTAAATCCAAGAATTCATACTTTGTGAGGTTAAATCCAGGTAATTCTTTCCATGGATGAGATATGACAATTTCTGATGGTGAGTTTGCTTTTCCAAAGATGTCCTCAAACTCAATATATGGAAGGACAATGGTGGAAATATCAGGACAGGGTTCTGGTTTTATTTTCAAGAACCAGTCAGGATTTTCATCTATTTCTTGTTGATTAATGTAATTGCCCCAGACTTCTTTTTTTTCTATCCAGCTGATATCTGTGTCCATTGACCAGGGATTTTCATCAGGTAATGGCCATGACTCCATTTTCAAGGATTTGGTGGATTTTGAAGTGTTAAGAGGTAATAATATTTGAATGTTTCAAATTTAACTATAAAATAGTTGAGGGTATGTTAAATGGATTTTGGATGGTAATGTTGGGTAAGAATTTGGATATTCCTCTTTGATAAGGCAGGAGGTCACTGCCTAGTGATTGCTTGATTTTGGGTGAGTGAATTTTGTGATTTTGATTGATAAGAATTGACTTTCCTCTTTGATAAGGCAGGAGGTCACTGCCTAGTGATTAATTGAGTTTAAATCTGACTTTTTTGTTTGATTTTTGAATTTTAGAGCTGTTATGTGTCTGCAAGATGGGCCTTGATGGTTTGAAATTGAATTGGTCCATTAATACTTGAGTAATTTGATCATTGGTTTTGTCAGAAACCTCCAAAAACTTCAGCAATTCCTTGATTTCTTCAATTTCTTGGTTTCTTGATATTGATGAAGTATCCTTGAAGTGCCAAAGGTTCTCTTTATTGAAATCATAATCTTCAGCTTCCAAAATTGAATCTTCATTATTAATTTGATCTTCTTTTATTAATTCTTCCCCATAGGATCCAAAATTTAGTGAATTGGGCATGGTGGAAGTGATTGATATATTTTTGTAAGTTTTTTTTTTTTTTTTTTTTTTTTTTTTATTGATAAATTTCTTCTTTGGTAAGGCAGGAAGTCACTGCCCATCTGAAAAATACTAAAAAAATAGAGCAGAAACTAATGATACATTTTTTTTTGGGTGATACTGATACTGTTACATTTTAAAGAAAATTTCTTGATTTTGTTGATATTATTTACAGTTGAGCTCCCCCAAGGGGGAAAGGTAAGTGTCTGTTGAGTAATCTGGCCAAAATAAGATCTTTGAGGGCTTCCAAAAAAGCATTTCTTTCCTCAATTTCTTGTTATGATGGAAATTCTGACCACCATAAGTTTTCATCAATGAATATATATCCATCTCCAACCCATTTCAGTCTTCCAGTTTGGTATGTTGATCCATTCAATCCAAGGTACCACTGGGCCCAAATTTGTTTGAAGTAAAGTCCTCTTCTTGGTAGTGTTGCCATTTCAAATATTTCATCCCATAATTTATTTTCAAGGTTACCTTTAATTCCCTCTTCAGTTAACAGTTCTAAGAATTGGATATTGTTCAAGCTTGCTCCTGGAAGTTGACATAAACATTTATCTTCACATAAAATTTCTTGAGCTTCATCTCCATAAATATCTTCAAAAGTGATATATGGCAAGTAAATGTAGTTGTATTCATTTTCTAGGATGGATTCTGTTTCATCATCTTCATTGGGAGGTTGCTGGATGAATTCAGGGTTTTCCAGTTGCCATTCATAAGGTTCTTCTTGGTTGTTCCATGGTCTGTCCAAGAAGTTGATATGGTATGTGTTTTTGTCTCTTTCTTCCATAATTATGAGGTCTTTTTCAATGTCATATATAATTTCTTCATCTGAGAGCTCATGATGCTCACTAATTCTAACTTTCTTCGTTTTGGGTTTAGGTTTGAAAGCGTTTCCATGTATTTTCTCATTTCCATCTACTAAAATCTCGAAAGTTTCTTCCTTACTGTTAATTGGCTTGTAAATTATATTGGGTAATTCATCTTCAGAGGTTGAGTCTTCAAGTTGTCTTTTGAGGTTGTTTGGCCATTGGGTATTTTGTAGATCTTGACCAAATTTATCACTTTCTGGAGATATGGATAACTCTTGGGTCTTCTGGGTTAAATTGATTATGGTATTGTCTCCTTTTGCATTTTGAACCTTCTTTCCTGGGTTATTTCTGACCAATTTTGCCATATTGCATAAATCCATTCCTCTAGGTGGACCAGTTTGCCATCCAAGTGCTTGAGGTTTGCATATTGGCATGCATAATCTTCTTCCATCAGGTTCTTGATAGCTCAGTATTTCTCCTTGTTTGTGAGAAAATTCCAGCCTAATGTTATTGTCTGCCAAAAAGGGTCTTCCAAGTACTGTATGGACAGATCCTTTTGCAATGAAAAAGTGTATTTGGGTTTCTTCACCTGAAGCCAAATGATTGGAGTAAATTCTGATAGTGCAACCAATGAAGTGGTATGCCCTCCAATACCTCTGAGGTTCATGTTAAGATTTCTTGTTGTGAGTGAGGCTTTGATTGCTATTTCTTCTGGTATAATGTTGAGTTCTGCCCAGTGTCCACTAATGCTCTGATGAGATATTCCTCCTTTCCAATGAAGATTTCCATAAATCCCAAAGGACAAGCATAATGAATCTTGGGCTTTGGTATTTCTTTGAATCCAAATGTTAATAGTCTTTCTTGAAGATCCATTGAGTTGAGTGATTTAATCTTTTCCTGGTCTTTTTCTGATAATTCTTGTAATTTATGGACAAAATTGGGTGACATCCTCAAAATTTCTTCAATGGTGAGGTTAATCTTTTGCTGCATAATTTTCTTGATGATTTTGTCAATTTCCAATTTGGTTTCAACTGGTTTCTTTGGAGGTTTTCTGAACTTCTTTTCTTCTTTGGGAATTTCATCATCTTCATTCTTATTGGCAATATTTTCAATTTCCTCCTCAGGTTGGTCTGGTTTTGGAATATTTGAATTTTGGAATTTGGTGCGAATTATTACTCTTTCTTCTTCTTTTTCTTCTTCAATGTAAGTTCCTGGAATTTCTGCTTTCTTCTTTGGTACTTGACTTTGGGATTGTCTTTCCATTCTTTGCTTGGTCTGCCTTAATCCAATGTGTGATTCAAATGGGTCATTGGCTGAGGAAATGGTAGGTGGTTTCCAATTTGACCACTCTTCAACATGAACAATTGAGGTTGTTTTATCATCTGATTTCTTTTCAGTGGGCTTAACCTCCTCTTCTGGTTTTGGTTTGACAGTAGGTTTTTCCATAAATTTCTTGGTGAGCTCTGATTGTTCTTTTGCAAAAGCCCTGACTATGTTTTTGGCACTTTCATTTCCTTCCATAGGTACTCTCTGATAGTTGGGGAAGAGGTAAGATGCTCCCTGGGTTCTGACAATTCTTCTGTCCAGATCTTCAGCAAGGTGAGTGCATCTAGTTGCTGAATGGCCTTCTTCCTTGCAGTAAGGACACTTCAATGGTGGTCTTGGAGCCATTTGAGCTGGTATGTATGGTTGGTAACTGGATGGAAATGGTGGTAAAGGATTCCTTTGCCTGTATGGCTGATTATTTTGAGGTAACCTTTGCTCTTGATTATTGTTCCAGTTCTTTCTTGGTGGATTAACTGCTTCTGAAAGTGTTTTGAGTTGATTTAAAACTTCTTTAACTGATTCTTTTCCTTCATTTCTTGGCTGAGGTTCTGGTTGTGGACAATTTTTGATCTTTTGGGAGAGTTCTTTTACTTGTTTTAAAACTTCATCCCAGCTTTCATCCTCAAATCTTTTTTTCTTTTCTGGAGGTTTTGGTTTAGAAAATTCCTTTTGTTGAATAAGTACCTTGGCCTCCAAGTCTTGTTCAATGTATAATTTCAAAATATCCAATCTTGGAATGATGTAACCTCCATCCAAGGCTTGAACCATAGCTCTGTCTTTAATCATTTCTTTGTAAATTGATTCTTGAACACAAGTGGAAAGGCTGGCCAATATCTCCTGGTTATGATTGATATCACCTTGGATATATTGGTATCTTTTGAAGTAAGTGATGATTGCTTCATATTCCCCAATGAAGTTTCTGTATTGAGTCATGTTTCTTATTCCACCTTCTCGTTGAGTTTTTGTGAATAAATCAGTGACTGAGGATAATCTGTATCTTCTTTCAGGTGAGACTGTTCCCCATCTACTTTTCATATCCACTTTCAATTGATCCCAATCAGCTGTTTCATATCCTGGCATTCCTTCAATATGATAACTGATTTCTTCATCTTTTGTCCAAAATGCTATTTGTCTTGCAATGTCTCTTCCACTTGCTCCTTCAATTTCTGCAATATTTTCAACTTTATTGATGAATCTTTCAACATCCTTTCCATCAAACCACAAGTTATAGTCCTTGGCTCTGATTTTCACTATTGGAGTAGTGTTTCTTGGAATTTCTTGATGTAATGGAGTTGGCATTTGAGAAGAAATGTTGACTCTTCTTGGTAAGTTACTTTGTCTTTGTTCTGTATAAGGTGTTGATGTGGCCATGGGTCTTGGATAAGGTGAAGGTGATCCATGTTCCCTGAATGATCTTGGAAGGGTGGTTTGTTCTTCAAGTGGACTATTTTGTGGAGTATAACTTGATGATTTATTTTTTCCTTCTTTTTTGATCAGTGCTAGTAATTCTGCTTGCATTTCTAGCATCTTCTGCTGAAGTCTCCCTGTTGAAGACATTTCTTCCTGTCCTTCAACAGTTTCTTCATTGAAGTTTTCTTCCTGTATTTCTTCAATACTGGCTGGTAATTTTGATGATGAAGGTTTATCCATTTTTGATTTATTTATTTCCTCCTTTGATTTTGGTGTTGAATTATTGATTTTATTTCTTTCAAGGAGATCAAGAAAAAATTTCTCCACAACCTTCAAGTCACTTTTATTGGTTCTTGGTGTTGCAATTGGGAAATTGGAATATTTATTTGATTCCTCCCCTAGTTCTGTTTCTTGCTTTGGTGGATAATAGTAATGGTCAGAGTGAGTTGATGATTCAGATTCTTGAGATGATGGTTTTGGCTGATTTTGATTATTTGACTCCAGTTTTAGTTGTAAAAGATATTCTGGAGTAGTTAAGATTTTTTGTTTTTTGATTTTAATTTAATTTTTATTGAAGTTGAGGTTGCCTGCCACTGTTGGGACACCAGATGTGGGAACTCCTCTTGTGTGGGATTAAAATGAGGCAGTACCTGGAGGGGGAAATCACAGGTAACTAGTTTTGAATTGCTAATAACTCCTGTAACCAAGGGTGGCAAGGGTGTATTGCCTGCCCCTCCTAAAATACTGAACAAAATCTTCCTTGGAGCTCACAAACCAAAATAAAATTAGTAAGTGGCTTTACAACTGCAGAAGACAAAATTCAGCAGTCTCAGATCAGACCTATTCAATAAATAATAATAAAAAGAAATGTCAGTAATTTGGTTAAATTTGAGATTTAATGAAATACTTGTCTGTTTTAATTTTAATCTTTTGGTTAAATTGAGGTGAGTGGTTTCTTCTTGGTGATAAAATTTTTGTAAGATGAGTTATTTAAAGTGTTGAGAAAAATTTGGTGAGTGTTGGTAAAGGTAATTTTTTTTTGTTAAGGTATAGTTATAATAGGGTAAATAATTTTTTAAAGGTTTGTTATTCTTTTTTAAGAGTGTTAATAATGAGATAAAATAGTAATTGTTAAATTTAAGAGGTAAGATTCTTTGATATTGGATTTTTTAAAGGGGTAAGTTAATTTTAAATCTTGATAAATGGTGTTAATTTTACTGGATAAAATATTTTAATAGACTAGTAACCCTAATATTGGATACTGGATATTTTTTTTTAATAATAATTTTTTTTAATACTAAGATTCCACTGAGCTTAGCTACTGGGCAATCTTCAACACTATACTTCCACTGACCTTTAGCTACTGGGAAAGTAAGTTCACTATAATTTTCTGGACTACCTCCCAGGTGAGGGATGACTTATTCCTGTGCTTGTAATGTGCAGAGGATATATTGTGCATGGGGGGATTTTGAAATTTGGGTGGAGAGAGCCCCTCTATTTATACCTTTTGGGAGCCTAGGGGGCCCTCCATGGGAGCTGTCTTTTTCCACTTTAATTCCTCTTGATTTTATCATGTGACTCCATTTTTGGTGAGGCCCTTTCTTGCATGGGTCAGGTGATTTAAGGTTTGGTGATAATTTTTCTCTGCACAGCCTTCTTTCATCACATGATGGTCTTTTGGTGAGCTAATTATGATGTGATTTTCTTGGATTTTCCTTGCATGCATGAGGTGATTTCATTTTGGCTGAGGATTTTTCTTGTGCACAGCCTTTTTTCTGTTGCATGATATGCTGTTGGTGGGTTCAGTATCACATGATGAATTTGTATTTTCTTTGCATATGTCATATTTTAGGCTTGGTAGAAGTGGCTGTGTAATTTATGCAGGTGTCATGGTTGTTACTCTTCTTTTTGAACTTTAAAATGAGGTCAGGTGATAATTTCTTGCACTGGTGAATTTACTGTTATGTATGAGATGATGTGATTTTTCAGTTTGACACATGCTGTGCATAGTCATGTGGTTGAGATTTAATTAAAATTGTGTATTGCATGCAGCCCGTTGTAACTAGCTTTGGTTTGCATGAGGTGATGAGTGGTGTAAATAGATCTGATTCTGTTTTAAGGTTTTAAGTGGGGTTACTGTGGATATAAGATAAGGTACTCCTGGGCTGTGTTGTAAATGAATTGCAGGAATTCCATGGAGTTGAGCTTTGCATCATGGGACTTTTCTATGTTAAGTTCTAGGTTGCTGTGTAATTCATGCAGGTGTCCTTTTCTTGCTGCATGAGTCCTGTGGCTATAAGGGGGTGTAAAGCTGGATGGGGTTTGTAATTTAAAGGGTGGTACCTTATTTGTTGTAACTAGTTTACTATATGTAACTTGATTTTTAAATATGCATAATGAAATTGAATAATTTATTTAAACACATACACTGCCCTTTGGTGCCTGTGCCATGGTTTTATGAGTTAAATCCAGCTTCTTGCTGTAAAATTGACCTTTTGGTGTAAAATTTGAGTGTAAGTCTGCCTGTAGGCTGGTTTTACTGCTGTTTTTGGGGTACTATGAGCTTGAGCCTGGTGAAAAAAAATGGTATGGAATACCACACCAGATGCCATGTTGATGAATAAAGCATGATCCCCATCACAATACCAGGATGGAGATGGCATGTCTTATTCAGAAAAGGAAGCCTTGAAACAGATTCATGAGGCCTCAAGCTGGCCCAAATTCTCTGGATCAGGAGAATATGATCATATGGAACTCATAGATTATATTGATGGACTCTTCATTGATGTACCAAACATACCAGATTACTGGATTACTGCTAGTTTAAATACAGCATTGAAAGGTCATGCTAGTATATGGTACACAGAAATGAAAGAAATCCATGGCAGAAGAAACTGGCCATGGTGGAAGAGTCAGATCATCCAAAAGTACAGTAATGGAACTTGGACATGGCAGAAGACCATGTCATTTGAAAATGACAGGAGCTCTGTGGACAAAGATCCATATGAGTGGTGTCTTAGACAGTCCAAGAGACTGAAAGCCATTGATCCTCAGATGAACATCCAAATGAGGAACCATAAGCTTCTGACACAACTGCCAGAAGAGCTAGAGCATGCAGTAAAATGCAGATGCAACCAAAATTGCACTCTAGATGACATTGCTAACACCTTACAAGACATAAGGAAAAGAACTAATACAGGGAAATTAACCACATATAGGAGCAATAGTTTCAAAGAGAAACAACCTCTCAGGGTAGAGTTTAAAGACAAGCATAGAGAGAAAGTGGCAGAAGTGGTAAAGAAGAAAAATTCTTGTCACAATTGTGGCTCAACAGACCAATATGCCAACAACTGTCCAAAGGCAAAGAAAAAGGTCTATGCCATTGAGAAAGTCCCAGAGGAGGAATTCCCATCAGAGGATTCTTAATCAGACTCTATGGGTAATGCCATCAGAGAACCATCTGATGATAACCAAGACCCAAGAGAAGAATTTGTAGTGGAATACCAAGAGGAAACCCCACTAGAAATTAAGGACATACAGTTGGAAGCAGGCATGCCACAGGACACTTCCAACAAAAGCTTGTGCAAACACACACAAGATGCACAAACATTCCTGGTTAAACCAACCAAAGGAATGGCATACATACATGGAACAGCCACAAAGATGACTGTATGTATTGACAATTCTCAACATCCATTGATAATTGACAGTGGAGCACACTGCTCCATAGTGGCCAGAGATTATCTGGATAACCACTTCCCAAACTGGGAAAAACAGCTCTTGCCCACTAATGCAAAGAACTTTAAGAGTGCATCAGGGAATATGACTTCCATTGGGACAATTATCAAAGAGATAATTATACCCCATAGGAAGGTTAATATCGGACTCAACCCAGAGTTTGTAGTGCTTGATGATTCCCAGATCCAAGGATTTTTACTTAAACAAATTACCAGAGGATGTATGGCATAGACATTCAAAACAGTAAAAATAGGCAAATCACCATTGGTACTAACAAGGAAAAGAAATTTTCACTTGATATATACCAGATATCTTCTCAAGATCCACTAGAAGAACTTCTGAAGGAATTCAGAGAGGGACAGTTCAGCACTACCCTCACCAGTAAACAAAAACTAAGTTTATTGAAGATGCTGAGAAAGAACAGACCAGCATTTGCCATTGTTGAAGAACCATTAGGCAAGATCAAAGGCCATGATATATAACTATATCTGGATGTGGAAAGGCCTTATCCACCCATGCTTAGGAGACCTCCTTATCCAGCAAGCCTGGAAGCCAGGAAAGAACTGAGAAACATATTGTGGGAACTCCTCTTGTGTGGGATCAAAATGAGGCAGTACCTGAAGGGGGAAATCACAGGTAACTAGCTTTGAATTGCTAATAACTCCTGTAACCAAGGGTGGCAAGGGTGTATTGCCTGCCCCTCCTAAAATACTGAACAAAATCTTCCTTGGAGCTCACAAACCAAAAAAAAATTAGTAAGTGGCTTTACAACTGCAGAAGCCAAAATTCAGCAGTCTCAGATCAGACATATTCAATAAATAATATGAAAAATAATGTCAGTTATTTTTGTTTAAATTTGAGATTTTAATGAAATACTTGTCTGTTTAATCTTAATATCTTTTTTTAGTGAAATTGAGGCAGGTTGTTTTTTATTGGTGATAATTCCTTGGTAGGATGGATTATTTAAGGCTTTCTGGAAAATTTGATTGGTGTTTATAAAGGTAATTTTTTCAAGGCATAGTTATAATAGAGTAAAATAATTCTTGAAAGGTTTGTTATTTATTTATTTTTTTGAGAGGGTTAAATAATAAGATAAAATAGTATTTGTTACATTTGAGAGGTAAGATTCTTTGATATTTAATTTTTTTTTCTAAAGGGGTAAGTGAATTTTAAATCTTGATAAATGGTGTTAATTTTACTAGGTGAAATATTTTAATAGAGTAGCAACCCTAATTCTGGGTACTGGATAATTTTTCTTTTCTTTTTTTAATAATAATAAGATTCCACTGAGCTTAGCTACTGGGTAATCTTCAACACTATACTTCCACTGAGCTTAGCTACTGGGCAAGTAATTTTTACTATAATATACTGGACTACCTCCCAGGTGAGGGATGAATTATTCCTGTGCTTGCAATGTGTAGGGGATATAATTTGCATGGGGGAATTTGAAATTTGGGGGAGAGAGCCCCTCTATTTATACCTTTTGGGAGCCCAGGGGGCCCTCCATGGGAGCTGTCTTTTTCCACTTGAATTCCTCTTGATTTTATCATGTGACTCCATTTTTGGTGAGGACCTTTCTTGCATGGGTCAGGTGATTTAAGATTGGGTTATGATTTTTTCTCTGCACAGCCTCCATTCATCACATGATGGTCTTTTGGTGAGCTAATTATGATGTGATTTTCTTGGATTTTCCATTGCATGCATGAGGTGATTTCATTTTGGCTGAGGATTTTTCTTGTGCACAGCCTTATTTCTATCACATGATATGCTGTTGGTGGATTCAGTATCACATGATGAATTTGTATTTCCTTTGCATATGTCAAATTTTAGGCTTGGTAGAAGTGGCTGTGTAATTTATTCAGGTGTAATAGTTGCTTTCTTCTTTTTGAACTTTAAAATGAAGTCAGGTGATAATTTCTTGCACTGGTGAGTTTACTGTTATGTATGATATGATGTAATTTTTGAGTTTGACATATGCTGTGCATAATAATGTGGTTGAGATTTAATTAAAATTGTGTACTGCATGCAGCCTGTTGGAACTAGCTTTGGTTTGCATGAGGTGATTAGTGGCGTAAATAAATCTGATTCTATTTTAAGGTTTCAAGTGAGGATACTGTGGATATAAGATAAGGTACTCCTGTGGCTGTGTTTTAAATGAGCTGCAGGAATTCCAAGGGGCTGGGCTTTGCATTATGTGACTTTGAATGCAAGTTGGCTGTGTAACCAATGCATGTGTCATTTTCTTGCTGCATGAGTCCTGTGGCTATAAGGGGGTGTAAGGCTGTGTGGGGTGTGTAACTTAAAGGGTGGTACCTTATTTGTTGTAACTAGTTTTCTATATGTAACTTGATTTTTTACATATGAATAATGAAATTGAATAATTTATTTTAACACATACACTTCCCTTTGGTGCCTGTGCCATGGCTTTATGAGTTGAATCCAGCTTGTTGCTGTAAAATTGACCTTTTGGTGTAAAGTTTGAGTGTAAGTCTGCCTGTAGGCTGGATTTACCGCTGTTTTGGGTTACTATGAGCTTGAGCCTGGTGAAAAAAAAGGTATGGAATACCACATCCCCCTCTCCATTTAATGCTGTACCCAGCATTCCAGGTGAAAGCTCCCTATTATTCATCTGATTCTATGGTTTTGTCCAATACCTCTTCTTCATTTATTGATTCATCTTCTTCACTTTACTCTTCTTCTGTGTATTCTTTTGTGTCCATAAACTTTCCTCTTGGGTAAAACCTTTTAACTTGAGATGCTGCAAATCTTCTTGCTAATTCTGTTCCATCCAGCTCCTCAAGTTCATATCACCTATTGTTTATTTGTCTGATTGCTCTGTAGGGTCCATTCCATTTGTTTTTGAAAAGTAGCCCCCAATTAGTTTCTTTTGCTTTGTTGTAAACCAGGACCAAATCTCCTGGATTGAGTGGTGATCTTAGTTGGTGTGCCATTCTTCTATCCCAATGTTTCATTGAGTCTTCACTTGATTTTTTGAGTTTTTCTGCTGCTTTTCCTCTCATCTCTTCTTTTCCTTCCAACTGTTTGGCTATGGTTTCCAGTAATTCCTCAGTTGTGGATATTTTGTGCCAGTCTACTGCTAAAAAGGATTTTGTTTCAATGTCAATTGGTAATACTGGTAGTTGTCCAAATTGGAGTTCAAATGGTGAGAAACCAATTGTTCTTTTAGTGGAGATTCTGTCAGCCAATGTAACCAAAGGTAGATATTTTTCCCATTTTCCTCCATTTTCTCCACACATCTTGACTAATGCATCTTTAAGTTTATGGCCCCTTTCAACCATTCCTTGAGACTATGGGTAATAGGGTGTGGTAATTCTGATCCTTGATCCTGCTTTCTTTACTGCATCTTGCAATTCTTTTCCAAACTCTGGCCCACCATCAACAGTTACTTCTTTTGGTGAGCCATACCTGCATATCCATTCTGAGGTGAACCATTCTGCAGCTTCTTTTGCTGTTAATTTAACTAGTCCAACTGTTTCTGGCCATCCTGAAAAATCATCTCTGGCCACAACCATATACTTCCATCTTCCAGATTTGATATGAACTGCATCCATACTGACCCTTTCAAAGATTGTTGATGTTGCTGTAGATTTTCCTTGTTCCCTTTGTAAGTTTTGCCTTCTCTTTTGACAGGCAAGGCAAGATTGAACCCATTTCTTGACTGATTTCTTCATTCCTTCCCACCAAAATCTTGCTTTAATTCTTCTGTAAGTTTCATTTTCCCCTCTGTGGCCCATGTCTTCATGAAGTGATTTTAAAATGTGCTTTGAACTTCTTGACTTGATATCACCAGTTGAGGGTTTGGGTTATTTCTTCTTTTAAGCTGGCCGTCTTCCAAGAAAAAGCTGGGTGACCTTCTTTTAATCCTTCTAAACTCTTCATCTTTGCTTGATTGTGGTTTTTTCATTGTACTTAAGTATTCTTGCATTCTCTTCCAAAATCCTTCTTGTTTGGTTGGTACTTGTACTCCTGAAAAATTGAGTGAATGTACATTCTTGACCCCAAATCCAGGGTGTGGCTTGATCCAATCTTCTTCTTCATCAAACTCTGATGCCTATTCATCTTCTTCTTCTAAGTTTTTTGGTCTTCTGGATAGCCCATCTGGCATAGTGAATGTCTTCCCTGGTTTGTGTACCAAATCAAAGGAAAATAGTTGAATGAAAGCCACCCATCTTGTCATGGGGGCATTGGGTAAGCAAGGGGTGTTAATCATTTCAATTAAGGCCTTGGCATCAACTTGTAATTCAAAATGTTGTCCCCAAAGTATTGTCTGACGCTTCTTGAGAATTCTTGCAACTCCACAGAGCTCCAATTTTGGTTGTGAGTATTTTTATTCTAATTTTGAAAAAGTTATTGATTCATATAATACTGGTCTGTCTTTTCCTTCTTTGTCTTCTTGAGTGAGTACTGCTCCTGCAGCAATGTAGCTTGAGTCTACTGCTAGCTTAATTTTTCCTGCTCCTTTGTCATAATCCAATTTCTTGAGGGTTATTTCTTCCCCAACTATTCTTCTGAGCTTATGGAAAGCTTCTTCACATTTTTGATCCCAATCCCAGTCAACATCTTCTCTGGTGAGCCTTCTGAGTGGTGGTGCAACTTGTGAGAAGTTTTCAATGAACATCCTTACATAGGCACAAAGTCCAAGAAATCCCCTAATTTCCTTCTTGTTAAGAGGTGCTGGCCAATTTTGAATTTTGTTGATCTTTTGTTTTGAAATTGTTCTTCCTTTAAATGATACAACATGCCCTACTATGTCCAAAGCTGGAACACAGCATGCAAACTTTGATCCTGAGATAGTAAGTCCTGCTTCTTCAATCCTGAATAACATTCTTTCTAAGGTTATGGCATATTCCCATATAAATCTTCTGATTGAGGGGTTTTCTGGTAGTGTTTCTTGGTTGTAAAGGGATCTTGGGCCTTTTATTCCTCCATCATCAATGAAAATTCCTACACTTTCTGGTATTTCTTCTTGGAGTATCAAGGTCATTTGGGCTTGGTATACTGCTACTGAGTTGGTGGCTCCTTGGGGTAGTCTTGTGAGTTGCATCCTTCCAAGGGGTGTTTCAAAAGTGGTGAGGGGTCTTGTAGTGACATCTAATTCTCTTTCATCATATCCTCCCATGATGTCTCCTAGTCCATAGCATGCTCTTCCTGCAAATGCATCTACAAATTCTTCAATATGAGGTGGTAAGCCAGAATCTTTGATGGTGACTTTGTTGAGTTCTTGAAGGGCATGGACAATTCTGAGTTTCCCATTGGATTTGGCTACACAAAATATTGGGCTTGTGTAGCTTGAAGTGTATTTCTCATAGAGTCCAGTCCTGATTCTTTCTCTGATTGATTCAGTGAACTGAGGTAAAATTGATTTGGGAATGGGAATTGGTTTCTTCTGCCAAGGTTCATGAGGTATTACTGGTATTTGATAAGGTTTTCCATATGAGTGTTTGAGTAATCCTCTTTCTTCTTCACAGAAAGCTATTGCTTTTTACCTTAAGGTAATAACATTCTTGAGTAAATTGATTTCTTCACTTTATAACCATCCTGGTGGGCCAAAATTGACTGCTTGCAGTCTTTCATGGGTGACCTTGAGGTTTTCTTGAAATATAGGTGGGTTTGGTGATAAGGGTGTTTCATAGGGATCTCTTGACAAAGGTGGTCTTTCCAAAGGGTTAAGGTCTTGAGGCATTGGCTCATTGACTGGTCTCACCTTCTTCAGGACTGATTTGTATTTGGCTGCTAAAATTTGGTGATCCATCTTCAGTTAGTTATTTTGTTTCTTTTTCTCTTTTTTTTATTTTTTTTAATTATTTCTAAGAACTTGCTAGTGTCCTGAAATCTTGAGGTCTTCACAATTCTTCTTTCTTCTTTCTTCCATAAAAATGTAGTATAAGGTCATGCAGGACCTACAACTAGGTGTGTAACCCCTGTATATTAGGTTTACAAGTCCTGCAGTTTAAGTCATGCAAGGACCTCCTGGCCTAACCCAAGGGCTTATCTTGATTCTTGAGCTCCTTTGGGATTGAATTTGGATTCCACTTGACTCTTGTTTTATTCTTCAATATTCATGATTCCTACTTGATGAAACATTATTCTGGTTGTTTATTGATTGATGAGGAATTTTCTTGTCTTAATTGATGGCTTGGGACTACACTTTGTTCATTTTGGCCAATTTCATAATGCTAAACACCTGTGAAACCCCTTGTTCCTGTTACACAAAGGGAGCAGTTTATTGTCATGCTGAGGACAAAGATTGTCCTTCAGCACTTGTCCTGACTAGGACAATCCCCTCCAGCTTCTTGGCTATTATTTTTTATAAGTTTCCCTGCCCAAGTCTACAGGGGAAGTAGTTTAGTGTCATGCTGAGGACCTCTTGAGTCTTTAATCTTCTTTAAAATCCCAAGGGCAATTTGAGTTGAGTGTTTTACATCATCTTGTTGGTCCATCATGTTGAGTGAGTCCTGAGTCAATAATTAATCCAGTGAGTCATCCTTCAGTCCATAAATCTGGGCCAGTGATTTTTGAATTCCAAATGAGTTTCAATCACAAATCAAAGAAGTTTCCAAGGTCTTGTGTTGTCCAAAGGTCAATCCATAAGGAACTCCTTCTTTTCTTCATAAATAATCTTCTTCATTTTCAGTATTCTGAATAATTTTGCTATAATGAGTTGTTTCCCAATTATCTTGCTATTTCTTCAAAATAATTTATGTCCTTTTGTTCTTTTGTATTCCTGAATCATAACTGTTATAAAGAAATGAAAAATAAAAAATTGTAATAATAAGGTGATTTAAAATTGATTTTAATATTAATTTATTGATATTATTTTTTTTAATAATATTTGTTTGGATGAGGGCCCCCCTCTCCATTTCAAAATGTTGAGTTGGTTTTTGAATTTTGAAGAGGATATGTTCTCATTCCCCCAAAACTTCCACTATAAGGGATAGTGTAAGAAATAAGTTTACCCACCCCTTATTTGTTTTAGTGATTTTGATAATAATAAATAATAATACAGTAAGTTCACATTATTTCTTTTTTTAAATTGGACTGAATAGTTTTTTTTTCTTTTTCCTTTTTTTTTTGGATTTTAAGTATAAAATAACCTAAAAAACTGATATAGCTGAGTAAAAATGACACTTCAAAGGAAATAAACCTGAATCACAATCAAGATCATGGAACCCTTTGGTTAAAGGTGGTAATTTGTGCCAATCAGTAAAAATTGGTGCTCTTGAGAGTATTTATGATTAATATTACATAGTTGAATGATCATAATTTGAGTCCTTTATTCATATAATGACCCTTATGATGCCACAACTCTTCCTTTTGGGATCATCATTGTGACTCAGACTTTATCTCAAGTCCATCCCCTTTATGGTTCAGATTTTCTGTTACCCATAAGTGAATTTGAGTTGTTAAAATAATATAAACAGTGAAATTAAAAATTTGTACAGTTAAAAAACTCTTGTTTGCTTTTTTTTTTTTTTTTTTTTGGGGGGGGGGCTTTTAAGTTCCTTTTGGAATACATAGCACATTGAGGTGTTATTAATATGTAAATTCCCCGAATTATGTCATCAATTTATGAGTTTCTAATATAAATAACTCCTTCAGAGTTCAATTAATGCCTTCATGGCACAAATACTTCTTCTTTTCAAACAAGTTCCAATCACTCTCTCTTAACTGAGGAAATATTTCAAATAAATTGATCATTTTTTTTTAAAAAAAATAATACTTGATGTAAAGCATTTTTTTTTTTTTGGTTATTATTGAGTTGAAAAATCAAGCCAACTTAATGGCTCTTTTTGTAATAGTAGGAAACGTATAATAGAATATTCTTGAGCTCATGAATAGGATATGACCCTAATTTCTAGTGAAAATAGATAAATGAGTTCAAAATAAAAAATAGAAATAAAAAAAAATATGTTCAGAACATTCAAGTCAGTAAATCTTTCTAATTCCTGTTTATAATGACATAAAATTAGAAATTAAAAAAATATGAAATGAAGCCTTAGGTAGTTTATAGTCTTGCCTAGGACTTATCCTCCTTTGATAGTCCTTGTTCAATGTTTTTGAATACTTTAAATAAGCAGTTTATGGTCTTGCCAAGGCCCATTGGTTGATTGTTTTGCATTTTGAGTCCTTGTTGAGAATTCTTAGTGGTGGGAAGTTTATGGTCTTGCCAAGGACCACAGATTCTCTTTTTGTTGTTTTATTTTTTTTGTTGATATTGGCTTGATTTCATGTTGATATTTTAAGCGGCAGTTTATGGTCTTGCCAAGGACCACATCTTGTGTACAGGCACCTGATTGTTGCACTTGGGGTTTCCTGGCATGTAATTTATCTTCAAAGCCAAGTTGTATAGTTATCTTAAACAGTTTATAGTCCTATTGAGGACTCATCTTTATTTTAAAATCACATTTAAGCCTATAAAATAAGAGAAATATTTTATTAATGTTGCATACCTGTGGAAGCCAAATCAAATATGTTAGTATAGTTATCATTCAAAATAAGAAAGCATAAAAGATAAAATAGCATTTTAAGCCTTGCTCAGGGCATTTATTTTTTTTAGAGCCCTGTAAAAAAGTAAACAATGATATTTTTTTTTGTTAATTTGAAATAAAATAAGAAACCAGCAGTATAATGTCTTGCTGAGGACTTATTTGTTATTTCTTGTATCCTGAGGGCTTTTTCCTTTTTAATTCCCCATTGTGTTATATACATTGCTATTTCTCTTGTTATTATATATATATTGGTTGATAAAAAACTGTGAAAAATAGAATAAAATTGTCAGTAAAATAATTAAGTCATTGAAATACTAAAACAATATAAAATTGAGAAGTTAAAAGCCTTGCCCAGGGCTTTTGATATATTGAAGTCCTGTAGGATTCAAAATAAAGTATTTCAGTATGGTTTAATTGTCAAAATGTAAAATTTAGCAGTTTAATGTCTTGCTGAGGACACTTTTGTTATTTTTTCTGTATCATAAAATAATTAATAAACTAAATTAAGAATAAACAAGCAAAACCAGCAGTTTAAAGCCATGTTGAGGGCTTTGCATTGTCCTTTATAGCCCTGTAGCACATAAAAAAAGAAATAAGTCAGCTTAATTTAATATTAATGAGAAAATAAAGAAATTCCAGCAGTTTAATTTCTTGCTGAGGACATTTTCTGTTATTTATTATTCTTTTCAAGGCCTTTGTAAAAAAAAATCATCAGTAAATTTAAATAAAATATTGAGTAAAATTAAAAATAAATAAGCATGTTATTTATATTCTTATATATATATTGTAATCATTGTCATCATTCTTTATTTATATATAAAAAAACAATTAGTAATAAATAACATTAATACAAAACAGGTAAATAAACTCAACAGTTTAAAGTCTTGTTGAGAACTTATTTTCCTTTTTAAAAGTATTTTCTTGAGCTTATAAAATCCTGAAATTGGTACTAATGTTTGAATACTGTTTTTCTGCATTTGTTTCTTTTGTTTTTCATTGAAATATACCTGTATGAAATTAAAAACATAATATTAGCATTTATAGAGGCAATATTATTAAAATAAAATTAAAACCAAGCAGTTTTAAGCCATGATGAGGGCTCTTGTGTTAGCCCAATATAATTATAAAAAATAAACCATCAGTTTGAAGCCTTGATGGGGGCTTTTGTTAATTTATTATCATTTTCCAAAACATAAATAAAATAATAATTCAACAGTTTAAAGTCATGTTGAGGACTTTTTTGTTATTTTATGGCTACTTTATCTGTAGAAAAGACCAGCAGTTTAAAGCCATGCTGAGGGCTTTTTATTGTTTGCTTTTCACAGCCCTGTAGCAATAAAAAAAATCAATTATTAAATTAAGTAATCAGAATTAAAATTAATAAATTAATAAAGCAGTTTCAAGCCATGCTGAGGGCATTCTATTGTTACTTTGTAAATCATCAATAAAATAAAATACAACAGTTTAAAGTCTTGTTGAGGACTTTTTTTTTTTATCTTATAGCCCCTTTATGTATTTTGTTTTGTTATTAGAAGGTAAGGTAGTAAGCTTGACAGGCTGATCTAGAGGGCCCTAGCATCTCCTACCATCCTTTGGGTGGCTGTTTTTATTGATAATATATTTTTTATTTTTTTATTTTTATTTTATTTTTTTTAAAAAAGCATTTTATTGTGCTTTAAACCACTTCGCGTGGTTAGTTCTTTCCTACTCATAATGTCTGAAAACTGCCTTGGTGCAGTATATTTTATTAATTAAGGTGGGGCTAAACCCTGAATTTGTCTCATAATCGATTGCTGAGCACTAGAGGCTTCACAGCCTGATCGGGTGAGCTATTTCAGCCCCCATACCTGGTGTGGAAAAGTACCCAATAAGCTTATTTTTTTTATTTTTTTATTTTTTCAAAACACTTTTATTGTACTACAGTACTTCAGCAAAAAGGCCTTTACTTGACTTGCAAGCGAGTCAGGTTGTTTTATTGAGAAGTGGTAAGTGTTGATGACTTCCTGCGCTAAGTTTTATTGATCAAGGGCTTATTCTTATTTGCTTATCTCAAAACCTCAACCTTTATTGTACTTGCAATTGAATCGGATTAGATGCCTCAATAGTTGAATGGCTCTAGGCAAGGCAATTTCTTGTATATAAATTCTCCGATATCCTTCAAGAGGTCTTCGGATGTGATAGTAGAATGGTAACTTGGTTGCAGTAGAGTGTAAAGTTACCCATCCAGACTAACTCCACTTTATCAGAACCCGTTGTCATTTTTCATCTTCTTATTGTTTATTTATTATATTTTTTAGATTGGGAAAGGAAGTTGTGGCTTGCATATCTCCGAGGCACGCTGCTGCAACACTATAAGAAAAATTTGGGTGCCAATTCTATTGTAACCTTCATTATCGCACCTTATGAAGTATGATTTGTAAGCTAGGGGTTTCTTCTGCAGTTGAGCTCACCATTTAGCCTGGCAGTCTTTCGCTAATGCTGTCAGAAACTTACTGTGATCTTAAGTGAGGTAGGCTACGTTAACTTTTGAAGCTTGCATGTGGTGGTTGTTTTTGTCAGTAGGTTTCTGTCACGTTACCACTTATATCTCCTGCATTATTCTTATACTATTAACGTTGGCTTAATTCCCCACTGTTTCCAGCTCCAAAAGCATTATCTCCATCTGATTTTCTTATCATGTAACTATCACCTCCGGCTCATTCCAGGTCCTTACGCAAGCTAGGATCCTAGACACGATTTTGTCTCCATCTGTATTTGCAGTGATAGCTTGACTGGTGGCGCCATAATTCCTATTTATTGAATGCCCTTTTACATGCTGAGTTGGCTGACCAATCTTTTATACTAAGTTGGTTACCAATACATCCCATATGTCCAATATCATTTATTATTATTATTATTATATATATATATATATATATATATTATTTAATTTAATTTAATTGTTCTTATTAGATCCAGCAAGGAAGTTGTGGCTTTCAGATCTCTGAGGCAAGTCACCATGATACCATCACAAGCTTTAGGGTGCCCGCTTTATTGTTTCTGTTGGTATCAAGCCTAATGAAGTAGGCTCTATAGGCTAGGGGTTTCTTCTGCAGTCTAGCACACCATTCAGCTTTGTAGTCTTCTGAAATTGTACTTTCTTTGCATGCGCTAAATAGGCTGTTGAAGGGGAACCTCCAATGCTATTCTGGCTCGGCTAATATGTCAGAACCTCCCTGTGATCTTAGTGAGGTAGGCTTCTTTTACGTTTAAAGCCTGCAGGCGGCGGTTGTTTGTGTTGATAGGTTGTTTATTAAATTATCACATATATTACCTGCGTTCTCTACATAGTGTTAATGCTTTGCTTAGTTCCCCACTATTTCCAGTTACTGAATTCGCTGTGGCTTCTAATTCTTGATAGCATCAGAGCTATGCTATAGGTTGCACTAGGAGGAGACTCTGGGTCTTTTTACTGTATCTTACCAAGTATCACCACCCTGTCCTCTTATAGAACAACCTTTGAAATCCTAAACTTACTAACGGATCTCTGCTATTATTTCTTGGCGCTTCCTTCAAAACTCCACCACTCTGTGGCTAAAGCCTGTCAAGTCCAGAAATCATTGGAGTTTGGTTGGGAAAGCTCCTTCTTTCATTACTATGGGCCAGCCAGTATAAATAGCAGCTCCCTTCCTGATATGTCTTCCCATCTTGTACCTCCAAGGCTATATTATCACTTATTATCCGACTACCTATATTGGTTCAACTTGTTT